>JBAMAW010002155.1:6856529-8225835 GCA_037043295.1 Amiota minor | reverse complement strand
GGGAGTTCCTCTCATACAAATCCCAATCTGGGAAACGGAATCCAAACGGAATCTCCGTGTACAAGTCTGTCTCGCCTTGGAAGATTTTTTGTTATCCTTTATATGGTGGAGTATTTTAAAAAATCATAATGATCACTTTTAACAATTCATAATTAACTTTAAAAGAAAAAGACAATGTAAATTTTGTAAAGTGATAGATTCTTTATTTAAAACATACATTTATTTATTTGATCTTTTGTTCAGTAAAATAGGCACAGCTACATAGAGTTTCACAGTATAGGACAATAGAATTTATTTTTACATTGTTCAGATTCTTGACAAAAGCTATAACATAAATACACAATTCATATTAATCAATAAAAATTTGTTAAATATAATTTGATTTTCTTTTTTTACGCACAACAAATCGACAATTTGTTAAAAATTTTGAATATTTAAATTGTATAAATTTTGATTGTGATTTACGTATTTTTTACGTATGAGAATTTATATATATTTAATCATGTTTCATTTCTGGTTGTAAATCGAACCAAGTATTTAGTCCGGAATTTGTTATGTCGCCGTCATTAAGAGGAATTTTCAACTGAAATGAAAATAATATAAAATTTATGTAAATTTATAAATTTATTATAAATAAAAAAATAAGAAAAAATTTTGCAAAAAAATGTGGAACGCTTCACGATTTTGCGTGTCATCCTTGCGCAGGGGCCATGCTAATCTTCTCTGTATCGTTCCAATTTTAGTATATGTTCTGCCGAAGCAAGAACAAATGCCACAGACGAAAAGTTCCTTATATTCTCAAGAGTCCTGAATAAGCATTTGAGAATTATAAAACATTTGTTGAATGAATGAAAATTGTTGCATATTTCAAGGTTCACCCGTTCAAAAATTTAAGGAAATTTCGAGAAAAGGAAGAATCAATTGTCTCTGGTAGCAAACATTGATCTTAAGGGTGTGTTTCTTTTTGTGGATAGCATGATTTTGATACCCTTTATTTATACTAAAAATGAATGTTATGTTCAATTTGTTGTGATGTTTGTAACGCATTGAAATACACTTATGGTACATTTAAACCAAAAAACAGATTTGTTATTATTAGTTGCCTTTCACAACGCCATTAAAGTGAGTGGTAGTAACTCACGAGCTTCACAAAATATATACATATATATATATATATACAGCATGCCTAACGGTGCATGGAAAAAATAGTAGTCCAAGAATCTTGAGTATCTCTAGTATCAATCGTTTCAACATTCAAATGATAACAGTGAATGCAAATTTGGAATGACATGGAATACATGAAATACAAAACATTAAGATACCTCAGGACTTCTATTACTGACTTATTGACTTATTTACATGTGAAAGTACTATACGAATTTATTGGTCTGTTGGTCATGTCCATTTGGGTAAAAATGCCTAATCAAATGTGATAATTTTCTTATACAGAATAACAGTTCATATTAACCCATTAAATCATATTTACCATTCCAATAATAGGACTTCCACCAGATAAGAAGCCCTTCTGTGTACAAACAGTCACTTCCAAATCGGTATGTAAGAGTTCAGCAACCGAGATTAGATACTCAAAGGTGGCATCATATACTGGATTACAATTGTCCTTAATGACAGCAGTTTTGCGTTTAGATTCCTTACTGCGACCAGGTAATAAATACAATTTAACATAAGGATCTGGTATATTCGATGGATCACGCAGTGGAATGTGCATGATTTTGTGTATGGTGACATCAAGTTTTTGGCGTTGGGCACTATAGCGTATGGTTAGTTGTATGCGTCCCAGACCGTGTTCACCAGATGTAGATATGGTATCAGGGAAACGATGTGTTAACAATGAAGTGGCAGCATCACCCACAGCCAGAGCCGCTGAGTAAGGTTTCTCTGCAGATAGTGGTGGCGATGATGAAAGCGATGGTGAGATTTTACTTGCAATAGTCATGGATTCTTCTTCAGCAATGGGAGATTCGGTGGTGGAAATGCGACTAGATTGAGTTTGAAGTTGTAGATCCTTGACGGAACCCAATTCAGTTTTAACAGAACTCGAACGTGTTAATACTGCTGCTGAAGCTTTGTCCAATGACTCTGTATCTTTGGAGATTTCTGCAGCTTTTAGGATTCGCAGCGATAAAGACATATATAATTTCGACTCAGGCCCTGATTTTTGTATTTGGAATGGCTGCTGTATAATCTCCATATTATTTGATTTAAGTAAATGGCTTAAAACATAGACAAATTGACCAATATCATTGCCAGTTTTTTGATCATAGATCTTTATGTTAAGTGTATCATTATCGGGATTATTAACCAGAAATGTAAAACCTTGTTCCCAAACAGGTGAGTCATCTCGCATGATCATGGCAGTTTGTTGTTTTTGCTTGCCCAACGAGCATACGAGATATGGATCAGGCTTAGAAGTAGAGCGTGCTTGCTGAAAGTGGATATACGAGTAATATAATTCTCTCTAAAATTTTTAATGCCAGTTCCAGTTATACAAACCTTCAGATTCTTAGCCGAGTCTATGAAAACAGTAAGAAGTGCAGCACTCATTGAGGTCACACGTAGTAATTTGGTTTCCAAAAGTGCGCCTTGTAGATCTGCAGGATCAGCGGTCAGTTTATACCATTGCAAACGAACATGAAGTAAGCCATGTTTAGCATCCTCAAGCGTAAGCCACTAATTTTTGTAATGAAAGATGTATAATAACAAGGGTTTCAGGGCTTGAGTTCATACTTACAGTATCTAGCACACCTTTCTTGACAACACTGCTTATCTCAATTGTAGCCCTATTTTGATAGATTTTAAAATTTATAAATTATTTTTAATAGAAATTATTAATTTTAAAAAATTAAAAAAAAAAATTAACTAGAAAAAATAATAAAAACAATTTTCATTATAAAATGTCTCTGTTAGTTTGGGTACGAGTTTATTAGTTTGAAGACCCCAAGCGATTTTAAAATTTATACAAAATTTTTACAAAAAAATGTGGAACGCTTCACGATTTTGCGTGTCATCCTTGCGCAGGGGCCATGCTAATCTTCTCTGTATCGTTCCAATTTTAGTATATGTTCTGCCGAAGCATGAACAGGAGTTCCAATCTAAAAGTTCCTTTTATTCAATGTAAAATGAGAATAAGCATTTGAGAATTTTAAGAATGAATACAAATTTATTGTATACTTTTAGGTTCATTCCTTTAGAACTAATAATCGGGTAGGTGCCAGAAATCTCATTCGACACAATTCCAACCCAAACAGAAAAATATCCACAAATATATACAACAATTCTGGTTTGATTTGTATTTCTGTTCTGGTAGCTTCCCTTTGCATCAATTCATCACACAGATGCCTTAAAAGCCTTCATCCTAACGATCTCCTCACAAGGAGAGCATGAAAACCAACCACCATTAAATTCTATTCGTACCTCAAACGTCTATGACGAGCTCATCATTGTTCACTAAATCACACCTATGTTAGAAGACGGATTCCGCTGTTAACGTTTATCTATTATGCGTTTTTATTGTAACTAATGTTGTATACAACAGTAACAGATACAGATTTCTACAACTGAAACCACAGTTGATTCAGATACAAATATACTGAAATTTGATTCTTTTTTTTGTTTGTTTTCGAAAAAACTCTTCAATCTGATGGTTATTCGAGCATCAAAGTTCGACAAACAAAGTGACCCAAACGGCTGGCATACCTACGACTTATTTTGGTCGCAATTGAAATCAATTGACCTCAAAACCGTCTGAGGTTTCTGACACACGCCTGTTTTTTTTTGCTACCTAAAGGTTCTTGTATATTGCAACCCTTATTCTGAGGCGCTTGTGCCTGCCTTCCTTAACCTTGACCTGTGTGAATAGTCAACGTGAAGAGATAAATTTTAACAACAAAAATATTTACAGGATTTTATATACAGTTATATAGAGTTTTATAGATTTTTATTGAGTTGTTTAGTATTCTGTAGTTGCTTATAGAATTTATATAATTTTCCTAGGTATTCTGAATTCTAATAGAATTAAAGCTTTCCTTATATATTCACCATAGATAATTTATACAAGTATGTACATTTGTATGTTTAAAAATCATACAAAATTTTTTCTAAAAAGCGTCCAAATCACAAAACATATACAGTGATTTGATAAGTACTCCGCACCTACTTAGTTTGTTCTTACTGAAAGGTAAAGAATTAGCCACAAGTAAAGATTTTCAACTTTTTGAGATTATTATTACAAATTATAATCTAGTATTTAATATGAGCAATAGTGACAGAGGCCTTTAGCTCAGGGGAAAGTTAAAAAGGAAAGGAGAAAATTAATAAAGTATAGGACCAGACTTGTCTAGATTCTTCTCTTATATTTGTATATACAATTTTTAAATAAGCTACACTTTAAGGGTTTCGTATCCGAAGGGTACCACTATTAATAGGGCTCCGCTGTCTGTCCGTCCGTACACGGACTATATCTCATGAGCCGTAATAGGTAGATAATTGAAATTTTCAAGGGATGTGTAGATCTATGGGTCGCCACACAAGAAACCTATGGTTTTGTATGGGAGCTATATGAACCAGTAACCCTAGGTTCCTGAAGTTTACAAGTTTGGTGGAAATGGTTTGGAAACTAATAGTGTCTAAATTTCAGTTGGATTGGACGCATACAAACTCCTTATATGGTACGTGTGCGAGTCTGTTTCACACTTGGCTAAAGTTTTTAATACAATTCCAGAATGCAGAAGTAGAATATCCATAGTATTCACGAATTTGTTTGTGTCCCACTATCATTTAATTAAAATGAGAAAAACCTCTCTACCTAAAACTAACAAATGGAAGAACTAAAAAAAATATATAAATATAAATAAAAACGAAAATCAAAACAAATAACATTTTATCAATAGAATGATAGCTAAGCCAACCTGCCAAGCGATTCATCATCACCAGTTCTATCCCAATCAAAGAGTCTAAATGCGATAATTGTACGTTGAGAAACTTCGACCACAGCCTTATTTTTCATAAAAATTGTAGTGGAAGCATGAAATATTGGATATATAAATATAGAAATTGGTTAAAATCTTCATTTTTCTAAAATCCATAAGGCAGAAGAAAATCTATCTAATACTAAATGGATAGCGAAAGTGTATATACAAATTATGGATTTTTTTTTAAAGAAATTTCATGCAAAATTTGATCTTCTAATATGAGAATTAATCTTGTAATTTGTGCGTACCCAGTAAACATGCAGAATTTTGTTAGTGTTATGTATTAGATTTTTGAAAATTGTAACCAAAAATATGTTAGTAGTATATGGCTAGTAAGTAAATAGTGTTTGTTAGTTGTGTGTGTGCGCCATGCAAAGGGCAATAGAGAACTAACATAACATAAGTAAAAAATACAATGCTAAAGAACGCTATAGATACTTTAAGTAAATTATACAAATGTAAGTAACCAATTAGATACAACACCTGCCCAATACATCATCATTTTGTACACCTGGCATTGTTTGATCATAGTCCCATAATGAAAAGGCAATAAACTGACCTATGGTTGATTGAAAAACAGGCGCCTAAAAAAACAAGTGAATTTTTCCAAAAGAAAGTAGATACAATATTTATAAAGGTGTAAATGTGAAAGATAGATTGATAGTAAAGAAAGAGAGTTTGAAAATTGAGTTAGAGATGGAGAGAGAGAGAGAGAGAGAGAGAGAGTTAGAGCAAAGAGAAGAGACAGAGGGTCTAACATGCTTCCATAAGGTAAAAAATTAGTTAATTACAACAAATAACAGACCATTTAATGAGACAATTAATGAGAGAAAATGTATGCTTAATTAAATAATTACTAACACCAAACATTCCTTTGTTTTAATTATTCATGGATTCATGATAGGAGGAAGGATGAGTTCCCGATGGTGAGGAAACTTAGGGTGGAGACATTTTATGTTTTAGTTTGAATATACAAAACAAAAACAAAAACAAAAACAAGTGTGTGTTGCCAATTGGATACCAAAAATAAAAACATAAAATACTTAATAAAATTTGTTGTAATTTCAGTGTTTCTGTTGAGTTTTTTTTTTTTATTTTTTTGCCGTTTAACATATTTTCTTTTTGTTCGCTTACCTGCCCAGGGGCTCATCTTTTTTGGATTCATCCAGATCCATTAATTGGAATTCAACTGTTTGACCGAATTCAACAAATACTTTGGCCTTTTTATTTATAGTATTTTGTTGTTGATGTTGCATAGCGTGTTTTATTTTTTTAGAATAATTTTCATAGAAAATTTTATGTTGTTTTTAGGTGTTTGGTGTTTTTTATTCAAATTTTTTAAAGGAAGGAATTCAAGCGGCAAAAAAATTAAAACAAAACAAACAAATAAATTTTTTATATAGAAATAAAAATAAAAGGGTAAAGACTAATTGATAATTTTATTGGTTGATGTTTGTGTTATTGTATTTTTATTTTTATTATAATTAAGTACTAAGCAAAATTAAGATAGAGAGAGAGAGAGGGAAAGAAAAAGGAATTTTAAATAAAGAAAAAGGAAAAATGAAAAACAAAAAAGAATTTTCGAACGTGTTGCATGCAAAAAAACGCAGTGTTCGACGTATAAGATTTTGAACATTGAGTACTACTAAGTACAAACGTGGTGCTTCAAAACATATTCCATATCTTTTCTTGGATTTAATGCCAAAAGAATTAGAGATAAAAAGAAAGAGAGACTTAAATCTAGAAACTCGGTCGAACCGAGACAAAGAATTAATTTCCTTTCCAATTGATGGATCTTATATGCCTTCATATGCATCGAAATTAATATTTGAATAAAATGAAAAAATCAAATTTGTTAATTTCCTGTTTGATTAAAATGAAGATTCGAAAGAAAAACCTGTCAAAAAAGCAATTTTCCAATTTAGAAAATAAAATTAATAAATCAATTTCAAGAAATTGAAGGAATTCAAAAACAACTTAATACAATTCTGTGGATGCATATGAAGGAAGATCACAAAATATTCTCACTAGTAAAAGTACCTAAGCATGGTATTCTCTGTTTTGGAAATGCTTACCTCACACCAATAATCCCATTTGGGATTGACATTATTATCGATGATTTGCGTTTTGAATTCTTGAGCTCCCACATTGATTATAGCATAAGGATCAGATTTACCTTTACCCAACACACCAATATCCTTCTTCATAAGATCCTTAGCCTCAACAACATGTATACGTAAAATACCCTGAAATATATTAAGAGTTCTATTATTGTATATAAAATTATTATTATGAATTCACCTCAGGTTCAGGCATTTTCAATGTTACAGCAGGTACTTCCTCACTCAAAGTAATGGGCAATTTATTTGGCAATACCATAATGTTACCAATTTGTTCAACAATAATGCGACGCAATAAATCACTTAAACCGGGCATATCCATAAAATCAATGACACCAACCAAATTGAAATCAATATTTGGATTATTCAAGAAGAATATTTGCAAGCCACCAACCAAAGGCATCGAACGTATGAGAGGCTTCATAACAACACGAACCCAGCCATGAATTTGGAAATCCTTAATGCCACCCTTCATGCCACCCAAATAGAAATTAATATCGCAATCACTGGCATAGAATAAATCCAAATCCATAATAATCTCATTACGATCGACATTCTTATCATAGATCTTAACACCACCAATACGTGGCGGTATTGTACCCAAAATAATGCGATCAAAACGAAAACCATTCATTTTATAATTCGATAAAGCAAAGGCGACATTTGGTTCAATAGTTTCCTTGACCAAAGTCCGGGCAAAATGATTAGCATTGGGCCAGACTTGTTTCAGGATCTAAAAGTTGAAATAAATTCAAGTTATCAAGAAACTTTTCATTCTTCTACTTATCATAATTACTAACCTTATTTAACCACTCACAGCGTTCAACATCTGGGAAATAAACCCAAGCAGGCAATTCATCAATACGCGCTAGGATCACATCCTTTTCAGAAGCCAATGCCGAGGCTTTGGCTATATTACGTTTATGTTCGGTTGTTTTGTGAAACTGATCACGTGCTACAGATAAGATGACAGGGGCTATAAACCATGCCACTGACCAGCCCATATAACCGACCAAATAAATTGAACCCACAATGGCAACCTTCTTGCCAACTGTGTAGATTAGAGAGAATATGCTATCACCAGCCGCGGTTGACGTTGCTGATCCACTGTGTGCAACATTTTTGGTTGATTGCACTTCTTTGCTTGCTGTTGCTGGCATTGTTTCATTCGAGTTCTTTTGTAGTGGGGCAAGTGGTGTTTCTCCTTCGTAACTTGTGCCCTCTGGTGGTGGTACACTGAACTCCGCCAGTGGTGCAGTGGTTTTTGTTATTAAGGGCTCCTCCTTGGCACTGAAAGGAATTGAAATACAATGAAATTTAATTAATGCAATTGTTGATGTTGGTCAAGATTTTACTTCCACGGTTGCTTGGCCATATTAATTTAAAATTTGGGCATTGAATGGAGAGGGTTTTCCTGGCTGTTGCAAAGAATGTGGAAGGAAGGATGTTTCAACATCAAGTTTACAGAATGAATGGATCTTAGTGTTTGGGGTACTTTGTTTCTATACATTATATCTGAGATCATATTGGCATTCAATTGGGATTTGTAGATATGTTAAAGAAGATTATCTATCTCCTCCTTAACAAAAAAAGGGGCCATTAAGCTCTATCCTTGGTCAGCCCTGTGATCTAATCGAATATCACTGTGCTTTCCTAATTCGTAGAGCAGAGGAAATCATTCTCCTACCATAAGGGAGAAGATTATTAGAGAGGTAAAGACAACAAGATATAATGATTCTAAATAATTCACTATTGTGATTCATTTGAAGGTAAACCAAGTATGAGTAACTGAAGTATCTCGCTGCATTCATAGAATGTTATTGGGATGATGATGTCATTCTATTATATTTTATTTTCTTTTGTATTTAGAAGAGAAGATACTCGTACATTTTTATTATATTTCCAGTACATTTTTTCATTCTTAATCACTTTTTTTTTGTATTCCAATTTTTCTTTGTTTGTTTTTGGCTTAAACACAATTACTTCGCAATAAAGATGCTTCATTTTTTGTTTTTATTGAGTGTCTATGATATTCTGATAAAGAAAAATTAATTTATTTTATTTTATAAAACCACATTTTTATTGACTTTAACAAGGGAAAAATTCTTCATTACTCATACGCCCCACTTGTTGAGCACTTTGTTTCTTTAGTTATTTTTTCGACATTTTTAGGCATTTTTCTTCTTTAGTGTTTATGTGGTTAGAACTGTGTATGTATTGAGCAATGTATCTGCGCACCTGTTGCTTCTTTCGTTTGCTCTTAATGACCTTGAGTATTTTGTTCTCTTTAGTTTCTCTCCCTTTCTCTTCCTTTCGCTGTATCTCCCAAACCATTTTTGCATGATTTTTAAAACGTTTATAGTTAGACATTTGAAAAAAATATTTTAAACTCAACTAAACTGAAGGCAACAACTTTAAGTGCTTTTTAAACAAAAACTTTTCTGTTTCGAAATCTTTATAGTTTTTTCCATATTTAATTTCATTTTTTAATGTTCTTTCTTTCGCTTGTATCCTGTTTTATGTTATTTGTTTAATAAATTATAATTTAATTTTTCTTTTTATAATTATGTTTCTTGTTTTGGTTGATTTTTTAATGTTTCCTTTATATTTTTTTGGTATGCTTTGTCGAGTTCTGGCAAAATGTTAATGAAGGCATGTTTTGTGGATGTGCATGTTTGGATTCTATGGTTACAATAGAACACAAGCAGTGTGTGTGTGTGTGTTTAGAAATTCTTGTAATTTTCATTGTCATGTTCCCATGGGGTTGAGTGTGGGTGATTTTATCTTTATTTTGACCTTTAAAATTCTTTCATGTTTTGTTCTTCTACAATATGAATTTTTATAATGTCTGTACTTTGATGAACTTACATACAAACTACTCATGTAACTTGATATGCTTTTACAAGTTTGTTGAAGTTAATAAGATTCAGAAGTGAAGGCTACAGAAAATCATGTGAACATTTTTCTTTCTTTGAGTTTGATGAAGTTTCAAGGAAACAATATGAATACGTTAAAGATATTTGCTCTTAACTTTGATGGTTAAAGATAACTGAAAGGATTTCTGATTGCTCTTAGAAAAATCGACAATTTAATATTTTACACTGGTTTATTTTCTAACTATGAGGCAAATCAAATGGGGAACAAAAGATCTTGGAATTTTACCTGGGACAATATAGTCAGGAAGAAAACAGAAAGCATTGAACTATGTAGACATATTATGCAAATCATATATATTAAGCTATAAAAATGGGACCTGGTCGCCCTGAAATAAGTTCTAGAGTGGTTGCACTCGCAAAAGAATAAACAAATTAATTTGTATTATATTTTTTGTATTTAGAAAATTTTTATAAATCCAATCTAAGAAGGCTATTTTCTAGCTTTTTGTTTTCCTTCAAAGTAGTTTCTCGAAAATTTTCATTCTGCACCAGATTTTTATAGAAGTAACATCAAAAAATAAAAAATGAAAAAAAAAAAAATTATACAGTTATAAGCCTATTGTTAAGAAAACATATGGCTACAGATCACGATAATTAGATTGTATATTCAAAATTCTTTGTGTACGGTATGACGCTCAGATTGTCATCCTGGTTATGGTAAGAATGGAATAAGGTTTTTGTTTGGTCAGAAGCACTAAACCTAAATTCTTTTTCAGGTATTTACTCATGATTGGAGGAGATTCAATTTAACAATACGGAAATCTTATTAATAAATAAAAAAAAAACTTAGTAAAAAAAAAATTAATATAAACAAAATATGGATACATAAACCAGAACCAAAATATGTTATTTTCTTATTTGTACATAATATTTAGTATTAGCTCCAAGAACTTTCAGAGTAAGATTTCTGAAACACAGGAGCAGAAATAGCAGTCCCAAATTTACTCTGCTTGTTTTTCTTCTTTATGATAAATAAATTCTTTTCCTCTTGGTGGCATGGCACATTTCTTCCCATGCAAATTTATCACAATTTTATGTAAACAAAATCAGATATTTACCATGTGACAGAAAAAAGTGTGTACATTGGGCAAAACTTTTGTGCACCTGTTGCATGTTGAAAGCAACAAAAATATCAGAAGGTGGAATTCACTTCAATTTCAAAAGGTAAATAGCCAAAACAAATGTTGCTTTTTTTCTATATCGTAAAACCAACAATCAACTTGAATAAATAATAGACTTGGTTTGGGGTTGAAATGAGAACCTCAGTGAGGCAGGCATTCTGAGTTAAATAATAATAATAATAAAATGAAGAGTAAAACAAAAACATTGAAATAAAAGATGAAAGAGAGAAACAAAGTTTAGTTAAAATGAACAGAAAAACTTGAACTTGAATATTGTTGTGTTGTCTTAAATAAACTTGGCATTGATATTGTTTTTGTTGGGATTTATGTTTAATGATGACGTAGTCATTTGAGGCATTTTGTGTAGAGAATAAAATGTGAATAAATAATTGATTCGTGTTAAATATTTAACTATATATTTTTATGTGTAGAAATTGTAAAATTATCCAATGTAAGAAACAAATAAAATATCTTTGACATAAATGTCTCAGATTATTAGATATAATCGGAAAATAGATATAAGAAACACTAAAAGAAATCAAATTATTATTATTATAATGGGCCATCTATTGGTCCGATTTCGATTTGATCACAAAATAGACAAAAAGTATTTCTTTTTCATCGAACTTTATTTTGTTTGATAAAATGATTTCTTCGTTTAAGTATAAATAGTGATTTCATTCAAATTTTGGCCGCCTTAAGTGATGCGATGAATGTGTTCTAAAATGACTCAGTATGACGACGAAATGTGAAAATTGGGGAACGGAAAATCCACCCCAATGCATCCATCTCGGGTTTCTGTGTCTTGAGGATATTGGAGTGGCCCTTTCTTTTTCGTAAATGAGGAAGGTCGCGCCGTAACTGTCATGGTAAACGCTATCAAGATATGATAACTGACATTTGTGCCAAGAATTGGAAGATATTGAGCTATGGTTTCAACAAGACAGCGCAACTTTCAATACCATCGTGTTAGCATCAACATTCTGCGAACAAGATGCAACAACCGCGTGATTAGCCGTTTTGGCGATATCCATTGGCGTCATTGCAGCTACGATTTGATGTTGTTTGAGTTTATTCTGTGGGGTGAATTGAAAGATAAATTTTATGCGGACAATCCCTAAACAAGTGATCACTTGAAACAATAATATTACGCAAGAATTGCCCAAATTGATCAGGAAACAGTAGATAAAGTGCTTGGAAATTGGTATTCCAGCTGAGTCATCCATGGCCAACATTTGAATGAAATCATGTTTTAAAATTCATTGAAAACAATTAGCATTTTATCATTTAATGACCAAACCAAAATCGGACCAATAAAATGCCCAGCCACATCGACATAGAAATGTTTTGCATTTAAAATCGGAATATATTGCAAAATACATTGAAATATCAAAACAATATTTAATTAAGCTGTCAGTTTTTCAATCTTTTACTTGTATGAATAAAGCTAAGTAACATTATGAATGTGTTTGCTGTCAATTGTCTTCATGGATTAGTTTTGACAAGTTCATAACTGATGGCTTTTTAAGGGACTCTCTTTAACTTAGATTGAATGGAAAAGCATTAACTTAACTTCCGCATTTATGCCAATAACAATTCCGATAGGTAATAGACATATAGTAAAAGGAAAGTGATGCGAACATTAAGCCTATCCTATTGAACTACTTCATCTACATATTGGTGCATCCTGTTGATGGTACAACTATTTCCGGCAGAAAAAAGGCAAAAGCGACGTTGGGCTGACACTACAGATTGTCATGAAGGAAACACAGAAGCTTTGGATAGAAACCAAAAGCGTTGACTATTTGGGAGAGACAAGAGCAGACGGGGTCATATGGAGGTTCCATGTGCAGCAAGCCAAAGCTCACAAAGATGTTAATGAATAGATGTATTTACTGCAAGTAGTTTCTTAGTTTTATATTGATAGATAGCATTTTAACAATTTGCAGATCTTTGCTTTGCTAGTCATGCTAGGACTTTACTACTATTTACTTTCATTTATCATTTCACAGATAAAAGTTATAAAATTATAATAAAAAATATTAAATGAAATAAAAGAATAAAAAACTTGAAAAGAAACGTATCTCACCTCATATTTATGTAGTGTTATACTCTTATGTATCTTTTTTGTATCTACGAGTATATTTTGTGTGTTTGAGTGTTTGCAATTCTAATTACTGTTAATTGTAAAGAAGTGGATTTCTCTTGTGCTAAATATTGAAATTTTATAAGTCAACTAGACCAACACAAAATAAAAAAAATAATACCAAAATTCACAAAAACACAAAAAAAAAAAAACTTGGAAAATACATACAAAACATCAAACGCCCACACACAATCGGCATGTGCTCAATACAAAAATTTATTGTTAAAAAAAGTATTAATGAAAAATTTTGAGAGAAAACTACAAATTTTTATTCAGAAATTGAATACAGAAGCAGATGCATTTGTCAGTTTGTGTAACAAAATTGTTGAAATTTTATATGAAAAATATTTTGATAAAATAATAATGTTTTCTGCATTTTCATATTATTTGTATCTTTTATATTTGCATTTACATTTATTTTATTCATGGGCAATTATGGTATTTTGTTTATTTATTTTTAATATTTTTACAAATTTTCACATTTTTCACTTGTTACAATTTGCATCCATTTGGTAATTAATTTTCTTATATTTTCATTTATTTTTGTTTATATTTCTTTTCCTAGAATTTGTACACCACATATTTTTTGTATTTTGTATTTGTGTTTTAATATTTTTCAATTTCAGTATGTTTCTGTTATTTTTAGATAGAATTTTTCTTAACAAAAAGTGAAATAAAATATCAAAACCGGATTCTTCACAATATAAAATTCTTTTGGTTTCTTTTTATTATTTCATTTTATTGCTTTATTAAAATTTTATGTTTTAGAATACAGAAAATTATTTAAAAGCAAAATCTTTCCATAAATTAAAAAACTCCAGATTTATTTAGAATTTAATCACTTTTGGTTTTCTTCTTATTTTCTCACAACTTTCTTATTACAATAAAATTGCTTACGTTTTTATAAAGCAAAAATATATTTTTATTTTGTTTCTGTCGCGCCAAGAAATCAAACTAAACTAAACTAATTGAAAAATGTGTAAAATCTTTTGAGTCAAGTTGTTTAATACAGAGAGCGAGTGAGTGAGTGAGTGATTGAGAGAACGTTTCATGCTCTCATTGTTAGTTAAAAGATACTCTCTGCATATGAGTTAAAGCTTTTACTGTTGAAACAAAAAGTTTTCAGAAGAAGAAAAGAAGGAATTAAGGCAGTTTTGCGGCAACCCACATTATATTAATTGTAAAAAATTGTGCTGAATTATTATTATTATTTAATTATATTTTTTATTATTTATTCATTATTATTCTATTGTTTATTCAAACTAATAATATGAAATGATATGGAAACTTTTTTGTAATATTTGTATTGTAATAAATAAATTCAATCATTTATGAAACTGTTTGTATCATCTCTTTATGACAACTGCCTTTTCATTTTGGAGAAGATATGCATATAGCATATAAAAACGCGAATCCTTTTAATTATGGTTGCTGTTAGTCCTACTTAGTTATGAAATCTAATCAGTTGGTAATTGGTATGAGTTGAGGTCAAGTGTTAATTGTGTTGATTTAACATAAGTACACTTTATATCTTTCTACAATACATACGCAATACATATACCTATGTATGTCTGAGTGGTCTTTTGTCTCTATTATACGTGTGTGTGGGATATCTGTATATATATGTATATGATTTTGGATTTCAACATGTTGCATTTATATAGAGACACATACTTACACATACACATACACATACACATACACATACATAATTTTGCTGAGGGTTTGTTTTAATGCATTTCCTTTGTTCTACTCTAGAAACAAAAACCACTAAAATACAACACTTGACCTTGTTTGGTTATGTTAAATGGGTTTTTATTTGTAGATACTATTTAATTGTGGTTAGTACATGATTTTGTTTGTATTTTCATTGTTGTTTTTACTATTGTTTTTGTTGCTGCTGCTGTTATTCTAACTTTTGCTTTTTGTTTGAGAAACGTTTTGTGGGCAAATTTAATGAAAATTATGATTACATTTCGTTTTATGGTGATTTTGCTTATAGAAACACACAAGGCTTTTATTCCAAATAAATATATGAATAAGTAAATCACAGTAAATGAGTTGATTTTTCTGATTATCATGTATGGAATAATTTACGTTTTTGTTGCTATGAAGTGTAAGCAAGTTTTGAAGTACTTTAGCTGCCAGCATGCAAAGCTTTCTGTGCGCTAGCAAGAAATTTATGATAAGGAAGAGTAATTCAGTTTATCAGTTTATATGCCACATTAAAGTATTAAAGATTTCTCTAAAATTTTGCACCATTTGTAAGTTTCTGTTTTCGATAAAACTGAATAAGAAAAAGATTTTTGTCCCAACACTTTCGAATCGCATTTGAATTCATGAAACAAACATAGACAGATGTTCCAAAAGTTTGTCTTTCCTTTGACAGCAGCAAAAAAATAGTATAATAATTAACAGCGATTCCAGTCTCATCCAGGACAACAAATCAAATCAACAAATAAGAAAAATTGAATGGCATCTATGAGATATGATTCCTTTTAGCAAATGAGTTAAGCGTATTGTGATTTGATTTCGAAAAGAGATGGAAATTTCTTTCCTCTGCAATATTGAATATTTCAACTTGATATTTTTGGTATGATTCTTTTTTAGGGTTCCGTATCCAAAGGTTACTAAAAAGAACCGTTTTGCAGAGACTGCGTTGTCCGTCCGTCCTTCCTTCCGTGTGTCCTTCCGCTCGTCCTTCCGTCAGTCCTTCCGTCCGTTCACAGGTTATATCTCATAAACCGTAGTAGCTAGAGAGTTGAAATTTTGAAACAGAAAGTGTAGTTCTAGCCGGGCATCAGCAATAAATGCTAAAACTAAAATATTTTCAAAAACTTAAAGGGGTCCCCATACAAGAAACATTTTGGTTTGTATGGCAGCTATACGATGCAGTAATCCCACAAACTTGAAATTTGAATGGTTGGTGGCTATACATCAGAAACTTGTATTGTCGAAATTACAGTTTGATCGGATTACTAGGACGGGTACCTCTCATAAAAACCCCCATTAAAATTCAGGTTTTATTAGAAAAACTTTTTGTCTTTTGTTCTATCGAACTGAAATTTAGACACTATAAGATTCTGTTATAGGCGCAGTATAATTTTTGGAATCATTCAAATCAAACCCCAATCTGGTACGGAACCCTCCGTGTACGAGTGTGGCTCGCACTTGGCCCATTTTTATTTCTAATTTATAAAAAAAGTGCTATAATTTCTATTTAAACATCATCACCGTTATTTGTTTATTGGCATAATTTATCATTTATTATTGTGCGTGCCAGCTGAGTATTTCGTTGGTTACATGAAATGTTGCAATTTTATAAAAGAGAAAAGAAAAAAGAAGTGAATTTGTGTCTCTTATTAGGAGAAAATTGTTCCAAACTAAGAAAATGGGATATACCATAAGTAACAGAGTGGATAAATGAAGTAAAGTGAGTTTTTTACAAATCAAGAAAGGTTCAATATAAATTCCATGTCAAGCTGACTTGCGGCTGACCTTATCGGTATTTGTTAATCTAATGAATAAAGTAGAGATGACTTGCCACTGAAGGGGTCAGTGTCTGCTTTATAAGTGAATGTTAGAAGCTGTTTATCGCTTACTCAACGGTAAACAAGTGTCAAAAAAAACGTTATGCTTTATAACAAACCATAATAAGATGCAAGAAATGTAAGCTGTAAACTTCAACTTAATATTTACTAAGCTTCTTTAATACACTTCTGCTCCTTTCAATCACGATATTCCTATTCCTTTTACCACTCTTGGTGATTGGATATACTTAATTTTCTATTAAAATATGATTTTCGTTAAACAATATTACTAATTTAATACACGGCAAGGCATCTCTTGACATTTCAAATGAACTCTTTTGTAAATTTCAGAAAATTCTAAATCTTTTTAGTTAAAACTATAAAATTTTAAATTAAATAACTTTTTTTTTTTTTGTATTTTACTTCATAAGTATATGAAATTAATGCAGAACCTTTTTGTAACTTTCATTTACTCTCATGCTTTTCAAAAATTAGCATCATTTTCTTTAAACTCAATAAATCCTTATGTTTAATACCTTGGAGATATTTAAAAGAAAAATATGCTTGTAAAAGCAGGAAAATCATTGAAATATTATTAAAAAAAAAAAATTCTGAAGAAGAACATTAGTATCACATGTATTTTCTTTTGTTTTGTTCAAATCCTTGCACGCTCTGATGTAGCTAAACACATGAAACCAATTCAATATCAAATATCAATGGCTTTAAGCCACTGACAGCTGTTGAGCTTAACCGAGGTGAAATTTCCTGGAAATGACATGAAAAAGCAAACTTTTTCTGCACACAAATATTCACATAAAAGTATATGAATGAACAACATTGGCATTAATATTGTAGATATGAAGTATTGTATGTTCAAATACACAATAAAAAAAAAAATTCCCTTTCATTTTGTTGCCCCTGGGAATCGTAGGTTTCTACTTTTATAGTCTCCCCCTTTTTCAGTTTGCTTTTTCTACTTGTTTTATAAGCTTTAAGCAGTTTAAGTCTGCCCAACCGGCGTATGAGTAATATGAATAACAATCTATGCATAATTAATAATTACTCATACGCCATGATGAAGCAGTTGATTTTCTGTTTTGTTCATAAATATTTAGTTACAAGCAGAAAATATAAGGATTAATGAATAAATTATAAGCAATCAACAAATGTTGCATTGCAAAAAGAGAGAATAAAATAGTTTAGAAGAAGAAATGAAATTAAATTTTGTTAGTATAAATTTCAGAATGAAATACGTTAACCACATCAAAGGTTTGTCTTAATTGTTTTGTAATTTGATTTTGAAACAAAGTCAAAGTCATACCAGGTCCTAAGACTACAACTTGTCTATAGTCAAAGGAAGCACCGCACCTCAGTTCAGTCTAATATCCTTGGTCTTGAAAGTGGATAGCAAAAGCGTTGGTACTACAGGCGACAATATGAAGGCTTTATATTTCTCATTTGTTTGCTCTTTACTGTTGTATCTCTCTCACCAAGAAGGACATGCTCAAACATTTGCATCATTTAGCCTTGTGATGTTGTTGGTGTTGTTTGTAATGGTTGAAATAAATACATCCATCCCTTGGTTATATTACTGTGCACAAGTCTCTCATAGCCTCATTAAAAATTGAAATTATGTATGAGAATTTTAAAGACTTTGTTGCTCTTCTTCTTCTTGTAATGTTGCAGTAAAAGTTACATATTAATTTTTGTTGTAGTTTCCAACTACTTTTGTTTATTTAGACTTCTAAGAGAATGTTAGTATTTTCCGGATATGCGTAAATTGCCCACATTCGTGGTTTATTAAAGTGCTGACAACAAGTAGATTTCTAATTGCTTTATGAATATTTTATTTGATCTGATTATTTCAGTTTGTTAGACACAAAAACGGAAACACGCAAGTTGATTACGTACACGTATACTTAACATTAAGGGTGACCCAAGACTTCTTTGTAATGGAAATTTTTATTTAAAATTGTGCGGGGATAAGAAAAGATTTTCTTTTGTATTAACAATTTATAATAATAATTTTAGGTATTATATTTTTAAGTTAAAGTCTTTTGAGTTTATAAAAAATTCTTTGTTAAGTAAAAAATCTAATTTAATATGTAGTTTAACTTATGTTAGACCTTCTGCCTACCCTTTTCAATCATCATCCGAGTGAACTAGACAACAAGTCAAAATGGCTGTCCTACTTATGTGAATATTTGTTTCACTGTGGTTTTCTTAAACTGATAGATTTCTTAGGTATATCTAGTTATATATATATAATAAAAATGGAAGAAAAAATTGTTTGCCGGTGCTAAACTTCGAAACCGTTTGACCGATCGACATGAAAGTTGGCATAAATATGTAGTTTTTCATGGAGAAGGTTTTTATTCTATCTACTTTGTTATTTTTTTAACTCTACTGTAAGTTTCATTAAGCCAAGATGAATGTCATTTATAGAACAAAACTCGAAGCAACTTATTGAAGTTCGGCCTGCGCCTTGTCTTGCGCCTAACTATTTAATTTAGTGTTGACTGCCTCTTCATGTTATTTTTGTTCGACTTATCCTGCCTCCTTCTACTTCCCTGTAGGATGTATTAAAAGGCTTGCGAGTTACAATATTTCATTGATTACCTTCTAGCATTATTATGTCACGACATTTACTGACTGTATATCATTATATTAATTCATGCAAGGCGATAACATTTTCAATCAGTAATACTTAACCAATATAATATTATTGGTTGGTTTTCTCACCCATTGTCACATTCTAGGACAACAAAAAAGAAAAATTTTTTCATTATCAACGAATATATATTATTCAATTGATTTTGGAGGCTACTTGAAGAAGATTGGAGTTCAACTACAAATAAAGAACTAAAGAATGATTTAATATTACTGCTTTATTCCGGACCTTTCCAATGTTAAACAGAAAAGTAAACATCAAAGTTGCTTGCGTGTAAATTAATTCCATAACAACACAACACAGCACAACACAACACAACACTGCGTATGCTTAATAATAATTTGATTTCCTTTAGTACTCTCATTCTGCTTTGAAGTCAAGTCTCAGGTGTTTACACAATATACTTCTGCTACATAAAATGCTTTTGAAAATGAAGAAAAAAAAAAAAAAGGGAAAAGAAGTGAAGATTTGCAAATTGTATTTTGTTCTTGTTGCCATAAACAAGAAGTTAGAATCTTTACTTCTCTGCAATTGTTTTGATTTCTATTTGAAAACATATTTTATCGAATAATTTTATAGGTTTTACAAAATTTTGTAACTGTTTTTATGAGTAGATTAATGAATCTACTCATAATAATTTTTATGAACATCATTTACCACACAATTTTTCATTTGCTTTGCATGCAAATTAAGTTACAAAAATGCGTTCAGCTTAAAAAAAAAAAAAAAAAACGCAAAAAAACTGTAAGGTAAGAAAGGAAAATAAATTTAATGATTTTTCTTCTTTTGTGTTGTTTTTTTGAACATTTTCAAAAGCTTTTGCAATGAATCTTGACAATGAGTAATATTCGTTTTACTCAACTTAATGTCTTTTCATTTATTATGTCAGAGAAAGTTTTTCTTTTATTTTTTCCTTTTGGAATTACTCAATAAATTGCCCAAACTTTTGCATTGATTGTGCAAAATAAACAAAGATTTATTTCGTCTTTGAGAAAATGAGAGAATAAGAAATGTATTAAAGTGAAATAAAATGATATTTAAAAGTTGAAATTAGTCAGTAAAAGAAAATAAATGAAGACGAAACTTTAAGAGTTTCACTCAAACACATAAAATTTGGAAAATCTTAGAAAGAAAATTAGATGTTTTTCAAGACCAAGATGTTTTAAAAATGACAAAATACATTATTTTTTACAAAATTTTCATATGCCTAATTAAGAAAACTTTGGCATTTACCACACAAGAATCCAAGTTTAAGAAAATCACTTTCTTTTGTCCAATAATAACAATTATAAAAATATGTAAGTATAATATTACATTTTCATTCATTCATTCACTTTGCAAAAGATAAATAAATAAAAAACTACCATAGCCAAAGCAAATCAATTTTATTACCAAATATTTAGTATAATAAATTAAGTAAAGTGAAATAAAATAAAATAAATTCTAATTCTAATTCTCCATTAATATAATCAAATATTCATTGAATGAATATTAAAGATGATTCCATTGAAATAATGAAATTGATTTGATTTTTCCAACATTTTTGGATGTGTAAAGCAATCTTCGTCATCAAATAAAATACACGAAAAGCCAGAGAATCTTGTAATACTTTGCACAACATTGAGTGGCGCCATATCAGCGATGATGATTGTGTAGTAGGGGAATAGGCACTGATGCTGATGACATCATTCTTAGTTCATAGTTTCTTTTTACTTTTTTGTTTAAGTTCTACGTAAGTAAGCAAATCCATGGAAAACTTAAAGTAAACAAATTGAGTAGTGAATAACCCGGTCGAGCATAAGAATGATGCAAAGCAAAGTAAAGCAACTGAGCAAAATAAAAAATACAATAAAATATAAAATAAATTTATTAGCATTACAAAAATTGTTGTTATTGTGTGGTGGGTATACATACATACAGGGAGAATAATCAAGAGAGAACTGCTACTGTGTAAAGTAAACGAAAAACTCGTTGGCATTCATTCAAAAGATCTCAGTAGGAATTACACTAAGCTACATAAGAAAGACCTTGCTTAGCAAGTAATAAATTATCAAGATAAAATTTGGAAGTTATAAGACAACAATAACAGGAAGTTAAGTCTTTATGTAGTATGATTATAGTATGTTTTATACATGTTTTTATTAGTTGGATATTTTATCAAGTGTTAGTTTTATAGATCAAATGACGGCTAGATGAGTCAAAAAAAAAACAAAAAAACGATTGAAAACTTTGTTCATATGACAATGATGGGCATAGGTATATTTTTAGATCAGTTTATATATTAATTTCAGATATTTTTTAAGTAAGACGATAGTGGAATCTAGTCACATTATAACGGCTTAGCTTCAATATTCATTTACAGCAATATTTCATCAAACTGAGTTTGTGAATAAATCTTCTTCAATCACTATCAGGTGGTCATATACTTTTCTGTATAATCTTTTCTATTAATTCAACTTCAAATCTCTCTACAAATATTAAATTTAATGTATATCTTGAGTTTTTCTTATAAGTACTTAGATCCCGAAATTTGTAGTCAAGTGTGATAAGCAGCTCAACCGGCAAATGGCAAGGTCTCAGTCAGTCAGTCAGTCAGTCAGTCAGTTAGTTAGTCAGTCAGTACACATTCTGAATGTTCAATGCTATGGAAGCCTAGTTTTTTATACATACATATGGTATATTCTTCTTTGTTATTCTTTATCTACTCTTTCGCTTTGTTATTGCTGTTCTGTTGTGTGTACAATAATAATTAATGAAATGCTTCTGAGATCATTTTTGAGTGACTTCTATGGTGTTGGGTGGAAGCGCCTCATTTCAATTGTAATAATAAAACATTTGTGCTGCACAATTTAACAAATTGGAATTTTATTCAACAAATAGTGTATAAGATTTTTACATATGAATTTACCTATAATAAAAGTATTTACATGAAATGCATTGGGTATCACAAAAAAGTTCAAAGGTGTTAATAAGAAATTAATGTAATTTGATAAAATCTGTTAATTGAAATCAATTACTGTTTCCTTGAAATTGCATATGAATATTGTGTTTTCCATTAAAATGTTTGATGAAATTCACACCCTAATATTCTCAATTTAAATCTATTCATCTTTTAAAAGAATTTCTAGCTTGGCCAACATAAATATTAAGTTTATATTTGCTTACGCCAAGACCAGGAAAGAGTTTGATTGACAGAAGACTTTAAAGGCAGCCATAATTGAATTTGAAAATGTCAAGGCAAAGTTAACATGGATGCCTTTGACTTTGTTATGATGACATAAAAAAAGCTAATAAATCTTTAAATGTTTTAATGTTTTTCTTTAAAAACAAAATTGCTCTTCTGTGGTAAATAATAATCCAGTTGCATATTTTTACTAGATAAACAAATACAGAAAATAAGGGAAGACAAACTAATCAGCTGCTATTAAGGTTACCTTAGCTTGATGTAGAAATACTTACATATGTGCAACCCTCTTCTATTTAATTTGACAGTTTTTATCTGAGATTTTGTGTGTAAAAACAAATTTGTGTTTTATTGCTTATTTTTCGGTAGGAGAAATGTCATGAGGTTGCCATATAAACATTATTTTCATTAGATATTCCGTGTCAACATTTACTTTTGTTGTTACGAATTTGTTTACCTATGTAAATTTGGGATGAAATGTCTTTCTGGTTTGTTTGGTGCGAGTTCTATATATTTGTTGTAATCACAAGTTTTATATTCTTAGCTGTTCATACCTCAATGTGGCTCTTAAATTTTGGAATGTGTTCAGATAGATAGGTAGGCATTCTGATGAAATAAGAAAGATTGGATGAATACTAAACGTAACACTCCTTTTCAAACAAATGATCTGCAATGTTGGTCCCGTTAGGATCACACATATGACTTTTATTGAAAGCTAATCGGGGGCCAAGTAAACTTTCTATATCTGAACGGCTGGCATATTTCTCAGACTATGGTTCCCCATGCAGAATAACCTCTTATTGTAAGAGAAGTCAAAGTCTTTACCATTTTTCCTTGAAAGTAAAGTGCTTCATTATCAGTACTACGATTACTGGAAGTTATAGCACCCAACTGATATCAACCCTTCAATTTTCGTTATTTTTTTTTTTCATTTTACACATTCAATTCAATTCTTTTAGAATAAATCAAATTAAATGAAATAAATCCCCTAAATAAAATTAACTTAACCATGTGTTTCCGATTTGAAACAATCGTAAAGGTTTTCCCGATCCCTTAAAGTTACATATTAAAAACAAAAATGTGGTAATCAGAAGATAAATAAGTGTAACCTCAATTCACTAAATGCATTAAGGATAAAAGGATAAAATCTTCAATAAGGAAATCTAAATACGAAAAGGGTAAACTCAGCATAAAAGTAAACAAAAATAGCGACAAAAATTCTGTCAGGATTTTCCTTACAAAGAAAGGAAAGAACGCTTGCAATGAATATTTAACTAAGGAAATGACACAAGAAATGTCGTCAAGTTTTTTTTTGGTATTTCTACGAATTACACATTCAAAGGATATCAAGACAAACACACTCTTACCTACTATTATTATTATTGTGAATTGAAGGAAGTAGGCAAGAATTTTAAAGGCTGGCAGATAGACAGTCTGAGTAACAAAGAAAGTCATGGGGGTAAGTGAGTTGGACTGTTGTTTTGGGTTCGGACAAATCGACATAACATATTTATTAGTATTTTGTAGATGTGTGTACGTGTGCTATACATTTGTATTTTCTTCATTTTGCAGGTGGCTAAGTGGAGAATGTAAAAACCACTACAACAGAAATTAAGTAAAAGAAAGCCAAAGGTAACGACTTCAAAATAATCCAAAAACAATAAAGTTTCTAGAAAACAAGGATACAATAGAAAAAGACAATGAACCCACATCCACCTTGTGGGTTTAACTTGTCGACTTAACAATGGACTTAACAGTTGAGTCAAGGGACTAAGCAAGCAGGAATAGTACAATAGCAGAACTTAGGACATGACAAGTCTATTATGTTTGGGCAAGCAGAATAGAGAAATATTTTACAGTGAGTGGGCCTAAGAACACCTAATGGTTTTCTAAAAGCTTTTCAATTTTTAATGATCTTTTTCTGGTTTATGACTTCTTGTTGCTTCCTTGATGTTTATCTGTTTTCCATTTTCACTGAATTTGTTCTTTCCCTCGCTTGCCTATAATAATAATAGTATAATTTCACACACAACACAAAATGAAGAATCCATAAGAGGAGAAATTATGAATAAAATGGAAATTTGAACCAAAAAAAGAAAAAAGTTATGCACACTCAACATTTAAATTGCTTTACCTTTGTTTTCTATTTTATGTTATCTGTTGATTGTCCTGTGTCTCCTTCTTTCTATGCTATGTTTCGTGAAGCGTGTAAACTCGTTAAAATTCTTTAGGGTCTTTCTCTATTGTTAACAAATGTTCGCTCGTTTTTACCCAAAAATAAACTTGACAAATATGACAAAAATTTGTAAATTTGTGCTTGCAATATTGATTCGCGCGCCAGTTTCCTTTACAATACAAACAAAACAATGAAACACACATACACAAATATTATATGACACAGATATTATAAGACAATATATACATGAATAGAATGCCTTAGGTGAGGCACAGTTAGACGTCAGCACTTCAGTTAAGGTTGAATGGATATTTTCACTGTCACAATATTTAAATAAAATATAAAACACTTTGTAATAAAGCAAACAACTGTTCGGTATCAAGAGCTAAGATCAACTGAAAGAGTGAAAGTGAAATTGTAATAATTTTCCTATTGTACTCAACTTGAAGAGAGCAAACGTCTAAAAATATTACTCATAAGCGGCGTGTAATGATGACCTACATCCTGCAAATCGAAGGCAAAGGCAACCAGGCAAAGTTAAATAAAAACATTAAATAAACAAAAACATAAAGCTTGCGATGCAAAAGAGAACGACAGTTCAACAATATGAGTGAGTGCTTTAAAATCTAAGGAGAAAATGAGTGAGTGAGTGACTGAAACGCTGAAAGAACAACAGAGTGAGTGTTTGGTTGAGTGAAAGCTTGCATTATGCCGGGTGTAAATGTTTTGCTTTGTTGTGGTTTTTTTGAGTCATTTCTCATTTTTCAGGGGCAAAAGTTTGTAAAAGGCTGCTTAAGCCTTATTTACTTTTTATCTCATTTCCTTTTATTTATTTTTTCATTTGGCGCCAAAAATTTAAAGCTTTTTAAGGGCTTTTCTCTCTTTTTTATTTTTATAATTATTATGATGTACTTCATTATTTAATTGTTTATGGGTTTGTTTCATTGTGTTGATTGTTGAACGAATTTTATCAAAAAAAGAACAATCCTAGATTCCTTCCTGAAACAATCACCATCAGGGAAAGAAGAAAAATGTTAGTGATATCCTTTTGTCTATAAAATCATCATTTGAAGTTCCTGAATATTAATTTTAAATACATAACAGAAAACCTAAAAAGTGCATTTCTTTTAAAAAAAAAATTGAGTATGAACAGAAAAGAAAGCTTAAAATATTAAAAGAAAACTCTTACGCTGTGAAGCAACAAATTCTTAGTAAAGTGAAAGTACACCTATCCCCCGATTTACACGGTAGATACGTTCCTGGGAAAAACGTGTAAATCGAAAAGTAAAAATTTTCAAGTCAAAACCGTGTAAATCGAAAAGCTTGCAGAAAATGCATAATTTTGCTATTTAACAGTTGTGATTTTTTTCAGTATTTTTAGGTGCACACAGAAAGAAAAATAGAATGCATTGAATGGTTAAAATATGTAAAATATTACGGAAACACTGTTTTTCTATTTAATTACAATGCATGTAACAGAAGAACAAAAAATAAAACCAAAGGTGTTTTATTATCCTTCATCACTATCGGAAATTACTCTCATTCTTTTTTTCGGAATCGCCGGTTGGAATTCATTTTCATCACTCGAAGTTATTTGTGCCGATTCGATGTTTGAAGCAGAAATATTTACATTCTGAGAGGTGGTAATAAAATCGGTTATTAACAATTGCTTCGAGTTTTTTGTAAGATCTTTGTAAACTTCTTCATATTGAGCCAAGCAGCGATTTATGTCACGTTGGAATCGTAAAGCCCTTTCTACGTTTGTGTCATTTTCTATAAAATGATTACCCAGCTTTCTTCCCAATGCGAGTCCTTCGCAGATGACTTTAGCAGTGAATGTTACTGGTACTAATTCCTCTTCATCAGATTTGTCAGACTCACTTTCGCAAACTAAGTTAACTAAATCATCCTCACTTAGTTCTTTATCAGCCATTAACTCTGCGATATCATCATCAGTAAAATTATCAAAACCTTCTCCGCCCAATGAATGCGCCATCTGTACTATCTGCGAATATTCATCATTTAACGTTGAAACGGAATGTTCATTTTTGACTACATTTGGCCACAATTTTTTCCAACAGCTATTGAGCGTTGTTTGCTTATTCGCAGTGTATGATAAGGCGATATGCTTCACACAGTCTAATATTGTAAAATTTTTCCAAGCACTAATGTAATATGTAAAGGCTCGTTTTATGTACAAAGCTTTAAAAGTAGAAATTATGCCTTGGTCCAATGGTTGTAATAATGAAGTTGTATTTTTTGGTAAAAATTTTACTTCAACGTTCTCATATTCTAGATCTTGTGGGTGACCCGGTGCATTGTCAATTAACAAAAGCACTTTAAAAGGCAATCCCTTTGAACCTAAATATTTTTTGGCATCTGGGATAAAACATTCATGAAACCATTCAGTAAACATTGCAGCAGTAACCCACGCTTTCTTATTAGCCCTCCAATAAACGGGAAGATTATTGATGATTACTCCTTTAAAGGCACGGGGCATTTTTGATTTGTTAATCACTAATGGTTTCATAATATAATCTCCTGAAGCATTGCTACAGAAAAGAATAGTTGTTCGAAGTAAGGTTATGGAACTTGGACATAACACGCACGTGTTCAAACACAGTAGCATTTAGTAGAGTGCGATAAAAACAAAAAAAAAAAATTATTTGGAAAACCGTGTAAGAGCGAAAACGTGTAAAACGAGTACCGTGTAAATCGGGGGATAGGTGTACTTAAGTGATACAAAATCATCAAAAACATGACAGAAAATGGCCATGGTTCTGCTGTGTTAATGTTATGTAAGTGGGTGGTTTGAAAAATTGTAGAAATTAACAGATAGTGACAGAACATTTCAATGCATTGCCAAGCTAATGAGTCTCTTTTTATCTCCATTAAGCTTTCAAAACTTTAAATTTCCAAAAACAAAGAATTCAATTCAATTTATTACTCCCAGGGTGGACAGCTTTGGAAGAAGTCGTGCTGACTTGGGTCATAAGTAGTCCCCAAACACCAAAAAAAAAAAAAAAAACAAAGATCAAAGGTTACAGGTAGCCAGTTCTTTGTTTCTTGTCACTTGGGCGGGGTTAGACAACCCTGATCTACTCTTTGTTAAGGCATTATCAATGACCTCTCCAATTGAGCCTCCTATCTATCATACATTAAATGGGAGAAGTTAATGCTTTGCTATTGTATTTTATATTAAGAGACTATATTCCGTCAATGCTATCTTTCGAATTGGGTACTTTCCAAAGCAATGGAAGAAATCTGTTATTATAATGGTTCCAAAGCTCGGGAAGGATAAGACATGTCCTTCTTCATATAGGCCTATAAGTCTGCTTCCATGCCTTTCTAAGCTATTTGAGAAGGTCCTTAAAGCCAAACTCAATCACCAGTTACAAGCAAATAGTTCAATCCCTGATCATCAATTTGGTTTTAGAGCAAAACATGGAACGATTGAGCAAGTCAACAGAGTAACTTCGGAAATAAGAACTGCCTTTGAACTGCGAGAATATTGCTCAGCAGTATTCCTTGATGTAGCACAAGCGTTTGATCGAGTATGGCATGAGGGTTTGATTTACAAAATAAATTGTTTACTACCCCAAAATATGCATAGAGTCCTGCAATCCTACATATCAAATCGAGTGTTTGTAGTAAGGCAGAAAAATTTCGTTTCAAATGAATTTAAGATAAAAGCAGGAGTTCCTCAAGGTAGTGTCTTGGGACCAACTCTATACATGTTATTCACTGCCGACATTCCAACAAGTAGTCAAATTGTTACTTCGACTTTCGCTGATGATACTGCCGTAATCAGTCGCTCCCGTTGCCCAGTTGAAGCTTCCGCAAGCTTGGATGCTCATCTTAAAAGCCTTCAGGAGTGGTTATCCAACTGGAGGATTAAAGTCAATGAGGGGAAATGTAAGCATATTACATTTACATTGAACCGACGGACTTGTTCTCCAGTAACATTAAATGGTGTTACAATTCCTCAAACCCAAGTGGTAACTTATCTTGGCGTTCACCTGGACAGACGGCTTACCTGGCGGAAGCATATAGAATCTAAAAAGATACATATGAAACTAAGGGCTCAAAGTCTTCACTGGCTAATCAATTCTAAATCTGGACTGAGACTTGAGTACAAGGTGATGCTGTATAACTCTGTTATTAAACCAATTTGGACTTATGGTTCTGAATTGTGGGGTTCCGCGAGCGCGAGTAACATTGAAGTTATACAAAGAGCACAATCCAAGATACTTAGAACAATCACGGGAGCGCCATGGTATATCAGGAATGAAGACATTCACAAGGACCTGGAAGTACCACCTGTCAAAGATGAATGTTCCAAGCGTAAAGCTATTTACATGGATAAATTAGTTCGGCATGTTAATCCCCTAGCCAGAGTCCTTGTCCATACAAGGAACTCATCTCGACTGATCCGTAATGATCGTGCTGCCCTTTTGATTAATTAGAGGCTCGTAGTGCCAAGTGAACTCCTTCCTCTTCATTGTAGGAGGGACACATGTGTATTAGTTTTATAAGATTTGTAACCTTATTGTTAGTCCTATGTATTATATAGGAGATTCAGTAAATACACACAAAAAAAAAAAAAAAAAAAAAAATATTCCGTCAAATTTTATTATTACAAATTCCTTAGAATGAATCTCAGCTAAGGTGACAATAAAAATATTGAATTATATATAAAGCAATATGAAATTTCATTTAGTGATGATTCTCATTAATTTATTTTAGCAAAAACTTAAAATTAATTTCATCTACGAACAGTTCTGAAGCATTTAAGATTCTACTTTAAACCAAGTTCTTCACTTTCAGTTTTTTAACTCCAATTAGAAGTACAAAGGCATTGCGTGTTTTACATCACTTCATAATTTTTATCTCTTCTTTGTTGACAAACAACCAAAGTTATGAAAAAAAAAAAAAAAAGAAATTGAAAATCTTGTTGAATTATTACTGATTTATGGTTGATGACACATTTATTTTTCTTTCCTTCTTTCATTCTTTCTATTTCTCTTTCTATCCCTAGAATCTTTTATATTTTATTATATATTTCACATTCTTCTCTTTTTTTATTTAGATGAAATAAAGAAATTCATTGAAGACTGTCATAGATTTCTTTTTTAATTCGTCTAAATTTGTACCCCTTTTGACATCTTCTTGATGATGCGGTTAGCGGTGCTGATGAGGTGATGTTGGTGGTCGCCTTCTCTGTTGCTGTGTCATAGCCAAACTGTCCTCATTATTTATAAACTTTAAATGGTGCAAAATTCCGTACGCCACTTTAAATGACACATAAAAATTAATCAAAAGCAAAACAAAAAAGACAACCACACAAAATAAGAAAAAGTAACAACAAACAAGATTAATATTTAAATAGCAAAAAAGAAAAGTGGAAAACAAGTGATTTTAAAAATATGAAGAACCATGGCCAAGAAGACATTGAAGTGATTTATAATTTTTCTTTTCAAAATTGATTAAAAAAAAATCAAATAAAAGAACTTAAAGTAAAAAAGAAATATGTTGATTACAGCGAAATTGAATGCTTACAAGCAAGAGATATTTGTATTGTATAAATTAAGAATAAATCAATTTATATGGTAAATAAAATATTGAAGATTTTTTTATAAAGAAATTTTCTCTATTTGTAGTTTTATATGGGAAATACATTTTCCATCCATGGAAGAAATTTTGGCTGCACTACTTTGTATCTCATTATTCAATGACTCATTTGTAAAGAAATAGAGCAACGGTCATGTTTTCAAAAATTCGTAACATAAGCCACCAAAAGAAAAAGAAAAAAAAAAAAACCTATAAAATAAATAAAAACACTTAAATAAAAGAAAGTAATTGCCACAAACATCTGAAAAGAAGAACATTTTCGTTAAGAAGGATGGAATCAACGTCACCAAAAATAACAAATATTTTATGGAATGGAAATAAAGGAAAAGAGTTAAAATCAAATCAAAACAAACAATAGTCAACACAGCATGACGCCATTTTGATAAACATGTCTTTTACTTTTATTACAGTTTAAAGCTTCCTTCTTCTATACCCTGCACATTTTAGAAACTGAGATAGTCTAAGGAAAAACATGATTGATTTAAAAAAAAAAACCAATCAATGAAACTTTATCATATGACTATTGATTTTCTGGTGACAATGAAGCTAATGACCTTTTTGATGGGGCCTGCAAAATTGAACTCCCCATCAGGGAAAAAGCCCTTACCTACTTAGTTTGTTTGGCGGAACACTTTTTTGGCAAACTGGAAAAGGAAATCTTGTCTTTTAGCCGGGAAAAACTGATGAATCAAGAAAAAGTCTTGTCCTTCGTTGGTAAGAAAAACTGCCTAAGTGAGAAAACTTAGTGGGACACTGCCCTCCCTATTCCGTCTGGTACTTAAGGTCTGCAGGGAAATTGAACTTAAGGAAGCGCAGCACACAGTGGTGACTCAACTCTACAATATAGAAAGAAAGAGTCTACATTCCTGCAACTTCATGTGGAGATTAAAACCCAGTGGAAGCAGTTGAAATTTGCAAATCTGAAAAGGAAATTCCTTTTATTTTTTTTGTGAAATTGAATAGAAATGAATTGACTTAAGATTACAGGCCTCAGTGTCAAAACTGATGAGATATATTTATGTAAGGACAAGAAATGTTTAGCAGGTTTTTATGTAAAGTTCTTTGCTTTGTGCCTTTGAAAACAACATGCAGGATAGACAAAAAGAAACCAAGTTCCAACAATGATCAGTGTGGCAGACTGCTAAGCTTTTCAAAAAATTAAAATTAATTAAAAATGCGAGAAAGTGTATCTTCTTCATTTACACAACTGAACTAAAAGTCCTAGTGGTACAATTGCATCATGAGGTGGTTTAGGCCCATTTTTCAGTAATCCAGAAGACATGACAGTTGCTTGCTCTTTGCTGCCAAAGCCAAGATAATAAATTCTGATGATCTACAAACTGTTATTTTCCTGAGGATTATGGGAAGAAGCGATTGGATGATGCTAATAAAACTTGCATTGATAAGAAATAACATTAAAATCAAGAAAAAGTTATTTTTAACTCTAAAGCCTTGGGTTACTAAGTTGCTGGATAAAATTTTTAAGTAGGCTTAGCTTTTTGCTTTAAATAAAATATTTTTGTTTTCTTTTTTTGCAAATCTTGATAATGTTGATGATGTGCAGATCTAATTGTTAGTCCCCACCAATAAAGTAAAGAGTTGCATTATTGTCACTAGGTGATCATAAGATACATATGTAGCTTGCAAATTATCGGAAAATGTCCAGCTCTTTTCCATGTTAGTTTTCCACAAATAATCACTAGCATTTTAGTCTTTTGCCATCCTCTATCAACTATTTTTTTTAAAGGATACATCTACCCCACAATACTCATAAGCCAACATTTGTCATCAATCTCTCTCTCTCTCTCTCTCTCTCTCTCCGTCATAGGGTAGGGTATCGAAAAACCAATACTAATTGATGAAAAATCTCCTTTATCATATGGCCAACTAAAGTGCTTTAAGTGGCATATATCCGTTGGCAACCGTGCAGGATTTTCTGTCCAAAAAAACATATCTAAGCATGTGTATATGTGTATAGAATATGAGTCCTGTAAATGTATCTGCCTTAGTAGGTGTGGGTGCCACGTCACGTTTGGGTGTAAAAGATAGAATATTGTATATGCGCTCCTGTGAAAGTGTAGTGTGTGTGTGTGTGTGTTTGTGTGTTTAGGGAAAATGTATCTACATATATTAATATGTGTGCATAGGAGAATGTTTTGTATGCGTTGCTTTTGTGGTTTCGTGTATCTTGACCAATGCTGACCGCTGACCGAGACATTTTTAGATATCGCTAAACCAAAGTGAAAACCCCAACAAATCGAAAACATAAACTGATAGAATGCTGTGGTAAGAAAAAAAAAAGAAGAAAAATATGATGCTGGGAAAAGTAAAGAAAAACCTATTGTGACTGTCTGAAACACAAATGGCATTTAAGTCATGACCCCCTTTACCCATCCCAACATTCTGAATGCTCATATATCTCTAGAACAAGTTGCGAATATATTGATTGTAGGTACATATGTGGTACGAATCAAGAGGCTATTCAATGCTATCAACTGTTGGTAGTTGGTGTTATTGTCAGCTATAAAATGATTTAATGGCAAATTTAATGGCCAAAGCATGTCAATGAAATTCTGATTGGGAAGAGAGTTTTTTTTTCGTTTTCAAATAAAATCGCCAAGTGGTAAAGAAAACATGAAAGAAAAACAAAAAGTCAAAACATGAATAAACAATCCTCAACAGGAAAAATTTAAAACTAAGATTACACATATTCAATTTTAAGCCAAAATTTAAATTAAGGATTCAAAGAAATGTTAGGCTTGTATGATGTTGATGATGATGATGAAGCCAAGTAAAAGCTGCTAAAACCAACACGAAATTGGGTGAGTTACCAAAAAGAGTTCAATGGCTTCCGTTGCTGTACTAAGTGCTAAGTATATGTGTGTGTTAGGTTGGGAAATGGGTTGTGCATGAGTGTCACTTCCAGGAAAAGTCTCTTTTTCCTTTGCTTCTGTGTCTCTGGCACAGCAGGCTTCAACTCATTCATTACATTTTCATATTGAACGCTGGCAAGCCTCTAGGTGTCCCACTTCAGTTTAATTCAGTGTTGTACGTGTATGCAGGTTGTATGTATATGAGTGTGTTGTGTCATGTTGTAACTCATTTGTATCCTTTTTCAGTTTTAATCCAAAAAGAAATAAATGGAAAACCAACATCACCAGGTCTAGGCTACGCACAAAACTTAAACCGAGTCCAGTCATGCATGCTGGCTTTTCAAAACTGTTTTACCCCCAAAAAAGAAAAAAAAGAAAAAAAAAAAAAAACAAATGTGGAATCCGCAAATGGGAATGGGAAGTCTCCGTCAGGGATATTAATGATTATTCCTTTTAGGTAAATGTTTACTTTGCTTTCGTTTAGGTTCTTTTGAGAACTTTTTCGAAGAAACAAAGAAACATGCGAATTAATTACGCAAAATTAAATTTAATTTTTTCGCATTAGCAAATGTGGGTTTTTTCTTATATTATGGTGTCTCATATCAGTAGGGTCAACTTCAATTTACCTATTCATGATGACTTGGAGCTGGATAGGAAGGTAAACTATGGAGCTTAACGTTAGATTGACTAGTAGAATACCAGACCACTGTAGCATCTATTATGCAAAGGCCAAGGCGGCCAAAGAAGTTGCGAACTTGCTTCAAATGAAAGGGATTTCTTCAGCTCTTCAGTTTTTTATTTTTTGTGATTCTCAGTCCGCAATTACTACATCTTTATATGTATGTGTGCAAGGTCCATGGTTCGACAGATCCGCAATTCTCTTGGTTTCTGGTAGCGAGGTTTTACTCTATTAATAAGAGAAGAACTGCGATCACTGAACCAGTGAATTTTTGTATTGTTGTATGTTGCTTATCATCATTGACCGCTGCCTTATGGACAACTATGCCGATAGGCAAGAATTTTCGCAGAAACTACAGGAACGAAAAGCCACCTTCTGATCTCCTAATCAGCGCTACTTCTGTCCTGAACTTGTTAACTGTAAAGCCATGGACATTGGGTGTTGTATGTGACGCGTACAAAGTGCGTTTTGGTTCCCTAAAAAAGTAGGAGACAATATCCCAGTGGCATCACAATGACCCCAATTCGGCCCTTGTGAACTAGTTGGCAGTACCGACCAATTCTCCAATTTCAGTACCACGAATGCCTTGAATGGTTTTTCTAATCGAAAGTGTGATTGAAGGAAGGATATAGCGACAGGATGCATTAAAAGGTTTACCTATAAATTGTGTAGAATAAAATAATTTTTAAAAATGTCAAAACAAAGTCAATGCCATCATGATCAAATAGATTCTTTACACATAGAAGTTTTTGTTGTTTTTTTTATATTCTCTACACCCTGTTATTTCTCGCATAGCAACAGAGTATCTTCCCGACATCCTGTTAGCAACCGAAAATGAAATTTTGTGTACAAAATTTCGTTAAATTAATCTCAGTTGGCCAAATTTTGTGAAAATGTTTTCTTTTGAAGTAAATTCAGAGCAAAATTCATTCTGTTTTCAGTTCCCAGTGAGGAAGCATTACTTAGAATAAAAATTATATTTTGTAGTGATAAAAATTTATTGTGGAGTCAATATTTTGTATAAGTTTTTTTTTTGTATCAATAAATGGAAAGTTAAACAAAGAAAAACGAAAAAAAAAAAACAGTGTGTGTTAAATTTCAATTGCTTTTCACAGGATGAAACAACGTCCGAAAGGTCGATAGTTGGAGAGAAAGAAGTTATCAAAAGCAAGGGTGAATTCTTAGAAGATGCCATGGATTTAAACTATGAGCCACTCAACATGCCAGCCTGGTTGATGGATCCGGAAATTACGGGGATGGCGTGGTGTCCAGTGAAGAAGCGCAAAAAGAGCTGCGCTCGTAAAAAGATTTCCAGGAAGAAACCAAAATGTAGGCCGAAGCGCAAGTCCCATAAATCCCGCAAAAAGAAGGCATGTAAAAAAAAGCGAGGCGGCAGAAAGAAAAACAAAAAATGCTCAAAGCCGGGCAAAATCATGCCAAGTGGATATCTTAATTTCATAAGATGGTTCCGAAAACGAAATTGTGGATTAAAACCGAGACAGTTGATAATGAAGGCAGCTAAGGCATGGTGTCGATTAAGTCGAAAACAAAGACTTCGTTTTGAACGCATGGTAAGAGAGGAGTCAACAAACGTTGAATGTGGTTGACGTCTCAGATACTAATTGATTGTCATTCATTTTTTTAAAGGCCTGCAAGGTGACTAAAAGTATGAGGCACAAACGACGAAAGGTCTGCAAGTGCTAAAAAGATCTCAATAAATTTTGTATATTCTATGCGGCTTCGGTAAGTTTACCATGTACTTAAGTGTGATTAAAAATAATATCACTTATGATCTTTTCAAATTTTCTTTTGATTCAGGACGATTGTGTGTTTGGCAACATTTTAACTATGGGACTTGACTTTATATTTGGTAGGAATTTCTTTTATTTATTATCTTCAAATTTATATATCTTATCTTGCATTTTCTTTATATTCAGAACTATTGACCGGATTAACATCTCATCTAATAATGGTAATTTTATTTGGACTTGCGCTATAATTGGCAGGTATGGTTTACCTTTTGTATATCTTAATAATTATTATAGAAGATAAGGTTGAATCAACTATAATCTCATTTATAATAATCTCTGGTTTTTTTTTCTTTACATTCAGAACTATTAACCGGACTTACATCTAATAATGGTAATTTTATTTGGACTTGCGCTATAATTGGCAGGTATGGTTTACCTTTTATATATCTTAATAATTATTATAGAAGATGAAGTTGAATCAACTATAATCTCATTTATAATAATCTCTGTTTGGTTTTTTTTTTCTTTACATTCAGAACTATTAACCGGACTTACATCTAATAATGGTAATTTTATTTGGACTTGCGCTATAATTGGCAGGTATGGTTTACCTTTTATATATTTTAATAATTATTATACAAGATGAAGTTGAATCAACTATAATCTCATTTATAATAATCTCTGTTTGGTTTTTTTTTTCTTTACATTCAGAACTATTAACCGGACTTGCATCTCATCTAATAATTGTAATTTTATTTGGACTTTCTTTATAATTGGCAGGTATGGTTTACCTTTTATATATCTTAATAATTATTATAGAAGATGAAGTTGAATCAACTATAATCTCATTTATAATAATCTCTATTTTTGATTTTATTTTTTTTTCTTTACATTCAGAACTATTAACCGGACTTACATCTAATAATGGTAATTTTATTTGGACTTGCGCTATAATTGGCAGGTATGGTTTACCTTTTATATATTTTAATAATTATTATAGAAGATGAAGTTGAATCAACTATAATCTCATTTATAATAATCTCTGTTTGGTTTTTTTTTCTTTACATTCAGAACTATTAACCGGACTTACATCTAATAATGGTAATTTTATTTGGACTTGCGCTATAATTGGCAGGTATGGTTTACCTTTTATATATTTTAATAATTATTATAGAAGATGAAGTTGAATCAACTATAATCTCATTTATAATAATCTCTGTTTGGTTTTTTTTTCTTTACATTCAGAACTCTTAACCGGACTTGCATCTCATCTAATAATTGTAATTTTATTTGGACTTTCTTTATAATTGGCAGGTATGGTTTACCTTTTATATATCTTAATAATTATTATAGAAGATGAAGTTGAATCAACTATAATCTCATTTATAATAATCTCTATTTTTGTTTTTTTTTTTCTTTACATTCAGAACTATTTACCGGATTTACATCTCTACTAATAATTGTAATTTTATTTGGACTTTCTTTATAATTGGCAGGTATGTTGTACCTTTTATTTGTTATCTTCAAATTTATATATCTTATTAATTATTAATATAGATAGATATAGATTTTTTTTTTCGGTAATGGACATACTCTGCGATTCTATACACTTTTTGTTAGTAATTTTTATTCGGCTATGTGGGAGTTGGCTACTTCCATGAACAACAATTTTCTTGGCCGCAGGCACATTTGCTGTTAGCAGAATCGATGCATCATATTGTTCCTTGCGTAGTATTTGCTTTAGATCTTTAAACATAATACCATGCACTGAATGTACGACCATCCACAACACAGAAAGTGCCGAACCAACGAGCTGTAAATGTCAATGCAACATTAGAGATTTGTCTACTTCCTGGTTGGTACTTATGTACAATATTACAATATTTCTTACCTCTTGTTTCAACTCATTTGTGGAACGCACATAGAACATTATATAACCAATGATGGAATTGTATAGTGCGAAGGCTGCCTGTTGTGGCAGACGTGGCACAAATCTTATTAAGTGACGCAACAACTTAAACATTTGATCCTGACGATCACGCGTTACCCGCTCAAAAACATAACGTAGGAAAAGTGCTGATTCCTCTACAAGGCAAACCCATATCACTTGATAAGCAACTTCATATACAGCATTTCCATCGGAACCAATGGCTGCATCATCAAGACAACCCACTATTTGCATTACAGATGAGCAAAGCACTGATGGAAAGAGTGAATGCGCATGATGCAAGTGCGCAGACATTCGTGTACCATCCAGATCTTCTTCGATCTCATGATCCTCATGCTCCATGCCGGGCTCGTGTGAGGCCTGTTGACTGATCGGTATCATTGTGATAAGGAAACTATGACGTTCGGCGCGCTGTTTGCATTTTACGGCTCTTTGTGGCAGTGACCAAGGAACGCTAAAGAAATAATTTCATGGAATTTCAAATTGTAAATGAGTAACTGCAGCTCACTTACATGTCTATCCTGATTAAGGGTAACGTCCATATCCTTTGTTTGCTGTACTGGCATCCATGGCGGATCCACTTTTCCTGAACTTCAAATTTATTAGCAGAGCACGAGATCCAAACCAAGGAGTGTATCAATTGGCTTTATATTTATTGGCAAATAAGGAACAGGAACAGGTATAAATAACAATGAATCTCAAAGTAAAGTAAACATTAACCGTTAAATTTTCTTTTCATTTTGTTAACGTAGTCATCATAAGTGTATGCGGATAAAGGCAGAAAATGCGAAATAACGAACAAAAATAAGAATAAGCGAATGAACACAACAAAAAAATAAAAAATTCTCGAGTAAAAAAAAATTTAGACACAACAAAAAAAAAATAGCAAAATAAAAACTGGAAAAAAGTCCAGAACCAAAAACACCGAAAAAAATGTCTTTTTCCTTTGCAATGAAGAAATTAATTATTTATTTATTTTTTTTTTTATCTATTAATCAAATTATATACTGTAGCTGTTGTATTATTATAGGTCTATGAAGGAGATTGGTGTGGCATTTATATTGCTACGATAAATCAAGTAAATAAATAAATATATAAAAAATAAATAAAGAACGAATTTTAGCAAATTGAAGTAAATTACAGATTTTGTTGTTTTTTATTTCTCACTAGGCAGTGTATTTCGCTAGCATAGAATGTCTAAGAATTATTTCACAATATAATAAATATAAAGGATTAAGTAATAATCATAAAACTAGCAACCTATTACGTGACACACACACTCACATACACACAAATACAAGCACAATTATGCACACATTTATACGTTCAAATGTGGATGCTTTTATTAAGTTTATTTTAACAAATTCAATTTTCACAAAACTTCATCAAACTGAAAGATTGTTATAGAGATGGTGATGCTCATATTGCTGTTGATGAGGATGATGCTGGTGATGATGATGATGACGTTAATCCACTAATAAATCTCTGCGTATGCACAAATGTTTGACAACAGCAACACTAACAAGAATAACATGTTTACTTGTACATAGCAGGAATAGTAAAAACAAAGCAACACTAACGTTGACTAATTAAGCCTCATTGAATTGTTCACATTGTTGTTATGTTCCAGTTTCTATTAAAATTGTTGTTGTTGAAACGAATATTAATGTACTCCTTGTTAATGAGCGACGACATAACAAGAACTACAACTACAACTACAATACAATAAGAGAAACATTGTTCAGAGCCCCTTCAGTTTACTGCAATACTAATTTAGAAACATGGGTGCATTTTCTTAGGGGCAACTTGGGCCACAATCCTAATTAAAAAAAAAAAGAAAAGACATTCCCTCAAAAAAGCTGATTAATAAATTTGAAATTCTGTTTTGTGCCAGGAACCCCATAAGTTAAAATGCGCCACTGCTTACAATACTCGCTCAGTGTTTGTGTTTATGTTTGTGATTGTATTTGTATGTTCTCAAAGTGAGTGAGTGTACTTGCCTCGACATGCAATAAGCTTGCGTGTAACATGGCGTATGATGAATGTTATTCTGGTATTACTCGTATTGCCATTGCGTTCCCTAAACGAAGAAACGATAAACGAACAAAAGAATAAATGAACGATTTCTACTGATGTTCATTGAGTGCAGTGAAAAGCAACTTTGTAGCATGCTACACATACTCATTTTTATACACACATACACAAACACTTATACAAAGAACAAAAGTTTGATTCCCTTTCGTTTCATAAACCACATCTCTCTATAGTATTTGTCTTCGTACAATACTAAGGCATCAACACCATCAACATGCTGCTCTTTCTTTACCTTATCAACACTACCATCATCATCATCATCATCATCAACATCATCATCAGCAACAGCAGCATCAACAGCAACATCAACATCACCACTATCATCAACAGTATTTTCTATAGTTGCTTCTTGCCTTTTCCCTTTATACTTTGACTATGTGTGCAAGTTGAATTTTCTTTGTTTATCGTTTTTCTTTTGTTTGATTTTTGTTCGCAATTATGCTGCATGAGTGCATTCACAATGCGTGCATGTATTCACTTTCATGTATGCGTGAGTATCAACATTATCAAGATCATCAAGACCATCACCATCACCACCTTCATCACCATCAACACCATCAATGTTCAACAGACCCAATTTACTGTGGAAGAAAGATGTGTATTTCATGAAAAGAAAAAAGCAGAGCACATACCTTGAACTCAATTAAGCATCCTTGAATAGTTTTTTAACCATATTTTTTGTAAAATGTTCATGTTTCTTGCTTCAATATTCATGTAACTTTCTTTACACTTTCTTTGTATTCATTCATTCTTGAATTCATGCATTTCTTTATTCATTCTTTCATTCATTCTTGTATTCTTCTTCTTGTTTATTGACTGAGAAAAAAAAAAAAAAACAAAGGTAATTACAATTTGTTCAAATATTAAATGTTTAGGGCAGAAAACTTTATCTAAAGAAAAAATTGTCTACAGAAGTAAATATGGAAATTCTTTGACATGAATTTTTCTGCCTTCCTTTGCCTATCTTCCAATGGCGTTGATCAGAATTATTTACTTTATTTTCTATACTATTGTACATCACTTGATGGGCTCATTTATTATTACAGTCCAATGCTGTCCATAGATTGATCTTCATTCCCATTCCATGCTCCGATTCCGTCAAGTCTTATATCACAGCATTGAACTAACTGCACATCATTCAACCGGTCACACAATCATTGATTTCCGTTTCATTTTCCCTCTTATTCCTTTTATACTGTTTCTTCCTTTAGTTTTTCCTGTGTTTCCTATTGGAAGTGAAGTTGACGAAAGTGCTTGGCAAATATTCATTCAACTCGGTTGCCATTTCGAATTCGATGTAAACATAATATTTTATTGTGTCCGATTCAGACTCTGTGACTGTGTGTGTGTGTGCTTTGCCCTCCAAAGTAGGCAATTTTTGTCGGTCTGTCTGTCTGTTTGTCTGTGTGTTTCGTTTCATTGGTTTGTCCTGTCGGTCCTGTTCTGCCAATTGCTGGCAGTTATTGTGCACCTTAATAAAATATTTGGATTGGAGCAAATAAGTATGTTTGTGTCCGTGTGCAAGTGCGTATTTCATTTAAGTTAATTTCATTGATTAAATACAAAACAAAAGGGCAATAATAAAAAATAATAGGGAACTTATTTTATAGGAAAATTAGATTAAAGTCGAGATGGACTCAAATATCAATCAATGTGTAGATACAAGGATTTAAATCGATTTAACATGTACGGATAAATAATGTTTTTAAAGCTCAGTTACTTTTTTACTGGAAAACTATCTAAATTCGACTTTGCCATGATGCCATAAACCTGAATCCCATATCTCCAGTCCATTTCTATATGAACACCTTGTTTCGAAGGATCAGCTTATTGTGAGGATGCAATAATCATCTTATCATGTAAAAAAAAATCTAAAAGTAAGACGCTTATCGAAGTATACACTCAGGTATCTATGACCGATATGATGTTCGACCCGTTGTCCTTGTTTAGTTTAGCTTGGGCAAACGTCTCTTCTCAGCGTGAATGTTACACAAAAGCATTTTGCAATGTTTAACTTACGAGTTCATTCATCGAACTGCTGTAGATATTCCGGCATGACGTTCGTCGCACTCAATACACATGAATCCTTTGATAGAATGCCTGTGTCATCCGCATATGTTGCAATCATAAAGTCTGAGTCATTTACATTGCATGGTGTGGTAATAGGCAATATCATGGGTAAAAAGAAAGAGTTGGAGATAGGCAATTCTCTTTTGGGAACTCCAGCATTGACAGATCTCGTCGACACGAGCGAAATACAAAAGGTACAGTAAGTAGGCCAATTTAAAATAATAAATGTGGCTTAAGTTCACACACGCAGGTAGCTAACACACATAGATAAATCCTCAAAAGTGATGCAATATGATGATGATGATGATGAATAGATAGGCAAAAAACAAAATCATACAATGAAGTGCAGACATAAGATAGGAAATACATGGATCTACCAATCAGAATTCATGTTTAAGGACTAGTGTCATTGTTAAGAGATACCGTGTGCTGCCAATTGTTAAATGACACCATACTAAATGTGAAATTCCACATTAAAACAATTATTTTATTTTTCTCATTATGAAGAAAAAAGAATATTTTGAAGAACGCCACTAAAAACGGAACATCAACTTAAATAAATAACAGATTGTAGATTGTGAAAACTATTCTATTCTAATTCTAACACACTAACTTATCTATCAATTCCTTTAATTAATTACAAGAGTAAAAATACCAAAAGATATCATTCCCATATCGTTTTCCCCATATATCATAGATTAGACATTTGCTGTAGTACTTAATAATTTCAATTGAAGTATTAAAATTCATAATTAAACCATAAATTGTTATTGAAGCCATAAATTTCTATCAAAACAATAATTTTCTACTAATTAGTTTTGTTCTACTCTCATTTAAAATCATATTAATTATAATATCATATCATTATTATTATTATTGTTATTAACGAAAACGATGCAAATGCAATACGTGCAACAGCAACAACAACAACAATATCAAGCTTATTACGTATACGCAATTATAGAATAGATGGGAATTGTTGTTAATGCTGAAATGGAGAGGGTAAGGTAATTGGCAGGGATGGGAATGGGGAATGGGGATATGAAATCAAATCAAAAGCAAAATACGCACAACTGAACACAACAAGCAACATAAGCCAAAAATGAAATTAATTATGTTCTAATGTGTGTGCGTGAGTAAGTGTGTTTTGTGAAAGAATATCCGAATGAATCAGTATGTGTGGTAGGTAGATAGATACTTGTATGTGCGCTTCTCTGAAATTTGAAATTGATTGTGATGGGCTTATTTTTGTTATTATACGAGACAGTGGGATCTCATTAAAAGAATATTTAATGAAAGCAAAATTATTCAATTTGAGATACTGTAACAATATTATGCAGAACAGCGATGAGCTTGCAGTAATCAGATCCTTGAAACTAAGTATAATAAACAGTCAATCAAGATATTTGATTACAATAATTTCTAATTGAAGCTACATTGTTATCATTTTTCTTCCATTGGACTTTTGATTGTATCAATTTGGATTTTATATAAGTATCATTTTTTTATTTTTTTTTTTTTTTCTTGTACTCAGCATCATAGAAAAATGCTTAAAATGCTGAATCCTTAACTATTGTAAAACTGCACAGAGATATACTTATGGACTATGTTATGCCTCTATCATCTATCTATAGTCGCTAACTGAGTTCAGTAAGGATTTATATAGAGTTTCATAGCAAATGAAGCAGTTTCTGAATCACTGTGGACACAAATCTGATAAAGTGGTTGATTAAATTTCTTGTTAAATTTTAGCGAGTTTGTTTATGAGTGACATTGTACAGCCTACAAGGCAATTAGATCTTCCCTTTCTACTGCCCTCGGCATGTGATTCAGTCCACTTTAAATACACATGAATCTAAAATTGTGGTTTGATCCCTGACTAATGTAACTTGAAAAGAAACTTTCAACTTTCATTTAAACGAATTTTTATCTTATTTAACAAATTTTATCTTTCTTTCTAAAAACTTCTTTTTTTAAAATTTTGTATGATCAATGAATTCTGTTTCATTTAATGACAGTTTTCACTGTATTATAATGTTTTGTTTTGTTTTGTTTTCTTTTGTTCCAAGTATGCGTGGTTTCAGCATGTGGCATCTACATAATTCATTCATAATTTATATGAAAATTAGTTTATTATGAATATTTTATCATAATTCAATTAAAGAAGAAGCAGATACAGAGAAAACAGAAACAACAACAACAACAACAGCCTGCGATTGAATAACAGTTTGAATGAATAGTCGTAAAGATAGAAAAAAAAAACAAAATCTCATTGTGAAAAACCCATAAATAAAATGCGTGAAAAATATATAAGAACAATCAAAAATATACCCACAATTTGTTAAAGGTACAACATACAATAAGAAACAACAAATACAAACAAAATGCTGAAGAAAATCAACAAAAATGTGAACATTAACAGCAAAGATGTTGACAACGACACGCCAAAAAACGTGAACAAATTATGTCAACGCACTAAAAATAAATAGAAAAAAAAAAAGAAAAATGAAAAAGAAAAATAAAAAGCATGTCAAATAGAAAACTATTCAAAGCATCTAACGAAACTTATACTTATATATGCATATATAGAATTTGAAAGATATTTTAATTAAAATCTAAGAAAAGATATTAAAGCAAATCTCAGTTATTATCATTAACAGTAAAAGAACAAAAAACAAAAAAAAGTGAACCATAAAATAAGAAGAGAAACAACAAAAATATATACAAATGTCATTGAATGAAAGATAAACACAAATTTAATAGGAAATTAATAGTTAAAAGAAGCAATTGAAATGAAGAAGATTCAAAAATAATAATAAAAAGAACAAAAGAATAAATGAGAGAAAAAATGTAGAAAAATATAAACCGCTAAAAATACAATGCAACAATAATTCCTATGCAATAACAAAACGTGACTTGGCAAAAAAAGGAAGTGTAAGGGAGAAACATACAGACGCAACATGCTGCGCACGCAACATGTTCCAAGCGAATCAATACAGAAAGTGCAACAGATTTGTTTGAGTTCGATACAATAGTCGTATGAATAATTGCATTTTGTAAAAAAACGTACTTATGAACACTCGATCAAAAAAGTATTCGCCAGATAGAAACTATAAACGAAAATACATAACAACAAAATACCAAAAAGACTTTGTCTTAAATAAGTTTTTGCTATAGGAAACAGACAGGACTATTTTCTTAATACGTTTTAAAAATATGTTATCTGCAATCGAGTTGAATATTGATTGATATAATGATAAACTTTTTTACATTACTTAATAAAGATCTTGCATAAGTAACGAGACAACTTGCTGTGTCTAAAAACGATTTATTCTATCAATACAAAAATTTGGCTACTAGTTTCCCAGCACCATTTATACACCTGTCCCATCATTCTTCTAATTTTTGAATGCCTCTGGTTTAAAACTCTTTGCATTGTTTTTGAGGCCACTTCTGCATCTGATTTTAAACTTCATCATTTAATCAAAAATGTCTGCCAAGTAGAGCATCTTTAAGGGGTCAAAATAAATAGAACTAAGATGTGGCGTTGCCAGGGCTGTAGGTGCGATGCAAAAGGCTCTCTCACCCAAGTTTTTGATGTGTTGTCTTTGTCATGAAGCAAAATCACTCATTTTGTTAAGAATTAACGATGTTTCATTCGAATGGAAGGCTATAATTTGTTTTTTAGCATATCACTGTTATACTCGCTGTTAATGTTTGGTTAATCTTCGAGTTATTAACAATAAATAGGCCCCCGTGAATCCCGAAAGACTGCATGATTTTAGCAGCAGGCTTGGTGTTGCATTTCTTTCGAGTTGGTTTAAACAATTATTTCCGTACACTTTCAATATTCTTTCGTGGATTTCACTAAGCTTGATACACTATGCAACTGGAAATCTAATCATTTTTCGGTGTATTGCTTGAGCGGACTCGCCATTGCTAACTGTACACCTACATTTGAGGTTATGCTTGCCAAATACTCCCGAACAGCATTTGATAAACGAAATATGTACAGGGATGGCAACTTGATGCACTGAAACTAATGTATTGATTAAACAACACTTTGCTGAGCTACACCAATTTAATTCGTTACTTATTGAATGGCCCTCGTATTTATGCTGCTTTGATTTCAGAACAAAGGCTTCAATCCAATACATTACATTCAATTCACAAAAAAGGCCAAATATTTGTAGAGAGGCTTGTGAGGGAAAGTATCTTGAATAATTGAATCAACAAATCCCCTTCCAAATCTTACAAAATCTTTTTACCAAACGGAACCGTATTACAGAGACTTCGTTCTCCGTCCGTCCTCAGATCATATCTCATGAATTGTAATAGCTGAAGATTTGGAATTTTAAAGGGGTTCCCATACAAGAAACATTTTGGTTTGTATTGCAGCTATACTATCCAGTAATCTCACAATCTTGAAATCTTAAACGGTTAGTGGATTTACGTCAGAAACTTACATGGCCGAAATTTCAGTTTGTTCGGACCACTAGGGATGGTACCTCCCATACAAACCTCCGTTAAAATTCGGGTTCTTATTCGAAAGACTTTTTAGTTATTTTTTCTATCGAACTGAAATTTAGACACTCTAAATATTTATTATAGGCGCGGTACATTTGTTGGAATTAGTTAAATCGGGTCACTAGGGGGAGTACCGCCCGAACAAAACCCAATCTGGTACGGAACCCTCCGTATATGAGTTTGAGTTGCACTTGGCCGATTTTTATTTTTTTTATTTATGTTTTGATCAATTCAATTCTATTCATAATAATAGATTTCTGAGTCAGTTGATGCCGATGAGGGCTTGGTTTGCAAGTGATTTATTTTTAAATATAAACATTCATTGACTATCAAAACCACCTTTTCAAGGAGATTTAAAATTATTATATCTGAATAAAAGTACTTTATTTTCAGATACATTTGTGAATTCCTTTTTTATAATCACATATTTACTAACCTATTGAGTCATTAATTTATTTTTATATTTTTTTAATTAGAGTAGTCAATTAAGTTAAATAAACCATCTTTTATTTTCTTAAACAAAATTTATCCAAGAGGAGACTTATTTATTTGTAGCATTTCTCTCCCGCTCACTCAATCATGGAACCATGTTCGTTCAAACATGTTCGCAGTACAATTGTTTTGGAGCCGGCTCCACTTACCAAAACCTGCTCCACACAACTGCTGGTACCATTCAAACAATCATTTTGTTTACGAACGTCTTTTCATGTGGTTCTTTTGGCGCTTGTCTGACTGATTGTTGTGCGATCGCACGCTCGTACTATAATTTTTGTGTGTTTACTCGCGCGTTTACCTAAGCGTGGTTGAGTGTGTATGACTGTGAGTGTATCGGTGTTGGTGTCGCGTTGCGTCTTCTGACTCGTTATTGTCTACTGTGGCGCGCGTTCATTCTTGTGATTTCTTGTTTTTTTACACATTTTTCATGCTATTGGCTCTGTCACCGTCACTGTTGCTGCTGCTGCTACTGCAACGCGTGCATATTTGGTTAGTATAAAAAAAAGAAGAAAAGAAAAACAGTTAATTTGCATTAGTGAATGTAATAAATATACTAATATGTACTACATAAATAAATAAATATATTGGCAAAATAAGAAATGTTTTTTATGAGGCACAACAAATTTACCTCATCACAGTAGAGTCAAGTAAAGTAAAGTAAAATCGACACAAAGACCAGTATTTGGTATACTATTTCGCAATATAAAAATGAAAAATCAAAATAAATGAACAAACAAAAAACCAGTTTACACAATAATAGTAACGTCAAGAGCGTGAGTGAGTGAGTGAGTGAGTGAGTGAGTAAGTGTGTTACTCTTCTGTGTGTGTGAGCAAGTGAGTGTGAGTAATTGAGTATATGAGTATGTGTGCCTGTTTGTGTGGGTTTACTTAAGTCAAGTTAAAGAATCAACAAACCAACAAACAAACGTAAGAAAAAGAAAAGAAAAAACAGTAAAATAAGCAAAACGGGCAGCATTTAACAACAACAAGTGAAAAAAGTAGTAGAAAAGAAGTTGTAATAATAATAATATTGTAATAATAAGAATACGAAGAAATCGTGAATACAATATAAAAAGCGGCGGCTGCTGTTGGTTTTTTCAGTAAAAATGTGTTATGTTTGCTTATGTGCGTAAGCATGGAGTGTGGAGTCTTTAAAACTGATGTCTGTGTGTGTGTGTGTGTCTGTCATCTACCTTCTTATTAACATTGTGTTGTTATGCTCGTTATTCTTGTTGCGTTTTGTATATGGTTTTTCTTTTATTTATTTTTTACTTAGAAACTACGCCTCCTTCACCACCTTTGCTGCCTGTTTTGTACTTTACATATGAAGTAACAACGTATGACTTTACTGTCTCAATCAACATTTTGTGATTCTCTTTTTACTTCTTTAAGTTTACCTCAGTGATTCTTAAACTGTCCTCCATGAAGCTCTACCGGGATCAGTGAAACAATTGTGACATCATATTGTCAACTTTTTAGCAAACTTCTTTAGTTTTTTCGGAGTCCACGGAAACAATATTGTTCAAAAAGAGATCCAAGGTTTTGTCTTGTTTTCATAGTCTTTATATGTTTAAGAACCTCTGGCCTACCTTACTTACGTGTTGCCATTTTTTCTTCTACTTTCCACTGCCCACACAAAAAAAAAAAAAAAAAAAAAAATACAGAAAGGTGGATATTCTTGTTCTTGTTGTTTTCATTGGCTGCTATTTAAACTTTAATGCGCATTTAAAGTAATTTTTCTTATTTTAAAATTCATTTTCATTTCCTTTATTAAATTAAAGAAAAACACAACACCAAGGAAAAAGTGTAGTAAACAAATTATACAAAAATAAGTTAAAGCAAGAAAAAGAAAAGAATATGCAACATTTTATTTCATTTGTATTCTCTTTTTACATCCTTTTGAATTATTCTAGCTTTTTCCTTCCTTTTCAAATGCATGCTTTTCTTTCATTTGAACACTTCAATCTCCTTCTTTAATGACTCATTTTGCACATTTTTGCTCATCTTTATTCATTCTTATTTTGTTATTTTCCTTTATGACAACTTGTTGAAGAAAATGTAAATTTTCCACCTAGAAAATGTTGTCTAAAAATGTAAAGGAAATAAAAATTAAAACAAATATAAAAGAAATACATAATTTAAAAAAAAAAATAAACATAGTTAAATAAAAAAAATTTAAATCTAAACTAATTTTATTTATATTATGATTTTTTTGTTTTTAATTTCCTTATCTTTTACAATGTTTTTGTCAAAATTTCACATTGTTTATTGTTTAACAAGTTTTTTTTCGAAAATAATAAAAACTTTTGCCTTTGTTGATAACTTCGTCATCCCCATCCTCATCATAATCAACATCATCATGATCAGTCAAACAAAAAACATAAACGAAAAAAAGAGCAAAAAAGAGTTTAAAAAACTCATAGAAAAACCAAAAACTTTTAATTGTCAACATTTAGCTGGAGCTTGCTTAACTTAAAAGCGAATTTTGGCACAATTTTTGGGAGATTAAAAAGAAAGAATCGAAAAAAAAAAAAAAAAATTTTTATATTGAAAAAACTTCATGATGATGAAGGCATTTGCCCTCCTTTTTTCATATTTTCTTATACTTATTTTCATTATTTTGTTTTGAGAACGTGAAAGGATTATGTGATATTTACGACACTCGCATATTGGAAAAGTTTCACCTAAGAATGTCACATAAACATTTTAAAGTGTTCAAAGTTAAGTTGAAATTAATAAATTTGGAAGGTTTTCTGTTTTGTCCTTTATGGCTTTTCAAGTTGATTTTGTATGCTAGTAACATATACAGAAGTTAGAAAGGATATTTGGATGAAAAGTATGTAGGAGAAAATATGAATATGCTTATTTTCTATTTACTTGACAAGGTAAAAAGAAAAAAAGAATGTATTTATACTTTAAATAGACATTTATCCATAATGAACTGTATAACATTCTCAAGACTTTATTTCTCATAAGACTGATTAGTCATAAAGCAAGGCGAGTACGTAAGTGTCTAAATGTGTGAGCCGCATGACACATTTGTCTAATATGTGATGCCTATAATGAAACTGATAAATTACATTGCATTAGTTGTTAATCTAATATGAATCTTCATATTAGTAAATAGCATTTTTACTTTATTTTCAAAATTTACATTTTTGATGACATCACTTTATAAGATTCAATCAATGCAGTCAAAGTTTATATTGGAATTTCATCAAACATTTGAGTTATCTAAGATAATATAATAATCTTTTGTACTCATTACAAATTCAAAGGTCCTAGTAGCTAGTACTTACCTTTACCTCTTTACCTATATAAGAGAATTTTGTATTTAATTTTCATAAGAGTTTTTGGTATAAAGTTCATTTCTTCCATTGGTTATAAAAAATACATAAGTATCGGATTTTTCCAGGTTAAAACTTATATATTCATACTAGGGTATCCTGCCCGACGTCGTACGGCCAATCGGATTCCTTAAACTTCACTTTCAGTAGAACGCAAGTGGATTGGGCCATACCTACAGTTGCGGTTTTGCACCATCGCTATTAATAAGTTGAATTGCAATTTTGGTATTTCATTTTTGCTTCCCGCTGCACTTTAATTTGGCTAAATGGATAGTCAGTCACATTAATAATTCCAGTGACTTACCAAATCCACAACAATGCACAGCTCCCTGGTCTTGCCTTAAGTGTTATTGTATTATTGAGTCCTTTAATTTATTCAAAACTAACTGAAGTACATTGCGCAGAATCAGACAAATCAAATGCAGTATTTGATCCACCAATTTCTCGACAACAGCGTCACATATCGAATCCAAAAGTACTCTGTTATGTTCAAGGCTAAAACCAACCATGCACGCATTCACAAAATGTCATTGCAATCAGATGAACGAACGGTATAGCCGCGCATAAGACTCAATATGAACACACATAAGAGAAGTTCAGTGACATACACACTCACAGAAGAATTATATATATAAAGATTGTGAATCTAAATCATTCTCAGATCCCCTTGAACACACACAAAAAATTTCATCAAAATCGGTCCAGTCGTTTAAGAGAAGTTCAGTGACATACACACTCACAGAAGAATTATATATATAAAGATAAAAAATGAATTTAGGTAATTGTTTTACATTTTTTCAATATAAATTTCACTTGATCTTAGCTTATCTACAATCCTTAAAAATTCACAACTTCAGAAACTACTAGCTGAGATTTGATGATATGAAAAAATACCTTTTGTTTCTGTCTTTAATTCCTCATATTTTGTGTTGTTTCTTGGTGAAATATAAAAATTATAAAAATGTTAGTTAATGTTCTATCTAAGCGTCATTAAAATGAAAATAACTTTACACCAATTTCCAACTCTTATCCTATAAAATCTATGTATTAATGCTATTCTAAGTATATTGGGTTTGACTTGTCCTTCCCCATTATGTATGTAGGTATTATTCTATACTTTTATACCTTTTTTCAATTCTACTTAAATTATCCTTCGATTAAGCAGCTTAGTCAATTCTGAGTATTAAACCATAACACAAACAATTAACAGTGACATCAATAAAGTAATATTCATCGAACAATCCATTGGACAGTTAACAATAACAACAACAACAACGAAGTTCGAAGCAATCAATGCATCAACAACAATTTCGATTTGCCTTATTGCTGTTCTGCTTGCACTTAGCTGTTACCTTTAAAATGGTATTGTTCGATGAAATTCTGAAGCAAACTAGAGAAACTGACACTGTCATTATCAATCACTTGTCAACTATACTTCATTTGCAAAGAGATGATCGATAAAATCGGAAGCAAGTTAACTCATCTTGACTATATTATGACTACACCACATCCTAATGCTATGATGTCCGAGCATAATCATCCTCAACACAATCCACACATTTGGTCATTTTCTTTTCTATGATTAGCATTCTTCCTATGATTAGCTATTTTATTCTATTCTAAACTTTTCAATTCATATCAACTCTTCGTATTCTATGCAATCCTTCATTTTGAATATGGAAAATCTATGTAATCAAATTAGAATATTTTTTGAATTTGTTCGACCATCTGTTTCTTAAGTGAGAGTGTGTGTGTGTGTGAATGATTGAATGAGTGTTCATTTCTATTCATTTTTGCTTAGTTTTGTAGATTAAAACTAAATCCAGGGAGATAGATAACTTGGATATGTAACTCATATTTCTTTCTATTGTAATAAACATCTGTTGTTGTCTCAGCAAGTACAAAATTCTTAGTAAATGTTTTGCAAAATTTCCATATTGAATTACATAGACAAAATGGTTTCTTGTTTATTTGTTAAATTATTGTCCATGTGCGTGTGTGTGTGTGTGTGTGTATCAATCAAACCGAAAAAATATTATAAGAAATTTTAATAAAACTTGATGCTTTTGCTTATGCAACAAAACCAACTACAATAGAATAATAAGTATCCGGAAAGAGAAAAATTTCAATTTTTTTTTTGTTCAAAGATTTCATAAAGGATAAGGAAAAATGTTTCGATTATAAAAAAAATTTTATTTGTGCAATTATGGTAAAAAACATAAGGAAAAAAGGAAAGAATTTTTACATTTCACTTGGTTTATTATTAATTTTTCAATATTAAAAAAAAAAAACAAGGAAATATTTTACAAAAACAAAAAAAAAATCCATTTTCTTATTAAAACAAAAGCTTTCTTATTTCATCTATAAAAAAAATAAAATATAGAAATCAATATATATAACAAAATCTTCCAAAAACTTAATGTTTTTGTCAAATTTTTGTAATGTTTTGAGCTTAATTAATAATGTGTGTAGTCACTTTTAATTGAAAACGGAAGAAAAATGCTAAATACTGGTCTATCGCGACAGCAAATTAACAAAAAAAAAAATCAATAAGATTCAAACTTTTGTCTGTCATTTGAAAGAAAAACCAAAAAAAAAGGATATGAAAAATAAAATTTCAAGTAGTGTGCCTCCCTTTAGAGAAGGGAGGTAAATCCAAAAATTAGAAAATGAAATGTGACGAAAATCACAATTTTTGGATTTACTTCCCTTCGCTAAAAACTTTCACTTAAAAAAAATCTGCTATAAAAGCCCTTAAGCCTAGCGAAGAGCGAATAATTTGTTCGAAAAGCCTCAAATTCAATGTGCTGCTGACACAATTCTACTTAAATTAGGAGTAAATCCAAGTGTAGCTTCAGAACAGCAATTGATAATGAAAGAAAAACATTTAAAGAGATTGAAATAAAAAAAAAAAACTCTTACTGACTTTCATAAACGTGTTCGATCTCGTTTTGCTTGGAGCCACAAGACATGGAACAGCAAGTGCATCGAATCGAAAAAACGCATTAATATGGATGAACCAGATGGTTTTAACTACCATTTCTATGACATAGAATTGGAAGAATTCTATGTGACCCGCTATCATAGATGTGATGGTCTACGGTGCAATCTCCTCATTTGGCTCAGTTGTACTCCAATTCGTTTCATCTAAGGTGTGTTTAGCGTGTGTCACACGCTATAAAGAGCTGATCCAAAAAGCATTTCCATTCTTTCTAAAAGTTTTGGGGCATTACCTTGGACATTTCAACATGTTAATGCCCCCAATACCTAACGCTTGAGTGGTAAAGAAGTGGATGAAAGACCGAAATGTCCCGAAAAGCTTATCAATCTGGCGGACAATTTGAAGATCTCAAATCATGTGCAATTTTCATTAAGAGCGCATGGAGCGAACTATTTTTGAATCTTCTAAAGACCTTTTACGCAACAAAGCTTGACCTAAAATGATTTCAAATATTATACAAATATGAATTAATACCAAGTTTTTGTGTATCTATTTGATAAAAAGGGTCTATTTTTAAGGTTCACCCACAAAAAAAAAAAAAAATAAATAAAATATTAAATAACCTTTCTATTTAGAATACTATTTTTTGTTTAGTTTATTTAAGAATTGCTTACTGTTGTTCTTAGATACCCTCGAGCAACCTAAATCATTTTTGTTTAATATTGCATTTAGCTATGCCAATTCGACCAAATACAATTCCAATGTTTAGTCAATAGATTCCTTTGTCATTGCTTTGAATCAAACAATGAAAGCTTATGGTTTCCAAAGGCAAATAGTATTACTGCAAAATTATTGAACAATTCAGTTAGATATTCTCCAAATTGCTGGCTAAATTATCTGATTGTTTCCAAGAATGTGAATGGCATAAGCCAAAGTGGATAAATGATTCTTCAATGCAAATAGGATATTGATTAATTATAAAGATTATTCAATAAATTAATATTATCAAAACAGTTGTTAAAAATTCAATGTTTTACAAGCAAATTGCTAAATTTATGTAAGAATAAAACAAACAAAAACAAAATGAAAATAGCAAGCATACAACATACATCAGATGCTCGTTGTACATTCCATTCAAAATTCAAACTCATGACGTAAACAGATATTTACTCATAAATGTGGTTATGCATTTTATGTACATACATACGTGTATATAGAAAGCCAACCATTATTAGTGGCGAGTAATCATCAATTTTACGCCATTTTAGTGAACATAGTCAATGTGATAATATCATCAAAGCTTCTTGTCCATGCCTCTGATGTTAATGATAATAACAGCAACAGCAGCAACAACTATTACAACAAACATCAGCAAAATATACTCACTCATCAACAAAATGATTATTATTAGTGTAGTAGTTGAAGCTATTGCAATATTGCCAAAGTTAGATATTCATCCATTGTCTCAATGGGAAGGATTTTTACATACAATAATTTATTGAAGCAACATTTTACTTTCAATAAACAACAATTTTACTTTAAGAGATAATGTCAGTTATCTATTTTAGTTGTCAGTTAGTTGGGACACTATCAAAAATTGCATTCACCTGCGAATACGATTTCCTATGTTTCTATAGAACAATAGATGTTGTTTGCATATTTTCCGTGAAGGATATGCATCAAAATTGAAAGTTATTTGTATTTATAGTACATATGTAGAATGTATCTATGGTTTATTATTATAAGGGTATCTATAGTGTTTTAGTTTTATGAATTTTTATACATTAAATGCAATTCTTGTGCTCAAGGAGATGATTGTTTCTATGCTATATGAAAATATTATTTATAAGGGTATTTCTACTCAAGTTCTCTTATATAAAACCTATAATCTACTTAAATATATCATTAGTAGGGTGTTTGTATATTATAGGAATGGCTGTTCAATAAGAATAGTATGTCATTTTTTGTATGTCTACCTAGAATGGATTTTCTTCAATTTTTGAGGAACGATTTTAAAAAATATAAAATATTTGTCTAGTTGGGTAATAATTACGTGGGCATTATCTAGGCAGAGAAATTATACATTTGTGTGGATCATCTTCTTCTTTTTAAAATGTTATTTGGGTGAAGTATTTTCAGCCTTTTGGGTGAGCGCTATCGCCGCTGATTGTAACTGCTGATTTTCAAACTGACTTCTTCAAGCTCTGTAACCATACATTCCTTTGTAGAGTAGTGCTGCGGACAATCCATGGAACTCCTGTGATTTGTGTTAGAGCCTTGTTATTGAAAGCCTGATTTTTTCTTATATTTTCTGTGGCAGTGATACACCAAATTTATATAGGGTAGAACCAAGGCGGGGCCATTATTTGCCTGGAAATTAATCTTTTGTTCGCTAAGTAAAGTTTACTGGTTGGACGTAACAGGCAGTTTAATGTCAGCAACTTTACGTATCAACATGTCGTGATGGTGAGGCTTTTGTCGAGGATTATTCCAAGGTGCCAAACTTGGATTTCAAGATCCTCATAAAAATTCAGGGTCTTATTAAAAGGACTTGTTTTTTTGTACTGTACACTATCACCTTCTAACACATAATCACCAACCATATAAATTTCAAGATCGTAGGATTACTGAATCATATAGCTCCCATAAAACCCCTGATTCAAATTCATGTCCTTATTAGAAAAACTTTTTTGTTTTTTGTATTATAAAACTGTCAATTTAGATCTATATTACCTACATAAATTAAAAGATCCTTGAATTTCTGAACCATATAGCTCCCTTTGAAAGACCGAATAAAGCTCGGTCGCCTGGTATTCTCAGTTCTAAGCGAATACCAATTCTATGCTAGTAGAGTTTTTATATCCTAATAAGTAAATGGTATCGACAAATGATAGATTTAGTATATGTAATGCATCATTTAAGATAATTTTTTGATAAAGTGTACTAGTATGTATATCTATAGTCTTAATTGTCCATCACTGAAACTTCAGTTTTTGAACTACTTTTAATCATTTCAATCACTGACTTTGACACTTCACTTAAACTTTTCGCTGTTTTTGTTTCTTGTACTTTCCCACATTTTTATTTTAGCTAAACAATATTTAAGTCGCTTTATTATTTATTTTTTGCAATTTGGGTCATGAGTTTCATTGGTTGGGAAATACAATATTTTTCTACAAATTTTTTATAAAATTTTTATTTGTGCATATAAAATGGCAAAATGTTGACACGCATAGAAAAATGATCCACAAAATAAAGACTAAAATTGATTGACTTTGTTTAAGGTTAAATACTATTTGCAATTTAGAAAGGACAATGACGAATGTCACAACTATTAAAAGTTCAAATTAAATTAAGGATTTAGGAATATTTTAGAAAATTGGTTATCACATACATACGAGTACATGCCAAATATACGAGTATGAAAAAGAGTTTTATGATTCTCTTAGTAATTTAATATTCTCTGTGTATATTTAAGCATATCAACTGAATTTTTAGTTTTGGTAATGAATTTCAAGTATATTTTTGCAAACGATTATTAACCATAAACTTCTATCAGTTTGTTAATGCCGCAAAGCGTTAAAGCGTTAAAGCGTTTCATGTTTTCTTGCTTTAGAAGTTTTCACTCTGCCATACAATCCAATAATGTTGGGTGTATAATAATTTCAATTAAAAGTACTCAATTCAATTTCCCCTAGCACTGTTGCTCTTGTAGTTTTGTATCCAAGAGGAAAATGAACTTCTGTCGCAAGTTTTTACCCTCGTTTGTATTAAACTGGACAAGAAAGACCGCTTTAGGCGAATTGTATTTTTTAATTTATTTCCCAAATTTTTTTCATTAAATAACATTTAAATATCTTCGCTTTATTTACAAGTATTTTAAGATTGCAAGTTGCACAAATCACGGTAGAATAACTCACTCTATGTTCAATTCAATTGGCTGTCCATTTTCTCATATCGAACAAAAGTCAACTATAATCTAAGCCAGGTTTTAACCTACTTAAATATCTTTTAAATGAAAATGACATCATGCTATGACAAATACACATATTTTGTTTATATCAATCAGCATGAGCTTAAAGGTAATCGATATATGATGCTCACAGTCATTTGTTTCATTCAATTTTATTAGGGGCAACCAAAATTGGCAATCGCAAATAATAATCACTAACAATAAGATTGGAAAAAATTGTAAGGAATGTTTAAACGACCGTTAAATTAGAGTTACAAAAACAGAAGAGACTGTGAAATATTTGTTAAATAAATAATGTAAATTCTTGTTGAAACCTTTTATCTTTACAATAATATTCCCAAACTTCTAAATTTTAAACAATGAATAATTTATAAAACTTGAAGTCCCTCATGGCAATAATACAAAATAAACAAGCCTAATTTATAAGACAATTAAATTAATAAAATTTAATGGAAATTGGAAAAAAAAACAGGAAAAAGACAATAAAATCAAACTAAAATTGCTCCAAAAACCACAAATTTCCATTTTTTTTGATGCTTTTATTTAATTATTTTTATTTTATTTATATTCTTTATGTTTTCGTTGCCAATACAAAAGTTAGAAAACCCAAAAGAAAATGGGTAAAAATTAAAACGAGACAATTTTAAAGAAATTTCTTATATTTTTCTATATGCAATGTACTTCATCAATTAAAGACTTTTGTCAGAAGTAATTAAGTGTGACACACATGTGCATGCACCTAGAGAATTACATACTCATACATACAAACAATGGCATAGAGAGATAATAGATACAGAGATATAGAAAACCGAAGTATGTGAAGGAGAAAATGATGAAACAAAACTTTAAAACCACAAAACTACAAATGCCCCCGAAATTCCATTTAAATTTACTAAGTAAGATACTTCAGATGCATACATTTCGTTAGTATGTGGTGTAGTGGCTTAATTTGACAAGACAAGCAGCAGCAGCAGCAGCATCAACAATAATAACAACAAAAGAAATAACAACAAATTCAGTTGGTAAATATTTAGAAAAATGGAAATATGTAGAAAAATTGTATGGCATTAAATAGTTTTTATTTTAAAGATAGAAATAAAAATACATAAAATATTGTAAGAGAAACTGATGAAACAAAATATAAGAGATTTCAAAAAAATTATACACTGTCGCTCAACTGAAAAAGATCAACAGTTCTTACAAAGTAAAATACTCTATGTAATATCCTTTTAACCAATTTAATGAAAAAATTTTTTGTTTTTGGTTTAAATAAAATATTCAATTCAATGAGATGAAAAAAAAAAAACTAAATATGTTCCAAGGCAATGAATTAAGTTTGTGGTCTACAGTGATTCTTTTAAAATAAGTCTCAGAATACAGTTGGACGGATTTGATATAGACCAAATAAAAGGATATGTCGAATCTGACTTAAAGCAGCATGAAATGGCTAAAAAGATTGGTCAAAGTCAAGATGTAGTTGCTCATTTTATTCGAAATGAATCAAGCTCAATACTAGACAACACCAGCAGATAGTAAACTTATCATCAGAACAACTTCAAATTGCCAACGTTCTACAGTCAAAATCATTTTTTGGAGTGCCAATCATTTGAAGAGACTAACAGTGAAAAAAAAAAAAAAGAAAAACTTCCCAATGATGTGAGTTAAGCTGCTGCGGTTTGAAGTAGACTTAGCAATGGTACACTGTGGTCTCTTCTGGTGATAATAGAGTTTCAGCTGGGTAGACCGGACGGCTATAACTATTACTTTCATGACATTCGAAAGGAGGAGTGTTGTTTAAATCGCCACCACACTTGTGCAGTTGTCATAATGATGTGGGAAACCCAATTCATTTTTGGGGTTTTGTGTGTTTTAGTTTGCTACATTAAAAAATGGGCCAAGTGCGAGTCAGTCTCGTACACGGAGGGTTCCGTACCAGATTGTGGTTTGTATGGGAATTACTCCCCCTGGTGGTCCGATTTAACTGATTTCAATATGTGTACCGCACCTAAATCAGAAACTTATAGTGCCTAAATTTCAGTTCAATAGGCTAGAAAACAAAAAAGTTTTTCTAATAAGAACCTGAATTTTAATGGTGGGTTTGTATGGGAGGTATCCTCCCCAGTAATCCGATCAAACTGAAATTTCGAAAATACAAATTTCTGATGTATAGCCACCAACCATCCAAATTTCAAGTTCGTAGGATTACTAGATCGTATAGCTGCCATACAAACCAAAATGTTTCTTGTATGGGGACCTTTTTAAATTTTCGAAAATATTTTAGTTTTAGTATTTGTTGCTGATGCCCGGATAGAACTAAACCTTCTGTGAAATTCAACAACGGAAAGGCGGACAGCGAAGTCTCTACAATAGGGTTCCTTTTGATACCCTTTGGGTCTGGAACCCTAAAAAGAACTTGAATGTATACAAAACTGCATTACAAAAGGCTTTTCCATAATTCTCGAATATTTGTGAATGGATTACATCGACATTCGACAGGGTGGTAGAACAATGAATAGGCGACCAGAATGTGGAATTGTTCGTGTGGTCGCCATACTCCCTAGACATAAGTATGTAAATATTATGGAAAGCGTTTAGAGGCCATTGTCCCGAAATGTATATGAGGATGGGAGACAATGTGATGATTCTGCAGCCATTAAAAAAAAACTGATCTACAATTTCGTTTGGAATTATTGATAAAATTTATAAGTCTGTGTCAAACCTTTTGAACGAAATTATATTAAACAAATAAGGGAAATATTTGAAACTATGAATTATTAAATGAGAATTTTTTGGGATATTAATTAATTTATTTGTTCGTGTGCTAGAGACTTCAAACTTTCGCGGCCCATTACCAATTGTTTATTTTACACAAAAGAATTTATTTCCTCAAAAGATGGTTGAAGAAATATTGCCATTTTACTTTGTAAGAAGTGTTGAATCTATTCAGATGTATGGCCGTGTATCTGCAACTCAAAGTTGTCGAAAGTGATTCATAGTGAAGTCACTTTAAATGAAACTTTTTTGTTTGGTATCATCCTTGATTGAATCGCTTTTGTTTTCTTTAAATTTATATGAATATACTTGTATGTAGGTAGATGCAATTTAAGTTTATCATATTGTATCTACCGCATGCAATAACTTATATTTGTAACATGTATCATCTACATATCTACCTGTGTAAGCATATAAGATGGAAAACTTAAAGTACTATGCAAATATACATGAGACTATGAGTCATTTACCTAGTGAATATTTGTTGTTCTTCTTTTGTTTTTGTTATTTTTCAATTTGTCTGTCTACTGAGATTATTCATTTGCTTAAAATAAAAACATATATGCATAAAAGACAACATACTCAATTCGTTTACATAGTAGTTTATCATAAGAGATACTATAACATTTATCTTTAAACATATGACGCATTAATTTGTGGAAAACTTTAAGTGAGCATCAAAAAGAAGGAAAGTAAAAATATTTGCATAAAAAATCAATTAAAGGTAATGATGCTGATAGCGGCACACTTTAATTATTTTATATCTCTCAGCTGAAGTAAGAATTTTTGAAAATAATTTGTCTATATTTATTTTCTGTTTTTGTTTTTTTCAGACCAAAGCCTACGGCTCAGTGTTGTGGTGAATGATATGTAGAAAATACAAGGATTGTAATATACATTTTTGTGATAAATTTAAAAACCCACATAGTGGCGGCATTTGTTTTGCATTACATGGAACTCAAAGAGCTGAGCTCGACTGCATTTATGTGAGAGTCTAAGAAAAACAACACAAAAATTATCTAAAGTCACATATTGTATTTATATGCTGATTGTTATAGCACATCATCATCATCGTCATCAACAACAACAGCAGCAGCATCATCAGCATTAGATATTTCAGCAATAAAAAAAAAAAAAAAAATTCCTAAAAGTAACATTTGTATCTCGTTCAGAAACAAAGAGAAGAATTTAATTGGCGTACGTGTCAAAGAGGTAAGTAAGCCGCTACAAGAGCATGACATTCTCTACTACTTACATACTTGCATACATCATAGCATCATGTGTCGTATATTAAGGCAATAACCAAAAAGGAAACAACAACAATATTTTGTAGTAAATTAGCAAAGGATAAACCAAACTAAACTAAAGTAAAGTAAAAGTCAAGTAAAGCAAAGGCAAAAAGTCTGCTGCAATCATCCTACAGAATCAAAAGAAAAACCAAGCGTTTTTTTTATTTCTACTACTACTTGCTCTTCATACCTTGTTGTTCTATCTTGTTCTTTTACTTCTGTTTCAACTGCTTTGTTGTTATTATTGTCGTTGTCAGCACATCACATTCTTCTTGTCGTCTAGTCTCGCCTTACGCCTTTGGGGCATGCCACAAGTTGCACGTGCGCGCACAAACAAAAACACTCACACAGATACTAAATAGACAGACAGGCAAATTGTGGGCCCCCTTCGGTTACCACAAAGAACAAGTAAAAAGAAAGAAAAGAACGGGGCATGAACATGAAGGTCTCACTAAATTGTTTTTTGTATTAAAGCTTCCCCTAGAACCAGAACCAGAACCATTTCCTTCTCTACCAAGAACCTAGAACCATGCATCTTGCGGCTTTCAACAAAATGTTCTACATATATAAATAGGCGGCTTACAAGCAAAAAGCCAACATTATTATTTGCTTTCGTTTTACTTATTTTGTATTTTTTTTTTTTTTTTGTGATTTTGTTTTTATTTTTCGTCGTTTTTTAGAACCGCCACCACCATGGTGATTCTTTGTCATACTTCTTCCTTGCTTTCATTCTTGTTTTCATTTTAGTTTATTCATTTTTACAGTTAGTTGTACATAGTGATATCTTGTTGCATTTATATTTTGCTATTGTTTTTAGCTCCTTTTGTCTATACAATCAGGATTGACTGACTATGGTATTGTCGTCGTCCTTCTATTTATTCTCATCATCTTCATCATCCTTAATATTGTCGGCTTTCGTCTGTGTTGTTCCTGTTGTTTTGCTTTTATTCCTAAGTAATTTGATGCTATTTTAGCTTCTTATTTTTAGTTCTTTGTCTTTAATATACAAGTATTTACGAGTTGTTGTTGTTCTGGCGTTTTATTGTATAAAGGGGCACATTGCTGTCTTGTAACGCAAATAAACTGAAGAGAGTCAGTTTTCTTTTGATTTTGATTGACTTAAGTGTATTATTATTGTATTGTATTATTAAAGGCTCAGCATCAACGAAAGTCAACATTATCCAGACTACTATGGAAGACATTGAATTGGCTTTTCTTTATGATAAAAAAAAAAGAGAATAAGTAGAATGAAATGTAATTCAGTATTTCTGGTTTGTTTTAATAGAATCTGGTTTTTTAAGCTTAGACGTTTGTATGTTTTTTTTTATTTATTTGGCAATTTGAAATTTTTCACTGAATGAAGGAATGAGTAAAATAAAGCCTCAATAAAAAGAACGAAATAGAAGATATAATAAATGAACCCTATTATCCACATAGTCTATAGCAATGATTTAAAGACCAAGTGAAAGATCAAATGTCTTCCAATACAAAGTATTAAAAAATAATTGCAGATAATCACTGTACATATCCAGCTAAGTTCTATATTTTTCCAAACTTTTTTAATTTGACAAACTACATTTGATCAAAATGATGATCTTTGACCAACATTCTGGGCGAAGGAGTTCGATTATATGGTAAATGTCACTTTTTTTAAACACATAACTAAAAAAAAATTTAATTAGTGCGCCTCACCCTCATAAACACAATACGGAAGCGAAGGGAGGTAAATCCAAAAATTAGAAAATGAACTGTGACGAAAATCAAAATACCCTTCCATATTGTATCTGCTTAAATAGCACCATATTTTTTTTGATTTACTCCGCTTTAATAAAAAGAAGTTTCACTTAAACACAAAAAAAAAATATATATTCCCAGTGCAGGACTCGAATTCCACGCCCTCGGTTTGCAAGTTCTACCTGTAACCACTACGCAACGGAGACATTTCTATTGTATTTACATAAATAGCTCCAATATAATAATAAGATCGTCAAATTTTGATTGTCGTCACATTTCATTTTCATATTTTTTGGATTCACTCCTCTACGCTAAAGAAGTTTCACTTCAAAAACAAAACTCATTTTCGTATACTATACATACTCTTTGCCTCGAAATTTGTAACACACAGAAGGAGTCATCTGAGACCCCATCAAGTAAATTTATCCTTGAGTAGATTTAACCTCCTTTTTTCTGTCCTTTATTCTATAATTAACCATAAACTCAATTAGTTCTTATTCTCTATTTATAATAATTTATACTTAGTTGACGATGTTTAAAGTTCCCCACATATTCTCAAAACCAATAAAAATGTTCTAATCCTAGAAATCTAATATCCAAATCTCAATAAATAGTTTGTATGAGTTGTTTGAGTCATCTTATTATTTTTTAAAATAAATAAACAATTTTAACCAAGGAAAATGTTTTAAATAACAAGAAAAAGTGCAATAATTGTGTGTACTCTATCTACTTAGTATACTAATTAACCTACTTAAATTTCCATAAGAGAACAAGCTTTCTTCATTATCGGTTTTATTTAGCTGGTTAGATAACTACAGCTACTATTATACTTATATCTGACTGCCTGCCTACCTATGAATCCAATCAACCAATTGTCTGTGCCAAGTCAAATATATAAAGATATACAAGATGCCTTCTTCTAATATCCATATACTATATTGTATTATTGAACACAGTGGAACTTAAAGTGTCGATGATGATGTTGATGATGATGGTAATGTAGATAGAACAACAATAACAGTCACAACAAATTCAACATCAACAACAATAAAGTAAATATTTACATACGTTACTCTACGGGAATAGAATAAACTGTTAACTAATCGACCAACCGACCAACCGACCAACCGACCAACATTTCAAGGATGGTTGCCATTGCATTGGTTTGCTGTATTGTTAGTCCCATCTTCATACGCTTTACAAAAGAACTTTTACTCAATGCAATACTTTATAGCCACTACCAGATAAATACATACATTGTACATCAATGTATACTTAGACATACGTAGAGATTTTGTGTAAATATTTGTATTTCGAGTGAATTGCTTTAAAAGTATTTATTTTTATTATGTTTATACACTATACCCTCATAGTATGTGTGGAAGGCTATACCTATTAGGTTTGTACAGATGAGTGAGCAATAAGAAAAGAAGGTTGCCATATTAGATGAACACATCACACAATACTATCCTATAACTTTCACAAGAAACGTCAGATCGACTAATGACTGTATATTCTTAATAGGCAAATCGATCTAGTATCAAGGCGGAAGGTACGAAAGTTATTATTTGGTATATTCCAGGGTAGATCAAATGGATCCTAGTGTCATCTATTTGGATCAAACAAGAAACTATATAGAACTCAGTGCAACTCCTCCATAAAATTCTATAGTGTTTTAAGATGGAAAATCATCAGTTTGTCTTTTCTTTAAACCTTAAAAAAAAAAACAACTAAATACAGGAATGGATACCCACCAAATGCCCCCTAAATAAGGAAAGTCTAATCGTCGAATGATTGAAGTTTGGAGTACAGGATATCCCAATAGTCGAAGCCTATCCCAATAAAATATTTTTTATTATCCTTTTCTCATCTTATTGAAAATGCAATTAAATGCAATCACTTTTCGGTTGCCTCTGTTGTTTTGAAAATTGAGTGGAAATCGCAAGAACGTACAAGTAAGTAAGTAGAATGGTGGTGAATACTGAATTGAAAATTGGAATTTTGTATAAAAATAATCAATTGTACTTATTGAACTTTTGCCCGACTTTTTTTTTTGCACACTTTCGCATATTTTTCTCTCATTACTTACAACGTTAAGGTTTTCGTCCTTTTCGTTTTTCATTACATACTTATTTATTTTCCTTCATTCCCATTCTCTTTCTCTTGTTTTCTGTTTTTTATTCTCAGTAGTATTTTTTTAAGCTTGAAATTACTTTTTAGCATCATTTTTCTAATGATGAGCTAAAGAAAAAAGAAAAAGGAAAAGAAAATGAAAGTAAAGTGAGAAAAGTAAAGAATAAAGCTTAGCAATGGCTTAGGTTGTGGTAGACGGTTATCCTAGGATTTCTTTCTCTATATTTTTTAGAATGTGTGTAATATGTTTGTGCGTGTGGATGTTTTCCTGTTTGTCTACTTTCCAATTTCATTGAATTTCTTCTTGGTATTTTTTTTTTCTTTTCTTCATCCTTGTTTGCCCCATGCTCGCTCTACATTTTTCTGGCTTATTCTTTTTATGAAACATAGAAGAAGAAGAAAAAATAAAAAACAAAATAAAATAACTTAAAAACAAAATATCTTTCTACACATTTGTGGTTGAAAAGTATTTTATTCGCCTTTTGCCACTTTGCCATTTTGTTGAATGTTGCAATACCCTACACTTGTATAAGAAATTGATAATGGAAACTTAACCCTCCGATGAGTGAGAACGTCCCATTTTCAATCTGAAATTGCTCCTTGATGGTCCATGGAAAGTATACCCGACCTTCATATGTGTTCCAAGAAAATTTCATGTAGAATCATTTAAAAAAAAGTTCAAGGCGATCCGGCCAATAGTTGAGTTTTTATTGAGATTTAAAGGTGATCAGTTTTATGACTTGTTTTTAATTCTTTTATTGTTTGAACACATTTCAAACGAGATCTTTGAAATTATTCTTACCTTTTACTTACTTACTTTCTAAAAATCATGATACATTTATAATTAGTATATGATAATAAAACAAAAAAATTAAAAATAAATGGCGTTTTCATACAAAATTCCATACAAATAGAAAGGACATGGAACTTACAAAAATCCTTTGTTGCTCCTTACATTAAAGATATTCCTTGTGATGTAGAAAAGCTACTCGTTTGCAAACTAGGTAATTTCAGATTAAATACTAATAAACAAGAAGAAGAGAATTAAAATTTCCAGTTAGAAGCTTTACTTAGTACCATCCAACGTAATTTGAAGTTATATGAACCTGCACCAAGGCAAAGTCTATGTGATTTACTGACTGTTGCATGGGAAGAGTCAGTTCTCTCTTTTCTCTTATAGAAACAGATGAAAGATGATGATTTCGGATAATTTGGTAATAAGTTCGAATATTACCAATCAATACTATTTATATTTATTACTTATAAATTTATTCCACTTATGAATACTTCATACAAAGACTAGTAGCCGCCTATGTAATTTCCCATTTGTATCATTCCTCAGCTGATGTCTTTTCAAATTACTTACTTACTCTTCTCTTGATGTCATCACTCTATTTGGTCTTTGTTCTCATACCAGAATTTTCCACATATCTTCTCAAGATGTGCATTCTCTAATCACTTTGGTTCACCGATTACATGTCTAGAAGATTTTGAAAATGGGTATCTTCTTTAAACCTTCGTAACTAATCTAATTATGATAGACAATTATGACATTTTGTCTTTTAAGTTTCAAATTATGTCTATACTATACTTACACTATTCTGTTCAAAAGTAGATTAAATTAAATTTAATTATTGGACTTCCTTAAGTAAGAAAAATTGCAAGTGTATAAAGAAATCGCCCTAAGCCATCAACAATTTCAAGAGGCTCTCTTCATACTACTTACTAACTACTCATATAATCATGTCTTTACAAAACTACGCTTTAGTATAGTATCAGCTTTTGTATCTTCTTAGAATATATTTTTGTATCTTACTCTGTGTAGAGAAGAACCTTTAGCGCGTTTCCACATGCTTGACTTTGCTTGGCTTCGATAACAAGCGTTTTTAGTTTTTGTGCTAAATAAGAAAAGATGTGTGACAAGACAAAACAAAACAACCCAACAAAAAAAAAAAAAAAGAAAAGAAAATTTTAAAGATTACTTTCTTTATAGTACAAACAGTCTAAGAAACAAACACACAAACAAACAAACACACACACACACACACTTATTAACCATTGCCTTCTCCTTTCAACGCCTACGTTTGCTTGAGATTTTTTTTTTTAGCTTTGTACGAGATATCTTTGTATCTTTTAACTATATGGTATATTTGAAGGTTTGCTCTCACTTCATACAGATACACTACAGTTAAACTAAATACAATACAATGTCAGACTTTTGTCGTCGCTATTGGCTTTTTTCTTTTGGTTTGCTTTTGTGTTGCTATTGATGTTGTTGGTTTCACTTAACAATTTTGTCGTTCGTTTCGCCTTGGCCAACAATATTCGTGCTTTATTATTATTTTTTTACTTTTTGTTTGTTCTTCATTTTCTGGTTTTGAAGATATCTATTTCTTGTTGTTGTTGTTGGTGTTCATTCGTATTCCTTTGATTCCTTAGTTTCTTAGTGTTTCGCCTCGTTTTGCGGTTTTCATGTGAAACTGAATTTTATTTTTATTTTTATCGTATTTTGCGTGTTGCATTATATTCGCCTGATTAATTCTCGACTTAAGTTTTGTGGTCGTCGCTTTAGTTCTCTGTCTTCTTGCTCATCATTTTTGTCCGTCCAAAACTAAACTCATTGTTATATTTTTTATTTTTTTTATTTTAGTATATTGTTGGCATCAGTTCTTGATGATACACGATGTTCCCACGCATCGCAACAAAACCCGATTTTATACTTGATTTTTACTTAGTCAGCAAGCTTGTTATTTTCATCTCATCTCATCTCATCGCATCCCATTCCATATTTTTGTATCTTTTCCTTTAACATACTTGAAGTTGTACTCTTCTTATGTTCTTTCTCTCTTTCTGTATCTGTTTCTGGGTTTATCTTTGCATTTTTGCGTTGGTTGGTTAGTTGATCGTTCGATTCGGGCTTTTAATTAAATGCTTGTATCCTTAAAAATGGTTGTTATATGTTGGATGGTTGGTTGGTTCCTTGTTCTTTTAATGAAGTTTCTTTCGTTTCTTTTCTTATTTATTTATTTTCGGTCTTTTACGATTTGGCTATAATGGATAATGTCCATATTTGTTCGTTTTAATTAGTCAATTTTGATGTTATTATTTTCCCTTATTTATAGTTCAAGTAACATGTGCCTGGGATGATGATGCGATAGGAGTGGAAGGGGATCTGCAGTTGTTGTTTGGTTGATGTGTCTAATTAATCAACTTGTACAATTAATTGAACGTTGAAGGGAAAGTAATTTATTAAACTATTGATGAAACTTAAGAGAGATAAGCAGAGAATCTTATACAAATGCAAGAATCTATTTAGATGAATTTAAGATTTTAATAGAGAAAATTGAATTGTTTATAAAATATGTAAATACAAAATAAAGTATGTCGCTAAAAGTCTTGAAAGTCTCAGATGGAATTGCTTTTATATAATATAATTTTCCAATTCTTCAATATTTTAATATTTTATTTTTCTATGAAGAAATATACCTATTCACAGAATCTTTAAACTCAAAGTAAGATATGCCATTTATGGATTATTTTATTTTGAAATATTTTCTTCAAGAAATTTATGGTCTTGCATATTTTATTCCATAAACTTGAATCAAAAAAATTCCATCATCTCCCCATGATTTTTTTATTAAAAATCATTTATGTACTTCGAGTCACTTTGCAATCGTCACAAAAATCTAATTGAAATTCCACAAAATCCAAGAAGAGGCAATAGAATTGAAAGCAACAGCGGAAACACCAAGTTCTCTTGACTGTCATACTTATTATGAAATTCCTCATCTTAAGCTTACTTACCTTAAAAGCATGCAGAGTTGGGAGAAAATCAAGAATATTTATCTATGTTTGATTGTCCTGAGTAGCTTGGTTGTCTGTACTTAACTTGAAACATTTTGTCTGCCTCCTGGATGCAATAGAGAGTGAGAGAGTGCGAGATTATCTTATATGCGGCATACATTCCTTCTTATATAAGTATATTGACTGGGAGATAATTTATGCACGTGCATATAGATAAATTTTCTAGTAGCAATTTCCCCGCACAAAGCTTAAATGATGCCATATAGATCAAACCATTTGTCTGTCGTAAGTAATCATAGATGAAGCAACTCTTGGCAAAGCTGCTAAGTTACAAAAATATATTATATAAATCTATGGGCCTGTATATATGCAAGAAATGTAGTTTATGGGATTCTTTTTCCATATTGTGTTTCTTTATTCAAACATTTATTGTCATAATCTAACAATTTCCGTTTCATTGTTGGATTATTGTTGAATGATTTTGGTTGGGATTTTTTCTTTAGAATTTGTTATTTATCGATTGCTTTGTACTTTGTGTCTGTGCAGTTTTTTGGTTTGGAATATATTCTATTCTACTTACTTTGCCTAACCCTTTGTTCAGAGTTTTTCATTGGGATTATCAATTTTCGTTATGAAAGGCATAACTTTTATTTCAACTATAACAAAAACTGTTGCCATGTCTTGCATCCAGCCAATGCCACCTACTATCTACTACTATACTTTATAAATATGTATGTACATGTATGTACTATATACGCTAATATACCGATACATCAAGCAAGAAACCAACCAACTAACCAAAACGGATATCGACACCAGCCTTACAGCAACTTTGAAGCAAATGCAACAAACAAAATACAACGAAATGAAACTTGTTTAGCAACATTTTTTAACATTTTTTTTTTGTGTTTGTTTTGTTTTCGTTTTTTTCTTTTTCTTTTTTTGTTTCAAGTTTATTCTTGTTAGTGCGACACATACACAAAACAAAAATGTATTTTAGTCAAAGTGGGCAGTGGTTCAAAAAAGGAGTAAAATAGTAGTGGAGTAGGATAAGGAATAGGTAAGTCTGGCAGGAAATAGCAAACAAATAAATCCATGCATAACACGCATATGAAGAGCACATATATTTTTGCTTACAAAACTGAAAAAAATGTAAATAAAATATTTGTATTTTGTATTGAATGAAAGATTGAAATGAATAAGTGAATCAATAAAGAAAAAAAATAAATGAAACCATGAAAGAATGAGAAAGTGATTGTATAAGTAACCAAGTGAGTGACGGAATAGTCTTTATGTAAACAAAATTGAATCGAATAACTAACTGTCCATCCTCTGATTCATATGTCAGTCTGTCTGTTTGTCTATTTGTGTACTTGTCACTTGATTTTGTATTTATTTAAAGCTACATGTTGATATCGAAAATCAATACTAAATATGATATATTTTCGATAGAACTTTCTCACACATTCCTTCTTTGATTACACAAAAGCAATTTTCATATGAAAGACAAGTGTTTCTTATTAATCAGATTGTTTAATGTGCAAGATGGTGTTACGCAGAAACCAAGGAGCAGCAGTTATTGCTTTTGAAGTATGTTCCATAACATAAGTAAAAAAAAATCTAATTTTTAATATTCATTACAATTTTTATGAAAGCCAAAAAACATATTTTAATTCTAGCATCAAAATAAAATAATATATACGTCACAGTTGCACAGGGCTCGTTGTAAAGACAATCTGTGATTCAGTCCAATTATACTGTACGTAGTATAGTTTGTTTATTTCTTTATTAAATAATATCAAATATACAAATAAACATCGAAAAAATAAACAAAAAATATCTTAATAAGATTTCTTTTTTTAACTACCAAAGTTCACTGAAGCTAAAGTTACAAGCTGAAAGAAAGACTTTTATTTATATTGATAACAGAACTATGTACGCCAATATGGACAATCTTTCCTAATGAATAAATATTTTGTCAAGAAATTACAAAGCAAAACAAAAACTTGATTTTGTTTTTTGTTTTGTTGTATAAAATATTTTCATGATTCTTTACTAATTCGAGGTCACTGATTTAAAGTTTACTTTCAGTTTTATTTTATCAGTTCTAGTTTTTTTTTTTTTTTTTTGATAAAGCTACTTCCTGTGTTCGTACATTCATATAGAACAGGGCTGCACAACCCTCAGCTCAAGGCATGTATAAGTGCGGGCCAAGTGAGAAAGAACAAAAAACTCTCCAAGTAAAATCGAGAGAACTTTTTCTTTTGCTCGCCATCTTAAATCGAGGTCCTTTTTCTTTTGCTGGCCAACTACTTGTAGTCCAGATCACCACGATATCCGGCCACAAATTGATGAACGAAACATATTTTTGCGGTTCAATGTCAGAAATTGAGAAGAACAAATGGAATTCGTTTCGTCGGGCTATTCACAATTTCTTAGGTAATAGAAAGAACACACTTTCACCAACTGGAATGCAATATGATCATCACTTTCTTCACAGTCATTTAGATCATTCCGTGACGTGAGTGAAGTACAGAATGAACGATTCCCCCAAGGTATTTAGACTACGGAGGAACGATTCCAGAGTCACTGGAGTGCCTATAAGCAGCTGATTTTTGCTGTAATATTCAGTGTAGCACTTCGTCATTCAAAAACAATAGAAAATCATATAAAACTAAATATTAGAGTTTATAGTTTTTTAATAAAATCATTACCATTATTATTTGTTATTTTAAACCCAAATAGATACGTTGTCAGGCAGTTTCTTTATTGTGAAAAATCTACGTGTAGTTTATCTCAATGGAATGAGGTAAAAGTATTCAAACAAAGACAAAAAGTTCTATATATTTTAAAGGTTTCATTTGAGATTATTTTTCACTCATGTTAGATCTATTTACTTATAAAAATAAGACAAAACATTGAGTACATAACAAAAAACAAAAAAAAAAAAAAACATCAGCATTATGAATATAAAAATTCATATAATTAAAATGTTAAAAAGTAAGACAAACTTTTTAACTTCTTATTAATTTTCCTTGGTAAAAAATATACTTAAAATTCTTAGCGACACCAAGAAAGAATTTAATTTGAAACTAATTAATAATTTTATTTTGTTTCTTTTCATTTTGTATTCATTTTCGCAAAAAACTTGGGACACTTCTTTATAAAAATTTCTAGTGAAGACAATAAAAAATTCTATAAGCGGGCAGGGAGTTTCTTTTTTTGCCTTTCCTTTGTTACTTTTTACCATTTCCAAGAAACAACGTTATGAGGCAAATGGTAAAAATAAACTACAATCAAATATACAAGGAGCATGAAAATGAAATGCAAAAAAAGAAAGGAGAATAGGAAATGAAGGGAAAAAGAAATAAACATGATATGCAACAACATGACATTTTTATTTTTTATTGTAATTCTTTTTTTTTTAGTTTTTACCGGCGGCGATGTAGTAAGAACAATAATAAAACTGCATACAGATGATGAAGAAAAGAGAAGAGAAAGGGAAAATCAAGCTGTCGGCGTTTGTCTTATGCATGAGTGTGCGTGAGTTTTAGAAAAGTGTCTGAAGTGTCAAAGCAGTTTGAATGAGTTCTGCGAAGTGAAGTTGAATGGAAGTGAGGGGGCGATGAACACAAATTTCTCTACTCGTATATCTCCTCGCATGAGAATTTTCGTTTGAGACTTGATTCATAGTTTTTAGATGCGTCGCGACATTATGTCGCCTGCTACAGAGTCAGTCACAGTGCAACATGAAGCTAAGTGCTCTTGTTCTTGTTCTTGTTGTTGCCACCGAATGGTTGTCGTACCTTGTTGCTTGTTCTGCGCGTGATTTATGTCTCCCACAGTTGTTGTTGTTGCTGTTGCTATATTAATGTTGCATCTCATATGTTTGTACATATATTTCCCGTTTAACATGCAACATATTCAAGTAGATATAGTCGTCCCTATATGAAACTCTATGTGAACTTTAAGGGCTCCGATAGAGAATGTGATAAAATGAGAAAGATACAACTAACAATATATGATGTCACACCAATATAAATGCCACAGAACAAAGATTGCATATTCCTTTCTCTTCATAACTTTGCCAAATGGACTATAATATGATGTTGCCCCATTGTTTCTCCTGATTTACTCATCGCTATGTCTTCCTTCCTTCCTTCCTTCCTTTCTTTTTCCCCTTTTCATCATAGTTCACACACAATGATCTTTTGTGGCCGCCACAACTATTTTTATTGTTAACATTAAATTTACTGGGCGTTTCGCTGGTTTTTTCCAATTTCTTTTCCACTTTTATTGCTCTCTTTTGTACAGTTTTCATTCTTTTATTTTCTTTGACATATGCAAACATATATTTATTTTTATATATATATAAATACAAGCACCGTGTGTGATTTCCCAACGTCTGTACAATAATAAAGATATGCAAATGCATAAAGATACAAATACACATTTACAGATACAACATCCATATTCATATTGTTTGTGACAAATGTACATATAAATGTATTTAAATGCAGATCATGTGGGTGTGGATGGATGGATGAGGAAAAAAAAGAATCTGAAAACTGAAACTATGAGGTATAAAATGATTGGATTTTTCATAGTCTAGTGTGAATATCCAAGTGAAGTGTGTGTTAAATATTCAGAAAAAAGATACATACAATATGTATGTCGTGTATGGAAATGTTGTAAAATTATAATAAATAGAAACAAATAAATTCTCTTTGTTTTTTATTGTGCACCAGGAAGGTATTAGAAAATAGAAAGTTATTTTTATCTGTTCATTTTGATGATAATCACAGTCAGAGATTCTATCCAAAATATTAGAGTAGAAAAATATATATTCATATTTTTTATTAATCAAATATCATTAAATCATAAACTCCAGTCAACATCTCTAATAATCATCATCTGAGTTCAGTATCCCTGATAAAATATATCAAATCTTGTATTGTGTAAACACCTCTTCCAGCATCTTTAGATACTTTCTTTATAACTGTAGTTGTAGAGAGCAGGACTCTAGTCAAGCTTAGTCAATTCTATTGTAAGTTTTGAGCAAAAGCAAGACAGTGAAATGAACAGTGAAGTACCATTGTTTTACGTGCTCGATTTATCTGAGAAGATTTAAGAACACGGTGCCAAGCACATAGATTAATAAACGTCAATCAACGTCTTGTTGGGTATATATCCGCAGGTACCAAATTTGAATCATATTTATTTTGGTAAATATGACTTCCTCCTTGGTGGGAAGCGAGACCCATCTTAAACCTCTTCTGCTCTCTGGGTCACAGCACCCGATTGTATAATGCAACTGGCACCAGAAAAAAGCCTCTGGTCAAACTTCGTAACCGAGGTACTACCAATTCGAACTCCAAAAAGGTTATGGGTTGGTAGCCCAAATTTGAACAGAGCTCTCTGGAATAGAATACAGGTTTAGTAACCCACAGATGGCACAGTATAAAGCTATACTGATGGATATAGCTTCCTCACTGTTAGGAGCGAGGTCTATTCCTACCTTTTCCGCTAATTTGGCAGCATTTATATGATCCAGACAGGCGAGCATATGTCCCCACTGTCACAAGGACTTTAAGCGAATGGATAGTAGGCTGAGGCCGCTACAAGCCAAATGTCCGTGGTACCAAAAAATACCTCCGGTCAGGACAGTGAAACGAACAGTAATAAGAATAGTAAGTAAAATGCCTGCTTGCGCTAACAGTCAGCTTTCAAGTGCATATAGCGAAGTCATAGGCACACAAAACCGCGTTACTTCACTTGCGAAACAGAATGTGCCATGGAAATGTTCAGTTCGCAAGTCAAAAAAAAAGGGTATTGATTGCTTATGAGGGCTGAGACAATTAACTGATTATACTTTGTAGCTTAACTAGACACATTGTTTATACCAATCAAGAAGAAATATCATTAAACTCCACTTAATGTCCTCTTCATGGTGCCCAGTCTAAATACCAAAGACACAATCCAACAATATGAAAACAAACTACTTAGGTACTTTATTATTGCACCACGGTATTGCAGAAGTGCTGACATTGAACGCAACATTGGAGTGAAATCTGTCAACATAGAGATAACAAATTTGCAGCGGCAGTCTAATAAATCATATAAATAAAAAAGCATCCCCTCTAACTGAAGTCGATGGACTAATACGATGGCTCAAGAACATCAAACTCAGCGATCTTCATCACAAAAACTTTAGAAAGTAGATTAAAATCATAATCCTGTTTCCATAATTAAATTGTTGGTTAGTCATTTGGATGCGTATGAACTAATTACATGTACAATATTTTCTCAATATCTGAACATATTTTGAATCCAATAACTTAAATCTTTTTTTCTGAAAATATCTCATTCAGTATTCAATTAACAAGTTCGAAATATCTGCACACATTTGTTTCCTTTGGCAAAGAATTAAAATCGATGATGATAACAGTTCTGAATCAAAATCATTTTGTAGATAATTTAACAAAAAAAAAAACAACATTTCGCTACAAAAAATAAAATTTAAAAAGAAAAGCCACGAACAAACCACAAAATGGAAAAAAATCAAATGCACGCAAATATTTTAACACATCTGCATTTGTCATCTAAACAGACTTTTCTTAATTTTCGTCTCCCTCATTTTTATTTAATCTTATATTGTGTTACGAACATGTGTGTCTTGTTGACTTGCATGCCTTTCTACCAAGAAACTGACAGCGAGAGACAACAACAGAAAACCTCACAAAAAAACAAAGAAAATATTCACAAAAAAACAAAAAATAAAGTTAAATGTAATTTTTGAAGTATTTTTTAAGGAACAGCAACAACAATTATGACAAAAACATAAAGAGAAAATAAGGAAACATGAACTTCTTCTTGTACAAGAATAAAGAAATGAGAAAGTAAAAGCAGTAAAAAAAGAGCTTCAAAAATACTTACAGACAACAACAAAGATGACGAATGACGACAGACGTTTGAAGACGTACAAAGTTCCCACGTAATTGGTACAAGAAATTACTGTCAAATATTAAGGCAAAAAGGCGCAGAGCGATTGACTAACAAGGATATGAGAAAACAAAATGAAATTGCCAAAGAGAAAAAACCAAAAGAAACATGTAAGTCTAAATTGACTTCAATTAGTTTGAGGAAACGTTTATTTTCCATTAATTTTTACATATTTCTTTTCTTTTTTTTTTTTTTGTTTTGATATATTGTATTTCATATTTCCTTCTCTGTGCTACATAGCGTATGTGTAATACTAATGCCTGTCCTTCACATTAAGTATACGTTGGATTTCCTGTCTTAAAACAAATGCCGTAATAAGACAAACATTATGGTTTTGTTTTTCATTCACAGTCTCCCCTAATTTATTTATTTAACTTAATCCAGCTAAAATACAAAATTGTCTCATTTGTAATAGTTGAGTTGATTTCTTTCTGTGTCATGCAATAAATAAAATAGAATTAAATAGAAAACAAAAAAAAACATTAATTAATTATCAATTGCTTTTGATACATTGACAATTAATTTTTGGAGTTGCTCATTAAATGTAGATTTAAGTATTTGTGTGTTATGTAGTGTGAATACTTACATACTTAAGTGTATTCATGTAAAATTATTTAAACAAGAAGAGACAACAAGGGTAGTGGCACCCTAAAGTATGCTAAGTGCTTTAATAAGCAATTTAAATGGATTTTTAATGTTGTTAATTCATTTGCATCAAAATACCTTACAAATTAAAAAGATTTAAATGTGGTTTAGTGAATTTAATAAAGAGCTTGTTGCTTGGTAAAGGAAAGTTCAAAAATTTCAATTGAATTTGTTCAAGCTTTGGATAAACTATTTGATTATCTCATAAGCTATGACTTACAGGATTCAGGCTAAATAATTCTTTTTAAGATCATAATAACATAGTTGAAAGAATTATCAAACATCATTATTGGCATTCGGTTACAGAATCTTTATGTCTCAACCATATACATGGCTTAATTAGTCTTAATTGAAATATATTGTATAGAAGAGACATATTTCTAAATCATCAAGCACCCGCCCAGATGCCTTATGGCCCATTGTGGTGCGTGAACTTAAAAAAAAAATGGAGAATGGTTTAAGGGAGTTGACGGTAAGATATCTCTAGTTAATTTCGGAGGTCACCCTTGGCCTTGGAACCAACTTGATGAATCAAGAAAAAAGTTTGACAATTTTGGCAAACTGCCAAAATCGTTTAAAGGTTTCCCGAAAAGGGTCACTCTCTTAGGAGGTGTTCTGATTCTTTCTCATCTCTACAGCTGCGACAGAAGTCTTAATGTGGAACATGCATTCTATGGATCATTTGTTAAAGTTTAGGTTCTCATAGATCCGTTTCGGTTACTAGCAAGGCTAGAGTGCCCTGAAACAATACAACCTAGCTCATTTTCCCACTGCATGCATGCTATCTTCTCAGTTTTTGCTTCCAGATTTGAAAGAATGTCTGATAGAGATCTTCGAATATAAATACACAATAGAGAAACTAGCAACGCAGATCCCTTTGTAGCACTTTCATCCGCCATCTCGTTACTTGGAAAACCAGACTGGCCAAATTAGCGTAATAAAAACTTGGTTAAGAACTACCAGCGCGCCTCGGACGTCAGTTTCATTCATGATTTTTTACCTTTTCAATAGAAGATAAAATAAATTTTTCTCTGTCGGCCACAGCACAAACAAATAAAATTGATCACATCCAGATTGCTTAGCTGCGTTTAGTTCATCTATAGAAAATGTCTGCATTTCTTTAATAAAAAACATTTCTCTCTTTAATAACTTAATACATGACTATTATTAGGCAACCATTCACTTGCGACATAAAACCATTTTAGAAATTAGAAAAATTTGTTGTATCTTGTATTGAAAAGGTAAAAAGTCATGAATGAAACCGACATTTTCCACTTGTTTCATTTGAATTAAATTATTTTATATTTTTGTATAAAATTTTTTACTCTTCATTGTGTTCAAGTGCTATGCACTTTTTATTATTAATATTCATATTTTTCATTATATATTTTCTCTTCTTTATTTTTATGTATTGTACTATATATTTATTTTTTATTGCATAACTCGAACAAATGTTGTTTTTATGTTGAAGTGACTTTAAATAAAATAAAAAAAAACCCTTAACCACCATTAACAAGAAAAAAAGACAACTAATGATTGAAACGAATAAAAGACAACAACAATCATTTTTAATAATAAAATTTACCACAGCGTAAAACCGCAAAAGAAAAAAAAAAAGGCAATAAAGAAAAAATGCAAAATAAAAAACTCTAACAAAAACACAAAACAAAAAGAAATTAAATGTCATTCAATGCACATTCGGTTTATGGTCCTTTAACATGGTCAATAGCAATGTCAATACATAAGTATCTCTTGGTAAACACATTCACAATTTGTTACATGTTTTGTATTGGTATTCATTCAATTTATTAGTATTCATGTTTGGTAGTTTGGAAATATTGAAGGAAATTGAATATCATTTCATTTATAAGTAAAGATTGCAAGGAAATATTATGTGAGTTTGTAAATTTAATTTGATTAATTTACTGTGAAATTATTATATTTTAATAATAATAATTTAAGGACATTTATTTCTTTCTTTATTACATTGCACTTTGCATCTATTGTAAGTGATTCTATTGATCATGATTTATCTTTTTGTGCCTTTAAACTTTGAGACTATAATCATTTGAATCTCATAAAATATTCATTTAATTTCTATAAAATTCTTTCTATATTTTAAATATTAAAAATTTACATAAGCAAAAACATTGAAATTATCTGAATTTTCTATACTAAAAAAGAAATGTTTAAAAATTTATTTACAAAAATATAATATAAAATTTTTTAATTTTTTTAAAAGCTTTTTTTATATGACAAATAAAAAATGATAGAAAAAATATCATTTGAAATGATTTTTCGCTACTTACCTTCATTTGAATGGAAGCAAGTTTGTTGATATACAAAACATGTAAATTGGTATAAAATTGAAACTTTCTTATGAATTAATAAATACATTTTGTATTACATTTGATATTATTCTAATGTTTAGTCCAGACGATATGATGGATCACATATGTGACACATGAACATAATGGAAATGTCAGTGACGAGTCCGCAAATATATGAACAGTGAACTAATCGTCTGTTATAAGCGTAAGTTTATACCAAATTTTCTTGTTAAACAAAATTTTTTTAAAAGTGATTTCTCTAATTTAAAAAATTGTAAGTGCCATACATTATTCAAAATCTTAAACCTCTATTAAACCTTCAACCTTTCAACATTTTCCATGTAAGTAGAAGTCACAGAAAAACAGAAGACAAGATAGGACCAAAGAAAACAATAAGAGTCCTTATACAAACGTATAAAGAAATTTTTTACTGTTATATCAGGTGTTTCCGTTTTCACAATTGTCATTTGAGCTTAAACAAGCAATTGAAAATGACAAAATAAAGTAAATTCTTCAAATAAATACAGAAATTGTGATGAATAATTTATTATTTGTGTTTCTTTTTGTTGTAAATCAATTGTTATTTCAATTAAATTGGTAAAACATTTTACTTTTGGGCAGATTTGCCAATTTCTAATAAATGCACAAAATTGACAGCCCTCAGTTTAAGTGACTTTAGGCGGTCAGTTCCTTCTTAGTATCAGTCCGATATCGAATTGAAATTTTAACCATTAATAAAAACGCTGGCAGAAAAAAGAACTGATGGTCAAATATATTTGTCAATCCATTTTGATGACAAATCGACAAATGCAAAAAGCTCATTGATTTCAAAACATGGATGCAGCTCTGTGATTCACGATTTTACTGTAGAATACATTGAAATATACAACAATATTTTATCCATGAGTTATTATATTCCCACTTCTAAAATAAATATGAACAATATGTAAAGAAACAGTGGATTAATATAAAAAGATGCATTTTATGGAAATGAAACTGAGACTGAAACGAACACGGAAACTGAAACCTTCTAAAAGACCTTTTAACCTAATCAAATGTCGATTAGCCGCAATCATTTAAATTTTAGTTTTTGATTTTTGTATGACTTACTTACTTATCATGCTGTTAAATATAAATATTTTCCAGTAAATAGACAACTTTGTGTGTCTGTACCAAGTTCAATAACTGAAAATCAGGGAGCATAATTTGCTTAGGTACAAGCGGTCCAATGGATGGAAATGACTTTATTGAATCTCTTTGTCATGCTAGACATTTCTATATTTCATGGCTTCTATGCATTACAAATATCAAAGCAAATTGTTAATAACTGTTAATACTAAAATGGGTAAGGTATGAATATAAAATATTATGAAAAACCTTTAAAAACATTACTGAGTCCAGACATATTGTATTGTATTATTGTTCAAAGCAACATGTTGTACTTTGTGTTTTACTCTGAAACAACATATACAACATACATGGACACACTCAGTCACATAGATACATACACTTACATTCATAAAAACCTTTGCTACATGCGGCGTTTGTGGTTCTTGTGTTGTGTTCTGTTGTGTTGTTTGTTATGTTCAAATATTTTACTTCTTTTTGTAATCGTTTTTGTTACTATGTTGTTACTGTAGCTGTTACTGTAGTTGTTGTTATTGTTAGTATGGTTGATGTTAGTAATATTTGTTGTTGATTTTTGTTACATTCATAGTTCGTGTATAACAAAATGTCATTGACATGATTTTCTTCACCCTTCGTCGTCGGAGTCGCTTGCACCTTTCACATTTATTTATTTTTTGTACATATTCTTCATTCTCTTCTTGTAAACTTCTTTAGCCCTTACTTTTGTTACTGGTGGCTTTAGTTCTTTTGCATGTGTTGCTAGTTTTATTGTTGGTTTTGCACGAGTTCCTCTTTACTTTAACTTACAATTTACTCTCTCTCTCTTTTTCTCTCTCTCTCCACTTTGTATCTTTTGCTTAAACTTGCAATCTTTCAATGTATCTGCGCCCACCTCAGCGTTATTTCGGTTTTTGTTTTTTTTTGTAATTTCTTCTCTTGTATTATGTTGTTGTTTGTTGTTGCTATGCGGTTGTTGTTGGTGTTTCGTTTCATTTGGTTTGTTATGCTTTCATTCTCGCTTCATTGACACAAAACAGAGATTGTTATCAGCGGAAAAGCGTAAATTTTATGTCAATCCATGTTTGGCATAGAGGGGAAGAGAAGCAAATAAATGAAAGTAAAAACAAAATTAATACAAAACCAACATATATGAAAAGGGTAAAGGTGTAATAGTGGTAAAGGAAAGAGAGAAGGAAGGAAATGAAGAATATACAGAAATGAAAAACGTTTCGTTTATTTTTTTTTTTTTTTTTGTTGATTTTGTATTAAGTTTAGATTTAAAAAAGAAAAAGAAACAACAAAAATCATCATATACAGTTATTTTACAACCATATTTGTATATGTTTATGTGTATGGGTTGTATGTATGATGTATATGGTATGTACTTTTGTATCTACAAAGGTAAATGGTTGATATTGCTGACAATGCACAGCTATTGAAGTAAAACTAAACTCATCACACTTAGCCTTTGGAAGAAACAACAAACACATCATGTAAATACATCATCATCTTCATCATGCATACATCATCATCATCATCACCAACATCAACATGATCATCGTTTTTTTGTTGTTGACAGAGTTCTTATTTAATAGTATAGGAGTGTCTTTGTTATTATTTATTATTGTTGTCATAGCTTCATTGTATTGCTTCAATAGAAAAACTGTTGATTCTCCCTTTGTATCTCTGACCCAAATTATATTTGAGTCAAAGAAAATTATTTTATTTAATTAGATTTGATATTTTACATTAATGGTAGCTCATGTAAAATATATTATGTCTTCACTGTACTTACATAAATACAAAAATAATAACATAACCACAGTGGAAAGAATTGAGACTGCACAATAAAGACAATTAATTGCTTTAATGAAATCAAAAAACAATAACACAATAAAAAAAAAATGTGATCGATTGATTATTACCATAAACTGCTGCCTGTTGCAATCAATCAATTTATCAATCAATCAATCAGTCAGAAAATCAATAGCAACTATTTATATATTATAGTATTTATAAATAAATTAAATCCTTTTAATAAAAAAAAAATATTTATGATAAAAAGACAAAGTGAAAGAGGCGGCATTCATGGGTGTCACACAGACATCAAACACAAATGATGCGCTGTGATGAATCATTAACAACAACAGAAGCAAAAGCAACCACAGATGCAGCAACAGCAGCCAACAACAAAACAGCAACCATTAATAATGGTCAGTCAATATGGTTTGGGTTGTTGGTGGACTGAAATACAGTTGACACAGTTAAAAGAAAACAAAACACCCACGCGGCAAGCAACAACAAAGAAAATAAATATATTTTATATAATAATAAAAAAAAAAATTATAATATACATAACAAAAGAAACAATAACAACAACAACAACATCATTATCATTGATGTATAAATCTCACTTGGGAAAGAATGAAATTAATATAATTTAAACAAATCGGCCAAGTGCCAAGAGTCAGATTCGCACAGGGAGTGTTTCGTATCAAAAAGGAAGGGTTTATACGGGAGGAACTCTCCCTAGTAATCCGATTTGGGTGATTCCAATAAATGTAAAGCATCTGTGTCCTCTTTCTTTGTTATACTCGTACTTATTATTCCTGATCTCATCTCCCTCTCCTCTTCGTTAACACATAATCACTTGGTTCAGCGGTTTTCAAACTGTGATTCGTCCACGTATATTTGGGGGATCGTGTTGCTATTACCGTTGGTCCGTAAAGCAATTTCAACACGATGATTAACATCAAGATTTCAGCATCTTACCAAATAATTATAACAATTTATATGATCGCATATAGAATTTAAATAGGAAAATGGTGTGTTATTACCACTGGTTGAAAAGGAGCATTCCAACAGCAAAAAGAACAGAAAAATTTTCCATCAATTCTTTTTTGGGCTCAATATTCACAAAATTGGGCTTTTTAAATCAGTATGGCATTTCGGCATTCCCAGTTTATGAGATTAGTGATAAATTAATTTGAGGATTAATACAAAATACTTTTTATTTAATAAAACTATAAAATTATACAATAAAATCTTCAACACCATCAAACTGTTTGTTATTTTACAGTTAATTTGACTATTCGAAGATCAAAAGTTATTTTGAAATCTCACTTTGTTTTAAAGAATCTGTGATAAAGTTCAAACTTTTTGATGTTTTACAAATCTGCCACTTCCTTTTTGGGCTTAAGACAATACGATTTTGGTATTCCCAACATATGAGATTTATGAACCGCTGACTTAGTTAATTTGCATTGAAATATTTCATGTTGTAGAAACATTTTTTGTGTGTAACAACACAATATGTTGCGAACTTGCTGTCGCAACATGTTCCTTGTTTTTCTTTTTTAATGCCAGCGGCATTATTCTTTTTATATTTCATTTAAATTGAAATGCACTTGATTGAGTGACTGACAACTTTGATTGACTGGTAGAAGATATGCTCTCACACAGACATGTGATTATTTATTTATATGAGTATGCATTTGTTGAAAAAATTGCAAAATAAGTTCATTTTTTTTTATAAATTGATTCGCTTGCAATACTTTTTGTGTACATAGTCGTAAATATTAAAAATTAATGGAAAATTAATCACTATAGACATTTTTAATCAGCAAAACACAATCAAAACTTAATTCAATTTTAGTTATTCTTATTCTATATAAATAAATAAATAAATAAGTATTAACAAAATGTAGCCAGAATGGCAAGGGCGTAGCCAGATATTGGCAGAGGGGGTAGCTGGAACTGTTTTACAAGTCTCGTTTATTGTATTCCGCCAACAACATCGGTTCAATCACCCTGCTGAGTGTGTTCAAGCAGTTTTTGAAAGCGATTCTATCTTCACATCTTATTAATATATTCTTTCCTGTAACAAAAATAAGCAATCCTAATTTATTTGACACTGCCTTGTACAATAAGAATCATAAAGAGGTCAACAATGCTAGAGATCCGTTTGAACGGTCTACCAAACAGTCCCTTTTAAACTTTGAAATATACAAATCAATATTCCTAACTAGAAGCATACAGTATTGGGGATTTTTCAGCTGTAACCATAACTAAAATATCTAAAATTGGATATGTGTATGTTTGTTTGTATGCTGCCTGTCGAAACCGCTTAACCGATTTTAATGAAATTTTTATGGAGACTCTTGTGTAGTCTGGAGAGCGTTTCTGTGTCAAAGTAAATTTACTCATTTACCTTTGTAATTCCCTTAAGAAGAATCGATTTCATTAAAACAAAACTAAATTTGAGGAAACTACTTAAATTTGTAGATATATTTTTAATTGAAGAAACATTAAATATATTTTAAATTCAAAGCTAGAAATATTTGTTCCTCCATTGTATAAATTGTACAAGTTTATAGAACAAATTGAGAAAATTCCAATAAACTTAGTAAAACAATGAACCTTTCTCTCTTCATTTAATATCCTTTACAATATCATTAAATTAACAACCTTAAATAAATAAAATCAAAATTAAATTCATTGTTGTTCTAGCATCCTAGTAATTTTAAATTTGTAAAACTAATAAGCAGACAACTATTTTAAATACTCATATTATTGTATATAACCCCCTAGGGGCATACAAATAATATAATATACAAAAGTTGACAAAAACAACATTATTGACTGACAACAACAACAACATGACGATGCCGCATTTCTAATTGCTTTTTGTTATTTTTATCGAAAACTTTAATGTTTATCTATTTTATGTACAAATATCTAAAATAAATGTATGAACTTTTGTTTCCATTCTCTATACTAAACACATATTTTTACAGTTATTGTTGATATTATTATTTATAAATATAATTATAATTTCTCATTATTATTGTTGTTCTATTAGTTGGCATATTTAATTAGATGTTTTTATTTGTACAGTTGACATTGTCATGCCTATTTGAGACAAATGAAAAATCAACAACTGAAAACTAAGCCTTGTGACTATCAGTAAATTAAAATTTAATTTAGAAAATTAAAGAAAATTCAATGAAACATTTTTGCATAATTTAATAAAAATTAATATTTTAATAAAGAAATAAGTATAGGGAAAATTTTACAAAAATTGGGAGATTACACTGTATTAAGAAAATTAGGAAAATATGAAATTAATAAATTTTTGAAGAGCGAGAATTGGGTGCGCGACGTTGATTGCGTGCGTGCGTGCGTGAGTGAGTGAGTAATTGAGTGAGTGAGTCAGTAGTTTGCGCGTGAGTGTGTTGCCAAGCAGTTCATTAATTCAATGAAAATTTGTACGCAACGTTGAGAATTTGTTAAAATTTTTAATTAGCATCAGCAGTGAGGACGATGCAATATTCAACTAATGAATTCTTTACAGACGAAGAGAGAGAGAGAGAGAGAAACGTGGCAGGCGGCAGCAGGATAAGAGTAGGAGAAAGCAAAAATGGGAAAATTAGTGAGTGCAAAGAAATTTAGTCAAAATTTGTTAACATTTTCACAAACTTGTTTGCATTTGTTAAGAGGAAACGTGGCACTTAGGACTGAAATGCTACATAGAGTCCCTTTCTCCTTCATCTCATCTTCAACTCTTTTCCGTCGTTTTCTATGTTTTTATATTTTTTTTAATATTTTCCATTACAGCTTTGGCTGTTTTCGTTACATTTCTTTCTTTCTGTAGTTCGTTGATTGTTTCGTCTATTTATTTGTCTGTTTGTTCTTGTTCTTGCTGCTGACTTTTACTGATTACTGAATAATTGCACCTTGAGCAAAATATTTCATAGAACTGGTAACATTTTCTGAAATGAAATTCATATTCAAGATATGTCATCATCAATTTCTTCAATGAGAACACACTCGCTCTTCTGATTAAGTTTGAGTGGATTAAATGAATGAATACATTAATGATTGAATGAATGAATGAATGAGTGAATGGGGCATAAGTTAGTAAATGAATAAGTGAATAAGTTTGCGTGTTAGATTCACGTTGAGTCTCCTTATATTGTAAGTACATATATGTATAGATATCTGTATACATATTTGTTTAACTTAGCTGACTTGCATACATAATGCGTATCCGTCGTCGGCATCAATCCCAAAGCGCTCACCCAAAACACTCAATACCTTGTCATATGCACATGCCCTTTGCGATGGCAAGCATTCTACAACAAACCAATTCCAAATCATACCAAGTCTAGTTGAATCTACTCTTTCATTTCATTTCTTGAAAATGTTTTTATAAACTTAAGCCTTGTACACCTATTATTATTACTTTCTATCATATATGGTATTATTTATATGATCCCCTTAAATTTATGTAAGCTTGCATCTTCAGTTTTTGAGATTTTGTAATGAAATTTTGTGCAGCAAAAGATTTAAGTCACTTAGATTACTTTATTTTGTTAATAGAGAATTGGATTTGATTTGGATTCTTCTTTATGCCAATAATTTGTTTCTGCTAATAATCCGACTACTTGAACAGAAATCACTTTAAGTGAAGTGTATCTAAGCCTTGGTAAGACCAAATTTAGAGATTTTCCTTTTCCTTTTCTTCTTGTTTTTCTTTTTGACCCACTTACATTTGCAAAAAGACTTAAGAGTTTGACTTTGAAAGCAAGTAACCACTTTTAAGGTAACTTAAGGAATTACTTTGGAATCCTTTTACCTGTGGCTCGTACCTATATACATACCTGGCTGCCTATCTTATTTTGTAGCTTTTCATGTGGCTAAAAGAATTTAAATAAGTTTAATACTTAATTTGGTTTATTTATTTTTTATATTTTTAAATTTTTTGTATTGATGAAAACATTAAAGGAAAATTTCGTTTAATTCTTTTATTTATTTTCACACTTTTTCTTTATTATACAAATACTTTGTTGCTGGTTGTTTGTTGTTCTGGTTTAACCTTTTAATGTTTGAATGAATTATCAAACGCGTTATAAATTCTATACATTTAATATTTTTCTAAAAAAAATTTGGAAAAGAACATGTAATTTTTACAACTTCTTTGTGTTATTCTTCTTAGTATGGATGTTACTTTTCTTTTTGTTTATCTTCTTTCTTTTGTTGACTTTCTTCCTATTATTGTTATTTCTCCCCAGTTGTTTGTGGTTTTGTTATTGTTTATATTGTTTTCCTAGAGTTTTCCAACTTTTTATATTTGTTATTCGATTTGCTTTTGGGGTTCTTTGCATAAATTGTTTTGGGAATATTCTTAAATGTTATGCCTTCTCCTCTCTCTTTTCCTTTGTTCAATATTTTCAAGTTGATGATTTCCTCTATGTGTGTGGATGTGTGTATTTGTTTGTGTGTGTATATTTCTCTTCCGTTGTTGTTTCTGATGTTGGTTCTTCTTTGTTATTCTTGTTGCATTAATGACATCATTTTGTATTGTATCATAAATGAAAACTTTTATGAATAAATCTAAATATATACAAAATATGGGCACATATTCCTACATTGTAGTATGTCTTTAGAATTTTATATATTGTATATGTGTTGTGTGATGAATATGTATACGAAGAGAGAGAGAAAGCGAATTTGATTTTTATTATTTGTGCCTGCATATGAAAATTATAAAGTTTCTACCAACTCAAATGATTAATGAATTTACTTTTTGAAATATTGGAAAAATATAAAGGAAAAAACTATGAAAAACGAAAAAAAAAACACATACTTTTTTGATGATAAATTAAATGAGTTTACTTGTTTCTTTACTACACATTTTGGGCTTTCGTTTTGTAAAATATTTTTCAGGACCCTTAAACTTTTTCATAACTTTAGTCATAAATTTTATCACAAACAATTTTACATCTCAAAATAATGAGAAAATCAATATTTATCAGTTTTTTAAAGAACAAACCATTCATATTTTTGATTGTTAAGAAAATATGAGAGAAGTTGACTTGGTTCAGTTCTTTGGATTTATAGTTTCTTATTTTTATAGCCAAGTTTTTAATTTCAAATGAGGTTTGGTGGAGATTGGTAGAGTTTCTCCTAAAGTAAGCTAAGATGGAAAATTGAACCGTAACAGACTGGGGTTTGTGTGGGAGGCACTCCCCTAGCAATCCGATCAAACTGAAATTTCGACAATATAAATGTATGATGTATAGCCATGAACCATGCATATTTAAAGATCGTGGGATTACTGGATAGTATAGCAGCCTTACAAACCAAAATGTTTCTTGTATGGAGACCCCTTTAAGTTTTTGAAAATATTTTAGTTTTTAGTATTTGTTGCTAATACCCGGATAGAGCTATACATTCAACTCTCCAGCTATTACGATTCAAGAGATATGACCTGAGGACTTACAGACGGAATGACAACGAATTCCCTTCGGATCCGGAACCCTAAAAATGTTTAATACACAAATGAAATACAAGTATATTTTCTTTGGTTAAAATGAAGTTTAACCAACTGAGGGATCTCAGTTTTATTGTTATTTGTTATTATGTAAACATGTAAATTAACTAAATTATTGTACTTAATCCAGGAACTCGGTAGTAGTAATTAAATTGCAAAAGTTTTATACGTAAAACCACTCGACAAAACATGAATTAAAAATTTATTTAAATTAAACAAAATTATGGTTTTAACCTTTTCTGAAAGAGGCTCATTCGCTCCAAAACATAACATGGAATCGGCATTAAGTGTGTGCATTTAGACGTAGTAGTTGTGTAAGAGTAATAAAATCCTGAAACTTGTTTACACACACACACACACATATATTACATATATATTCATGCAAACTAAAACATAATTGTCGCCTGTAGCTGAAATATCCAATAAGAATGACATGGAGAAGAAGGCATGAAGAGAGTTGGGAGTAAAGAGAACAAGGAGCGATGGAACAAAGCTTTGATATGGAAATTTTTGCCATTAGCAAAATACGCCAAAATATTGTGGTCAAAAGAAAAATGTGTGGGTGGCTGTGTGTGTATGCGTGTGTGTACTTGTATTATGATGTAAAGTAAAAATGGAAAGAATACAACTGAAATAATGAGTATTTGTAGAGGGAGAAATATATAAATAAATTTAAAATTATGTGATTAAAATTTTAAATATTAACAAATTGCGTGTCTGAGGTGCATTTAAATCTAAACAAACACAAACAAATACACATAAGGAGAAAGAAAATATGGCTTACCATTTTTGTGAGAAAACATGCTGTTGCTGTCAACGTCACTTGTTAAACGCACTTCGGTTTCCATTTTGTGTTTACGTTTCGTGTTATTCAAATTATTTTTAATGACACAATTGTGTACAGTTAAAAAGTGTTGGAAAATGCACAAATAAGCTTTGAGCTTTATGTGGTTTTACAATCTTTGTTATACATTTTTCAGTTGAATGAAAATTAGGTTAGAATTTTTGAATATTTTATATACAAAAAGGGTAAATATATAAAAGGAATTTTGTTGTCAAAAGAAGAAATGCATAATATGAATCATTCAACATTATTAGCAAGGTTCATGATTCACATAGTTCCACATGATATAACAAACATAGCATTAATGATTAATGGGTTCACCATGGAATTTACAGGAACATTTAGCAAAAGCTAGCAACCACGCCTGCCGATCAAAATAACTGACTTGCATGCAAATTTGGAAATACTTAGTGTTTTTGCAAGTGAAGTTGGTCTAAATGTAAACGTTTGCAAAACTGAATTCAAAGCAGCATGCTTTCGTGAAATTTTAGAGTTCTGATGGGCCCGAATCATCTCTAAACAAGACCTTCTTAGGGCGACCAACGAACTGCTAATAAACAGTTAGTAAACAAGTGTAGATACAATAATTTGGATACACAGACCACACTTTACGCAAGAAAGATGTCGACGTGCAAGTGTGCAGATCAGGTTCGAGAAACTGCGGATGCTACTTTGACAAACTCCCATACCAACTGGAATACTCTGAGGTATCTCTCACAATATCGGAAAGACTTTATTACTTTTGTTTTGGCTTCAACTGGAGGTAAAGGAATTGATATACAGTTCGGATGTTCCTCACTTTTGAGTTCACGTTGCTATAAATTCTCTACAGATATTTCAACCCTAACCAAATTTTTACAGTTAATTTTTTATTTATTGTACAACAAAATAATAATTAAGAGAATACTTCAAGAACAAAGAGAAGAGAATCTCATAATAAAAACAAAAAAAAAAACTCTTTCAGTACAGTTTTGCTCGTAACAAGAAATTTAACAATTAAGCCGAAATACTAATATTTAGTCCACAGACCTTTATGTTTTATTACAGTTTTAACTCGTTTCGGCAAACTTTCAACCAAAATCTCTATAATTTTATTTGAAATGCTATTCCATTCAGCTTGCAGCCTCTCCCACACCTCGTCCATGTATCTTGGTGGTTCGAGGTAGGTTCCCAACCTTCTTTTTACGATTGACCATAAATTCTCAATCGGATTGAGGTCTGGGTTTTGTGCTTGCCATTTCATAACTTGAAAACGCTGACTTTACAACCATTCGCCTACTATTTTGGCTGTGTGCTTACAGTCGTTATTGATATATAAATATTTGTGTATAACATCATGATGATTTTCATTATTTGAGTGCTAGAAATTCAGTAAATGGATGAAGTTAAAATCCATTTCATAGTTTTGATACCCAGAGCAGTAGTACTACTAGTAGTAGTACTGCTAGTAGTAGTACTACTATTAGTTGATAAATTTAAATTAAAATAAATTTAAATATTAATTTGTCTGGTTTTTATTTACAAAATTTTCAGAAAATAGCATTAAATACTCTTATGATTATTTATGTAGGATACTGATATGTGGGCGACATTCTGCTTAGGAGGTCATTGGGGTGGAGCCTTTCATTCAATGAGTAAAGCCCGTAGCCAGGCTGTTTAGATGATTTTATTGCCTTTCATGGTGAGGATTGCTGTTTTGCACAACCAAGGGACCCAGTTATGTGGCGTAAATGGTTGTTTATGGATTATCTTTATATTTAAATGCTTACATCTTTGAACTAATCGTCTGGTATAATTTTCATATCTTAGCTGATGTAAAATCTAATTTATTTCATTGTTTAAAAGAAAGAATTCCTTGTTTTCTTAGATGAACAATTCTCAATGGACAAATACCCAATGCAATAACAACCAATCTTATAAACAAACAAATAATAGAGATGTTTATCATCACAATCATCATCTTCATTTGATGCATTCATGCATTTCAACTTTCATTCATTCGTTCATTCATTCATTTAATTCTTCATTTTTTTTTTTTTTTTTTGCAATTACTCATTTCACTTTCTTTTACTATGTACAATACTTCTAACACTTTGTCTGCAACCAGCAGATGTTTTTTTTTTTTTTTTTATTTCTATTTGTTGCTGTACATTTGTCATACAAGTATGTGTGTATGAATGTGTGTTGCTAAGAAGACTTGTGTTTGTTAAGTTTTACAATGACTAAGCTGGGTTAAGCTGAATTGAGCTGAGATTTATTTTGCTTTGATGTATACTATTTATGTTTCATTTCAAAGAAAATTTATTATGGTGTAAAAATACATAAGTATGTACAAGAACAACAACAATCAGTAGAATAGTAAATCCTTTTATTATGTTTTTTTTAAACAAAGCTTCAGATTTAAAATGTTACACATACGCCATGTTGATCTGCTCTCATTCATACAAGCGTTTAACTTGTTTTCCTTGCACTCTTCATTATATTGAGCGTGTGTTTGTGTGTGTGTGTGTGTGTGTCTTTGACAGAAGTATGTAGCCTGTGAGTACTTTCTCTAATATGGTACACACTCATCTTTAGTCATTGTTTCAATAGTGTACGAGTACAGTAGTTGCACGCTCTGGATAAAAAGGACTTTAGTCAATTATAAAATTCATTTAAATAACAAAGTCAGCACAACTGAAAACTCTTTCAATTAAATCATCACATTCAAATACAGAAAGTCTGTCATATAATTGTACTCCTCGTATATACGAGTATAAGTGAGTGATGGAGTGAATGAGTGAGAGTTGCAACTTTAGATAAAAGTTTCTTTGCATCTACATACTCGTACATGTGTTGGTTGGTATTCGTGTCTTTATATCAACATGTGTAAAAGTATCTTAATATCCCATAAGTCTGCGTGTATTTGGTTGTTTGCCTTTGTTTGTGAATGCATTAAGTTTGATAGGATTGCGTTCCAGGTTGCAATATGACTGCATTTAGAGTTGTTACAATTTATCACATGACTGACTTATTGCAACTGCAAATATTGTAGGAACTCACAACAACTTTGTATTGTTGTTTAAAGCATGTCATGTCATATGTCGCTAGAAACATTTTATCCACAGTTTGCCGGATTTTAACTGACTTTTATCATTTGTTGCATGTTGCATGTTGATGTCAACAACAGATGCCACTGTCGAACCTCATGAATTAGTGATGAACGATTGTTGATGGTAAAAGTATCTCTGCGCAACTAAACTTTAACTGAAACAAACAAATTAAATAATCTGCTGTACTACTACCCTCAATTGACAGCTCTAAATGTAGTTAGCAACAAAACATTGACATTTGCCCCGTAGTCAGTTAGTCAGTCAACATTTTCAAGAAAAAGTAACTAAAAGAAATATAGTAAAGGAAAAAAATCAACAAAAAAAATACATTTTCATGACTACAAAAAAAAACAAAAAATATATCATGCGAGAAAATGTGATGTCAAATGTTAGCAAATGCATTCGTTGTCTTGTCTCATGCAAAATGCATGCTGTCTGTCATAATGCTTGATACTCTGTCTGCTATCTCATGGCATAGCAGTCAAGTTTTAGACCACTAAAAACAAGTCAGGCGCAACCATGATGATCATGACAATGATGATGAATATATACTGGTACCGATGATGATGATGATGGTGATGATGACGACTATGACGATGCATTGAAAAGTCAAAATGTTCATGGTGCTTAACCTTATATTTTTTTTTATTTATTTTATTTCTCAAAGTGACAATCGAGACAGATATTTAAAGAACTTCCCCCGGAGTGCTGGCTTAGAATTGATATATGAATGACATTTTGAAAAACCCTATACCATGATGATGCTTCAAAATCTGAAACCAAAAACCAAAGCCAAGCGTCAAAAATCCATCACATGACAAGCAAACAAGGGCAAGAGAGTCTATGAAACACGCTGGAGAGCATTTCCCACCACAATGCGCTGCTTTTAAGCGATAATTATTGACTTTTCACATACACTCACAAATACATAATGAGAGGAGAGACATTCATTTATACGAGATGTGTCCCAATAGTATCTCCGATTTGTATATCGAGCTCTAAAACAGAATGTTGAAGCGACTTCCATGTGGTACGAGCGGAACAAAGGAACTTCTCAGAAACTCATGCGATGAATGTTCAAGTCCCAATGGTAGCTTTTTGTTTAGCCACCGTGGAATTATCAAAACAAGTCAAGTATTTATGGGACACACCCCGTTATCATACATGTGAGGAGTCTGTATAGAATCACAGACTGAGTTTTGCTAAGTAGGCGTTTAAGTGGGTGTGTCTGTGGCGCAACTCGCTGTTATTAACTTAGTTTGCAGCATAATTTGTCATCATCATCGGCACACATGCCTGATGCGATGCTATGCTTTGCCATGCAGTCAGGCAACCAACTAACCAACAAACACAGGCCGCTTCTGTCATTGCCACAAAAGGCAAAATGGTTCTCATAGCCAACAACAACAACATCATCAACGACAACTTTATTTGCTAGTCACCTCATTATGTGCCCTGATCACTCTGTGAGTCACATATTCTTACTCAGACTATATGGTATATAGAAGATATGTAGATACATTATAGTAGTTTGTGCATTTAAGCGTTAATTTTACTTGCAATTTTGCTAAGCGGCTTAATTTCGTGCTCCCGACACAGTCAACAAACATCATTTCCATTTCCCATTATTATTACTATGATCATTAAGTTCTCTTCTTGTACTAAACCAAGTTGGACATTTTATGCTATCGCACTTAACTTGAGCTAATGCACTCCTACTACTTGAATTCTAAACTAACATTCTCATGGTCGCTTGGTTTCTATCTCATTCTCTTTCTTAACCTTTTGACGACTTTCTTTTCTCCCCTTTAGGCGCCCTCTTTTAACTTGATTCTATCTCAGTTGGCTTTCTCCACACACTTGCACTAAGCCAATTTGCAACGGCTTCTGTAGTATGTTTTTTTCTATTTCTTGTCATATACCATATTCCTTTTTATGGCTCTTTCTTTAACTTAACTACTTAACCTTGCTTCAGCTACTATTTGCTGCTGTTGTGAAAATCGCATTAGCTTCACATATGTTTCCATTGCATGCATCTCTGTTTCTATGGATGAATGGATAGATAAAGTTGTCAGGGATTCTGTAAGTGTCACGGCGCCATTTTCTGAGTTGTGATTTATTTAATACATTTGATTTTGAATGCTCATCTTTGTTGGAATTGGGTTTAGGGTGAATGAAGCATGGAGCATGGGAAAATTTCTGGAAATCAAATAAAGTTTAAAGCCAAATGTGTGAATTTATTACAATATTATTTTATAGGAAAAAAAAGCATTTCATTGTGTTACATCTATATGAAGGTTAAGAAAAGAGTGAGGCTTAGAAACACCATAGAAAAATTGGAATTTCAAAAGTTCACATCAGTTGAGATTTTTAGAAAACTTTATTTAACACATTTTCAAGTCACTATTTATTTTAAAGCTTATATTCTGGTTTTTAGTTTTATTCTTCTTATTCACGGACAACAGACTTGGTAACCATAATCATTCTACTTAATATTTAACACAATTCTCTGGATACCTGTGTGTCTAAAAAGAACTTTACATTCAACAGACGATTTTATATTTCTACTTTATACTGAATGGTTTTTCTTTCTTATTCGACTTTGACCGACTTATTTGCAGCATAATTGTTTCCTTTATCTAATCTACGGCTAAAGAGTTTGCATATGACTTAAACACAGTTTTTCCACTGTCATCAATTTCCTCATTGTGGCATTCCTATCTTTATACCTATATAAAACTCGAGTGTACGAAACTTTGTAACTCTTACTCTCCTAAATGGCTGAACCAATTTTGATAAATTTCTTTTGTTTTATTTATGGGGTCACCAAGATGATTTATGTTTCAGCTGGACCCGGTAGATGGCGCTGTTGTCGAGATACAAGCACTTTTTTTACCAAATTTTTAACATTTTTTCATCTAGCGCACACCATAATAAGCCGGTTTTAATAATTTTTTCTTAAAATGACAAATAAATGCTAATAAAAAAAGTTGCATACTTATTATTTTCAGTTTTTAACTTTTAATACAATATTTTTAAGTATTAAGTTTTTTGAAAATCACTGCAAGACCAAGCATAATACTTTTAATGCTTTGGTTGTGGTTATTATATGTCTCTGGGTATGCACTTTTCGCGCTCTTCGTTTCTGTATTTTATGTTCATTTAAAGTGGGACAAGAAAGAGACAGTGTGTTTCATTATTTGTGCTTTGCTTTGTTTGTGTATCATGTTACAGGCTATTGATAAATTTTGTAATTTTTGTTTATAAGGGAAGTGGGAGGGTCGCGGGGAAGTCGTGTACCTAAAACCAAAATGTATTCCTTCGGTTTTTTTTTTCTCTTCTTCTTTTGCGTATTTAAGTATAGCTAGCTAGCTAGTTTGATATAAAAATGGTACAATATTGTTGATTCAATTGTCATTCGGTGACAAATTCTCTAAATGGCAAGAAAAACAGTATTTAAATCCGCTACGTGATTTAGAAGTTCTGCGTATTGAGTTAGACATTTATTCGTACATGTACAGTTTTTGATATACTGCGGAGCAAAAAAACCATAGTGATGTTGTTTATAGGCTTACTAGACTTAAAGGCTCACCAGGTAACCTGTCAGAGATTCTGAACTTTCATCCATAACCTACAATTTTTGAATATTTTGCTCATGAAATTTTCATAATTTTTTTTATTTTCCAAAATTTTCTCTTTTGACATTAATTTATAATAATTTATTTTTCTTAATTAATTTTAGATTTATTTTAACCATAAGACGGTGCCATATCATTCTACATTATTGTATTGTAGAAACACCATAAACTCTTCAAACATCCAACCAACTTAATAACTCATTCGGTAAGTTCTTAAACTAAACCAACAAAGAAATTATTAACACTTAAATACAAAAAGGAACTCAAAACCAAAAAATGAAAATAATATTTACAAAAGCAAAATGTAAATGTGAAACTAGAAAAGATTTCATTTATAATTTTCCATATACCTACGAGTATAAAATGTGGAAAAGTATTTCAAAACATACACACACACACACACACATACTCACACTCACTCATAATCACGATAAACTCAACTAAGCACTAATGAAACCAAACATGAATAAGACAAATATCCTGACGACGATGACGATGACGATGACTATGACGATGAGGAATATAAATCCAACTTATGAAGTCCACTTGTTGGCTTACTACGTATGCAGATCCTGGTGCATCTAGTAAAACTACAACTATGTTCTTTATAGCGCCTGCATTTAATTAACTTGGCCAAAAAATGGTGCAACAACTCAAATAAAAAAAAAAAAATAAATGGCAATAGAAAACCACCACAGAGCAGAAACTGTAGCAGCAACATCAGCAGGAATATCACAAAGTAGTAGAAATTACAGCAGCCAAAAAGGCAGTCAGCAAAGGATAGTAGATAGACAATTATTTAAAACTAAAGTACATACACAACTGAAGAACTCAGATACTTGAATAGAAGATAGAACTCATTCAAAAAACTCAAATTCAAATAAAAACAAAGTAAAAGTGAGTGGATGAGTAAGTCGCATGCGGCAATGGTTGGTTCTGCTCTCGAGTAAATTGTTTAAAAGTGGACGAGTAGAGCAACAATTTTTCAGGCATAAATTATATGAGTATCCTAAGTTTGGATGAATTGAAAGTATTTAATATAAATCATTGCTAAGTTAGCAAAAAAGAAAAAAAAAAGAAATCGGATTTTTTGAACCTATTTCTCTTTCTCTTAATTGTTTTTGTTTTTTTTCTTTCTTTCTTTGTTTTAATAATAAGTAAGTACTAAATACTGGAATGAAATGATACATGGGACACAAGCCATGTTTATATATTTAGATTTAAATAATTGCCAAGAAACAAAGAGAAAGTTTTTTTTTTACTTATTTATGTTCATGAAGAATATATTGTATATATAAACTTATGACTTGCATAGTTGGAATGAGGTTTTATGCAAACGTTCATTCTTCTTGTTGCTTGTTATTGCTGCTAACCGGAAACTTTGCTGTTCATTTCCGTTTCCGACAAAAAGCCATATGCACACATATGACCATATGTCTGTCTGTATATATTTTAATATAAAACTATAATATATACTCGTACATACATACATATAAGTTACTATAGCCAATTACATATACTCACTACCATCTTATGTTGTATGCAAGTTGAACCCGAGAACTACAATGAAGTTGTTGCTCGAACTTGGCTTGACTTCAACTAAGTTCTATTTGTTTGGCAAAAGTCCCTTGTTATGTACATATCTTTCAATGTGTGTACGAGTACTGTATAATGATCTTTTGATTTTTTTTTTTTTTTTTCCTAAAAGAAGAAAAACAGTAAATCTACATAAAGAAACTTTAAACCAAAGGTCAACAAATGTTTCTAAATAAAATCAAATATACAATATTATATGGAAATGTCAAGTATGAAAATGACTATAAATTTTATGGAAAAAGAAAAAAGTTTATGTAAATAAAAAGAACAATTTTATAAAGAAAATAAATTGTTGCAAAATTTATGTCATAAAATAAAGCAAACTTTTTATATTGTCAAAGAAAATAAGTACTTAAGTCCTTTATTAGACCTAGATCATCTCTAATGATATTCAATGAAAATGAACCTAAATTGAAACAATAAAACAAAAAGGTCTCAAACTAATTAGAAAGCCAAAGGCAAAGATTAGAATTCTAATTAAACATGGCAACTTTAAATTAGCTTCTGCATTGCTGGAGGTGTTTTGTGTAAACTCTAATAGATTATCATATGGTCCATTATTGCTTTCAGTATCAACTAAAGAAATTATAAATTTCTAATGCTAAAGTCTGACATTTCAAAAATTTTTTACAGGTAATACTTAAGCATTTGTTTGTCCTTAGTCATCATCTTTTCTGAAAATCATTTTAAGAATTCTAAGTATTCCTTCTTCGCAACTTTAAACATTTTTCTTCACATAAATATCGTCCAATATTTGTATATGTATGACTAGTAGTTCTTTGGCTCCTTCTTAGAAAAGTAATTTATTTATCTATTGCAACAACAAAAAGAAAATAAAAAGAGAACCAAAAAAATCAAATAACAAATGCTTGCATGACAAACACCATAACCACTATAACCAATATAATCGCCTTGGCAAACAATTACCCTTACCCAAGCATATTTCATTTTAGCTTTTATTAAACGAGTGTAGTGAAGGGTATGTGACAAAACATTGAACAACAACAAAAAAATATTCTTCATTTTATTCAACCACAAAACTAATGTCTAGTCGTGATGCTTTTAGTACTATTCTCCATCTTTCAGTTGTATTTTGGTACAACACATTTCTTTCTACCAGTCACCATAGTCATCACCAGTGCAGCAGAAGCCAATTGTTACCCTTGGATTGCCTTCGTGTACACACGTTAGACCTTAGAGACAACAATATTACAGGACAGCATAGTAATGCATAGTAGAACGATGATAGCATCAAGGACGAGGGCATTTAAAGTGCTATTTCTCGATGCTCAGCTGTTTGATATTTCCGCAAAAGCATCCTTTTTTTGTTTAGCCAAATAGCATGAAGAACATGTTTGCATTATTCTGTCAGAAAAGTGTCATAACGCTGTCAGAATGCTTCCGTGCCAACAAAACAAAAACAACCCATCCATACTCGTACTATAAACACATACAATATGTATATGTCGACTTCAGATTGGTAAAACAGAGCAGCCCATTCCGGATGTTTCCTTTTATTTATGCTAGAATACATGATATGATTTTTCTTCTATTATACAATACAATACAATAAATGTGCCTGTGTGTGTGTGTATGTGTGTGTGTGTATGTATGTATCTATGTTTTACTTTTTACATGTTCTCTGCTTGTTGCTTAAAGCAAAAATTTATCCAAACTTCCTTAATTTTTTGCTTATTTTTCCTATTTTCATATTTTCGTTGTTTTTCTATTTATTTGTCGTTTGTTTTTTGTTGTGTTTTATTCAAATTGTCTTTCCCGTTGACATAAAAACAAAACTTGTCCTTAAAATACACAACACAACAATAGAATAGAATGGAATAGAAAAGTCAAGTGTAATTGTCATTTGGAAAATATTTATCGCAAAGTTTTTATGGCATCACCTAAAAGTTCTTTTCACATTTATTTTTGCTCTCCTCCATTTTTGTAGTATTTACATTGTCAAATATACTATACATTTCCCTGTTAATGAGAATAACAAACAAATAAACTTTTCGCCATTATCCTTGACTCAGTTTTTAAGCAACACAAATATCACAATTGATTGAAATTTTAATAGAAGCATTTAGAAATAGGACACTTTATCTTCTCAATGGACTAAATATTTATCACTTAACAAGACAAAGTTGTTACATATTTTTGTCCATTAGAATATGAAACTTCTTGTGGTCTTTTCAATTACGAGATACTCGTATGCTATACTGATGTATGTAGTGGACTTAGTTATGAGAGAGGCGAACATTAGTGAGTAACGATTGAATGATAATCATACATGATTGTTCATTAGTGGCAGTTTTCATTGGGCAAGAACCAAGTGATTGAATATGCTATTCGAAATGAACGAGACTGATTGAGACTTTTGTTGGAATGATTAAATCTGATCGAACGTTTAGTCGCACACATTAAACATAGACAACAAGTTTAACGAGCACTAGCTACTGGGGCCTTCGACTTGTGGTTTAATTATGCAATAACATATCCTAAGTATTTATGTTTGAGTACTTAAAAACAATATAGCATTTTCAAATGTTAAGGGGTGTAGGAGTTTTTAAACGTTTGTGGGATATTGATGGATCAATTTTGATGACATTTTCAGGGAAACTCTAGCATAGTTTGGAAAGTGTTTTTGTGCGAATCGAATCAACGAAAAGTCGACATTGGTTGATCTTATTTTGTATAGCATGAAGAATGGGAAGCAAAATGAATAAATGGTCATTACTTTTACAATTTTTGGTATATAGGAGACAAGGCACTGGATATGAAATTTTGAAAAAAATACCGGATACTCCTTAGATCAATAGTAAAAGATTCTCAAAGTTATTTTATAGGAAAATAAAATAAGTGAGATAATAAAATATAAAAACCAGGGCTACCTGTATTCTCTGAATTATGCACACTTTGTTAAACATGGTCAAAATTTTTGTATTTTGGTCCAAAAACCCTTGTTTTATAAGTATATGAATTGATTGTGAAGGACTATTGCTCATTGTCACATTAAACTTTTCGGAAAGAAAAGTTTTTAGTGGTTCTGATTATTTCAGCAAAATTTACATGGAAATCACCAGCCAAAATAAGTGGCAGTTTGTGGTAATTTTGTTCGAGTAGAGCAGAACCCCCTCACTAAACTCCAAAAGTGATGTATGGATGAACAACGTTATGTCTTGAACTGAACTAACCGGCGATATATATTGTAAATAACTGCCATTATTATTTGAATACCCTTCTCCATCCTGCATGTTGCGGAATAAATGTCGCCCATATTTGACTTTCGTCTCATTGATTCTGTAATTATATGCATACTTGGTGTAACAATGCTGATTGTATCACTAAGATTTTTATAAATTGCTGCACGAACATCTGATCTTTTGTATTTTACAATGCAATCGATATTTCTCTGCTTTTGAATTCATATCATTAAATAATCGATAAACTTACTATTTTTATGTTCCTGTGTATTTTCTATCAATTCTCAGCTGGAAGTTGTAAACGAAAACTTTTCACATGAATAAATGAAATTTCAAGATATGCACTCCTTAGATCCTACAAAGTTTTCCTTTTCTATTTGTGTGCTAAACAAACTAGGTTAAATTGTCATAAGCTAAAATAATGTAGAAGTTTTGCAATGTGTTCCAAGAACTACAACTAAAAGGGAAAGCAACACAAGCAATGTGAATCCAAAGTCAATAATCTAATCTAATTAATGGAAAAGAAAATTCTATAAGATGCGCAATTCGAACAGGAAAATGACATAACAACATAAATGCAAGCAATCAACCAACCAACCAACCAATGAAGTCTTGTGAAAGTTCCCGAGAGCATTTGGTAACGACAACAACTTTAGCTTAAGGGTAACAACAACAACAAGTTTTTATTAATGCTTCACCTGAGTTTCAGGGTTGTGCAAGATCCTTCTGCTTGCTTCAGTTTAGTTTGTTGTTGTTGTTGTTGTTGTTGTTGTCATAGTACTTAGTTAAACTTTTGTAACTATTGGCAACGCATAAAAAGGATTGCAAACTATATGAACCTCAATTACCAGGAACTTCTGGCGTTGCTAACTAGAAACAAAAAAACATACCACATACAATTGTAAACTTTGCAAAAATAGTGACATAAAAATGTTAATTTTACGAAGGAAGGAGAAAAAAAACAACAAAAAAATTTCCGAAAAAAAACTGATACTTAAATTACAAAAAAGAAAACTTGAAACATGAAAATTTCTAACATTTGCCAAAGCGCGAAAAAATAACATGATATCAAGACGCACTTGGAAAAAATATGTTGAATGTCAATTTTCTTTTTTTTAGTTTACATACTTTTGCGGTTATTTCAACATCTCCCCCAGCACTACTTGCTTCCACATCCCAGGTACCCGTTACGGCACAAGCATTCAACTTTGGAAGCTTCGCTTCAAGAATTTTTAAGCAAATTGCGTTTTCGAATTCGTTTCTTTATTGCTCTTTGCCACGCATTCCTAACTCATAGCACCCAAATGGAACTAGCACTAGCAGCTATAGGAACGACAAAATAAGTGGGAAAAAAAAAGAAATAAAGAGAAGAGAAATGAAGCCACGCACAGTGCGATATCCTTCTATGTATGGTTTCTTTCTCCTTTACTTAATCCTTACACTTCTTCAGTTTTTCTATGCAGCTTTAGATGTGCGAAAAAGTTTGCATTTTTCATGTAGAATTGATAGAAGAGAGAGAGAGAGAGGAGCAGGAAACGTGTTTTGAATTGGTTGGTGGAGGAGACTAAGTGAAGATGGGGTTTAAAAATGCTACCAGTGAATATAAAAATAACAAAAGGCAAAACCAAGCTGGGTAGAAAGTGCAAAATTAAGGCATTAATGTTAGTTTTATGAATTTTTACGATTTATGTACATTTTCTTCTTGTTTTTTTTTTTTCCTATTTGCCCACCATTTCTCCTATGCCTGCTGTGTATGTTACTTTCAAACGAAAATTCAGTAAGTTGTTTTTACAGGAAGTTCTACTTAGGAAGAAAAGGAAGAAAGAAATAAACCTTTTGGTTCGTTACGCTAATGGCTGTCAAGATAGCAATTTTTTATTCAATAATATGACTGTTGATTGTTCCGTTTTTAAGTTAATAGCTTTATTTATTTTTCTTTTGTTTTTGTCACCAAATCTTTCAATTAAAGTTACACATTTCAAGCTATCAGAACTCATTAGTTCAATAAAGCAATTTGAAAAGCCTAAAGAAGTTTTTTACTTAAACCATTTGATATTGACACATTGAAGTGGTCATAAGTTAATCAATCATTCTTGGTGGAACATAAAATTATTGACTCTGTCAATTCCATATACTTATAACGCTCTCGAAAGTAAATCAGGGACAAATGTAATAGTCACCTACTAAATGCAAGTCTCAAGTTCTAAAGAATGGGCCATCTACTGTGTCGATTTTAATTTGGTCATTAAATGAACTAAAGCTAATTGTTTTCAACGAATTTTGATTTATTTGATTGAATGATTAAGTATGAAATTTGATTTCATTCAAATGTTGGCCGGGGTTTTGGCGAATAGCACTAACGGTGGGCGCTTCATTTCTTCTAAATTTTGTACACAATCTTTTCACCATGAAAGAAAGATCCACATTCAAAATAAGTTGTCAGTATTTCACAGCAATGTTCCGAAGAGAAGCAATCAATATTCGTTCAGCGGAAGATTAAAACTAAACTACTGTTAACAATTTATGGTGCTAAACTCAAGAGAGTCATTATCGAAAGATAGTTCAAAAATGGATGTATTCAGAGAATCACTTCTGTAGACAATGACTTCTGTAGATACTGTAATGCTAATGAGATTTATTTGGCTCAAAACATTTTCACTAGTTAAAAATTCTTTAAGAATTTAACAATCATAGCTAACCCCTTTTCATCATTTAGAAGCTGGAAATACTTAGACCAACTAACATCAAATGTTTCCCACATCCAAAATATGAAAATGATCCTTAAATGAGTAAAGTTTGAATGCGAAAGCAAAAAGTACATAAAACTTATCTCCTTACTACTATCTATTTTTTTCTAACATTTTACTTACCCTTTCAAAATTGCTATTCATTCATTGCATTTCTATTGCATGACCAACCAAATATCAGAATGTTTGATGGGGGAAAGGAAAAGAAACCATCTAATGCAATTTTAAAATATTCACATTGAAGATTCTCACTGAAAAACTGCAATAATCTGAGTAAAGCTGTTTTCAAAGTTCATCTTCTGTTCATCAGCTAAAACTGAAGGTTTTTCACTTCTATCTACCTTTACCTACCTTTGAAACTTGGCACACGATATAAAGAAAAAGTTTATTTACTGAACAATCATGCAAAGCAGGAATGGCATTCACAGTGAAACTTGCAAATAATAGTGAGAAATAAAGAAAAAATATATAAGGTTTACATTCAAAGTTCCATAGAGCTGGCAGCATCATCTAACAGCTACACAATAATAAATACAAGAAGAACAAAGAACAACAATAAACTAAAGAACAAACAATATAAAAAAGAAATGGAAAAACAATGGACCGGGTGTTTATTGCAAAACAAAGAATGGTGGCCCTCAAGTGAAAAGCCAAAGGCAAAGATTAAAGAAATCATAATAAATTTATATCAACGAGTTAAGTCCGATTATTGCATACCCTTTAACATTTATGAGATACATAATTTTATTGTATTATCATACATAATTTACACAGAATGCTATAGAATAGATATGTACTTCATTAGCACTAGTCCCTTCTGATGATCATGAAAATTGTTCTTGAGTTTAGAAAATTCAAGTTCAATTGGATGCTTTCTTTATGTATAAAGAATAAAATCACCGAGAAAACATACAGTACTGTAAAAGAATATGTTATTTAGAATTTACATTCTATAGGTATATCCAATTTATTACTTACCAATAAAAAAACACATTTAAAGAGTCGATCTTTTTTGGAACTTAAGGAAAATTAATCTTTATTTTTTTTAAGTTTTTAGAGCGTAGCTCTTTTATGTGCGTTACGGCTTGAGTGAAATTTCAAAAATTGATTCTAAAAATAGAATCGTCAGATTTATTTCTATGGATTAGAGGTTCGGGGTGGCAAACCGATGGTTTTATATTGAAAATGATTGTTTTTTATTATATTGGAGCTATTTAGACAAAAAATAAATTAAAATGTCTGCGTGGTTTAGTGGTTAAAGAGTATGACTGGCAAACCGAGAGCATGGGGTTCGAATCCTGCTTTGGGAATTTTAATTTTTTTTTATTCTTACTTAATTCTGTCATGAGCGATAACATATTTACATATCGCCGGCTAGTTCAGTTCAAGACATAACGTTGTTCATCCATACATCACTTTTGGAGTTTAGTGTGTGCTCTACTCGGACAAAATTATCACAAACTTCCACTTATTTTGGATCGTGATTTCAATGTAAATTTTGCTGAAGAAAAATCAGAACCACTAAAAAATTTTCTTTTCGAAAAGTTTAATCTTACAATCCACAACAAGATATCACACAACAATTGATGCAGTTTTTTCCCGATTTTTAAATAACATCGAATCAAAAGTATTCATTTCTTACTTTATTTACCATAAACCAATCGTGTCTATGATAGATACAATACGGTATATAAAATTTTAAATTACACATATTTGTTTTTGTTACATTTTTGTTTTGTTTCATTATATTACATTATTGTATTTATTATTGTATTTTAAGAAATTATATACGCAAGTTTGTAATAAATAATAAATAAAATAATAAGAAAAATGAATAAAAAAAAAAAAAAAATTATACTAAAAATGAACACCTCTTTCTCTTTTTAAATTTTGACATACCACCAAAATTTCATTAATAATTTTATGTGTTATTCATTCATTGAGCTAAGATCCGAAAAATCTGCAGACCCAAATATTCTATTTACACTGTTATTATTACATAGGTAAGTTTGTAGTAAACAATTAATAAAATAATAATAAAAATGAATCCAAAAAAAAAAAATTATAGTAAAAATGAAAAAGAAAATTTAAACATAATTTTTTCAATAAATAAAAATAATAATTATAAATTTTGTTCCGAGTTGAGCTGCGCTCTACACGTGTGTCGCATATTGTGATATTAATGAAATTTTGTGTAATTCATTTACTGAGCCAAGATTCAGAAATGTTAATTATACTGTTATTAGTATAAATGAATTGTAAGTTTCTAATAAATAATAAATAAAATAATAATAAAAATGAATCAAAAAAACAAATAAAATAATAAAAATGAAAAAGAAAAAACATAAATTAAAAAAAAAAAAAATAGTTAAAAATTTTGTTCTGAATTGAGCTGCGCTCATGGAATCACATGGAGCCCGGTTTACAATTACATATCGTATTTATGATTTGTGGTTGTGATTGTGATTGTAGGTTGAGTACCTCGTATTTGACACTGGATTATAAAATCTTTAGGTGGTCATCATTGGAAGGCAATTCATGCACAAGTTCTGGTGGCATCGGCCTGTGGCGTGGCATCGTATTCGTAGAGTTCAAATGGTACCAAATGTGATCATGTCTCTTGCGTTCGATTTACAAGACAGGCAACAATCAAAAATATGCCGGAATCGCCACAACTACCCGAGCATCTTGTCTTCTAGTGGTCTTCCTATGCTCATCGAATTCCATCGACCTGGTATCAGCATAGAAAGTGCCAATACCAAGCACACAAAAACCGTTTGTTGTTCCGATCGATTAGATCGTTTTGGCAGTGCTCTGCACATGAGTGTTTGGTCTTGCCGTGGCATTTGTTTTCTTACGTGTAGCTAGTATTTCGCGATCGATTGATCCATGTAGGAAAGTGTCTACGCGTAAATCGTTTCCCTCTGGCAATAGCATGCGTAACAAGCGTTCACTGTTCTGTGCGTCTGCACCCGGCAATCTATGTTTTTGGCATTGATGATATGTCCTCACTATAAAAGCCTTGGACATGAATGCAAGTGGATCATCTTAATCTGTAATGATTGCATTATTTTCTCTTATACTGTATTTGTTACATATTTAATAAATAAAAACATTCATATTTACCAACAATAACATCCGCAGAAATTTCAAACAAAAAAGAACAAATAAAGTCTTCAATAAAATATTTTAAAATAAATTTGATAAAAAAAAAATACAGGACTTCATAATGTTTTAAAATTATTTAGTTTACTCTAGTTGTTACATAGAAAATTTTTTATATGTATTTGACAAAATATTCATGTACAACTTGATGGTTTTATTAATCAAAAAAAAAGAACAAAAATCAAAAAAAAAACATGCCTACTATTTTCTTCTTTAAATAATAGAAAAATGGAGGGCAATATCTTCATATAATTTCTTTTGTATAGGTATATTGACCTCATTAAATTGAAAAACGTTGTACGGGTAATTGCATCATAAGCGCACAGACCCAAAGGCTTCACCTGACCAGCATTGATTTCCGCCACAGTGTGTCACTGTCCCTCACTAGTTACAAGGAGGCTTTTATATTTTTGTCCATCATTTTATTAACAATCTTTCTGATCCTTCATCGATCCCAATTAGTAACTGTATTTGTGTATGTGGTGTCCATGAATCAAACTTCTTGGCCTAAGTCAGTTCAAAAGCTATCACGCTTAAGTTGCTTCTCCATAAACCAGTTACATTACAGGGTTCTTATCAAATTTTTAGGGCACTTCAAGCTTTTTACTTATAATCTCTGCTAAATCAGCGTGGCATATATTATATTTTTGCGAAAGCAAAGAAAGCCAATTATTGTGAAAGAATAAGCTACAAAAGACTACCTTATTTTTATTATTGTTACATTATCTTTCATGGAACTGTAAATTTTTGGTTAAATACTTGCTAGCGGCAGGCATTTCATATTTCTAGGGCACTTTTACCTTCCTCAGATCGCACCAATAATTGCGAAACCCATCTAGTCCATTAATATACAATTTTTTCTCATTGGAATAATCATTTCTTTTAAAGAACTTACATTAAGATCATACAAATGATTCTAAGTCAAAATACATTACTAAGTTCCAATTCCTTGCCAAGTTAGTTTGAGCAACAATGGGACGAGCTGCTTTGTGGTGCATTTATAGGCAGGACACCATTTTCAAGACACCTCTTAAAATCTGTTCTTCTTCTATTATAAATCATGGTCGTAAATTCATATATTTATTTACAGATAGACTTAGCTACCTTAAGTGACAAAGAAAAATGATTATTGAAAGATTAAAGAAATGTTCTGAACTCATAACTCTTTTGGATATTGTCACAAAAATGTTAACACACGAAACAAAGCAAATAACAAATGAAAAGAACTAGAATTTCCCTAGTGTTATGAGAGTTTTGAAAAAGTTTAACGCCTAAACTGCAAAATTCTTCTCTCTTGTATATATTATTATGTAGTTATTTCTTGTTATTGTCGTTTGTAGTGTCAAACCAAGACAAGGACCTCGAACAATCGTTACTACTTCTGCTCTCATTGCCATTGTTTTTATTCACTGCACCCGCATATTATTTTACAAAAGTTATTATATATTGTTGTTCTTGTTGTTTCTTTGTTTCTTTGTTTTATTTTTTTTTCTTTTTCGGTTTTAGCTTTTGCATTCAATCTGCATATCTTCACCTCAAAAAGAAAAAAAAAAAGCGTGAAACAAAGAAGAAAGCTGAATAGATGAAAAGAAAAAGATGAAAATTGAGGAAGGAGAAGAAAGAAGGAGGCAAAGTTTTGAGGAAGAAAAACAAACCCTTTTGTTTAAATTTAAATTGCGAAAACCAGTTTGCTTTTCATTTCATTCTTTTTTCTTTTTTTATTTTTTTTTTTTTTTTTTTTGTTATTTGTTTTATGCATTTCCCTAACTCTGAAAGCATGCAAGAATCTAGTATGTATGTACTAGTATCTATGAGTGTTTGTGTGTTTACTAACATTGTACAATACATCTCACTTACAAATTGTGTCAGTTTGTTAAACAACTTTGACGAATGACTGACTAACAAGACATGGCAAGGCGATAAATTGAAACGTTCATTTTCGTAAACATTTTGCATTCATTTAAACTTTTGACAAGACAACTAGTTCTGAAAGATGCAGTAAATTTTTGGAAACCAAAACACCAAAACCAAACTCAATCAAAGACTAACAAAATATATGTTACATACTGAATATACTAGTACATTACTAAAGATCGATCAATCTTTGTTTGATTGTTCAATTTTACTGAATGTCTAAACATTTTAACTTAGTGTTGTTTGTTCTTCATATGCAGGCGAAATGCTTTCAATAATTTCTTGTAATATTACGCATACGCATTTTATACCCAATGGCACTTACCATGTCGTTTTTCCCAAAACTGTGCCTGATCTTCTTCGTACTACAATTTCCACAAGCTGCTACGCCTTCTTTTTCTTCTTCAGCATCATCATCATCGACAATATTTACTTCTTCAGCTTCATTATGTGTATGATGCTGCAGCATCTGGTGCCAAAAGTAACTAAAGGCCCCTTCTACTTTTATGTACAACACTCCCTCTATATTTATTTGCTGCTACTAGTACCTAGTAGGTATGACTTCAATTCATTGCTTGTCAGTACCATGATTACCGACAATTGCCTCTGGCCGACAATAAGAGAGTAAATATATGTGTGTCTATTTGTGTTTGTGGAGTGAGTTTTCGACACTAGCACAACAACATGTGAACGCACGCCTATTTTTCGCTTTCGATTTCAAACCATCTACTGCTATATCACCTAAAGATATATAATCACCAAAGTCTATAGATTATGTAAGGGTGAGTGTATGTCTATGATGCTTCCTTTTCCGTCGTGTTGCTTTTTTGAAACATCCTCATGCCTCCAAGCGAAAATATGTTCAATTCATTCATTTTATCCTACGAGTATTCTTTCTTTCATTTCATTTCATTTCATTCATTTCTTCGTTATTCGTTTTATTTGTCAGTCTGTTTCTCTTTTGTATTTGCCTATGTGTTTGTTTGTTTGTTTGTTTACTTCTATGTTGCAACAATGAAGATTGATCACAGTTTGTGTGTTATTTTGTATCTTGCGCCTTTGCCCTCAGCTCAGTTTTACTTCCCCTGCCAGCCATCAGAAGCTTCATACACAAACACCAACCAGCAGCATTCCCCCATTCCACATCTTTCCTTCATATTTGTTCGATTCCTCTTATTTTTTTAATTTTTCGCTTACTTCCGTTTTTGCCCAAAATGGCTTCCTTTTGAAAGCGTTTTTTTTTTCTTTATTTTTCTGAAAAATTGCATTCTTTGCTTAATATGAAAAATGAACAAAAATCTTGTTTTCATTGTTGTTGTTATTATTGCTTTTGCTGGTCAATGGTGGCATTTAATTGCAACATTGTACATCTGTGTGTAAATGTGGTTGTGTTTGTGCTAGTACAAGTTTTTGAAAGTGAAGTGCAAAAAGGGAAAACACACAAAAAGCAATTGTATTTCAAAATTGAGTGTTTCCTGAATGGGAAAAGTTTTGTGAAAACTGTTACAAAACGAATTTAAGAAATTAAATAAATAATTTTATTTTAAGATTTGATGATGAAATTGCAAAAAATTATTTTCCTTGTACCCTTATCAATCATAAATAAATTAGAGCTTATGGAAGGGAAATGTATAATAACAAAATGGGTTCCGTACCAGATTTGATTATACATTTGATTTGACTGATTCCAAAAAATATACCGCGCCTTTATCAGAAACTTATAGTGTCTAAATTTCAGTTTAATAGTAAAAAAAAAACAAAAAAGTTTTTCGAATAAGAACCTGAATTTTAATGGGGGTTTGTATGGCAGGTACCCCTCCTAGGTAGCCGATTTGGCTGATTCCAACAGATGTATAGCGTCTATGTTATAGTGTCTAAATTTCAGTTTAATAGAACAAAAAATAAAAAAGTTTTTCCAATAAGAATCTGAATTTTAATGGGGGTTTGTATGGGAGGTACCCTCCCTAGCAATCCGATCAAACTGAAATTTCGACAATGTAAGTTTCTGAAGTATAGCCACCAACGATCCAAATCGATCGTGGGATAACTGGATCGTACAGCTGCCATACAAACCACAATGTTTCTTGTATGGGGACCCCTTTAAGTTTTGGAAAATACTTTAGTTTTGAACTACATCCTCTATGAAAATTTTGGTAGCCTTTGTGTCCGGAACCCTAATAATAAAATTCTATAATCAACTTTTAGTGAGTGTACTGATAGATTTGAACGATCGATCAGAACAATTTACCATGACAATATAAAGTACAAATTCATAGATCTAAGAATACTTCTCACACATTTCATCAGATTTTGAACATCATTTGTGCGAGAAAGATGAAATTGCAGCAGAAAAAGGTTTTGAACTGAACAGAGCCATTGAAGTAGAAAAAAGAGGGGAATCTTATTTTGCTTTACACTAAACATTGATATCAATCATAATAATCCTAGTGTTGAAAGTTGTAGCTAGCAAATACTCATACATCCAGCAATGTTCAATCATTCAAATTCTAGTTACTTTTGTTTCAATGCTTAGCTTACGTTTACTTAGGTAAATGTTTTTGTCAAATAAAATCTAAAATTTAACCATAAATGGAATAGAACAGAAAAGTACAATTTCTTTTATTATATGCAAATACCACAAATATCTATAATAAATATTTTATATAGTGAATAAAATATCTTCCATTTTGATTGTTGTAAAGAATATTTGATATTATGAACACAACATATACTTAGTACAATAATAAATATAAGAAAATAAAATATTTATATGTAAATAAAAGGAAGTAAGCAATCAAAACGCTTTCAGGCATTTTTATTAAAATGTGAAAATGTGCAACCTTGCAAATGCTGCAACTTAAGATGAAGCACACTAGCAAAAAAAAAAAAAAACAACTATGCTGTTACATGATGCTCCTTCTCCTGCTGTTTGCTATAAGCAAATAAGAGATTGTTCCACTTGCTAAATGTCCTTCCTAATGCTGTTGGCATTAAAAGAAATTGTACAATGATGATGAGGTGGAAGCAGAAGCAACTATAGAATGTAGTGTGACCTGACTCCCTGCCTGCCTGACTGCCTGTCTGCCTACCTTAGAATAAGAGCTAAGAAGACAAGTTGCACAAATAGTAGAAGAAGCAAAGGAAGCAAAAATACATTAAAAAAAAAAAAAATGATTTCTATATATAGTGAAAAATGAAAAATCAACAAGACACACCAGCGAACAAAAATGAAAAACAAATACAAGAACATGAACAAAAGTAAAACGAAATGGAAAACAATGATAAGTGCTGCCAACTCAATGCACAAGCGAAGTGTTACTTGTTAACTGTCACAAATGGCAAAAAACGAACGAGTGAGCAAACGAAAGTAAATGCAAATACATAGAAGCAAACGAATAAAAAAATAAGTAGACAAGAAGGCAAAAAGTGCCGGGCACATAGAATGCGGAGACAAGGAGACTTTGCCTATGGCTACTTGACCAAGCATAAGCAAATTTAAATAAAACTATGCCATGCCATGCCATGCCATGCCATGCCACACTATGTCATGACGTGCTCTGCTTTTAAAAGCCAAGTTAGCGAAGCACATTGGTTATGTTACTTAGACAGCATTGGTGGGGGTGTTGGTAGTAAATGGATGTCGACGAGGTTGCCACCATTTACTGTCAAATGACAAGAGTTCACTAAAAATAGCAAATGTCGCTTAATTCCATGCTCAAAACAAAAACAACAATGCCGAAGAGGATGACGAGGGATCAAAAGTTGTTAGCCTCTTATCAGTGAAAGAGGGCAAATGTTAAATGCAACAGTTGGTCAACTTGGGTTGGTCTTTTGCGTCTTACTCCCATTTACACTTCACTATTCTCCAAGGAATGTGCACCACGTAACCGTTAATGATATAAGATAATCATTGTATAGCAAAATAATGAAGCTTATGATGATAATAATAATGATGAAAATAATGATAATGATGAGGTTTATTGCTGTTGCTGGTGTTGTTACTGCTGCTGTTGCATGACTAACGCTAATGAAGCGCATTGCATACCATGAAGTGACAAATGAAAATTGGAAATTACATTTTTCAAGGAACTCGCCAATGTAAAAGGTACAAAAAATACGAGTAGAACGATGAAGAAAGCAGCCAACTGCCAAAATGGTGGAATAAAATGGAAGTGATGAGAAATACTGACGCTGTGGAAAATTACGAAAAAGAAATGATAGTGGAAAAAATTGTAAAAATGGTGACAAAATTATGGAAAATAATAATAAAAGAAAATATTCTTTCAAAAAAAAAAAAAAAAATTTATGTAGATTAGAAAATAGTGAAGTGCTTTTTAAGCAAGGAAATGTGGGAAAATTTTATAAATTGGTAATTTTATAACTTTCAAGTTGAATAACATTAGTTGCTTGCTCTACTTTAATAGATGATAGAGAAACGTTGCTTTTATAACAGTTTTTCCCAAAGTGGGCGATATCACCACATGATATAGTTCTTGATCCATGTCTTCTTGTAGTTGGATTAGTTTCATATCGATTTCTGCTTTGGAGACCCGTGCAAGAAGCGGATGCGGAAGTCATGAAGAACAGTATACTGTTTCACATCAGCAATTAGCTTCAGCAAGGATTTTCCTATTATATTAGAGGTTCGAATCTGAACCTCCAAATGATTCTGTTCAGCAGAATGCTTGCTGTGACATGCGGGTCGTGACATAACGAAAATCTCTTGGAAATTCTCTAGCATGGAGCGAACGTCCTTCTTGACTATAATCGCCTTGACTACCACTGGGATCATTGTATCCACCAAAGGTCACACTGCCGCTATAGTTTCAATCCATATAGAAACCAAACTTTACGATAGCCTTAGTAGATCTTCACCGATTGACATCTTTAGCGAAAAAGGCATCTGACGCGTGATTCGTGACATATCTCAAAGTCAAACAAAGAGATCAAATTCCACACCAATTTCAGGCTATTGGACAGTAAGCGTATGCGTACACTGGGTAAGGTAGAAAATATTGCTGTTGTGTTCGCCAGTGTTAAAGAGAACCGTGAATTGATTTAATGCCTTTAGACTATTTTTTATGGGGCTATTTCAAATCACTTGTCGATAAGCCAAAGTCAATTGCAGAATTGAAAGACAACATTACACTTGTCATTAGCAAAATTCCAGCAAATTCTGGGATATACTTGTTGTAATTTTAATGGGTTGCCAGCTCATATTAATCCACCAAATGTTGGTGGTAATTAGGCTGATATTATTGATTATCCATATTAAGTGTCTATGCGGCTGGAGAGTTGTGCTCTCGTACACATCTATGCCGGTAATATCTATGTTTCAAATGTTATTTTCACTACTGCTCATTGCATCAAAGGATGATATGCTTCATATATAAGGATTATGGCACAAGACATCGAAAGCTGATCCACAAGTTTTCGATATACGCGCAAGTAAATTGATCATAAAACCTACAACAAGAAGACACATGAGGACTTAAACTATGTGATTCATAAGATTATGATTATATGGCTTCTATATCTGTTCACCTTTTATTTATTTTGATTGTCTACATTTTAACAACATTTCACTTGCATAAAATAAAAGGAATTAAGCCTCTGCAGGCTTCAAAATGTCTCCCTGAAAAAGATTCAACTGAAGTGATAATGCATTTATAGGAAGTGCGAAGTATAAAACAAAATGTATACTCGTATTAACTTAATTAATTTAATTTAAGAAAATAAAAAAATATACATTTTGTATATGCAAAAACTATCAACAGTAAAAGCTGTAAAAAAAATTAACACTATGGCAGTGACATGTGTGAAAAGCACGTTGTTTTTAATTCATATGCGTTTTAATGCAATTTGCAAGTGTTGCCCAAAAAATTGTGGAGATTGTGACCAGGATCAACATCACCGCCAACACCATAACACATTATGATTCTCGCCTTCTCATGTCCAAGGAAAAATTCAAATGAAAACAAAAAAACAAATGCAATAACCCAAAAACGCACTCGCTCTATGACAATAACAAGCTCCTAAAGCCAACTGAAATCCTTTTTTGTTTAACAAATTTTTACAGCAACAACAGAAATAAGGACAGCAATCGAAATAAGCAACAAAAATACAGATTGTAGTAGCAGCAGTAGCAATTTTTGTTGCATGCCAAGCGTGTCATACATTTTTCATATGCATTTTCCTATAGATTTTTTCCTGCTTTGTTTATTCCATTTTTATATGTCAAACTGTGAAAGCGAATGCGTTGAATGGCGTCGTTGCTTGTTTCGTTGATTTGCATTTTTTCCTATAATTTTTATTGTTGCATACTTCACGGGTGCTCTGTGTACGTGTTCTTGACAGATTTCCAAACGATCTGGCAACGTTGGCAATTGAACATGCAATTTTTTGAAATTGTCAAGTGCGAAGCAAATGCAAAACTACGATTTGTGAATAAATGCAATGGTTATCAATGACATGTTTTAGATTTCGCATTGCATTCATTTAAAAATGATTTCTCAATGTTTATGGATTTATGTAAATCTGATTTGATGGAATTTCTCTTAGAAATTGTTTGCATAAATTGACATGTTTTAATGAATTTCAATTTAAAATTAATTAGAGTTTTTACAAACTTGTTGCAACTACTAACGACATAAGGATTATTCCTCAATTAAAAAGGATAAAGAAGTACAGATAAAAAGAACATGAAAAGAAAATGTCTTAAGCCACCGTGAAAGAAGAATCTTTTCCTTCATTCAAATGCAATTATTACTTTACCAATTAATCTAAGCTGCGCACAAGCAACCAACCCACTTCCTTCAATATAACTAAATAATAACAGCTTTACTCGACCTAGCTACTTGATGATGTTGTATCTCTCTCTCTCTATCTCTCTCTCACACACCAATTCACTCTTTTCATTTTACAAAATGACTAACTACAAATTTTTCTTACTTTCTTTGTTGCACCTTATGAACTCCTTGCTGCCCATTGTCGCTGTCATGTTCATTAGTAGTTAGATAGCGTTTTCAACACTGAGAAAGGATATCCTCTCTCTCTCTCTCGTCTCTATCCGTTTGTTCATAACTAAATTATATAAAAATAAAACAAATAATAAAAAAAAAAATAAATAAATAAACACAAGGATCTGCCTGGACCTTTATCCTTTAAGATTTCTCTTAGATTCTTTAACTGTTTTGCACTTTTCTTTTATTGCCTTAGTAATTGCACTGATACTCTTTCTCTCTTCTTCCTCTTCACTCTCAATTTATTGTCTGAACTTTACTAATTGCGTTTGTTGGAATGAGTGAACCTGGAAATGAAATCATGCTGTGTATTTAATTGCATTTCAAAAGATGTCTTTATTGGATTTTCGAGTTTGTACGTTTCCTTTCTTTATTTGCAATTGCTTATTTGCTTGCTTCCTGGCTTGGTTTTGTTTCATTCTTGTCCTTTGTATTCACTCAGCTGTCCTAACGAACGAACGAATGAAGAGGAATGAAAGGCAATGAATGATCCGTCTTAGTAGTACATACATAGGTATATTTTAAAGCCCGTTCTGACTTGTTACTGTTTCTATGGATAAAAAAGCATAGTAAATGATTTGATCACTGTGATTGAGTAAAACACTGTGAGTTAAAATGATTTAATTGCCATCCAAATGTTATGATTATTGCCTTCTAAAGCTGATCTATAAATTTCTTGAGAAGATTGAGAAGGAAATGGTATTTTAAGTAATAACAATAAATTTTAGTAGGCAGGAGCAGGAGCAAGATGCCAATTTAAAAATATTGCAACGCTTCGAGGTATTACTTCTTTTTCAATATGGCTTTAAGATATCCCAAACGTCTCCTTGTTCTAGTACAGCACACAATTATAGGAGATACTAAGCGGTGCCTTCTTGGTATATCTAAGAGGGTTCTAATCGTCCTGTGAGAGCCTTAACTCTTATCGTTACCATTACTTCATAAACGCACATAATCTTTTGCAATTTCGCTCTTGATCTTGCCCTGACAATGCATTCAGTCAAGTTTCTTGAGAAGTCTTTTTACATATTGTACATTGATCTAAATCTGATCTGATAAAAACAGTTTACAATCATATAGCAGTTTATATAATATTTGGTAAAAAAAAAATAGCTTCATAACAATTAAAATTGAGTATCTCATACAAATGGAAAACAGAACTCTCAGTGAGCAGTAGGAAAAAAGCATCCAATATCCTGCATTGTTGGTTCATTCATTTGTACTTCTCGCAATTAGTGCGTCTGTCAATTTGCAGTCATCGCTTTGCGTGACAGGTTGCCACTATATTGGACGTGGATGTGGACATGCGTTGAATTTACGTTTCTTCATTCTCATCCATTCGCTTTGGTCATCTTTAATTGCATTAAGTCACTGCACTGCATTGCTCACTTTTCTCCTACAAAAAAAAAAAAAGAAAATGGATTCATTGCTTTTAACACTCAACAACTGAAATACTGGCAAATTGCATCACACAACGCAATGCGATTCTCTATTTGTGACGCTGCATATGAAAGAAGTTGGAAAAATGTACTAAAAAAAACGTCAAACGACATATAATTAATGGGCCCAACATGCGCATAGTCCACATAGTCGTCACACTTAAAGCTAAGCCGTCATGCCGCTTAATTTATGAGTTGCCGGAAACATCTTGACTTAAGCTTATTTTTCTATTTGTTTGCTGTTTGTTTGTTACTTTGTGCAACGAAAGTTTAAGTATTTCTGTTGAATGACGACACAAAAGAAAAATATTTAAAAATTATGCAAAATAAAAAATACATTTTAAAGCGCATTCATCACACATGAAGTGAAGTCAAACAGCTTCAAATGTTACAGTGCATGCACAATTTATAACAGAGGGCGATGATGCTCATTCAGAGTTTCCAACTTAAAATTCTAATTCAAGGCAGCCTACAGAATAATCAAAAGCACCACACACAACAATAAGAAAAATAAGCAAATATTAACAAATACGAGGGACATTCCATAATTACAATTGTAGGAGCAGCTGGGACAAATCTCCAAGATATGCAGAATACAAACGACATCATAGAAAAATACCTTAGATATGCTGATTCATGTACAATAAAATAAAGATCAAAGATCTTAAATGTGCCTGTTTTTTGTAATTAACTATTATTATTATTATTATTATTATTATGGAAGATCAGCGAACCAACAGTTCATTACTCGCCATCAAACATCATTAATCTTCCTCACCGCCCAAGAAAACATTAAAATTGGGATGGGAGATTCAACCTCAGTTTCTCTACAGTCCAAATATAATTTCCTCTGATTTTCATTCCTTGGATGTGCTCAAGGAGGTAATACATTGGAAAAATCTTCTTGTTATAGGAAAGTAAGTAAATAGTACAAACAACGAGATAAAGACTTATTTGCATTAGATATCATAAATCGATTGAAAACGATGGGGAACATTTCTCTCTTGTTTTAAAGCCTATACCAATATGACTTCAATGAAATGTATTGAATGACCCTCGTAAAATAAGTTAAATAAGCTTTTGTGTGTATGTTTTTAAAGTTAATTTTGCTTTATTTAGTTTATTTTATTTATTATTATTTTTTTTTTTTTTGTTGTTTTGTGTTACATTAATAAATTGTTTACTTCTTATATTTATATATTATAATTAATTTTAATAATAGTTTGATGATAGTAGGGTAGGGTGCGGTATTTCAACCTCTCTTTGTTGTTACTGTTATTGTTATTATTATGATTGCAGTGTTAACGTAACCAAAAAGACAAACAAACAAGCAAACAAAGCCAAAAACAAACATAAACGTAAGCAACTTGAACGACGTTATAAAAATCAAATTTTGTGTGACCATGATACAGCTGTGTAAGAGTTTCTATGTGGGTGTATGTGTGTATTTGTGTATTTATGTGTTAGTTTTCAGTTTTATTATTCTTGCAGTACTGCAAAATATTGTAAACGATCAAACAAATGTCATCTTATATTTCAAGTGCAACATGATTTGGCTTTAACTTCTTGATTTTTACACTCTTCAAGTTTGTAGTGAAGTTTGTAACGGACAGAAGGAAACATTGGAGACCCCTTAAATTATATACTTTCTAGATCAGCGCGATGAAGGAATTGTCCATGGATAATCTAAGGATACTTTCATGATAACTCACTATTGCCATTGTAGCCTTAGGTGTCATTTATAAAAAATGAGCCAAGTGTGAGTCAGACTTGTAAACGGAGGGTTCCGTATCAGATTGGTATTTGTATGGGAGGTACTCCCCCTGGTCATCCGATTTGACTGATTCCAACAAATGTACCACCGCCTATATCAGAAACTTAAAGTGCCTAAATTTCAGTTCAATAGTCGAAAAAACAAAGAAGTTGTTCTAATAAGAACCTGAATTTTAATGGTGGGTTTGGATGGTTCCAACAGATGTATAGCATCTATATCAAAAACCTTTAGTATGTACATTTCAGTTCGATATAAGAAAAAACAAAAAAGTTTTTCTAATAAGAACCTGAATTTTAATGGTTGTTTGTATGAGAGATATCCTCCCTAGTAGTCCGATAAAACTGAAAATTCGACAATATAAGTTTTTAATGTAAAACCACCAACCATCAAAATTTCAAGATCGTCGGATTACTTTATCGTATAGCTGCCATGCGAACCAAAATGTTTCTTGTATGGAGACCCCTTTAAGTTTTCGAAAATATTTTAGTTTTAGTATTTGTTGCTGATGCTGGAATAGAACTAGACATTCTGTAAAAATTTTAACTCTCTAGGTATTGCGGTTTATGAAATAAGACCCGAGGACCGACGGACGGTCGGACAACAAAGTCTCTGCAATAGGGTTCCTTTTGGTACCCTTTGGGTCCGGAAACCTAAAAAATTGGTCTCTCAACCACTGACTACTGGCGATTTTACTACCTAAATATTGAAATATACCGATATTCGGAATCTATGGACGAGATATGTTGAATGATGGATAGATCCTTGGGTATGATACGTGGATACTAAGTTAAGTTACACATGAACTATGGAAATCATGTCTTCCATTGGTCAATAAATGTGTATTGATAGTTTGCGAAGGAACTTCAGCTCTCTATAATTATATACGTCTAATAACAATAAACACATTAAAAAATGACTATAACTTCTAATGCCCCACCTTTGACATCTCTGGCAAATAACTTTGTTTCAAGTCTAGAAGCAGTTCATAAGTTTAGTACTGACTGTGTCTTCTATTGAGCTATGTACAATATGTCAATGACCCCTATGACAAATATTTAACAATTTTTGCGAAGTTTCATTTCAGGTATTGTATTTTCACTTCTCCTTCATTCTGATGGAAAATTTTGGAAATATTCCAAAAAAAACTTTACTTCCGCGTAAAAGTGTTAAGTGGTGTTTATTATTATTTCCTTTGATTACATTTTTATATCTTAATTTTAACACATATTTAAGTGTAGAGCATAATTTTTTTTTCATGTCCTGCATTTAATTTTAATGGCGCACTAAAAAAACCGGGAAAAATCTAAATAAAACAGTAGCAAACACTTAACATATTTCCTTTTTTTCTTTAACCTGAAATTTTGCACATTTGTTTTTATTTAGTCACATTAAAATTTTTGTCGTTTATCCTTGAGTGTCGTGTGACTGTGTGTCCTTGTATTCTTTTCTCCATTTTATTATTGTATTATTTTTTGTTTTTAGCTAAAGGTATTTGCATGTCTAAATGTTGTCTGAACAAAAGCATCCTTGCCACAACTACGAGCGCACCAATACAACATCTATGTCCTTTTCGTGATGTCAGTTTTGATAATTACCATTTGAACATTATTTTAAACCAGGCAAAAGACCATTAACCATTTTGTCACTTCGTTCGCTTGTGCATTTAGTATTTTGTGTGCTCAGGTGACGTCGTTTTTCGTTTGCTTTCAAGTTTTTGTTCATCAATTGACAAAGTCTAATGAGTTTTTAAAGAGAATCGACTTTGAATTGGTTCGATAGTATTTTGTTAAAAAGAAAGATCTTATATGCTAAAGAAGTAGCAGTTTGTGATGGGCTTAGTGCTCTGAAAAATGAATTCAAATGTCAATCAAAAAAAAGTTTTTTTTCTTCAGAAGAAGAAATAATCAAAACTTTTGAATTTACAATTTTCAAATTTAAAACTGCAGCAGTTAATTACTTCTACTCTTCATTTATAACCTATCCTGTAAACATAAGAGACTGCTTGATCCCTAATTATGGAATTTCTAAATTTAGATTTCTTTAAATTGATCAATAACAAATAGGTCCAACCAACTGAATAAGAACGAAGCTATAAAACTATGAATTCTCGAGAGATGCTGGGAGATATAACATCTTATTTAATAGAAAATTTCTGTTATATAAAGTGTTTGGGCAACTATCAAAATTGAGTATAAATAAAAGAAAAAAATATTTTATTTATTTTACTGGATTATTTCCAGATTTTTCATTTTTTATTTTATTTAACTTTTTTTTTTTGTAGTTTTTATATTTTTTGTTTTTTTTTTTTCAAGTTATAATTTTAAGCCAAGGGTAAGCAGAAGACTCTACCCAAATTTGATAGCTCTTGCTAAGACTGACGCAGCATCACAGGTTCAGAAAGAAAGTACTTGTAGATAATCTTTATCAAAATTCTTAATCGAATAGCGATATAATTACGATGAATATGTCGTGAGACCATTTACTTACACTGGTGTTGACCTATTTGGTCCATTAAACGTCGCAGTAAGTCACCAACGTGAAAAAAGATGGGTAGCAGTTTTTACCTGCTTGAGCACCTTGAACTTGTGGAAAACTTATCATCAGACGCATTCTTACTGTGTCTGCGTAATTTTATCAATCGCAGGTATTACGAGGTTTAGACCAAAATATTAAGATTATCTGGACCAATTTTCTTCCTATACGCGCCTTTGCCTAAGTAAATATATATAAATTCCAATTATGCAAAGTATATAAAAATATTCTCACCTTAATGATTACATTTAGAATTTACAATAATACATTGTATTACACACATAATTTTGAAAAACTGAATATCGAAACATTCTTTGCAACATCGCTGACACAGCATCACAGGTTCAGGAGGAAAGTACTTGTAGATGATCTCGATCAAATTTCTTAATCGAATAGCGATATAATTACGATGAATATGTCGTGAGACCATTGACTTACACTGGTGTTGACCTATTTGGCCCATTAAACGTTGCAGTAAGTCACCAACGTGAAAAAAGATGGGTAGCAGTTTTTACCTGCTTGACCACCTTGAACTTGTGGAAAACTTATCATCAGACGCATTCTTACTGTGTCTGCGTAATTTTATCAATCGCAGGTATTACGAGGTTTAGACCAAAATATTAAGATTATCTGGACCAATTTTCTTCCTGTACGCGCCTTTGCCTAAGTAAATATATATAAATTCCAATTATGCAAAGCATATAAAAATATTCTCACCTTAATGATTACATTTAGAATTTACAATAATACATTGTATTACACAAATAATTTTGAAAAACTGAATATCGAAACATTCTTTGCAACATCGCTGACACAGCATCACAGGTTCAGGAGGAAAGTACTTGTAGATGATCTCGATCAAATTTCTTAATCGAATAGCAATATAATTACGATGCATATGTCCACAGCTTCAAAAAAAAATTAAGATTCTGCACATACTGACAAGTATCGCAAGGTTTGGACCAAAATATTAAGATTATCTGGACCAATTTTCCTCCAGTACACCTATGCCTAAGTAAATACATATAAATTCCAATTATGCGAAGCATATAAAAATATACTCACCTTAATCAAAAATTACATATTACATTTAGAATTTACAATCATATTGTATTACACAAGTAATTTTAAAAAAATTGCATATCGAAACATTCTTTACAACATCTCCGGATGGTCCATCTTTTGTTTCTAGTAAAAGTAAAAAAAAAACGAAAATTATTGTGAATTTAGAAATTATTTTTTGTCTCTCTTAAACTTACCGATGCCAGACACAACTCGAAAGATTTATTGCCATACTATTTTTGTTCTTCTTGGCACACCTTGCGGCGTTTATGTCTGCGACTTTTGGTCACTTTGCAAGCCTTTTTGAAGTATTGAAAAAAAATGTGAATGTAAATCAATTAGTATCTTTTACTCTTCTCTTACCTGTCGCTCGAATAGTCTCCTCTTTTTTGGATCTAAGCGGCACCATGCTTTACCTGCCCTTATTAAGAGTTCTTGAGGCTTTATCCCGCAATGCTTTTTGCGGAACCAACGCAGAAAGTTTAGGAAAGCATTCGGTTGGATACGTCCCGCCTTCATGCATTTTTTTTTTATACTCGAGGGCTTCTTTCTACGTCTGCCAAATTTCCTTTTAGGTGCACACATTTTTTTCCGGTTAAACCGTTTTTTTGGTGGATACCGTTTTTTCCGTGGAGAGCATTTTCGTCTGGAACTACGTCTCTTTTTCTGCTTCTTACAGGAGTTTGCATTTTTTTGCCGTTTTCTTGGAATTTTTTTCTTTGTTGAGCATCCTGGGCAATGTAGAATAAGATCGCCACTTCCTTCAGGAGAAAGACTATTGGAATCACTGAATTCACTGACATTTGGAACTATTACATATAATGGTATTTGGTCATCGTCTGCTACATTTGCAAGCACTTCGGGGTAAAAACATCCGCTTCTTTCTTCCCGATTATGTAAAGATGAAGATGTTACCGTGGCTGTCTCCTCGAATTTCTGTTCTGTACGGCTGGTGCAGCTACTGGCTTCGCCAGGATCTTCCACCATATCGGTGGCATAATTTGCTTGAATTGTAGTTTCCACATTCTTTGGCTGCTCTCTTGATGAGGACGAAGAAGATAAAGGGCATGCAGAACAAGAACTTAAAAGTTCAAAGTCATCAGGATTGTCAAGAGATGTTTGCTCCTGTGAAAATATATAAAGAACCAAATTTTGCAAAAATGTTGAGCAATTTTTGATGGGGGAAAATCTTAGGCATTGTGTTCAACAACCGTCACTTAATATACAGTTTACGATGCAATTTTCTTAAAAATTCTACTTACCATTTAATTGTTGCAATTTAATTTAAACACACTTAAACACGTAACAAAATATAAAAGTATTAAAATATTAAAAAATAAATTAATAATCAAAAAACAAATTTTTAATATTTCTTCAACGAAAGACGAGCACTGAATGAAATTTTCTGAGAATCTACTTCAAAGGAAAACATTTTTAGTAAATTTGGCCTACTTCGATGAAACTAACGAAAAATTTCAAATTTTATTAACAATCATAGAAGGCTTAAATTTTTTTTTTTAATGATTTAAGAAAGCGACCCATAGTTGTGGAATATTATTTTGCCCAACAGGGGAAAGAATACTGTGCAATATTGTGTCAGAAAAGGTTTAACAAGAACTTTAGTGAGAATCTCGGTATAGAATGTAAAGTAAAGTGAAATATAAAAAAATATGATGAGAAAAGAATATAGAAAGCCTGCACAATAATATTTATATACAAGGCAATGATATTGTATTATAAGCATGTCTATTGGCCGCTTAACGTTGACATTTTCACTTAATAAGTAAAGAACTTTTAGAAAAAAAAAAATAACTATAAGATTTAATGATACACAAGTTAATCTCTTTCAATGGCCAAACAAATTCTTATCGCATGAAATCATTACAAATTTTTTGGTGGGCTGAGCCCAAGAACATTAAATTTACAATATTTGGACTGCAACTGCAAGCCACAATAATTTCACATTCATCTGCAATTCGTTAGAAATGAGGCCAAACAATATATGTACAAACAACATACCATACAGCATAAAGACATATGTATTTACATGGAAAAATGCTAGAAGAAATGAACATCATAAAACTTAAAATATGTAAAAGAAAAGAAGTATAAACTTAAAAATAAACTGAAACAGAAACACAAACTTTCAAAGGCACTTGCAGTGGGCTCTTCTTGAGCGCTCTAAGGTTATTTGTACTTTTTTCGCGCTTTAGATGGTTTAAGTACCCTTCTGTGTATGCGTGTCTCTCTGCATGCAGTATAAGTGTGTTTTATATATTGTATATGTATAAAAACATACATATCTGTTGTTACACACATCTCCCCAACAGCAAACAGCCAAATGTAGGCTGTAAATTATTGTGTTAACCACAAATCTCACGCTTCCTTTTGTTGTTCTTTTTTAGTGTGTGTATTTCTCACTACACAACAACGTAAATTCATAAAAATCTTGTAAATTATACACGCGAATGAGTTGTACAAGGAATTTCCATGCAACACAACCATTTCATATGAGTTGATCCAAACTTAAGTTCTATGTTACTTTGGAGATTCAATCAAAACCCAGCAAGGCAAAAGTTTTTCACTTATCATGCTACCAAGGCTCATGAAGAACAAGAACAATTCATAAAATAGTTTTTTGAAGAAGAAAAGAAAAAGTTCATGAAAATAAATACAAAAAAAAAAATATTTTCCTCCATGAATCAAGTGACTTGCATATAAGTTCCATATGTTTTTGAGGTTGCCTCGAACAAGAAAAAATGGGCCAAGTGGGAGTCAGACTTGTACACGAAGGGTTCCGTACCAGATTGGGATTTGATTTGACTGATTCCAAAAAAATATACCGCGCCTATATCAGAAACTTATAGTGTCTAAAATTTCAGTTCAATTTGGCTGATTCCAACAGATATACTGCGCCTATATCATAAACTTTTAGTTTCAAAATTTCAGTTCGATAGAACAAAAAACCAAAAAGTTTTTCTAGTAAGAACCAGAATTTTAATGGGGGTTTATGAGACAGGACAACGAAGTCTCTGCAATAGGGTTCCTTTTGGTACCCTTTGAGTCCGGAACCCTAAAAAGAAATAAGTTGTATTTATAAAGAAGCGCAACACCTTTCAGATTTTTTTTTAGGCAATCAAAAGATATGTTATTTTCTCAGCTCATGGTTAACCTCTGAAGCATGAATAAATTCAATTTTTGAATAAAATTCAAAGAGATTTAGAGAAAAACTTAAAATGGTAGGAGAACAATCCTTTCTGAATCGTGGTTTGGTGAAAGTAGTGTTGTTGCGTTCTATATCGAAAGCAGACATATATCAAAGGAAGGTTTTGCTTAAATAAGGTGGGATTTTCATTTTTCAAGTTCCTATTTTGCTATCTACCAAACCTTTTGCATTGTACGATTCCAAAAATGCCTTAAAACCGCAAATTATTTTTTATTTTGTTTTGCCAACAGAAAAATAGCCTTCTATGTTGAAAAAATTATAAAAATCAAGAAAAAGTTTTTTAGTTTAGGAGGCTTTGAAAATATAATAAACAAATAAATAAATTCGCTTTTTAAATGATGGTTTTGTATGATGACCTTTACTTTCTAGTGATAATCGGATATTTGCTTTGTAAAACTATGGTACTAGAGACCCTGTGACATATCACAGGCACGAATATTTGATTCCACCTGTAATGCTTCTTTCTTCGAGATCTCTTTGCCATTGTTAAAACCTAATCTAATGACAATTTTCTTTCTTTTATTTGCAGTTCTTTGAAAAATCAGAATAATCATGTTGATGTTCCCCACCGAAACAAATGCCAAATCGGCAACTCTTCACATTCAACAATTCTTCCTTTTGCTGATGCTTGTAACAATGCCACCCTTTGCCATATTAACCACCAGCGATAGTAGCAGTTCCTTTAAGGCATCCACTTCAACTACATGTGGACCAAATTTCCCGGCTGCCTGTATTTGTGGACGTGAATTATACGAAAGTCGTATACAATATATGGTTAATTGTACAAATGCTGGTCTTCACAATACAAGTGTCTTGGAATTCATGCCCGACGAAGTTGAAATACTCATTTTCACAGGCAATCAAATACCGGAATTACCGTGGAATGTTTTTGGATCGATCAATGATTACAATAGTTTGAAAATAGTCGATATGAGTAATAATCATATACGTGAGATCCGTGGGAAATCTTATCATCATGTCTCCAATGTTGAACGTTTGATATTGAATCATAATAATTTGAGTATTTCACGTTATGAGGATGAAGTCAATCATCATCATCCAAGGGTTTTCTCCAATTTCTTAAATCTACAAAGTCTTCATTTAACCGATGCCTTCGAGGATAATAGTTCACCACAATTGAGCGAGGATTTGCATGATATTTTTGTGAATAGTCAATTGGTGAAATTGCAGAAATTGCATTTGGAACAGAATGAGATTACACATTTCAAGGATCGTAATGTCTTTTGCGATTTACCCAATTTACGTGATTTGCATTTGGGTGATAATCTCCTGAAGGACATCAATTTCGAAGTACGTTGCCTGAAAAATTTACGTTTCCTTGACTTGGAACGCAATAAATTTGAATATGTCAAACCAATCGATATGCGTCTCTTAAATGATCTGGAAGAACGTACCAATCGTACAGTGAATTTGATTGTAGATTTTGGCTTAAATCCTTTTGTCTGCGATTGCAAGTTAAGTCCTTTCCAGACGTGGCTACAATCGACCAAAGTCACTGTACGCAATCAAGAGAACTTAATGTGTTATCGTGATGAATTGGGTGCCACGCATATAACCCAACTGGATATGTCAAACAATTGCGCGGCAGCAGTTGCTGCAGCAGCCACTTTCTTCAATACCGATGCTGGTGTGGAGCGTTATGGTAGTGCGCCCATGCATGCCCATGCCGAAATCTCAGGACATACAGCCACACTTATATTTATGTTGATTGTCTTGAGCATGATTCTATTGGGCTTAATAGTCTCATTATTGTATATAACTCGTGATCGTTTGAAGTATATGATTACGCCGGTATTCGATAATGTTGCCAAGAAAGTGCAATATACTTCAATACGTGATGAAGACTGTCCGGAAGTCCATGTCTAGATTTATCGGACCTAAAGAGTTTCCATAGCTGCAACAATAAACAGGAAGGAATTCATCATTAAGCAAAAGCAGTGAGTTGGCTTCGCTTTCACTTTCAGAAGAAGAAAAAATATTATTTAAAATATAGAGAATTTCGCCATTCACAATGAAAGTGGCCATTTTTCGTTGCAAAAATTGTGTGCCATTCAAATGTCATTTAATAAAGAGAGAAATTAAACGGTTTTTTAAAACTACATATATAAAATATATACAAAATATAGCAAAACAAAACAAAAAAACAAAAATCAACAAAAAATCCTTTTATAATAAAAACAAAAGAGAATACAAAAAAAAAAAAAAAACAAATATCAACATATCATTTGTAAAACATTTTCTTTTAGTTAAACATAGAGCAAAATAATAATTCATAATCACCTATAAACTCACTCTCATTGAGGAAAATAATGTAATGTATAATGTTTTGTTTTGTCTTAGGATTAAGTAAATATAATACGAGGTAAATTTGTTACATACAATGCCACATGCCAATTGTCCATTGTTTTCCAAACTAAGCCAGAAATCTTATGTGAGCTGCCTGTAATTTTGATCCATTTAATGTGGATTTCAAATTGAGGAACAAAGAAAAGTCTCATGGAATCATATTAGGACAATGAGTGAATGCATTGTGAAGGGTGACTATTAAATAACGAGACTAATTTGTTAGCTTTGTCAGTTTCTATTGAAGAATCTAATAGTTAAACGACAGTCAGATCGAATTAATCCCCGGCTCTTGATAAATAAATATTCATGGCCATAAACATTGTCACTCAAGTGAATTGAGATTCAATACTCCTTACTAACTAAAATTTACAATTTCTCATCAACCAACTTGCCGATTTCAATGAAATACATATTTGTGTATAGGATAATCAATTGTCAATCAAAAGCCGTAAAAGTTTAAAGTCTCTTTCACTCGTATAAATAAATTAATTTATATTAAAAACAAAAATATCCCAAAAAATTACCATTTATTTTCGGTCAACTGAAGAAGTTCAAAGGCAATGAGTTAAGTTTATGAGATTGTCTTTGAATAAGCCTAATTAAAGAGATATGACCTACAGCATCGCTAAAGATATTTGCCGAAGCCAAGGGGAAGTTGATCATTTCATATGAAATGAATAAAACTATATGCTCCAGACGTGACAACACCAACAGATAAAATACTTCATCGTCAGAACAACTTAATATTTCCAACGTTCTACTATAAAAATCAGGGAAGAATGTGGAGTTAATGGAAATCTAACAACTTTGAAATGCATTACTGGTTGAAGAGATGTTGCCATTTTACTTTGTAAGAAATGTTGAACCAATTCTCTTGAGTGGTAGTGTACTTTCTTTTAATAAAGGACAAGTTTTTTCTTTTCCAAATAAAATAACACAAGAATATTAGTTGCTCTTAAAACATTTAGCATTCTTTCTGGTAGATAACAGATCTTATACATACGAAGATCACAGCCAAACTATGTATTATGTCTAAACACATAGAAGGAAGAACAATCGTAAAGGACAAGAATCTCGTTATTTTATAGCAACTCCTCGTATAACCATAACAACCGAACCGAACAACAGAATAATACAATAATATTTATATAAAAGACAATTTGTCCATTTCCCCCAAACAAAAATTAAGTTATTTTAAGTAATTTATGCATTTTATGATTTCATGTTGAAGAGAAAAACAAAAATTATAATTGAAAAAAAAAAAAAAGGCGACCATGTAGTAGAGCAACAACAACAACAACACTTGTTAGTGTTATCTGTGATTTAAGTTTAGTAGCTTTACTTTGTTAAAACTCAAAAGAAAAAAGAAAACATAAAATACAAAAAACAACATTTCAAAAGAAAACCATTCAGATTTTAAATTAATAAAATCTTAACTTTTGTTTTAAAAAAAAACTTGCAACTTTTCTCCAACAATACGCAATATTTAAAACTATAACAAATTATATGTTAAACATTTTTTTTCTACTTAATAAAATGTTATTTATGCATATTAATTCATTCTTTATTATTATTATTATTATTTTATTATTATTATTATTATTAAGTATAAAGAAGCAAATATTACTTAATTTTTAGCAATTTAATAAAATTATAACTATTAAATTTGATTTTCTGTAATTAACACAAATTTTTTTATAATAAAAATGAATAAAAGAAAACTGTTCTGTCATTTAAAATAAATTGGAATTTGTAACGACAAAAGTAAATACAAGAAATTGTAACAATTTCTTGTAAACCGCTATGATTTAACTGAATGGTAAGTTCCATAGTTACACTAGTTTCACTGCTTTGTAATGAATTATCGAATTGCATTGCTATAAATTCTTTGAACTGAATTGTGTAATTGAACAAATATTTTTGGTTTAAGTGTGTAATTTGAATTTTTCAGTTTAGTTATTAATTAATTCATTGTGAGATAATTTGAATTCATAATTTAAATTGTAAAAATCAGTAACAGAAATACAATATTGCATTTACTAATAGATTATTCAAGAGATAGCACAATTCATTAGACAATGGAGTTGTTATATAATATATATATATGTATATTAGAAATTATTATTACATTCTCCATGCCCCTCATTTACAGCGCATCGTTATAATTTTAATCCTTGAACCGTAACGATTTTCATAACCTCTAAATGATTATCGCTACAATATCATTTACTATTCATTGTGAATGTTAAAAAAGCTTCCGCTTAACACAAAGTCAGCTGATGTGTTGTATTACCTAAATGAGAAGAAGAAGAACAACAAGTATTCGAAAATTGTTGTAAGTTAGATTAAATAAAGACAAAACAAAAACTGATAACACAATCTGAGAAGTAAACAAATTAAATAAACAGCGGCACACATACTTATGTACATGTACATACTTATATATGCATATATACAAAAGCAACGCCAATAACAATGTAAATTGAAGTGAAATTATCTCTGGCAATTCATCTCGTTGACATCAGTTTGCTCAAGGAATATCTTTTTAGCTTTAATTAATAAATTTACATTTTTTTATTAACATAAAAATTGTCTTGGTAATTTAATGATTTACTTTTCTTTATACTTCGAGTATTTTATGTTTTTAATTTGTGCCTTTCAATGTGTTGGTGAGTAAGCGAGTGTTTTGTGAGTGTGTTTTTTTTTTTTATAGTTTAATTTGTTGCTGTCTTCTGATTTTCCAGATTTGCATGAGCTAGTCATTTTTATATCAATTTGTGTTAGTTTTCATTATGCAACACACGCACAAGAATTTCATTTTTTCAATTTGTAATTAAAAACCAAAATACAAAATATAATTTTATTGTGATATTTTCTGTCAAAAATTAAGTACCCATATTTTTGGAAATTATAGACACAAGGAAAAGCGAGAGAAAGGTCATTTGAAAGTGTGTGTTAAATACACCATTTTGTACTTTTTGTGATTGTGGAATGTCTTTTTGTTGATAAGTCTCTTTTTTATTGTTAAATTTTTCCATTCTTCTCTCTTACATTTTGTGTAGATGTTACAAATTCTCACCCGCGCCTTTCGACAAACTAAGCCATTACTTATTACACGTCATTTATTTGTTGCCGAACAGCAGCAGCAGCAGCAGCAACCGCCGGTGAAACATTTGCATAAAGTTCAGAGTGCTGCCCCTAAAAACGACGCCATAATGAAAAAATTTGACTTACCGAAACGCCTGCAGGGCAGTACACCAAGTGTTTGGAATGAATACATTACACTGGCCATGCAATACAAGCCTTTGAATTTGGGACAAGGCTTTCCAGATGAGCCTGCACCGGATTATGTTATAAATGCCTTGATTGATGTAGGTAAAAGTGAGAATCCTTTGCTGCATCAATATACACGTGGCTTTGTAAGTACTGTATAAATTATGGTTTACTTAATAATCAAGGAGTTTCACATTCATTTCATTATTTTACAGGGACATGTTCGTCTTGTTCAGGCCATAGCTAAGTTGTACAGCGGCCTAGTCCAACGTGAAATCAATCCTTTGACCGAAGTTCTGATTACTTCTGGTGCCTATGAGGCTCTTTATTCCACAATTATGGGTCATGTTGATACAGGCGATGAGGTCATCATTATAGAACCATTCTTTGATTGCTATGAACCCATGGTCAAGATGGCTGGAGGCGTACCAAAATTTATACCATTGAAACCGGTAAAAATAAAAAGAAGACATCTTTGTATTTGAATTCTGTTTGTTGCTATAACTGTAATCTAATCTATTCTTATAGAATAAAACTGGAAGTGGTCCCATAAGCTCATCTGATTGGGTTCTCGATGATGCCGAATTGGAAAAACTTTTCAATGCGAAAACAAAAATGATTGTATTGAATACACCGCATAATCCCATTGGGAAAGTATTCAATCGTCAGGAACTGGAACGCATTGCTGCCTTGTGTCGCAAATGGAATGTTCTTTGTGTTTCGGATGAGGTCTATGAATGGATGGTATACGATGGTGCCGAACATATACGCATATGTACTTTACCCGATATGTGGGAGCGTACTATAACCATTGGTTCAGCAGGCAAAACATTCTCGGTGACTGGTTGGAAAATCGGATGGGCCTATGGTCCTGCCAATTTGATAACCAATCTGCAAATGGTTCATCAAAACTCTGTTTACACGTGTCCCACACCTTTGCAAGAGAGTGTAGCACGTAGTTTCGAGGTGGAATTGGCACGTTTGGGTAAACCAGAATGTTTCTTTAAATCACTACCGAGAGACTTGAAAGAGAAACGCGATTTTATGGCGAAATTCTTAACCGAAGCCGGTATGCAACCCACAATACCAGAGGGTGGTTACTTCATGTTGGCCGATTGGACGAAATTGGCATCAAAAATTGATTTGAATTCGGAACCGGACAAATATCGTGATTATAAATTTACCAAGTGGATGACTAAGAATCTGGGATTGCAAGGCATACCACCAAGTGCTTTCTACAATGTAAACAATAAGAATCTGGGTGAGGACTATGTACGTTATTGCTTCATTAAGAAGCAAGAGAATTTAGATAAAGCAGCAGAAATCCTACAAAATTGGAAGACTAAATTGTAAATTGCCAAATGAAAATAATCTATACAAAATATATATTTTTATAGCAAACAATAAATGAATTTTCTATTCAAAAGATTTAAGTTTAACGGTCGCCCACAGACCAATAGCCGCAGCCTCAAATCAGCTGTTTTATTTTTACCCATTGGCTGCTTTGCCGACCCAATTACATAAGACGCACACAAAAACAAAAAAAAAGAGACAAATTATTCATTAGCCTTACTCAATCTCCGCTTTTATTTAATTTTAAAAACGTCATCATAATTAAACATGTTCATCCATCTTGGTGTTTTTTCACTATTTGTTTACTTTATGAATTTGTATGATTAAATCAATTAATCCTCTTTTTTGTGTTTTTTATGGTCGCGTGTAGTATGTGTCTCTTGTTAATTGTAATTAAACTAAATTAGCACAAAGAATGCATTTGCTGTTTTTGTTAGCTTTGGAGGATTTTACATGTCGTACACAGACTTCAAAGCCAATTCGGGCTTATCATAGCCGAGCTCCTCAGGTGTTGGTACTCCCAATTCCTGCAATGTTGGGCGAATTTGTTCCAACAAATAGGGGTAGAGTGTTGCGGTCTGGTCACCGCACTTGTTCTTGCAACCCTCGAGCCACCTAATGGCCAAAGCAATGTCGTTGACACGACGAGTGGCACGGAGACCAGCCTCAATGACCTTGGGACTTGGCACCAAATCCATACCAAGCAAATCGTTCATGGCCTTACGAATCTCCCAGCCATCGATTTCTGCACGGCTTGAAGTATTTCTCGTAACGCTGATCGAAGGCCTCAGCAGATTCCTCTGGACCGTGCGAGCAACGCACAGCAGTGATACGAACGCCTGAAGAGGCGACTGTGCCACGCATGGCAGTAGCAAATTTTCCGGCAGCAACACGCAACATTCTTTAAAAATAAATACAACAACTTTTAATACGAAATAATTACAATTTAATGGAAAATTTTTGGTTAAGTAATCGCTCCCACCTGATTCAGGAAAATGAAAATTACGTACTTCGAGTTTTCAGTGTAAGTAAACAGTGAAGAAACAGTTTTCTTTAATTCGGAATTATAAATAAATATTTGACATTTAACAACACTACAAGTCACAACATAACCGGAAACTGGTTTTATGGAAAAACGGAAGTGTCAGAGTTGTTTTGAGTTATAAAATTGTTAGTTAGCCTACTAATTGATTACAAAATTGTATTGACATATTAAAAGATTTATTATCATTTTTATTATTAAATAATTTCACTCCAATACTAATAGTAATAATAATAACAATAATTTTTGCTGACCTTTACCGAAACACCGTGTGCTTTTTCTTGCGAATCATTGGCATGCCTCGTGTCGTGTACTAGTTCTTCTTCTACTTGAGTGGTGTCGAGTCTACCTGGACTACATTCATCTTCGGTGCGGAACACAAATAATTTAGATTTCGTGTGCGTCGTGATATTTTTTTGTTGCGCGCTCGTTTGTTAAATATAGTCTAAAAAGAATAGTTTTAAAATATCTTCGAAACTTAATACAACATGTCAGCTGCAGGGTAAGTAACAAATATTCAATAATAATTTAATTTAACTTATTAAAATAAATGTTATAAAATAATTACAAGAATGTTGGTGCATACAAATGTAGACCGCCGCAAATGTTGCGGCCATTTGGTGTAGGATTTGTTAGAGTATGTGCGGCGATGTGTTTGTGTGCGTGCCTGTGCGCTTATTTTTCGTTTATGATTATAGAAAGAGGGGGCGTGCAGTACAAGAGTTGTATCTGTGTGTGTGTGTGTCTGAGTCTTTTTACGCGTGCTTTGTTCCGGCGTCCATCTTACTTAGAATGTACATTTGCAAGGAAAGTACGGAAACATTGAAAACATTTCATTGATTTTATCAAATTATTTTGCACCATTTGTTAAGTTAGTAGGAGGGTGTGGTTCTGCGCTTAAGCATTTTGATGGTAAAACATCATTGACCATCGTCATGATTTAGTCAGTCAATAATCATCATTTGAGGTTAGGTTTTGTAATTATAGTATTTTCTCGAAGAATTTTGCTATCACTGATGACTTTTAATTCTATGCTTAATACTAATTAATGTTAAAAGAAGCATAACCTAACAGCTAGCCATGGCTTGAAAGACTTTAATGTAAGTGAAAATTATTTGGTAATTAGTGAAGAGTTTACTTGCTCTCTGATGCCGGCGGGTCGTGTAGTAGTTGGGCTGTTTACTGTTGTTGTCATGGCGCACACGTAAAAAAAGGCGAACGAGAACATTAACCTTAAGACACATTTGCATTTTATGAAATTCTTTGTGTTAACTATGTGCATTTTTTTTTTTGTTTTTTTTTTTTTTTATATTTATTTTGTCTTTGTTCTTTATGTTTCCATAGTTCAATTCCACCACCAGTTTCCTGGGCCCAAAGAAATGATATACTTTTTGTGATCATCGATGTTGAGTGCAAAGATATTGAACACAAGTAAGTAGACAATATTTTCAACCATGCATGGTGAAGTTATATTAATATGATGCATTTATGTTTTTTTTTTTTTTTAGAGTAACAGAGAACAGCTTTACTTTCAAGGGTGTCAATGTCCTTGATGAAAGCAAAAAATACGACGTCACATTGAACTTTTTACATCCGGTTGATCCAGAAAAGGTTACTAGCAAGAACATTGGTCGTTGCTTGGAATTCACAATCCCCAAAAAAGAAAGCGGTCCATTCTGGCCAACACTGACCAGTGATAAAACCAAATTGCATTTCTTGAAAGCAAACTTTGCCAAGTGGCGGGATGAGTCCGATGATGAAAATGGTAATTTCAATTGCAATTTCTTTTTTCAAAACGTAATCTTAATAACTTATATGGTTTCTTCTTTTACAGATGACAAAGATAAAAACATGTTCAATAATTTCATGATGGGCGGCCAGGGTGATGATGGTAGTATGAAATTCGACTTTAATGAAGATGAAGAGGAGGAAGATTCAGATGACGAGATACCAAGTCTATCGCAAAATGATGATGAAAAAGCAGAGGGAGACAAGGTGCAGGATAAACCTGATGACTAGAAGATGCTATGCTCATCTTTTTTTGGGGGGGGTCGTCAAAAATAACATCTTAATCATCATTTTCACCTACATCGATTTAACACATTGTTAAGATCATGTTAAACGTTTAACGAAAAGCAAAAAACAAAATTTATGACATGCAAAAAAAAAGAAAAACTTAAGAAAAATCCAATCCACTCTCAATCTCTGCCCCTGCATTAAGACAACTAGTATATTAATAATAACAACAACATGAAAAGGAAGAAAATCGAAACGAAGGAAAAGGAGAACAAACCAACAGCAACAATAAGCGACAATGCTTCAATATAAATTAATATTTAACCAAACCATCATTATATAAAAATAATGAATGCAAAAAACGAATTCACTATATACAAATTATTTTCCTGTTAATAAAGGGAATGTGTGTTACAATTTAAAACAAAAAAAAAAATTGTTGCTGCGCTATAAAGAAGATAGAAAACAAAAACAAACCTTCACAACAACATACTTTGTAATTTTCATTTTTTAATTAAATTTAATAAAGAAAATGACTACAAAACCAAAATTTTGAACGTTTATTTCAAATTGCTTAGAAGGAGTGGGGAAATTTGAAGGGGTTGAAATTGCGCTTTTTTCGTACATGTGAACTGCCAGCTCATTTCAAATTTGTCGGCATTGATAAACTTTATATAAAATCAATTGCTTATAAATAAAACAAACATTAAATGTGAGATTTATTTTTTATCAATTTTACTATAACTTTTATAGAAAATTTCATTTAATTCATTTTAGTATGTAGTGTTCCCAAAATATAATCGAGTTGGCATGGTTCAAGGATCCAACAACAACTTTTTTTTTACTCGCGTTGGCATGTCTGATGGCAATTGCGCGCTCTCTTGTTGCCTTAGCAACTTTGGGAAATCAAAATGTGTGAATTAATAAAACAAACAAATGTTACAATTATTTTTAAGTCAGAATTTTTATTGAAATTGTCTGAAATACAACTCAAATATAGTAAACAAAATATATACACAACATAAATTGTTTAACACAAGCAAAAAATGGTAAGTTCATATAAGCTTGGTTTGTAATATTATTAGTAATTGGGTTCTTTTTCTGCTGGTTAATAGAATAAACGGCTATCTTTTGTGGCCGAATGGTATCAGGAGGAGGCAGCTATTGTACGCCCGTTTGTCTTATCTTTTTATACTCGTGACAATGCCATTGAAGTGGTAAGTTAATGAATGGCAATGGTCGAGATCATCAATTAATCTAATTTGGACCCATAATTCATGTAGTTTGATCAACGCTCTAAGAAAACCTTTTTGCGTCGCACAAAAATCAACGATTTATCGGAATCAGATTTTTTTGTTGGTTCCAAAATTAATGTGTTTGGTAGACAATTTAATATTATAGATTATGGTGATGAAGTAACAAAGAATACTTTAGCAAAGTATCGCAAAAAGTAAGTTTCCCTTTTAGCCTAAATTTCTTTCTTCTTTGTATGTACATATTTTTTTTAATTAATGCAGAACTTTTATGTTGTTAAAACATTCACTTTGGTCAAAACATTTTGGTAAATTAATGTTTGCACTGTTCGATAGTAACTTGAATGTTAATAATGGCATGATGGTCCAACTTACAGCTAAGGTTATAACTGATTTCTTAAGTGGAAAAGATGATGTTCATGCATCGTAAGTAAAAGATCGAAGTATCTTTGTTTAATTATCTTATATGCGTTGTACTATTCTAGTGTCCTTATGAATGAATTGCTTGCTGGTCCAGCAATTGGTCTTGAGATAATCGGTGATAATGTCATTGATATTATAAAAAATTGCCAAAACCCAGAGGGTGCTAACTTGCCTGCTCCTTTGACTGAGTTTTTTGATAGAGATGAAACACGTAACGGTTTCTATTGTTCCAATAGAGAAGATGAAGTTATTAAGGAATGTTATATGAATAAATTAAGCAAATTACTTTTATTAATTTAATTTTATATTATTTATCTCTCTTCTTTATTTTAGGATTCCAAATTCTTTTTCGATATGGAAAAACAAATTTTAAAAGATTGTGTCTATAAGAACTCAACATTGGCTGTGATTAAACCGCATACTATTAAAGAAGGCAAACTTGGACGCATTATAGATGAAATTTTAACGCATGGTTTTAAAATTAATGCTCTACGCATGGTTACAATGGCACGTGTCAATTGTGAGGAATTCTATGAAGTCTATCGTGGTATATTGCCAGAATATATACAAATGGTCGCACAACTGGCAAGCGGTTTATGCATGTGCCTGGAGATAGTCAGTGCTGATCCATTGAAGGATACCCATAAGGAATTTCGTGAGTTTTGTGGACCAATGGATCCGGTAATTAATTGATACTTTTTCCCTATTTGTTAATTTTAAGAAATTCTTTTTTATTGCTATAGGAAATTGCCAAACTTTTGCGTCCGCATACTTTACGTGCCAAATTTGGTCAAAATAAGATTATGAATGCTGTTCATTGTACAGATCTTCCAGATGATACCAACTTAGAGTTACAATATCTATTCAAAATTCTTGATTAAGTTTAGGCCATTTGAATTTGACTTTATTTGTTTTTTTTTCTTTCTTATTTAATTTTAATCAAAGAAATTAATTGTAAATAATGTAATAAATACTTTCATAAATGAATTCAAATGCTCACACTGCGACTTGTGCTTGGTAATTCATTATCAATAGCTAAGATAGGCTGGCATTCTTCATCATCATTGTTTTCAGCTGGCAGCAACACTACTTTATGTTTATAAAAGTGACCCATTCGCTCGTGCAGAACGAAGTCATAGGCCAACATGGTGAAAATAATTATGGCCACCATCATAAATACTGCATAAAAAAAGTATTCTGCAGTTTGGGAGTTTAAGACATCCAATTGCGTCACAATGACTACAATCAGATTACCAAAGGCATTGTTTAGAAACCAGGCAGCTGTGACAATCGATTTCAAGGATTGAGGAGCCTAAAAGGAGAACAATAAAAAATGTTTATAAGCATCGTTATCTCTCACCTGTGTGAAAGCAAACTGTAGCCCAGGAATTGAGAGCAAAAGTTCACCAAGCATAATGCAAATGAATTGCGGAACTTGCCAAAGTATATTCACCGATTTCGAGGGTTCATTCTGCAAAGATGGAATTAAGTTAATAACATATGTAGAACTTGACATTAATATACGAATATGTACGTAATTACCATGATATGCTCTTGTAGTACACCAGCAAAGATAAAAGAGATCGCCGAGAAGATGCCACCAATGGTGCAACTATGCAATGGTTGCAATTGCCAATTGAAGAGACGCTTCATCAAAGGTACACAACCATATTGCCATATTGGTATTAATATAAATAAAACAATTGGACCCATGGCCTTTGCTTGATCAGGTTGTATTTTAACACCAGCAATTGTGGTATCCATCATTGAGGCCTGAAACGTCCAACTCGAATCTTGTTGGGCCAACAAGGCAAAGTAGATGGGCAAAGGTATAAATAATTTCGAGAGCTGTAAATATTTTGTTATGAGAACAATCAAACATTTCTCCTTTTAGTTACGAACTTACGCGCAACACTTTGGAAACATCATTCACGAAACTCTCCTCATAATCACCTATAGCATTGTGTAACCAATATTTAGGTTGCTTTGTAGTTTTCCGATTGCGCCATTTCTTTACGAGAGCAGTCTTGCAGCATCCATAGAATTTCAATAAAATATTATCATCAGAAAGTTTCTCGGGTTTATAGAAGAATTTTCCCAATGCAAAGATAACTTAGGAAAACAGAAAATTATATTAACTCAAATGATTTAATATGTTATTAAATCAAACTTACACCAAGAGGCCATAAAGGCACCGCCAAGCATACCAAAAACAGCTGGATAACATTCATCTTTGTCGAAACATAGAGTATTAGCACGTAGTAGAGGTGGCAGGATTTTACTCAAAAAAATACCAATATAATAGACGAAATAATAGAAAGAAAAATACTCAGCCAACTGTGAAGCTTGCTCCGGTAATTTGAATTGCAAAGCACCAAGAGAAGTTATACAAGCGCGTATAGAACCATTGCCAACAGCAATGAAGAGTAATGATATAGATACTAGGAACCTATAAAGATATTAATTATACACACATATATTCCATTGAAAGGACTAAGAATATTATAATGATGGATGGATGGATACCCACACTAGTGAAATTCCTATATTTGGCAAAGCTGTGAATACCAAGAGTAACCAACCAAAGGCATATAAAAAGCAAAATGCTGATATTGTCCGAACATTGCCCATATAACTATCAGCTAAAATGGCACCGAAGATGGGCATAAATTGTCCAAAGAAATTGAAAATGTGTAAGACCGTCGTAGAGAAGCTCTCACTAAAGCTAAGATCATCACGTAAATAAAGTGCTAATATGGCTGTTTGGATGAAGAAAAGAAAACATAAAATCAATTGTCATTAGAATTATGTAATATTTATGAATCAAATCAGAAGATATATGTTAGTATAACTAAACAGTGACTGCCTCGTCAGCCCAGAGGTTAGTGCGCTGGGGTGACATTCCAAGATTCGCAAGATCGATTCCCGCTTACCTGCACTTTCCTTCTTAACTGTCCCCTGAGCTGAAGGCCTCTGCCGCTATTGCTCTTATTAAATATTAGGTTATAATTGGTAATTATACGAGTAATCTTCGTAAATTAAATAACTATATAGTACCAGGCAAGCGAGCTTTATTTGGGGTTGGTATGAAAGCTATACGATTCAGTAATCCTAGGATAATGAAATTTACATGGTTCATGAACATGTGTTAGACACTTATAGTGTCCTAATTTCAGTTTGTTAATACAAAAAACAAAAACGTTTTGCTAATAGGAACATGAATTTCAATCTGGATTTATATGGGAGATACCGCTCCTAATAATCGTAGAATATTGAAATTTACATGGTTGGTGAACATGGGTTAGGCACTTAGAGTATGGTTGGTGAATATGCATCACACACTTATAGTGTGCATTCAAATCATTGCAGCCATTTCCAAGATACGCGAAATATATACATATATGGACATCCATACCAGAATTGCTCGTTAAAATACATTAGATATGAATATGTTATGTGCTTCTGATACCTGACCTGATGTTTTTCCAAGCTTGAAGTCTACTACTACTAGAACCCAAAGATTTTTATACTTTTTACGGGAGTGAATAGTATTATAAGTTTGTCATGAAGTTTGTAACATGCAGAAAGAGACAAAATAGACCACATCAGTTCGATTAGACGAATTGATTAAGCCATGTCCGTCTGTCCGTCTGTATGTATGTAAAATAGTCCCTCAGTTAATGAGCTAGAGAGCTGAAATTTTGCACGAACATTTCTTTTTTGATATTGTTCTTTCTATTTTTGATTGGTTTGCATATAAACATACATATAAGTAGAATGATCTAGTGATGCAAATCAATTCTAGATAAAATATCTTTAATGCGTTGTAAATCTATCTACATAAATTATGTATGTAACATACATACATATGTACAATATGTGAAGGGTATACGAGTATACAAATATTTAGAAACACTTACAATGCTTTCACAACAAAGAAAGCCTCCACACTGATAACGCCTATAATTTGAATGAACAATGCGAGATCTTTGTAAGTTGCTTTGTAACAAGGTAAATTTATTTATTTACCTCTCACTATGTTCTTGGCAGATAACATTATTTACAAAATAGTATGTGAACGCATCCAAAGTCATTTTAATAATTATTAAATTTGAAATTATGTTCATTTATTAATGTTGTACTGAACTTACTTCGAATGCCATTTGCTGCAAAAGCCTCAAAGAATTTGGTGGCAAGTATAAAGCAAACAGCAATTGGATATTTATATTTTACAGGTGGCAAAATGCCAGTTAAACCATAATTTGGCAGTGATCGACGTTGATATTTAAGTTGTGTGTTGGAGTCAATGTTAATGGCATCCTCATCATCATCATCATCATTACCTTGCCTTGTTAGAGCATTGATCAGATGCAGTGCTATGTGGGTAGAAGTAGCAAGAAGGGAAGGTAGATCATTCAAATAATATTTCATTTGAAACACTCACTTTCCTCGCTTCCTATTGCAGATGCCCGATACATTATAAGATGATCTGGTATATACCTTATGTATTTAGTTTAAGTTTCTTTCAATTCAACCCAGTTACCACGATTTTATTTTGCGGGTTATATTACGATTATGTTGTGTTGATTCTATTCTACCGACGCCAATGATGTTGAGGACTTACATTGTACACACACACACAATTGAACGATTTGCGCGGTTTTTGTGGTTAAGAGGTTTTACTTTTCTATAAAGATTTATTTGTGTAACAAATATTGAACTTCTAAATAAAGTTGTTTCATTTCATGTTCACGCACTAACGTCTATTCCAAGGCACGACACTTTTCAAACTGAATGCTGAAATGTGGCGTTTTGTTGTCAAAAGAGGCATCATCATCATCATCTACTTGGCATACAATCAGAGCACTTTAAGCAACAGAAAATGTCTCTCAGTCTAGATACGGTAGATAGATAACTCTTAATCTGGTTATACACCATAAGTATGCTAACACTACAGTCTACAGTATCTATGAGATTTTGGAGAAAAAATGGTGAAATCAAATGAAAAAACAAGATCTTACTCTCGCCTGAAAAACGCTACTGTCTGAATGCCAACCTTTACTTTATTTTCAAATGTAAGCAGTATATGCACTTTGGCTACGCCTCGAGAGTTTGTGATAAGTGCAAGGAAAAAACAGTCAGTCACGGGATTCAAGCTCTGCGATTAAGTTGGTCTGCTGACTTAAAAATACTGATAAGGATATAAACAAGTTTATATTAAGCATGCGATTACATAATTTACATATGTTTTGAGTCGTTCTTTATTTTAAATTATACAAAATAATTACCAAACAATTATATCAATTTTTTATTTTTTCTAAATTAACTAATAACAAAACCAAAGAGTTGAAGCTTGCCCACGCTGATGTGTGTTTGGTTTTGCATGAAATTCGGATATATGAAATTTTAAAAGAAAGATTCCTACTGTTTTCCATAGAATATACTTTATTGTAAAAGTTTTTTGTATTGCATTTGATAAATTCAAAAAGAAATCTATCAGTTATTTTGGTTTTTCGTATAATTTGTATTTCGCGCTAAATGTGGATGAGAGAGTTGTAGAAATTTGAAAGCACGAGCCAATCGAATTTAAATTAAATAAAAATAATAATAAACCAAATGATGAATATCATCTCATTTGAATGGCAAAAATGAGGTCTCAGACTAGTTTCTTTGCTTCAAAGAAACTCTTCAAATGTCGCATCTGCCAGAAGCCCATACAAACAAGAACAACAGTCTGTGCCAACGACCACCACAGAACACGTGAATTTGTGCTCTCGCTGGTGTGACGGAAACGTTCTTCGCGATAGCGTTGATAGTTTTGTTCCTTTGTGATTTGTTCCACTTGGTCGAGCAATTGACGTATGCGTAATTGTAATTCGGTGAGTTTTTCCTTTTGGGCAACATTCGCATAATCGATGGCATGCTCACCTACTTGTATGTCGAGATGGACACGCAATTGAGCTCCACTGAACCAGGCAGTACTATTTGATGACATACAAATGATATGTTCGCCAGGTGTATGCGAAGTGAAAGAGATACGGCCCTGTGAGCTATAAACTCTTGAAAGAATTACCTTGTCGTCGCTGTCTCGAACCTCGACATGCATGCCTATGCCTGGTGATGATGGCATAAAGCCATTGGAACGTGGATCATACAATTCCACTTTGTAGTTGACTGTGGAAAATGTAAGTAAATTTATTTAATTATGTATTTTATTACTAGAATCATCAATAGTCGCTACGTCTTACCAATTACTGTTGTCTCATCAGGCACTTCCTCGATAAAGCATTTGCGCTCAGTTTCTGAGATATGGAAGTACAGACCAAAGCTGCTCTGCAGAGTGCAAAGTATTAATGTCACGATTATAAGTAATTTATACATAGCTAAACTATATTAATTCCAATTATGGGTATTGTATTAATATATTATATTTAATAAAACTATGCCCGCCGACACGTCATGAGAAAAGTGGCAGCGAATTGTTTGACAAGCAAGTAAAGCAGACCTGTCAACTCAATGCAAAAAGCTTAGAATTGGAATTGGAAAATATCTTAATAATTTGCTTATACAAAGATTTATACATGAATGTTGTCAAATTTGTCTAATTATTACAACATTGCTAAGTACAACACTTCAAAATCATTTTACTTTCTTTTTATTTAAACTCGAAATATAAGCTTTATAAAAAAAGTGAGTTGGCAGCATCATCAAAACATATGATTTTTCATAAAATATTTTTGTTGACGTTTGACTTTCTTGGAACAACGAACGAACAAAATTCTGCGAATATAATAACACAATTATGGACATAATTCTTTTAATTGGAATAGCTATTGCGTTGCTAATCATACTTATAACATTACTCTTCTTACAACAGAGAAATGTAAAACCAGGTGAATTACTTTGACTACTTAAATTTATTTTTCGAAACACCAATAACACACATTTCGTAAACGCACAGAAAAATCAGCACAGCAACAACAACAGCGTGGGGTACCGCAACGCGCACAGGAAGGTGTTCCTCGACGTGCACAGATTGCACGTAACCAACGAAATCGTCTTCGACAGAATCAACAAGCTGCACAGGCTGATGTGCCAGCCGCTGCTGCTCCGCAAGAACAAGATGATGAGTCTGATCAAGAGGGTGCTGCCGCTAGGGTACCACAAGGTGCAGTGCTTGATGAAAAAATGGGCGCCAAGAAACGTGCTAAAATGGCAGCTAAAGAGCACAAGCGAATAATCCGCGAACACGAATTACAGGAGCGCGAAAAACGCAAAACTTTAGAGGCTAAATTAGATGAGGAACGTAAAGCATTAGAAGAACTTGAAGCCGAAACTGAACGTAAAAAATTGGAAGCTGAACGTTTGAGACGCGAAGCACTTGAGCGTAAGGACCATGAGAGATATCTTGAAATGAAAGCTGCGTTTAGTGTTGAAGAAGAAGGTTTCGAAGAGGGTAATGAAGAGGATGAAGTAAATCTATTAGCAGATTTTATTCAATACATCAAGGACAATAAAGTAGTTGTTCTGGAAGATTTGGCTACTCAGTTTAAATTAAAGACAACGCAAGCCATCGCACGCATACAGGAACTACAAGCCGAAGACACAATCACTGGTGTCATCGATGATCGAGGCAAATTTATATATGTTTCGGAAGAGGAATTGATCTCGGTTGCTAAATTCATTAAACAACGTGGTCGGGTTTCAATAGCAGAACTTGCCGAATCTAGTAATAACCTCATCAATTTGAAGCCAGTCTCTGCAGGTGAAAGTAATGCATGATGTTTGAACGCATAAAATTACGTTTAGTTTATATTTCTGTTATTAGAAATAACAACATGTTTTGATTTTAGTCTTGTATAAAAATTAAACTTAACAAAAAGTTAATTGTTAGTTGCATTTGTTATGCCATAACATCATCAGTAGCCTCTTCAAATTCGTCATCGTCTTCCATTTCCTCGTCACTAGTGACGTCAGGATCATTGGCCTGTGAGCGGCACCGGGCACAATCACAGACAAATATATAATTCTCTTTAAGGATTTTCTGACGAGAATGACGGCTGCGATTGAGTTCACATTCATCAATATACGATATACATATCTCTTCACCGATTTCTATGGGTGCAATAGCTTTAAGAACGACAATGTCGTTGGAGTAAGGAAATGTAGACTGTGCATTTGGTACGCAACTGTGATTTATTTTGCTCTGCAGCAGATAAAGCCCGGAACCTTCAGTATTCAAGAAATCACCAACTTCTATACGACAGAAAAATTGGATTCAGTTTTAATTACAATAGTTTGATATAGTAATATTTACCATCATCTACTTTATCATAAATGTAATCGATAATTTCATCAAGTTTTGCCTTGTCTGCATCAGGCAAAGACAATTTTGTTACCTTTGTGACCCATTCAGCCAGTGGACTGGTTGCAACGCCTTGACTATTAGTGCCCATTATGCCCATTAGAGCTTTGAAAGCGTCTGGTGTGGTAAACTAGACGGAAAGAGAGAAACCAAATTCCTTTCAAATTAATGCTATCAGAAAGCATTAAACAATGGTGCTTACCAAGGCAAATTCTTCATCTTTGAATGCATTACAAAAGGCCAAATATAACTGCCCCAACTGTTGCTCAAAATTCTCTCCCAGCATTTTATGGTAAATCTTTTGATCACGATTCACAATCAGCGATTGAAAAGACTGCAGTTGATCAATAAAATCCTGTTTGTTGCTTTTCTGTTTATACATGGCCATCAAGCGAACTATCAGCATAATTGTACCAGTTTCCGGTGGATAATGTATTTTCTTCCAACACTCATTTAACACATTAATTGGATGGCTGTCGTCAGTGCGAAAGGCGCCCATGCACGCAGCACGATGGTAACGACGCAAAGACTCCTGGCGGCAATCCTCAGAGCAATACCTTACCTTACAATTGGGACAAGTGGCGAATTGAGGCAACCATTGTGTTGTTGGGTCATGTTCCGGCAAAGGAACTACAATTGAATTATTTTTAGCCAAACGATGTACATTCTCTTGTACTGTTTCCAGGGGACGCATGCAATGATCACATGCTGCATAGCCATAGGCGGCATTCCATGAGAATTGACAGGAAACAAAAGGTTCTTCTTCAAATATAACATCACCGGCTGCAATTGCTTTTGTCGCAAACATTGCACGCCCCTACAATATAAGTAGGCACATACTTTTATCTAATTTCCTTTACAAAATATATTTCACCTTACCTTGCCCTCAATTGTACGGATCTCAAAAGGATTCATAATGGTTTTCACTCTTTTTTTATTCGATTTTAAGAAATTCACTACCTCCGTGTGATTGAACACATGCGACTCGCCCGATTCTGAAATAAACGACAACAGCAATAAAAAAGTTTCATTAGAGATGCCAACTTAAAAATATAACAATTGCACACTGGTCCCAATGTCGTTTTTTTTTTGGCATAAATTCTGAATTTAAAGCTAGAGATCTAAAATTTTGCACAGAGTTTTCTTTCTTTTCTTGGCAACAAGAAGATTAATAAATTGAATTCCTTGAAATTAGTTCCACGATTTCGCTTATGGTACCATTAGATAGACTATTTTCCTTTTCTTTTTTTTTTGGCTTAATTCACAAAGACAAAGGTTTTGTACAATTGGCCGCTACTTAAAAGGAACAGAGAATTACACAAAATCGTGCAAGGCGCATTGACCAAATCTACGGGTGGCCTAAGAAATCGGCTCAGTTCCTTCTGCAATTGCTACGCAATGCTGACGCCAATGCTGATTTCAAGGGTCTCGATGTTGATCGTCTAGTTGTCGATCGCATTGAAGTGAACCGTGCTCAGTGCTTGCGACGTCGTACATATTGCGCTCATGGTTGAATTAATCCGTACATGTCATCACCAAGCCATATTCTGACCGAAAAGGAGGAGGTCGTCTGAAAGAAGAAGCTCTCTAAGAAGAAGTTGCAACGTCAAAAGGAGAAAATGTTGCGTTCCGAATAGAAACAAACAAAAGAAAACAAAAAGCCTTAAGATGATTGAACATGTCGCTGACGACATTGTGTCTTCTCACTGTTCTGGTATCCCGACACAGTAAGTCTGGAACAATTTTATACAGCTTCCATCAACAATTTCCAGTTGTCCAGTTTATATAAACTTATAAGATTAATTGTAATAAAAGATCATACAAATTTTATTCTAAAAATTCTTTATTTTATTATTGTGTTTTCAATAGATCCAAACTTAAAAGATATTTACTATTTTCATCTTTTAATCAATGAAATTTTGATGAGTTTTCAGTTCCAAGTAGCAGTTTATTTCAGGAAAAGATACATTCTGCCCTGTAAATTATGTTTTGCGGGATTGATTTTATTGATAATGGTTGTTATTTTCTCTATTAAGCGATTGTTGGATGTGCCAGTCTTTTTGTTTTTAAATTTGGCAATTAGCTCAGTGGCAGTTAGAGGTTTACGCATTAGATAACGACGCACAGCTTCCTCGGTGACACCATGATCCCTAAAAATAATAATAAATATCATTAAAATCAGTAAATTTAAATGGTTTAAAAATAAAAATGTTAATACTCACTCTTCCTTGTTATTTATAACGTCTGCGAATGTTGAAGGCATTAAACTTGGAATTTCTGTTTTCATTCTTTTGGCCGGTGAATTAACAGTATCATTATTGCACTCGGAACTCTGGAGATTAGTTGGCACTCTGCTGCGCTTAAGTTTCTTTGGCTCATTTGCTTTGATGGGTGTTTGAGAGCGTGATTTATTATTAGCTGCGGCTGTTACATTATTCTTTCCATTGCTTTTGATTTCATTGAAATTGGAAGCTTTCTTTTTGGGACCATTGCTTTGATCGTCTTCAGAATCACTACTGTCTGTTGTGCAATCTGACGATGAATCAGAGAGAGTGGGTATGGTATTTTTAACGGCATTCTTAAGTTTGGTATTTTCCGTGTTTTTCTTTTTATTGTTGTCCTTACCGGACTCATCACTTTTCTTTTCCTTATCACCTTTCTCTTCCTCATCACTTTCTTCATCGGATGTTAGTAATCTACGTAAGGCATCTTCCTCAGCTACGCTTTTCATATCTTTGACAAACTTAGCTTCAAGATCCAGTTCACTAAAAGAAAATCAGAAATAAAATTAATAAAACATTCAATAATTCACAGAAAATTTTCAAACTTACTCTTCACTGGAATCAGTATCATAGTCCATTTCACGACCTTCCTCATCCCCATCATCAGATTCTTCGAAGGCTTCACCATCCAAATCACGTTTTTTCTTTTGTTTCTTCTCGATACCTTTTTTGCCTTTTTTACGACTCTTTTCATCATCACTATCATATTCCTTTTTCTTTTTCTTTGATTCTTCATCATCATCTGAGTCTGAATCATCATCGGAGTCAATCCATTCATCCATTTCACTGATCTTTAACTCCTTTGACTTTATATTACTACCCTTCACTTTAAGCTCTTCTGGATCATTTTCCTCCTCTTCGTCGCCACGTAAACGTTTACGCAACATAACCGAAAAGTAATTAAGAATTTTCTTACGGCGGCCAAACTCTTGTTCAGCTTCTTCAGCGGACAATGGCTTATAGCGTTGTATGGGTTGGAAGTTATACCATTCATTTAATGGATATGCCTCGATGGAGCCATCAGGTGTATGTGTGAACACATAATAGGCGGAATTCTGACCAACACCACCTTCGCGTGTGCCCTTGAATTTTTTTCCAGCTTTGCCGCCTTCTTTTAGGATCCATGGCTGTGCCTCCGGATCATACTTCTTGGCAACAATACCAAATTTCTTACGGCGTACTTCCTCACGTAAATCACGATTGTACTCAGAGCCAGCACCAAATTTCGGCATATCCTCATCCATGCCTTTGAATTCTTTCATATTATTCTCTCGTTCCAATTTAACATTATTCCATTGTTGAAAATCCACATTTAGGTTGCCATTAAATCGCATGACATTATGCGTCTTCGAAATATTTTTCGGAACTCGTATATTGAATTCTTGCATATTAGCTGGCTTTGCCGGAGTTGCAGATGTTGACGATTTTTTGGACTTGGATATAGCGGTATTATTATTGAACTTGGTTATTGCAGCCATTCTAAATTCAGAATTGAATCGCACTTGTCACTTCAATATTGTTTTTTAAAATGATTCAACATGATGAAATGCATGCATTTTATACTCAGTTATTGTAATTAAGTATTTGTAATTATTATTTAATTAGTAATTAAGAGTTAATGAGAAAAATTGAGATCAGGATATTACTACCTGGCTTCAAGTACAGTAATTAACGTGACAAGGGTTGTTTTTTTTTATTGTCGTTATTTTTTCTTTGCTTATCTAGAACTAATGAATATTTTAAAACACTTATTAATTGTTCCTAGAAGTCGTATAATTGATTTATTGAAAGATCAAAAGTAAAGGGTAAACCTGCTACCTGCTAAGGCCAGTTTATTTGGGCAATTAAATAGCTTCCGAAAAAATCATAAGAAATTTTATTGGACGCAACCCTAAGCATATTGGCTGCCTTCTCAGAACTCGGCACTCAGATATCAAATCAAAGCTATTCTGGGACTGCTTAATTACTACTAAAAACAATAGCTGCAAATAATTATGTTATCTTGGGAGCAAAGTGACATAGAGGAACTGCAATTGTCCTTATTAGTTCAAAAATATTCAGAGGTCAACAAAAAAACAAAAAAAAAAAATAAACAGTAAAAGAACAATGTCTTGAAAAAATTAACACATAATATCGAAGAAGTCTTAACGATCAATGTAGGATCTAAAGAGCATTTAATGTCCCACTGTGATGCATTAATTTGGACCAGAGACTAACAGAAATTGCAAAATTGGGATTGTTGTCTCTCGAATGAGCTGACTAGCTCCAGACCTTCCCTAATCCAATCTAATGAGACCAAATGACCAAAGTTCTTTCGAATTAAGTATTGTACATAGTATAAAACATTTTTTATTTTAAATTTGTGTCACCAAATGTATTCCATTCCGAACTGAACTTTTCTTTTTCTTAATTTAAAATAAAAATGCATTCAACTTTGCATTATCCAAGGCCTTCATTTTCTATGTAGTGATGTTGTTGATTTTTAATATATTAGAAATTTGTTTGAACTGATCTTTTTCATTTGTAAGATGCATGATGCGAGTGTACTTATGTATTTGGAAATTACGCCGTTTATTTTAGCCATAGGTACATTTTGCCTTGTATAGTGTGTTTTACGGGATTGATTTTCTTTAGTATCTTTGTCATGGTCTCCACTAAACGTTCACTAGAAACGCCAGTCTTTTTGTTTTTAAATTTGGTAAGCAGCTCAGTGGCAGTTAGTGGTTTACGCATAAGATAACGACGCACAGCTTCCTCAGTAATACCATAATCCCTGTTAAAGGAAAATATATTTAATATCATATCAACAAAATCAATACTACATTTCAATTACAATAAAACTTACTCTTGTTTGTTATTCATGACTCCTGAGAATGTTGAAGGCATTGAATTTGGAATTTCTGATTTCAAACGTTTGGCCGGAGTGGTGACAGGGCTATTGCTACTCTCAGAGCCCGTCAGATCAGTTGGCATACTATTTAGTTTGCGTTTGTTTGGCTCACTTGCTAAAGTGGGCGTTGAAGAACGTGATTTAGCTACGGCTGTGACATTATTTTTTCCGCTGCTGCTGTTGCTGTTTGTTTCTTTGGGATTCGTACTTTTCTTTTTAAGACCATTGCTTTGATCATCTTCGGAATCACTGCTTTCCGTTGTAAAACCAGACGATGAATCAGAGTTTCCACCGGTTTTCGACTTCTTTTCATCCTTGGTATGTTTTTTATTTTTCTTCTTATCCTTTGTAGCATCATCCTTCTTACTTTCCTTTTTTTTCTTTTCGTCGTCTTCATTATTGGACTCATCGCTTTTCTTTTCTTCATCACTTTCTTCATCGGAAGTAAGTAATTTACGCAAAGCATCTTCCTCAGCTACGCTTTTCATATCTTTGTCTAATTTGGCTTCAGGATCAGGCTCACTAAAAGAAAATAACAAATATCAACAATACAATTTTTTCACATTTCACAGAAATATTAACTCACTCTTCACTGGACTCAGTATCATAGTCCATTTCACGACCTTCCTCATCCCCATCATCAGATTCTTCGAAGGCTTCACCATCCAAATCACGTTTTTTCTTTTGTTTCTTCTCCATACCTTTTTTGCCTTTTTTATTGCTCTTATCGTCATCGCTGTCATCGTCCTTTTTCTTTTTCTTTGATTCTTCATCATCATCTGAGTCTGAATCATCATCGGAGTCAATCCATTCATCCATTTCACTGATCTTTAACTCCTTTGACTTTTTATTACTACCCTTCACTTTAAGCTCTTCTGGATCATTTTCCTCTTCTTCGTCGCCACGTAAACGTTTGCGCAACATAAGCGAAAAGTAATTCATGACTTTTTTACGGCGGCCAAACTCTTGTTCAGCTTCTTCAGCGGACAATGATTTATAACGTTGTATGGGTTGGAAATTATACCATTCATTTAATGGATATGCCTCGATGGCGCCATCTGGTGCATGCGTGAACACATAAAATGCGGCATTCTCACCAACACCACCTTCGCGTATACCCTTAAACTTTTTCCCACCTTTACCACCAACTTTCAGGATCCACGGCTGTGCATCCGGACGATAACGTTTGGCAATGATACCAAATTTCTTACGGCGTACTTCCTCACGTAAATCACGATTGTACTCAGAGCCAGCACCAAATTTCGGCATATCCTCATCCATGCCTTTGAATTCTTTCATATTATTCTCACGTTCCAATTTCACATTGCGCCATTGTGAGAAATCCACATTCAGTGTGGCATTGAAACGCATGACATGATGTTTTTTCCGTAGATTTTTTGGAACTCGTATTTTAAATTCCTGAACATTTGCTGGCGGTGATGCAGTCGATGAAGACGAACTTGTGGATGTCGTGCTATTAACGCTGGTACTGCTCGATTTAGCTGTTACGGACATGCTTTCTAATAACACACGGTAGTGAAATAAAAATATTAACTACACTCTTTTTTTTCTGCTTTTATTTTATTTTTCTTTGTAATATCAGTTGACAACAAATTACTAGAGCCAAGTGACAGTACAGAGTGACCAGACTCTCATTCATTCGTTAAATTATGAAATCGACAGAATAATTTGCCAGTGATGGTCGCTCTAACAAATGTTTACGATTATAAAAAATTTGTTGAGGCGTTTCGTTGACAATTTAGTTACAGTATTTTAGTTTGTGTCGTGCGTCGTGTGTTGTGAAACAAAAATGTCAAAATTGCCAACAAATATTCATTTGAGGAATGTACGGCTTGCGCCACATGTGATGTACATTTGTCCGGAGTGTGGTAGAGGTTTTCGTACACAAAATGATTGGCGTATGCATCTCAATATAAAGCATGACTACTCAAACAAAACCATCCAAGATTATGATTTTAAACGGGTAACGGAGCGTTTCCATGAATGTCAGACTTGCCTCAAATGGGTGGCCAGTGAGAAGAACACAATGGTGATGATTCAATACCATCGTTTCACACACTTGCCATATCCTCTCATATATCGTTGCTTGCATTGCCGGGAGATGTTCCAAAGACGGCGACTATTGAATGATCACTTGGAAATGCAACATGCTCGTGAAATAAAACAATATGAGGCAAGAGTAAATGCGAATAAATTAAAGGAAGAGAACCAGCGACAGCAGCAGCAGCAACAGAAAAATATGCTGCCCGCACCAATGCGACAACAGCAAACCCAAGCACAACGTAAACCACAGCCGAAACAACATCAATCGCAGCATATAAGGCAACCAAAAAAACAAGAAAAAGATGACTTAATTCGTAAGGCTTTGATTAATAGTCACATTGACTTGGATTTTGAAGCAAGATCTTCTTCAACTGTGCACACTGAAAAGAATCCGAACGAAGTGGCACTCGATCGCAGTCTAAGCGCTTTAGAGGAATTGATGCGCCAAGATATGACAGATAACGTTGAGACATTATCAAGTAATGCAACTACAAATAAAGACAGTGGTAATGTTAAAGTAGAAATAAGGGAGGAGGAGTCTTTGGAAGATTTATTTGGTTATCTTCTGCATGACGATTTTGAAGAGAGAATGTTGGTGATGAAGCCACAGGAAGAGCCAGAGATTAAATCGGTCAAATTAGAACTTGAGCACATCAACAATAACCTTCAAGATAATACAGATGATAAACTGATTTCAATACAAATTGATGCTTTAGACAAAGAAGAAGTTAAACAGTTAAACCAATCTTCTCCTGGTTTGCTAAAAAAAAGCAACAAAAAAAAACTACTATCAACGATAAGCACAAACAGAGAACAACCGAAGCCAAGGGTCAAAGCAAACGCATAAAATTGACCAACGAGGAATATGAGAATTTACTTAAGAAGGAAATGTATAAACACGTCATTTATTTATGTCCAGAGTGTGCTAAAGAATACAATACGGAAAATGGCTGGCGTAAGCATGTCTTCAATGAGCATGATTTCGCCCATATCACTAAGACAAAGTTCAATAAACGTGACGGTGGCTTATCATATGATTGCCTTGAGTGTTTTGAAGTGATTCACACTAGAAAACATTCAGATCTACTTCGTCATTATTTTCTACATTCCCCATATCGTTCTTACTTAAAATGTAATATATGCAATCGCACTAAATCTAATACCGCGAAGATTATAAATCACATAAAATACAATCATAATGCTGAGCTTCAGGTTGCCTTTGAGAAAATAGCGGCGGATGTCGAAGTAGATGATGAAAACGATGATGAAGACACAATGTCATCGCTGCGTTGTGAACATTGTAACAAAGTATTTAAATATCCGGAACGACTGTATAAACATACTTTAGATTGTAAACGTAAATATAATGATAAAGACGGTCCCAATAACTTGGAGGTCGGTTATAAAGAAATGTTAGCCCATCTTCATGATACCAATGTACGCATGGCATCAATTCGAGCAAATATGTAATGAAGTGTTTTGTTAAATACTCTACAAGTAAAAATAAATATTTACCATAAAATTTCTTTGGTTTTATTTTCTTGATTTTATTAAGAACACAAAATGATAGACGTGAAGATTTGGAATGTTAAAATAAATCGTGGCACAAAACGTTTTTGACAAAACTAAATCAAACTATTATTACTAAACTCAATTATCACCATCATAACTACTATTATGGTTTATATTTTCTATTTTCAGTAAAATTTATCTAACCATGTTTTGAAGTCTCGCTTACTATTACATTATTGCATACATACATACAGACCTCCTTTCGACACTTTTACCAGCTTAGTGCTTTAGGCCAAAAATTAAAAATTTTGTTAAGATAAAATGTTGTAAAAATTATGATTAAAACAAGAACCAGGAATTTGAAACGATTAAGCCAATGTTGTCTGGACATTTGCATCATACGAATTATGCGCTCGGCGGAGGCTTCAGTGGCAGCAATGCTACCACTGTTATCAATAACAAAGTGTGATTTCGCACATTTCTTTTCAAGTGGCATTTGGGCAGTGATACGTATGCGTGCATCAACTTCGTTGTATTCGTTACGTGCCATAAGACGATGAAGTTGTTGATCGCTATCACTAAAAATGACAAATGAAGAAAGAAGAAAATTAACATGATCAGTATATCAACAAATCTAACAATCGAAAGAAAGGCACAGTGTTCCACCAGGTTGCTGTACTCACCAAGTGACTGTAACTATCTTGTATATGAAATCAATAAGTAGCCCAGTTTCAAAAAGCAATGGTAAATCTAATACAATCCAGGAGCGTCCAGACATCAAATGTTTAAAAACTTCCTTAAATATCTGACGATGGATAACAGGATGTGTAATCTGGTTAAGTTTCCCACGCAGTAATGGGTCATTGAATATTATACTTCCTAGAGCGGCACGATTGATTTCTTTCGATGGCAATAGCACGCTGGGACCAAAAGTTTTACGTATGCGTTCCCAACATGGTTTACCGGGCTCCACAACTACAAGACCGCAATACAATAATTCCATATAAATTAATGTTTCCTGTTTACATACACAACGTCAGGGTCATTAAATTTTCAATGTTGTACTTACTTTGGCGAGCAATTTTATCTGCACAGATAACAGGAATACCATTTCTTTCAAATACTTTGGCTACAGTACTTTTGCCTGTAGCAATACCACCAGTAATTGCCACAATAAACATTTCTTGTAATTATTTCTTAACTAATTTCCTCTTTATAAAATATATATTATCTTTTCAGTTTCTATCCTGAGACATGCCAACTGATTTGAAACAAATAATCAAATTTTATTGTGTAACTACGTTAATAGTTTCGTGGAAGTATACTTCACAAGCGAGCATTTGTTAATTAAACTATCATTGCAATCATTAAATAAATGACAGCAATATACACATATAAAACAAAAACACAAAAAGAAACGAGTCTGAACAAAAGACCAAACGGGGTTTTTACGACTTATAAATTTAGCACTAAAAATACCCTCATTAGTGTTGAGGAATATTATTTATGCTTAATGACCTTAGCAGCACTAAATACAGTATATCCGCCATATTGATTTCGTTTGGCGTATAAATGTCAATCCTTGTGAAATTTTAGCTCATTCATTAAGTCGAACAAAACAGTTGAAAACTAACTTAGAATAAAAGTTAAATAAACGAAGGAGCTGTGTCAAATACAAAATAACTTCTTGTTATCATAATAAAAAATTGTAAGATTGTGAAAAACAGTTTATTCGCGTGTTTTATCGAAGTTTGCTATAGAGAAAAGAAGATCTGTAAACATGGTTGATAAAATTGAAATGAGTCTCGATGACATTATTAAGGCAGACCGCAGCCAGAAGAGAAATGGAGCTGGTGCTGGAAAGCGTGGTGGTCTTGGCGGTGGCCAACGACGTGGTGGTGGTCCACAGCGTGGTCCACGCCGTGGCGTTAGAGCTTCAACGCGTAAGCCACAAGCACCAACCGGCAGTGGCGGCGGTGGTGTACTTAAAGGTCGCGTACGCGGCGGCATACAAAAAGCTAAAATCGCACGGGTAATTTAGTGTTCCAATTAAAAGTTATTTACCATAAATAAAAAAAAGAAATTGGAGAAACGATTCTTGTGTAGAGGAGAAGGAACTTCGTCATACTTTTTGCAACCAGTGGAGAGAGATTGATTTTATTTATCAGCTTAAGTGAAAATAATATGGCGGCGGCCATAAGCATAAATAAAATCGTTATGACAAAAAAAAAAAAAAAAAAAAAAAAACCAACGGTACGCGACGTCGTGTATGTGTTTGGGAGTGAAAGAGGCAGGCATTGCATTTGGGTCTTCGGCGAAAAATATTAATAAAAACAATGTACATATACAATACCAACGAGAATAAGAATCAAAACAAAATACGTATACCAATTACCAATACCCAATACTCGTATAAGTTGTTATCAATATATAAATTATAAATATATGAACGAACAAAACCAAGAACAACAACAACAACAGCAGCATCACCTCACCCATTGATTCTTGTTGATTTGATATTTTACTAATCGTACGAAAATTAATGGTTAATTTGCCTTTTGTTTTTTTCGAGGGGAGGCAAATTATCTTTTAATTTATATAGTGTATATTACTTCTTATCTTATATATCCATAAATAATCAATTTATCAATTTTTGAGCCAAACATTAAAATTACTACTACTACTACAACGTAAATTGTAACCGTTTGACCAATTTGAAATGGTCTGATTGTAAGACACAGGAAACTAAACTAAATCAAACCAAATCAAATTCTCGCTTTTACTGCTTCCACTTGTGTTTGTTGATAGAGCTGAGCAGGGGCCTCTTAAACATCTCCTGATGTGCACAATCATATATCGACATATGTATCTATAGGAATGAGAATTATTATAATGTGTAGAGACAGAGAATTGTAAAAAGTTGAATCCTGGTCCAGAAACGTTGATGAAGGGGCTTCCACGACATATGAAAACGACTCCACATATAAATCAAATCAAACACACGAAACCAAACCAAACGATCTACATCAACCAAACCTCCTACTCCTCCTACTTCTCTAGGGTGATGTTAATAGCGCTTGGAAACACGACATGTTCGATGGACCAAAACGTGGCGGCGTGGGTTCAGGACTTACTAAATTAGTCGTCGGTAATTTGGATTATGGAGTTTCGAACACGGATATTAAAGAGCTTTTTAACGAATTCGGCACTCTGAAAAAAGCCGCTGTACATTACGATCGTTCCGGCCGTTCCTTGGGTAAGTTGCCTATAAATTTCAGTTTATTTCGTATTTCTTTTATTTATTAAGTATTTGTTCACATTTTTAGGAACTGCTGATGTTATTTTTGAACGTCGTTCAGATGCTCTTAAGGCAATTAAGCAATATAATGGCGTTCCTCTAGATGGTCGCCCTATGAGCATTCAATTGGCCACAGATTTAAATGCTTTGCAAGTTCTACCGGTTGCTACAAAAGTTGGCAGTCTAAAACCTCGTCGTTCTGTTGGTGGTGCCCCAGTTCGACGTAGTGGTAAGTAACATTGTTTTAAGTTAAAAAAAACTTCAAAGATTTCTTTATTAAATATTCTTTTTTTTTCATATTAGCTCCCCGTCCGGGTGGTGCACGCCGAACCTTCAACAAACCACGCGGCGGTGGTAAGCCTGGTGGCGCCCGTGCTGCACGTGTGCCGCGTAAAAACCCACCAACCGCTGAGGAATTGGATGCCGAACTGGATGCATACGTGAATGATATGAAGGCTTAGATAGATGATTATAGACTTGTTTGTGTACGCTCTGAAACGTTGGCGTATTATGCTTGTTGAATGAAGTTGATAAAGTAAAGAATAATGTAATTATAAAAGTTAAATGTATTAACACTTATTTTTTTGTCTCAAGTTGAGCTCTTTAGTTATATGAGGAAAAAAATAGAATCCAATCAAATACAATAATTGAAATGCAAACATGTCCTCCTCACCAGAAGTGGGGGAGAGAGACCGATTATTATATGCCAAGACAATGATAAGAAATATTTAATGATATTAAAATTATTCAGTCTTTATTATAAAAAAAAAAATAAAGAATAAATTCAAACTAAGTAAACCTTAACGAATGTAACACAAATTTAAAAGAGAAAGAAGGAAGTCACACTCTTCACACAGTTTTCGGAAAACGTTCGCCGCTTAAGAATATTAAGAGTATATCATATAAATCAATATAGAAATAAGAAAAAAGAAAATTATACATTAAAACTTAGTTGACAAAAAATTATGAATGATGTTTTAATTTTGTCTACATAGTAGATCCTGTTCCTGTTTTTTTTTCTTATATACATTCTTTATTACTAGGTGAACCCGCGGCCGACACAATCGACCGCATTCTAGAAAAAAAAAAACATTTCTTTTTTGAGTGCTAATAACTTCTCTGTAAACAATGTTCTTTGTGGAAACTACCACGTGATAAATGGCACTGATCTCATGTTTCAGAAAAATAAAATCGCAATCCATTGAATGATCGAACTCTACTGGCGGCAACATGCAATTGTCCGTGGCTAAACACTGGCTATCTCAACAAAATTCCAACTTTTTGACCTTGGGAGTTATTTATAGTCATTGCAAAAGCTGGAATGACTGGAAATTGAGTTCTTTGAAATTAAAACGGTAAAAAGAGTTACCGAATAAGTCAAATGAATACGGGGAGTTAAAATTCGAATATTACGCGCTAAACCTGTGAACAACTCGCAATCCGAGTTCTGTTAACTAATGCTTTTCCTGTATTTAAATTCTGTATTAATAATACTATACATTTTTCTTTTAAAATCAATTTATGGGGAGGCAGATCACTAACTGATACAGTATTCAAAAACTCAACAGGAAAATTACGAGTATTATACATCATCACTAACAATTTTATCAAAGCTGTAGTAAGCCTGCTCCTCTCCAGGCAATCGTTTTAAGACTTCTAAATTTATAGATGAACAATCATCATTTTTTTTTGAACCAAAATAACTGAATTCAAAATGTCAGTAGATAAAATAGTTTCCGGAATGTTTCCAAATGTATCATTGTTTTGGTTTACATGTTCACAAGTTAAATTATTCGGTGTTTCAACGATATCCGAACCGAACTGAGAAAAGTGAAATGGAATTCACCGTTGCCAAGTGATATAAGAAATTGAACAAATTGAATTTCATGAGGAAGGGCCCAGGAAGGGATCATTTTCATGGACCGTGTGGCGAACACAATCGAAATCAACGTGCATGATCGACAACAAATGCTCAAAGCGTTATCCTCGTGTTTGTTTCTTTTTTATATACTTCTATAGAAGATGTGTACTTGCTCAATCATTTCTTCATGTCTTCTTTCACATACTGAATGCACGAAAATATTTTTATGACGAAATAGAATTTGGATATTAAAGTGCATCGCATAGCAATAACTGGTTACAAAACTCACTCATTCATTTTTAGCAAGAGTTATTCAAAAGGCGTTTTTGCACTCAATGCAGCTCTCTATTCCGGAATCCTAAAAAAACCCCTAAAAATAACCCAAGCCCACCCCCAGAACAATCCCAACACACTTATTTTACCAACACATTTGTGAGCAAGCCTGTTTGTTTCTAGTACATTTTCTAAATTCTTTCCAAAGATTATTGTGGTTTTTTATTTTTAAGTGCCCCGCACACGGTCAAGCATCATGCAAGCATATCAGTCGATTATATCCTGTTATATTTTGAAGTGAGAAGATGACATTGTCAATGACGGATGAAACTTTCATAGCATTTAAAGAAGTGAGCATAAAAACGAAAAAAAAAAAAACTTTAAAAGAAAATGAAAAAAGAATGGTTTAAAAGTTGGGAAAAAAAAAACTAGTTCACGCATGGAAATTTATTGAAGGACTATCTAGTTAGTGGATTATGTGTGTGCATATATGCCTGTATATGTAACAATTATATATTGTTGCACACAGATGGCGTTATTTACAACAGTATCGCATCTGGCAATACTGTAACTATATTCATGTCAAAGCCTCATCATTAGGCTTTGTTTACCAGTATCTGTCATTTCGCTGAAGTGTACACAACATAGTTTTTTTGTGCTCCGAGTATGTCAACTTTCGTGCCGTCAAAACGCAATTTGCGGGAAGCCTTGCTTTTTTGCTTCAATTTGAAGAAAAATACCACCCAAGCCCGTCAATTGCTGTTGGATGCCTACCCGAACCATACTCCATCGATTTCAACCTGTGAGTACTGGTTTCGACGCTTCAAAAGTGGTGTTTTTGATACCGAGGACAAGGAGCGACCTGGCCAGCCCAAAAGGTTCGAAGACGCAGAATTGGAGGCATTGCTGGACCAAAACCCGTGCCAAACGCAAGAAGTGCTCGCCGAAACGTTGGACGTTGACCAAGCAACCATTTCCAGACGTCTCAAAGCGATTCTACCGGTTGCTACAAAAGTTGGCAGTCTAAAACCTCGTCGTTCTGTAGGTGGTGCCCCAGTTCGACGTAGTGGTAAGTAACATCGTTTTAAGTTAAAAAAAACTTCAAAGATTTCTTTATTAAATATTCTTTTTTTTTCATATTAGCTCCCCGTCCGGGTGGTGCACGCCGAACCTTCAAAAAACCACGCGGCGGTGGTAAGCCTGGTGGCGCCCGTGCTGCACGTGTGCCACGGAAAAAACCCACCAACCGCTGAGGAATTGGATGCCGAACTGGATGCATACGTGAATGATATGAAGGCTTAGATAGATGATTATGTACTTGTTTGTGTACGCTCTGAAACGTTGGCGTATTATGCTTGTTGAATGAAGTTGATAAAGTAAAGAATAATGTAATTATAAAAGTTAAATGTATTAACACTTATTTTTTTGTCTCAAGTTGAGCTCTTTAGTTATATGAGGAAAAAAATAGAATCCAATCAAATACAATAATTGAAATGCAAACATGTCCTCCTCACCAGAAGTGGGGGAGAGAGACCGATTATTATATGCCAAGACAATGATAAGAAATATTTAATGATATTAAAATTATTCAGTCTTTATTATAAAAAAAAAATAAAGAATAAATTCAAACTAAGTAAACCTTAACGAATGTAACACAAATTTAAAAGAGAAAGAAGGAAGTCACACTCTTCACACAGTTTTCGGAAAACGTTCGCCGCTTAAGAATATTAAGAGTATATCATATAAATCAATATAGAAATAAGAAAAAAGAAAATTATACATTAAAACTTAGTTGACAAAAAATTATGAATGATGTTTTAATTTTGTCTACATAGTAGATCCTGTTCCTGTTTTTTTTTCTTATATACATTCTTTATTACTAGGTGAACCCGCGGCCGACACAATCGACCGCATTCTAGAAAAAAAAAAACATTTCTTTTTTGAGTGCTAATAACTTCTCTGTAAACAATGTTCTTTGTGGAAACTACCACGTGATAAATGGCACTGATCTCATGTTTCAGAAAAATAAAATCGCAATCCATTGAATGATCGAACTCTACTGGCGGCAACATGCAATTGTCCGTGGCTAAACACTGGCTATCTCAACAAAATTCCAACTTTTTGACCTTGGGAGTTATTTATAGTCATTGCAAAAGCTGGAATGACTGGAAATTGAGTTCTTTGAAATTAAAACGGTAAAAAGAGTTACCGAATAAGTCAAATGAATACGGGGAGTTAAAATTCGAATATTACGCGCTAAACCTGTGAACAACTTGCAATCCGAGTTCTGTTAACTAATGCTTTTCCTGTATTTAAATTCTGTATTAATAATACTATACATTTTTCTTTTAAAATCAATTTATGGGGAGGCAGATCACTAACTGATACAGTATTCAAAAACTCAACAGGAAAATTACGAGTATTATACATCATCACTAACAATTTTATCAAAGCTGTAGTAAGCCTGCTCCTCTCCAGGCAATCGTTTTAAGACTTCTAAATTTATAGATGAACAATCATCATTTTTTTTTGAACCAAAATAACTGAATTCAAAATGTCAGTAGATAAAATAGTTTCCGGAATGTTTCCAAATGTATCATTGTTTTGGTTTACATGTTCACAAATTAAATTATTCGGTGTTTCAACGATATCCGAACCGAACTGAGAAAAGTGAAATGGAATTCACCGTTGCCAAGTGATATAAGAAATTGAACAAATTGAATTTCATGAGGAAGGGCCCAGGAAGGGATCATTTTCATGGACCGTGTGGCGAACACAATCGAAATCAACGTGCATGATCGACAACAAATGCTCAAAGCGTTATCCTCGTGTTTGTTTCTTTTTTATATACTTCTATAGATAGATGTGTACTTGCTCAATCATTTCTTCATGTCTTCTTTCACATACTGAATGCACGAAAATATTTTTATGACGAAATAGAATTTGGATATTAAAGTGCATCGCATAGCAATAACTGGTTACAAAACTCACTCATTCATTTTTAGCAAGAGTTATTCAAAAGGCGTTTTTGCACTCAATGCAGCTCTCTATTCCGGAATCCTAAAAAAACCCCTAAAAATAACCCAAGCCCACCCCCAGAACAATCCCAACACACTTATTTTACCAACACATTTGTGAGCAAGCCTGTTTGTTTCTAGTACATTTTCTAAATTCTTTCCAAAGATTATTGTGGTTTTTTATTTTTAAGTGCCCCGCACACGGTCAAGCATCATGCAAGCATATCAGTCGATTATATCCTGTTATATTTTGAAGTGAGAAGATGACATTGTCAATGACGGATGAAACTTTCATAGCATTTAAAGAAGTGAGCATAAAAACGAAAAAAAAAAAAACTTTAAAAGAAAATGAAAAAAGAATGGTTTAAAAGTTGGGAAAAAAAAAAACTAGTTCACGCATGGAAATTTATTGAAGGACTATCTAGTTAGTGGATTATGTGTGTGCATATATGCCTGTATATGTAACAACAATAATATAAAGAAGGAAATAAACTAAATTGGCCTGGGGGATTTGGTGTCTTCTTTGTTTGTTTATTTTGTCAATAAAAATTATTATTATTTAAATTTGTCTCATTTGAAATATAATGAAAATTCATTCCTTAGAAGTTTCTATTATATAATGTGCCGCTAGCAACAAATGAAATCGTGGTTACCCGTGTATTGCCCCTATGATGAATGGTTCAAAAACTGTAATCGACTGTGATATCGATATCGTTCGTATGGTCTGACACATTGGTCTGCTAGAGTTTGTCGAGTTTCATCTCAGCGAAGCCATCTTTCTTTTCTTTGCAGTTCGTGAGTAAGTGACAAGGTGGGTTTTTCTTTGTGTTTTAATTTTTCTAAACAAAATTAACTTTGTGTTCATTGAGGTGAGGTTTGTGTTTAGTTGTTAATTTCATTGAATAATTGTTGGAAAACTATTTGGCAATTGATATAAAAAAAAAAAAGAATATATATTGCACGTGTTTTCCACTTTTTTTTTGTTTTTGTTTTTTTGTATAAATGACGGCACGGTACTAATATATAGCCTTTTCAGTTTAAGTCTCAAAATGCAATTGTTTGTGCGTGGCTTGGAGAAAGTTGAGACCCTGGAGGTTGACCAAAACTCTAACATTGCGGATGTCAAGGTATGTTTATTTAATTGACATTGTAAGCTAGAAATATTTAGTAAAGTGCTAATGCCTTTTTTACAAATTTAGGCACGAATTAATCAACTCTATGGCTTTACAATAGGCCAGTTTAACCTCAATTGTGAGGGCTCTACTGTGGATGATAATATGCCGATTCACGAACTCTCTTCATTCGAATTGGATATTACTATTCCATTGGTTGGTGGTAAAGTGCACGGTTCCTTAGCGCGTGCAGGAAAGGTCAAAGGTCAGACACCAAAGGTAGAAAAGCAGGAGAAAAAGAAAAAGAAGACCGGGCGGGCTAAAAGACGTATTCAATATAATCGCCGTTTCGTCAACATAGTCCAAGGTTTCGGCCGTCGTCGTGGTCCCAATGCAAACTCTTCATAAGCATCAGTAACATGAAAATTACATGATATATGAAATAAAAAAAAGTGTCTGGTTTAAAACTGAATTTGGATAAGCTGGTACACCGCCTAAAATAATTTTTAATTGTAAAGTGTTTAGTAATTTGGTGAATGTCTGACTAATTGCATACAATTTTAATTATGCTTCATTATTAACGATCTGCTGTACACACTTCCAATGGAGGAAAGATTCTTTTTGATGCCACTGTCCAATGAAGCCGGTTCGTTAGTTTGTTGACTGCAAATTTAGACAATTGTTGGGCACAACTTAAAATTGATATTTTATGATCTTTGAGCGTCGTGGAACGATACCCAAAATGCTTCTTTTTGTTTTAGTTCTGACTAGCTAAACATGCGCGATTTGTACATATATATGTATGTATATAGACGACACAACAACTCGACTCTGCTATGCATCCTTTCTTTGAAATGTTTGTTCGTTGATAAGGAAAACGTGATATGTCAATGGTTAGGATGTTGATAGAACAACAGCCGGCTATGCCGATGTTTTTCCTTGCCCATTTTTGCCTTTTTCGTATGATTGTTCATTTCATTTGGTTTGTGAATGGTGAGGATGAATGAAATTGCATTGCAGAAGCAGCGGTATATCATTGCAATTTGCTTTATGCCGTTTCACACGTTGAATTTTATGGGCAGACCTCTTTTGCGTTACGAGTTTGTTGACAAGAGGATTATGGAGTACATTTTAACTCGTTTACCACGCTTTAAATATTGCTGTTTTCCGTTTCTGGTTTATTCCCATATTTATTTTGTCATTTTCGTTTGGTTTCATAAAGTGAGGGTGGATGAACTTGCATTGCAGAAGTAGCGATATATCACTGAATATGAACAAATTTGCTTCACGACCGAAGTAGACTAATTCACAAAGAAACTCAAATAAAGTGGAAAATGAAGGAAAATATTGGCGCCAAATTTAACGTCAGCTTGAGTTACCAAGTGCCGTTTTACACTTGCGATTCTTGTGCAAAATCCTCTCTCGCAACTTTTGTTTGTTGACGAGGGATGCGTGGTGAGCGAGGTAGTGGGGTTGCTTCTACTAACAGCAGTTTTCAATTCTGTCGACATTTTTCGTTTTCTTCTTTCGCCTTTTTCGTTGTTTCTTATTTTCGTTTGGTTTCGTAGAGTGAGAGTGGATGAAATTGCATTGTAGTAGCAGCGAGCAAGCCCGCAATATCAAAGTAGACTGAGCGATTGTTCGCAATCGCAAATGTAAAACCGGTCCAAAGAAGAATCGCCGAAAACTGACAGACGCATAACTCGAATCTACAAAGAAACAAGTAAAGAGTAATGAACAAAAATTTGCTGAACTACACGTCTTTCTATCGAAATTGTAACCAAAAACTAACTCGAATCTACAAAGAAACAAGTAAAGAGTAATGAACAAAAATTTGCTGAACTACACGTCTTTCTATCGAAATTGTAACCAAAAACAACAAACAGGAACTCAATGTGTGATGGACCAAAGAAGAATCGGCAAAATTCACAGACTCAACATATGAAACACGTCTAAATTGAAACCAAAAACAACAAAGAGTAATCAGTAATAGCTGTCGTGCCGTCTAAATCGTGTTCGAGCAGTCTTACTGTTCAGATGTTTATTTCGCAACTAATAAATATATTTTTTTTTTATCAGATCCAAACAGCCCCAATAATGACAATGGGAAAAGCATACTTCCCGTTTGTCGTTACTGATCCCAGGAACAAAAACCAGGGTTCCTTGTTAACCATACAGCCGCCCGAAGCTAGAGCAAGATCTTGCTCTCCTCTTCTGTCTACTAGTGCAGTAAACACTAGTCACTCACTTCCATGGAGTGCCCAGTGCCCTTCCCCTCCCCAGTAAAAACTGTTTTTAAAACTACAACAAACACAATACAAAGCACAGCATTTACATCTACAGCTAGTGCAGTTTCAGAGACAACAACAATGTTCTCAGCTACTGCATCGATTGCGTCATCACATGCAGTTACTGTAACAGCAACAAACACCCAAACATTTAATGGACCCATAAACAACCCAATGCTAGAACAAGCAAGCTGCAAACAGCGAAAATAGGGAATCATCTGAAACGGATACGGCATCAATCAATAATAAAAATTCTTTATGCAAGCTAAAGCAATTAAGGAGACAACTATATCACCAGCAGGAAGTTTAGAAGTACTTTTGGGTATTTTTTTAGTATTTAGAAATCGTTAAAAATTGTAATAAATTCTAAGAATGGAAAAAAGTATCTGAATTAGATTGGATTAGATTAAAGTAAGAGAGAGATAAAAAATGCTTTCCTGATGTGTGTTTTTATGATGAGCGTACGAACAAGTGGCCGAATGACCGACCGAGCGTCGTTAGTGTTGAGGGATATTATTTATGCTTAATGATCTTAGCAGCAGTAATTAGAGTTCATCCGAAATATTGATTTCGTCTGGCGTATAAATAACAGTCCTTCTGAAATTTTAGCTCATTCGTTGATAGACCACTAAGAGAAATATACAATAAATAAAAATATTATAAACGAAAGAACTGTGTTAAATACAAAATAACATCTTGTTATAATAATAAAAAATTGTAAGATTTTATCGAAGTTTGCTATAGAGAAAAGAAGATCTTTAAACATGGTTGATAAAATTGAAATGAGTCTCGATGACATTATTAAGGCTGATCGCATCCAGAAGAGATCTGGAGATGGTGGTGGAAAGCGTGGTGGTCTTGGCAGTGGCCAACGACGTGGTGGTGGTCCACGCCGTAGCGTTAGAGCTTTACCGCGTAAACCACAAGCATCAACCGGTAGTGGCGGCGGTGGTGTACTTAAAGGTCGCGCACGCGGCGGCATACAAAAAGCTAAAATCGCACAGGTAATTTAGTGTTCCAATTAAAAGTCATATACCATAAATAAAAAAAGAAATTGGAGAAACGATTCTTGTGTAGAGGAGAAGCAACTTCGTCATACTTTTTGCAACCAGTGGATAGAGATTGATTTTATTTATTATAACATAAATAAAATCTTATTAAAAAAAAAAAAAAAAAAAAATGTTGATTTGATATTTTACTAATCGTACGAAAATTAATAATTTGCCCTTTGTTTTTTTTTTCGAGGGAATGAGAGAATTGTAAAAAGTTGAATCCTGGTCCAGAAACGTTGATGAAGGGGCTTCCACAACATAGAAAACGACTCCACATACAAATCAAATCAAACACACGAAACGAAATCACACGATTTACAATATATTAATCAAATCTCCTACTCCTCCTACTTCTCTAGGGTCATGTTAATAGCGCTTGGAAACACGACATGTTCGATGGACCAAAACGTGGCGGCGTGGGTTCAGGACTTACTAAATTAGTCGTCGGTAATTTGGATTATGGAGTTTCGAACACGGATGTTAAAGAACTTTTCAATGAATTCGGCACTCTGAAAAAGACAGCTGTACATTATGATCGTTCCGGCCGTTCCTTGGGTAAGTTGCCTATAAATTTCAGCTTATTTCGTATTTCTTTTACTTATTAAGTATTTGTTCACATTTTTAGGAACTGCTGATGTTATTTTTGAACGTCGTTCAGATGCTATCAAGGCAATTAAGCAATATAATGGCGTTCTTCTAGATGGTCGCCCTATGAGAATTGAATTGGCCACAGATTTAAATGCTTTGCAAGTTCTACCGGTTGCCACAAAAGTTGGCAGTCTGAAACCTCGTCGTTCTGTTGGTGGTGCACGCCGAACCTGCAACAAACCACGCGGCGGTGGTAAGCCTGGTGGCGCCCGTACTACACGTGACCCACGTAAAAACTCACCAACCGCTGAGCAATTGGATGCCGAACTGGATGCATACTTGAATGATATGAAGGCTTAGATAGATGATTATAGACTTGTTTGTGTACGCTGTGAAACGTTAGAGTATTATGCTTGTTGAATGAAGTTAATAAAGTAAATAATAATTTAATTATAAAAATTAAATGCATTTTTTCGTCTCAAGTTGAGCTCTTTAGTTATATAAGGAAAAAGAAAAGAATCCAACTAAACACAATAATTGAAAATCAAACATGTCGTCCTCGCCACAAGTGAGAGAGAGAGGCCGATTATTATATGCCAAGACAACGATAAGAAATATTTAATGATATTAAAATTATTCAGTCTTTATTATAGAAAATTAAAACAAATTAAATTCAAACTAATTAAACCTTAACGAATGTAACACAAACTAAAAGAGAAAAGTTTTCGTCCTCATTGATCAAGAATATCATCTATTCTTGGAAGAGGGAATTTATCGGCTAAAATTCTTATTTATTAATTTGGCGTAATAGATTTATTACGAAACGCCTTCTTTTTTTACCTGAAGTAGGTAATGATTTCTTTGGAAGAAGTAATAATGGGCTGTTGTATTCAGACACAGACGGTTCAACTATATTCTCTTTGACTAACTTTTCTACTTTTTTAAATATTTCGCCTTGCTGGCTTTGAGGAGTTCTGTAATTTTTTATATAGACTGTGTGTGGAATGTATATCTATTGTTTGGTCGAAGTGTTAACCAATCATGACTTGCTTTGAAATCTAATTGACAGTTATATTTGTTTTATAAAATCCATACCTATTATTCCATCACTTGGTATAGGAAAATTTGACTTTACTATGAGGAAATTATGTGGAATTGTATATTTTCCTGTTGTTAACTCTACAAAAGCTAAACCAGTGGAATTGGTTATACCGTCATCAATTCCGCTAATTAGTGTTGTTACATTGTAATCTATTTCTTGAAATTTATCCGAGCTTTTCTTAAGGATTGAAATGTCTGCACCCGTATCGATTAATAAGGTAAAATTTTTACCTGTGAATTCATTTTTTATTTCTATAAATATATTGAAATTAAGATTTATAGTATGAACTTTCAGATTTATAGACTTAGAGTATTTAAGGGAGTTTGCTGGTTTTCCATTATTTCTATTTTAGTTATGATTGTTGTTGTAATTATTATTATAATTACCTCTATTGTTATTATTATGTCGACCTCGGTTATTTCCTCTGAAATTTCCGCGTCCTCTGTTATAATTGTTGTGGTTATTATAATTATCACGTGCATTGCCTCTACCTCGGTAATTTCCTCTAAAATTACCTTGGTTATTGTAGTTATTGTTCCGGTTTCTATAGAACAATATACTATTTTGGTCTTACGGTGCTACATGGATGTACTACTGCATCACTTAGGGTTCTGAAATTTCCTGCTTCAATAATTGTTCGTAATTTTTCATTCTCACAATTCTTTATCATTGCTGATATTGCCTCTTTTGTTGCAAAAATATCGGCATTATCTGCATCTAAGCCCCCGTCTATAAATAGGGGAAAAAATAAGAATAATAATTAATGTAAACTTTGACAAACTTACAGTAGGTAACAAAGTTGCAGCGGAAGGTTTTTTCTGCATCAAAATTTGCAAATATTTATAAATTTGGAATTGAAAATTAATTGTTGTTAATTCTTGTTTTTCATCACAAAACTCCAATATTGTTACTCTTTAAAAATTTTCTCTTTAATGAGACTTTTCCGGTGGATTTTTCAAAAATTATTTGTTAGAGATATGGAAATAGAAATACACATCCTGTGAAAATTTCAAGTCTCTATCTAGTGTGGTTCATGTGATACAGAATCACCAAAACGTGACGATTTGTATTGTTCACTCAAATTATTAGTATTAATTTTTGCCCAACGCCGCTAAAGATGTTTCACTTCAAAAATCAACATTTAATGTGTTTTCTTGTTAACTTGAAGGCACTTGAGATCGGACGTTGTGGACCCATTTTTTAAGGTTTTATTCCTTGAACTGTTTTTGCTTTAAGTGCTTTGTGGGTGTGGATTCTGAATTCTTCGTGTTTCATTTATCGTTCATCAGGATGTCTTCACTTGTCGTTGCTGGTGTTGTTGTTGTTATCTCTTACTTATTCTTTTTCGAAAACAAATATTTCAACTAAACTTGCTTGAGACTTCGAAAAGTACGCCGAAAGTGCTTGTTCGAAAGTGTGCTGTTACCAAATTGGGTTTGTTTTTTTCGAAAATGTAAAAACATATTTTTTCTTTGTTATTTTATTTGTATTGATTTTTGGTTTATAGCCGGTTATGGTCAAGCGGTTATGGCAGACACTGAATACTTCCTGTTTTGATTGCAAAATTTTTCTATTCGAAAAACAATCAATGGCAAGACAATAAGTTGTTCATGTTTCAGTTGAAAACTTCAGAGATTCAATATGGAGATGGGTTAGAGCTATTATGTACTCTGTATTCAAATTACAAAAACAATGAAATGCAAACGTGTTAACCGAGTCGAACAAAAGATTCGATACATCAATATTTCCTATTCGAATAAGAAATGTTGCTAACGGCTCACAATCTGATTCTCGTTTGGGTGATCTGTTAAACCATTTCCCTCGGTATTCCATCCTTCTTGTTTTATTCTATGCAAATCATCAGTCAATATTTTTTCTACATTTTTCATTCAAATCCCTGTGATTTAATTCTACATTCTGAGACTACTCCATATATTGATTTCTGAAAAAGAAACTTCAATGTTATGAACTAAGTATGTAAGGAATGGAAGTAGAAGTACTTTAGTGTATTTTTTCGTATTTAGAAATCGTTAAATATTGTAATAAATACATTGGATTAGATTAAATTAGAAAAGGGCGGAAAGAGCTTATCACTACTTCCTCAATTTGGTCTACTGCATTAAAACTGATAATTACAGCTCCTTCGAGAGTCTTGCACTCATTAAGAGTTCCAAGATTTTCTATGCAGATAAGTGTGCAATTTCAATTGGTCCTAAGTTATAATGGATGCCCTGTAATCTATATGAAACCCATAGAAATCAGTAAGTTTAACAGAAAAGATCTGTCTAGTCGAAAGTCTAGTCGAAAAGTGAAGTGACACCATCGAAGTAAAAAGATAGTGTATCATCGATGTGAAGTGGCACCACTGTAGTGAAGTAGCACCACCCAGGTGAAGTGAAACCATCGAATTTAAGTGACATCATTGAAGCGAAGTGACACCATTGAAGTTATGTCACCGCCACTGTCTGACTTTCTTACAAACTGATTGACTTCAAAATTTAATAGAAAAATATATTTCATACATTTCTATGATAGAATTCAAATTTTGATTTCTAATTATTTTGATAAAACATTTTTCAATGATCTATGATCAATATAAGTACATATGTCACTTGCGAATTGACAGCCGATGAGGGCTTACGCAAGTCACTTTCTTCCGTTCCTCATTTTTCTGCAATTGTCATTGGTCATGAGCTCTCAAAAGACAAAAGCGGCATTGAATTTTAGTTCGAATTTTCTTATTTCGAATTTAAAGTACTTATATTCGAAAATGGAATATGTTTGTTAAGCGATGTGTTAAAAGCAATCAAAAGATGGAAACTTCATAAGTAACTTGCAACTTGAGAACTGTCAAAAATTTACTTTGGCTCTATAAAATTAATATCTGTTGTTGTTGTTGTTGCTGTTGCTGTTGTACTTAAACCTGTTGTAAGGATTCTCTATCCCGATTTGGCAAATCTATTTCATTAACTGAATTTCATTTAACAAATCCTTTTGTGTATTCTATCAACTTACAACATAATTTATATTCATTTAAATTTTATAATAAATAATAATTAATATAATTAAATAATAATTAATAATAATTAAAAAAATTAAAAAATAAGAATAATTTATATATTCCATGTGTGCCATACTGTAAATGATATAAAAATAATAAATTGCCGTTGAAACTTATAGAACTAACTTAAAACAAGTTAATGTTTATGCATGAGTAAGAGAGAGATAAAAAATGCTTTCCTGATGTGTGTTTTTATGATGAGCGTACCGACAAGTGGCCGAATGACCGACCGAGCGTCGTTAGTGTTGAGGGATATTATTTATGCTTAATGATCTTAGCAGCAGTAATTAGAGTTCATCCGAAATATTGATTTCGTCTGGCGTATAAATAACAGTCCTTCTGAAATTTTAGCTCATTCGTTGATAGACCACTAAGAGAAATATACAATAAATAAAAATATTATAAACGAAAGAACTGTGTTAAATACAAAATAACATCTTGTTATAATAATAAAAAATTGTAAGATTTTATCGAAGTTTGCTATAGAGAAAAGAAGATCTTTAAACATGGTTGATAAAATTGAAATGAGTCTCGATGACATTATTAAGGCTGATCGCATCCAGAAGAGATCTGGAGATGGTGGTGGAAAGCGTGGTGGTCTTGGCAGTGGCCAACGACGTGGTGGTGGTCCACGCCGTAGCGTTAGAGCTTTACCGCGTAAACCACAAGCATCAACCGGTAGTGGCGGCGGTGGTGTACTTAAAGGTCGCGCACGCGGCGGCATACAAAAAGCTAAAATCGCACAGGTAATTTAGTGTTCCAATTAAAAGTCATATACCATAAATAAAAAAAGAAATTGGAGAAACGATTCTTGTGTAGAGGAGAAGCAACTTCGTCATACTTTTTGCAACCAGTGGATAGAGATTGATTTTATTTATTATAACATAAATAAAATCTTATTAAAAAAAAAAAAAAAAAAGTTGTAAAAAGTTGAATCCTGGTCCAGAAACGTTGATGAAGGGGCTTCCACAACATATGAAAACGACTCCACATACAAATCAAATCAAACACACGAAACGAAATCACACGATTTACAATATATTAATCAAATCTCCTACTCCTCCTACTTCTCTAGGGTCATGTTAATAGCGCTTGGAAACACGACATGTTCGATGGACCAAAACGTGGCGGCGTGGGTTCAGGACTTACTAAATTAGTCGTCGGTAATTTGGATTATGGAGTTTCGAACACGGATGTTAAAGAACTTTTCAATGAATTCGGCACTCTGAAAAAGACAGCTGTACATTATGATCGTTCCGGCCGTTCCTTGGGTAAGTTGCCTATAAATTTCAGCTTATTTCGTATTTCTTTTACTTATTAAGTATTTGTTCACATTTTTAGGAACTGCTGATGTTATTTTTGAACGTCGTTCAGATGCTATCAAGGCAATTAAGCAATATAATGGCGTTCTTCTAGATGGTCGCCCTATGAGAATTGAATTGGCCACAGATTTAAATGCTTTGCAAGTTCTACCGGTTGCCACAAAAGTTGGCAGTCTGAAACCTCGTCGTTCTGTTGGTGGTGCACGCCGAACCTGCAACAAACCACGCGGCGGTGGTAAGCCTGGTGGCGCCCGTACTACACGTGACCCACGTAAAAACTCACCAACCGCTGAGCAATTGGATGCCGAACTGGATGCATACTTGAATGATATGAAGGCTTAGATAGATGATTATAGACTTGTTTGTGTACGCTGTGAAACGTTAGAGTATTATGCTTGTTGAATGAAGTTAATAAAGTAAATAATAATTTAATTATAAAAATTAAATGCATTTTTTCGTCTCAAGTTGAGCTCTTTAGTTATATAAGGAAAAAGAAAAGAATCCAACCAAACACAATAATTGAAAATCAAACATGTCGTCCTCGCCACAAGTGAGAGAGAGAGGCCGATTATTATATGCCAAGACAACGATAAGAAATATTTAATGATATTAAAATTATTCAGTCTTTATTATAGAAAATTAAAACAAATTAAATTCAAACTAATTAAACCTTAACGAATGTAACACAAACTAAAAGAGAAAAGTTTTCGTCCTCATTGATCAAGAATATCATCTATTCTTGGAAGAGGGAATTTATCGGCTAAAATTTTTATTTATTAATTTGGCGTAATAGATTTATTACGAAACGCCTTCTTTTTTTACCTGAAGTAGGTAATGATTTCTTTGGAAGAAGTAATAATGGGCTGTTGTATTCAGACACAGACGGTTCAACTATATTCTCTTTGACTAACTTTTCTACTTTTTTAAATATTTCGCCTTGCTGGCTTTGAGGAGTTCTGTAATTTTTTATATAGACTGTGTGTGAATTATAGGAATGTGTAACCAATCATGACTTGCTTTGAAATCTAATTGACAGCTATATTTGTTTTATAAAATCCATACCTATTATTCCATCACTTGGTATAGGAAAATTTGACTTTACTATGAGGAGATTATGTGGAATTGTATATTTTCCTGTTGTTAACTCTACAAAAGCTAAACCAGTGGAATTGGTTATACCGTCATCAATTCCGCTAATTAGTGTTGTTACATTGTAATCTATTTCTTGAAATTTATCCGAGCTTTTCTTAAGGATTGAAATGTCTGCACCCGTATCGATTAATAAGGTAAAATTTTTACCTGTGAATTCATTTTTTATTTCTATAAATATATTGAAATTAAGATTTATAGTATGAACTTTCAGATTTATAGACTTAGAGTATTTAAGGGAGTTTGCTGGTTTTCCATTATTTCTATTTTAGTTATGATTGTTGTTGTAATTATTATTATAATTACCTCTATTGAAATTATTAGTATTAATTTTTGCCCAACGCCGCTAAAGATGTTTCACTTCAATAATCAACATTTAATGTGTTTTCTTGTTAACTTGAAGGCACTTGAGATCGGACGTTGTGGACCCATTTTTTAAGGTTTTATTCCTTGAACTGTTTTTGCTTTAAGTGCTTTGTGGGTGTGGATTCTGAATTCTTCGTGTTTCATTTATCGTTCATCAGGATGTCTTCACTTGTCGTTGCTGGTGTTGTTGTTGTTATCTCTTACTTATTCTTTTTCGAAAACAAATATTTCAACTAAACTTGCTTGAGACTTCGAAAAGTACGCCGAAAGTGCTTGTTCGAAAGTGTGCTGTTACCAAATTGGGTTTGTTTTTTTCGAAAATGTAAAAACATATTTTTTCTTTGTTATTTTATTTGTATTGATTTTTGGTTTATAGCCGGTTATGGTCAAGCGGTTATGGCAGACACTGAATACTTCCTGTTTTGATTGCAAAATTTTTCTATTCGAAAAACATTCAATGGCAAGACAATAAGTTGTTCATATTTCAGTTGAAAACTTCAGAGATTCAATATGGAGATGGGTTAGAGCTATTATGTACTCTGTATTCAAATTACAAAAACAATGAAATGCAAACGTGTTAACCGAGTCGAACAAAAGATTCGATACATCAATATTTCCTATTCGAATAAGAAATGTTGCTAACGGCTCACAATCTGATTCTCGTTTGGGTGATCTGTTAAACCATTTCCCTCGGTATTCCATCCTTCTTGTTTTATTCTATGCAAATCATCAGTCAATATTTTTTCTACATTTTTCATTCAAATCCCTGTGATTGATAATTCTACATTCTTATGTAGAACATACTCCATATATTGATTTCTGAAAAAGAAACTTCAATGTTATGAACTAAGTATGTAAGGAATGGAAGTAGAAGTACTTTAGTGTATTTTTTCGTATTTAGAAATCGTTAAATATTGTAATAAATACATTGGATTAGATTAAATTAGAAAAGGGCGGAAAGAGCTTATCACTACTTCCTCAATTTGGTCTACTGCATTAAAACTGATAATTACAGCTCCTTCGAGAGTCTTGCACTCATTAAGAGTTCCAAGATTTTCTATGCAGATAAGTGTGCAATTTCAATTGGTCCTAAGTTATAATGGATGCCCTGTAATCTATATGAAACCCATAGAAATCAGTAAGTTTAACAGAAAAGATCTGTCTAGTCGAAAGTCTAGTCGAAAAGTGAAGTGACACCATCGAAGTAAAAAGATAGTGTATCATCGATGTGAAGTGGCACCACTGTAGTGAAGTAGCACCACCCAGGTGAAGTGAAACCATCGAATTTAAGTGACATCATTGAAGCGAAGTGACACCATTGAAGTTATGTCACCGCCACTGTCTGACTTTCTTACAAACTGATTGACTTCAAAATTTAATAGAAAAATATATTTCATACATTTCTATGATAGAATTCAAATTTTGATTTCTAATTATTTTGAGAACTTCAAAAACATTTTTCAATGATCTATGATCAATATAAGTACATATGTCACTTGCGAATTGACAGCCGATGAGGGCTTACGCAAGTCACTTTCTTCCGTTCCTCATTTTTCTGCAATTGTCATTGGTCATGAGCTCTCAAAAGACAAAAGCGGCATTGAATTTTAGTTCGAATTTTCTTATTTCGAATTTAAAGTACTTATATTCGAAAATGGAATATGTTTGTTAATCGATGTGTTAAAAGCAATCAAAAGATGGAAACTTCATAAGTAACTTGCAACTTGAGAACTGTCAAAAATTTACTTTGGCTCTATAAAATTAATATCTGTTGTTGTTGTTGTTGTTGTTGCTGTTGCTGTTGCTGTTGTACTTAAACCTGTTGTAAGGATTCTCTATCCCGATTTGGCAAATCTATTTCATTAACTGAATTTCATTTAACAAATCCTTTTGTGTATTCTATCAACTTACAACATAATTTATATTCATTTAAATTTTATAATAAATAATAATTAATATAATTAAATAATAATTAATAATAATTAAAAAAATTAAAAAATAAGAATAATTTATATATTCCATGTGTGCCATACTGTAAATGATATAAAAATAATAAATTGCCGTTGAAACTTATAGAACTAACTTAAAACAAGTTAATGTTTATGCATGAGTAAGAGAGAGATAAAAAATGCTTTCCTGATGTGTGTTTTTATGATGAGCGTACCGACAAGTGGCCGAATGACCGACCGAGCGTCGTTAGTGTTGAGGGATATTATTTATGCTTAATGATCTTAGCAGCAGTAATTAGAGTTCATCCGAAATATTGATTTCGTCTGGCGTATAAATAACAGTCCTTCTGAAATTTTAGCTCATTCGTTGATAGACCACTAAGAGAAATATACAATAAATAAAAATATTATAAACGAAAGAACTGTGTTAAATACAAAATAACATCTTGTTATAATAATAAAAAATTGTAAGATTTTATCGAAGTTTGCTATAGAGAAAAGAAGATCTTTAAACATGGTTGATAAAATTGAAATGAGTCTCGATGACATTATTAAGGCTGATCGCATCCAGAAGAGATCTGGAGATGGTGGTGGAAAGCGTGGTGGTCTTGGCAGTGGCCAACGACGTGGTGGTGGTCCACGCCGTAGCGTTAGAGCTTTACCGCGTAAACCACAAGCATCAACCGGTAGTGGCGGCGGTGGTGTACTTAAAGGTCGCGCACGCGGCGGCATACAGAAAGCTAAAATCGCACAGGTAATTTAGTGTTCCAATTAAAAGTCATATACCATAAATAAAAAAAGAAATTGGAGAAACGATTCTTGTGTAGAGGAGAAGCAACTTCGTCATACTTTTTGCAACCAGTGGATAGAGATTGATTTTATTTATTATAACATAAATAAAATCTTATTAAAAAAAAAAAAAAAAAAAAAAATGTTGATTTGATATTTTACTAATCGTACGAAAATTTATAATTTGCCCTTTGTTTTTTTTTTCGAGGGGAGGCAAATTATACATATGAATCTATAGGAATGAGAGAATTGTAAAAAGTTGAATCCTGGTCCAGAAACGTTGATGAAGGGGCTTCCACAACATATGAAAACGACTCCACATACAAATCAAATCAAACACACGAAACGAAATCACACGATTTACAATATATTAATCAAATCTCCTACTCCTCCTACTTCTCTAGGGTCATGTTAATAGCGCTTGGAAACACGACATGTTCGATGGACCAAAACGTGGCGGCGTGGGTTCAGGACTTACTAAATTAGTCGTCGGTAATTTGGATTATGGAGTTTCGAACACGGATGTTAAAGAACTTTTCAATGAATTCGGCACTCTGAAAAAGACAGCTGTACATTATGATCGTTCCGGCCGTTCCTTGGGTAAGTTGCCTATAAATTTCAGCTTATTTCGTATTTCTTTTACTTATTAAGTATTTGTTCACATTTTTAGGAACTGCTGATGTTATTTTTGAACGTCGTTCAGATGCTATTAAGGCAATTAAGCAATATAATGGCGTTCTTCTAGATGGTCGCCCTATGAGAATTGAATTGGCCACAGATTTAAATGCTTCGCAAGGTCTACCGTTTGGTATGCAAGTTGGCAGTCTGAAGCCCCGTCGTTTTGTTGGTGGTGCCCCAGTTCGCGGTGGCAAGCCTGGTGACGCCCGTGCTGCACGTGTCATACGGAAAAATCCACCAACCGCTGAGGAATTGGACGCTGAACTGGATGCAAAAATAACTTTAGTTTGGATCCCAAGTCATTGCCTGATTGTTGGTAATGAAATGGCTGACAAAGTAGCCAAAGAAGCTGCTTTCTCTCCGCTCCATACAACTCCGAATTTTTCTTCACAAGACTCTGTAATGTACTTAAAATCCTATTTCAAAATCCAACACACTGGATTCCACCAAGCAACATCAAATTGGTACAAGCTAGTCAATCACAACAAACTTTCAGCTAAAACTTTCCTTCCAGCCCTTCCTGATGAATTCAGAAGACTGGACATGATAAAATTTTTAAGACTTCGCCTAGGTCATACCAAACTATCCCATGGACACTTGTTCATCCCATCACCACCGAACCCCATTTGTTCCTGTACTGAAAGTTCAACTGTCAATCATATTCTAGTTGAATGCCCAAAAACCCAACCAATACGTAGTTTATATTTCTCAAACACAGATCCCCTTTCCATCCTTTCCAACCCTACGCCTCAAAATTTTAACTCATTTTACAATTCTTAAAAACATCTAATTTATACAATTTAATCTAAGTCACCCATTGTAATTTTTTTTTTATTTCTAATCTTTATATACCAAACACTATTTTATTATATCCTAATCATAAGTATAAATAGTTTAGTTGTATTAATTTTGTATATTATAAATATTTAATTAATATTATTGTATTATTCAAATAGCTTTCCGAGCTGAAGGCCTTTGTCGCTATTGCTCGTAGTATATCTAAGTTATAATTTATAATTATAATCTTAGTTTTATAATAAATAAATAAATAAATAATAAATAAAAACCGATAAATAAAATAATAATAAATAGCAATACGAGTATTTTATTAGTCAGCAGAATTCAAATTACAAATTCTCTCTCGATTCACAGCGAATATGAATAAATGACAGCAAAAAGAGAGTCTTAGAGAGTAGAGTAGTACAATAGTACAGAGAAAATTACATCAAAAAAGAAATGAAACACAATTTGTTTTTTTTTTTTTTTTACTATTTTTATACGATTTTAAAACTTTATTTTTCAAGATGAAAATAAACAATATACTTTTTGTTGTTGTTGTTGTTGTTGTTGTTTTAGTAAATTTTACATAATTTTTATTTTTTTTAAATTGTTATTTTCTTTATTTTTTAATTTTATGTTGTGTTTTGTTTTATTTTCAATAAAATAATTTCATTTATGATTAAAAATGTTATACTTTCGATTAGAAGATTTTTTATTTTTTATTCTTATTTTTTTTATTATTTTATTATTTTACGCAGTTTCTTTTCCTTTTCTTTTTTTTTATGTATAATTTTGTTGTTGTTATTGTTGTTGATGTTGTTGTTTTTAATCGAAATATGTTATTTATTTTTTACTTACAAATGTTTAATGTTGTTGTTTTTTTTTCCTTTTGGTTTTCGTTTATAAAAATTTACAATTTAAATTAAAAAATAAATAATTTGAGCTAAAATTTTCTTAATTTTTGTTTCGTTTTTCTTTTATATTTTATAAATAAATAAATTAAAATTACAACACATTGTTTTTATTTTTAAATTTATTTTCTACTTTTCTTATTTTTTCTTTTCGCAATATTTTTTTCTTTTTGTTTTGTTTTTTTTTTTTCAAAAATTTACAATTTTGTTTATTTTTCATCATCTTTATTTTGTGTTCTTCTTAAATTTTCTTGCCAGACTAATTTTTTGTTGTTTCACATTTCGAAAATTTTCTAAATATTTAAAGTAAATTTTGAAATTATTACAATAATATTATTATTATATAAAATAAATAATAAGTGAATGAAATAATAGAAAATATATAAATTGATGAGAATATTTAATTCTTCTTAAATGTTTGTCTATTTTTCGTTTTAGCATTTCTTTTTTTGAGTGTATTTTTATTTTTATATATATAATAATTATAATTTATATATATATAAGTATGAAATAAATTAAATATAAACTTTAGTTTTACGTATGCATGAATGTAGTTGTGCTGCTTTGACTTTGATTTGTTATTTATTTTTTAGTTTTTATTTGTTTTGTTTTCTTTTTTAAAAGTTTTATTGTGGGCTTAGTAGTTTTGCTTGCATTTTATTTTTTTTTATTCTTCTTTTACCATTTTATTTTCATATTTTGGTTTAGTTGGTATTTCGGGGGAACTTCCCGAGGAAACTGCGCTGCTATTGTTACCATATTTTTTTTTGTTTTATTAAATATATTTTTGCTTATATTTTAAGTAATTTTATTTCACTTTTGGCTTCCATTTTTATTTTATGTTATTTTATTGGAAAATTTTCTTATTTAAGTATTTTTTTTTTTTAGTTTTATTAAAGTTGCTTTGTTTGTCATAATCATAATCATAATAATAATAATAATATTCATATAATTAAGTATAAAAAAATAAAAGGAAAATCTACAAAATTTTACATTCAATAATTTTAATCCATTTAATTTTTTTTCAAAATCGTTGAGAATAATTTTTCTTTGCTGGTTCAAGTTTTATCATCTTTGTTTAAATTGTCATATGGGTTACGAATAAATAATAGAAATAAATTTATTAATTTATTTGCATTTTTTAAAAACCATTAAATTTTCATTAAATTTGCTTCTTTACCAATTTGGTTTCGATACTCTTAGATCATCAATTAGTGAAGTATTAAGAAGGAAATTTTTTATAAATTTCTTATTTAAAATTATATCAAGAATATTTTCCACGGACTCACATAAAAAATCAATGGATCTCCTTTAAGAACCTTCAATATCCAAACTTTTCTTTTTATTGCTAGAAATTTTAATAAAACAATTTGTTGTTTAAAAACTTTGAAATAAATTAATTAAATTATTGTGTGTTGTAAAAGTTAATAAAAGGAATAAATGCTTTAAAAATCAAATATAAATATTATTATTTTTTAAGTTTTTAGTTTTTATATATAATATTTTGTTTTTTTTTCGCCAAGTTTTTATGTTTGTTTACTATTAATTTGCAAATTAAATTATTAATTTCTGAGGAATTATGAATTTTATGGCCGAATACAATATTTAAATAAATAAATAGAGGGTGATGTTTCCTTTTTGTTTCATATCAAAATCTTAGTTTTTTTGGATTGAAATTGGTTTTTGCTTTCATTCATAATTTGGCGATATTTTTTTTTTGTTGTTTTTATATTTATATATATATAAATTTTTTTTTTTATTATTTACTTTATAAAAGTTATATCCTAAATTTGTTTGTACTATTTCTTGGAAATCATTCCGGTCTATTGCAGTAGAACTAAAAAATATTTTTTTTTATTTTATGGTATAGAAATAAATAAGAAACGAAAATAAATTAAATTTAACTGATCGAAATATTTTTAAATTTTTTGTATTCATATATTTTTTTAATTCTTTCTGAATGCGAAAATTTGAATTTTTTTTATCATCTTGTTTTTGAAAATTCGTGCAAAATTTTGTTTTTTTTTATTTAGTTCATAAATATGAAATATGATTTTAGTTTAAAATTTTTAATAATAATTTCTTTTATTTTTTTGTTTTTTTTTTTGTTTTTAAGGGCGAACGCATCAAACGCGCCAAAAATGATGCGTTCGCAAATAAATGAGTTTCTTTCTTTATATTAATTTTTTAATTTTCCTTTTTGCGTATTTAAGTTTTTGAGCTACCAATATAGTGTTTTTGTTTTAAATACTAAATTTAAGCCGAAATTGTGGTTACTTTCATCCTTTTTTTAGGATTTTTTTTATACAAATATTTTGTTTTTATTTAGTTTTTAGTAAACCCTTCTTTTTGTTCTTCCTTATTTAATAATTAAGTTCATTGCTTTGCTTTGGTGAAATAAAATATAAATTTGTGTTTTTAGAAAGAAAATTTTGCAAGATATTAAAATAATATAAATTAAAAGGAGTCTATAAATACCCTTCATTCATCTTAGAAGTAATCCACCCGAAGTTTTGACACATTAATTTAATATTTTTAATAGGTAAAATGGATGGAAATATGGTATGAGCAGAGATGAGTAAGAGTTCGCATGGATGTTAGAAATCATTGACTATCAATGGGTCCATTCATCCAATATTCTGATATTCTGAGATACAATGGCCTCGAATTATTGACTCAAAATATTTGAATGAATGGAATTATAATTATTCTTATTTATAGAATTATGATTAGCCAACCTCTGCTCATTGATCCATGAAATTAAGGGATTTATATTACCATATTCATATATGATGGGCATTTTTCAACTTTGATTAAACCAAATTTAATGTTTTTTTTTTTGTTTGTGTTTAAATTATTGTTAAATTTTTCTTTAATCAAAATGCTTTTTTTTGTTTATAGATTTCGAAACTTAATATTTTTTTCCGCTCGTTCTTAATATTCTTTCTTTTTGTTTTTAAATTTTGCTAATTTTTCTAGTTTTTTTTTTTGTAAATTTCTTATAAATTTGTAAAATTAAATTGAAATAATAAAATTATAAATTTGAAACGATAAAAAGGAACAAGTTCTTTTAATCCTTTAAAATCAATAAAAGTCTTTTTAATTTTAAGTTTTTTTGTTTGGTTTTTTTTAAGATATGCATATAAATTATATATAAAAAATAATTAATTAATATGCATATTTGTTTTTATTTTTCATTGATTTTTAAATTTATATTTTTAGTTGTTCTTAAATAGTTTAATTTTGCTTAAAAATTACTTGCATTTTCTTTTGTTGTTGTTGTTTTTTTGTTGTTGCATATTTTGCCGCTTTTCTGTTTATTTATTTTTTAATTTTTATTATTAGTTATTTTATTAAATATTTTATTTCCACCTAAAGACCTAAATTAATTTAATTTGTTATTATGTTTGTTGTATGTAGAGATCAGTTGTATGTGTTTGTGTGTGTGTGTGTGTGTGTGTGTGTGTGTGTATGAATATGTTTTCTTTATATATGATAAGATATATTTATTTTTGTTTTTATGGTTGTTATAAAAACTAATTTATTTAATGAGCAACTCAAGTTGGTTTCTTTCAAGTTTATTTTTTAAATTATTTTTTATATAAATTTTTTAGTATTTTAATTTCTATTATTAGCCAAAATTACACATTTTTCTTTGTTTTTAGTTTTGTCACTAATAATTAATTAATTGTTAAATGTATGTTTTTATTTTTTATTTTTTGTTTTGTGTATTCATGATGATTATATTTGTGTTTTTTTTTATTTTTGCCACCAGACTTATAAATAATTAAATATAATTTATTTTTTATACTAAAATTATTTTTTTATGTTTTTTTTTTGTGATTTCATTTTTTTGTTCAAAATTAAATATTCTATTAGTGCCCACTTATTGTATTTATTTATTTTTGTCATTCATCAAACAAATAATCCGGTTTTTGTGCAAACTGAGGAATTGTTGAAAAGGATGTTTTGGTCCAAAGTAAATTTGATTTGACAGTTTTGGCTTTTGGTCTGAATTCTGGTCTATTAAGGGCCCCTTTATTTTTCCTAAACAATTTTTTTTTTATATAATTTTTTTATATTTTTATTCATTTTTTTTTGTTTTGTTTTTATTTTTTTAGTATAATTTTAGATTAAATTTTTTTTCATTTTAATTTTTGTTACATAAAAAAATCAACATTTTATTTGTTTTCTTGTTAACTTGAAGGCACTTGAGATCGGACGTTGTGGCCCCATTTTTTTAAGGTTTTATTCCTTCAACTGTTTTTGCTTTAAGTGCTTTGTGGGTGTGGATTCTGCATTCTTCATGTTTAATTTATCGTTCATCAATATGTCTTCACTTGCTGGTGTTGTTGTTGTTGTTGTTATCTCTTACTTACTCGTTTTCGAAAATAAATATTGTAATCAAACTTGCTTGAGACTTCGAAAAGTACGCCGAAAGTGCTTGTTCGAAAGTGTGTTGTTACCAAATTGTCTTTGTTTTTTTTTTTCGAAAATGTAAAAACATGTTTTATCTTTATTATTTTATTAATATTCATTTGGTTTATAGCCGGTTATATTACAAGATTTTGTTGTATTGCCTTCAGTTCTATTGGATTCAAACGGTTATGGCTGACAATGAATGCTTCCTCTTTTGATTGCATATTCGAAATATAATTATAATTTTATAGAAGATTTTTTTATTGGAAAAATAATCAATGGCAAGTCAATAAGTTGTTCATGTTTCAGTTGAAAGCTTTGGAGATGCACTCTGGAGATGGGTAAAGCTAAAATACCTAGTTATTTTCTTTAATAACTTACTCTATATTCAAATTTGAAGAACAAGGAAATGCAAACGTGTTAACCGAGTCGAACAAAAGATTCGATACATCAATATTTGATAGAGACAAAGCAATTTCCTATTCGAATAAGAAATGTTGCTAACGGCTCACAATCTGATTCTCGTTTGAGTGATCCGTTAAGGTTTCTATATTTTTCATTCAAAACCCTGTGATGGATCGTTCTACATTCTTATATAGAACATACTATATAAGTGTATTGGTTTCTGAAAAGGTAGCTTCAATCTTAGAACAAAGTATGTAAGAAATGGAGGCTCACTTAGATACTAAGCTTAGAAGTACTTTAGTGCATTTTTTCGTATTTAGAAATTGTTAAATATTGTAATAAATACTCAAAATGAAAAAAAGTATCTGCATTAGTTTAAATTAGAGTCTCCTTTGGGAGTCTTGCATCCATTAAGAGTTCCAAGATTTTCTTTGGAGATAAGTCTGCAATTTCAATTGGTCCTATGTTATAATAGTTGCCCTGTAATCCATATGAAACCCATAGAAATCTGTAAGTTTAACAGAAAAGATCTGTCTAGTCGAAAGTCTAGTCGAAAAGTGAAGTGACACCATCGATGTGAAGTGGCACCACTGTAGTAAAGTAACACCACCCAGGTGTAGTGACATCACCGAATTTCAGTAACATCATTGAAGCGAAGTGGCACCATTGAAGTTATGTCACCGCCACTGCCTGACTTTTTTACAAACTGATTGAATTACCCTCTAATTTTGGTTCAAAATTTAATAGAAAAATATATTTCATACATTTCTATGATAGAATTCAAATTCTGATTTCTAATTATTTTGAGAACTTCACAAACATTATTCAATGATCTATGATCAATTAAGTACATATATCACTTGCGAATTGACAGCCGATGAGGGCTTACGCAAGTCACTTTCTTCGTTCCTCATTGTTCTGCAATTGACATTGGTCATGAGCTCTCAAAAGACAAAAGCGGCATTGAATTTTAGTTCGAATTTTCTTATTTCGAATTTAAAGTACTTATATTCGAAAATAGAATATGATTGTTAAGGGATGTGTTAAAAGCAATCAAAAGATGGAAACATCATAAGTTATTTGCAACTTGAGAACTGTCAAAAAATTTACTTTGGCTCTATGAAATAAATATCTGTTGTTGTTGTTGCTGCTGTACTTAAACCTGTTGTAAGGATTTTCCATCCCGATTTGGTAAATCTGTTTCATTAAATGAATTTCATTTAACAAATCCTTATGTGTATTCTATCAACTTACAACATAATTTATATTCATTTAAATTTTATAATAAATAGTAATATATATTTAATTAATTAAAAAAATTAACAAATAAGTATAATTTATATACTCTATGTGTGCCATCCTGTAAATGATATAATAATAATAAATTGCCGTTGAAACTTATAGAACTAACTTAAAACCAGTTTTAACTTAAAAATTGTTTAACATGAAATCCGAAGTTGGGCGCCTAATAAAATTTGTTTAATTCTTCTTTTTTTGTAATTTTTTTCCACCTTTTGTTTTTTAATATTAAATAATTAATTAATAATTCAGTTTACCATATATGGATTTCTGTTATCGATCAATTCTTGCATACATATATAATAAATACATACATACTGTGATTTTCTTTTGTTTGTAAGTATTTAAGTGAATTTTATTTTAAGGAGTTCCACATATGGTTTCTTGATACTTTACCATATCTATACATCATCATAAATTTCTACAATATTACATACATGAATCATTTAATTTTGTTAGTTGTTAAGTTTTTTTTTTTTTGTGTTTTTAGTTTATAATATCTAATCACCTAAGTCATCATCTTCATCCTCATCTTAATTTCGATTTGAGTTTTAGAGAAATTGCACCACAAAAAGTGCTAAATTAATTAATTAATTAACACTGAGTCAGTTTTTTCATTTATTTTTTGTTAAATAGTTTGGTTTTGTTGTTTTTGTTTCGAAAGATTTTACAAAAGTATAAGAAATTATTATTTTTATTTTTTTTTTTATTTTTGGAAATTTATTGACTTTGTTGTGTTGTGTTTTTTCTTCTATTTGTTACGTGAAATAAATAATATAATTTGTTTTTTATTTTTAAATAACGTAGAATACACTTTTATTTTTTGTTTAAGTTAATTTTATTTTCCTTTTTCGAGTCTTCTCGTGGGTTTAAGTTGATTAAGTGAAATAATATGAAAAAGAAAATTGAATAAAATTGAAATTTAAATCACATTTTTGAATTTTGTAAACTGAGTTTGAGTTTCTTCTTTTTTGTTCATTTTTATTTTTCTATTTTAGTATTGAGATGCTTTGATTTTGAATTTTGCAGTTGAATTTTGTTTCATTTTTATACCCTTTACAACACAAGAGACACTTTTTGTTTCACAGATCAGCTTTCGAAATCATATTCTTAATAGCGCTGGACATAAGTAGAGAAGGAAGCCTCAGTTTAGTGGCATGTCACATTTAAAACTTCCCAGTTTATGAAATTTAATGATGGAAAAGTTTTTTCTGATAACTAGGGGTTATCAAGAGATTTCAACATAATGAATATCATATTGAATTGGAATCTTATTCACTTGTTATGACATTTTTTGAAACAAAAAAGAATTCCATAGTTATATTGAAATCTGACGCTGCGTTACACCAAAACATTTTTGATGTCGCCAAAAATTTTAATATATCTCGTGACTCAAAAGTCGTAGTGCCAAGTAATTTATATATTCTGAAAATAGAGGAGTGCACGATGCCTGTCTATAAGAACATTTATGTCATTGTGCCCTTACTTTATCAAGGAGGGGAGGGGAGGTTGAACATGATGAAAATCCAAACTTACGAAATGGATACCGAATCTAACGGGTGATACTTTCTCACTTGGAAATTAGTTATTTACGAAAATCGGACTCAACTTCCTCATTTTCTTACTTGAGAATTAACTGCTTACGAAACTGATTACCATGTTTTACAGATGTATCAGTACTCTACAATATTCTGTCGAGAAGCCCGAGACTAAGTGAATACTTTCCGTGTCAGTCTCAGTAATACTTGTATTATCTTGTAAGATCTAATAGGCATGAAGATCTTTTTGTATGACTACTTTACTTGGTAAACTTTGTAAGTAGGATGTTGTGGAACATTACTTTTCATAGCAAGCGCTCCTTCCTCTTGTTTCTTCCAATATCTCCAATTTCTGTGGTCTGTGCACATATATTATTTTTGTGTGTAAAGGGCATTAAAACTTTGATGGTATTTAAATCTTTGGTAGAACCAAAGAATTCTTTTTTATTTTTCTTTAAATATTTTCTTTCGATTTCTTGTTGTTTATTAATTTTTTGGTTTGGTTTTGAATTTTGTCGTGTTTTTGTTGTTGCTTGTTGTAATTTTTATTTTTTTGTTGTTATTTTTTTGTATAATTTTATTTTCATTGCTTGCGTTTTCTTTCTTTCTTCTTATTTTTTGCTTAATTTAAGGCAGATTATTGTTTTTATTCTTTTTTCAATTTTAATTTTGCATAAAAACAAATACAAAGTAAATAAAAAAATGTAAACAAAATAATAATTAAATTTAATAATAAACTACACTAGAAATCTTCTTCCATCATGTTAAATTTAATGTTTTTCATTTTTCTTAAATTTTTTAATTTTTTACAGATTTTTTATTCATTTTCATTTAATTAATTTAATTTTGTTTAGTGTTGTTTTTTGGTTTGTCATTTATCATTATCATCATCATTTTTATTATTATTATTTTTTGTTTTGTTTTGTTATGTTTGTTTGTTTCTTAAAGATAAGGCGCGAAGGTGCTTAAAATAAGCTTGTACTTTTTTCTTGATAGAATTTTTATCATTTTATCAACTTTAATTTTTTATGTTCATTTTTCATTTTCCAAAAAATTCCGTTATTTTTTGTTGTTCAAAAATGTTAATTTTTTTTAATTTAATTTTTAGTTTCAGTTTTTGTGATTTACGAAATTTTGTTTCAAAATTCAAAATTTGTAATTTTGTTTATTTTATTTTTGAATTTAGTTTAAATTTTTAGTTTTCTTTTTCTTTTTTTTAAATTTTTGTTTTAATTTTTTTTGTTTTTGTTTTTTTGTAAATTTGTCCTGGACATACACCGAGAGAAAATTATCCAAACATGGCCGAGATGTGTAAATTTTGTTCTTTCTTTGTTCGTTTTTGTTGTCATTAGTCATTTTGTGTTTTTGTGTTATTTGACGCGTTTTATTTCTTTTAGATGTTTTATTTATTTTATTTATTAAGATGGTTTGCTGTTATTATTTTTTAAAAGTACAATTTATTTTGATGTTGTTGTAGGTTGGTAATTTAAATGAATACAAAAGAAGTCAAGGCATTTTTACTAATAGACAACCTCAAAGTTAATTCTTTGATTCAAATGAAAGATCGAAAGATCTTAAAGATCGAGATATGTCAGATTTACAACTTACGTTTATTTCATAATTGAACAATAAAATCATTGATTACTAAGTATGAGTACAAAACTGATATGCAGTTGAATTACTTTGAAATGATCCTCACATACTTCTGTGATGATTGTCTGTGGGACTGAAAGTCAACTGGATTTACAACTTAAGACTGTTGCTAGAACAATATTCACTTCGATTACTAAGTATGATCTCTCTGTTAAATTGGTTTTTAGTTGTTCTTGGTCCTGGCTGGGAAAGGAATTGAAATACCTTTAAACATCGCCAGTATAGTTGGGCATTGAATTTCAAAGAAGAGATTAGAGGAACAGGCAGACCACCATCACAATTACGACATTTGTGTTTTCTGAATATCAAAAACTCCGCTATATACGTCAGACCACATGAGCCAGTCAGTTTAGTCTTTTCGACAGTTTTAATCAGGATTTTGTTCCGAACCATGTACTATCTCTACTATTTTCCCAAGCAACCCGTTGCAATTAAATGAATCAAATAGCTGAGACGTCTCTAAGTTCGAATCCAATTTCGGTCACCCGGTGTTGGTAGATTTTGCGGCAGGAAGATGATTGCCTATGAGACTCAAAGGCAAAGACTCTTACTAAAACCCGGATAAAATCAGGACAATCTTGGAATTCTTTTCCAAGACTAAGACAATGAAAGGCCATTCAGTCTGTAGGGTTTCAATCTCGAAAGATCTAATGGGAATTGATAAGCATGGCAAGAAATTAAATTTTCTAAAAGATTCTTCTATTCAAAAGTTTTATATTGCGAATTGAAGAAGATTTTGCTGGAAATTGTCTTTTAGGCGAGCCCCAAATTCTTTTATTTATTTTTTTGAATATTTAATAAATTATTTTCTTTTCTTTTTACTAAAATTAATAAATAAATTAAATAAAAAAGACAATTAAATAGTAAGTCATTTTATCCTGCCTGTAAATTATAATTTATTATTATTATTATTACTATTTTATTTTATTTAAATTTAGCAATTAATTTTTCAAAATTTATTTGTTACGCTTTTATTTCATTTATTTTTTATTTTATTAATTCTTAAGCAAATACTTTGTATACCATTTTTTTTTTTTAATAAAAAATTCGCATATTTTTGTTTGTTTACAAATTTTGTGTTCAAAATTTTTCATAATTTTGAATTTTGAATTTCCGTTTTATGTTCTCTTTTTTTTTCTCCCAAAAATGTAGTCTAAATATTTTTAATTTTTTTTTTGTTTATATTATTTATATATATATAAATATAGGAACATTACCGAAATATTTTTTTTTATATTTATAATTTTACACTTAAACCTAAACACATTTTTTTTGTTAAATTTTTTTTTTTGCAAATTTTTTATTAAAAAGAAAAGGTGGGAGGGAAAATGTGCGTTTTCCAAGTATTTGCTTGAGATATTCGCGTTTTTCGCTGGTTACTTCTGTTGTTGGTGTTCTTTATATTAAATATATTTAAGTTCATCATTCTTTTACGCATTTGTTCCGAAATGCACGCCAAAGTTGTATGAGCCGAGAGTTTAGTTTTCTTTATCATCATTTTCATTTTGAATATTTCTTTAACCGAGATTTATCTCTTCTTTGTGTTTTTTTTTATTCGCGATTTGGTATTCGTCGTTTTTGCAAACTTGTTTAAGCCAAATGTTAATAGTTTTTTTTTGCCGAAAAGTTGGAGTTCGAAAATTGACATTTATCTTTATAAACTTCGAAAGAAAGATTAAAAATTTCATGTCTGAAAAGGAAACAATAAAATTGGTCAATGTAATGTTGGGCCATTCCATTGCTAGGGACGAATGTTAAGGAAAATTGAAGGATTGAATGTCGATTTATATGGTGATATTCTACATTCAGTCGTCTTGGTGAAAACCGTATGAAAATACGTTCGGTACTTTTTGAGTCTATCGCTTTTAGACAGACGACGCGGCCGGGAGACTTTGTTTTATAATATGTATACTTGATGGTATCATTGAAGTTTGATTTAAAAACGATTCAGAAATATTATTCTTGTAAAATTTTATTCGAAAATAATTCATAAATCACAATTCTTCATGATTCAATGATTTCCGAAGTATTTTCTTTAATTCTTGTCAAGTGTGATTTGCAAAATGAAATTTAGAAATGTTAAATTTAATTTGATATGAAATTTTTGTTTCGCACTATGCAAATTTTCCAAAAATTTGAAATATTATATATGAAAATTTTCAAGCTAATCTACCATATTAAAGTGACAAAGATGGCGAGTTGAGATGAAGTGAAGTGAAGTGAAGTGAAGTGAAGTGAAGTGAAGTGAAGTGACCAACATTACTTAAACACTTTGTGTGTTTTTTTTATAATCAATAAAGAGGTTCTTCTATATTTTTTTGGTGCATTCTATGTTATTATTATAATTTCTTATAAAATTTGTGTTTTTGTGTTCTTTGAAATGTAAAAATAAAAAATTATTTAATACAGTTGATTTATTTTTGCATTTTTTTATAGTAATGAATTAAACTATGATTTGCATCGTTATAGTATAGGGATCTTTATTCCTTTATTTTCTCAAGATTCTTAAGTAGATGGTGATCCGAACACCCTATGATTTTGCATCAAATTTATAGTTTAAAACATTTTGAAAAGTTTTCTTTGGGGAAATGTATGCATGATTTTTGTTTTTCTGTGATTTATTGTAAAATTATTGGGTTGACACAAAGGTCATATCGTTCTTATCGAATGTAAAAACTGTGGGACCATTTGAACAACCCAAATGTCTTGAAAAATGTTGTAAAATTGTTTGTTTTTGTTGGTGGAAATATGATTTTTTTTATTTTTTATTAATTATATTTTATTTGGTTTTATGCAATTTATATAATTTTTGTTTATTGCTGTTTAAATGTTTTAGAATTTAATTTATTTAAAAAAATAATACATATTTCAATATATATATATTTTTAAATATAAAATTAGGAATGAGTTTTAATATTTTTTTTTAATCTGTTAAAAAAAAAATAAGAAAAAACATTAAAAAAATTGAAACAAAATATGTAAGCAAAGTGTTTCTTTGATTTGATGATTTTATAATAATAATATTTTTTTTTTCTTTTATTTTTTTTTGTTTCAGTGTTTATTTTCGAACTTGATATTAGTTTTTCAATTTTCCTTTTGAAATCTTTTGACTTTCTGTGTAAGTGTTAGTGTTAGTGTGTCTGTGTGTGTGCAGTGTTTTAATTTTTTTTCTTTTTTTTTTTTGTTATAAATTTGTTTTGTTTTTGGTTCTTGCTTAACACTTAAGAAGTAAACTGTTTTCAAGTTTTGATGTATGTAATCATTAAAATATCTGCTACCATTTTATTATTTTTAATCTTTTCTTGTGTTTTGTTTTTGTTTTTTTTTTTTTATTTTTTTATTTATTATTTTTGTGTTATATAATTAATAAGTTATATAAGTTGGTTTTGTTTTGTTTTTCTATAAAGTTATACAGCATAATTCTGTTTTAAATATTATTTTTTATATGTTTTTCGTCTTTGATTGTTTTAAAAGCTTTAGATGTCTGTTTGATGATGTGTTTGGAACCCTCCAGGGTTTATCTCTCTGAAATTTATACGCAAATAATTTGAATTTTCGTTTTTGTTATTGGTTTTATTACATTATATTTTATTTTATTATAACTTAATTGTAATTAGTATGGCTTATGTTGTTTGGGTTTTGTTTATTTGTTTATTTATTTTTTTAATTATTATTTAGCACATTGAAATCTTGAAATACTTATATTTTATATATATATATACTTATTTCTATATAATATAATATATCCGGCACTATTGATTCTGAACAAAATGTTGCTATGTCGTTTGCAATTTTGGTTGTTTGTAAAAATTGAAAATAAATTCTTGTTTATAAAATTATTAAAAAAATTGCCAAATTGTTTGTTGTTGTTGCTGTTGTAAACTAAGGTAAAAAACTTGTAATTAAATATATATATATATATATATTTTATATATATCTATTTCAATTAGATGAGAAATGATAATCATAAATACAATGTTAAGATGACTTAATTATTCTTGATTTTTCTTGATTTCTAAGTAGAAAACTTTCTTTTCTTTGTTTTTGGTTGATTCTTCGTTGATTATGTATGTATGTATGTATGTGTGAATGTGTATAAGTGTTTGTGCTGTGTATCTATGTTTGTGTGGGTGTGTGTGTGTGTGTGTGTGTGTGTTTGTGTGTGTGTGTGTGTATTATCTAACTGACAAAAAACTCACTCTTCTCTTATACTTTAAAATCCTTGCTTATTCATCTTTACCATCATCATACTTCTTCATTCTCTCCTCCCTATTCATCTTCAACTTTAAGCTGTGCATTGTCATCATTATTTTTGTTTGTTTTTATTATTTTATATTAAACTTAATAAAAAATTTGTTGTATGAAACTTGGACTAAAAGTTTGTATTTGTATTAATTGTTTTCTTTTTAACTAAAAACTGGTTGAAAATTCTTGATCAACACTGTTCAACGCACTGTTAACGAACACTACTTATAGTGTTGGCTGGTGTGTTGTAGTGTTGATCAATTTGGTTATTTCTTTACTATTATTAACGTAAACGGTAATTACACGTTTTGAAAGGCAACTGCTGTGCAAAATCCGTTTGTCTTTCGACAGATTTCAGATTTCACTTTATTTATTTGTTTGTTACTTGTTTGTTTGTTTGTTTGTTTGTAATACATATTAAGTAACCAATTACTGAATTGGGTAAATGGTTACTTGGCTTTCCTTACTTTGTAGTATGCTATTGTAAAAAATATTTTATAAATATTTTTATTTTATTTTATATATTTTAATGTTTCTCTTTCTTTCATATCTTACTGACTTAATTATTTATTTATATTTAAGTTTTAATTTTATTTTTTGTGTTTGTTTTAATTCGTTTTTCGTTTCAAGGTTACTCAGTTGATGTTCTTGTTGTTGTTCTTGTTGTGGTTGTTGTTGTTGCATTTTGATTTGCTATTTTATTTTATGTGTTGGTTGTGTATGTGTGTGTGTGTATCTGTGTGTTTATGTATATATATATATATATATAAACTTATTTATTATATATAAAATATCTGATCACATTTGTTTGCAGTCTCTGTATAAATATTGTTTATTTTGTTTTTCATTTTCATTTTCATTATTTTTATTTATTATTATTATATGACTATTTTTTTTTTTTTTTTGTGAATACAAAATTAAGAAATAAAATATTTGGTATAAAAAAAAGGAAGAGAAGATCGTTTTGTTTCGGTTGAAAATTGCGTTTTTCGTTTGCTCTACAGTTTTTTATAAAAAAATTTTGTAGCATTCAATTTTTTGGAGGTTGGGGGGCGACTAAACAGTTTTCTCTAAATTTTCAAAGTTTCACTGAACTAATAAATTTATTTTAAAAAGAAAAAAATCACTGGGCTATTGTTATTCTTTCATATATAGTTTATTGTTTTTGCTATTGTAATTTTTTATTTATGTGATTTGATATTGTCCTGCTTAATCAACAAAAAAAAAAAAAAAATTATTATTTGTGTGTAGATGGAAAGCAATGAGGGCTTAGTTATTTAATTTTTGGGTGACTGCCTATTTTCTACTATAACAAATTATTTTATTTTTAAGTTATCGAAATAATGTTTCATTTTAATGCCAATTGTTTTGTTGGTTTTGTAAGTTTTGTACTTTGAACCCTCTTCTCTCCACTGTTCCTCTCCTCTGCACTGTGTACATTTTTAGCGCTTTAATTTGGCTAAAGAAATGCACAACAAATTGAAATTAAGAATAATATTAACTGGGCTATTGTTTTGTGAATTTTATCACATTTTTTTTTTTATTTTATAATTTATTTATTTTCTTTCCTAGTTGCTATTTGTTATTTATTTATTTGTGTATGTGGTTAACCAAAAAACATTGAGCTGATAATTTGTTATAGTCTTTCTCTCATCCTAGTCACCCTAGTCTCAACTCACTAAGCAGCATCTGACATTGCTTTCTTGGCGCTTTGATTACCCGAAAATGTCTTTGTATTTGCATTGTTGCCATATTGACTAAAATAAAGGCAACATTTGTCATAGAATGATAATGATAATAATAAAAATAACTACTTTGAAAATTTACAAAAAATTGTTTAGTATTCAAACACGCAATTTGTAGCATTAATCAATCAATCATCGATGAATTTAATTAACTAATTATTTTTTAATTATTCATTATTAGTTTTTAAATTTGAAAAAATACAATAAATTTGAAATAAATTCTTTTTATCACTTATTTTAGTTGTTTAGTGCATTTGTTGTTCTTTTACCTGGCAGCTGGAATTTACATTTTCTTTTTATGTCATGTGTTCTGTTCGTTGTTCTGTGTTGCTGGTACTATACATTTTTTTGGCCTTGAGTAGAGTTTTTCAATTTTCCGAAGTTTGTGTTGCGCGTCGTTTGTATTGATTTGTTGTGTAAAATTTTCTCTTGTTCAGTAGGCAGGCATCTTCAGTCTTCTTTCAGTTCTTCTTATTATTATTATTAATACTATTGCAGCTATTGTTGTGTATGTTTGTTATTTTTGATTTTGTACCATATAAACACAATTCAGACCAAAATAATTGTGCGTACAACAACATTGAAGATTGAACCTTTATGCCAGTTTATTGTTTCGCTTTTAATGTTTTCTGTTCTTTTCTTTTCTTTTGATTGTTTTGTGCAACTAAAAAATAAATGTTGCAGTTTTTAATGAAAATAAAAATGGTTTAAAATGAAATACAAAATATTTGTTATTATTTTTTAATAAGTTTTATAATTAGGTTTTGGCTTTTGTTTTGTTTTTTTTTTTTGATTTCTATATTTTGTTTTTTGTTTTTGTGTTGTTGTAGTTGTTTATTTTTTTTTTTTTGCATTAATATTTTTATTATTTTTTATTTTACTATTTTTATTGGGTTTTTGTTTTCGTTACTTTGTTTATTGATTTATTTCGTTTGTTTTGTTTTCTTTTGGTTTTTGTTATATAAAAATATAAATTTATTTATGTTGATTTTTTTTTTATAAAATTTATCTGGTATTTGTTTGTTGTACTATAAATTATCCCGGTTTATGTGACACAACGCCACCGAATGATTTGCATAAAAATCATGCAAATCAGAGTCGCGTGTGTGCACACATTTTTGTCTATTGCAACTTAACTGGTTAAGAGAAAACTTTGGTTTTTCTTTAAAAATTTTTATTAAATTTAACTATGATTTTATTTGTAATGATTTTATTTTATTTATTATTTTATTTTTGTATATATAATTATTTATTGGTTTCGTTTTTGTTTTGATTTGATGAGTTTTGGTAAAAATTTGAACTTAGGATGGCTTAAATTTGAACTAAAAAATTATTCTTTATTTTTTATTTTTGTTATAGATATAAATATTTTATTTTGTTTTTAAATGTATTTTTAATTTTTAAGCTTTTTGATATGTGTTGACAACCCAAAAAAAGTTGCTTGGAAGTGCTTTGTGGCTGTTGTTGTTGTTCATGTTATCATATACTATTTATATAGATGTACATATGTGTATATATATATTTTTGTTATTAATTTATTATTATTATTTTTAGTTTTAAATTTATTTTATATATATATATTGTCACTTTTAATTGGGTTCATGGTTGGTTGGTTGGTTGCTTGATTTATATATTGTGTATATATATTTGTTGTTGTTGTTGTTGTTGTTGCTGTTTTAAAAATTATTTAAATAATAAAATATCACATTCGAGTTGCGAATGTTTCCCTGGCTATTGTTTTGTTTGAAATTAAATTCAAAATTGTTGCTGGCAATTATTTTTTATAATATTAATATTTATGTATTTTATTCTTTATGGTACCTAATTTAATGTATTTTATTGGTTTTTTAATTCAAATTATTATTTATATGATAAATTTATTGTTATTTTTATTTGTTAAATTTTTGATTTGTTGGATTTTTTTATTATCATTTGTTTTTTATTTCTTTATTATTTTATGTATTGTATATATATATATATCGTTTAATTTGGAATTTATTTGTTAAGCCAAAACTTTATTTTTTGATTGTTATTCATTTAAATATTATTTTTCAAATTTAGTTTCAAATAAAAATTAAAAATTCATGAACTTAGGATGGTTAATTTTTGACAATTTTTATTAAATAAAAATCATTTTTATAAATGAATAAATACGCGAATACCCTTCACATTTCTTGCTATAGATTTTTATACTTTCCATGATGTTTGTAGTATAGTAATAAATGGGAGCATTCACATAGTTTAGAAGATACCATACAGAATTCATGAGAATATGAAACTGCAATCATGTTATGATATCAGGGTGATAAGCATAGTAATGGAATGAAATATACCCATTTCTATAGTCATGTTGAAATCTGACGATGCGTTGCACTCAAAAGCATTTGGTGCTGCCAATACTTTTAATATATCTAGTGACTTAAAAGCCGTAACGTGAAATAATTTATATATTCTGAAAATAGATGAACTTACGTTGCCAGTAAGAGCATTTTTGGTTTTACGCGCTTACTTCATCAAGGAGGGACAGGCGTTGGAAATATTGGAAATATTATAATTTTAATTTTGAGAACAGCCTGACCGATTTAGCTGTATTTTTTTTTTTTTTTGTAGTTGCTTTAGGTGAAAAATTAGAAAAATATGAAAGAATTTTTTTTTTGGATAATGCATCGGAAAAATTGGAAATTTGGATGAATTTGGATTTTCCGTATTAAAGACTCAATACAATATTGAAGCTCCGGTTATAGAGTTTAATCAGAAGAACTGTAGCACAGTAATTAGCATAATATCATAATTGATGACTGTTTGATGGCCTTACACGTTTTTAAGGTTAGATTAGGAAATCCAGGAAAAATGTGAAAACACAATTCCTATGCTTTTGATTGACAGTCACAAGAACTCATGAAAGCAAAACTTATAGTGAATACAATTCTATGATTGATTCCATCATCTGGTCTCACTAAGAATCTTCGATTAACAATTGTATCCACATTTAGCATTTCAAAATGTAAAGAATTTGGTTTCTTTGGACAATAATATGAAGGGTATTTCAACTTCGTTTGAAACGAAGTTTATGATAAATTTTTTGTTTTAGATACAAATTATTCTGGTTTGGTAAGTTACAGTACCAGCCAAAATTATATGGCACTGTAACTTTCTATTGCAGTGTTTTGTTAAATAAAAAATGACATTTGACCTTTGGACAGTTTAAATATCTTCCAATCAAATGTCTTAAAAAAGTTGTTGGTTTTTCTGTTGTTGCTGTTGTCGCTGTTGTTGTTGCTTCACACATTTGCAAGCTACGAGATTTTCAAGTGATTTTTCATGTTTTTGTTTGTTTGTTTGTTTGTTATTTTTTGGTGTATTTTCCAAATAAGTGATAAAAATGTTGTGCTTCTCTCGCACAGTTGTTTTTCATATCGAAAATTTTTCAAGAATTTTGTTTTCATATTTTGCCGAATATTTCAAATAGAATTTTGATTAAAATTTTTCATTATAATCGCGTTTGCTACTAAAAAAACGCAATTACATATTATTGCAATTATTTTTTTGCTTTTGTTTTTTTGTATTAAATTTTTATATAATTTTTTTTTTTTTTTTGGTTTTACCTAAACTGCTTCCGTTTTTGTTGTTGTATGTTTTTGATGATGTTAAGTGATTTTGTTTTTATTCTTTTATCGTAGTTTTTCAACACTGTTTCTCTTTGTTCTTCTAAGAAGTTTTCTTCTTTTAGTATTTTTATATCATTTCATTTTTTTCTGTGATCAGACGTTTTTCAAACTAAGGATGTTTAACGTTAACTAAAGGATTTACATATTTGGAAAAAAGTACTTACTATTTTTTTTTTTTTTGTTTTGTTTTATATATATAAATATGCTTAATTTTTATATTTATTTGAATTCTGAAATTTGAATTATTATTTTTTTTTTTATTTATATATTTTAAATATTTAGAGATTTTTTTTCTTTTGGTTTTCTGGAAAAAATTAAGCCAAATATTGTTGTTGTTGTGATATATATATATCATACTTTGTTTGGCACGAAAATACATTGTACATACATAAGTATTCTTTATGTTAGATAAGAAATTATTTGCGTACACTTTCAGTGTTGGTAAGTAAAGCTTTTAAAATCAATCAAAGCACTTATTTATTTTTCCATTTTGGCGTCTATTTTTGTTTTGATTTTCATCATCTCCTTCATAATTATAATCATCATCATCATCATTATCATGTGACTTTGTTTTGTTTTTCAATAATAAAATTAATTTATTATTAAAAATTGTAGTTTATATACAAAATTTTCTGACCAATTTATTTTGTTTGTTGTTGTTGTTGTAGGGTATTATATTTTGTTAAAAATCTAGTTTCAATTTGATATTTTCCTGTTGTATTGTAGTATTTCTCCGTTTTGATTTTGAGTTACACAAATGATAAACGACGATATCATTTGTTGTAATTGTTGTGGCATTATTCAACACTGTGCTGTGTACACTGTGTCAAAACAATAATCGGTTGAGTTAAATTTGTCGCTGTTGTTACTATTGTTAATGGTTGGTTGACTTTGCTAATAGTTGTAGTATGAATTGATTAATGGTTGATTTGGTTTAGATTAAGCAAAGTCTATGGTTTCAAATTTGGTACTTTCCAATTTACTGAAGTTTTATGGTACAAAATTTGAGTAATAGCAGGTACTCATCTTATTACTCATAGAATTGTTTAATCTATTTACTTGAACTGCTGCTGCTGCTGTTGATATTTCTTTTTTTTTACTTAATTTTGTTTAGAATTTTGGATTTTTGTTCTAAGAAATTATTAATTTCCATTACCTTTAATAATTCAAAATTTTTCATTAATTTTTTTGCCGTGTAAACTGCCTTTGTTTCCCTTGAATTTTTAGATCAAGTGAAAGTTACTTTGTGTCTTATGAAAAATAATAATATTAAGAAATTCCCCCAAGTCCTTAGTGTACTTAGTGTATTTGTCTATTGTTTGTTTGCTTGTAAGCAGAAAATTTGAAATTTTTCCAACACTAAAATTTTGTATTTGTGGCATTAAATTAAAGATGAGTTTTCTATTTTTGATTCTCTAGATAAACTTTGCCAAAAATTATGTTGATGTTGTTTTTAATACATTTCAATTTTATATTAAAGAAACTTTCACTTGAGAAGTTTTGTTGAAATTAATAAAATTATATTAAAAAATTGCTTACCGTTAAATGCATTGTAGTGTTGTTGTAGTGTTGATAAGTAAGTATTGTAGTCTTGTGTATATTTTTGTAGGTTTTGCCAATCTAAAGGAGAATTTTGTTTACAGCCAAATGTTTTAAAGTACAAAATGAATAGAGAGGTAAGAGGATTCCAAAAATGCCATGATTATTTGTACGAAATAAAAAAAAAAAAAGAAATGAAAATATTTTTCAATATAACAAAATGGAGAAAACAGAAAAAGGTGAAAGGATTTTTCAAGATTTTTTTCATTCAAAAAGAAAAATTAATAGAAAAAGCATAGGTTTCTAGTTTTGTTTTTGCGATTTTTGTCATTTATTTTCCAATTATATTAATATATGTATGTATTTTGTTGTATTTTATTTTTTCTTTTGTTTTTTTTTTTTAGAGACTTACGAGTTATTTATATATGTTATTAGTATATAAATGTTGTATGTATGAAATAGTTATGTAACTTTATTTATATAGAAAATGTGTGTGTACGTTTGTATGCATGTTTTATGTTTGTTGGTTTGATGTAATATGAATATGTGTATGAATATTTTTTGTTATAAAATACATAAGAATCCTTTATTGTTTAATAAAAAATATTGAGTATTCAATATCTCAAGACAGATTCAAAGTAAATATGTACTTAGTTTGTGGTATTAAGTATATTTATGTTATTTTAAATATAGTTAGAAGAAGAGTTTGTACTCACATCACAAATTGTGATTTTTCTTTTGTTTCTTATTCTGTCAAAGTACAAAAGACTAGAAATTTTGATGTTGTCATGTTTTTTTTGTTTGTTTTTGTGAGTGATTTCGATGCTGTGTGCTTTTTGTTTAAAGGCGATTCTACACGATGTGATTGGTTGCAGTCATGCATTGTAAAATATTGATGAAATCAATCAATCAAAGGAGATTTCTCTTAGATTACAAGTCTAGTCGAAGGTCTTAAGTTAGATAATTATTAGATTACAGGTTGTGAACAAAAATCTTTATCTTTCATCTTCTCCCTAGTTAGTTTGCCACCTTATTGTTAACTCAATGAAATATGGAATTCTACTTAAAAGATTGAGCAACATAGACTGAATGGTTATGTTAGATCATCCAATTCCAGAGAAATGAAGGATGAGTTACCTACTATATTCTTCCTTGTCATGAATGGAACTGTAATCCTTTCTGTATCAAAATTCAGGGTATGATGATAAAAATCTGAAACTTTGCAGTTAACTTGAAACGAAAATGCAATCAGATTTCTAGTAGCCATTTTCCCCTGAGAAGAAGATGATGGATTATAAGGACATAATTTCATTGAAAGCGATTGTAAGGGATGATCTGGTGAAGATTGATGTAAAGTCGATCTATTCTAACGAAGTCTTCGTCTTCCACAAGATTTTGGTATTTCGCTTGCAGGGACATTTGTTGTTTGAATATTAGCCAAAGAAATTGCTACGTTAACTCGCAGGTTTAACGAATATAAAATATCTTTTGGTGGGACCTTTAAGTCAATGCAATTAGAATTCCATCCAAGTTGAAACATAAGCACTATGAACACTATTTGTCCCATATAAAGGACAATTGCTTGAAAAGTTCTCAGCTTGTCAAAGAATAAGGCTATAAAACTCTAATAATATCATTTCAAGAAAGTATGGTAATAAATTTTATTTAATCATCTCTTTTTTAAGCATTTTGTCTAACAAACTCATCCAATCATCATGGAGAAACGCCTTAAGTTCATTTTTTGTTTTTGTTTTCTTTCTTGATAATCTATACATCAAACATCAGTAAATATTAATTAAATATTAATTTTGTTTTTAATACAATAATAATAATAATAATAATAATAAAATGCAATGCAAATTTCATTAACTAAAACTCATTAAATTATTGCCACTGAAATAAATACAAATTAAAAATTACGAAGAAATTAACAAATATATAAATGTTTTTTTTTTTTTGTTTATCGAATGAGAAATGAATTCATTTTTCTTTTTTTGCTTGTATCTTTTTGCTATATAATAAATTTTGAATTTTGACTTTATGTTAAACTTAATATTTACATAAATTTTGCCTAAAATTTTTAATCCAAAAATTTTTTTTTTTTCATTTGTTTATTGTTAATGTGCCTTAAATTGCCTAAAAGTTTTCTTTTTTAATTAATAATTTTTTTTTGTTTTTTTTTTTTAATTTTCTTTTTCAAAATTATCTATTTTTACATAATTTTGTATAGGCATATCTATCCGTCAGTTAAATCAAGTTGATCAGTCAATGAAGGAACGAACCTTGGTTCTATTGACTGATCAATTTGACTTAGACTTATGTGATGATGATGTTCCTATATTGGTTAAGACCGAAACAATAATGAATAATGTGCATATTTATTTAATAAACAATATGTGTATAAATAAATATGCAAATTTAAGTTTTTATTTTATTTTTCTTTTTTATCACAAAATCAGTTACATTTGTTTTAAATTAAACAAATTTGGAGTAGTTTGTTGTTGTTCCACAAAAATTTTGCAAGGCATTAACAATTAACCAAATTTTCTTTTAAATTTCATTGATACAATATATTTTTGTTATTTTTTCTTGTGTCAGTGAAAACAAAATAATTGCAATAAAATAATAAAGAAATTTCAAAAAAAAAAAAAAAACCAATACAAAATGAAATCATTTTAATTATCATTTTGTTGTTATGAGCCTAAAACTATGATTTCTTTTCTTATTTTTTGCCAAATTTATTTATTAATTTTTTTTTTGTTAATCTTATAAAAAGTTTTATTTATTTTTTTTTTGTTTTGTTTTGTTTTTATTTGATTAGATTAGGAAACTCACCGTTTTTTGTAATTTTTTTGCTTATAAATTTTGTTTTTTTAAATAATTTTTATATAGTATATTCTTTGGCCGAAACATTTGCAAATTCTTATTTAGTTTTAGCTAAAATTTGACTATTGTTAAAAATTTTGTTCAATGAAACGCCAAAAAGTTTGTTGTGCATATTTGGGGGAGTTTAGTTTCTAATCTAATAAAAATAACTGAGTTTGAAATAAATTATCCATCGAATAAGTTAAGGGAAATTCTCATGATATTTGGATCAATAAATCATATTATTAATCTTTGTCTGTAAACTAAATCTATAGATATTGTCCTGACTTCTTTACCTTTGCCTCCTATTAAGCATTGTATCATTAAGAAATGAGGTTCTCAGGCATCAAATCCTACAAAATTCATAGACTTAATGAGGCTTAATCATGATCACAAGATCATAAATGATTGCACTGCTCAAAACTCTATATAAATTACAAACTTTATGAAGTTTCTCAATCTAAACATATTTAATAGATAATTGTTTCAAACTCAGTCTTTAAAAAAACTACAACATGAGACGTTGGGCTACTATAGAAATATGTAAACCTCGGAGTTAGGGAAAATTTGTTTAACTGAAACAATAGAATAATAGAATAAATAATAAGAAAAAAAAACATATTAAATTTTTCTGGTTTTCATATATTTTCCATATTAATTTATAAAATATTTATTGATTAATTAAAATAATAATAATAATAAAAATTAGAAATTTTAACTTAACTTTTGTTTATTAATAATTTTTTTTTTTAAATAAGAATAGCACTAAAAATTAATAGAAATTATGTACAAATTATGTAATTAAATTTATAATTAAATAAAATATTATGTAATATTAATTTTTAGAATTAAACTAAATTGTGAAATATAACAGACTAGTGTGGGTGTGTTTTTGTTCATATAAAAAAATAATCATGTGCGCTGTGCAGTCATCGAATTGATATACAATTTTCAAATTGTAAAATTAAATTATAGTAAATTAAATTTATAATTAATTTTTGGTTTTTTCTTTAGTTTTTTTTTTTATGTGCAATAGCCAAACGCCCAGTTGATGTTTTTTTTTTCCTTTCAAATTGATTAATTTTCTTTAAATTTATTTTTAATTTTTTTTTTTTTAATTTTACTTTTCTTTTTTTTTTTAGTATTAAGAAGCATAGACATTGAAACAAATTCTACTCAAAAAACTCGCTTAATTTTATGTTAACAATTAAGCAAATTATTATTGCACTCCTTTGTAAGAAGTATAATATAATTTATTAATTATTTAATTTGTAATGTAAAAAAAAAAAAAATTAAATAAAAAATTATAAAATACATTTTTTAAATAATTTCTTTTTCTTTGTGTTGCTTAAAGATTTTTTTATAAAACACACGCGGGTTTTCGTGTTTTGTTTTAAAGCATGAAATCTGGTATTTTTTAGTGTGTGTTTCTTTTTCTTGTATGTAGAGTGTTTAAGAGTGAGTGAAGTGTATCGTGTATCGTTTTAGTGTTTGAGATTTAACTTTGAATAAAAAATATTTTTAAAAAAATTTCAACTATTTTAAATATTTAACGGCAAATACAGTTTACACTTTAAAAAAATGTTTGATTCTTTATTGTTTTTATTGTTTTAAAAATTTGAACTATTATTTTTCATATCATCTTTGGTGTTTTGCGGTTTTTCTGTAAAGGAAAAACCTGCAGCAGGTTTTTCTTTTCTTTTATTTTTTGTTTTGTATAATTTCACTTGTAGAGGATAGTAATGTGTGTAGTTGTGTGTGTGTGTGTGAGTGTAAATGTATGTGTTGGTTTAAAAAAATGCAAGTTTTTTGTTTCTTCATATTTAGCGGCTTTTCTTATCATTTTTTGCGAAATTTTTTGAAAAACATTTTTTTTTAGTTTCACTCTTTTTTCGTTTTTGTTTTTAATTTTAGAAAATTGTCCCCAACTTACGTGCCCAAAAATTTGGCTTAATATTTTTGTTGTTTGTCTTGTATTTGTTATTGTTTTTGTGAAAAAATATGAAATTTCATATTATATTTTCTTATTTTTTGGCAAGAACAAAGGCCTAAACGCGAGTATAAATTTTACAGTCATAAAAATTTTGTTCTTTGTCTTTTTGTTTTTTACTTTACTTTCATTAACTTGCTTGGTTGGTTGGTTGTGTTATTTGTCATGTATTTTGTATTATGAAATTCCAGTTTAGTTTAGTAGTCATGTCCTTCTTGTTGTTGTCATATTCTTGTTGCTTATATATTTTTTACGTAGATTTATTTTCGGGACCTTGATCGCTGCCGCTTGTTCGTAGTAGTAGCTGCTGTAGTCGCCGGTTTCTCCGGCACTTATTCCAACTGCTCTAAAAAATTAGGCGTCTTGAAGTATTCGGGTACGGGGTCATCCATGCGCGAGATAATTTTGTATATGGATTTCTTCCATGATTGTTCGGTGTCTTTGCCACCCTGTATTGCACGGAAAAATTCTCGTAACGTACTCTCGACGACATAACGAAAGTTTTGCGGCACCTAAATTATGAAATTAAATTGGAGTTTTTTGGATTTTCAAAAAAAGAAAAAATACAATAAATTATTTATCAAATTCAATAAAAAACAAGAAAAAAGAAAGTTAACTTTGGCTATTCCATAGTTGTCATACTCTTCACACACCCCTATAAAACGTTTTTGCCCAGACTACTGGGATTGAGCATACAGAGTCAAAAAACAGACATTATTTCAACACTGATACGGAAATTTACATGTTTGGTGGAGATAGAATAGAAACTAATAGTGTCCAGTTTGGGTAGTACAAAAACAAAAAAAATGTTTTTAATAAGAACCTGAATTTTAATGGGTGTTTTGTATGGGAGGTAATCGTCCCAGTGCTCCGATTGGGCTGGTAATCCGACAGCGTCTGGTAACAGAAAAGTTCATGCAAAACTTCAGCTTCCATACATGCCGATGGATAGACAGACGGACAACTAATTAACTCGTTTCGTCGAGCTGATCAAGTCTCCTATTTCTCCTTCTGTCTGTTAGAATCTTCATGACAAACTTATAAGACTATACACAGCGTCAAGAGTATAACCATTGTATGGAGAAATTATGATAGAGAGAGAGTGTAGTGAAGTGATGCTTACCTCAATATGATTGTTCCGATTGTAGTGCAAATTAAGCACACGATACAATTCATTATCATGGGCGATATGCAAATCTTCGGAAGTCTTAATACCTTCCGTAACAGCCTGACGGGCGTATTTTTCCATTTGTATATAGTAGAATTCTCTGCAATAATAATAAGAAAACCGGGTTAAAGACAAACAAATATTTATTAATTTATTAAGAACAAATATTATAAATTAAATTATAATTTCGAGGAGATTTGCGTTTGAGTAATATAAAGCTACCTAATGGTTGAGTGGGACATTCTAGTATGATCTAGGCGAAGCCTGACTCAAAGGAATGTTTAGTTTTGCTGTAAGTTGTTTTAGTTGACTAACTTGTACCAGTTTGAGGATAAGCTGGACTTGACTGCTTGGAGGCAAATACTGTACCAGCATTGCCATCTATAATGCTCGATGGGGAGAGAAAAAGTAGTTCTTGTCCGCTTGGAGGCAAATAATATAGGGTGGGATAACCTGTCATAAGAGGGGACAGGAGTAGTGATAGGACCAGCAGGAGGGCAATTCTATCCAGCAGTGAATATTTTTGGAGGTTTTCAGATCCTTTAATATAATATTATAGGTTTTTTGTATACTTTTGAGCTTTATTTTTAAAACAATAAATAGAAAATGCCTCTTTAAACTATCTATTGAAATCTTCATGGGATCTATTTCTTGTCTAAAATATCTTAATTAAAAAATATTATAATTATAAAGAAATGATGATGAGTGGGTTTCCCCTTAATACTTTAGCTAATAAGCCACAATACAAAAAAAAAAAAACAAAACCTTGCATACTTTCTTGTTTCACTTAGCTACTCGTCGACTACAATATTTTGCTTCCTTTATACAAATATAAGTCTTTGATTTCATATGCTTACATTATATTTTATCTGCTTTTATTGTCTTAATGCATTATATTGGATTTCTCTCCTCATTCCCCACACCCGCAACATAATTTTCAAGATGACATTATTAATAATTTGCTGACGATACTCACTGCAGACTCGCATAATTCTTTGTATTGTGTTCTGTTGCAACAAAGACGACGATGGGGAGGAGATACAAAAAATCATAAAAAATTGGCAAAAACAAAATATAAAATAAAATAAAAAGTATCTGCAAACTCTTGGCTTTTGTGTGTGGTTTTCATTTTTGTCTTTACTTCGTTGTTCATATTCGTAAAGAATTTTTAATAAATCTCAAATGTGCAGCGGCAACGGCATTGACAATCTTTTTGGGTAGCTTAACTCAAACTCAGTGGACCAAACACCAACCTCTATCCATCCGCCCAACATCTATGAAGCCCATAAAAGTATGAAATGCAAGTTGTTGGCAATATGCAAGTCGCCATCAAATAAGTGGTGGAGTGGAGAAACTGAGTTATAGCAAAGGCTCTCTTCTCCGTTTTACTTAGAAACGACACAAAAAAAAAAAAAAACAAGGGACAGAGAGCGAGGTGTGGGATTTAATTAGCAATTACTTGCTGGCTGCTTGCCTTTGCGCCTGTGTGTATGCTTTGCATGTTTAGCTAAGTGATTTGTGTTGGAACGTTTGTTGTTGGTTGCCGGCTTAACTCATCGTCATCGTCATCATCATCATCAGAATCATGATTCTTATGCATCAATCAAACTATAAAAGCTTATGATTTCCTTGCCTGCTCCTAAGCGCCTAAGTGCTTGCCATCCGTTCCATATACATATGGTTACGATATTTATCTTCTGACTAATTGTCAGCAATATTTGCTGTAATATTTTTCCTTCTTTCTTTCATTTTGTTGAACAATGCAAGTTGCTTTTACCCACACATGTATGTAGATACATGTAGGCCCATAGATACGCTTCGATAATCGCGCTAATTTCAAGATTTCCCAGTAGTAGGCAATACATGCCTTGCACTTTGTTGTGTCCTTCTTTGTCTCGATGTCTTTTAGAGCAGCAGCATCTAACACTTCTTTCCTTTTCAAGCTTCAGCAAATCCTAAAGTACTGGAGTTGCTTCTGCTTCTGCTGCTGCTGATGCTGCTGCTTTTGTTGTTGATTTTTCCGAACAATATGCAATGTGTAAATAGAAAATTGCAAGCGAAAACTCTTAAACATTGATGTCAGTTTACTCAACTGACTCAACTGACTGTTCTCGATTCTGATTCTCGTTGATTTCTTTGTTTTATGTTGCTGCTTAAGTTCCCCAGAGGCTATATTGTCTTATGCTTACTTAAACAGTCTATGCTCCAACTTCTCTTCTTTCCACTTGAACATACATCATAATCTGCTACACCCTGAAACTGTCTGCCTGTCTTATTGGAGCGCGCGTTAATCAGAGCGCCTTGTGATAGTCGTAATAACGATAATAATAATAATAATAATAATCATTATGAAACCAAAAACGACAAATGAACAAACAAACGAGTGAACGCAACAAACTGCAAAAGACAAGAATCAGATTGTGTGTCTCAGCCTAGAAGTATGCAATAATAACAATACATTTGCATACACATTCAACGCAATCATAGTCCTTCTTCTTCCTATACTAGTCGTCCTCATAATGTGTCGCGTGTTCTCCCAGTTTTATTACAAGTGCAAAGTTGTCGTCGCTTGGCATTTGTTCATTCATTCATTTGCTTATAATTCTTTTTTTTTTTTTTTTGTTTTGTAGCATAGCGTGAGGCGCCATACACTTGCATTGCAAACTTGTTTCCGTTGCAAAAATCTTTTCTAATTGGTGTTGATTTTTTCTTGTATTACGTATATTGTTATTCTATAGAACAACAGCAACCCCCAACCAAATTTCTCATGGTTGTCATTGTCATTAGACACTTTACTTTGACAGTGTTTTGGTTGACATTTTGCAACAGCAAAAAGTGTTGCATATTTCTTGGGGCAAAATTTGCTCCTATCTTCACATAGTTTTGAAAAAATAAGAAAGAAAAAAAGGTGGTTTATTTTAAAACAATATCACATAAAATATAAGAAATTCATAAATAAAATCGAAAGACAATAAAATAATATTTGAAAGAAAAAAAAAAAATCATATAATGAAATAAAAAACAATTGGAAATATAAAGGCAAGGATCCAAAGAAAACCTCAAACACAATTAGCCCTCAAAGCTTGAAGCTTTGGCTTAGCTTGGCTTTTACTATAAGCGTGTGAAATACACAAAACACACACAAAAAAAAAAAACAAAAAAGAAAAGGACAAACAAAGAAAATATCACAAAGCCACGAGTGTTTGTGTGCCAAAAGACTGGCTTACGGCATCAGAGGCTTTTTACTGCAACAAAACATCAGAAACACACATGCACAGATACATCATTCATACATTCACATATGCAATTATGGAAAAAAAAAAAACAGTTTCAGTATGCAGATGTGAGTGTGTGTGTGTGTGTTGTGTGGCAAAGAAAAAGCTAATTTTAAGCGGCAAATAATAGAGAATTTCCTCTGCATGCATATGATATATTAAGTAAAGGTATATACTTTCTCTTTGTATCTTTTTATATATTGTTAGGCGCTTTCTTTTTATATTTTGTATATATGTATATATATGTGTGTGTGTGCTTAGCCGCTGGTGCCATTTGCAGGTGTCAATTGTCAGACACTTAGTGCATCATCATCCTCATAATCATAACACCAACCTAACCTAAGCTTACTGACAGGAAACGGAAATGGCAATGCGCCTATAAAACTGTCATGCATGCATCCTTCCATCTACCCCATCCTTCTATTTTCATCAAAGTTAGCGTATTTGTTGCAACACTTACAATAATTTAGTTATACTAAAAGATACAAAATGATGATGATGATGATAATGATGATGGTGATGGCTACGGAAACTAACTAATTAGTTTGTATAGTATTTCTATAACTATTTTTTATCATTTATCATTATTTTATTTTCTTTTTCTTTAGTTTACTTGTATTTCTCTTTTTTTTCTGCTTTGCTTTTGCATATTTTTGGGCGGTGTTAATTATCGCGCCCTCGTCATTTGGTTGCTCGGTTGGTTGTTTGGTTTGGTTGGTGGTTTATATTATTCTATAGAAAATCGACAAAGCGTACAATATTGTAAGTTGACTTCTTAAACAGAAGAACTTATTACATATTCATATACTTGTACACAATGATGAGTATCTCTTACGGCGCCAAGCAACCGTTATATGTAAGTACATACATCATATTCGAGGAGTATCCGAGGGAAGCGAAAGTCAACCATGAGCTTGCACTCGACATGTATGTATGCTTCTTGGTTTTTTCTTTATATGCTAAGTGGCACTCACAGATACACATATCTATGTATGTATGTATGCCCCTGTTTGAGTGAGTGAGTATTAATAAGCTTAAGCACATAATGTGGCGGCTCTGTGACTGACTGAATGAATGCCTTCAATGTTCATGTTCGCTTATAATGAAGTAATTGGCAACACTCTCAGATGTTTTTCGTTTTTTTCTTTTTTCATGTTCATTTTTGCTTTACTCCTGAAGATCTTTTCACACGGACGCATGGCCTAAGCGCCCAAAGTACACTTAACCTCAAAATATGTGTGTAAGTTGAGGTAGGAGCTAAGCCCCCCATATATGTATGTATGTGCTGCTCTGACTTGAAGTCGGGAGAACTCAAGCTTATATTTTTCACTTGCTTTCTTTGGATTTCAATGATGTTGTTGTTGTTGTTGATGATGATGCTGATGCCGATGATACTCATAGAATTGCTCTATCCTTGAGCAATGCATGACTCTACTGATGCCTTTATATTTTTATTAGTCTTTTGAGTATATTGGTTCAAGTAGATGAGAAGAATCACTCTCCTTCCTCTTTCTCTAGTTTATGGCCTTTTGTCGCCTGCGCCTTAAATACACTAATTAACGTGGTTTTTTTTTCTCCTTTCTTCTTTCCTATTTTGTTTTTGTTCTTTTTGTTGACACACTTGACTCCTTTTGTCTAAAGAATACACACACTCACACTCACACTGACTGAAATCTCATTCTTGCTTTTGTTATTAGTATAAAATAAATAGCTAAAGATACATAATGCAATTATCTAAAAGTGTAGAGATGCACAACTTGAGTTGAATGAATAGGTCCTTCATCTCTTTATATGCTTTGCATATTCTTAGCTAATTAGAGCAAGAGAAAATAATGTAAAAGAAAAGTTTTACACGAGTAAGTATGTGTGGAACTTAGTACAAAAACAAAAAAAAAAAAAAAAATGTGAAAAAACTTGTTATCCTTCATAAAAATGTAATAGGTATGTATAAGAAAGCAAACCCTACACATTTTTTTTTCCCTTAACACAAACTGCAAATTAATGAAGTTTCCTAACTAAAGCGCCTAAAAGTCTGCATCAGCCATCTTTTGTAAAGTTTTGTCTTCAAAAATATATTGTTTTTCTATATTATTTTCTTTCACTCTTCACATATGAAGTTTTCATATGAAAAGTTGCTTTTGGCATTTCCTTTGGAGGGACTTGGCAATTACCATGTGTGGCAACCACATCCAATACACACATGGTTCTATAAAGTGTCTGTCTAGTGGATACTTGAGAACTCCATTTTGTTGTGCCTTTTGTCTTAAGTGCTACTTTATGAAATACATTTTAATAATAATGTATGTAAGTGCGGTACTTAAGGCTTAGATGATGATATGATGAGATTGTAAGGCGTTTCTTGCAAGTGAGATACTCCCATATTAAATATGGTAAACGAGAAGACTTTACTGACTAAGTGATGTGTTTTAAATATGTGAACTTCAGTTAATAGAAGATGATGATATTATGTATAATAGCATGCAAGCAAGCCATCCTTAAGATGGTAACATTTGCCTTGGTTTTTATCTAAAAAGACCTTTGTTGTGAAGTAGCAATGGAAAGAATAGCAGCTACTCAGAAATGAGCCATAAAGACATACAGGAAAACAAGAACAAAGATTCAGATCAGGAAAGTAGAACATAACTAAAATAAAAAGTTAAATCCAACCAGTACAAATTAACTTGATTTTATTTAATAGAACTTAATACTGAGAGTTTTTTTTACAAATTTACATCAAAATCTGAATTCATTCATTCATTTTTAACTAAGCCTTCCTCTGAGCCTTGAGCATTGCTTCTTGAAAATATTCATACCACATCAATAAAAAAAAAAACAAAATGAAATATAAGAAAACGGCCGTTACTTTTTGATCTACACCCTTTTTGACATCCAAGCATTTAACTTTATTTTTTCTTTTTACGACGAAATCAAAAAAATATTCCCACCCATTTTTAACCAAAGCAAAAGTCGAAGTCGTTCTTATTTTTTCTTTTTTTTGCTGAGAGATATCATCTTAAGATTGAGAAGGAGAATAATAAAATGCTGGCAAAATTCCCATGCAAAGTAGTTTCTTTTGTTGCTACAATAAGAAAGGCAACCCCTAAGCATAACAACCCTTGGAGTTTTCTTAAGTTTTTGTACTTGCCTGTCTGCCTGCCTGCCTGAGACAGAGAAAAGGTGCAAATTCCAATACAATGCAGCCTAACATCGAATTCGTTCAAGTTTTATGCCGGAAAAACCCTGAACGTGCCGAGATTGCTGACTTCAAAATAAAAAGGACGTACCGAAATCAACAAAACGAATGAAAGGACGAAAGAAATGAATGAATGAATGAGTGAAGAAACAAAGGCGCTTAACGAGCAGGCGCATTATGAAACGTCTTTAAGACGTTGAAGTTGAATGTCTTAGATTTTTAAGGAGACGACGACGTACGGTCTATGGTCGGTCGTCAACAAGGACAGCTGTAAGCGTGTGTGCAGGCCTCGTCTTTGTCCTAAGGGTTGTTTGTTGTTGATTATTTACTTATGAACCAGGTGAACTATTGTTATTAACCATGCTTGCCTATTCCATCTAACTATAAAGCACACATTTTTTTCCCCTCTCTTTCCTCTCTCTCTCTCTCGATTTCTAGGGACAGCTGTGCGCGTTGTTTTGGCGCGTAAATGAAAATTTGGTAAGTTGCGGGTTTCTTGTTCACCTTCAATTTGTTAGAAAATAAATTTCACTCTCAACTTTTACAAATGAATGAATGCAATTTGCCTAATCTTATGCCATTGTTTCAGTTTTGTTACCATTTATAAAAAAAAAAAAAAAACAGTTGGAATTTCCCAAAATATAAGCAAAATAATGCGGGCCTACCTCAAACACAATTTACTACTTACCAACGAAACAAACACAAATTTAAATTCTTTTGTACTATGGTAAATGCTTAATACTTTCTCAGCTCAAACTCTTTGCTGAACATACTTTTTTATAAGTACGAGTATTCAAGTATTGCACCATTTGGCATGCGATTGTACACATGTATCTAGATACTTGTAATTTTAGATTGTTTTCCCACTGTCTTTGCATTTGTTATTGACAGCTTAGTTTCTAGTTTTTGGCAACTTTTTCTTTATATTTTTACAGACAATTCTGACAATGTCATTACGATGAGTACAGTATGCAATTTGAAGTCTCAGACAAAATTATATACTTTTCTTTGTTAGTGTAATACATTTTTTAAGTAAAATATTTGAAGGAATGACAGTTCAATAGATTTCTTATTATATATACTTCAAAGTGCCAAAAGAATATTGAATATGTAGACTAAGGTTGAATTGGTATTTTTGGTAAAGTAAGTACACAGAGAAAAACTGAAACATGAATGGTTATAAATGAATGTGAAGATTTAAATTAACATTATTTAAAATATTTTTCTTATTTAGGTGAATAAATTAATAATTCTATGAATAATAATAATAATTAAAATACTTCGTTTAACTTACCGGAAATTCGAGAACCATTTCACCAATTGTGCTGTATTGTTCTTATTGAATTTGATATCCGGGAAATACATTTTCAAGACCGCTGAACTGGGATAACGAACCCAGAAGAACATTAGTTTCGCTTTGCGCAGGTGCATCGGTGTCAATGTTGACGAGTGCAAAGGAGTTAAGGAATCACAATTTTTGCTAAAAATATTTAATTTTCTTTTGTTTTCAATTATAATTTTTTTTTTTTTATTTTTGATTGGAAATATATAAATTGTTATGTATGAGTATGAAGAAAGTTGCTGGGCAGCACTCGCTGGATGCTCCAGCTGCTGTTGCACTTTGAAGTGTTGCAGCAGTAAATTTCTCCAATAAAAATAACTGAACAATAATAATATAAAAAAAAAAAAAATAAAACAAAAAATCATAACAATAAAAGAAAAATATTGAAAAACTGAAGAAATATAAAAATCGACAACATCAACAAGAGAAGGGGGCATACGTAAGTACTTTTGTTGTGTATAGTTCTTGTTATTGCTCTCTCCTCAGAATTGATTTGGTTGCATGCACTTTTTTGCATTTGTTGTTGTTGTTGTTGTAATTACTTGAGAGTATGTAGAATGAGGTACAGAGAACTTTGGTTTAGTTCAATTCGATGAGGTTGGTTCGATTGGTTAAGGTAGGTAGAAGGTAGTAGGTAGATGTAGTTGAGGTCTCTTCTACTACTAGTAACTCAGATCCATTCCACTTAATGCACATTGGCTTGCATTGATTTTTTCTTTTACAAATACAAGTAAACCTTAAGCTATTTTCGCATGTGGGGCCAAGTGGGTTAAGAAGAAGAGGTCTTTTGCCTTTTGGAATGTTGGGTGGTAAATCTGATAAACAAAAAGTTAAACTGCTCAAGAAGTGAGACTTGAGGTATACTTTAGGGTGTTTTATAGACTGTTTTATTATTGGCTTTAACCGAGGGCTAGGCTAGCACTGTGCCATAGACAAAGAAAGGGGTTGCTAGGTAGGGCCATCATTCGATGATGACGAATGGAAAATAAGGTTTTGATTACAGCAGTTTTGTAATAAAAAGAATTTAGTTTTAAAAGAAAATAAATAGAGACACTTGATTGGTTTCCTTAACGCATTGTTGGTTTTCTTCTTTTGGTATTAAGTGGAATTTGGTGTCTATAAGAGGGTCTTCTAAAGTTGGGGCCAAAATAGTTTGGGAGTGAGTGGAAATGTGAAAAATTTTAAGTTCAAGCTGAACTGGTGATGGGGTAAAATCTTAATTTGAGTTAGGTGAAGTAGAACCACCGTGGCGTCAGGTTCTAAGAATATCAAGAACGAAATGAAGGTAAACAAAATGGATTTTTCTTTTTCGAAAAGAAAGGATAAGATGTTAGAAAAAGATAATGGAATCATGATGAACAGAAGATACAATACTATGGGAAGATTTTGATTAAATTTTCCAGTTTCTCAATATTTTACTATTAAGTTTCAGAGGTTCAGCTATTTTTATATAATTAAATAATTTATTAAATTGTTTGAACTTACATCATTTGTTGCTTTAAAAAGGATATAGTAGGTTGCATGCCATCGAATTGCATTTCAGCTGAATTGCAATCTGATTGACGATCCTGCGCATCCATGGCGGCACGTAAATGCGCACTGTAATCGGGCGAAGCACCATGATGGGCGGCGGCAAGCAGGGCGGGATGCAGCATTGTTGGTGGATGTGGCAGTGGCGGTGAATCACGTGAGTCCATTAGACTGCCCAGGCCACCTGGCGGACTCGCAGATAATTTTATGTGGTGCATTTGTGCGGCTGTTGGTGGCCCATGTGGTCCACCGTGTGGTGGGCCATGTGGTGCCACCTGGGCCGGGCTGAAGAACGGACTGTACGGCGAGAAGACTTGTGATTCGTGTAAAGAAGGATTTGGTATAGCCACCGAAGTGGGCAACGACACTGGCATCATGGGTGGTGGTGGTGGCGGAGGTGGTGGATGATAGGCAGATGCCTGTGAACGCGGCGATGGACTCTGTGCGGGCGTAGTATTGTTGGCTGGATTATTTGAATTATTGCAATTGCCATTGTTTGAAGCGACGCCATTGCTATTGCTACCACCAACTGGGGTACCACTAGGTGTGGCACTACCGCCATCCTGAGCAAGTATACGACTGACAGTGCGTGGTGTAATGCGTGTATCGGTGACCTTATGACGTTTCTTTTTCGGTGCCACACCAAACTGAGTGCCTCATTTTGTTCCAGTTGTTGTTGGGTGGTCTGCTGTTGTTGCTGCTGTTGTTGTTGATTCGCTTGTTGCTGTTGCTGTGGTTGAAGTTGTTGTTGTTGTTGCGCTGCAACGGCGGCGGCTGCTGCTGCTGCTGCGGCTGCCGCATCGGGCAAACAGAAGGGATTTGGACCACCATTTGCCATGGAATTGTAGAGCGCTGCTGCTGCAACCGGATTCATGCCTTGAGGCGTCTTTGGTGCCTGAAACATTGCTGCCGCTGTGGGCGAAGGACGTATATGAGGAGGTGGTATATTAAGAGTACTTAAACTATTGTTAGTAGTAGTGGTATTGTTATTATTAGTATTCTGGCCAGAGACAACTCCACCTGCGGCTGGGCCAACACCATCTTGGCCAACCACTTGGTGTTGTTGCTGCTGCTGTTGATTTGCGGCTGCAGCTGACATGGCTGCCGCAGCGGCAGCATGATGCATTTGCAAACCCATAGCAGCGGCTGCTGCAGCTGCTGGTGAGGGAAAAGATAATTGGTTACCATTAAGACGTGGTGCTGCTATCAAATTCTGACAATTCTGGGCTGCCACTGCGGCAGCAGCCATGGCTGACATGGCATTTGTTTGATTTTGATTGGCAGCTGCGGCAGCAGCAGCAGCGGCTGCGAGAGGATGTTGAGGGACATTTACGCCACCGGGACCGGCAACAACGCCATTGCTCAAGGCAGCGGCAGCTTGTAATTGTTGCTGATGTTGCTGTTGGAGTTGTTGTTGCTGCTGTTGTTGTTGTTGCTGCTGCTGCTGCTGCTGTTGTTGCTGCTGCTGTTGTAAGCTTTGATTATTCGCCATGGAGATGTTGGCATTGACATTATTGCCAGATGCCGAGGATGAGGAGGACATTTGACTATTAGCTAGTAGTAGAGAACCATTATTACCTGATTGTGTTGTTCCGGCATTGCCATTCTGGGTACCATTGACGTTGTTGCTGCTATTGCTGCTACTATTCTGGTTGCTGTTGCTTTGGTTGTTGGCATTGCTTGTATGTGAACGATCAGCTACTTTGGTGCGCGGTGATTTTCGGTCTAGAATCTGCGATGCAAGCATCAAATCCTTGTTGAGTTGCTCAGCTGCTGCAGCCACTGAATCTGCTTGTTTGCTGAACAAACGACGTTGATGTACGAAACGTGTGACTATAGTGTCCACCAGCGCAGACAATGAGGTGGTTATTTCCGATTTGAGCACATCAGCAAGTCCTTCAAGATCAGAGCCGGACATGCGCATCATTGAGTTCGAATTGCTACGTAGCATATTGAATTTTTCTGAGAGCTCAGATTTGAGTGCTGAATGATTACCATGACGCGTTGGAAGGCGAGCATTGACATGATGTAACTGAGACCGTGTGGGCTGATTCAGAGTTACAGCATTTGGTGCATTGTGTTGTTGCTCCATTTGTTGAAGTTGTTGTTGCAAGTGTTGCTGTTGTTGCTGCTGCTGTTGTTGGCGTTGCAACTGGGCTTGCTGTTGCTGCTGTTGTTGTTCTTCCTTGCGTCGTTGCTCTTCCCTTTCTTGCTCGAATCGTCTTTGCTGTTCCTGTTGCTCTTGCTGATGCTGCTGCTGTTGTTGTTGCTGCTGTTGCAATTGTTGTTGTTGTTGACGCTCTTGCTGTTCGGCTGCCTCTTTTGCCATGCGTGCCTCTTGGTCGAAGAAGAACTGTTGATACATGGCTGCCGCATGCGACATGTCACCCATGTGTTGCAATAGTGGCAATGGTCCACCATTGAATGATTGCTGCATACCCGGATGACCCATTGCCAAAGGATTGTGTTGCATTTTTGAGGACATCATTTTGCTCATCATTTGTGACAATACATTTGGTGCATTATCCAAACCTGCCATAGCATTCTGGGGATTCTTATTACCTATTTTTAGTGCAGGAGATGTAGAAGTGGAGCGTTCTGGTTCATCTTGTTGTTGTTGCAGTTCTTGATCTTGTGATGTCTGTTTGCCATTATGTGTTGATTCACCAGTTAATGAAGGTGAAGGCGATAACTCAACACCATGATCATCTTGTTCCATGCTATCACTTGCAGTATCATCGATCTCTTGACATTCAGATTCCTGTTCCATTCGCGAACATAATTGCACGTATTTCTGCTGCATCTCGGCCAGCTGCTCCTGCATAGATCGCAATTGTGACTTCAAAGCATTTTTCTCGACACGCTTTTGAGCAATTTGCGGTGATTCCAATTCATTGGATTCCGTGTCATCATTATCGAGCATCATGCTTTGCAAATTGAGACCAAAATTTAAACCTGCTGCTGCAGCAACATAACGCTCCATTGCATGTTGTTGGGGCTGGTAGAGTTTTCGCTTTTTGCAGCCATTAACTTGTAGATGATGGGCACCAGACGGGCTCGAACGCATCGTTGATACAATATTTTCAACACGAGCACGCTTTAAATCCATACCAGGTTTCTTCAGCGACATAGTAGCTGCAACATCCTTGTCTAGTTCATCTTCGAGATCATCTTTGCTATTATCGAGAAGCATCATATCCGAATGACTTGGTGAGGCCAATGATTCAAGATCAGAACGTGAATTGAGACCCATGAGTTCAACATCTTCAAGTATTTCATCAGCTTCTTTCTTTGTAACACCCATGGGCAAAGTTGTTGAATTGTTGCTCATATGATCATCTTCGAGCATTTGATCGTCGGTCTCGGGATCGGCTCCATGATCTGGAATAGAGTGTTGCTCATCTTCATGTTGGGAACCATTATCAGATTCCGACAACTTGCGCATAACACTTGAACCACTCGGTGAGTGGAGATTATTTGTTAGTACAACATTGGGTTCACTTTTGATTTTGATTTCACTCATGGTATCCTCAATCAGATTTATGACTGCATTATTCGAACACAATTTATCAGCAACATTATTATTGTTGTTATTGTTATTATTATTGGCAGAAGAGCAATTATTATTATTATGTTTCAAAGTATCCTGTTTTTCTACTAAGGAAAGCGATTGCTGTTGCTGCTGTTGTTGTTGATTCATAACCGATCTCAGTTCTTGATCCAATTGCATAAGTTCTTTTTTACCTTGAAGTATATTACGCAGCATATGATGAGCCAAATCCTGTTGTTGTATATTGGGTGAGGTATTACCCGATGTCTGACCAATTCCACTAACGCCACCATTTAAAGAACTAACCGAAGCAGCTCGAGGTGGTGAACCACTAACAATATCACTGCTACCACTAGCACTACTGGCACGTCCTACTCTCATGCCCAATTCACCATCTAAGGAGCGCTCACTACAATTTGATGTTCGACGATTTTTTGGTGTTGTCGGTGAGGTTTGTGGTTCTGGTGTTGTTGTTGTTGTTGTCGTTGTGTTAGGCGATGATGCACTTACTCCAGTTACAACTGCTACTGATTCACTAACAGCACCATTACCATTACTTAGATTATTTAATCTGTTTATTGTATTATTATTGAGCAATTTACTTGTAGCAAAAGTTGCTAGCAATTCAGCACTGGTCGCCGTTTCCATGGCTGCAGCTAACATGGCATTGTCCAATTGGGTTGATGTGGGTAAACCACTGGTAGCATCTTGTGCTTGCTTCATTTGGCGTCCGAAAAGTTCATTTAACATTTTAGCTGAACCGAAACCGTTAGCACCAAATAAATTACCGAGGGCTGCTTGCAGATTGCCTGCTGTAAGCAATGATGATGATGTTGGTGGTGTTGATCTAGCTGATGATGAAGGTCCTCCGCCAGTAGTAGTGGGTGATGAGGATGCCGAGGTTGATACTGTTGGTGTTGGTGAATTTATGCAATTATTTATTGCTGTTGTCGCTGTCGCTGTTGTTGCTGATGCTGTTGATGGTATTGGAGTTGTTGGTGTTGTTGAAGATGAGGAGTTCTTGTTAATTGTTGTTGATGATGTAGTAGAATTTTGTTGTTGTTGTTGATTTAATAAGGCGCCATATAAAGCTCCACCAGCGGCACCCGCAGCAGCCGCAGCAGCACTACTCATGAAGGCAGCAGCTGCTGAATTTGGAGGCGCGTAAGCTTGCGATTGATTTTGGGTACGTGATTTTGTTGCAGTTGTTTGATTTAGTTGTTGCTGAGTATGGGACGAGATCGATGAAGATGTTGACGATTGATTTGATGTTGTTGATGTCGTCGATGAATTTGAACGTGATCTTTTTCGAACAGCAGCAACACAATTTTTGTTAATACTATTATTTAGATTATTAAAATTTTTTAAACTTTGATAAGGTGTCTTCTTATTTGATGTTGATGTTGCTGTTGCTGTTGAATTTGTATTTTCACTAAATTTGAATTTTTTATTTTTATTGTGTATATCCTGTTTTGATTGTTGTTTAACTTCTTTATTTTTAAATTCTTGGTTTTTGAAATTTTCACTTTTTTGTTGTTGTTGTTGCTTAGAAAATTTACTAATATTTTCACTTTTATTTGTTGAGATTTGATTACGAAATGTTAATAAGTTGTTATTATTATTATTATTAGAAGACGCGGCGTTGTTCGACAATTTTTGTCGTTTATGCTGATGATTCTTTTGATTTAAGAGGATTGACGACGTCGTCAATTTATTTATTTCCCTTATTCCGATTCCGATTTTAGCCGCGCACGTTGTTATCTTGTTGGCGGCCGGATTCTGAATATTTTCGTCGTGTCCGTTACGCGTGTACGAAGTTTGTGTTTTGCCTTCTTCGCTTGCTTCAAGCACGACTACAACGTCGTCGTCGTCGTCGTCGTCGTGGACTTCGTTTTCGTTATTTTCCTCTTCGTTTTCGTTAACGACGTCGTCGTCGTCGTTATTGTTGCCTTCGTCGTGCTTGTGCTGTGCTTCGTTTAAAATAACGTCGTCGTCGTCGTCGTCGTCGTCGTGGATGTTGTGGCTGCCGTAATCGTTAATTTCTTCTTCTTTTACTGTTACTGTAGCAATATGAGCGTCGATATGGTTGTCGTCGTCGTCGTCGTCGTCGTCGCCGCCACCGCCGTTCTCACTTATATCGTAGTCAACGACGTCGTCGTCGTCGTCGTCGTCGTCGTCAATATCGTTGTGATTATGGTTCTTGTTGTTATTGTTATTGCTTTGGAAGCCGTTTGCTTGTGTTTGTGCTGTCGACGCAGCAATTTTTAGTGGTGGTTGCTTTTTATATAGCAGTGCTGCTTCTTCTACTTCTGCTATTAACTCTTCTTCGTCTTGTTGTTGGTGGTTCTCTTGCTTAACAACTATGTCTGTAGGTATTGTTGTTTTTGTTGTTGTCAATGTTTTAGTATCCTCATCGTCATCACTTTGTAACAAAGCAAAACAGTCTGTGTACTCTTCTGATGACATCATAAGATGCCAGCAGCAGAAGCAAAAGCAAAACTCTCTCACGGAGCAAACACACAGCAACAGCGCTTCTTTCTTACTTTGCTTGCTTGAGTTGCTCTTCACTCTCTGCTCTCTTATTTGTATAAATATTAGAGACACTGCTGCTTTTGCTTGGTCTCACAAACACACAAACGCAACAACAGCAGAATGAATATATTATGCTCTGCTTCTCTGTCTAAGCTACCGTCGACGTTGTTCAAAACTCTCTCTCGCCCCTATGACTGTTTCTACCCTTTGCTTCCTGCTTCCTTTGGTTACTAGCTTTGCTTACTTGCTTTTTGTTGTCTTATCGTTCGTACGGCGACTCGATTGGCTCGTTGCGTTTATTAGTTTTTGCTTTTCTTTTTATACACGCAAACACACTCGCACTCACACTCACACAATGAAGTACGTACATGCACAGAGTGAGTTTTGTCGCCGGTCGTTTTATGTTTCTCCGTTTCTCCTTTTTAAAATCAGACGTATAGTTTTCGTTGTTGTTGCTTAGGTTGTTTCTTTTATTCTATTTTTCGCCGCGTTTTCGCTTTATCTCTAATAGACACACACATACGCGTGTTACTTGTATTACTTCTATCTCTGCCCAGTGCTTGACTTAAATCTTTTGATTTCAGTTTAGCTTTTGGACTTAGTAAACTAACGTGGCGTATGCTTAATTTCTTATCTTAGGTTCCTTTATTCTTTGTTTTTGTCAAATCCTGTAATATTTTTTGTTTCCCGTTATGTGTTTTTTTTTTTGTTCTAGTTTGTCCTTTGCTGTGTGTGGCTATCGCAAAACTTGGCGTCCCTTAAACTCCCTAAATCCTTCTGAATCCTGTCTATCTGTGTTCACTAAGTTAATGCGCCAAACGTTGAAATTTTGTATTTACTCAACTTGTTTTTTTTTGTCTTCTTACTTATTTTCTTTCAAAAGATTTGTTCACATTCCTACCAACTTTGTTCGTGTTGTTGTTGTTGATATAGTCACTGTTTTTGTTGTTGTTGTTGTTGTTGTGCCTATATTATTAATTGTCCTTTTTCTTCGTTTTCGACGTTTTTTTCTGCGTTTTCTAATTGTGAATTTTGTTTTGAATTTTTTTTCCACCACCACACACATGCGAATGTCCTTTGCATTTAATTTAATTCAGATTTGTTGTTTTTATTCCTTTTGGTCTTGTTTTTGTTTTTTTTTGTTCTTATTTTTTGTAATTCTTTGTTTTTGTCTTGAGTCGTTTGTTTTGTTTTTTAGTTTAATTCGCTTAAAAATTTAAGTCAAAAGTAATTTTATTTTATGTTTTCAAGACTTTTAATTTTTGAATTTCTTGATTTTCATTTGTTTTAGGATTTTTTGGGCTTTTCTTTTTGTATTTTTTTTTTTTTTTGTTCTTAATATTTTTTGTTTAACTCTCCTTGCTTGCGCTCAAAAGTCTCTCGAAAAAGAAAATTGTTTAGGAAGAAAAAAACAACTTTTAGTATTAAACAAAATCTTTGCAGAACAATAAAAAGATTTAAAAGTGTGTGAGTTAGTATGAGTGTGTGTGAGTGTATGAATTAAAAGTAAAAGTGATGAACGCTTAAAGCTCGCTTAAGGGTTACCAAAAAAATAAAAACAAAAAATAATAAAGCAAAAGGGTTGAGGTCTCTTCTTACATTTTGATTGCTGTGGTAACCGGTTGTCTGAGCTTTCTGTTCTGTTCTGTTCTGTTCCGTTCACTACTCTACTCTTCTTTACCCCTGTCTGACTTTCCGAGCGACCACCATTTGTCCACACCATCCATTTGTCTGTCTCTGGGTTGTCTGTCTTTTTGTCTGTTGGTCTCAATGTCTCTCGTTGCTCGTGTTGACCTTTGTAAGCGTTGAAAGTTGAACCTGTGCGCGGCATTTCGCACACAAAAATTATTATTATCTGCTGTGCTGAGCTCCGTGCTTGTGTCTGTGGCAATGTCAACCTCCCCTTTACGCCCATCTCTCACTCAGCATTGGTGTATATGACTTTGGCTTTCATTTCATTCATGGTGGTGAGGTGATGATGATGATGTTCGTTTGTTCGTTCATTTTGGGTGTCTACTACTACTACTACATATCCCACTACTACCTATGAACGTACTACAATGAGATTGGTTTGTTCCCGTGCTTCCTGTCCTGGGGTAGATAGATTGTTACTGCTGAGTATTTCTGTTTTGTCAGTGGAGGATGGGGTTAGGGGATTGGTTCTTCTTTTATTTTTGCATTTATACAATTCAGCGCTTTTAGTGTTCATTCGTACACCCTCAAGTTCGGTTTACAAGTTCTTTTCTTCTTTATATGTGTGATGATAACAGGTTTTTATCTAATTTCTCCACTTTCTCTTTTTAACTAAGTACATAAGTAAGTTTATTTAATACAAGCTTCTTCATATGTATTGTATTGGTGTGCAATGTGTGTGCAAAGTGTGTGGGTTTTTGCTATTCAAACTTGTTAGCAAGATAAGCCATTTTGTTATTTCAATGATTTTCCTTTCTGAATTGTATTTTTGTTTTTATTTTCCTTTTTGTGTTAAAACTTTGACTTACTTTTGTTTAGAAATACATACATATGTACATATTCTATATAGAATCATCATACCTTTGTATATAATTTTGGGTATATGTTTTTTATGTAAATGTGTGTTATTTGTAAAGATTTACATACAAAAAAATAAAGGATAATCAATAAAATATATCAAAAGGTAAACAGGCTTCACTTTAATATTGTATGTGGTACATACACAAATATTTAGATTGTCCTGGATAGACATTTTTTTAGACATTTTTCAGTATCGAAATGTTTAAAGAAGATGTAATTTAAGTCAAAGCAATTTCATATAAAAGGAATAGGTTTATTTAGATAATACTTTAAGAGTCTAGAATATCAAGAATGAATAATTAAAACCAAAATACATTTAGGAATACAAGGGAAGAGTCATCAAATATGTAAAGGATGCTTTCCTTTTTCAAAGGTATAAAACTTTAAATTGAAATAAAACACAGATTAATGTTGTTAATTGCCATGAATTTGGCTTTATTTGAAAGATAATTCTTTGCCATTTTTATTTCAATCTGATTTCCAGCTTTTGGCCCCTCGGCTTTCTAAGACGAGGTCTAATTGGGAAGTCAATCACTTTTTGCAGTATTGGACTGAACTGAAAATCAGTGGCGTTGACCAGAGACCTCACAAAGCCTTACAAAATATTGACATTGCTTGACTTAGAGGCCAATTCACGGGTCCATTACGCGAAATTATTTGTTTACCGAATATTTCTTTCAATAAATCAATTGTGGCACGCGCTGTGTGGCTTGTTGAAACCAACGCTCCTCCACATTAAGGGCTTTCAATTGTGGTACAAAAAAGTCAGTGATCACAACACTGTAGCGGTCACTATTAACTGTAACGTTGTTGAGCATGATATCGAATGGTTCACTTGGGTCTTCCTAGACACTACGCTCTACAGCAGCAACAGCTTCTTCGATAAGCAATGCACAACGTCTCTGAGGATGCGTATAGAAAAAGTGCTATACAAAAGATTCATGGTTGCTCGAATTAAATGCTCTCTCCTATAGACAATTCTGAAGACTTTAAAATGGACGAACAGCGTGATGAGTTTGTCGAACTGAACGATATTTTTTATTAAAAATCTGCATAATTTGCAGGCGTCAGTCAAACGAAATTAAACACAAAACACGTGACAGCTGTGAAAATGTCACAGATATAAAAAAGTATTGCCAACTTGAAGTTCTATAGCTCTAGATAAACACTAGTTACATATGTACTTATATTCTTCTCAACGTGTCATGTTTATTCGACAAACAATAAACTTAGACAATTTTTCATTAGAAATTTCAATGAAAATTGTAAATTATTTTAGACAAATAACAAATCTGTTTGGTCAATCATTAGTTCAACTTATTGGTTTATTTAATCGACTTGTGGACAATTCTAATCGAAAATTCAATATTTACAAAAGTTGGGTGGTGGAGGCTTCTTAGCGGAAATAATTTTGAAATAATTTTATAATAAAAACAAAAAATTTTTAGTTGTTTTCTATACATCAAATTAAAGTTCAGAAGTTCTTATTTAATGACCCAAAAAATTATTATAATTATTATAATAAATTCTATGATTTATAAAAAAAAAAAACGGTAAGAGGTAAAGAATTAACTGATGAAGGTCCATAAATCTGATATACAATATAATATTATAAAAATATATATATATTTTGGCATATTTAGGTGAAGTGCTGCTCGGCCAGGCCACCGAAACCAGTGATAGGTGGAATGAGCAATGCCTGGTAAATATGGTGGGTGGAGTAGGAGATCCCATTGAAGCGCTTTGAGAGTTTCATTGAAGACTTTTGCTACATATGGTCAAGCATTGTCACGCTGAAAGATCACTTTGTCATGTCTTTTGGAGTATTGCTTCCCACAGCAATTAAAATTAAAACAAAAAACAGCGGTTCCTGCAAGTTCTGTTTTGTTGGCACAAAGGTTGACATGGTTAGAGCACAAGACAAATGTGTAGTTTACACTTTGGTGTAGTGGGACATATAGATTTTTAGAGGGTAGCGATGACGTCTTAACATTAATAGAGTTGACAGATGATCCGTTAAGTTTTAGTGCTAGTTATGCCAACTTCTGTAAATGCCTCTTATTTACACTCCCAATATTATCTTGTAGAGTAAATCTACTATTCATAGCACACATTTATATATAAAACAAATCTAAGATTTTATATATTATTGCATTAAATTATCTAAATATGAAAAGTTTCAATTCCCTGATCCCATCTTATATTTTCTATAATATTCTTTTTCTCTTATGAAATTCCTTTACAAAAACAAAATGTTCCAATAATGTGCGAGTACTATATCATAATGTTATTCATTACTCATTAGTTACCACCACCATCATTTCCTCTAAAGTCTAGACACTAGACCCTTTAGACCTAACTGCATTACCATGACAACAATATTATTTAACTAAACTAAAAATGCCAACAACAAAACGCAACATGCATTCATTGTCTTTTTGATGCTTACAATTGCATTGGAATTTTACCTTCAAACAAAAAAAAAACAAGAACTTGGACAAAGTCAATATGGTAAAAGCGAAAAAGAGAAGTTTCCTCTTAATAAAGAAAAACTGTACCTATGTACATAATTGAAATGCTGTTGCATTTTGTGGGATCAGAATTTAAAACTACCACCAAGCGATAAAAGTGGCAGCAGCAACAGAATAATGAGCAACAACCCTCAACACCCAGCTAAACTAATGAGACAATTGCAAGGACATTGCATTTTGATAGGCAATTGCAAATAGAATAAGATAAAATTCCATTACATAAAAATACTGTTGATAATAAATGAAATAAATTGGCTTGGAGAAATGAATTTGGAAATTTTTGAAATTCTTAGTTACCACAAACAAAGCGTTATTTTTCTCTGTCGTCCATCGTAAATCTTCCTGGAAGAAAAGAAAAGAAAAATAATCATTTATTAAAAAGAGATTTTCTAATTATCATAGAATAAGAATGCTAGATTCCATTGCAGATTCAAGAGGAGACTTCCATTAGAGTTACTTTTTTTATATCGAAAATTTTAATTATAACTTTTAACAAATTTTGTCAAAGAATATTCCATCTGTTACTTCTAAAGATCACCCACAAAAACCCTTAACATATTTGCTAATTTAATAATACAATATAAGTATTTAACTAACAAATAAAAGAATCTCAGATAAAAGTTGTTCAACTGCTGTTTCTGTTTCTTTACCATAAAATATTTGCACAAATCAACCCCCAGACATTAAAGATACATCATGATAAGTGAGCACGAGCCCCTATCTTCTATCTTCATAAGAGAGTGAAAGACCGACATTGTCGTCCAATCGACTTTTTTGGTGGTTGTATTGCATCGAAACTGAATCGAGACTCCTTAAATACTCGTCGTGTTATACTAAAGTTGAATATTTCTTCTTTTATTTTTTCATTTCATATTATATTTTATTCTATTATTCTTGCTTATAATGTTCATACGAATAAGCAAACGTGCAACGTCGCCGTAGTAGTCACATTACTGTTTTTGAGGTACGTGCCATAAGTTGCAGTCAGAGGCAATAGTGCACACCTGGACTTTATGCCTCAATACGCGTGCGCACCATCCGAAAGCAAGGCGAGCGTGGAGACGACGGACAACAGGCGACGAACGATAAATGCAGACAGACTGACACAGTACTAGGAAGAAGGAAATAAGGTTAGAAGAAGGGAGGGCGTCTAGTTGAACATGACTGTGGTAGTGGTAGTGATGGTGGTGGCAGCGGCTGTTGTCATCTCTGATGTAGTAGGATTTTTGTCTACCTAAAGTATGTTGAAAAGCCTAGGAGGAGGTATATTATAGCGTGTGCTATTTACACAAAAAACAGGGACAAGAAATTCGAAAACACAGAAAGTTGACAGTCGACTTTAGCACTGATCTATAAGTAAACGTCTATAAACAGTAGCCAAGTTATTTGTATAGTTTCAGGTTACTAAAACTTGCCCTAGTTAGGGGATCCAGTGAAGAAAATGATTTTGATTTTGATACGATCAATTTTATTTAATAAGAACAGTATTAGCTTTCCAAGTAGATTTTTTTTGCTAAAACAAGGTTGTCCGTCCGTCCTCGTGCTCAGAATATGTAGTTCTATCTACTATACGGTCCAACAACCCTAGGGTCTTGAAATTAACACGATTTATGGAAATGGATTAGAAACTTTTAATGTCCAAATTTCCTTTTGTTCGGACCACTTGGGTTGATACCTCACATACAAAACTCTGTTGTCTTGGCTTGTGGTATATTTACCTTGAGCTTAGCTTTAACCTCCACATACGTTTTAATTTTATAAGTAGTAAAATCTTCATTCTTCTTTGCATTTGAGTCTACGAATTCCCATTTCTTACTATATTTATTCATATGGAGGAACTTAATCCATGTAAGAAGCTTCAAAAAGTATCGCATTAAAATAATACGCAAAACTTTTATGGCCAAGTTTCAAAATTGCCAACAACTTTGTTGCACAATTGAAGCAAAAATTATGCTAAAAGAAATTGTTTTGCCTTTCTAATACTTGGAGTTGTTGTTTTTACCGTTGCAATAGAACTACAGAAACAAAAGGAAAGGAAAGGCAAGAAAATTTTAATGTTTATGCGAAAAGTTTTAACTAAATTGGGCAAGGGTTCAACAACAAAAGTCTCGTATCTAAAAGTAAGAGAAAAAGCAAATCAAGTGAAGTCATACATGTGTTCATTCTTTCAACAAGGATATCTAGATGTCTAGGATCATAATAATATTATAGATGCTACTCCAAATATAAGCAAAAGAAGATTGTTATTATTGTTGGAATTTATTGTAAGTGTATGAGTTCATGTACAAAAAAAAAAAAAAGAAAAAAACAAAAACCAAATCTAATCGAGAGAAGTTTTGTGAAATTGGGCGCGAGGCCAAAATTATATAAAGCTTATCACAGACAAAGCATCATCACACAAAAGGCCTAATTGCATTCAGAAAGCAAGTCATTGGAGTTATTTGTCAATATCATAAAAAACAAGTACATTTTTTTTTTTTAACGGATTTCAAAGTCACTTGACCGTAAAGTTGACTTTTGTATCTATAGAAAATACATACATATGTACGAGTATGTCTCCTAACTCACTCACTCACTCACTCATTATGAATCAATCTCTTTCCTTTTATTGGAACTCGATGATGAAGATAACGCCTTCATATACTTCAAAGTATGATAAACTTACATTTGATAGAGTAAGAAAACTTATATGGTGTAGTAGGTCTATTTTCTTTGTCTATACTACATATACAACAATCATATTAACATATGAAAACAGTAATTTTTAATGGTTTAATGATGACACCCCGACTTTGTCGTTATTGTCGTTACCTCACTTGGCAGCCGGTGGAAACACATGCCTCACATGACTCAATATTACATATCAAGTCTCTCTGCTAACAGTGCGTACATTACCGTGTGCCGCGAGCTGTGAAGGCACATTCCATACAATACATACAAATACTTTTTTATCTTTATACAAGTATAGGTATACACAAATTCATCCAAATGTACGTTACAATAAGTTTTTAGATACTCTTTTTATTTTATAATTTTTTTGTTATAAGCAATTTCTGGTAGATGACGATTCTATACTCATAGAACTATATGTTATTATACGTGAAAAAAAATAGTGTTAAGGTCGCAATTATCTAATGTTTATACAGAATGTTGTAGTTATTGATGTTGATCTATTAGATGTTTTTTCTTGTTTCCACTTCATTCATATGAAGTTTTTCTTTCTTCCTGTTTTGTTTTTTCCAACAATGTACAAAGTGGCATATGTTCATTTTTAATTTACCTTTTGTAGGACGAATAAGTCCTTTCTCTGTATTAAGGTTCAGTTTCTTAAGTGCCTTTGTAATAGGCAGGAAGGAAAGAAATGTTTGATAATAACGGTTACTTAGTTTATTTTATCATGGGTGCATTGAACTTTAATATTTGTTGAGGCAAAGTAATAGATGGAATTCATTTTTCATTCAGTTGTTCAATAAATGAGAGCATTTTTTTTTGTGTTTATAAGAAATTAATTTAGTAAGGGATATTAAAAGAAAAGTCTTCCGATGAAATATTGTGAGACATTAAACTAGGGACTCCAATTTAAGTTTAACTACACATCCTCCCTTTGACATTAAAACTTTTCTTCCTGTCATTAACATGTTTTGGTAACCTTGATTTCTTTGACCACAATTTAAGAATACTATAAGAGGCCTTGAAGACAAGAGACTAGGAAAAAATACGTTACAAAATAATAAAAATTATAATGACTGACTATTATGTTAAGAAAAACATATCAAGTTTAAAGTTGATTATAGTCATGCGATAACGCAACGATCAGGTACAAGTGTGTGCCTTACAGTTCCAAGCCGTTGAACTTTGAAGACAAGACAAGTCAAGACTTGGTAAGGTTTTTCATTTACGCTTCATAAACAGCCATAAGACACTCGTTGACAATATGAGATACAAATATACTGCCCTGTTGAAGATAAACGAATGGCAAAAGTAACGAACATTCTAACGTCTTTCTTGTGGCGTGCAACTCAACGTCTTAAAGACGTTTATGGTATTCTTTGGGGTGACTTATGTTCTTAGTGTTTTTAACAAAAAAAAAAAAAAAGAAATTAGGGTAAGTCACTTAATTATACTGACATGTGTGCATTCTCTGAAGTAAAGAGAAAAGAACTTTCAAGAAGAGGAGTCAAGTCAGCTGGACTGGCAAGCGATAAACAGGAAATTCTTTTTAGTTTACTATGAACATCATGAAACTGTACTTGGCAAAATATTTTAGCAATCAAATAAATAAATAATAAACAACTATTAACAAAAATAATTAGAAACGACAAAAGCGCATGCGAAATGAAAATGAGTTGACCTCGAGTTGGTTTTGTTTAGGACAAAAAAAAAAAATATCTGTATATGGGGAAAACACTTAAGTTGTATCAATTTTTCCACCGGCTTCGTGTTGCTTATCTCGATCAATAAATAATGCATGATATACCATGTGGAGCAAGTGGGAAAGAGGGAGGGGAGAGAAAAGAATATGATACTCAAACCTAGTGAAAATTGTGAGTAGTAGATACATTTGAGTAATTTGCGTCGTTAGCTTGTATAGAAACAAAAACAAAAAAAAAAAAAATAATCATAAAAGAAAAGTACATACGCTTGATTACAATGAAAATGTTTTTAATATCAACAATATAAACACACATACGCTCAGAAGCATACATGTATGCAGACTTACTTCTAGCTATAACTTTGCTATATGTGGAGAAAGATATCTGCATAGATATAGGCGCCTATACATGTTGCACTTTAAGCGATAGAAAACACACGATAAGCCACAAAGAGACAGCGTGACAGACATGAAAGCAAGTAACTATATAGTACTGTACTACCTACAACAGGTAGAACAACAATAAGGCTCGGTTGTGCGCCTGATGGTATGCTATAGTAGTCAAAAGAAATAACCACGACCAATGTCTATTAATGTTTGTTCCTCATTCGTTCGTTCGTTCGTTCGTTGCTTATTGTCGCTTATTGGACATGGATACATGGCCATTTTCCGTTGTCTCCGTAGCGTGTTCGGACTATCTAATCTATAATAGTACCTTCAACGACGATGACGACTTTGATGAAAGACAATAAAAGCATACAAAAACAAAAAATAAAAGTTTTTATAAAGAAATACAATAACAAACAAAAAGGAAAAAGTATCTCTCTATTGAAAAGCGTGTGGCGAAATTATTGAAGCGCAGCACATGAGTATCTATCTATATACAATATCTCCATACATTGTACTGTACTATGTAGACTATAATGCATAGAATCACGCTAATCTTTGGACATGAACGCTATGAATACGTGAATAGTACGTGTACTTCAAAGTCTATTATTGTATCTATCTTTACTTACTTAGGTGCGGTGGCATGAGCAATGGGTAACATTTATTAAAAAACAAAACCTCTTCATAACTGTAGATATCTGCCATACTTAGGCGACATATGGTGTTGGGATTTTGTTTTCCTTTTTTCGTTTTTTTGGGGACTGGAAAAGTATTTTCATGTTTTGCTCTGCTTCTCGATATCTTATCTTTCGTTGGTATCTAATATGAATATGATATATAAAACAAAATATTGGCTTAATTAAGGAATGGCGTAAATAAGTTTTCTATACCATAATATGTTAAAATTTATAAAGCAAAATAACTTCCAGTAGATCGGGAAAAATATTTTAAAGACTTAATAAAAATGAGAATCCATATGACTTTCACTAAGAACTTTGTCAAAGTCCAATTGACATAGTTCGAACAAGAACTAACTTTATACTTAGTTGTTTTTAAAGAAGTTTTTAAAACTTTTTCCTAAAACTTATTTAATAATTCAAGGAAATTTTCTTTCATAAATAAACTTATTAACCATGATATGTCTTCAAAACACGCAACACTTCCAAAAGTCTTTATTAACCAGAACAAAATTAGTGAATGAAGAACTAGAATAATTCAATTGACTTAACTTAGCTTCCTTTATACATTTAATTGTCCTCATAATTACGTAAGCAAACCCAATATCCTAGCTTCCAAAAAATTAGGTAGGAAACCTGCCTTCCTTATGCTAAAGTCAACTTCTAAGTTGACATATGTCGCGGCAATTAACATTTAACATGAAAGAAATTTCCTTAATCAAAACGCCTACTACTTACATTACATGTGTGTGTTTGTAGAGTCGAAATACTAGAGATACGAGTATATGCATTAAGATATCTTAGGAATGAGCATTACAGTGCGTGTGTGTGTTCTTATTATTATTATGACAAATGTGTTTAGATAAGAATTATGATAATTTATTTATTTGGGGGTAGCCAAAAGAAAATTAGGGGCGTAAGAAACTATGATATCTTGATTTTGTTATACTCGTACTTATGGTAATAATTCTTATGGGATCTGATTGTTTCTGAAACTGAAAACTAGAATGTAATCAATTTAAAATGGAAAGAGTTAAAATTGACTTCAAATTTGAAGTTTAATCAATCAAAAAGTGTACTACGTACAAAATGACTTTATGTCATGACTTTGATGATTATAGGGGGTTTTCTTCTAATACTATAAAATTCTAGAAAAAATATTAAATGCTTTTATCGCTTAGCACAGATCTCTCTTTATAGTTTACAAAACATCCCATTAAGGATATTTTCTATAGAGAAAATGTAGAAAATGTTATAGTATTTTCATAGTTAATGATAGTAATATACATATTCTATAACATGTCCATGTCTTTTTCTCTATTTGGTCAGTATAAAGAAGAATATTGCATGTCAGCAAAGGAACAACTTAAAAGGCTTTCAATTGTTGAGATACACATACTATTTAGTATGTATCTAGAATTTATAAACTTGGTTATGTTGTTGTATTTGTGCACTAAGGTGTCATTAATTTCTGTAAAATGACTAAGGCCAATATACCAAACAAAAAAAATTAATGAAGGAATGCAAAAAAAAAAAGGTTGACTCATCCAACTACAATAAATTGAATTAAAAGACAGAAAGACAAAACGATGTTCATACATATCATTCTTTCGGGCGAGTGTAAAAATTTCTCTGTTTATAAGTTTAATTTATTTAAATTTGTCTGCGTATAAACAAATTGATTGAATTCATTTAATTGAAGAAAATGAAACAAAAACAAAAAAAAAAAAGAAAATCATATAGAACTCATATGAGAAAATCAAAAGTCATGGTGATGATGATGATGATTATAAAGAGTTAAGGATGAGCAAGTCAGAAACTTTGGAAAAGTATTGCCTTAGCTTTAGATAGTTGAAATGGAAAACAGTTTCCATGAGATACTACAAATTTAAGCAAAGAATTAAGTTTTTTTTTTTTGTTGTTGGATTAAAGACACTCTAAGTATACCAACACCCAACAATAAGTAGACATAAATTTTAAAGCAACATTACATATGAAAGCTTAATACTTTAGAAAATAAATTGATATACTTATTATAAAAAATATTAAAATTAAAAAAAAAAAAAACAAATCAAATGTTCCGCTTTCTTCACAATTAAAAATAAAAAAAAAAATACTAATATTAAATTCACTTAAATACAGAAATTAAAATGATTTTATACTCTCTCGCCAACTAATAAAGCCAATCATGACAATAGAACAGAAAATATTTTGAAGGGAGGATGGAAGTTATCGGTGTCTAAACTTTTGAAGTTGTGCACTGCCGTCCGTCTGTTTGTCTGTCTGTTTGTCTGTCATTGGGTCTTATTGTCCATTGCTTTGGCAAAGTGTTGCTTGTTTATATACAGTCGAATCGCGATAATTCGTACCTCGATAAATCGAAAACCTCTATAATTCGTAACAAACTGCTGGTCCCTTGAAAAAACTTCGATAATTCGTAAAATTTTCATACGTTTTGGTCCCCTCGTTAATTCGTATTTTTATTTGAAATACAATGAACATAAAACCTCTTATAATTCGTAATTCATTTCTAAAACCTCTTATAATTCGTAATGCAAAAGTAAAAAAAACAAACAAATAGGGATTCAGTTTACCGTTTTGTCGCCTTCATGTCGGCTAACTGACTTTGTTTGTTTTGTTTGTTTTTTCTTAGTGCTTCTTTCATTCAAAACAATAAGCTGTAATGTCAAGATGCCAAACAAACGCACGCATAAAACCTTTAACAATTTCTCAAAAACAACAAATTATTGCAGCAATTGACAATGGAGCAAAAAAAAGGAGGTGGCGAAACAATTCGAAATCGCACCATCAACACTCACATCAATTCTACAAAAAAAGGAATTTATTATGGGAGCATCTTCGTAAAGCGTCAGAAGCAATCTGAATATCCTGGTTTAGAAAAGTGTCTACTTTTGTGGCTAACACAATGCCGGCAAAGCAACGTTCCTATTGGCGGCCAGTTATTGACTGAAAAGGCTTTGTGTTTTGCTAATGCAATGAAGATCAATAACTTTAAAGCGAGCAATAGTTGGCTTGAACGGTTCAAAAATCGACACAACATCACATTTAAAAAATTGTGCGGTGAAAGTTCTACTATTGATGAAGGAGTTTGTGTAGGGTGGAAGAAAAGTTGAGGGATTTGATTAAAGATTACGATGCTAAAGACATCTTTAATGCAGATGAAACTGGCTTGTTTTATAAATGCTTGCCAGATCGAACCTATTGCTTCAGAAATGAAAAATGTCATGGTGGTAAGCATAGTAAAGAACGAGTTACCTTATTATTTGTTGTAAACATGGATGGCACCGAAAAACTGGAACCACTATTAATTGGAAAGCCTGCAAAACCAAGGTGCTTCAAAAACATTCGCAGCTTTCCAATGCTTTACCGACATAATAAAAAGGCGTGGATGACAATGGATCTTTTTAACGAATGGCTTCAGATGTTGAATGACACCATGAAAAGTGCAAATCAAAAGATATTGATATTCATTGACAATTGTACGGCGCATAATAGGTCCCCTGATCTAAGCCACATAGAAATAAAGTTTTTACCAGCAAACACCACTTCCAAACTGCAGCCTCTGGACCAGGGTATTATAAAAACTTTTAAATCATTATACCGCAAGGAAATGGTTATTAATATGGTTAATAGCATTGATGACAAAAAAGAGTTTAAATGTAATTTTTGATGATTACGTGAATGTTAATAATGACGTGGCTGTATCCGGTATGTTGACAGACAACGATATTTTGGAAGAAGTTACTGTTATTAATAATGAAAGTGATGACGATGATAGCGCCGATGAAGAAATTCTTATAACGAATAAACAAGCTAAATCGACCATTCAACAAATTCGATATTATATTTCAAATCATGATGTCCAAAAAAATGTTTTTGATTGCTTAATAAAGTTGGAAAATTCAATTGAAGAGATAGGTGAAAGAAACCTCAAGCAATCAAATATTACAAACTTTTTTAAACCTTAGTCTTTCTCTTTGTAATTATTTTATGTTTCTGTTTTTATTTTTCTATTATTGTAAATTAATACAATAGTATGTAAGATGTAAATACATATGTAAATGGAGTTATTATGTTCTAATAAAGTTAAAAAATAGAAATGTAAAAGCCCCGTTAATTCGCATTTTTCTCTTTTTAATCTCGATAAATCGAAACCTCGATAATTCGAAAACCTCGATAATTCGTAGAAAATGCTGGTCCCTTGCAATTACGAATTATCGCGATTCGACTGTACATAATAAATTGAGTTAAATGCCAGAAAGTCGTAATAAAATCTTGTAAAGCATAAAATTCAATTTCAATTGTTTGCAAAGAATAAAGAATTGAGTTTACTACTACTACGAATACTACTATATACAGATGAGCAGAGAGACTCTCCAAACGGGGTTTGGAGGTCGATGCAAGTGATTTCTTAAGCAAACAATGGATTTGGTCGAGTTGGATAGAGTTAAGTTGAGTCGAGTGCTGGACTGAAATCAAGTGGCTTTGCAATTGCAACGGATTGTTGATTTATGTCCATGGATTGAATTTCTCAGTGTTTTATGTTAAAATTCTTGGAAAAATATTGCAAGAAAATTGCAAACAGCTTGGGAATTTTCATTTGTTTAAAATTTATATGAAAATATTGTAGTATGTACATATTTTTCTTGTGAATTATTGTACTTGATTTATTTGATTGTGTGTTTTTGGTAAGACAATTAAATTGCTTGAATTGAATTCACACAAGGATAAGAGTAAAGATAAAGTGGAAAAGAAAACTTGATACTTAAAGTAGCATGAGAATTTTCTTACTTAAAACAGAATGTATAGAAACTTTCTTATTGTAAATTATGAGTAGTAATGGGGTAAAATATTGAATCTCATGCAAAGTTATGTGCTTAATCAGTGACCCATAGCGCACCTAAGCAGGAGTAAACCAAGCAGAACAAAAATACAGGAGAGACAAGACTACTGGACACCTACAAACATAAATGTAAACCACCACCACTTACAATACAAACTTTTTTTTTTTTTGAAGGAAGTTCAAGTTCTTATAACAAATTTTTACTACTTCCTTCCTTACTTCCTTTCTATTGTACTTTCTACTACTTACATTTGCATGCATGCGAGGTTATTTTAATAATTGGTTCACACGGTGCGGTGCTTTATGGTCTACCGCGACCCTTAAATTTTATTGTACTTCTATATAGTATATTTAACTCTTACAGTATTTCTTCTCAAGCAATAATTTTTAATAATTTCCTTTAGTTAAATAGTTTTTCCTTTTCCTTATTTGCCATCAGTAGTTGCAGTACAGTTCAATTGCCTTGCCTAGTAAAATTGTAATTCCCACCGAGTCAGCTCAATTGTCCAGCATTAAGTGTTAGATGCAAAGATACAATTGCATTTATAAGATACAAGATAACACTTGATTGCACTAATTTGAAGTTGAAGCTTGCCTTCGTGCAGCCGAAAACAAAAAAAAAAAAAAAATAATTCCCACTCCTATTGAAATGCATTTTATACTAAAGTAGAGTATTTGCTCTATAAAGATACGATGATGCATAACAACTAGTTCCGCATTTGACAATTGCTGGTTCCTTTTTCTCATCATGCAGACAATAACTTCTTCACTCATTCACTTGTATAACCATTTCATTTATTGATGCTGTTGGTCTCTTTACTGAGGGTTACTTCAATCAATTTTCTGACAAGAAGTGTTAAATCTGCATCATTTTGTTTATACTATAAGTATGAGTACAACTACTAAATAAATGTACATAGTTTAGTTTGGGTTCATTTCCATTTCATGGGTTGCCCTGTTCGCAAGTTACTTTATTAGAATATCCGGCTGGGCTATACAGCAGCAGTAGTAGCATTAACACAGTAGCTTAGAGAAGAAATGAGACAAGCTGTCTGAGCTGTTGATGATGACGATTACGATGATGTTGATGTTGTTTGCTTGATCGCTTGGTTTACATTGTCATAATTCATAAATCAACTAATTCTGAAGTCGTCTGGCTGGCTCTATGGCCACTACTGTCTATGAGTACCAGAAAAAAAAAAAAGAAAAAAAAAAATGCAGAAATCAACTGTTATAGTAAAACAAATGGGCTTTGAAGGCTTTCATCAATTAAGATGAACCAGTTTTTGTTCTTGTTTTTCTATTCTATTTGTTGTCATTAAAGTCTTTGACAAGTGAGGATTATACTTATAATCAATCTGTGTTTTTATATTTAGATAATGGTTTACTTTTTTATGATCCAATTTTAAGATTTTTATTTTCCATAAGGGTTAAATGTTTTATAAGTTTAATGAGGATAACCATTGTTAAGGAGATAAAATACAAATATAAATGAAGCAAAAAAATGTTGAGGAAAATCACAGAAACTATAAGGTTGTTTTTGATGTCATCACATCATCTTAAATTTCTGCTAAAAAGTGTTTGGGTCAGAGATAGGTATATTGTATTTCAGTACTAGTACTTTGAAACTTTAACAGCTTTTGTTCCTACATACCTATGTCATGTAGTTTTGGATGACACATTTCAAGAAAAACATATCACAACGTATTTTCCTGACCCTAACATTTGTCGACCATGAAGCAAAACACGTGCTCATCTCCACGCCCAGATCAACCTGCCAAACTATGTACAATAATATTTAATAATAAACACTCCAAATGACCCTAAAAATCAAAAGCGGTGTCAGACAACACGCGCTATTAAGGCCTCGTTGAAGCCAATGTACTAGTAACTCAGTTCACGAACGCATACTTTATTATTATCATCATCATCATCAGTTAAAAGAAACAGAAGGAAATAGAGAAACACTCAGAGAATAATGAATTCGGAGGGGTCTAGTGTAAAATATAAAGGCAATAAAGTGCATACTACTTATATAATATAGACAAATATGAATCAACGTCACTCTCTGCAGAGATGACCCACGTTCCTTATATGACACTCATCATCATCATCACCATCGTCATCTGGCAATGAACATACATAACTCATTTGAACAAGAACAACAAGTGCAGGTTCCTTTACCACCAAATACTTGTATGAATATATAGAAGTATGAATAAAAGACAACGGCCTAACCGGACTTAATGAGCGCATCCGGTGCTTTGGTTCTGGGTCTTGCTTTTACTCTGCTGATGGACTTTTGTGTTGCTGGTGCTGGACACTCGCTTATTGGCAAAGAACGACTGGATTCGATCATGTTTATTTTTATGAAAGATGAAATACCTAAAATTTACGAAAAATTATTAACATTCATTAGTTCGTTTTTTTTATTTGGGGGTTGTGGAACTAACAAATGACAAGAAGAAGACAATAAAACAAAAAGAAAAACCCATTAATGCAAACTCAATGAAGTATTTCGTTTTCAATTTGTTCATGCATCATTGTCTGACTGTCTGTCCTTAGAGTGTTTTAAAATTTTTGAATCCAACTGTGTCCAAGGTGTCAACTTTACGCTTGCTCAATTTGAAATTGTTGTAATTGAAACTACTTTCTTTCTTCGACGACAGTAGTATCTTAACATTAAGTTGTGTTCCTTTTGTTTATATTGTCATTATCATCGATTTCATCAGCGATGAGAATTGTCTAGATTGTCTTCTGAGACTTGCTTACAATTTGTCTTTTTCTCAGGAAGTAAGTCAACCGCCGTGACGTTTCCTTTTCTTTCTTTAAGCAAAAACTCCTGTTTGGTTGATTCGATGACTTCATGGGTTCTTTTAATTTTTTCCAAAACCTCCTTTGTTGATTTTTGTATCCACAGAATGGTGATTGGTTGCCTTTTCCATGACGAGTTGCGTTGCTTTACGCTTTGTTTTAGTTTTAATGGCTTTGTAAATGCCTTTGTTTTTGTATATGTATTTTTGTATCTTAATTCTTAGACTTGACCTTTTGTTGTTGATGGTGTTGTTGTTATTCTTATTGTTCTTTTTGTCATTCTGTTTTCTTCTTTTGGTCTTTCTTACAGTGTTGCGGTTCATTAAGGAAATATGAGACCTTTTAATTGTTTGTCTTTGCTTGTTTTTTAATACACTTTTTGTATTTTTTTTTTTTTTTGTATCATGGGAATTTCTTTTAGTCAATATCATTTGTAAAGGGTTGCACATTACATTGAATTGTTGAAGATTATATTTTTATATGTTAAATGTCATATGAGAAATTATTGGTGAGACTGAAACCAATTCAAAAACAATTGCCTATGGCTGATTATTCAACTTTCATCTGAAATAAATCCACATTGGACTTTAACAAATTTATTACGATTTTAACTACATAGGTATCTCAAAATCCCATTTTGCTTGAAAAATCTTAAAACAAAAGTCATATCTTGAAACTGAAAACAGTTTGATTGAAATATGAATATAATTAGCAAAAATATTTTCTAAACTTCTCTACTTGAAATGAAGGTTATACTAATTTACTATTAAGTTTTCCCCTGAAGTACCTTTTAGTATTGTATTTGTCATAATTTAATTCGTTAATTCGTTGACATTTTATCATAATTTACAATTTATTATCATCATCATCACCATCATCATAACTTTTCTTTCAATTTCTTTATTTTCCTTAGTTAAACTTGTGGAAAAAGTTCTTCAAATGTCAATGCATACCAAATAGCTTAGAGCACTATACATTCTTCCACTTGGCCCATCATCCTTGGGATTCCCATCCATCGCTAAAGCAAAATGAAGTTTTTGTCCTTCCCACTTGCATTAAATCCTTATTATGATTGTTGTGGTTGGTTCGCTGCTACTCAATTATCATAATGAATGTGGCGTACTCAGTACTCTTGGAGTACTTGAGGCCTTAAATACTCTATGCACTTCTTATGCTGCAGGACAATTTTGCAATTTTTTCCTTCTTCTATTTCTCTATTTTTCTATTTATTATTTTCTTTTTTTTCCCCATTTTTTTTTTTTTTTTTTTTTTTTGAAGAACTTTTCAATGGTCGCGAACTTTAGCTACAAGTTTTTCGCTGACCATTATGGAAGATATTTTATCTATGTATATTTTATTCCCCAGTTATTCTTGTTGAGAAAATGTCACTAGGATTTCTATGCCTGCCGTGGGTGGGTGCTGAACTGTTGTTAATGAGAAGCTCAATAGTGATGATAGTCATCAAGTCTTTTCGTGTCCTTCTATACCCTTAAGTGTAGTGAATTTTAGTTGCTGGTGATAATTATTTTTGAAATGTCATTGATTTTCTGCATCAGCACTTTGCAAAAGTTATAAAAATGATTTCTTTCTTCTTCACTTAAATACTAAAAATGCACCTAGATAATTTGTTTTTGAAGGAACAGTTTAGATATTTTAAAGAGTCTAGTAAGTATATTTTCTTTAAATATTCTTTCGACTCCTTGAACAAATATTATAATAATGCTTAGGGCGTATTTCATTAAGCGCATACGCTATATAACAGTAGACAACAATACAAAACACAGCAAAACAGTGCAGCACCATATGCCTCAACCCCTAGTACTTGGCTTTTAAAATAAGAAAGCAATAAACAAAAAATTCAAATGACTTAAGACAAATTGCACATAAACATCCCCAAAATACTTTGGTTTTCTAGTATAATATATTTTCTTATAATATTCACATGGTTTGGCTATAATGCGTCGTCGTCTATATCCCATTCTTAGTATAATTTTATATCACAGAACAACGACTTCAAGTAGAAAAAACAACTTGTAGCTTACTGCTGGTGTCTCATATGGTCCTGGTGGTCTCCACTTGGTTTGGCGTTATTTAATGCAACAAGCAGCAGATACAGCAGTCACCCACATGCAGCTACCACTCACAAGACACACTCACCCTATGCAACTTTTGCTGAGACTACGTGGCATGCTACATGAAATAGGGACCAAAGAAGGGTTGCTGTCGTTGATACCCAGTGATGATGAAGATGATGATGATGATGATGATGGTGTTTATGATATTGTTGTTGTTACTAATGTTGATTCTGTTGCCAAGGACATTCGTTGCAGCCCACTTGATTTTGCAATGTGCACACTTGCGAATTTTTAATTTTTTTGAGAAAAAGAAAAAAAAAACAGATAAAATACTTGGAGACTAAAATAAGAATATTAATTTTTTTATATTAAGTTGACCCGAATATCAAATTCACTATTTTTAAGTTTGAAAGATTAAAGGCTTCTTATTTCCTATCAAGACATAAAGCAAACAATTCTTTGAAAATTAATCCCAATACTCGAGAAATCGGGGCAATATCACAAGCTTGGCACAAGAGAACCTGGCTCTTTTAGTCGACTTTGCAGATAGATTTCAAACATGCAGAGTGTCAAATGTTTCCCCCTACCGTCAACTTCTCTTTCAGTAAGACATCACAATGAGTAAATCCTTGTAGGGCATTTGATAGGCGCTTTGAAATTTATATAATCTCTTATATTAAAGAAAAAACAAAAAAAAAAAAAAAATAGAATGCATTAACTCTTTCTTTTTCTACATCTCAAATTTCCTGTTTCTTTTATTGTATTGTAGTACTTCTTCACTCTTTGCGACGTTTTCATCTTCTTAGCTTCGCCAGCATTAAAATCAAGACAAAAGAAATTAAAAGTGCATAAAATGAATCTATAAAAATGAGGGTTGCCAACAAATAACATCAGCAATAACAACAGCAACAAAGACAACAATAACTAAAGTAAACCTTACTTAATGATTGCAGCAGTCAAGACTTTGAATATAGGTATAACAAAAATCAGAACAAAAAGAAATGAAAAATCTAGAAAAATAAAAAAGAAAATAAGAGATGAAGAACGAAGAAGAAATGCAAACAGAAAATAAAATTTTTCGTTGAAAAGAAATTAAAAATCTGCAAGATTTGCATTTTGACGTCGCTGTTGTGGTGGGTTGAGGCCATAAGCCACCATCACCTCAGACCGGCGACCGCCTTGCCTTATCTTCAACCCTAAACCACAATCAGTCAAAACTCAAACCTACAAATGCTTACGCCCGAAAAAGAGTCTACGAGTGCTCACCTCAAAGTGCAGTCGCATGGACATTGAGTTCAGTTTTGGGTGGTATGGGCTGATGAAAGTCCTGGCACTAAACATAATGAATGGGACGAGACGACGAGTAATGATAATGATAATGATAATGATGATGATGATGATGATGATTATATGAGGATGTCGACAAGTTAAGCTGGCCCAGCAAGGTGCTCATATATATCAACTTGGTTCGGTTTGGTTTGACTGCTGCTTCTTCTAGTTCTTGTCTCATAACTTGAAGACTTAATATTGCGCAAAAATAAACTCATACAATATTTTCTTTTTTTTTTTAAATGATTTTTTTTTTGCATTCGAAAGGGTTGCAAAAAATAATCTCATCATCAACGTCGTCGTCATAGTCGTCGTCATCATCAACAAAAATTTGACTTTTGCGGCACTTGTAAAACTTTGAAAATAAAAATGGGAAAAAATTATAAAAAAATATTAGAAATGCAAAGAACGCGAGCGAATACAGTTTATGATATTTTATTTTTCATCTTCTGATTTAAGTTGAGAGGTCCTAACATCTACGGAGATCTGCTCATTAAGCTGTGAGTGCTGCTAAAGCATCTTCTTCATCGGCTCAATGCTATGCGATGAGATGAGATGAAATGCGATGCAAACTTGGCTCCAATAATGGTTTAAGAGCGAGGCGACTCAAGTGTGTGCCCTTAAAGTGTAGTAGATACTTTGATGATACTTTTTTGCATAACTGAATTTGAAGTCTAAGTATGTGCTTTCATTTCTTTCTTATTGAGGACATTAAATTGTGAAAAACGGTCATTTGTAGCATACTTTTCAGTGAAATACATTTCAAAAGGTAAAAAAAAAATATAGTAAGGCGATAGTGTAGTAGTCATGAAGAGAATTTAAACTTTTATTTGATTTATGTAATTATGGAAACTGTGAACTGAGATAGGAAACAAAGAAAGAAAGAGATCTGAAAAATCTGTCAACTATTGTACAATAGATGAATCCTGGCCTTTCGAATCTCTGTTTAACAAATAGTAGCATAATTTTGTGATCAAAATAAATAAAGTTTCCTTTAAAACCGGGATAACTTATTAATATTTCAATTTAAAATTTATTTCTAAACTAACTAGCCTTAAATCCTTAAATTTCCTCATTTTCATATTAATACTTTTAATAAAGGATTTCATCTTTCGAAGTTTTTGCTTATCTGCCTAAAATTATGCTACGTTTTTTCTCATTTGCTTTTGCTTACAAAGTTCTTTTCTACCTTTACTATAACTTTACATAAAAAGCATATAGCTTTCTTTTACTTTGCATCAAGTGCATCTATATTTCTAAAGATAAAATTTCCCGCGTAATTAAAAAAACTCTTCTTTGTTCTAGATCTTCCTTTAACGGTATAGGTAAACATTTCATTTTGTTCCTTTTTACTACACAATGCCAAAAACAACTTTTTTCCAACAGAAATCTACTTTTTATATAAAATATATATCTTTTTTTTTTTACTTCTTTATTTCATTTCATTTCTTTCAATGTAGTATTTGATAACGAGCCTTGCATTGAGTTCATTTGAGTTTTCAACTGGAATCTTTCTTTATCTCTTGACCCCCAACCAATCCTACCACACTTTTGCCTCTTTCTTTTTACTATACTATATAAATATATATATGGTATACATATAGAAGAAGTAGAAGAAAAATTGTGCAAAGAAAAAGTGCAATTCATTTATTTGCATTTCCTTCTTGGGAGGCAGTAAAGGAGTAAGGTAAGGGGAGAATGAAAAACCCAAACCCAAAGCCCGAAGCAGCCAAATCCTTTTACCGCGTCGTTATGAATACGTAAAGATGAAATATTGGCAAGAAAGGAATCATAGTAGAGTGTGCAGAGAAGGAAGAGTAGGGGAAGGGGAAAGTGTGAAAGAAAAATAGAGAAGATGAAGTCAGCTGCTGACTTACTGCAGTCATTCATATTTATGCATTGCGGCTTGGTTTTGGGTTGGCTTGGCTTGGCTTAACTTGGCTAGGATTGAGTTAACTTGACTTGGCAAATCTACTGACTGCTTTGACTGCAATTTCTACCTTTCTTGGTCATTATGTGTTTCTATGTGGTGGTGTGCCGCTGTGAGGTGTGTATGGGTGTGTGTATACACACTGTACTTGTCAAAGCTTAATTGAAGCCAAGATTGCGTTCTGTTTGCAAAACTTTTTCTTTCACTGTTTTTTTTTTTTTTTTTCTTTACATTTTTGTTCTTGACTACTTCGAAAAAGTTTCTGTTCATTGCATTGAAGGTAAGTAAGTACTCATTCGTTCTCAAACAATGTTTAGTCAAAAGAAAATAAATTATTTGTTGAATTGCATAAATAAGGCTTGATTTTACACTTCAAAAAATTTATTATTCTCAAATCAGTGTTACCAAATAGACTGCTGCTTGGGTCTATTCTGATGCTATGATGCGGACGCTTTCTATACTTTTTCCCTCCTAACTGTAACATCTTGAGACACAATTTTTCAAGAGAAGAATCCTATTATATTTCCTGTTTTCTATAAAGCTCATCATACGTAGAAGGGTTGCTGGATGGCTAGTTGATACAGAAGTCAACCTTATCACCTGATTCCCCATTAGGCAAAGTATAGTAAAAATTCCTACCAGAACCCTGATAAGCAGTCCACTAAGCTTATCTACTTTCATTATACGATATAGAGTTCCATTCTTGAGTGACGAAATAAACATTTATTGGAGTTGAATGCTTTCTAAGAATGCTAGATTTTAATAGAAAAATATTTACTGGAAATCTTCTCTTTTTTACAGTGTGTATACTTTTTAACTATTGCAAGAGCAAACATCTTCTCAGTTCAACCTATTACATCATCATCATCTTCATCAACATTCATCACAAACAACCAAATTTAAACAATGACTAAGTTAGACTGAATATGATGATGACGAATGGTTGCCTAACTAACTACCCGAGAATCCTGGTCTCCTCCTCCATGTACTCATTCCCTTCAAGGCGCCTACTGCAAGCGTAAATAAACAAAAGTCCTAGCTAAAGCAAAAGAAAACGAATAAGGAAAAGGAAGGCGCACAAAAAACACAAAAAAGGGAACCGCATAGAATGCAGTTAAGCGCACAATTGACATTTAAAACGTCAACTTGGGAAACCACTCGAGCTGAAGAAGTTGGCACAAATAAGAAGAAACACACAAAGAACGAAATGAAAGAAAAGAAAAGAGATATGGAAATGGAAATAGAAATAGAAATGAAAATGCCGTGTGCCAAGTGCCGACTGTCATATAAGGTAAGGTAAGACATTGTACATAAAAAAAAAACAACACAAGGAGTAGGAAGAAGAGCTAGCTGACTGCAATGAGACTGTGGAGAATTTTATTTACTGAGCAAATAAATTCCTCTAAGGAGATACTACTATAAACTTAGATACAAACAGATATGACAGACAGTTAGGCATATGCAATGCGATGCGGCAGTATTTTGCATTGTTGCAATGTTGCAGAAGGGACGAATACAGAAGGCGGGAGGCAGGAGGGCGGGGAACATCATTCAGTAAGTCAGTCAGTATCATCATCAGATGACTGAGCAAATGTGGCGTATGAGTTATGGTATGTCTAAGATAAGCAACAAAAGTCGGCTGATGCTAAGGTAACAACACTGACTGACTGACTGACTGGATAACTGAATGACTGAATGAGAGACTATTGCAGTTGCATGCATCATTAAAATTTTTGTAACTTTTTCTTCACCTCTTTCTACATGCAACAACATCTTTTTCTTTATCTACGCTCTACTAGCTCAAGGTGCATTGGTTTGAATGTACATACATACATACAATAAATCTAAATGCTGAGCTTGTAATGCTTATTTGCATAAAGCGTTGAAGATGATGACGAAGTGAAATTTTACTCTCAACATTGTGTGTATATGTGTGTGTGTCCTAAATGAATAAAGAAGAAGATTGTAGGGCTGCTGATATACAAGTATGTAAAACGCATGCAACTAAGATTTATATATGCCGCATTTTACCTGCTCTCTACCCTTATGCAGATAGATATACATACATGCTTACACAGATATATAAATATCTTCAACTTTATTCATATGTGTGTTGCATACTTCTATGCGCTATAGCGTAAGTCGCTGAACTGTTGTAGCATATAAGTTGTGCGGAAATTCTTTTGCACTGCAACTGTTAGTTCGCTTGTTCATTCGTTACTTGCAGCATAAAAGAAAGGAAATGGTTTTTGATTTAGTTTTCTTTGCATTTCCGTTGTAGAAATGCTTGACACACTCCCTAGTATTCATACATATATTTGTTCATATTGTTGGTATTGTTATTGTGTTGTATTTTGTCGTGTCGTGGTTTGGTTGCGTTTGAGATACTTTCTTTCTAATTTTTTTTTTTCTGTAGTCGTCCACTTTGCGCTCGGATGTGTGAAGTTTATAAGTTTTATGTTGTTTATATCGGTTTATTTATTAGTTTAGCTTTGTGGCTTGTTGTGCGTACAACCGTGGCGAGCGGTTTTTGCTAAAGTTAACAGTTGAACCCCATAAAGAAATTACCGCTTTTGAGTACGGCAGTGTTAAAGTATTGGCTTTGCATGAGAAACAAACAAAACAATCAGGCTCTTAGTTGTATAGTAGATGAACTTGTATTGTAGATGCTGGAAGGTTTATATACATATGTGAATAAAAAATTCTTAAGAGAGGGGAACATATGTATGATATGAGTAATGAATATGAGCAAATAAAATGAAACTACTATTTTAGTATTGTAAAAATATACATTTTAAGTACCAAATTATCTGACTAATTATACTAAATATCTCATAGAATAGAATTAGGCAATAAAATTTGTAATTTATTTACGTTTGCCTTAACTTTAAGTCATAATTTCTAAAGAAAACTTAGTAGGCATGAAATTTGCACCTATGCCTTCCTAGCAAAACAAGTATTTTTTCCTATTGCTACAACAACCTGATTCAAATTATATATTCATATATATTTATGTATATATGTAAAAATACTCACACACCATTACCATAAAAAATTTCATTAGAAGTAACTCAAAAAACCTGTGAAGAAATAACTTTTGTAACATTTTCTAATAAAAAGATGAAAAAAAAAAAAAGAAATTCAAAAAGGAATGATGCAGAAAATAGTAGAATGTTAGGTTGCAACAACATGCAGAAGCATTGGCAGTGGCAAGAGCAACTAGCAACAAAAACAAAAACAAAAAGAGGTATAAAGGTGACTCGACGACAAATAAGTAAAACTATGAACGAACTTTTGTCATAGAGAAAGAGGGAGGGAGAGAGAGGAGAGGGTGATAAAAGTCAGAGAAAGCCAGAAAAATTGCAGAAGAAAACAAGTATTCAGAAAGAGAGTGAGCGGGAGAACAAGCAAAATTGCAAGGCAAGGAATAGCAAAAGGAAATAAAATGAGTGAAAAAATATTAAGTTGCATACTTTACGGCGTACGGCACATAAACAAAAGAAAATGCAAGCGCAAAAAGCCGCCAACAGCAACAGCAGCCTTCTCTTACATTTCCCCCCTCTCCCATTTACCTTAAAAATTTTCTTCTACTTGTAGCAATTGCAGCTTCTTTTGCTTCTGGTTCTGGTTCTGTGTCTAGGAGCCTAGGCGGCGACTAGCATGAAGCATTTGCCTCAATTTCTTTCTTGTCACACCCAACACCCACATGTCACTCACTCAGCACTCAACACCGTTGGCTGCTTGCTTGCCTTTTGCTACTTCTGAGTAAATTAACTGAATTTCTTTAGTGGCGCTTATGGCGCATATTTGGTGGCTCAACATGGCACAAAATAACTTAACTGGTTTGCGAAAAAGGTGAAAAGGTCTAGGAATCTGATATGGGGGTATGTATAGAAAGAGATGAACAAAAAGGTAAGTAGTAGGTAGAGAGTCAAGTGAATGAATATGCCTACCTACTTACCTGCCTGGTTGGCTGCTTTTGGTTTGGTTTGGCGTGGCTTGGCTTGGCTTGGCTTGGCTTATGAAACTGACTGACTGAGATTCACTGAGTTAAGTAGAGATTTTACTTTTGGTTTTTCCCACTTCTCTACTCCTTTCACCAACATTTTGTTCGTATTTTTTTTTTTTGTGTGATTTTTTAAAACAGTTAAATAAAGATGGCAACCGGAAGTCGAATAGCAACGACAGACGTCGTCGTCGTCGTCGTCATCATCATCATCATCTTCCTCAGTTTCATCATCATTGAATTTTTGGCGCCAAGTTGCTGGCTGCTTTGTAGCACAAGAACGTTGCAAACATGACGCTGCTGATGATGCAGGAGGAGGTTTAAAGGAGAAGAAGGTTGGTTGCTTTGCTTGTGAAGTTACAAAACAAGTTTTACTTGTAGAAAATGTACTTTGCGCGCACATTAATTAATTAAAAATAAAAAATCCAGTAAAAAAGGGCTGAGCGAGCTCATGTTGAGCTCGAGACAAGAGCTGGGAGACGATGAGATTGAGAAATGGCAAGTTGCACTCAAGTAGAGGGCGCAGTAGCAAGGGTTTTTTTTTTTATTTTTACTTGTGGCAACAAAATGAATGCAACGGAAACTGCGAAGACATTTTTCCATGGAACGCAGTAACTCTAGAGAGGGAGAGAAAGTGGAGAAGATTTACATAAAAGACTGTGACTTGCCCAGTAATATAACAACAAAAGCATCACTGACAGAATGACTACCAAGGGGCAGCTTACAGTTCTCGTAACTCAATGCATCAAGCGTTACTAGTTGAAAGAGTTTGAGAAAGGCGATTTCATTGTTGGTATTTTTTTTTCTATTTTTTTTTTCTTTTTTTGAAATAATCTTCTCAAAAGAATTGCATTTTTTTGGGCGATGAGCTCTTTGTGTATGTAGTACTTCTCTCATCAGCCTCAAGATTTTCTTTCAGTTACTGCATTGAGCATAGGGCGTAGGCCTAGCAGCAACGACCATGGTGATGGTGATGATGATTATGATTCTGAAGACGGAAATAAGGGGTAACGCGCATAATGAAATAATTCCCCAGAATACGTTTAAATTAAAGTCAGAGTCCGAGTCCGAGACCGAGACCGAAAGAGTTCTAGTCTGAGTTTGTTAGACTTGACTATGTTTATTATTGTATTATTTATAAATCAAAATCAAGTATCAAATATATCATAATATTGGTTTTGATAGGAGACAAAAATCCCCTACACCAATGGGAACTAAACTCTACCTCATAAATGATAGATTGGTTGATCAATTTTGTCCATATTTTGTTTGAGTTTCCTTTTGCTTGGATCTCCTGGCAATTACTCAAGTTGTTCATGGTACACGAGTACTAGGATTACAATATTAAAATCTGTATATCCTACGCACTTGCCACGAAGGGTAAACAGTAAACAATAAGACTATTAGGCATATCCCTTACATACCATAAACGATTACCATATACATACATACCTATAACTGACTGAATACAACTTTAGCGCTCAAGTGCTTTATTTAGCAAAATCACAGTTGTAATCATGGGCAAAAGCATCCATTTCCATTTCCATTTCCATCTCCACTGTCCACTGTCTTTTATCCTGCAACGTTTTCCATGTCCATTCGTTCATTCATTCAAATTACTGCGTCAATATTTGCTTTACCTGCCTATGACTACTACTGACGACTTTGTTGAATCTACATTGGCCTAACTGACTGGCTATTTTAACTAGTATATGATTCATTCGATCCCCAGCAAGGTTCAAACTGTGCCCCTAGAGCAAGTAAGAGTCCTGCTGGGTGGTAAACCCCATTTGAAGCTTGAGTGCAGTAGAAAGTTTTAGGCCACCAACTGCAAATGCATTTAATGCAATTTGGCTTTTATAATTTCTGTTGTTGCTGCTGCTGCTGCTGCAAATTCACCTTAAATGCATTGTGAAGTGCAATTTATTTGCATTAATTGCTGTTGTTATTTTTGTTGTTGCGGCATTTTCTTTTTGAGTGAGAAATTTTTTTTTTATAAAAAGGAATTAAAAATGGGGGAAAATGTTGTCTAGGAGTAAATAAATTTTATTTTAACTGCTTACCTAATAAATAATTTTTAGAGTATTTATAATATTGTATTATGGGTGGTATTTTTTTCGAAGGGCCAATGCAATTTTAATTTTGTTTGGGTGGATTGTTAATTGCTTTAAGCAAAATGTTGCATTTGCTTAGTTTTCTTTATTAAATGAAATTTGCTTCCTTTTTTTTTATACATATAATTTGATTTTATGTTGCATTTTGATTAAATTTGATTTTATTTTTTGAACAATACACAATTTTTTATATGTTAAAAAAAGAAGGTTAGAGTTCTGAATTTGTTTCATTTGTTTGTGTTGTTGCGAAGCTTTGTAGACGGAAATGATGTAGGTTTCTAGTGAATTTGAAGTATACTCAGAATTACTAGTTTTTCTAATGAGGTAAATTAAAGTTTAATTTAATTTTTAGGGAAACAGGGCATACAATATTTGTAGAGAAAATAAATGTATTGAATTAATGGAATTGTGTTCTGAAAATTGATATCACGATATCAAAAGCCTTCCAATAAATTCAATGAGCAATACAACTGAGGAAGCTTTTCTTAGCCTAAACTGATTCTATTGAAATATCGCATTCCTTTATAGACTATTGAACAATTGTCGGTACAATAAATTATTAAAAACATCTTTGAATGCAAAAAATCGCATGCAAAAGCTGATGCTGCAAAATATGAACATGTGTATTAATGAAATCCTTTTCAATTTTTTGTTTCACTAAACCTAAGTAGTTTCTAATAACGCTAAGCACTATGATTACTTCTACCCTACTTCTACTTACACTTAGTTTCATAACCTCAAAAACAATGGCAAAAAAAAAAAAAAGAAAAAACACAACTTACAGATAATAAGAGACAATGTGCCAAAATGACAATTTTCATATGAGCGAATATCCTTCTAGTATTTTTTTCCATTTTCAACCAGACTCCTTCCTCCTTCCTATTTGTTCGCTTGTGTGTTTTTTTGAATATTACAAAACTAATCCTTTGCCAATGTCTGCCAATCTACTATTCTCATCCAAATGAAATTCCTTTAAGCTACTTGAAATAATGGAAAACAGTTTCCTAAGCCAGCGAAATAGAAACAGAGACAACAGAGAAATGGGGAGACCAAAAACAAGTCAGAATTATATGAGAATATTCAGAAAATTAAATGCATTTTGGCGTCTAATGCAAATGCATTCTTCATAGATTGCATATATACAATATACATATGAGTTGCAATATTGTGTATCGCATAGATACATAGATACTATCAACCAACAACAAACAGCAGATAATAATAAAAAAAAAGCGTTATGTCGACAATAACTGGCAATAATGCATGAATGAATGTCGGGAAAAGTACGCGAAAGTCAGCTTATTAGCAAAGAATGTTGCGGCAAAACAAAAAAAAAAAAACAAAAAAAATATATCGCATGCGAGGAAAAATGAGGAGAACACAACACAGAAAAAAATTGATTATCAAATGCGAAAATCTGCTGCTACTTAGGAATAAAAGAATGAGTCGGTGAGCAAGTCAGTGAGTGAGTGACTGAATGAGTAAGTACATGATTTAAGTTGAGTTGAACTGAACCGAGTTTGCGTTGAGGCGGCAACATGTGTTTGGAAAGAAGAAGAAGGACCAAGGACCTAGAGTGGGAGTGGGAGTGGGGTGTGCAAATGTATCTAAAGAGGGTTTGAGTTGGCTAATAAGCACAAAAATCCACATATAAACATAAAGCAAAGCAATTCCTTTTAATTGAAAATCTTTTTTTTTTTTTTTTGCGTATTCATTCATCTCCTCCTAGTTGCAGTATTAGTAGTAGTAGTAGCAGCTCTTGTGCTTGGGCGTTTGCTCTTACTACAACAATTCTTACTCTTGGCGATTGTAGCATGCGACTTTATTTATTTGTTTTTTACTTTTTTATTTTTTTTTTTTGTTTGCTGCAGTTTTTGCGTTTAGTTGCGAATGTGGAAAATGCATTCGATATTGCATTCATACACATGCACATACACATACGATGAGGATCCGCAAAGAACAGCTCACATGTGCAAGGATAATAAGTACTTTAGCTTGCTTTTAGGCGCGCTGCGTCTACATAAATGTATCTGTCTGCCAGTCTGTCTGTCTGTTTGCAGCAAGTGCTTCTCGAGGCTTACGACTTTCTGTTATTGCTATTGCTGTTTGTTGGTCTGTTGATTGACTTGGTAAAACTCGGCCTATGCCGAAAAAATGCATTGAATGCATTTCCTACGCCTCCATGACCTCCATATCAACTCTTACTCTTTGCGACTTTCGTTTGTTCGGTTGTTCGTTGGTTTGTTCGTTCGTTCGTTTGCTTGGCAAACAAATAAACGTGGAATAATCATGAAAAAAGTTTTCGTCATCATCGTCAGACTGACTGCAATTGCATACCATGTAGTAGTAGTAGATACAGCAGATACTAAAATATTAAGATGGGACGTTATAAAAGAGAGACCGTCAGATACATGGTCGTTTCGGTCATATGGGTGGGCAGCAGCAAGAGGCCGTCAGACTTGCATATCTCATCATACTACTACTACTACTATAAGTCACTGTTATTGCTGCATTGTCCTTTCTGGCCTATGGTTTGTTTTTATATATTTATTTTTTGTTTTTGTTGTTGCAAGGCATAAGTTCTCTTACTCCTTTTTCTTGTTTTCAGTTTTTTGAATTTTCTTTTTATTTTCATAGGGATTTTTTTTTTATTCTTTTTGTATTGTTTATTGTTGTTTTTTGTTTGATTTGCAAAATTGCAATATGTTGGAACGCTTCAGCGCTCCCTCTTTAGACAAGTAGCTGCGCTTTACGCGATTGTTGGTCCGTAAGTCTATCTATCTATCTGTCTATCTATGTATGTATGTATGTATGTGTGTATCTGACTGCGTATTATCTTCTTCTTCTACTACTGTTTCTATCAAATTACTTAAGCTACATCGACATCCAACCCCCTTGCCCTTGCATTCATCCGGCTACTTCTACAATTCCTTCTTCTGGTGCTTCTTTTGATTTGCTGCTATGCGCAAAATCTGTAAATAAAACAATTTTTATTTTTTATTTTGTGTTTTGCTACTCTTCTTTATTTTTGCTTTTATTGTTTGGTTTGAGTTTTGTATTTTTGTTGTTGTTGTTGTTATTATTGCAGTTGGAACGTGTCCATTATTGCCATGCATTTTCTCCATTTACTTTTTTTGAGGTTTGAGTTTTGGCATCAGTCATCGTCTTCTTCTCATTGCCTTGGCAATAAAATTTAAGCAGCCCCTTATGGGTTGCATGGCCTCTTAGATAAATATGACGAAAAACCGCCCAATAAGTTTACGTAAATTTGTCAATTTTTTTTTTGAAGACCTACGACCATTAACCATACAGGGTCCTAAGGTTACTGGATCGTATAGCTTTCATACAAACCCAAATTCAAATTTATGTTCTTATTAGAAAAGATTTTATTTTTTATATCATCGAAATGAAATTTGGAAACTAATTAGTTAAAGACCCCAGGATTACTGGATCATACAGCTCCCATACTTATTATCGTACTAAAATTGGGACAGTAGAAGTGTCTGAACTATGTTATTAACCATATAAATTTCAAGACCCTAGTATTACTGACTCTACCCTAGGAATAATTCAAATCAATAATGAAATATATATTTCTGTACGATCAATAGCAGGAACGTAGGCAAAAACGTTTTCTAGGGGTGCGTGAAGAGTATAACAACTGCCATATAGCCGAAGTTAACCATCTTTTTTTCTAGTTTTATTTAAAGTTATGATTTCTATTACTCATTACCTAACAATTAACCCATTAATATGGTCTTTTCTTTCACTTAAGGAATTGCACTTCATAAGAATTTACCAACTACAACATTGTATTTATTTATTTGACTTTTCAAAGACAAATTAATTTAGAATACTATAACATCTTTGAACAGAGACTGTACATACTTTAAAAAATAAACGAAAATCCAAGAAAACACTTGCAAATTTCAATGCAAAACAAAACTCAAACAAAATTTATTCATGTGTAAAGTCACAAAACCAAAGCAAATTCAAAACTTCAGATACAATTACACCATTCAGAGAGATATTGCAATCGAAGAGAGAGTAGAAGACACAAAAGAATTTAACCGCCTACAGAAACAGATTAGGATGAATGTGTCATACACATGACAAAGTATTTACATATGCATATAAGTATGAGTATACATATGTAGATACATGTACCAGTCACTGTATCTATACATGGCAATAGGCTGGCTGGCTGCATAACAAATTACGTTAAAGGTGTTTATCCTTTTGATTGTTAAGTAGCCCAAAAATAGAAAAGAAAAACAGAAAAAAGGAAAGGATAATAATAGAAAAACATACCAAAAGTGATTAAAGGTAAACAGAGCAGGTAAAGAAAGCAAAAAAAAAAAGGATCTAAATAAGAGAAAAAAAAAGAAAAAAAAAAATTAGAAAAATAATAATAAATCAATGCAATCAATGAAAGGAAAAAATTCCGGCTTACAGTTGAATAAATGCGTTCAAGTAGATGCAAAATAAGTGCAAAGGATTAACAAAAGATGCCCCATGAGTCCTTCACATGGACTTCTTTCGCTTTGCCAGCATGACAAATGACAAATAATTGTCAATAACTGAACTGAAAAGAAAGCGTGGAAAGATATTTCCTTTCTATACTTTTACTTTTGCATTGTATTAAATTGACTGATATCGCACATATGCATGCTTCCATGTACTCGTACTTATACCATATACAAATAAGTATCTTGATCAAAAGGGTTCGAGAAATTTGTGTATATTTTTCTTTACTTTTACCATAAAATCAACGCTCTTTATTTGCGTTGACAACTTGTGGCATTGCAACTTTGATGCAGCTGCATAGCGTAAATTTATTTGTGTATCTGAGTGCATCGTTACTATTTGCAAATCTTGTGCTGCATCTTTTGCATTTGATTGGAATATGCTATAGAATTTCTTAAAAGGGGAAAATCTTTATATTTCTTTTATTTGATTGTTTGATTTGTTTGTGTTGTCTGTGGTGGTGGTGGTGGTGGCAGTAGTGGCGGCGGCATCAGTTGACAGTTGCAGTTTACTTATAGCAAAGAATGATACTCAAACTCGAGACATTTTGAGACAAAGATTGAGTCAGTCAGTCAGCCAGGCAGTCAGGCAATTGAGGTGGCACATTGACATTTGATTTTGGCTTAATTTGTATATTTAGGTGGATTTTAAGGGTTTTATATTTTCCACATTTGATGAGCAGCTGAAAATATTCTCATTTCTTTTGATTTCCTTTGATTCGAAGCATGAGAAATTAAAATGCATTGAAAATGTGTTGATATATTTGAAGAAAGAAAGGGTTGGGGGCAAGAAGGGATAGTAAGTCTATGAGAAAAAGAAATTCTATAAATTTTATATTGTTAATGGATTAATAGATTTTTCTCTCACACTTTGTATAAAGAAGATTTTCAACCCAAAAAGGGGAATACTTTATTGTAAAGAATGTCAATTAATATATCATCATCTTATTCAAAATATTTTCTTAGTAATCTAACATCAAATAAAATGTATACAAAAACTTACTATCAAAAATTATCCCTTGAAATTTATATGTCAATTGGCTCCCTTAGATCATTTACTTGGAAACTACATATGACAAGTAAAAGATGGACAGAAATAATTCGGAAAATGGAAATGATCTAAGGAACATTATTTATCAAGCTAACAAAGCTAAAGTTTTATAAATTTAAATTTTCTTTTTATCAAACTTAAATTTTAATCAATATTTCTCACCTCCAGAACTCAGCTGAATTGGTCAGTTTAAGTTTTTCTTTTTTTACTACACCCTTTCTGCTCCAAACCAATCGCAATATCTCATCTACTTTAATTAAAAATATACTTAGTATCATTTTTTTTATTCGTTCGGACATCATAAGATACTTTTGTTAACAGCAAACAGAAAAGAATTTTTATTTAAAAAATAAAAAATCAACTGTTCAAAGTAGGCGACAAGTTTTGCTGTGAGACAAAAACAAACAGAAAAATAAAAAGTAGGCAGCAGCAAAGCAAAGAAAAACTGATGCAGAAAAGCAAGACACAAATCCGATAGATGCTGTTAATCATCATCATCAGCAGCAACATAATAATTATGACAATAATAATAATAATAGTGATAATGATGTAATGTATGATGATAATGATGATGATAGTAAAGGCGTCAGTTAGCAGATGCCCGCCTACTTGTGACTTGTTAGGAGAGGCACGCCTTATAAGGCGCCTTTGGACTTTAATTAAAAAGAGATACTTTTTCTTTTAGTTTGCGTAGCTTTTTTTTTTTTCTTTACTTTTGCATGTTTTTTGTCGATTTTTCTCGCTCTCTTTACTTTGTCATTGCATTTTATTTTAATTTATCAAAATGAAAGGCTGTCGTCGTCGTCTCTGACTTGCTTCTTTTTCTTTATTATTTTTTTAATAAAAATAAGTTGTACTTTCCTTTTTGGATTGTCATCTATAGATACTTTGAGCTTTTGATATGTGTTTTTTTTATATTTTATTGTAAAAATAAAAACCTAGGAAAATATGCTGGCAATGCGCCTCGCATCTTCAGTAAGTATTAAAATTTATTTTTCGCATTGAAAGTCATTAACATACATACATATATATGTGTTTGTATCCAGATATATACATATGTCTGCACTAGATACATTTTAGTAGTATCTTGAAAGCATGTTTTCGCGTCTTCAAAGTAGGCCAAAGTGTGTTTCATAATTAAGCGGGTAATTTGACATGCAAAGCGTTCAAGTGTCAGTTAGAATTGAAGATGGCATTGGAGTGGAGTGGAGTGGAGTGCGTTGCAGCCATTTGGTTTACATGGCACGTTCATGAACGAACATGTGTGTTTCTAATGCAGCTCAAAAGATATAAAAATTATGTAATAATGAATGAAACCAACAAACAAAAATCACAGCTTGCCACGCGCCTTGTGGCAACAACACCTGATCATTGATAGAACGAAAAGAAGTAAAAACAGATTGCAACACCAGATGATACCGATAAATATGATAATAGCACAACAAAATAACAAACACACAATGGATATACAAATACATTTATGCAAAGGCAAATACAATCCAATGAAAAATTAACAACAGAAGCTGGCAAAAGTAAAAATCAAAGCAAACAAAGATAGAATCACATTGACAGGCAGACTTACAGTCAGACACTCAAAGAGAAGAGACTTAACATTGTGTAAAGGTTAAAGAGGGCCATATCCTGTATATCCAGGCACATGGAAAGGACCATGCAGGATATGCGATATGTCTACTTTTGCACATTGCCATAAATTATGGTCACAAACAAAACGAGATGAAAAACAACAAACTGAATGCATCTTAAAAATGAATAAAAGAAAAATTTATACTTCAGCACATGTATCTCGTATCTTTGCCAGGATAAAGACACAACAACACACAACAGACAAAGATTGCAGTCAAAGAAATGACTGCGGCATGCGGGTGCATATCGATTACAGCAAAATCAGCAGTAGATTCGGAATCAGCACCACCAGCAGTCAAAGATGTTACCGAACCCAACCAAATCCAACCGAACTGATTCGATTGAATTGAATTGAATTTTGGAGCGACTTTTAAAATGAATTGCGCTTTTCTTTCTTTATTTTTTTCGTTTTTAACCTTCTTCTGCATTTTTAAGATGCACCATCAATATGTTGTATGGTTGATTTTGCACCTTTGCATAGAGAACGTGCTGCGAAATGTTTTGTGGCGATTTAAAAATTAAAAGAAAAATTGATTTTATAGTAAATCATTTCATTATGTGGTTCACATAGATCAAACGTCATCGTCGTTGCCATTGCCATTGCCATCATTCTTCCTTACACAATTTAAATGCCTTGAATCGGCAATTAGCTAAAGCGGATACATTTCCAATATCCACCCAAATATATGTATGCTGCATTGAATAATCCCAACAGTTCTATAGGGAAATTAATGCATGATTGAGTTTCCTGTTTTGCTTTTTTTTTTCACCAATATGGATATCTAAAAAACACTATAGCAACATAGAAAGCAACATATGCTACTATATACCATATTGCTTAGATACAAGATACTTCAACTATTGTACATATTTAGTTTGGTTTTATTTATGTTAGAAACCCTCGAAGGTTTGGTTTTTTTTTATAGTTGTTTGGTTATAAAATTTACAATTCCTTTATGGGGTTAAACCAAGTTCAAGGATTAAGTAGTGCGTGCTAAGTTCATTGAACTCAAAGTCGAGGTATTTTATAAATTTCATTTAGATGTTGACAATTTAGATCTTAGGTTCTCAAATCATAAAAATCATCCAAGACTAGATAATAAAAGTCAATAACGATAAATGAAAGCACATAACACTGAATCCTCGGACATGTGATCTTCAGTAACTTTAAATGGTGCTGTATCCTCAAACCCAGTAGGGAACTTCTCTTGTCGTTCACTTGGATAGACGTTTTACCACAAAGTCTTCACTAGCTAATTAACCCTAAATTGTATCTGAGACTTGAGTTCAAGGTATTACTGTATAGCTCTGTTTTAAATCAATTTGGACATATAGTTCCAAATTATGGGATACCGCAAGTGCAAATAACATAGATATTATGCAAAGAGCTCAATTCAAGATCCTTAGAACAAACACAGGAGCTCCTTAGTATATCAAGAATGAAGATATCCACAAAGATCTGCAAGTACTGCTCGACAAGCTAATCCACTAGCCAGAGCTCTTGTATGTCGTAATCGAGCCAGCCCTTGTGCTTAATTAGAGAACAGTAGTGGGCTATTCTGGGCCCTGGGAGCTTCATGTAGTGATATTCCGATGCTAAGATGACACTTAGTAGAAGAGCACGAAAAACACTTGTTGCTGTTGCAATCTTTTGCTTGCATTTGTCATTCAGATTAGAAGAGTGTTTACTTTCTATGTCAGAAATAGTTAGTTTTGGATCGTAGAGACATGGAAAAATTGAATTGGTTAACAAAATATGTACTTGTAAAACAAGTTTCATTACAGAGTTTATAGTTTCACGTTTTACTTAGTTTTATAATCTCTTGAATTAAAATATTGATCAAAAACTTTGTCTACACAAAATCTCAGACCAAATTCCCTTTATTAAAACTTACGTAATTCTTATTGGTCAAGAAACTCCCTATGAAAATCCATTAAGAGAAATTACAAAACAAAAACAAACAAAAAAAATAAATATGAGAAACACCTACAACATGATGAAGATAACATGATAAGATACTTTTATACAAACAAATATAGGTAACGGCGTAACGGCGAATAAGAAAACGGCAAAGAAATAATATCTCATTCCTACGTAAGTTAGAGTGAAAGCACACTAGTGTACTAAATCGTTACCAACACAAAGAAAATCATAAGAAAACTCACACTGAGATAATATAGTAAAAAAAGAAATACAAACAAAGTAAGTAGGGGAAAGAGAAGATGCAGGCAAGCAAATCAAGCAAGCGACCAAACCAACCAAGAAATCAAGTAAAGGAATTCGCCGCAAATACTTTGATAGTGTTTGAGTAAGTAAATGAGTATGTGTGCATCTGTGTGTCTTGATATACTTGTATCTAAATGTGTATGCCTTGCTCATTAGGCATTATTGTGGCAGAAGAAGTTGCCTTCAAGTTGTTCGTTCCCCTCATCAAAATTTATGACGTCATGGGCCAATTGCTTGTTACTCAAGGAAACTGAACGACCTTCAAAGAGCAAGAGACGCTCACCATGTTTGCTTTTGTGAGCCTTTCATTTTTCATTTTCTTCTTGGTATTGTGAGTGACGAATGAGTAGATGAAGCAGTCAAGATTTTGAGCGCAAAAGAAGGAAGGTGAAGAAAAATAACAAGACAAAACCCTAATAATGTCTCACCTAAGCTTAAATACCTTTCAAACCTTTTGAAAATTCCATACTTCATCATATGAGATATAGAAAACAACAAGATGTTTTTCATAAATTTATATGGAACTTTAATCTTTGTATTTCAGCGAAGTTTCTAATGAATTTATGCTCTTTACAACCATATCGAATCTCCTTTGCACCCTGATCAATCCCATTTATGCGATCACCGACCCACGTTTCCATGCAATCCAAACATCATACCAAAGTGCTAAGACTTGCTCACATTAATGTGAAGGGTATGAAAGAAGCAAAAGACCTTAATTGGTTTCTTCTTTCCGTTTTCGTTTCTTTTCTTTTGAGTGCAACAAGCAGCAAGTAAAAACATGTGAGCGCAAACGACTTGTGAGTAGTCTTAATCGGCATCTCAGCGAGTTAAGAGAGTCAAGTAATTGAGTGAGTGAGTGATTAAGAGTGTGAGTTCAACGTTTTCAAGTTGTTTGTTGCTCATTGCTTCTTATTTTAGTTTCTTTGTTGTTTGTTGTTTCTTAGATCGTCGACGTTCGAGTTCGCTCAATTGCATGTGTCTTTTGCAAACGCGCGTCGGCAGTTTCATTTTTGCATGGGAATTTTATTTTTTCATTTTTTTCTTGGATATTTCTTCATAATTATTCATTAAGATTTGGATTAGCTGTTCATTTGGTAAGTTCGTTAGTGATTTTTGTTAATTTATTTAATGTAAACAATAAAATATGGAATTGAAACTGTTTAATAATTAGGGTTATGATGAAGGTAAATAAGGAAAAAATATAGTATTTTATTACAATAAAAACGCATGCGCAGCTGTTTAAATAAGACCAGAACCTGTCTGCCGCCTTCCTTACTTTCCATATAAAATGTTTTCTATATTTGTGCTTTATTTTCTGTGTTAATACTAAAGTCAAGTGGGCGTTTTCACATTCAAACCAAAAAAAAAAATAATTTTCTCTAAAAATTCTTCAACAAAACGAGCTTGTAATGAAAGAATTGAAGACAATAGTAATTATCTTCTGTGATGTGATGTGAATGAATCGTCGAATACAAAACGTTTAATTTATTTCCATTTGAAGTACGTACAGTGAAGACTTCAGTTAGCTAAGCTTAGTTAAAAATACAAAATGAAAAAAAAAAAACAAAAATTATTATTATTAATTAGTTCCAGTGAAAGAAGAAAAACTAGAAAGAAATTTGGCATGACTCAAGACGCCGTCGCCGAACTCTATATTTAAGAAGAAGAAGTAGATCTTCTTTTTCTCGTTTTTTTTTTGGTTTGATGAAAAAAACATTGATCGGGTCGAACGAAATGAAAGAGCAAAGAGAGCGTGTGATTGTAATGACATACAAAAGTAGGCAGTGGCATAGGTAGTGCATGCACAAAAGGGGTTCGAAAAAAAAGGTAATTGGGGCAATACACGGCTAAAAGACCTTTTACGACGTACTGTGTTTTGATCTGAATTTTTGGATAAGTTCCACAAATTAGTGGGTAAATTAATAGAAATTGAGTAAGAAGACAACAGGAGAAAAGTCATTAAAAAATAAATATCCTTCCTGAAAAAAAAAAACTATAAATTCATCCGTATTCATTTTTTCAACAACCGTACTAAATTGAATTGCATATGATGATTGACTCAATCATGGTTGCGTCGTATATGTGCTTGCCCTTGCCTCAAGTCAAATTTATCGTTTACGTTATGGCTTAATTCAACCATAATTGACCATGCATGGACCCTTTAACTAAAATATACTCGATAGGTAATGGGTATCGCGAGATTTAGTAAATAGTAAAATATTTATTTTAAGGTGTTTCTGGTTTTACCAACTTTACCACATTAAATGATTCTGGAAAAAGGTATGTTTGGTGAAATAAGACAGAATTTTCTGATGTCTGTTATATATTTTTACATTTCATTTGAAAATAAATTAGTTTTACAATGAAAGATAGATAGGTTACGATATAATCATGAGATCTGCTAGGATATAAATGAATATATTTGAATTACAAAGATGTTCCGGTAATATTAATAGCAATTTTCATAAAACGTGGAGTTGCCAACAGTAAATCTTATTTTATTTCTATTGAAAAGTATAATTAGCAGTTGCCATTTTGTTTTTTGCCCAAATATTGAGGGGAGCATTTTGTACTTCATTGAGTTGGGTCCCCTTTAAAAACTACGCCCAGCTAACGCATGCCTAAGAAATAAATAAAAACTGCAGCAAAAAATAGAATAGCCGCTTAATGCTCTTCTTTTGCAACATCAAAAACATCAAAAACAACAAAAACAAATCAAAGAAGGTAATGTTAAAGCATAATTGATAAAAATAATTTAGAAGTAGTATATACATTTATAGTTGAAGTGAAGTTAAAGACGTCGTTGATCATTGAAGATATAAAACCAGACAAAGAAACGAGGAAGAGAAGAACAGTTAAAGAAGACAAACACAAAGTTATATACAGAGAGAGTTATATACAGAGAGAGGAAAAGCGTGATAGAAGGTTTAATACAAAGAGAAACAGTTGAAAAAGGGCATAAAACCAAAGACTTGAAAATTCATTGCATTCACTTGCACTTTATTTGTTGTTCTCGTTAATTGTAAGGAGGAAATGATAAAGATAACCTTCGAAGAGATCAAATGAGTAATTTAAGTCTCTCTCTCTCTTTCTCTCTCCATTCTACTTAACCTCTCTTTGCTCAAGAAATCTTGACTGACTGACCCACGGAGCGTTGTTTTGTTATTTCTTATACTTTTCTTGAAAGAGACCCCTTCACTCTGAGTTGAGTTGAGTTGAGTTGTTTTACTTTAATTTTTTGTTTACTTTGAGTTTTATTTTGTTTTTGTTCTTTATGGTGTTCCGTTAATTATAGTTTTTCTTTGTGTTGAATTTTTGTTGTCGTTGTTTTTGTGTTTTTTGTTATTGTATTGTAAATTGGGAGCAGAGAACACACAGGGAGAAACAACTAAAGATGTAACTATGCATAATCGACGATCAACAACAATGACAACTGACGATAATAATGACTCATAAATAGAATGAATCGAGATGATTCGTGATTATTGATATCAACAAAGTATAGAGATAAGTTTTATTTTGATTCATCCAAATGAATTAACTAAGGGAATGAGTAAGAGATGTAGAAATTTACCAGTGGCGTGTTTTGATTAGTGGGGAATGAGGCAGGGGGAAAAGTGGGCCAAAGCTTTAAGTATAGAATCAAAACAACAAGTGAATTCTTTTTTGATTCTCTCAGATATACTGATTCTTAAATGTAATACACCAAGAATAGGAGCCCCACAGGGCATCCACTTGTCAAAACACGCCACTGGTTATGAAACTGCATTATTGTATTATGTGTATGTGTATGTGAATGTGTATTTCTTGTCCTTGTTGCTGTGTTATTGCTTATTTTCTTTTCAAATATCCTGTTTTTCTATACAAAAAAAAAAAAAAAAAAAAGAATGAGGCAAGGCCAAAATAAAGCAGCTGCAATTGAATTATTGTGGTACAAAGTAAGAATACAAGAAACAAGAGACAGAGAATTGCGATAAGTTGTAAAAGAGTAGTAGTTGTGTTATAAAAAAGGGACGAAGTTGAGTTAAGTAGGAAAAGAAAAAGGTAAACAGGCAACAACAACAACAACAAACAACAATGATATAGGCACCAAAAACAACACCACATCAACCCAACTACTACTTATTATGAAGAGAAAGAATACGACGAATAAAAAGCAACAGCAACAGCAACTACAACAACAATAATAATAATAATAGTAATACAAAAGAGAAGCGAGTAAGCAGGATCAAGGACACACAGATGCATTGAGTCAGATATACCCAACAACTACTGCTGACTGACTGAGTGACTGACAGGCAGGCAAACAGATACAGGGACAGGGACAAAGACGACAACTCGGACGACATATGTATGAGGCGAGTACACAAAGCAAAATTTATAAAATTGTTACATGTATAGGGAGAATGTGTGTAGAAATGTCAGAGAATGCAAAATGAGAGAACAAAAAAGAAAAATTAAGAAGATGAAAAAAGGACGAAATTCCTTTTTGTTTTTTTTTTTTTAAATGAGAAAGAAGGTTTGCTGCTGGATGGTTGGTTGGTAATGGTGAGGATGAGGATGAGGATGTGGATGATGATAATGCATATATGAAGTTGTTGTTGTTGTTGTTGCTGTCCAAGGGCTGTTTACAGAAGAAGGTACTAAGAGGATGAAATGAAACAAAAACTTGGCACAAAAGAAACAAAATACTTATGGATTCCCAATAATTGAAACGGTTAGAAAACAGTAAGAAACCGGAATATCAAAACCGGTTTTAAGAATTAAATTTCATTTATGTATGCATCATTTAATCATGAATATAGACCCAACTGATCTATTGAAGTATATAACTAAGTGTAGATGAAAGTAGGTGTAATGTTAATTACATAAGAAATATTGAAATCGAGTTGGAAATTGTAGTAGAGATTAAGAGTGAAGGCTTGGTGGCACCCACTTTGAACACAGCTTCTTATGTAAGAATCAAGTATATTTGATTCAGATATCTTTTAGGTCCTCCTCCTTATAGAAATGGGGAAATAGCAAATGGTTCTGGCCATCAGATCAGTTATCAGTCTCTAGAGGAACTAATAATGTGTCAGCTTCGAGATTTATTTTGTCATGTGTAACGTATCCTAAATCTATCAAGGATTCCTTAGAACGAGAATATTTGTTCTAAAAGAAATTTAAGGCAATTGTTTAAGGGGACTTTCTTGGAAAAATCATTCAATACCACATGAAATGCATTTATTTTTCCTTTTTACCAAAAGGAACCCTGTTGCAGAGATTTCATTGTCCGTCCTCGGGTCCTACCTCATGAACCGTAATAACTAGATAATTGAAATTTTCACAGATGTGTAGTTCTATCCGGGCATCAGCAACAAATACTAAAACTAAAACAATTTCTAAAACTTAAAGGGGTCCCCATACAAGAAACATTTTGGTTTGTATGGCAGCTATACGATTCAGTAATCTCACGATCTTGAAATTGGGGTGGTTGCTGGCTATTCATCAGAAATTTATACTGTCGAAATTTCAATTTGATCCGACTACTAGGGCAGGTACCTCCCATACAAAACCCCATTAAAATTCAGGTTCTTATTAAAAAAATCTTTTTTGTTTTTTGTCCTATTAAACTGAAATTTAAACACTATATGTTTTTGATATAGGCGCTGTACATCCGTTAGAATCAGCAAAATCGGACCACTAGGGGGAGTACCTCCCATACAAACTGACTCGAACTTGGCCCATTTTTTTTCATTTTGTAATATTATATTAATATTCTTCGGATTCAAGATTATTTAAATAATCTTTTATTTTCATTCTCAAACCCACCCATGCAATTGGGAATGATTTGTAATTTTCTTGTACCAAAAATAATAGAAATTTAATTAAAGAAATTCCAATTCAAAAACTATGCATTTTTTTTTCTAACCATAAAAAATTTCATTTCTAGTTTCAGAAAGCAGCTGCAAACAAAGTCTGAATCGTTCGACTCAAAGTTCCCTGACGTTATCAGGATATATGCATGCACACACATTTGTTGTAAAAGTAAACCATAGAAGCAACAACATCAACAAGAAATAGAACAGAAAAAAAAAAACGAAGAACAACTTTCAATGCGATCAAAGGGAACGTTAACTTTAACATCGTCATCATCATATTGTTGTGTATCCTGCTTGCGTCCTTTATACTCATCATTGTCGCTGTTGTCGCTGAAATCGTAGCTAACTTTATTGTCGTCATCAAATGAAAAGGAACGATCATGAAAAGGACTCGTGCCACAATTATACCCAAATGATGATGATGATATGAACACGCCGCCGCCGGAGGGGTTGTTGAGTATTCGAATTACGTTTGCCAAAGAAGAATAATAAGTCCAAAAACTCATGCGGTTAGCTGCACGACAAAGGAAAACGAAGATCAGAAAGAGAGTGACGACGACGTCGAGCAGAAGAGGGTAGTAGGAAGGAGTAGTTTTCCCAAAACGACGCACATGTACCTAAAATAAAACCCACAGAAACAAAACAGAAAAAAAGTTCTTATCTTAGAGCTTTGACGATTATATTGTAGTAGTGAATTGGGAAAAACGAGCAGATGTTCTGCCTAGAAAGGAAGGTAACCAAACAGCTCAAGTAGAATAAGCAAATCGAGCGAACCGAGGACTACTCAATCTAACAAACAAACAAGAGGGAGAAGATCAAGGGTTGCTTGATTGATGGTTGGTTGGTTGTAGTTGTTGTTGGTTTGGTGTAGAAAACTCAAAGTGACTGAGGGGCGCATCGTCGTCGTCGTCATCGTCGTCATCGTCGTCGTTACTGACTGACTAACGACTGATGATATACCAAAGGTGTTGGCTGTTGTATAAATGTATATACGCGTGGCAGGCATGCGCACAGCTTGAGATATTCTAGATTGATTGAGAAAAGTATCTACATATAATATTCTCTCGTCTCTTTCTTCTAAACGATCAAAGTGATCTAATGCTAACAAATCATAAGTTTGACAATCGTTTGAAGCTTTTAAAAATTTATTTGGCATGGAACATTTAAAATTTTCTAATATGTCCCTTACAAATTCAGTAGAATTCGATACAATTTCGGCAAATGTTGATGAAAAGTCTAGAAATTTTAAACCGATAAAAAAAACAAATTTTTTTGAAAAAACGGCCAGAAGCCGCTCCAGCGGCGGCGGCTGCGTCTACAACAACTGAAAAAAGTTTGAAAACAAAAACTAATAAAACAACAACAACAATTAAAATCACTTCATCAACAAAAACCGCAACACCAACACCAACACAGTTACAAACAACAGAGACGACGAACCGCCAAATAGAACCGTCAATAATTGGGAATTGTGTAGCAGCGATATCTCATAAATCAGCAACTGATGTAGTGAAACCAACAGCATCCACAGGAACGACAGCAACATCAACTCTAAGTCCAACATTAGAATCGATAACAGAACACAACAGTAGCAGTAACGAATCAAAATCAAATGCCGTAATGACTGGTCAAGTATTAAATAAAAATGACCATCCAAAGTCAACAACTGGCGGTGCGCCACCGCCCAACCCATTGAGAACGACAATATCCACAAGTAGTAATATTTCCACCTTTGGTGGAACTTGTCGAGGTAGTAGTACTTTTAAGATTCTTAAGACATTGGGCAAGGGAAATTTTGCGAAAGTTAAATTGGCTATACATGTGCCCACTGGTCGAGAAGTTGCCATCAAAATCATCGATAAAACTCAATTAAATGGCAGTGCCTTACAGAAACTCCATCGTGAGGTGGGCATTATGAAGCGATTGAATCATCCGAATATTGTTAAACTATATCAAGTGATCGAGACGGAACGTACATTGTACCTGGTAATGGAGTACGCGAGTCGTGGTGAATTATTCGAACATCTCGTTAAAAATGGTCGCATGAAAGAACGCGAGGCTCGAGTAATTTTCCGTCAACTCGTCTCTGCGATTCAGTATTGCCATAGTAAGTTTATCGTACATCGTGATCTTAAAGCAGAGAATCTATTATTGGATAGTCGGAGCAATATAAAAATTGCTGATTTCGGTTTCGGCAATACTTTCGATCCCAAATCACATTTAGAAACGTTTTGTGGAAGTCCACCATATGCAGCACCGGAGCTTTTTATGGGTAAAAAATATGCTGGTCCCGAAGCGGACGCGTGGTCATTGGGTGTCATACTGTATACATTGGTTAGTGGTACTTTGCCTTTTGATGGTGGCACACTAAAGGAATTACGTGAGCGCGTATTACGTGGAAAATACCGTGTACCATATTATATTTCAATGGATTGTGAGAATCTCTTAAGGAAATTTCTAGTTCTAACCCCAGAGAAACGTTCATCATTGACTGCCGTACTAAATGATAAGTGGTTGAATTCGGGTTATGATCAAAGCAATAAGTTAAAACCATATAAAGAATCATCATTGTTATTAAATGATCAGGCTCGTTTTGAGTTGATTAAGGACATGGGCTATCCCCTTAAGGATATTGTGGCATCTATGGAACAGCAACGCTTCGATGATATCTACTGTACATACATGTTGCTTGGTTTGCAACGTTCAAAGGAGGAGTCGAATACTTCCACAAAAGTTCCGACGAGTACTACCAGCAATAACTTGACATCAACGTATCAGCCAACAGTGGTGGCACCACGACTTGCCATTAGCTTGGCCACACAAGAGAAAACCTCGAATGCTGGAGGTGGCGGTGGTGTGCCTCCAACAAAACCTACACGTCGTTCTGTATGCAAATCTCCTGCCACAACTATGACAGCAACGAACACAGTGCAATCCCGTGTTGATAGCGGTCTTCATGCGAAACATACCTCAACATCTCCATTGTTGCCTGCCGCAAAGCGTCAGAACTCCGTTGATGTAAAGCCAACATTGTTGAGTGCCCAACGCAGCAAATTGGTGGCTCAACAGCAAAAAAATATGTACTCATCTGGCTACAGCAATAGTGGTAGTACAAGTGGTACTAGCAATGGTGCAACAGCAGCATCATCGTCAACATCAACAGCGACTACACCAGCGCGTATTCATCGGCCAACCACACTGTACGAGAAATCGCATGACTCGCCGGTAACATCACTAACCGATCGCCCATCGAAGGTAACAATGGATGCCAATATAATAAATCGTCTCAAAATCTCGACGCCACAATCTTCTCGTCAAGAGTCGAAAAAGGCAAAGTGTCATGTTGCTTCCAATGACATGCCTTTGGGTTTCGTACGCAACAATGCCCGTGCCACCTTTCATTTTGGTCAAGCGCACGCTAGCAAACTGGCGCGTGGTAATAATGACATTGGCTATCAAGATCTAGCATCTGACGACACTAAACCTGCCTCACGCATCGGATTCTTTTCCAAATTAACTGCACGTTTTGGACGCCGCACTATGCAGTTGCACGAAAAGGATCTCATGGAACAACGTAAGAATCTGACAAAGTAAAATGCATCATTGACTTGAATAGAATTGAATGCGATGTGATAACTTTTTCAAAATTGTTGCTCTCAATTTTGATGAAGTTATCGTTGCAAATTCTTTCTCGTTCATCTTTCTCTTTCCCCGTATTTAGGCCGCAAAATTATTTACCAAGTATTTGCTAAATCCTTTTCGGCCATAAATATGACAACAATAATAAAAAAAAAAAAATGTGGTTCGTTAGTTGAGCAGATTAGTACAGTACAAAGGAAAGGATTATTTTTATAGAACAACTAAAGTATATATATAATTAATATAAAGTAATGAAAGTTCTACATTTAATTATACAAAAACAAAGATAACAAACAAGAAATATTTATAAATCAACTAACTAAAAATATAACACTTTAACGAGTGATGATATTCTGTGTATATTTTCTTAAGAAACATCTATGATATGTTTATTTGAAAAGAATAAAAAAAAATGTTAATGGCGAAAAACAAAATAAACTTTTTGTCAATTTTTAAAAAAATATACATCATCAAATTTGTGTTTTCTTAAACAATTATAACAAATTATAATTAGATCTCTTTACAGGAATTAATAGATACTGAACAGAAATAAATAGCCCACATTCAGTGTTTATTCGTATTCCATCTCACTATCATCATACTCAGTACTTTTCAAACTGCCATTCTTTTGATATTGTAGAATAGAAAACATTTGTGTACTTGATAAACAGGATTTACTGATCGCAATCTAGTGTTTCTAAAACTGTGGTTTCACTAACTGTTATATTTTTCAGAAAGCAAACTGTTATATCCATTACGATCGTGGTGCTGCTTCTAAAACTGTGATTCTTTCAACTGAGTGCTTTCACAATTGTTGCTCCTTCCATGTCGAAAATTTAACAATGCTTCTAAAACTGTACATCTTAATGTGCTTTTCATCAAACTTTCTCTATTTTTATAATGCAACTAAATATACTTATATGGAAGTAAATAAACTCCTACACTTAAACTGTAAGTTTCTCATTTTGTAAGTTTGCGTGTTTACGAGGCATAAATAAAAATGCAACAACACACTGAACAAGCTAAAGTAAGCAACAAACACATTATCAAGCCAAAAACCAGTGGGCAAACACGAAACCGCAATCATTTTGCACTTTAACAAGCAACAACAACAACAACGACAACAAAATAAAATAAAAAAAAAAATGTGAAAAATAGATGAAAACACCCCGTACTAAATGAAAGCCTCAAACCCCTTTTGAACTGTGTACCCGTGGTCCTTACTACAATATTTTATACAAGTATACGAGTATATGGCATATTTGAGCCATGGCTTAAAATATGAGAATGTGTTGCGTTGGCGTCAAAAGCGGAAGGAAAAAGGCGTTTACACTTCGTGCGCATAATAATATCCGGGAAATTCTGTAACGCACGTCATAGTGTACACAAAATAGGGGAATTCGACTTAAAAGAGAACGAGTTAAGAAGAGAAGAACAAGAAGGAAAATAATCGCTAAGGTGTTGAGTTAATAGTTGCATTATTGGCGGGGGGACTGTTCGGGGGCTACCAGTAGTAGTTCACTTTTTGTGGGAATCATTGTATATTTCGAAGCAAAAATATCACAGAAATGAGAATAAATATTGTACATAAATAAAATTGAAATTACGAGTAGAGACTTTCTTATTGCAAACGGAAGCGAAAATATTTCGAAATAATTAAGCGTTTAATTTGACAACAAACGGAAGTGAGTGTATGGGAGTCGGGGGGACACTTGTTTGCTTTACAGTATCGACGATACTATGTAGGTATTAGGTAAAGGTATGTTGTATTGAAGTAAATCAAAAGGTGTGGCATTTACAGGTAAGGTACAATTTAGGATTGGAATAGAGGAGATGTGACCTGTGAGTATAACAGGTGGCTATGGTGGTAAGGGTTGTCATAAGAAAATGTTTTAACATACAATAACAAAATTTTAATTATAATTTCAAATTAAATTTTACTGTAGATAAAACTAATCGATTAAGGTAAAAAAAAGATGTTGCCTCAGTTTAATGTTTAAAAGGAATAGTCAATTGTTATAGATCTTTATGGTATTTTAGTCTCATTGAGTTTTCTAAGTAAATGTTAAATATGCAAAGTTATAGATATTAGGATATATTTCTATGTCATATTTTCCCTATCTTCACTAGATAAAACTATAGCATTAAGGTATAAAAAGCGAGGTTTTACTCAATTTAATGTTTAAAAAAAGTTTGGAAATAAATGTATTGATCCTCACCAGAAGGATTCTAAACTCATACTTTTAAAAAATCAAAAATTCTTTCGGCTGTTTATGTATGTATATTATATTAAGTCTTCCTTATCTTTTTGGATACAAAAAATAATCATTTTCAAAATAAAAATCAATATTGAATTGTGTAAGCTATTTAAGTAAAACTTATAGTATACTTCCTGCCCTATTTCAATAAAAAGTATATAAGATAAGATAAAGTCCTACACATTTCTAACACTTCACACTAAAGGTTCTCTTTTACTGCATATTAATCTAATGAGTAAATAAAGACTACAAATAATAGGATATTTTACTGATTTTTTTTTATATGAAAATTCTGAGGGGGTGGACGTAGAATAGATTTAAATGCATGAACATCTTTACATTACATTGGTTAAGCAAAGAAAATAATATTTATTGCAAACTAAAAATGTATAAAAAGTGGATTAAATTATACTAAATTGTAAACAAAAAATATCAAAAAATATTTAAGTTTTTCTCAAATATGAAACTAGTTTCAAAATTCAAATGATAAAAAGAAAGTAGATTCGCTCTAGGATGTTCTCCATTTTTATTATATGGTTTCGGTTTACATATGTGACAAAACTTATCCTTTTAGATGTTCACACACAAAACTGCACTTGGGTTCAAACTCTTGAAAAGGTAACAAACAGCACAAATTGTATACTAAATAATATAAAAATAACTGAATAAAAATTTTTGGTTGAAAGCAATCACATTGATAAGTTATCATTGATTATTTATGTATGTATATAGCCTGCAAGGATCGTATGGTAAGTAAAAGTATTGTATTAAAAAGGTGTTGAGGGTGTAAATGATTAGATAAAAATTGTTTTGTTTTCCCTTAAAAACTATTAGAAATTTATAGTGGCACAAAGTAACCACACCATAACATACTTATGTTTTTGACTACTTGTAAGAATTGTAACATTTATATGCCTTATGACTTTTCCTTTCTTAACTTAAAAGAACAACGGAAATAAAGTGTGGAAAACTTTGAACAATTGTCAACAAGTAAGGACAATGCTTACTTGTTTCTTGTGTTTTCTTTTTGAGTCTCTTGAAAACAAAAGCCAATTTGTGGTATTAGCAAAGCCAAGTAAACAAAACCACAAAAGCAAATACCAAACTTAAGCCCAAGGATATTGTTAACTACACCAGTAAACATTCTTTTCAACATCATCATCATCTTCATTATCCACATTACCATTACCAACATAATCATTCATAAAATAGATGAAGACATCGTCGTCATCGTCGTCTTCATCTTCATAACAATCAGAATTATTACGAAAACATTTATTTGTTAAGCTGCCTGACTAATTGAGGGTGGATTTGGCTTCTTAAAGGACACTGATACCGTAAATTTCTTGTAGTCAATGGCGTCAACGAAGGGTGTAAGGATAATATGCCTTATAAGGATGAAGGATACAAGCATAAGTTGTGTTTAAGTTAAGCACTCACTTGGGTAAATACAAGAAAAGTGTCTGTGTGCAACGCCTTCCGTGTGACTCAAGGTCGTCATTATCAAACTGGATTCGGTGTTACTTCATCGTCTTGAACTTGGTTTTGTTATGCCAAATTTTGGGTTCCACATAAAGAGAAAGACAAATTATTATGTCAATATTCTTAGTGAATAAAGAATCTCCATCCTTCATTAAAAAAATTTTATAAAAGTTTTTTTGGGCGCGCGTTAAATTGTGACAAAAGATTTTCATTTACCTTTTCATTTAACCTTTTTTCTTTTTTTAAATACTTTCCTTTTTGTTGAAATAAATATTTCATGCGCGCCATTTGTGGCTTTGTTCTTGGGCCGCACCTCATTTGATCTCACTGAATGGGGGATTCTTGTGTAGTCCATAAGAAGTTTTTCATGGGCAAGAAATGTCCTTTTTATTTCAGCAATAAGTAGCTTGATGAAGTGCGTCGCTGTCGTCTGTCAAGTGGGGTTGCGTTTCTTTTGAAAATTATTTTTAAAAACTTTCTTTCATTTATTTCTTGTTGGGGTCATAATAATAATTTTGTGGTAAAAACAGCTCATTTTTGAAGATTCTTTAAGTGGCATCACGACAAGGACATGAGAGAAAAAGTATTTAAAACAATTTTTTTTTGCATATTTTTTTTTAATGTTTCAAGAAATACGCTCTCATGTCACGCTAATTAGCTTATGATTTTTGGATGCTTTTTGTTTGTGTAATTTCTTTACACGTTTAAGGAAAGGACAGGGACACCCTTAAAGGTTTTTTTATGCAAATTCCTTTTAACACTTTGGGTAGTATTTTCCAAAACTATGTTGACTCATTTTCTGCTTGATTAAAGCACTTAATAGTTTTTAGTTTTCATCCTTTTATACAACAGTAGTTTCCTTAGCAACGTCATTCTATACTTTTTACATCTTCAGTTTATCTTCTTGCTTTATCATCATCATCATCATCATCATCATCATCATCATAGCCATCGCCATCGCCATCACCATCAACATTTTGCCTTTCTTGGCTTATTGTCCTTCTGATTCGTTTCGTTTCGGTTGGTTGTTTGTTTCCTTTTGTTTTTCTCTTTTTTCAAGTTGTTCTTCCTTTTGTGGCTTTTGAAGTTAATCAATTTTTTGGTTTTAACTTTGGTCATGGTTTTTTCTTATTTTTTATTTTTATTTTACTTTAATTTATTTTATATTCTTATGCATTCTTTGTTTGTGTTCTCAAGTCCTTCTTAGTTTGTGTGTTGGTTGCTTTTGTAAGGAAAAACTTTTAATTAAGAAAACCTTGAAGTGATTTATTGATTGGTTGCTGATCAATGGCTTGTGGTCAAAGTTTTATTATGGCAGAGTCTAGAAGTTCATCTTTTGGTAACATTTTGTTGGTAGTAAGCATTGTTTTGTATTATAAATTTTTTGTGTTTTTCTTCAGTAGAACCTTGTTTCTTTCGTCTTTTACAAGGTTTCATTTCTTAGTATGGATATGGGATACTACATATTTTCACATAAAAAGTTTGTTTAGTTAAAAATAGAAAGAAATTTGTGGTCTTTTGTAAAAAGAGACTTATATTGTCTTGATTCTTTTCGAAATATCTTTACAAAAGTGTTTATGAACTTGGGACTATCTTCCTATCCTGTGTAAATCTATTGAAACCACTCAAGAAAGTATTTGATAAATAATAAACTTCCAAGTATTTTTCTAAATCTAATTTAAGATAATTGCAAAACTTAATTTCGATATGTAAATTGGTACAGTTTAGTAAGGCTACATCTTGTCTTCTAATGAATCTAATAAGTGACATGTCTTATTTATTTTTCTTTGTGGAAACAGCCAGTTAAATGATCGCAAATTGAAATTACGAAAAGAAAAAGAATAAAAAGAAAGCATAAATGAACCAATCACCAATCACAAGACGAATACATTGCTCAAAGTTGAATCAGTCTACTTGTAGATACAAAGAGAACATACTGTTGTATAAATTGATGCGATAGTAGGTAATTTTAATGAAAGATAAGTGCCTACTAAACTAATGACTAAGCGTGACGTGTTTCTTATTGTTATTAACTTAGTGTGAACTCTTCTCATAGTGAAAATTCTAAGCGAATAAAAGAGACAACTACAGAAACAGCGGCAAAAAAGAAAACTTACGATTTTATAAAAAGATTGATGGAAAAGTTGAGAATCATCTAAGTGTAACGAAGCGTTATGGCATGAGTCTAAAGACCCAACCCACACTGAATGTTGTTTTTAGAAGCAAAGAAGAAACACCCACAAAAACTACTAAATCGAGCTTCTTTTCCATTTGTTATATTGGGAGACAACAAAATCAAAGAGCAGAACGTGATAAAAAAAAAAAAAAACCTACAAACTACAAAGGAAAAATAGACTTAAAAAAAAAAAAGAATAAAGTTAAATAAAAAGCGGAAAATAACTGTTGAGCTCCCTTTACAAAAGAGACAGAGAAACTTACTTGGTTTATGGGAAGAAAAATAAAAATAATAAAACAAAATGTCTACCATTTCCGGTCAGTCTTCACGGTGGAACTACTTAACAAAAAGAGAATGCGTCATATTTGTATTGTATTTAATTTTGTACAAGACCAAACACAAGAACAGTTAATGGGACTCTGTCTAAAAATCCAATAATGCACCAAAGTTTATCTCAACCCGAACAGTAAAGAAAAGAGGGAAACATGAATCACTGGACCTTCAAGTTTTTGGCCTGTGCCGCCATTTAATGTGAGTTGAAGCATCGCCGCAGCGACTGGGCACTGTTTTTAATTGTTAGCCATGTGGCATCATCAAGATATAATCAACGCCTAGAAATCAGTGCTTCACTTGACATGTTCATGAACACGGGCCTTATGCTACTCATGATGATGTTGCTGATGATGATGATGATGATGGGCTCTTTCGTTGTCGGCACACCTACTCAACTTGTTTGTTTGCCTCGGCGGAAGTTATTGCCTGTCCAAGTTGGTCGGTTTGTCGATAACAAAAGAGCGGAACTACTCTTGAAAGATTTGCCGTCGAAGGTACTAACTACTATGCGTACCTATAGAGTATCGCTTATATTATTAATATGTCGCACTGGTTTCGGAGAGGCTCGTCGAAGGCTCTTCTCTGCTGACAGCATCGGTCGAGTAAGTCACACTCGTGCCTTTACTTATTGTATTTCTTTTTTGTTATTAATTTATGCTTGGGTTTTTGTATGCCCTTCTTTGTTGTATACTGTTGCGTGCATTGTTGCAACATATAATTTATGCTGTGGCAATGCTTGTGGCATGACTGAAGCACTTGTTATACAATATATTATTGGTAATGGCGGTGGTGGTGGTTAAGTTGTTGCTTTATTATTCATGTTTTATTTCTTTTTGGGAAATAAATTAAGAAAAAGATTGATGTGTGGTGTTAATTGGAAGAAAGAATGGCCATTAACATGTAAAGGAATCATCACTGAAATGAAGGATTGTTAAGGATAATGTTGCGCTTGATGATGATGTTGTCTTTTTGAGGAGTTAAGATTTTTTTTGAATAAGCTGCAAGATAAAAATATTATACATACTATTCTTTTGGACAATTCTACTCTTTTTTTTTTAAATAGAAAAATCATTTATTAGATCTTGTTAATCTTCATTCCTTCTTCCTTCTTTCTTATCTAAATCTAAAAATAATCTCATGCTAACCACAGAATTTCGTTTTTTTTTTTTTTTTTCAAAACTTGAACATGCAAACAATCCAAAGTTCATAGAGAAATTTTGTGACAAGTTACGGCGAGCTCATATACAATAGTTTTGAGATATGCGAATTATTCGATACGCCCGGGTGGTTTTTCTAAAGCAAAGCAAACAAATATTCACACACCTACTTTGCCGTGTACTAAAGCAACCCTAAAGTCTAAGTTTTATTTTACACACCCCACACTATTATAAAATCAATCTAGAGAGAGACCTGCATCCGGTTGAAAGTAATTCCAAGCCTGTTGCGCATTCTACTGTACTATATGGATTTCTAACTGAAAAAGCTCAAGGCCTCAAGCCACAACTGAGAGAAGATGAAGGCATAGGAGGTGAAGTTTGTGTGCGATCTATTTAGTTTATATATTCGCATATTGTATATTGTATAAGTCATAAGTCCGTCGTCTATCTACAATATATATCTCTCTGTATCTGTATCTGTTGTGTTGTGTTGTGTTGTATTATTTTGTTTTGTTTAGTTCATCATTATACAACAAACGATAGACGCTCATCATGCATGCCGCGCACCAAATACGAAATAAATTACACTTGATTATCTTGTTGTTGTTGTTGCTATTGTAGTACTTAGTTGTAGTCCAGTATCTGGTATCAAAAATAGAAAAAAAAAAAAAAATCCAACAAAAAACAGATAAATGGAAACATAACATTCTACAAGTCATTTGCTGACTTAATTTCTATCTATCTACGTTAAATATTTCGTGGATGTTTTCTAATGCGAAAGCGACAATTTATTGAACAAAAAAATAGAAATAAAACGCTCTAGAAACCCACGAACGAATGAGACTCGAACATGAATCGTTTGCTCAACCAGGCGTGCAACTTTGAGTGATCATTTCGTTGGCTAGAGACACTATCTACAATAAATTCTTTTTTATTTTGGTACAGTAGATTTACTAGATACAGATACATTTGTATCTCTATGCTATGGTAGCTGACCAGTGACCATCGACGACTATTATAGACTTAGGCGTTTTCTGGTTGTTCTTTGGTACTGTTAGTCGTTAGTCGCTTGGATTCTAATGCAGATTATTTGGCTTGTGAAATTTTATAGTCGATTGTTTTTTTTTTTAGTTGATGATGATGTTATTTTCTTTTTTATTTTCAATTTGAGATAATCATGACGACGACGACGACGACTTATTGTTCTTGTTTTTTGTTATTGTCGTTGAAGGGTAATTTTCTTTTTGCAATTGAATGAATTTGCGTTTCAACTATTGTTATTTATAAAAAGATTATAGTGTCGGTACCGTTGCTGGACAATGTTTGTATCTAGATATTGGTTGCGCTTAGTTGGAGATGCAGACTGTAGAATTTTCACTTCCGTTCTTAAAAAGCAACAAAATTATATTGTAGAAAAAAATAAATAAAAGAAAACTTCCGGTTGTTATTGGTTATCTTTGACAATTTGGTTTATGTTTTCGTTCGCATGGCAAAGAATTCTTTGTCTATTGAAAGTCTGAGTTTATTGCGATTGTAAAATGGAACTCTAACAGAAAAGATAAACAGATCTAACTAAGCCAAACATTATTCGGCAAATACAGACTTTAGACTTTAGAGCAACGCTATCCAACCCACAGCCCAAGTCAAGTTTTAATGCAGTCTAATGCGGCCCAGAAGTAGTCAAAGTGACGGAATGACTTCTATTTTTTGTTACAAGCTTTTCAAAGAATTCTCCCGGATTTTCTTCATCCCAAAAGCGACAGTTTGGTGCTTAGACATAGCCGTTAAAAAAAAGTTCATGAGGGAAGATAATTTCCCTGAAAAATTATTATTTTCATATTGTTATCCTGGTTATCCCCTGTTTTAAAGGATTGTCTAATAAAAATGCCAATATCTTCCCAAGATCATCTATACTATTATACAAAATTGCTTATATGGGCACTGTAGGTAACGCTTTCACGCAGTGTATACTGAACCAATTTTAATAATTTTTTTTTTAAATAATATTTTTGTTCTAAACAATCGAGTGGCATACTTACTTTTTTGATTTTTTAAATTAAAATATGTTTTATTTTAGGATTAAGTTTTCCCAAAATTATCCGCACCAATTGGTACACGTAACCTTCCGCCCAATTTATGCAATGGTACAAGACTAGAAACTAAACGTTATTTTCCTAATATTATAGAGGCGAATAGTTTTAACAGTTCCAGCAGCAGGCAAAACTACGATGATCTCCACGATACCAATGATTTCAACCGAGTTCAGTTTCCAGTCAGAACATGTTTTGTGCTTACTATTAATAAATCACAAGGGCAAACATTTCATGCCTTTGGTGTAGTTCTCCGTAAGAAGTGTTTTCTCATGGTCAGCTATACGTTGCCTTGTCACGAATCTGCACATCACAAAATCAAACTCTTCTTATTCTTGGTCAGAGAAATGAAACTCGAAATGTAGTTTTTACGGAAGTATTCAATAACCAACTGTTTTACTCTGCGTTATGGCTTACATATATATATATTTTTTTTTTGAGCCGGGACTGCTATTTATTTATTTATTTATTTTTTTTTTGTAAAAGGTAGTGTTTGAAATCACTTAACATCGATCAAACACCAACGCGCATCCATCATAGCCGCATACTCATATGCGTGCAATTCAGAATGATATTTTTCCTGACAGTTGGAATCAGAAGTATGAGATCAAGTATGTTGCCTGTATCTACATATTGTAGTTCTTATCTCTTTTAGAATAAACTGCTAATATCATTAAATAGTCTCAGTTTCCTTTAAAGCAAAGAAGAAGCAATTTTTAACCCTACGATCATTTCTCTAGATATGAAATTAATGAAAATTTTCTATTCTTCTATTTTCATAAGTAACTTTCCAGCCATACAAATGTTTACATATCTAGACAATACCATCAAACAAACTACTTACATATGAATGAGTCTACAAAAGAACTTTGACTAAGTCCATCCCATCATGTCCTTTAGTGGCTACAATGAGTCTTTGCGCCTAAAAAGTCAACTTTAATTTACATTTTTCATAAGTAGCCTTAGGTGCACTTACTTATACCAACAATAACAATAACAATAACGAAAACAACAATAACAACAAGAATAACAACTACAAGAAGATGAAGAAAAACAACTATAAGAACAACTAAAAAGCAAAGTACCAGTAATAAGTACGCTAAAATGTTAGTGTTGCTGATGCAGCTGCATATGAGGATGAAGATGATGATGACGCCAAAATACTAAAGATTATGATGAAAATGAAGGCTGCTACTGCTGCTGCTTCTGCTGCTTATGTTGATGAAGTGTTACACGCGTGGCTTGTTGCAAGTATGAAAAGAAAACTGGCAGCAAAGTAGCAACCTAAGTTTATTTTCACATTATAAAAACACAAAATAAAAAAAAAAAGGAAAAAGGAAAAAGAAAAAAAGAAACAAAACAACAAAAATGAGGGAAATCATAAAATACTATCGTATGAGTTTATGAGTAAGAGAAGGCTGTGTTACCAAGTTTATGCACCTGTAAGTATGCAATGCTTATGTTGTGTGGAAAAGTTCCGCTTGCTTCAAATAGAAATAAAAAAAAAAAGGAGAAAAAGGAAAAATTCATCATCAGAAAAAACTCATTTGCAGCATGCTTTGCTTGCCTTGCAACATGTTGTTGTAGATGTATTAGTATGCAGTGGCAACAACATCAGAAGTATTGCATCTATGTAATTGTAGTAGTAATGAAAGAAGAAAAAACGCTCAAGACTTGTTTCCTTGTATTTTGTCATTTAAGCTGAAAATAATTGCAACTTGTAATGTTTCTTCTTGTTATTTGTTGTTGTTAATATTCATACTTTGTGTGTGTGTGTGTATGTGTGTGCCTCATTTCAAGCTCATTCTTATCCTCCTTTACTTACTTTCCTTTTGCCTTAAATGAGTTTCTCTTCTACGTACCTAGTAGAGGAACATGCAACTCTAGCAATTTCCGTTTCCGTTGTTGTTCTATTTGCCTCAAGTAGTATTTTTACAACATGCTACACACACACACACACATATATATATATATATATACACATTCCCTCACATCCATTTAGGCATATATGTATGATTGAACATACCTATGTATGTGTTTGTGTATCTTAAATTTTTCTTTCTTTTTTGCATTTCAATTCTTCTTCCTCTTTCTTCTCTGTTTTTCTTTTTTTTTTGTGTTTGTACTTTGCCTTCAGATTAAAAGAAACGTCAACGTTGCGTAAAATAGCAAATTCAAAATAAAAGAAAGGAAAATGTTGAGAAAAATAAAATGCAAACGGACATTCTACATATTAACTTGGCTATTTTTCATCAGTGAACATGAAGTATAAGTATCTAGATACATGCATGTATCCATGTGTGGTACCTTCTTTCTTCTTCTGTGCTCATCTTAAGTAGCACAAACGGACGATGACTACGTCGACGACTTTGGATGTGACTCAAAATGGCATCTCTCTCACTGTACTAGAGATGAAGAATGGGGGGGGAAAAAAAAGAAATATTTGTGTTTGTTGCTTGCAAAAAAGTTGTCAGATTAATGTTGGCCATATAAGGTTTTTAGAAAGAAAAAAGGATCAGCGTGTTTTGGTATGGCAAAGTTTGTTAGGTAGCTGAGTAGGAAACTTGGCTTAATGAATAGCAAGAAAATGGCCATTGAGTTTGTTTGTTTGTTTGTGTAAGTATAAGTATGAGTGAATGTGCTTGTACATACATATGTTTCAAAGAGGAGCAGGTAGGGAAGATTGGGGATGTGTGTGTATATTTTTAATTAAAAACTAAAGGTTTGCGTAAGGATATGTTCTTCTAGTTTAAAGTACAATATTTTTTGTTGTTGTTGTGCTAAACTTAGTAAAGAAGAATTTTGTTTCTATAGAAAAGCAAAAGTATCTCAATTTTAGTGGGGTCCTTCAGTTATTGAAATCTAGTAGAATTAGTTCTAAAATGTGAATTCTTGAACGAAATAAGTTGTAAAAAATTACTAAAATCTGTAAGGCCAAGGTTCGATTATAAAATGATTAACTGTAAACAAGTCTACTAGTTTACTCTGCTCTATTCGGTAGAATGTAATATCATTTAACTCTTCATCTCAACTTGTGCTAATGGGTAAATATATTTACTTCATCCTGCGTCATTTTTAGTGATCCAAAATGCTTTACTATAGATAATATGGAAATATCCTTAGAATTAGTACATTATAAACTCAAATCACATTTTTATGATTGTTTTGCTTCAAAAATAATTATGTTAAAACTTCAAGTCTGGTCAACGGGTTTCTTTACATTTTCATGAATAAAATGATATATTTTTTCATAGAATTTTTTTTTTTTAAAACGATGTTAAATTAAATATGTTTTTTGTTTTAAAAGAAAACTTACCAAAATTTATGCGGCTTTCTCATTGGATAACTTCTCGATATGGTGTAACCTGAAATTATATAAGAAAAGTGTTTGCAAGTGCAAAAGTGATTAGTAATTTGTTTAATACAATAAATATTTTTTTAATTTTATAATTTTTTTTTATATATTTCATTGTTTTCTATATTTTTTATCTATTTGTAAAAAAAAAAAATTCTAATAAATCTCAAGTGCGATGTCTCCTATCTCAATGGGGGGAAAAAAGTATCGATGAACAAGAAACAGATGCCCTTCATTTGTTTCTTTGAAACGCCCCTTAAACTTAACTTCTACAAAAGAGAGATAAGAATATTTATTTTTAGTTCACTCAGTTGTGTGAGTCTTTCTTTGCTTTATTTATTGACTTCTTTTTATGTCTCATTTATCAATTATTTATTAATATTTATACGCCCCAGAATGAAGAAAAAATTACTTTTTTGGGCAATATTATTTCTCATTTATAATGTATTTTGTTAAAGCTGAAGATATAAAATCAAGGGCAAATAAATAATAAAGGTTGAAAATATAAATTTAAGTGCAAAATTTAAAGAAGAATAAATAAAAATTGGATGGAAATCAATTAAGAAACAATAAAAAAATAGAAATTAAGTGAAATAAAATTATTGTTTTTATAAAGGAACACATTTTTCAAAATTTTATTGATGGATTGTAATAGAAATATATAGAATTTTTATTTATCTTTTGAATGCTTTTTCTATTATCAGCTGAATTAATGACTTGTTGTATAAGAAACTAAAAAGATATTTATATAAAATTACTCATTAATTTTATCAATAAGATGTTATGATCATCTATTCTAAATACCTGTCAATATTTTTGAAGTTTTTCTAAGATATTTTTCTCTAGAAATTGTTAAATCTTTTTTGATGCAAAAGTAATCTTAATTAATTGGAAAAATGTTATTCTTTACTGACATAGAAAATCTCTTGGGTCTCAAGTTCCACAGTTTTTTTTTTTTTGTTATTGTAAAGAACTTTGCTTAATGAAACTAAATAAAATTAGTAATTAAATTAAAATAATCTGACAAATAAAAAAAAAAGATATAATTATATAAATAAAATTATGAATATAAAGAAATTAAAGAAAGCAGAAGAAATTCTCGTAGTTCATAATAAATTATGATCAATTATATTTTAAGGAAAAATTTAAGCATAAATCATTTAAATAAAATTAATAATATATATAATATATAATAAAGAATAGTAACAAAAATAATAGCATTAAATTTGATCTACAGCTGCAATATTTTATATGTTTGGAGTTTTATTTATAGTATTTCAAGCAACTTTCACAACTTGTGAAACTAAACTACAATAATTCAGGTCTCTTGAAATCTTATAACTTGAAAGTTGCCACTAGAACTAAGAAACATTTTGACCTTAATATTTATTAATAGAATATTTCCTATTATTGATTGATTTAACTGTATTGATTTTTCGTTTAATTTCGCTCGATTGATTTTAAAAGATTTAGTTTTTTTTTCTCCTCATTTGCATTTTGTATTTGCAAAAGCTTTTCGTTTAAAAAAAAAAATTATTGAAAATATTGTTTATGGTATAGTTCTTTTTTAGTTTAAATATATTCGAGTTTTTGTTTATTTGGATATTTCATTTTTTTTTTTTTTTGTTGTTTTTGCACCAATACTTTCGATATTTTACCCTTAATTTTTTAGTATTTCAACGCGGCATGTGAGTTACAGCAGCGTCGGCCGCAGTTGCAGTCGTAGTTGGCAGTTGCAGCCACAAAAGCAATGCCAACACCAAACAAACAGCAAAAGCAACCAATTTAAACATTTTGTTGGCAAATGATAAATTTTTCATGTTGTTGTTGTAATTGCTGGTGTTGCTGTTGTTGTCATTGATAATGTTGCTGTTACTGTTGCTGTTGCTGTCGATGACATTTCCAGCAAATGTTGCAAGCGTCGTCGTCGTCTATAAGTTGTGTGTACGAGAAGACACAACAACATCAACGACAACGATAATAGTGATGATGATGATGATGATAGCGACGACGACGACAACGACGACAATGTTGATGTTGATATGGGCAGCGTCAGCAGCAACATGAATTGTTGTTGTGTCGTTGATTTTTTATTTTAAGAGTCCCTCATATGTGAGGCCACCGTTGATGTTGCTGCTGCTGAGCTGCATGTTTCATTTTCATTTCGTTTCGTTTCCCTCTTTTTTCTTTAAACATAAATTATTTTCAGTGTAGCACAAAAAAACACAACAATTTAAGGGAGAAGAGACACTGTATATTTTTTCGTTTTTGTTAGGGATTTCAATTTTAGTTAAACACTTTTTAGAGTTGAACACCATTTTCTTAAATTTATGGGCAACATTTTTTCACTTTCTAATATTTTTTTTTTTTTTTTGTTATAAATGCATGCCGAAAGTTATGCTACACTTTTTCTAATTCTCACTAAAACAATTTGTAAATTTGCGGTGGATGGCCACTTTTTTGAGTTATATTTTGAAACACTATAAATGATTTTTGTATTGAATTCTTTTTGTTTATTGTGATTTATAAAATTTCTTTATTTGTTTTTTCTATTACAGTTTTTAAAGCTTTTCGTATTTCGTTTATTTTAAGTAAATTTCGTTTAATTTCGTTTAATTTTTTGTTTTTATTAAGTGTTTGTAGAGACTAAGAAGTCTTTGAGATAAATAAAATTATTATATTTTTAAAGAATATTAAAAGTAATGAAATTTGAAAAGGATAAAAATTGTACATTTTTTTCATTTGTTTTTATTTAGAAATAAATGAAATTTTAGTTAAAAAATCATAATAAATATAAGTAGATAATGAACACAATATTGTTGCAATAATAATAGTGTTCAGTTTCGTCAATCGGTTTGGTTTTAATTTACATAAAAGTTTTATGCTAAGGATTAGATAAATGTATGTAAAATTTGTTAAGTCTTCTCCTATAACTTTAAATAAAACTTGATGTTTCCGGCTCAAGAAATGTAGAACTTTTCTTTACAACTATATTCTTTTATATTGTACTTTATTGAAGTCCAATTGTGAGAAAAACAAATTAATTGTCACAAAGGCAGACAAAGATTTAGATTTATTAAACATATCCTTTGATATAAATACATAACACAATGTGAAGATTTTCGGACAAAAGACATGGAAACATCTATTTATTGTAATGAGTCTCAATAACAAAATTTACACAAAAAAGAACTGAAGTGAAAATGAATGAAAAATTTATTTAAGATATAAGAAATTATTGTTTTTAAATAAGTTTAAAATAAAAAGGAATTATTATTAATTATATTATTTGATTTGTCTTTGATTTTCATTGATTGAAATATTTTCATTTTTTGTTATAAATATTTTCTTTTATAAAATTTTCTATTGATTTTTTGCCGGCGGCATTTTGCTATTTTGTTTGTAATATAGAAAAACGTTGAGCACAGTTTTCTAATTATGAAATATTTTCTTTTGTATTTATTTGTAAGTGTTTTCTTATCATTTGGATTTGTTTTCAATGATCATTGAAATTTTTAATTAAGTTTATTTTAATGTTTTATTTTTCAGTTAATAAATTTTGGGCATTTATTTCTTTATTTTTATTATTATTTATTGCACTTTCTGTTTTACTTTTAAAGTAGTTTTGGTTTTATATTTCTTATTTATGTTTATTTCCTTTAAATTATTATTTTTTGGTATCTGTTTTTGTTTTTTTTTTTATTTATTTTTATTTCACTTAAATAATTGCTTAAATATTAAATTTTACAAAAACTTCATTTATTTCATTACATTTTTGTATTGTTTTCTTCGTTAAGATGCAAATGATCCTAGAATTTTTTACTCTAGAAACTTAAATTGAACCGGCTTAAAAAAAAACGAATATTGAAAATGCGTTGGTACGAAAAGTAAATCCTGTGATGCTCAAGCTCATTCACTGTGCGTACAACGACTGACTAACTGAACTTAGTACCTACAACTGCTGCTACAACTACTATGACTACTACTACAACTGACCAAGAATAACGAAGGACTACAATGATTGTATTTCTGTTGCAGCTGTGTTGCTTCTTGATGATGTTATTATTATTTTTATTATTCACACACACACATATGCATATATAAGACGAGAAGTTGCTTTCTTTGATTCTGTTATGGATGCTTCTGCTGGTGTTACTAATGCTTGCATATGACACTACATTGCGAGTCAAGCCAAGACGAACGAATGTCTCACAAGAAACAACAGACAAGTGCTTTTATATTTAAATGTAGACCAACATAATATTATACATATAAATATATATACTTATATATATATATATGTTTGTATTAATGTGCATTACATGTGTGTAATAGACACACACAAACACACAGAGTTACACTCTTAATGAGTTGAAGTGAAGTGTGCCTGTTTTCTCTTTGTGTATCTGTGCGATGATAAGCGCATCCTCTTTTTTGCTTTGCTTTAGTCTCCTTCATCTTTATTTGCTTATATAGTTTCATACAGCTAAGTCAAGGAAGGTATTAGTATGTGTATATTCTTAATGTCTGTGTGTGTGTGTGTGGGTTTGTATTTAGATAATTTCCATCCGAAGATGCAAAAGTATTCGTTTTATCTTCGTTTACTCAAAGCTTCGTTAGTTGCTTCTTTGCTTGCTTACTGTGACTTATGGTAAGTAGTGTCACGGCGAATTTGCCGCAATGTCAGCAAATTCCTAGCTCATTTCTCTTATGTTCGCGGTTTAATTGTCGTATGAGCAATATTTTTTGTTTTTATTAATTTTCTTTTGCTGCAGGGGCTAAATATTAGAACAGAGAGTAAAATAAAATGATAGCAGCAAGTTGCTGTTATCGCGCGCTATTTTTGTGGTCTCTTTTGGAATTTCAATTCATTCAATTTTATGTTCGAGAGATTGAGCAAGTGATAATTTCTTGGCTCTTGTAAGGAAACTATGTATGAATATCTAGAACTAAGTAAGACATTTGTTTTTATGGATATTGAAAAACAAATTTCAATTTCGATAATGACGAATATTTTTTCTTTCTTTAGAAAAATATATTTTATTCTATTACTTTATTTTATTTATTTATTTTTTTTTGAAATGAAGCACGTACCACAAGAACTCAGTAGGGTATTTATGTTATGTTTGGTATGAAAGTATTTGAATTTTTAATTTTTGTATTCTTAGCTTTTTGTTTTAATTATTATTTTTATATTATTATCATTTTTTTTTATTTAATTTTTTCATTAATTTTTTTTTTAAATTATATTATTTGATATATATTTTTTTAAATTAGTTTTCAATATTTCTTAATTTTTTATTTTAATTATTTTAAATATTTTTTTTTGTTTTTGTTTAATATTTATTTTTTATAGTTTTTATTTATTTTTATATATTTTTTTTTGTTTTTTTAATAGCCATTGATATTTTATTATTTTAATTGTACAAAAAACACTAAGTTTATTTTCATAGAATATTTTATTCTTTTTTTTTGAAACTTTGAATTTTTGTGTGTGATATTTTTTAATGAATTTTTATTTCTTTCAAATTTTTTTTTATTGTGATTATTATTCTTTTTTTTTTTTTTGTTATTTTGTAATTATTTTATTATGTTGTGCAGATTTATTTTTAATATATATTTAATTTCGAGAAAGTTAGTGCAAGGATACACAAACTATTACCAGCATGAGAAACGACTAAAAACGTACTGAATTTTAATATTTCGAATAACCAAAAGTAAAGCGACCGTAACCGGATCGGACCGACTAGAAAGTCATATGTAGTACGTTCAAGACGTTACTGTGTAGTGGCAGAATCAACATCAACTCAAAATGGTTCAACCTTCCTGTGATATGCTTCCTTCTAAGTAGTCAATATAGTTAACCGAGCGCACATAAGTATGCAACACTTTCTTCAAGCAAGCAGAAGCAGTAAGCAGCAGCAGCAAAAACAAATCGGAATGAATACTTCTTCCATGCCTTCCTTGCCTTGTGTTGGCAGCCTTCTTCATATCATCTATATTTATCTAGACTGCATGAGTGTCTGCGTTTTGCATCTCCATGTGAAAGTGTATGTGTGTCTGTGTGTAATTTAAATAAAACTTTATATATATATAATATAATATATATATTATTTATATATTAGAAAAGGAGGCATCAACAGCAGCAGCAGCAGCAGCAGCAGATAATTTCCTTTCACACGCACACAAGTCCACAAACAGCAAGAGCGAACCTGTCGCTCTATAGTTAGTATCTGTGTGCCTTATTAGAACCCCCGCCGCATTAAAATATATGAATGAAAAGGAACGAATCAACGTACGAAGGAGCAAAAGATGAGAATGTTCACGTAAAGAAAAATAAGTAGTAGGAACAACAACAAGAATACGAAAAAACAAGACAAAACTAAAAAAAAAAAAAAAAAACAAACTAACTACAACACAAAGCATCTGAGGCTACTACCGAGACGAGCGAGCGTACTTACGTACGATCAAAGCATAGCCGAACAACTTAGAGAAAATACGAATGAACAAACCAACGAACAAATCACTCATACAAAGATACAAATATGAAACCGAAATGAAACGAAGGCGGTGGCGTACCGTACGCGCGCGTAGCTTAAGATGAACTAAGAAGAAACAACAAGCAAACACACACAAACACTAACTGGACGATGGAACGAAGTGTCTTTCGTTCGAACGACCAAGCTTCCGACAGACAGACCGACAATGCTCATTGAGTTCCATAAGCAGCAAAGTCAAACAGGCGAATAGCTAAGCAAGTAAAGAGGCCCACTCAAATTTGCTTAGTATTGGTATTCTGAGAGACAAGAGTTACTGAGAGTTAGAAGACCTGAAACATCAGTCCTCCTCCTCAAAGCTGTCGAAGTAGTCGAATAATTTCAAGCAGCCGAAATTCTACACACAGCCACACACACATGAAAAACCCGAAGGCTTCGTGCGATGCGTATGAACGATGACTTCGTTCGTGTCTTCTGTGAGTCGTTGCTGGCTGGTTTCTTCTTGGAGTGCGTTACTCTCTTTTACTCGGCTGCTTAGCTTAGGTGAACACAATACACGTAATGCTGGTGCCTTTAGCTTTGTGTTGGAGTACTTTACTTAACTTATGTGTGAGTGTATTTGAGCGAATGTGTTGTAGGTGAATGAGTGTGCATTTATTTAGATGTGGGTGCTGCATGCAAATGAGACTAAGAGTAAAGCTGAGACTAAGTTGAGTGTGAGGCTCTAAAGCTAAGGCTGAGACAGAGGATTATGAATGGGATATTGAGAATGAAAAAACAAATTTAGGCTGAGTTTAAGACTGAGAATGAGTCTCTTAGTCCAAAGCAGAGGCAGAGACTGTGATTGAGGTGGAGACAGAACTTTAGTCTGACACTCAATTTCATTGAGTATAAAATTGAGGAAGGTTGCTAAGTACTAAGAAGGTTATGACAGGAGACTGCAGGAAGTTCAGGATGCCAGCTTACTTGGCATAAGGAGAACATCTTTTGTAAGCAGTTAAAATCTTAATGTTATGATGTGTGTTTTGTTATGTGATAGTAAGAAGAAGGCTCTCTTAGGCTATTCCTTATATCATATTCCTATGTGTTGAAGGATGTTTCCCCTCTTTTGTGTTGTGTTTGCATTTTTCTTAATATTTACAATATTTATTTATTTTATATATATATTTTATGTATTGTATTTATATTTTTGTATACTCTCAAATTAATCTAAGCTTACCCGTTCACATAAAATGTTGTATCAAAAAATTTTGTTCTTCGTTTAAAAATTTCGTAAATTTGTTTTATTTTATTTTAATTTTTTAATTGTTTTGTTAAATTAAATATAATAAAAAAAAATTATACGATATAAAAAAGTGTGTGTGTGTGTGTGTGTGTGTTTCTCTTAGCCACAAGTTTTTTGTATTTATTAAATTTAATTTTGTTGTCCTTGTTTTGTTTTTTGTACTTTAAGTTAAGTTTTTGTTTTTTTTGATTTCAATGCAAAAATGATTGATTTAATGAGTGATATTTTGCAGATTAAGTGAGTCAGTGAGTGTGTTTAACTTAAGAAATTAAAAATAAAAAACAAAACTAATTTCGAGTAAAACAACAAATATGAATTTGTTTTTTTTTTTTTTGATTTTGATTTGAGAATTTTGTTTTTCCTGCGAAACACTTGAGGATGTGTGTGTGTGTGAGAGAGAGTCCGGCAAAACTATTTGAATTTCCGTTTGTTGTCAAGATTTTCTTTCGATTTTTTGAGTTCAGAAAGTTTTCTTTTATTTTGATTTCTTTTTTTTTTTTTTTTTTGTTTGGGCTTCAGACTTAATTTGATTGATTCAAGTTTTAGAGAAGAAAGAGAGAGTACTTTTTGTTTTTTGACTTTTTGATTTTTGGATGATAATTTTTATTATTTCGTTTCTTTTTTTGATCGATTTTTGTGTGATTTTTGTTTGTTTGATTTTTTGTTTGTTCAGTGCACGCAAAAATTAATATTTAAAGGAAAATAAAACGTAATTGAAAAATCCGAAAATAAAAATTTGTTTGTACGATGACGTTGATGTGAAGCTTTGTACTAAAAATGCGAAAAATTATTTCGCGGCAAATAGGCAGACTGCCCGCGTATATTTTTATTGTATATTTGTATGCACACATACAACCACACACAAACACACACACACACATACAGAGATACACATATGCAAGTATTTGTGTGTATAAAACACAACATGCAACATACAACAAAACAAAAAAAAAAAAAAGAAAAAAAAACCAACAAAAAATACACAAAAGTAAAGCAAAATGGCAAAAAAAAAAACCCAGGAGTCGAGTTGGGCTGCAAAAGGATTTTTTTTTTCATTTTGTGTGTGTTCATATTCAGTTGCTGCACATTGAAATGTGAACGCGAAAAAAAGCGCGCAAATTGTTGGGTAGCAGCAGCGGCGGCATCATCATCATCGATGCTATCGAGAAGATTTTTTTTGTTTGTAATTTTTTGCAAATACAATAAATTTATTTCGTGTGGAATGAGGATCGCTGCTGCTGCTAACTGCGCTGTTTGTGCTCCCGCAGGCATCACAGGGAACAGAGCATTTACAGCAAAGCAAGGATAAACCAAAACTCACACACAAAATAGAAAAGCAGCATTGGTTTTTGCTCCCCTGCAAAACATTGGCTAAAACATTTACTCCTTTTTCGTGTTCTCTCTCAATCATCAGCATTAGTGCGCATTTTCAAATGCTCATATACACACATACTCTCACATACACACATAGAAACAGATACTCTCAATATTATTATGTATGAGTTTTGAGGAAGAGCGCCACGCATTTTGGGGTGTCGTTAAGGACCAATAGTTTGGGTGTTTTTTGGAGCCCTAACATTTTATCCTTCCACATGCCCACAGTTTAGTGCGTATGGCAAGTGTCTGACTGACTGACTGGACTGAGTGTCTACTACATAGAGCCTTTGCCAAACGTGTGCTATTGGTGTTGGAGCTAGGATAGACTAGAGCAACCCCCAAAGCTATGCAACATTTTTTTTTCTTATTTGTTCTCATGGTTCTTTCTTTGCCTTAACTTACTAAGCTTACTTTCTTGAGAAAGTGACTTGTGTTTTTTTTTGTTTTTGTTTTTAGGGGGTGGTAAATAAATGGTTTTATCTAAATATAAGGAGAAATTTCCTGAACTGTCTGAGTGTTGAGTAGATTGATGCCATTCGCCGTCGGTTTATTATTTTGTTGTTTGTGAATGTGACATCATTCAGCACTGGAGAAATTTTAATTATTTGCATGTCTTGATTATTTATTTATGTAATTTATTTGACGAGGGTTACGAGTGAGAAGTTTCTATGTTTTTAGAGAAATAAAGTCAGTGTCTTATATATATGAGAGTTTTTTATTTTCTTTTTGTATCATAGAGAATTATTGCTTTTTTTTTTTTGTGAATTCTACGTTTGTTTTTTTTTTTTTTTTGTGTTTCTGCCACGTGCTCTGGCTTGTTACATTTTTTGTGAGGGTTAATTTTTATTTTACTTATTTTTATTTTAATGCAAACAAGTTGTTTTGGTTATTAAAAGGAATCAGTGGATATTTTTATGTCGATACACATTTTTTGTTATTTAAATATAAAAAAAAAAAACATATATAAATTAAATAAAAAACATAAATAAACATTAATTCAAATAAGAATAGAGTTAAAAACTGTAAAAAAAGTAATAAAAATATATTAACAATTAAAAGAGAAAAGAAGATTTATTACTGGGTTGACATAAAAGTTTTTGCTTTTTTGTTAGGGGAATCTATCATTCAAAAATACTAAAATATTGTAGAAAAAGAATATGGTAAGAAATAAAAAGTAATTGAGTACAATATTATTATTATTATTTTTTTATTTATTTATTCAGCAAATAAATTATACAAAAAATTATACAATAAAGTGCCTCAGGATAACAAATTACTAACTATTAAGGTCTATGACTCTAAATGCCTTCACTCATTTATTAACATGGAAATCGAAGTTATAGGTAATATCCAGGATCATAAATTATAAGTGAAATATTTAATCTACATTCTTTGAATTAAAATTTTAAGCTTATTAAATAGAACATAATTTCATAATAATTTAGAATACAAAAAATGAATTATTTAAGTATAAATGAATATAAAAGATAAAAACTAATCAAATTGTATTTCTTTTAGAGAAATTGAAAAGTATATATTTATTTTTAGAGGTTTGCTAAATCATATCCCATGATTTTCCCAACTATATAACATGATTTTGCTTGTAGTTTCTATGTTTCTGTTTATAAAAACTATAAAAATCAAACAAAATAGTTTCGCCGTTCATACAAAATTTATAAACTAAATAATAAATATAAATATTATGTCAGAAAATCAAGTAAATGTGTAATTAAACAAATTTTAACTAAAATATTATTTTATTTCATTTTTTTTTATTCCTCTGAATATTCATACGTTTTTTTTTTATTATACCGACGGTGATATAAAAAGGTAAGCAATACAAAGAAGAGAATTCAAGGACTTCCTTATTGACTTATAGAGAAGAATAAGTTTCAAAAATCGAAATAAAATGTTGTATTTCTGAAACAAATAAACAAATAATACTCATTAAGCTGCTCTTTATAGAAGAAGTCTGATTTACTACGACAAGGAGATTCAGTTGAGATTCAGTAAAGTGTAAATGTTATGCCTAATCCTTATTTCTATTCACTCCATAATGACTAAAAACTGTTTCTTTTTTCATTTGGATCATTTAATATCTTATTTAAAATGATTCAATTTCTATATACTTGTAAAATATCTACTCCAAGGAAGCCAAGATCTTAATCTGTTACTTTACAAACAACAAAAGAAGAGAATCATTTTCCTTTTTTCATTCGTTTTCTTCCTACAATATAAATCAATCAATATAATCCTCATATTTTAAGATATTAAATGTGTTAAATATATTTTTAAAAATAATAAATATTTTATTAATTTGTATTTAAGTTTATATACAATAAATAATTCTTATTAACACCTACAGGACAATTTACAGATGTTATTTATCCATAATTTTTATGAGTTTTTTGCTCGTGTCGTTGGCAATTAAATTATTATCGTTATTATATTGATGATGTATGATGATTTGTTGTTGTTGTTGTTGTTGTTGTTGTACGAATGCAAATATTTTATTTTTTATTATTTGAAATAAATTATTATGAATTGAAATTAAATTCAATTTAGACATGTTAGTCGTCGCCGTCGTAAGCAACAAAAATTTAACTTTAGCAATAAATAAGAAAAAAATTATTTATTTATTATCAAAATATATATATCGTATATCCTTACATATACATATATATTGTGTATAAAGACAAACACACACATACACAGGCAGAGATTAAAATTATATTTTAATATTTTCAGTAGTAATTTTTCGAATATTTCAGATGAATATTGAACTGTACAATGTACAATAAATTGGTGAACATTTTTGCTTCTATTTATATTTATAAGATTTATTTTTGTCTTGGAATTAAGTAAATATTGTTTTAAATTTCTTAAGATTTTGTGTGCTTTTATTTTATATGTTTATTATTTCGAAAATTTTCACTTGATTTGTTTAAATGTAATTTTTTGATTTGAATTTGTTATATTTGATTTTTTTTAAATTTCTTGTTAAATTTTTAGTTTATTTTTGGCAAAATTCTTTATATTGAAATTTACTGATAATTTTTGTATTGATTCTGTGAAATTTTTATATATTTTTTTAAGGTTATTTCTTTTTAATGTTCAGGTTTTAATTGTTTTATTTTCATTTCATGTTTTGTGTTTAATTTGTGTTGGTTTTTTCCCCTTCATACTATTAATTTTGTTTAATTTGCAATTAATATTAAGTATACGCGAAATGTTAAATAATTTTTGTTATTTTATTTTATTTGATTTGATTTGATTTTTTTTTAACTTAAAGAAAGTAATAGTAATTCTAACGACGGCGACGACGACGACGACGACGACAACGATGATGATGATAATAATAAGGATAACAATTTAAATCGGAATAAATTGCGTTGATTATTGTTTTTGTTGTTATGTTTCAAAATGTTCAAAATCTTGTCGCAAGCAACTATAATTTTGATATATTTATATATATTTGTATATATTTATATGATTTGTTCGTTGGAAAATCGCGTTACAATTTTTTTTGATTTTCTGAATTAATTCAAATTGAATTTATATTTGCCAAAATGGTTTGAGGGAGTTGCTCACTGCTCCACTCATCATTCATTTACTTTTGCTTTTATATATAAAATATTTCTTTTTTTTTTTTGTTTTTTCGTTTAAGTTTAAATTAATATTTCTTTGATTGTATTAGAATTGTATTGTTGTTGATTTTATTGTTGTTGTAATTGTAATTGTAATTGCATTTATTCAACTTGAAATTTGACAAAGTTTGCGTCGCAGCAGATTTCTATACATGTAGATTATTTTCTTCTATATAATAATTTATATATAATAAATATATATGTATATATTATATATAAGCAAAGAGCATAGCTTGCTATTCCCGTTGTGTTGATATTGATGTTGTTTTTGTTTCAATTAAATTTCCTTTTTATTATTTTTGATTTATATTTAAACACGATTTTCCCATTTTCGGCATTTAGTTGACTTTGAGAGCTCGACGACACTTGAACACACACCACTTTCTAGTCACATATTTATATATATATATATATATATATATGAGGATGATGAATATTAGATATATATATATATATATATATATTTATATATCTTTATATATATATATATAATAATAATACAAATGTGTGTGCCTGCTGCTTCTTTTATTATATGTAGGTAGGTATAGTATATATTTTATATGTGTATACTATATATATTAAATATATATATATATATATATATTTTAGAAATAAGTAAAGTCCAAAACAAACTTCCGAATGACCGACCAACCGACCGACCGAGCTAGCGAGCGAGCGACTATTGCAGCTTCTCAAACGTTTTTGGTTTTAGGTTCTAGGTTTGTGTGTAGTCCAATATTTTCGGTTAATGACGCGTTTTGACGGCGTTGGCAATATTTCTTTCTTTCTTTTCCATCAATTCAACTTCCTTATTTCTGTTACTTCTGTTCTGTTGCCTATTTTTGTTGGCTGGTTAATTGTTAGTTGGTTGGTTGCTTTGGTTAGTTAGTCGTACTATAGTGTAGTGTAGTTATTTTGTGTTTTGGGTTGTCGTTCGTTTCCTACCGAGAGAGAGTTATAAAAAAGCAATGTTGTACTCAAAAGACGTCCAAAAGCCGTATGCCAACAACTGAACGGACGATAGATGCGTTCGGCGTTTTCCATCATCAACATTCGAAGCCAACGAAAAATATACACTTCATCTACATATGCGTGTGTGTGTGTGAGTGTGTGTGTAGTGCACATAGATACATATAAGAAGAAGAAGAATAAAAGCATCATCAACAACAACAACAATAAGAACAGCAAGAACATAAATGATGGCGGCGGCGATGATGATGACGATGGCAATGGCGAGATGTGGACGACACTCAACGCGTTTGCTGCACCAAAAAAAGCGGAAAAAAATTCTCATACACACAACACCAATATCACCAGATACAATAACAACACAAGCAACAACATAAAGAAACGGAAGAGTAACAACAACAACAACTACAGCAACAGCAACAACAATGGCAAGAAGATTTCAACTTGGCGCATTTGGTATTGCAACTACTACTACTACTACTACTACTACTACTCTACTCCTCTATACTACAATACTTCTCTCTATACATAAAGCTATTTGTTCTTGTCCCTGTGTATACGACATTTGCATGTGTGTATCTGTGTGTGAGTGTGTTTTTTCTCATCGGGAATCGCGCGCGCGAAAAAGGAACCCCTACTGCACATCAATACTTTGTTGTCGCTGTGTTGTTATATACAAAACGCAGAGGATAAGTCTACTATATACAGACATCGACCACTGAAACTGATTCAGTCAGTTAGTATGATTGCATTGCCGATGATGATGGCGAGCAGCTTATGCGACGAGTGGGTAGAGTATTCTATATGCGTGCGTGCAGCTATTGCAACGACAGTCACATAGACTGAATTCCCACTTTTTTTTCTTTTGTTGATTCTATGCGTCTACAAAGGATTAATAGGTGGATGAGTGTATCCAACCAATATGGACCATGACCACCCTAAAAGTGTATAAGAAGAACATTCAGTTTGGAAAGGAGCAAGAGACTGAGATGCTGGGAAGAGTGAGGGGGGAGGGAGGTAAAAGGGGGGTGAGAATGGAGGCAATTGCCTATGTCACGAGTTAGTGTAAAACGCATGGAGATTTGGTTATTGTCGTAAACATCATCATCATCATCATCATTGTCATCTACATCTTCACCAAGCTGCATATCCTTGTTCCCTTCCTTACATTAAGTTCCTAGCATTCTGACTTGACGACCTCTCCTGCTGCTACCTTCATAAAACAAGTGAAATCTATGAACGAATCAACGAACGAATGAACGAACATTGGAACGATTAATCTCAAACCGAACCAAATCAAGTAAATGCACCAAATAACCAAACTCACACTCAAAACTGTATGCAAACCTAACCAAACCAAACCAAATCGAATCGAACCAAGCAAAACCTTACTTGCTTATTGAAGAAAAGTAGTCGATGAGGATGCATTCTCATCATCACCGTTATCATCATCATCATCATGATGATCATCATCATCGTTGCCGACACATGTGTAGTATGAGCGCAACAGGAGCATTACATATGCCAGCCATCCCACCTCACCCCATTATGTGTGTGTGTGTGTGTGTGTATGTTTATCATGACCAGCAACGCAACTCCTTATTGCAGTCACTTGCTACACGTGCTGAGCGCATCTCCTATTGCTGACTGCTACTGTTACTGCTAATCAAGTTGATAGCCCAAGTCCAGTTCAGTTGCTATTCGTACTCGTATTCTGAATGCCATGCATGATGATGTTGATGCTGGGCGAACATATCTGATAAGAGTAAATAAAATGTATTGCATACTTTTGGGCGACGACGACTCATTGCATTCGAAAATGTGTGGAAGGAAGGAAAGCAAGTAAGGAAGGCAAGCACACAGTAAACACACGTTCAAGGCAGGGGGCAGGCAAATTCTAAAAATAAGCCGAAAAGAGACAACAAAAAAAGAAGGAAAAGAAAGAAAGAAAATGAGAGGAGAACAACAACAAGAGTAGAAGTAACATGTTACTATATACAAGAATCAAAAAGAGAGTAGGATGACGAAGTGCATTGCCTTGCGATATATTGTAAAATAATAAACAACAAAAATTGCATTTGATACGCACATGGTGCTTGGCTCTCTTAGTGGCATACAATTTTACTCTCTCTTATTTATACATAGACAAACAGTTTCTCGTATATCTGATTCGGTTCTCTTGTACTCTTCTCTCATTCCCTGTCATTCTATCATCTATCATCCATTTTAACTGCACTTTTTTGCTTATCTAAACTGTGGCAAGTTGGCCAACGTCCAGATGTCGCCTACCTTCCTCAGCTTCTCTGCTACTTTCGTTTCTTATTTACTTCAAAATGCATGCACTCACACAAATGCAACACAACATGGATCCCCTACCGAAGTTCCTATGTCCTTTCTAGTAGTATGTGTTACTTAACGTCGGCATTGACGTTAGCGTTAGCTTCTTTTTCGGTTTCTCCTGTCGGGGAAATTTGTGCATCAATGCGCATGTCCTTGTTTACATTATGTGTCGGAGTTGGTCCCATGCATTTCCATGCATCTGTGTATGTTTCTCTGTATGGGTGAAGTATAGAAAAAAGAAAGAAAAAAAACCCAATAGAGCTACAACAATTACTAGGACTAAACGTTGTCTACCAATGCAACGGAAATTTTGGTGCTGCTGACGCTGCTACTGCAGCTTCTTTTTCATATACTGATTGTATTAATGAAGTTTTATCATTATTATTATCTTCATTAAAGATCAATATTGTCTTAACGTATAGTTTATAGTTTTATTGATAAGATTAAGATCATGTTTTAGGTTTTGTTTTTAATTTACAAATAAACTGAAATCAGATAAGCTGAAAATGATGTTCCCCAAAGAGACATGAATATGAATTAAGAATTCTAAACTTTTCTTCGATCGTGTGTATAATTCTTCTAAGTAATTTATGAAATACCTATATTAGTCATGACACTTAGAAGTTTCGCAGACAGTAAGCTATTATGTATTGCAGTGGCGAAGAAAGTAAGTAAATGATGAAAGGTTATGAGAAAAACACCTTAGTTCATTAGCAAATGATCATCAAAGTAAATTTCTGGAAAAATAAGATGGAAGAGATAATTAAAAAATTCAAAAGAGGTCTACTTGCATTTACTTATTTATATACGTTTTTTATTTAAATTATTTTGGTCCTAAATTCCTTAATTGTTTTATCATTACTCATTCTTATGCATATTTTCTTCAAGTTTGTGAACATGGGTACTGAGAATATTACAATGAAGCTGGACTCTATGCCAAAAAAAGTTTTCCTATTGAATTTTATAAGCCTATCCTTCGTCAAAGATCCAAGATTTTCACTTGGATTGAGGTCTAGACTTTGCACCGACCACTCCTTCAACCTAAATGTTGATTCTGATAGTAGTTAACTCTGGATAATCTCTCTAGATAATCTCTTCATATTTGGTATTCGAAAGTGTTTTTAAATATGCGTAGGTATAAGTCTACCTACCTTTTTCAAGAGATCTTTTATTCTCTCTAGAGAATACCTTTTAAGATGCTATGTGTCTCCATTCTTTTATATCTACCATTGATTATCGCCTCTAATTTGAGAATCAACTGCGCTTAGTGCTATACTCGATTGCAGATGATTGGAACCACATCACTGGGTCTTATAAATCTACATTGAAGCAATTTGAGTCAGTTAATATGGTACTATTTCTAGAAGCGTTCTGGTGAGACGATTTCATTCTATATTTGGATATTTAACATGTGTTAAAAATTACCAAACGGAACTAATTTTTTAATTTTCATCACACTGACGTCGTAAAAGACTCCATTCTAACGATCTCCTCACAAGGAGAGCATGAAAACCAACCAGCATTAGGTTCTATTCATACCTCAAACTTCTCTGACGAGCTCATCATTGTTGACTAAATCACACCAATGTTAGAAGGCTAATTCCGCTGTTAACGTTTATCTATTATGCGTTTTTATTGTGAAAAAAAAAAAAAAACACAAAAAATTCTGAATTCTATTGAAGATTTCTTATAAATTTGTTTTAAAATGTAAATAAAACTTCTATCAAATCAAATAAAATAAAGCAAGGTTTTAAAATTCAATCATATTTAGCATGATCAGTGACTTAGAATGTATTTATTTTACCGACGGTAGATAAGTAACTCGAATTATAATTATTAATAAATAAATAAAAAGTAAAATATAGATACAGATAGATATAGAGTTCTACAAAAATATTTTATATCATCGTCAGGTTTTTATATATTTTTATTTGCTAAGGAAATTTTAAGATTTCTTTAATTTATATTAGGATAATATAAAGAAATTTGCTTACTTACCCTTAAATAAAAATACATATAAAATATCACATCACAATAATTATTGATATATTTTAGCATTTTTTTTTTGTTTATAAATTTTTTCTTAATTTTTTTTTAAAGAGTTTTTTTGTTTTGTTTTTAAATTTTGTCACTAAAAATTTGTTATCATTAAATTTTATTCTTTTGTGTTCCTAATAATATAAAATATAACATTTTGTTTTTTGCTTTCTCAAATTTATAAATTTTTATTTTTTTATAATTAATTTTTTAATTGCCATAAATTTCTAAATTTTTGCTCATTATAAAGACTTTTTGTTGTCAAATTTCTCAGGTAATTTCGTAGTATTTTTTGTTTTGTAATTTTGTTTTGTTAATTTGTGTGTCTAAAAATCCTTTGAATTTTCTTTGTGAAATTCTCCGTTAACCTCTTTGCCGAAATGCAAAACGAAAGTTTGTTTGTTTGGATATAAAATTTTTTGTATTACCAAAAATTATGATCGATCAAAAATGATGAACTAAAAGTTGAACGTCTGAATTTATTTTTTAGATGTTTTGTTAGTTCTAAACCGGAAGGAAGTGCATTTACCGGAAGTGAGCCGAAAAGTATGCAATATAAAACTTAAGAAGATCAAATTCAGACGTTTTTAATTTTGTTTAATATTGAGAACTATTTGGGTTGTTTCTTGTTGTTGTTGTTGTTGTTGTTATATATTGAAGTTATTGAGCTGCAAATTGTTGTTGTTGTTGTTGTTATTGTTATTTGTTTGTGTATGGCGCTTTATTGAATTTGTATTGCTTGAGTTTGGACTTTTGTAATTTATTTATTTAACAAAAATGGATATTTTTTTATTGTTTTTATTATTTATTTTTGCTTCATTTTATTTTTATTTTTTGGTATATCAGAGTCTATTTATTTTGTTGTTGGTTGGTTGATTGGTTTGTGATCGAAATAAAATTAATAAATTCTATTTTATTTAATCATATTCTTTTGTCGCTTCACATTTTGCCTTGCCTTGCGTTGCATCAATTCAAGATGGCGACGTCATGACTTGTATGGATGCCTCAGTAACATCTTTGTTGGTGTTATTGTTGTCATCATGGCCGTGTCTTAGAGCTGAGGTCAGCAGAAGTGACGGCGGCAATGTGAAAGGCAGAGTTCCTGCTGCTGTTGCTTTGAAGTTGGTGAAGTAGGCAAGCATTCTGAAGATTTGCTTTGGAAGTAGTGTTGAAAAGGAATACAAAAGAAACTGATTCACAGAGTGTTGTTGAAGTTTAGTGTTGAAAAGAGTTCGAAGAACTTTGTTTTGACTAATCTAGTTATGTTGAAAGTCTGGAATACACTTAACTACATGGTTTAAGATCAACACTTGGCACAGTTTAAATTATTATTATTTGTTTTGAAGAAAATACGCTTTAAAGTAACTTCCAACACTTGAATTTAGAAGAAGTTTAAGGTTTTTGATTTTAATTATTTTTTATAAATTTTATTTTTATTTTTTATGTGGTTTTTTTTTTTTTAATTTAATTTTAAATATTAATTTTTATATCTTGATATTTTTGTTTTTTTTTTTTTTTTGTGATAGGAAAGTATTTGATATTTTCTATTTTTTGTTTAAGCTTAAAAATTAAGAATGTTTTTTCTTAGAAGTTTTTTGAGGATTTATCGTGACTTTTGGTTTTAAGAAGACTCTGCCTGACTGCCTGCCTGCCTGCCGTACTAAGTCAGAAAAAACGCCGCAACTGTTTCGCGTTTAGCAGTTTTCTGTTGCAATGTTGTACAAAAATTGTTGTTGACGATGATGATGACGACGACGCGATGTGACGCTGCTATAAATGCTTTTGTTACGCTGACGTTGCCGCTGCCGCCTGCATTCAAACGACACAACAAACCGACCAACCATCATCATCATTATCATCATCATCCTGGTGGCGGCACTGGCAATGTTAAAGGATGATGATTTTGTTTTTGCTCTAATGAAGTTTAAGAACTCTATGGATGTTGCTGGTGATTGTGATGATGATGATGATGATGATCATAATGATAATGGACCCACTATTTCAATTGAGGAAAAAAATGGAAAGCAGCAGCGAAAAATGCGCAGAATTGTTGTGTTGAGTTTTGGCTGATAAAATGGTGAAGGATGCAACATTCACTCACTCGCATACATGTAAAGAAATATACAGTTACATGTACATTTCACTAGTACTCTGAATGAGTAAAAACAAGAACGAAAACGAGGAAGGAATTGAAGAAGGGACGACATAGCATAAATGGCACGTATCGCGCGCTCACTCGCGAAATATCAAAACAAAGCGCGGCAACGATGATGACGAGGACTAGGAGTTTTATGTACACAAACACACACACACACACATACATAGGCAAATACACATTTATTTATATATGTACATGCACACACACACACACACACACACATATGCAGTCATCAAATCGCCAACAAAACACATTCTCTGGATTCTTTTCTCTTTGGCTTTGGTGTGGTGCTGAGGTGGGAACAAACAACAAAAAATGTGGCAAAGCGAAACGCATTTCCGATGTTGTTGTTGTTGTTTTGTTATCCTTTGCTGCTGCTGCTGCGCCTAAAATTTTGCTGCCTACACACAAAACCCAAACACACACAACTGCAGCCAAAAATATGCAATACGAAATGCATGTGTCGAGTTGAGTTGAGTTGAGTGAGAGTTGCGCCACATCGTGGCATTTGCCATCAATGCGTTTTGATCGACAGGATTTGGTGCCTACTAGGATGAAATATAAGTGAGAAAGAAAGTATTGAAAGGGGTTTTATCATCTGTTTCTATCTAACATGTACTTAGATACATGTAGGAGGGATACACACATACTTGATAGACATACCAAAACGAGCAGCAGCAGTAGATTTAGAAGTGGACACAACTGCAAGAATATTGATATTCTTCTGTAATGCAGATGCTGCCTACTTAGAGATATGATCGTCAGATATAAGATCCCATTATTCAAAGCTTTTTCTTTATTTTCCTTTTACCAAGGTTTCCTCTTATTTTTACAATAACTACTTTTTTATTAATTTCTATTCTCAGGTATTGTTCTTAATATATCAGTACTTAGCTGTATACATTTGATTTAACAATTTATTATTATTCTTCACATCACACTGTGCGGCAGTTTGCTTTTTTCTACGGTCTTCAAAAATTGTCATCTTGAACATAAGTGCGTTGCCGATATGAGATCCCAGGTTTATTTTGAAGGTGACCATCGAAACACAAAACAATTGGCAACAAAACTTTTGCCTAAGAGGAGAATCAATCTAATCAATCCGCACCTTTCCTTCTTTTACTCTTAGTACTTAACTGTTTCTTCTTCTTGTTTATTGGTTCCTTAATGATTTACATTTTTTTAATTTATATTATTCTAATAATCCTCAGATTTCTCGACTCCTTTTTCTGAATATCTTCTTCATGTTTCACTTTTCTATCATTTATTTTGATTTGCTTCGTTTTCCTTTTTGATTTGATTTATTTTTTGTTTTTTTTTTTGTTTTTTTTTCTTGTTTTTCTATTTTGTATGTTCTCCTCTATTCCTGTGTTATTCTTTCCAATACACATACACGTATGTATGTATATTTACTAATACATACTATTGCTTTGCTCTGTCCCTATTAGTTGTGACTCTCACGAAACACAAAAAATGCATCTGCCTCTGTTTGCAAGCAGACCTTTTTTCTACGATGTTTGCTCTCGCCATTTTCGTGTTTTTGCTATTATCCTTTTTTTTTTGTTTTGGTTTTGTTTTTTTCTGCGTTTTATATGCATTTGCCACATGCAACTGCGCTTGTGGCATTGGTTTGGTGTTTGTAGTAGCTTCGTATTGCGTACGTGGATTTATGCAATTTTAGGCCCATATTTGCATTTATTTTTCTACTCACTCCTCATATTGTATTTTCTATGGATAAAGTTGGAGTTTGAAGCTGAGCTGAACTGAATCTAAATGCATAGGGCTGTCGAGTTGCATAAATATTGTATAAAGTGCAGATGATAATTATGAAATAGGCAATAAAAAGGACGAAGAATAGTTGAAGAAACTACATAGGTATACAGAATAGGAACAAAGGCTAAAAGCGAATAAAGAAGGGTTATAGAACCAGTTAAATAAAATGGCATCGTTAAGAAAGAATTGTAAAGAGTAGAAGAAGATTTAATAAGAAATGGAAATGGCAATTCTTATAATGAACTTCAATGTTATAAAAGGATCGGAGGAGAGTATTTGACTTGAAAGAAGATTTATTGAAGTGGTTTTTTCATTGAAAGAATCATATAAGTAGTAAGCAATGTATTAGGAATCAGGCTTAGGTATATATAGCAATACATCATTAAATGATCTGGCAACTCTGCAATTGCATATCAAACCATTCCAATTCAATGCAATTCAACTTTGGCCAAGGAAGGACAAGGCAGTTTGAAAAAATATAGAGCGACCGGCAAAATCGGGTGTTTTATTTTCATTTTGCCAAACTACCAAAGCCTCCTTTGGACAACAACAACAACAACACAATGTACTAATACCAAAGATCATAGTTATGTGCATACATGCATACCAACGTGTATATGTAAGTTCAATACATAAACAACTCAAACATAAGTATAAAAAAATACATGCATATATGTACATAGCAAAACTACTACATAGGCATAGAATCCAACGAGAATGTTCTCTGAAAATAAATGCATTTCGTTTCAAAGTTTGAGATGCCATTGGAAGAGACAGCGACGTAACTGCATTCAGTATACGTGTGTGTGTGTGTATGTGTGTATGGACATCATGTAGGTGGATTGTAGTTCGACCGACCGGTAGTCGATATTTTCATTCCCAGCTTTTGCCTTCTGTCTAGTATAGATCTAACTAAGGATGTTGAGTCAGTCCAATGCAATGGCAATGGTATTGTATTATTGCCATTGATGGTAGTGTTGTCGTTGTTGTTGTTGTTGTTGTTGTTGCTGGTTAGCTTTTGGTCATGGTTAAACGATAGGCCATACCATGTTAGGATGCACAGAACATAGTGGGATGCTTTAGTTATGAAATTGATGGTATGAATTTAGGATATACACATGTGAACTACCCACGCATGCATGCATATACAATAACACGCATACATACAATAAAATCTACAGTTAAAGTATGAGATAAGTGAAAAGAGTGTCAGTAAGGAAGACGTTTGTACACCCGCTGTATGTTATAGAGACATTTATACAATAACTTTATCGATGGCATTGGTTATTGGCTTTGCCGAGCGTTATTTGGGTTTTTCTCTTTTTGTATTTGACAGTAGATCTATGCTCATAATAGGTATGTGTTGGATTGAGAGTGTATGTATGTATGTATGTATCTTTGCTAGTATGTGAAAGAATGTGTGTGTGTGTGGCTTGAGTGATTGCATTGCCTACGTTTGGATATTCAAAGATTGCCAGATACCGTTTGGATTAATAAGTTACCACAAACACATAGTCATACAAACAATAGAACTTACTCACACATTGCAAATGCGATATATATATACAAAATATTTACATAAGTATACAGTTGGAATCGTGTGTGTCAAAGGTCTAACGTATAATTTTAGTGCTTTATGTATTATTTGATACTAAATAAAATGAAAGGGAATGCATCTTTTACATTTTTTTTGTTTTTTTGTTTGTTTTGTTTTGAATTTTTTAATTAATTAATGTTTTTTCCTTGTACGATATGAAATTGAAAGGATTTTCAATAGGTTTTCATGTTCATTTGATTTCAAATCCTTGAAATAAGTGATTTTAATTACTCAGAAAAGTATTTGTATTTACAATATTATCACATATTAACGCTTTTAGTAAGAAATAATGTAAGTAGTTTTCTAATTAGATTTGTGTCATTAAAATAATTTTCCATTATCACATGTATAGATTGAATGATTGATAGATACACAGACTAATATGCAGAAATTATATATTTAAACCAATGCCAACAGATACTACTTAGTTATAACTTTAGCTTGATGCTCATATTGCATGTGCGTCAAAGATCCCATAAAGTGCATTTCGAAATGATCGGCGAGATGTAGAAAATCGATTTATTGTTGACATGTCCAACCATCCATCTGCCTGTATCCTTGCATAATAGGCTTCTAGTTGCTAAACTACAACTAGACGGTTGGTGCACACTGGTCAGAAACCTATAGGGTCCTCATTTCCGAATAAGAATATTAGTGCCATTTTTAATATCAAAAGTTAACAATTTAGCAGATAGTGTTCGATGAAAGAATTTGTACACGTATCGAAAAATAGGATGCTTGGTGATGAACGAATTAATATAGGTGTTTTAAATTGAGTGTGATGTCAGAACTGGCTGACGATACCAAGGCGACTTTCTGAAATCCCAATGATGCATATACATATACATGAACATTCTCGTGCCCAGAGTTGTAAATGCAGTAATTCACTAGGAAGCGTACCACGAGAAAAATTTCAGCTGATTAAAAGCAGTAGGAACGTAGCCGTATGCTGTTGAATAAATGAAATACGATTAGCGACAAAAACGTTAAGCTTTGCTGATTCAGTATTTAGCCAGGCCACTGCACTGGACTGTCGAATCCGACCAGCAATGATATGAACACATATAAATGTTTGTTTTTGATATTTCCAGCAACAATTTTTATAGCAACTTTGCTGCACAAAGCTCAAGTTTATGTATTGTAACAGTCCTTAAAGGTGCCACCCTAGATTTGGAGCATAGCAATTGTACACACATCTTGCCATCCATGTATTTGTATTAGCGATTTAACGAACATCACACATCGAGGAAATGACAATTGCTTAGCAGCGCCTAAGTCATGCTATTCCATCTAGTATCGAGATTTGCTGGCAAACTTTCGTCCCAATTTAGACCTTCTATCCAGAGACGCTAAAGGGAAATCTTGGCTTTAGATATGACGGGACCAATCAAACCAAAAGGTTTTGCCTAATATAAGATTTCCTGTAGCAAGAAGATTCTTATTGTGGTGCATGATGTCTAAGACTTCCTGCTTCATGTTGCCACCTGTGATAAGATCATCGACCTAAAAGTCACGCCGTACGATTAAAGAACCCAAAAGATAGCTATCAGATTCGTCAAGAGCCAGTTGATGCATTGTGCGAATGATCAGATATGAAGCTGCCTTGGCTCTATGAGTCACTGTATCTAATTTGAAAACTTGGATCTTGTCATTAGGCGAATTGCGCCATAGTATACACTGAAGATATGATGATACATTCTACATACATCCCCAGTGAGAGTTATCAGGAAAGATCGAAACATCAATATAACTTGGAACAAAGTAGGTTGAATAGTGGGACCTGCTATGAGTAGGTTGTTTAGTGAGAATCCTGAAGACGATTTTGCAGAGCCATCAAAAACCACACGATGATGAGGTAAAAAATACTAACAATGTGATCGATAAGAACCCTCCACCAACGACATTTGATTTAATTGCAAATATTCTTTCAAGAATGCCGCATTGAAAGAGCATTAAAATGAGCTTTCGCTATAGATTATCAAAATTCCGAAAGGCCTACTGGTATGAGTCTCCTAAAATATCAGCTGGGTAAACAAAATGAATATTCCCCAGTTGACAATGCAATCAATTTCTTCTTGAGTATTTTCTATACTTGCTTGACTTACAGATTCAATATCCCAAAACGTTTGAGTACTCCTCGAGTTTAATAGATTCATCAGGAGAGTGAACATTTCTGCAATGAGCGGATAATAATGAATGCTTTACTTGGAGGTTTAGATTTTAATTTGCTCACCTGTTAACAAGGAATTACCATTGCATGCTGGACATTCTCAAGCATCTGACAGCGCCTTTCTAAAAATTATGATAAACCTTGCAATGAGGCAATCTCTGTTAGAGATGCATATTTTTCCTATTTGATTGTGTTGATGTATCGAGTTTCTGAAGAACGTTGTATATGATGATATTGTCAGCAATCTGCTCCCTTGTACCCAGTGCTTCCAATGTTCATATATGAGAATGCAGAGAATCTGAAAGCTGCCTCAACGATTCAATTGAAGATGTCTCTACTTGATTCATCCCCAGCTTTTTTCTGTTATGTGCTTGAAATATTAAACTTTTATTGTTAAATCTGTCTTTTAATAAAGTCATTGCACTGTCATAGTTACCATCTGTGATTTCCAATGAGCGAATGGTGTCAAGCCCTTTAACCATGAGCGCAGGTGCTGGAACCTTTCAACCTTTGTCAACTCGGCTTCTTTATCGATGACAGTAGAAAATATGGATATAAAATCAATCAGTCTACTGAGGTGGACTGATTTAACCAGCTGCTGTAAATAAACTGGTTGACAGATCGCGCTTTTTTTGGCATAGTAATTAAGGACAGCCCTACCAATATACAGAAAAAAAAACACCTAAAAAATACTTAACAAGCAATTTAAATGACAAATTCTAGGTACTTTATTGTCTTAAGGTATATTCACACAAGTCGCGAAACAATGGTATTTTTGGGAAACTGATCTGCGCAGGTCTGGTCAGCTTACTCGCTGGACTTAAGTAAATGTTACAGTTCCTCTTTCATAATGCACCAAAAATGAAAATAAAGCAGTCTTTTGTAGCTTATTCTTTGCGCAATAATTCACTTTCTTTGTTTTTGTTAAAATATAAACCACGCTGATTTGGCAAGGGTTATAAGTAAAATTTTGGAGTTGCCCTAAAAATTTGATAAGAACCTTGTAATTCATTTTATAGGAAACACAAGGGTGACAGCTTTTAGACTGACTTACACAGATACAGTTACTTATTGGGATCGATGAAGGATCAGAAAGATTGTTGATAAAATGATGCACAAAAATATAAAAGTCTCCTTGTAACTAGTGAGGGTCAGTGACACATATGTTGTAAAATATCTTCCTGTTCATGATTGATTGTCCACAACTGTAGCAGAAATCAATGCTGGTCAGGTGAAGCCTTTGGGTATGTGTGATTATGATGCAATTATCCGTCAAAGCCAAGATTGCTGCAATGGTGTTTTTCAATTTAATGAGGTCAATATATACAAAAGAAATAAAAGAAGAATAAAATAGTAGGCATGTTAAATAAATTTTTTTTTTCTTCTTTTTTTTTTTGGTTAATAAACCCATCAAGTTATCCATGAATATTTTGTCAAATACATATAAAAAATTTTTTATGTAACAAACAATAATGATAATTTTACAAAGAAGAGTAAACTAAATAATTTTAAATCATTATGAATTCCTGTATTTTTTCATCAAATTTATTTTATTATATTTTATTGAAGATACTTTTTTTTTTATTTGTTCTACTTTTTGAAATTTCTGCGGATGTTATTGTTGGTAAATATGAATGTTTTTATTTATTAAATATGTAACAAATACAATATAAAAGAAAATGGTGCAATCATTACAGATTAAGATGATCCACTTGCTTCCATATTCATGGCTTTTATAGTGAGGACATATCATCAATGCCAAAAACATAGATTGCCGGATGCAGACGGACAGGACAGTGAACGCTTGTTACGCATGCTATTGCCAGAGGGACACGATTTACGCGTACACACTTTCCTACATGGATCAATCGATCGCGAAACACTACCTCTACGTAAGAAAACAAATGCCACGGCAAGACCAAACACTCATGTGCAGAGCACTGCCAAAATGATCTAATCGATCGGAACAACAAGTGCATCAACCAAACGGTTTTCGTGTGCTTGGTATTAGCACTTTCAATGCTGATACGTGGTCCGATGGAATTCGATCAACATAGGAAGACAGTATTAAATTAAAAAAAAAGTGAGTGGTATCCATAGCCCTGACCAACCACTAGAAGACAAGATGCTCAGGTACTTGTGGCGATTCCGGCATATTTTTGGAAGTTGCCCGTCTTGTATATGCTGCAGTGTATTCTTCTAAATCGAACGGAAGAGACATGATCACATTTGGTACTATTTGAACTCTACGAATACGATGCCACACCACTGGCTGATGTCAACAGAACTTGTACATGAAAAACCATGCAATGATGGCCACAGCAACGGTGAAACCTAAAGATTTTATAACCCAGTGTCAAATACACTCAACCCACAAATCACAATTACGATATGTAATTGTAATCCGGGCTCCTTGTGAGCGCAGCTCCATTCAGAACAAAATTTTTAATCATTATTTTTATTTATTGGAAAATTTATGTTTTAATTTTCGTTTTTATTTTTATTATTATTTTTTTTTCTTGAATCATTTTTATTATTATTTTATTAATTGTTTACTACAAACATACATATGTAATAATAGCAGTGGTAAATAGTACTTTTGGTTCTGCAGAGTCTTCGGAAATATTATGTTTTAATTTTCGTTTTTATTTTATAATATTTATTTTTTTTTCATTCTTATTATTATTTTATTAATTGTTTACTACAAACTTACATATGTAATAATAGCAGTGTAAATAGTACTTAGGGTTCTACAGTCTCTTCGGATCTTAGCTCAATGAATGAATAACACATAAAATTTCATTAATATGATGGTATGTCAAAATTTCAAAAGAGAAAGAGGTGTTCATTTTTGGTATAATTTTTTTTTTTTTCTTTATTCATTTTTCTTATTATTTTATTTATTATTTATTACAAACTTGCGTATATAATTTCTTAACATAATGAATACAATAATGTAATGTAACAAAACATAAATGTATTGTAACAAAAACAAATATGTGTAATTTTAAATTTTATGTAACGTATTGCATCATAGACACGATTGGTTTATGGTAAATAAAGTAAGAAATGAATACTTTTGATTCGATGTTATTTAAAATTCGGGAAAAAACTGCATCAATTGTCGTGTGATATCCTGTTGTGGATTATGAAGGACTATTGCTCATTGTAAGATTAAACTTTTCGAAAAGAAAAGTTTTTAATTGTTCCGATTTTTCTTCAGCAAAATTTAAATTGAAATCACCAGTCAAATTAAGTGGAAGTTTGACATAATTTGGTCCGAGTAGAGCAAGAACCCCCTCACTAAACTCCAAAAGTGATGTGTGGATGAACAACCTTATGTCTTGAACTGAACTAGCCGGCGATATTAAAATAACTGTCATTTTTACTTGAAAACCGTTCTCCATCCTGCATGTTGCGGAGCAAATATCGCCGATACTTGACCTTTGTATCATTGATTCCGTAACTATATGCATACTTGGTGTAACAATGCTGATTGTCTCACTATGATTTTTTTTTATTGTTACTTCTCCAGCACGAACATCTGGTCTTTTGTTTTTTACAATGAGATCGGAATTCGGAATATGAAACTCTTGATCGTTACCCATCCACGTCTCACTGAGTAATAAAATATTGAATGTTTGCTGTTTATGCTCATGACTGGTTGCAGTGAATGAGAGAATGCGAGTAGAAATACACAAAAAAAAAAATCCCAATGCCGGATTCGAACCTCATGCCTTCGGTTTGCCAGTCCTACTTTCTCCACTACACCACACAGACATTTTAATTGTCTTTGCCTAATTAGCTCTAATATAATAATTATAAATATTTAGAGAGCTGAATGAAATAGTCCAAGTAGACAAAATTTAAGGTGCATGTGTTAGTTTACGAATTTCGTAAACACTTACATGCTGTAAATTTTATTTGTTGGTTTACTTTTAGTTTCTTGATCATTATCATCATCATGTTTATTTGTTGATCATTATCATCATTATGTTTATTTGGTGATCATTTGGTTTGAAAATACGAAGGAGAGGAGCAGTAAAAAGAAAATTTTGTGGAGACTGATGACTAGAAAAAAAAAAATAAGATACAGTTTGGTTAACAATTCCGGCTTTGGTTGTTGCCTGCTGGTCAAAATTCTATTGGGATACAGGAGTACGGAGTCCGCTACACCTTAAAAGGCGAACATTGAAAGATAAGAATTAACACTATATTATCGGTTTTCAAAAAGTTGGTTTCAATATTAAAATGTTCATAAAACAACATGACGTTCACGGTGTATGGGAATGGATCTGGACCATCGACTTCAAATTGAAGCCGGAATTAGCACCTCAAATGAAGAGACAACTACGTGAGTTGAGGTGATGTTAGTGAACTGCTGTTTTAATTTAATCATTTTTTTGTAAATCAAAATATTCTGAAACTCGTGTGACGTGATTTATCGATAGCAACAGGAAGAAAATTTCATATTTGCTTAAAAATAGAAGTGAGTGAAGTATAAAGAATAATATAGAAGTTTGTTAAGACGCTCAGCGAAAAATTAAGTATTTTCATATTGGAAATGATGGCATTTTCATATAAAAAAATTTAATATTAAGAATGTAATTTGATCAATTCATTTTCAAAAATAAATTGATTATAGAAATCTCCTCATAGCTTATGAAGTTAAAATGTGTTACGGTCAAGATCTTCCCCATTTTAAATAAAGATAGAGGTTATAATATGACAATTACAGGTTCATTTGGATTCTTATTTTTTTTTAGGCTATGGCCATATAGAATATGTTTTAGAATTAAATTCTATTGAGGCATTTTATTTCGATATTTCATAAACTAGGAAACTTTTATGCATAGTTACAGACAGAAGGATGGTCAAACATGAGCATATCAAGTACATACCTCGAAGAGCTGATAATTTTTACATTACAAATATTATTGTAAGCCAAATTGATTAAGTCTAGTCAGTCAGTCAGTTCGAGCTTTGTTATGCCGGCAAATGATGTGTCGGATCTTCCTTAAGTGTTAAACCCTCTAAGTTCTTTTTTAAACAAGTTTCTTGCAGAAATTGCCCTCCATTTCACCGATAACTTGACAAATACAATATTAAGTAAGTCTTCTTCTAACATTTTTAAGTAAGAATGATATATTTTTTTCTTTTTGATTTTCCAAAATGTCGGACAAATTTATTTTCACTTAAAGTGACCAGTGATTGAAGTTTCATTTCTCTTTTTATGGAACTCATAACTTAGACAGTCTTTTCTGGCTATTCATCATTAAAAATGCATTAGTTTCAGGTTGAGCTGCAATTAATTTAAAAGCAAAACATGATCGAAATTTAATGAACGGCAACCTTTGCGGTAAGGACCATCAATCAAAATGGCAAATCCTTTCATATAGGAGAGAAAGAGTTGTGGATACTCAATACACTCAAACCATTTGCTTAGTAGCATTTTAAGTTATATGTTTTACCATTGCATTGTCACAAATGGCAATGAGGTTGCTCCTGATGTAGTATTATGTAGTTATTGTTGATGATGCTTTCTTTTATCATTGATAATGATGATGATGATGATGTTGTTACCCATAGTGTTTTCGTTTTGATGATTATGTTGATGGTGTATTTGTATATTCCCTAAAGTGTTGTCTGTTGGTGCAAAGTTGCCGAGCGCCTAAAAGTATCGTGTGTTGCTACTGTTGATGTTGATCCCGGTTGGTATTGCAGTTGCAACAAACTGAACAAAAGTTTCATCTACATGAACATACACACACATACTACACATATGCATAGGCTTTACTATAGTAAATGTATAGATACAATAGATAGATGGATAGTTGAATGGATGTGGCTGTGTCAGCGAATGGACAATGTTAGCGAAATTTCGCGAAAACATAAAAACTGTGAGGGACTGCAACGCGTAAAATTGCGCGAAAAACTAAACAAGAAGAGCAGGGAACAACACCAACAACAACACCAACACCGTCCTCACCAATGTTGTTGCAACAATGTAGAATGGGAGCTATGAGTGAAAACGACAGCTGCAAAAACACTTCAACCCAAAATTCAACTAAAAACCAGTGGTGGGGACAATAACAAAATGTCAATTTACCATTTTACCAATTCTGCTGCACCAATGCAGTTGCTGCAACAATTTTAGCCAAATGCAATCGTGTCCTATCCGCTGTTGTCATGGATAATTTTGTAGCCTTCCCTCAATGGAGTTGTAAGCCTTCATTCCAAAACCAGATCTTTTTCCTTTTTATAGATATACTATTTTGTAAATACTTACGAGTATGTATAGGTATGTATGTACATAATGTGTCTCTGGTTGAGAGAGTACAAAGATGCGGCAAGTGGTTAGCCACATGAGTTGAGTTTTTATTTTTGGTCATAAAGTTGATCTATCGTTAAATGACTTGAGGATTGGCGGGGAGGTAAAGTTATAAAATATAAATGAGTGCTGAGGAGACCAGATTAGAGTTAATTTAATATCATTTCGTGAACATAAAGAACTTTTCTGGTAAAGTTGGCATATTCTTTTAAGCTAATTTGGTTTTTCCTTTGCAAGAAATACAATATTAAGTATAAGGTCAGGGCACTAGTTCTTTTTAGATACCAAAAGAAATCCTTTTACAGAGACTTCGTTGTCCGTCTCTCCATCCGTCCGTCCGCCCGTCCTCGGGTCATATCTCATAAACCGCAATAGCTAGATAATTGAATAGATCACAGAATGTGTAGTTCTATCCGCGCATTAGCAACAAATACTAAAAATAAAATATTTTCAAACACTTAAAGTGGTCCCTATACAAGAAACATTTTCGTTTGTATGGCAGCTATACGATCCAGTAATCCCACAAACTTGAAATTTGGAAAGTTGTTGGCTATATACTAGAAACTTATATCGTCGAAATTTCAGTTTGATCGGACCACTAAGGAGGGTACCTCCAATACAAACCCCATTAAAATTCTGGTTTTTATTAGAAAAACTTTTTTGGTTTTTGTTCTATCGAACTGAAATTTAGACACTATAAGTTTTTGATATAGGCGTTGCACATCTGTTGGAATCAACCAAATTGGCCAACTAGGAGAGGTACTTCCCATACAAACCCACCATTAAAATACAGGTTCTATTGACTATTGAACTAAAATTGAGACCCTATAAGTTTTTGATATATGCGTTGTACATCTGTTAGATTCAGCCAAATCAGACCACTAGGGGAGTACCAATCATAAAAAACACAAATTGGTACGGAACCCTCCGTGTCCGAGTCTGACTCGCACTTGGCCCATTTTTTCTAATTAAATTTTTGATTTTAAGAGAGTTTAACTGCTAGCTTAATGATCATCACTATTAAATCTTTTGGAATGGTACTTGATTCCACATTGTCATTTTGTTTACATAAAGGACAGAAGAAAAGCTATCTTGAAATCGAGTGTATTTACTGCTTATGTAATCTGGGAAACTTTCTTCTTTCAGAAGAAGTATGAATTTAAATCATTATTTCTTGATGAGTTTAATAATTTTTTTTTTAAGAGAATACAATTGTTTCCCATTTCTTTTTTCTGGACTTGCAGACTGTGTGAATGACTGACAGTCCTCCTGATGGCAACGTAACTATGTCTTTATAACAAGGTTTATTATTTAGTTATTTTTAAGAGGAAATATTTTCTTTAATGAATCTGATAACTTGAATGTCATTTTTCCACTGCATTGATGTCTTTATCCCATAAGTTAGTGTCCTGTTCACTATAAAATTATAACAATTTCCATTCCATTCATTCAATGCATTCTCTTTTAATTATATAAAGGACCAACAATCCCCGGACTATCATTTATATAAATTTGCATTATTTAACCCTGAACTTTTAATTAAAATTTATTTTAAAATAAATTTAATTTTTATTGTTATTTATATATATTTTTCTTCTCATTTATAATATATTTTTCTTTTCATATACTATTGTACAAGCAAACCTTAATTTAAGGAGGCATGTAGAATCTCATTGAGACATAAAATAAAAGAAGGTGAATGAGTGAGTGAAGACTCAGTATTTATCAAAGGCAATTCTGGCAATAACAAAACAAAAAAAAAAAAAAAAAAAAAAAAAAACCTAAGCCCGCATTTGAACGTGCACAAATGCAGTTGGTTGCATACGCAGAATTTCAAAACAACAACAACACCAACAACACGAAAGAAAAGAGTCCTGCATTTTGTTGCACCAAAGGATATGATGAAAGTCCCACCAAGCAATTGCCCGTCGTCATCATACTAGAAAAACAAGTGGCGGCCAAGTTTGAGTATGTACGAGTATTTTTCTATATATAACATAACATATCTATATACAATATACAATATATATATATATATATATATATATAAGTATGATGTGTGTATATTTTGTTGAATGCAAATGCGTGTAGATGATGTGTGTATGGGCACGTGTGTGTTTGAGTTGCATTAAAAATGCGCGCTTGCGTTTGAAAAACAACGCAAAAAATACAAAAATGCTCCGCCTACCAAAGTATGTCCGTCCAATCTTCCATCCATCCGTCGAACTGTCTGCCTGTCTCTCTGTCTGTCAGTGGGCCTGTCGGTATCTCTGTTGCCCTGCCTTCCCTGCCATCTATGCCTGTCCATAATGCGTGTTGGATGAGTGAAAAACTGCAATTGCAATGGTTGATGCTGTATGCCTCCTGCATCATGTTGAATCTTCTACTCCTGCTGCATATGTTAGTAGTCATTTTGGTTCGGGTTCCGGGACGGTCACGTGTTTAACTCATGGGCCCATCCCCCACCCCCCTTGAATGTCCGCTACTAATGGGAAAATGCACTTTTTCGTGATGTCGCGACACAATGTGAACATTTTTTCGCGCATATCGCGACTGGTACGTAAACTGACATAGAGTTTGAATCCGAGTTTGAGTTAAAGCCTGAGATGATATGTTGAAAGGGGGTTGATGATGTTCGTTTTGTTATAGCTAAAGCTTTGTTGCAACTACTTTGTCAATTCGTTGGGCATTGAATATCATTTGTCGTCGTTGTTGGAGTCATCAGTTGTTGTTATTTTATCTTTGTCTATGAAACATTTTGTTTGTGGAGTCGCCAAAGCCAACCAACTTCGTTTCCGCTTTTTATACTCGATCGAACAATAACAAAGTCATATTAATTTTTATGCCTTGCATGCCATGAGAGAAGCTTCCTCTTCCGTGCTAAGACCTTTTTGTTATTTGAAAATTTATACTGCATTGCCAGGAGCAGCAGCAGCAGCATCAGGATGCATTGGACGTTTGGTTGCTGGACTTGCAAGTTGCAACATTAAATCACAGTATAGTATTTTGTAAAAAATACAAAAAAAAAATTAAAAAATATAAAAAATTAAAAGAAGTAGCAGGTTGCACAATTGCAAAGCATAAATGTAGCATGTTGCTTATGCATTTTTTAATTGCATTCAATGCATTTTATAAATATTATTGTAATTGCAAAATGATCTTCTTATTTTATATTAAAGTAAACATAACTCAAATATTGTAATACATATTTTAAAAATAAATTGCAATTTTTTGAGAAATTTTGAAATGTTTGAATTAATTTTATGGTTCAATCAAAATGATCAAACAAAGGGTCTTTTGCACTTTGGAGCTGAAATAAGGCAATAATTTATTGATAGGAAACCGATTATCATATATAGATATAATAACAAAAGCTTTCTGTTAAGATTTTCTAAACTTAATTTATCAACAGCTTCTTGCATTTAATTTTAAAAATAAAAAAAGGAAACTTAAAGGAGGATTCAAGGAAACAAGATAACAGCCCACACCTACTTATGTCAACCTATTAAGTCAAGTTCTTTAACTCAATTTCAATTAAATGTTGCTGCCAACATATGACACACGAAACATCAAGAGCAAAAGGGTGTTAATAATTACACTCTCAATGATAAAAGTCAAATGACGCAAAAGGACAAAACATCAACAACAACAACAGTAACAATAGTAACATGACCTTATGTAAATAAGTTAGTATCAAGTAAGAACCAAGTCAAGTTAGTCAGTTAGTCAATTCAAGTTGAGGAGAACAATAGCAAAAACTAGTAAAAGAAAAATAGAAAATACGACACATAAAAAAATGCAAATAACGTGTGTAATGACAGTAAACTAACAAATGAACGAACAAAAGTACAAAGCTAAGGACATGCACATATTGTTTGTTGTAAGGTGTGTCCTTTGTGGCGTTTTGAAATATCTCAGGAGACGATGACAATAGTGTGGACAATCAACAAACAAGAAAGAAGAAACAGAAATAGAAGAAGTAACACACAAGTTGAAGATGTGTGTACAAAAAAAAAAAAAAAAAATAAAAAAATAAAAACAGAAATATGGTGTAATTAAAGTAGAGCAGCTTAAAGGGCATTAAAAAGGACATAAAGGACAAAGAGATGAACAACAAGTCATTTACGTTGTTGACCATTTTAGTTGTTGTTATTACTTTAGTGACGCCAAGTCACGTTGGCGTCGTCTTCTATGTCCGTGCTCTTGTGTGTATATAAATGATAAGGACAATGAAATCCTTGTGGCATAAAACTTAAAATATTTACTTAGAATACTGACTATTTGCATGTTTGCCGACATATGTGTTTGTATGGATAATGCGCGGTGAAGGCATTCATTCGTTCACCTTGTTTATAAGCCAAGGTGTGGTCTTTGTTTTCTTCATTGAATCCTTTGGGTAAGGATCCCTTTACGTTTGCCTTTTCAGTTAGTGTCCTTTCATTTCGTGTGTTAATTTGGTCACCAAGTGTTGTCAACAACACATAAAACGACAAAATTCAATTAAAAGAATGTAAAGCTTTCTCTTTCTTATTATATCCTTTGCATTTGTATGTGTGTGCGTTAGTCTGTGTATCTATGTTTAACTAGAAATATGTCTCTTAAGTCATCATCATCATCATCATATTCATCAGGATGAACACACCTTGTCGGTATCATAATCGTCAAGAATAACTTAATGACTTACTTAGTCTAAAGTCCAATTATCATTTTTGAGGTCAAGAAATTGCGTCATCCATATTAACATGCACAAAAATTATCAAGACACGCACGTACTCATACAAATTATACACATGCATAGTTAGTTTTTTATTTAAATATTTTTTTTATTATGCATATTCCACTTGAAATGAATTATATTATCTCTTTTGTAAAAGAACCCAAGGCTAATAATATTTATGGGTATTCATGATTGAAGTGACATGAATATAAATAAGATAATTTTCTCCAAGATTTTCAAGACTGAAATGTTTTCGATATGAGTGTGGTACATATCTATAGAAATGTATGTTTGATTGTTTGTTATCAACATGACCGCAGGACTTTCTTAGTGATTTCACGAAAGATAAAAGTCGTCAGAAAGCTATTAAGAGATAAGTCTACTTAGTTTCCAAGCAAGACCAACGCGAGCTTAAGAACTCAAGTGAAATGAGAAGCAAGTACTGCTCAAGCCCGTTTTTCCAGGACAGTCGAGCAATGGGAAGCAAGACTTAATACAGATACACACTTCACGCTGATTTATATGAAACTAGCGTTACCCGGCGTGCATTGCTACACCCCTATGCGTTAAATGGTTGTTTCTTCTAAAAAGCTTTGTTGTAAAATGTGTAATTAATAATTTACGTGAATCAATAATATATTTTTATATTTTATTACAACCTAAGCAACTTTAAGGTTCATTTGTCCTTTTACGAAAAAAATTATTAAAATTGGTTTAGTATATTTTCCGCCAAATAAAAACATTAAAAAAAAAAAAAATTGACATAAAACTATCTATATCTGGACAACAAAGTCATCTACCGGATCGAAATGTAGCAATGAACCTGACTGGTAACTCCATGAGTACTAGAAAAAGTAAATCATGAAAATTGGTCCAGCCGTTCTTGAGTTTTGCGGTGTCATACTATTTTTTGGGTTAATTTTTATATACCTATATATTGTATATAGATGAATTACTTGCATTACGTGCTGTGTTCAGGGCGAATTCTTGAAAATGTAATATTCTATAATGCAATAAATGCGAAAGTAAGTGAAAAGATTTGATCAGCTGGAGATGGGTTCGAACCTGTGTTGTGTGCACCCGGAGCCAGTGTTCCTTTTTTCAAGTCACGAAACAATCACACTTGATCACGGATCAATTTATCCTACTACACGGTGATTTTAATTGGCCGACGGGATAGACTTTTCCCTTTGGGGCTACTTGAAGTCGTTCGTCTACGGCAACTATCCAGTGACGATTCATGACCTCAAGAACATTCGGGACGAAATTCGGACCCTTTGGATGAAAATATGGACCCTATAGGTGTTTGACCCATATTCACCAATCATGTAAGTAAATTCAATACCTTATTATTATTAGGAGGGGTACCTCCCATAAATTTTTTTTCTTTGTTCATACTTTAATTATTCCGTTATTCATAAATCAACTTAAATTACACTATATACAAAACAATAACTTATATTAACAAATTGGGAAGGACAATACATTTAATAACATCTTGTAGGGAGGTCGATAGGATGTGATATTCTCAGCCGCCTCACTATTCTGACCCCTCCCTTTCTGCGTCTCTTTAAAAGGTGCTTGGCTAATACGTTTGGATGATTTACCAACATATCAATGTAGTACTTGGCCTGACGATTAATCACATCGCTGATTTTTGATATTTTCAAATCGTTTTAGAGGTCCGTTGTGCGCATAAACTAGGCCTGCAGTACTCTGACCTTGAAGATATTCGATTTTGCTGATATACCGTACACCTGTAAGTCGTAACGCCAAGCGGGAGCAATTATTGCTTTGTAGATATAAACCTTATTTCTTAATGACAATTTATTCCTATTATTTAGAAACCAACGCAATTTTCTTATTTTCTGTCCGAGCGACTTCGATATATTTGAGATATGCGATTCAAACGTTAACCGCCTATCTAAATACACACCCAGGTATCTATATCCCGAATGGTTTTACAGCAGCTGGTTGCCAATTAAGACTCCTGGACAAATATCCGGCCGTAAGTCATTTATTTTCGTTAATGCCAATATTTTATCTTTTGTCCAGACTTCAAAAGTATGCAGATATTGTTGCAGGTTATCCGTGGCTTCGTAAATGTACCTGTTTCTGGAGCGGATGGCCGTAACATCAGCAAACGTGGCGATGATTAAATCCTCAGGATCTTGGGTATGTTTACCCAATTTCAAATTCATGTTCTTACTAGGAAAACTTTTTTTTTGGCTTTTGTATTATCAAAGTGAAATTTGAACACTAGAAATGCCTGATTCATGTTCACCAACCATGTAAATTTCAAGATCCTATTACATCCCATACAAATATTGATTCAATTGTTGTAACACGGTTCTCTTTTGAAATGGGTAAAAGTTATGAAATCGAGAGTTTATTATTATTTTGTATTGTAGGTTTCATTTGAAATTTCAACTTAGTTTTATTGTAATCTAATAAGCTAAACTGGCTGGCTGGCGCCTTTCAACAAAAACTAATTCCATACTTTAAAATTTAATTACCATCAAGGTGAAGCCAAACTTACTGCAATTTGATTGTAATTTTTTCTTGTACTTATTGTTGTTATTGTTTTTCTTATTGTTATTGCATTTGGTAGACAAACAGACAAACAGACAGACAACTGCAAATGCAATTTAAAAGTTGCCTAAAAACAAACATTTAAGTTTCTTGCCATTTAAATTGCATACACTGCATTTGTAAGGAAAAAAGTCTAAGAGAAAACCATCATGTGCCTTTACATGTTTTAATCACCATCGCTCCAACTCCAATGAATGATGATAATGATAATGATAATGGCGATAATGATGAGAAATGAAGCAATAAAACGGAAACCATACCAGAAGGAAATCAGGTTTACGTTGTAATTGCGTTTTGTCTGGTTGAATGTCTGCCATATAAAAACATAGCAACAATAAGAACTTGATGAAGGAGAGTCGTGTAATAAGTATGCAATAACATTTTAAACAGTAAAAGTCGATAAAAGCAAAACACAGACACAACAGACAAAGATTCGAGGCATCAATATTAAAGAGAATGGGTAAGACAATGAGTAGACAAAGGGCAAAAGATGTTCAAAAAGGGTCAAAAGGATAACATGAAGACAACAAAAAAACAAAAAAAAAAAAAAAACTCAAGATGATAACAAAGAGATTGGGAAAGAGGAGTCAGTGTTGCAATAAAAAAGTTTCGACATGTGCCGAAAAAATACACGTTTGCCAATCAGTCAGTCAAGTTCTTTACCCCAAAATTTGTTTTGCCTCTTTTGTACTAAAACATATTATTGTACTAAGTATACAGACACTTTTTCCCATGTACGATTCATGCATTCATTCACCTATTCATTCAGTAGCCCATTTATCCCTTCAATCAGTCAAAAAATGCATTTTACAAACGAAAATGCAATCATTGTTGCTGTTGTTATTGTTGTTCTTCTTGCCAGCGGTTGTTTGTTTGTTGTTATTGTTATTGTTTCTGCTTCTCTTCATTTGTTTCATGTTGCAGTCAGTCTTCATTAAACTCATTCTTAGCCTGAATGTTAAATGTCTATTTGCATATGCGTGGCTATTGTAGATATTGTACATACGAGCTTCTATAGCCAAGGCAAAGAAAAACAAACCAAGTTGCATACAAATTAAAAAGTTTTTCTTTTTCTTTTTTTGGTAAATTTTATTCTGCATTTGTTTCATACCAACAACAATTTCCCCTAAGTTACTTAAATTTTTTGCTATTGCTTGTTCAAAAGAAAATAAATTAAAACAATATTAGCATGAAAATAATGTTAAACACATTGAGTTCTTTGTATTTGACTGGAGCCAAAGTATATACCTAAACCTTCGTCTAAGGAACTCTATTTTTTAGGAAATATATGTACTATTTTCTGTCAACAAAAAGAGTATTAATTATCTATTGACGAAACTAATCTTTTATTTCTAATTTTATTTATTAGGAACTTTAAACTACAAAAAAGCTATAAAATATTGTTTTGAAAATTATTTTACAGAAAGGAAATAGTAATTTTATTTATTAAGTGTTGGTAAGCCATTAGGATGCATCTTTGAATCACCGTCCTAGCTAGTGATTCTGCGAGAGGATTTAGTTGGAAGTGCCTGTCATTATATCAGCTGCTAATAAAGTTTATTTCCTGGTTCCTGACAAACTAAGTGGCATTACCCCATAGCTGAAAGGACCAACAATTGGAAGTTTGTTTTCATGCTCAATATGTTTCTCTTGCTAAGAAGCCAGTTCAGCCATTTAATTTTTTAGAAACAGGATTGTTGTAAATTTTTTTATATCAGGCGTCCATCAAGGTAAAAACCCAAATATTTCAAAGCAAACAACTGTAGTATTACCAAACTAGTCTGCAATTCTTTTCTCTTTTGTCAATAAAAAAAAAATAAAATGTCAACGAGTTCATTATCATCATAAAAAATTAATTCTTAAATGTTCAATGAACTCAAATAAAACGAAAATTCTATGTAAAATAAAACAGTATAAACAGTTCAATGAAATTAATTACATAAATGCAATAATAATAAATAAACATAAATAAAAACAATGATAAGAAAAATAAAAATAAATAAAATGAAAAATAAAATATGTAATAAATAAATAAATAAAATCAATAAGAATGAAAGTGAAAAGTTTTATAAATATACAAATAAATTACAATGCAAAAACAAACCAAACAAAAAAATATTATCAATTTATTGCAAATTAACCAAAAATGCAATGAACTAATAAAAAATTAAATTAAAATAAATTTGTCGTCTGCATGAGGACACATCACTCCACCAATATATTTAAACACTCTATAAGGTCATAGCCATTGGCACCTAACTGAACCATTGATGGTGGCAATTAGGTGAGCGTAAATGAGAAGGGTCCATAATGAGAACAATAATAACAATAACAGCAACAACAACAACAACAAGAGGAACAATAGTAATTATAAAAGCCGGTAAGGACAACTAAAACAAAATGGACTAAAGACGCAGTAAGCAAACCAAATAAAATGAACAACCAAATGACTGCATGAATGAATGACTAAATGAATGAATAAATAAGTGAATAACTGAACTGAACTGACCCCATTCCAAGGCTGTTTGGTGGCACCGACATCGACACCGATTACCGAGACACCGATATGACGCTTCATTAACTATTTCATTACGTATGTAGTGTTCGTGTGATACTTCGAGAGTGTGAGTATCTGAGTGTATGAACATGAAACATTTTGCTCAATCGCTCGCTGGTCGTGTGTTTCGTTGGCTACGCTATTCCACCACTTTCATTCAGTTCATTCATACATAATATTACTCATACGCTCATTGGGCCAATGCCACGCTTACTCATACATGCATTCACTTACTCACTTAGATCCTTTCCCTTTACCCCATACCATAGCTTCTCTTCAGCTACAATATTAAACTGAATCTGAATTGAAAAGCGCTCAAGGTCAAACCATAATCGTTGATAATGAAAATTATTTGTATTCTCATTCATTCGAACTCACAGCTCAAGCTTGAATCACATGTGTCCTTTCTCATACTTTCATGTACTCGTATATACGTGTATATTTTTTAATTTATTTTTTCGACAATTTTATTTTTTTTCCAATTTTTTTTCTCATTTTTTCTTTGTTGTTTGTATCATTTCTCATCATTGTTTCAGTTGTTGTTGTTGTTGTTGTTGTGTAAATATTATTGCCCAAAAAGTAATAAAAGTGAGCGAAAAATCACGTCGCCCAAAAGTATGCAACATATAATTAAAAATCAATGACATACATTTAAAACAACAACAATAGCAGCAAAAGCAAAGGATGAAGGATGGAAAGGAAGAAATCAAAATAAAAAAAATCACAAAATGCCGGCAACAACCTGATTTTCATATTAAGTGAACGCGCATGTTGCCAATGATTTCTTTTTTTATTTCTGTTTGCAATTTTTTACCATTTTTTTTATTATATTTTTTTTTTGTTTTACCATTTTTCACAATTTTTTTATATTTTTTATATAATTTTTTTCATTTATTTATTCCCCATGCAGAACAACTAAAGCAATAAAAAATAATATGTATAAAAATCAACGAAAAATACAAGCGAGAATCGACAAAAATGCTCAAAAAGAAAAAAAAAAAGACAATAAAAAAGGCACACACACAAAAAATAAAGAGGAGCACACATGAGCAAGGGCAAGCGAACTACATACACACACACACACGTTAAATCATATGTGTATGTGTAATTGTGTGGGTGCTTGGCTTTAGTAGTAGTGACTGTCGAATGCCGGCAAAATAAAAATTATAAAAAAAAAAATACAAGAAAGAAATTAAACACAGAATATGACGAGTTTATACTTTTACATATACAGAAATAAATATTTATATGTATGTGTGTATGTGTATGCATGTGAATGTATAAATATATGTGTATAAGTTTTTGTTATTCTCATTTCTTATTGTATTCGTATTGTAATGAAAGTAGCAGTAGTGTTTGATGTCGCCTCTGACTGCATTTTAGTATTTTTCTGTAATTCATCACAATAAAAAATTAAACACTTGCACTTCTTTATCTCTTTTTTTATCTGTTTTATTTTATTTGGTTTAAGTTTTTTTTTTTTTATTATTATTGCGCTTTCATCATGAATTTATCCTTATTTTTATTTTATTCCTTTTTCGATTTATTCATTCCCCAAAGAGATTTTTATCATGTGAAGCCAATAATTTATAAGGTGGAAGTTCGATGGCTTTGCATGATGTCAATACGAGTATAATTTCTTTAATTTCTTTTCATTTTTATTTTAAATATTCAGTTGGTGGATTAACAGACTTAAAATAGTAGTTATTCATTCAGGCATTTCAAGGAGTTGTCTAGTAAGATTAGCATCACAATTTGGCTCCTTACAGCTATAATACCATTGTATGTGGTATGATGTAGGAAAACGAGTGCTTGCTTTGTTGTTTTTATAAGTAGCCTAGCTTGAAAGAAGAATTTTCGGTACCAGTAAGAGTAAAAACTCATTACATCCCACAATATCAGTGACAAATTGACGTCAAGTAGTGTCCTCCTGCATCATGTACTTTTGAAAACGGAGAATGAGATTTTCGTAAACTATGTTTATACTTTCTTCTTCTTTTTGGGTAAAAATTCATATATTTTCATACATTTCTATATTCATTTTCCCTTCAACATACAAAGTTTCGGACACCTTATCATCTTTTATAGATTCATCTTGCTCAATTGATACATTTATTCATTTATTTTCAGTATTTTCAAGTATCCCATTCTGTTGTCTTTACTATATTCTTCTCTGCTCTACTCTGCTTTGCTTGCTTGCCTTTGCTATATTGTTTGTGCCGCAACCATGTGTTGCTTCACTATTCATGCATGCAACGCCGTAAAGTATGCATTAAAAAATGAGAAAAAAAGCAATAAAATAAAAACTGTAACAAGGATACAAAAAGGAAGGCAAAAATTGGAGATATAAAAAATGGTACGCTTGGCGCCAATTTTATATTTGTGTGCTTGGCTCCTTGCTTTTGTCATTATCCCTTACTATTCTTTTTTCCATTTTTGCTTTGCGCATTGGTGCAGGACTGTGGACTATGGACTGTTGTCTGTCTGATAGTGCCTGTAGTCTGGTTGTCAGTGTCCTTAACTTACACTTGTGCTCCTCTATTTTTGTTGGTCACTTTTTGCCGGCATCACGTGAAATTATACTTTATTTACATGGGTTTTTTTTTTATTTTTTATTTGTTTTTGTTTTAATATATTTTCCGTTTTTTTTTTTTTTTTTTTTGTTTACGAAATAATGCCGGTCAAACTCATTATATATATGAGCTCCAACCCACACATATTCTCACAAATGTACATGGGCATCCAATATGTACAGTAACAGGCGCGAAATTCCAACAACAAGGATATCAAGTAGTATGGCAAGGACAGCATCAGAACCTCGTGAGCGCACAACAAAAGCGGCGCATTTAAAAATAATTCGTAAAATAATGCGCTTGCTTATAGCATGAATGAATATGCCTTTGTATCTGTATATCTGTGTGTATGTATGTATCTCGGTATCTGCATCTGTGTATGAGTTGTGACCAAAAAAGATAAAAATATGTTTCAAAAAAAAGAAAAATTTTAAACTGTATAAATATGACGCAAACCGGTTTGCCTCACTTACTTGCCGGCACACGTGGTTGGAGTCAATTATATGCACAATCAGCTGCAATTGTTGACGATTTATTTTTGCATTTTTCCTCTTTTTCCGCTTTTTTGCTTTTCATTATTTTTTCCAATTTTTGTTACTTTTTGGAGTTCATTTCATGTTTTTTTTTTTTTTTGTTTTTTTGGTGTTTTTCTCTTTTTTTATTTGTGTAATAAATATTTTCACGCTTTCGAGGTAACACAGTACGATTGAGTCTATGACTGAGGAGGCCTGTTTGCCTGTTTACCAATTTGCTTTACTGTTTGTCTGTTCTTTGTCGGTTGGTCGGTGGATCTGTTTTTCTGTCCATGTGTCTGTCTGTTCATTCATTATTGGTTTGTCTCGTCGTTGTCTGAGTTCATTGAATTCATGGACAAATTTTCGGTTGCAATTATTTGCTGTTATTATTGTATTATTATTATTTCTGTTGTTGTATTTGTTATTGTTGCTGTTGACCCAATTATGAATTATTGACACAAAAAAAAAAAAATTAATTTCATTAAATAATAATTTTTATGGTAATTAATTTTTATTTTTCTTTCATTTAGATGATATTTCATTATTGTATTTAATATTGATTTTCTATTTTGTTCACAATAAAACACAACAATCAGTAGAGGAAGTTAGAAAATTTGTTGGATTTTTTTTTATTTTTTAAAGCAAACTAATTAACAAACACTAAGGCAAACGAATATCTAAGTGTGTTCATAGAAGCGAAATTATAAATACAACAATACTTATGATCGAAATTAGTTTTATCGGTTTTCAAAATATTCTGCATGAACATGAAACACTTTTGTATGAGTTTGAATCAATTTTCGAACCACTTTATCCACTCCGATTGAGGTAACTACAAAACATGCGTTTCGAATAAATCAACAGTCGATTGCTGTTTTGTTTTGGGCTCATATTCATAGATAAATGATTCATCACCTGTGTAGATGTTATACACAGCCCCTGATGCATATTGTTCGTAATTTTTTAACAATTCCTTGCACCAATCGATACCAGCCTTGTTTTGAGCGTTTGACAGATTATGCGGGATTTAACGTGGCCAAATGTTCATGTATGACATTTCTAATTTAAATATTAAAGCATGCCGCACTAATGCCGAAAGATATCTCAATCTCACATGATGATCTTGAATTCATTCATCAGTTCACGTACAGCAACGTTATTTTCTGGCAAAACAACCGATTGCTGGAGCAAACTTCGATCACATTTTAATTCGTTATACCAGTTTTTTAGTATTCCAAGATGTTTCTTTATTTCTGTGTAAAGAATTAAGTTTATTGAAGCGATCTTGTCCACGTCAAAATTTATGAAAAATGATCACAAGAAAATTTCCATGAGTCAATTCCATTTTTTGCCCAAGATGATGAATTTTTCAATTCAATGTAAACAAAACAGATCACGTTAAAAAGGCAAAATGCTCTATAGAAGTTATGGTTGTCTATATATTGTATATATAAAATCTATATATTGTATATATAAATGACCCCAAAAAATAGTATGACACCGCAAAATTTGAGAACGGCTGGACCAATATTGATAATTTTTTTTTTATATATTTATGTTGTACTCATGGATTTACCAGTCAGGTTTTTTGCTACATTTGTATCCGGTAGGTGGCGCCGTTGTCCAGATATACAATAGATAGTTTTATGACATTTTTTTAAACATTTTTTCATTTGGCGTGTTATACGTTTCTTTCTCTTATTTTGTAATAACTGAGCACGCACAAAACGATAGTTTTTCTTCTTTTTTATCTTTTGTTTCTGCATATGATGATCATTATGTTACTTGCGTTGCGGGGAACACTAAACAGGCATTAGGAACGCGCCCATAATGCTCTTTCGGAATCTGAACTCGCCAAAGTTATGCAACAGATCCAGACTTTCCGTGAAAAACCTGATGACGAATATGATTGAAGCAGCGATAACTAACGGCAAATATAAAGGAGAACACGTCCTGATTCCGAGCATTCCAATTATTCCCACTGATTTGCCCTTCGAATTCACACGACTACAGTTTCCTGTGCGTCTTGCTTTCGCGACGAAAATCAACAAAGCTCTTGGACAGTCGCTACGCATTGCTGGAGTAAATTTAGAGAATCCATGTTCTTCGCATGGTCAACTATATTTTTCTTGCTCTAAAGTAGGAACTCCAAAAACTCTATACATCTATACATCAAATCAGAAAACCAAAAATATAGTTTTTCCACTCTTAGTATTAATTGCAATTCTTTAAAGTATTGCTTAGGTTATCATAGAATATGAAAATATATTTTTCAAGCACGTAAATTATTAATTACACATTTTACAACATATATTTTTAGAAGAAACACTCAAGTAACGCATAGGGGGCGTAACAATGCACGTCCGTGTAATGCTTGTATCAAATAATCGTTTAAAAAATTCAACGGTCGCGTAGCATCAATCTTTGTTGTCGTGGCCAGAAATATATATAGCAACCCTCGTATAAATATATTGGTTATGCTAAAATCAAAAACAATTTTTTGTCTTTAATTTGCAAAGATTTCAAATAATGATTAAAATAAGAAAAGAATTCTGAGTTATAAAGATTTTATGTATTTACTTATTGGAAATAAGATTATAATTACATATTATAACGTAGTATTTTATAATAGCGACAGTTAAGAATGAAAGGAGGAAATTAGAAAAGTACAGGCCCAGACTTGCATTGAGCGGGAATCGAACCGGATCTCTTGCGATCTCAGCCTAGAGCATTAACCTCTGAGACAACGACCCAGCCAAGAAAACAAAAAATAAAAAAAAATAAAAAAAGGAGGGAAAGGAAATTAGAGAGTAAACTCCAAGGCATTCTAAATAAATAATTAAAATAAAAATAATACCAGTAAAATAAAGTAAAATTAAAGAATGTTTATGACAAATAATAAAATATTTTCTACATATTTTTACTAACGTTACCCGGCGTCCGCTGCTACACCCCCTATGCGTTAATTGGGTGTTCTAAAGAGCTTTGTTGTAAAATGTGTATTAAATAATTTACGTAAATAAATGAACAATATATTTTAATAGTCTATTATAACCTAACCAACTTTAAGATTCATTTGTTCTTTAAAAAAAAAAAATTATTGTATTAACATCGGTTTAGTATATTTTCCGCCAAATGAAAAAAATTAAAAAAAAAAACTATCTTTATCTAGATAACAGCGCCACCTACCGTATCCAAATGTAGCAAGAACCTGACTGGTAACTCCATGAGTACAATAACAAAAAAAAAAAAAAAAAATAGGTCAAGTGCGAGTCAAACTCGTACACGGAGGGTACCGTACCAGATTGGGGTTTGATTTAACTGATTCCAAAAAGTATACCGAACATAGACAAAAGTGAAGGTCTATGTGTGAGTTTATGACTTCCGTAAATACTTAATTGTTGCTTTAGTTTTAGTTTGTTGATCATTAGCTAGTACATTATGACCGATCGTAAAAGTTTTGCCAGGTAGCTGTAATTAATAGCCACAATAAACCAAAACAAATTAGAATTTTACCTGTTATCAATATTTGCCTGTGAAAGGATTGGTTTCTAAGGAATTGCGTAAATAAAAATTCTCAGAAAAACCACCGATCTTGACTTTGTTTTGGCGTATGGTTCTATAAATTGGCTGGGCAGATCTACACGGGTATCATTTTGCATCCAACTCAACTCGAGGACGTTCAAAAGTAAAGTGGAAGTACTGCAAATATATTACAAAAAAAAAAAAAAAAAATGGCAGATTACAGTATGTTTATTGGGAGAAAATGCAATATTCCCAATGAAACATACCAGAAGAACTTCGAGGATCTCCGAAGTAAGTTTTATTTAAATTTTTGCTTTTTATTTACAGATGGATCGTGCGCCAATGGCAACGCAAGCTTCGCCGTGACAACGGAGAGTGAATCTGTCATGGCTGGGATGTGCCCTCCAGGCTCCAGCATCCATGATGCTGAAATGACTGCATTATATTATGCAGTCATTTCAGCAACGAGGATGCCTGGCCTGGTATGCATAGCATCAGATGCGATGTTTTGCCTTAGGGAAGTGGACAATCCCTATTCAACCGGATGGACTGCGTCTGAAATAAGAAGGATTTTAAGTCGTTTTAACCACAGAATTAAATTAATGTGGGTCCCCAGTCATGTGGGACTGAGAGGAAACGAGCTGGCTGACCGAATTGCAAAGGAAGCGAGAAAGAGATACGAGCGGAGTCTCTTTGTCCCTTATAGGAATTTGACTTTGGTTAGTCCACTTCCAACATGAGTTATATACAGGACCAGACTTTCCTTGAGCGGGAATCGAACCAGCGAACAAAAAAAAGGTAAGTAAACTCAAAGACATTATTAATAAAATGGGCCAAGTGCGAAGTGGGTACATTTGTTGTTCAGTCAATCGGCCACTGTTACGGAACCCTCCGTGTACGAGGCTGACTCGCACTTGGCCCATTTTGTTTTTGTCTTTGCTCGCCAATTTAAAGCTTAACCTAATTCTTTTCTCTTTTTACTCGCCAACTTATAGCGTGGACTTTGTGTTTGTTCGTCAACTATTTGCAGCCCTTATCGCCACCACTTCTCCCACTGTGGTCCAGTGAACCGGTAAGCTTGGACAGCCCTGCCCTACACAGTCTAAAGGACCAAGACACACTCTACACTGCTGATTTTCCAACACCTGTTGCTGGCAATACATTGCTAGACACATACGCTGATGGCACTGCTTTTATCGGCAGCTCATCCAGTGCTAGTGTGGCATCAGAGCTCACTGAAGAGTTCCTGTATAGCTAACCTCTGGATCATTGGCGTCAATAGCTCAAAACCGCATCTCTGTACGTTTGCGCTTGCTGTATAACTTGGCCATACCTCAGGTGTGTTCGGCCTGCTACCTGGGTATGATTTTGGATACGAGACTCACATCGACTCACGTCGAAACTGCTGCCACCTATCGCCAAAAACTGCGGAAGCTGAATTGGCACATTCGGCCCAGGAGTCAACTTAGCCTGAGCAATAAAGTAACCATCTATAAGACTATAGTGGTGCCGTCCTGGAAATTAGTGTTCCCATATGGGGTACTGCAGCTTAGTCTAACGTTTATCTCATCCAGAAGATACCCTCCGCCAAATTATAAATGCTCCTTGGTACATACGTAATGATGTTATATCCAAGGACCTGCGAATCCTGTCGTCCCGTGAGCAGATCACGGTGACATTTCTTAACCATGCTCGGCAGCACTCTATCAAGCTATCTGTGTAATCTAACCTAAGCTAATGCAAAAATTCATGTTCTATTATTAAATTTCCTATTATTTAAATTTTTTTGTTTTGTTTTTGTCTATTGAACTGAAATTTGAACACTGCTAGTTTTTAGTCGATCTCCAACCAACCACGTTTTCCAAGACAATAGGGTTACTGGATCGTATAGCTCCCATACAAATATTTCGGTCTCTTTGTTGTCTGACTATGTATGCTTAGTCAGAGGAGCTTAGGTAAAAACATTTTCTACAGATGCGTAAAGAGTATGACAACTTTGGAATAGCCAAAGTTAAATGAAGTCTTATATCTTTTCCTTTTAATTTTTTTTATGACCGATCGTAAAAGTTTTGCCAGGTAGCTGTAATTGATAGCCACAATTAATCAAAACAAATTAAAATTTAACCCTTTATCAATATTTGCCTGTGAAAGGATTGGTTTCTAAGGAATTGCGTAAATAAAAATTCTCAGAAAAAATTTTATTGTTTTTTTTTTTTGTTTTGACGATAAAAATGCATAGTAGACAAACATTAACAGCGGAATCCGCCTTCTCAAAAATATTTAAAAGATTATTTTTGAGAGTAATTCTGGAATTTCGTTTCGTTCTATCGCCTGATCTGAACTTTTGTACCAGAAATGCTTTACAAATCTGTAGTGACCATTGTGTGCCTACTCAAAACAGACTTTCATAAACTCCTACTGTTTAATCTCAAGTACAAAAATCTAAGAAAATTAATAAAATATCAAACAGTGTTTTAATTAATACAATCACATAAATTCCGTTTCGGACTATATATTGTAAAATATTTACGAATACAAAATTTTTAATGAAATTTGTAAATTTTCTTGTAAAACAAATTCATTTTATCCATTTTATGTTGTGTACATTTACCATTTATTAAAGTAGCTTGGGAGAAGTTAAAAATTCATTTAATAAATATTCCTTGTAAATTATTTTAGTTTAAACTTTGACATATTGAAAATATTGGAAACGAAAACAGAAAAAAAAGAATCCTTAAAGGAAGTAGGAATACTGTAAAATTCCAAAACTTTTAAGACTTAAAACAAAAGAAGTAATAAAGAAAGGACAAAAGAAAAATGTCCATAAAAGCACAAAAACTTTGTCAATAATTCACTTGCAGTAGAGCATAGCATAGCCATGTCCTGTGCGATGCGATGGTAATCTTAAAGAACTTACAAAGATTGAATGTATGCATGCAGGATGCAGGACGAACGAACAATGGGCAGAAAACAGGACATAAATTCTTAACAAAGGACAACAGGCCAAATGAAATTGTGTAAAATCATGCCATAAGATACAAATAGCCCAAAGGGAGCCTAGTCTGACTGTACTGACTGACTGACTGACTGACTGATAGAGTAAACGAAGCAACGCACGTAAGGCAAATTACGCAAGGCGCCGCATTAACTGGCAAGTTAAAAGGATACAATGTAAAGGATACTGTGTGGATACATAAATATAATATAGATAGGGTAAGAGGGTTCACTGATTGAAAGAACGAACGGCCAGTTAAGCGACTAGTTTCACCTTTTGTTTGTCACACTTCCGCTTGAATACGCACAGGATAATATCACAGAGTGTATGTAAATGTCCTGACTAGGCAAGGACAAGACAATTTACATAGAAAACTATTCAAAGTGTTTATGAATTTAGTGTTGTTACTGGCATAATTATTGCCATGTGGCCGCTTCGATTGAGCTCTCTTAATACTTGTACGACGATGTCCTATGCGTGTTGGCAATTCTTGCCTTTCGTTGTGCCTAATGAGCAGCCGAGGAAAACGCATATTAAGCTTATCATTTTGCTTGCATCTCGTATATGTCTCCATGTGTGGTTATGTGTGCGATCTTTAACCAAAGATAAGAACTCATTACACCTCATAGAAATTCAAATGAAGGAAGGAAATCAAGTCTCATTCAAAATTTCCCTAAACTGTAAATATCCTTTTACTTTGCCTTCATTTCTATATAATTTTTGGTTGTTTTTAAGTCAAATTTAAACATTAAATCAAAGAACAAAAGACTTTGTCTCTCCCACTTATTGGGTCATGCGTGATTTTGTAAGTTTTCCAATGTTTTTTTGGGTTCCCACAATTTTCGAAAAGTTCATTGTTATTTCTTGAGGCAAAAACTTGCTTTTTGTTAATACAAAATTTTGTATATGGATATTGTCATCGTTAAGATTGAGATCTTTATGAAGTCATTCTCTTGATATACATGTAAGTACATACATATGCATAAGTGTATCCGTGTGGATTACTTACTTTCATTATTGAAGTTGGTTAGTTAACAAAAACAGGTTTTCAGCGCTTGAAATTGTTCCTGGTTCAATAAATATGTTAAAAGGACGTGATTTACCTTTTTCCATTACAAATTTTCTAGGAAAACGAATGCTTTGTTTCTGTGTTTATGTTATAGGATATTGTTCTATATAAAGAAAACTAAAATTTATGGAATTACTTTATTTTTTATGAGAAAAGTCATGTGAAAGGTGTATAAAGAGGTTACTTACAATAAAAAGACAAGGAAGGAAATAAAATTTGGATTTGTTGATCTGTTTAATAACTAAATATGTTAACTAAATTTCTATCAAAAGGAATGAAGGATGCCTTGAGAATACACTAATCCCAATTACCAGATTTATTCTATTAAATTTAAGAATTACATATTTGACTAAGTGTTTTCTTATTATTATTCAATTATCTATTCCATTATTATAATAATATACTGAAGGAAACAACTTACAAGAAAGAATCTTAACAATTTCAGTTTCCTGACAATTTAAAATTTTAAATTCACCGTTACTAATCAATTAACTCTTTCGACTTTAATTTGACCAGTTGTATCAACCCTAAGGCATTGGCTTAATTTCAATTAATCCTAACCAAAAAGTATCCAAGGAGAGAGTCCTTTGTTGTTGTTGTTTCAGTGGTGCTCATTTAATATCATAGATTGAAACAATACAATTAAAGAAACAAACTAAAAATCCTTAAAACGAAAAACGAAAAACAAAATGCCTTAAATACAGTTTGACCTTATTTTGAAGACGCACAACTAATTAGACACATGCCACACACATACATAGACACTAAAGAAAAAGAAAAGGTCAACTATAAACTGACCAAAAGGACGAAGCGACATGTGTTCAGTTATAGTATTGTAATTCAACCACCTTTATATCAAATATAAGGTGTGTATGGCCTTCTGCTTGCAAAGATTTGTGCTGTTGGACAGGATAACCTTACGCAAAATTGTGTCATAAATCCTATGAGAAAGGCAAATACAAATGGTAAAATTGCTCCAAAAAACTGAACTGAATGAACTTTACATCCACAAACGTTTGAGAAGGATTGTGCTTGATGATGGTCATGTTGACTTAACCTTAAGTGCTAATTTGCTTAAGAAATGAAAATCTATTTAGCAAAAGCAATTCAATTCAATCCAAATGCTTGTGTCACAAATATGTCTATGAGATGGATTTGGACAATATAATAAAATATAAGTTTAATCTGAAGCTTCTACATATGTGCATCTGAAATGAATAGGGAAAGGTAGAAAGGAATCATTAGAACAAAGTAATTGGTTTCAGAATACCATCAAATGTAATCATCTTTGTTAACTGTCGATCCATTGATATTAGAGTATATTATCTACGACCAACGCGGTTTATTTAGAGCCGTGAACAGTGATGGTTTGTCAAAGTTGAAAATCATACACCAACACTCAAGGTGCTCCGATCTCTATGAACAACATATACAAAAGAAGAGGACAAAGAGCGCAATACTCTATGTTTGCATTTGTAGAAGAAAATGCAATTAAGCGATGTTTCACTTAAGTGATTCCAACTGTAAGAAAGAATGCTATAAGCAGTCATCAGTATACTCTCCATCTCGCTCTCATGTCGCTTGTGACTCAGACTCAGTTAATAATAAAATTTGAGGAAAAAATACAAGAATAAAAACAACAAAAGGAAATTCGAGAAACAGCAAAGTATAAGCACCGGATAAACATACCAAAATATTTGCTGATGTTGATATATAAAAATAATATTTTAAAGAATCCAATGGAAACCATCCATTTTTAGGGTTTCGGGCCTAAAGGGTACCAAAGGGAACTCTATTGTTGTCATACCACTAGGGGGAGTACCTTCCATACAAACCACAATCTGGTACGGAACCTTCCGTGTATGAGTCTGACTTGCACTTGGCCCATTTTTATCTAATGATTTAATAAAAGAATATCTTAAATCATTGATTCTAATCAAAATATGGAATAGATTGTAGAGGACCAATACTTTCATTACCTCTGACCTTAGGATTCCATTTAATGCATTGCCTTCAATCAGTTGACTTTTGTTCATTTGTATCAGATAAATCTACTCTATTGTCTTCTACATACCATTTAAGTTCTTGTCATCAACTTCCCTACATGTCACAGTACATTTGTTAATTGTTTATTTTCGTTGCTGCTGTTTGTTGACTTGAAATTATGCAAATTTAAAGCAATTAAAATGAGAAAAACTACTTGTTAATTGGCTTAAGCGCACGAAAATTTACTCAAACTACAAAATGAAAAGCGACGAAATGAACATTATAGTCCCAGTAAAAGAAGCAAACATGTGTGTTTGCATTTCTATTGGTGTGAGTGAGCCAAATGTCACCAGAATCGCACACCCATTAACATATCCAAACTCACATGAAAAGAAAGTCGGACTAAGCTAAGCTAAGCTCAGCTAAGCTAATTAAATTAGGCAGCGACGTTAAAATTAATTCATTTTTTCCATGCAATCAACATTTACTTATTTGTAAATTCTTTTCTTTATATTTATTTTGCTAAATATTCTAATTATATAAATATTTTTTTAATCTTTTTTTTATATTAAATCTTGATTTCTTTTTTCCTCCTTTTACTATTGTATTAAATTTCAAGCCTTTTTTTTCTAGCAAATGAACTTTGGCCTTTCGTAAAAATTACAACAAACAAAATAAACAAGTTATTTTCAAAAGAATTTTTCTCTAAAGTATAGAAATCAAAGCTGCTTCTTTCACATACGATATACAGGATGCTGGCAGGACCTGCAGGAGATGCAGGAGCTGCTAACGTCACACTTGTAATTCGTTGAAAAAAGAAAAACAAAAAAAAAAAAACGGCTGCATTCATTATGAAGTCGAGTGCATGCAGGCACACACCCATAAACACATACAAGCAAGTACACATGCGATTGTGTTTATGTTTGTTTGAGAAAAGTCCTTTTGAGTTCTGTTTATTTGGACATGAGTTTTATAGACTTCTGCATGCATGCATGCGTATTTGTGCCTGTTTATGAAGCCATCAATCATTAGTAGCCCATCATACACTCACACACTCTAAGGCCTTGTTGTACCTGACCCATTACCATTCCTGATTCTCAGCCAAGTACCTTTCGTGGTGGCCAATTCGAAGGATTCACTCATACTCTAAACATAAATTCACATGCACACAGGACTGTTGTTGTGGGCAAATTCAATTGAAAAATGTTGAAAATAAAAATTTATTCATATTTATATGCGTTGAAATGTGATTTCTAATTCATAAATACAAACAAAAAATACTCAAACACAAGTTAGTCGCTTCAGGCTCTCATTGTGCGTAAGTGTGTGTAAGTCTGAGTGTGGGTGTGGATGTGTGTATCTGTGTGTGTATGTGGTCACTCTTCATATTTAGCTGCTGCATTTTCATTTTATTTGTTTGTTTTTGTTTTTGTTTCTAAAGTTGATTTCCATTTGGACTTTATGGAACTTTTGTTTCTTTGCATTTCCTTTATGAGTTTTCTATTGAGCGAGTTTATTTCCTCATTCTCTTACACTTTATCCCTTCCCTTCCAATGCAATTATTCACTTGCTTTCTTTCTAATTAATATTATCATCATATGATATGATAGGGTGCTTTGTAGGCTTCTAGAAAACCAGCCATTCAAGTAGTTCTTTGTAACGTTTCATTCGTTTTTTCGATGATGTCGATAAAAATGATGATTGTGATGAATGATAATCATTTTCTTTGATAAGCAATATTTTGTTTGGTAAAATTTTTTATGAAAGAATAATTTTTCAATAGAAAAGATTCAGAAATACTATGAAAGCATTTCAATCATAAAGTTAACCATTTTTTTTTTTTTCCAATTAATGTAAAATTATTGCTAATGCGAGTATCTCTTAAAATAAGGTTCCAAGAAACTGTCTCTACTGATTCCGAATTTTTTGGAAATTTGTGTGTAGATAATGATTTTATTATGAAGGTGTCGAGAGATGATAAAAGGTCCATTTATTGCATCTGCAATACATTATTAATTAATTAATTATTAATATGTATGATTGCTCATCATAAATCCTACATTGCCCATTATTCTTCATATCTTTTTAACGGCACAAAGTTTGTCCCTTAATAGACTTTTTGATAATTTTTTTTGAAATAAAATATAAATAGTTAATTTTTCTCAATTTTACTTTTTTTATAAAACACTCTGAATATTTAATAAATTACAACCAATACAACTTTCATGTCATTAGTCAGTTTTACTCATCTAAATCTCAACTTTAAATACAATAATTTAACAAAAGTAAAGGAAACATTGCCTTGGTCAATCATTAAGAAAATGAATCGAAAAGCGAAAAATGACTTCAAATTGGAATCAAATGAGTATCTGAACCCCCACATCATCATCATCATCATCATCAACATCAACTGAGTCAAGCAACGATCAAGTAGCGACCATAAGACAAAGTTCAAGTTAAATTGCAAGTGAACTTAGGGTTGGTTGCCTTAACTTCTACTTCTACTTCTGTTGGTGATGGTGATAGTGATGTTGATGTTGATGTTGATGCTGGTGATGATGATGATGATGATGATGATGATAATGATGGCTAGTGTGTGAGGTACATTATGCGTTTCCTTTATTTTAAATTTCTATTAAGCAAGTAATGAGAAAAGGAACAAAACGAAAAAATCTAAAGTTTGAAGTTCAGTTGGTCATTGAAATGTCCAGAAAGGTTCTGTACAAGAAAATCTATATGCATTATAAAAGTGGCAGTTATCGAAGGACCGAATGAATGTTTCCGCTTGTTTTGTACCGACGTACGTCAAGGAAGTGGCATAAAGGAATATACTCGTACTTGTTCTCAGATATTGTTCAAAGGATTAAAATAAAGTAAAAATACAAAATAAAAACGAGCGAAGCAAAAACAGAAGTGTGTTGGGGTGTGTGTGTTTGTCTATATGTGCGCCCGCAGCGAACGGATGAACGAGCGAACGACCGAGAAAGGTTCATGTAATCAAAGAAATTAGCGCCACGTTGCGTTGTTCACGTTTTACTTTAACTTGAGGCCGGACTAACTGAATCCGTTCGCTCGAAGTCAAATTCATAAAAAAAGGGTTGCATGTATCCCATATGTGTGTGTATGAGGTCCTTGTGTCCAGTTTTACTGCTACAGCTACCGATGCTGTCTAATCTACTACACGTCATAAGGTTTGCTTGCCTGCTGCTTGGTCAGTTACTTGGTCTTGTTGCTTAATCGACAACTCAAATTCAACGCAGCGTAAACGTAACGAATCTTTTCATGAATGTCCTCCTCTGTTCCTGTGTATTTGTATTCGTTTATATACTGCATGGATGGATAGATGGACCCCTTTATATGCTAATTTGATGCTTTAAGTATATTTATTCTTGGTCTTAAACAGTTTGACTTTTAATTTGTATTGCTTTTCTTTATTAGAATTGAATTCTGGACGCACAGCAAGGAGTTGACAATTAAAGCTCAATTTTTAATTAGAAAAGAGAGATTTTAGTCGTGAAAATAAAATAAAATCAAATAAAATAATATTTAAAATAAAATAAAATAAAATAAAATAAAAAATGAAATTAAAAAAAATATCAAAAAATCACCTACCTACTACTTAGTTCCCAATCAATAAAATGGGAGAACTGCATAAAATATCTCGATTTGTATATAGACAACAAATTAACGTTCCGTTGTCATATAAACAGGACAATTGACAAAATTAATAAAACTATAAGAATTCTTTACCTCTTTGTTAATAGAAAGTCAAAATTATCAAAACGAAATAAATTCATAATTGTAAAGGCGATATTTGAGCCAATCATGCTATATGGGTCCGAGGTTTGGGGCGATTGTGCTGCATGTTATCGTAAGAAACTTCAATTATCTCAAAATAAATTTTTAAAAATAATTTTTGATCTTCCTTTCTATTACTCCACTTCTCTTCTTTATGAAAGATATTGGCATGATAGATGAAAAATTCTGTCTAGCTGACATAAATTTTAATTGAAGAAATGATTATTTAATTACACTCTCCCAGTGTTGATTAATACTTAAGAGGCTAATTTACAAATTAGCTTTGTTAAGTATTGATTCTTAGTTTTAAATTAGTTCTAGTGTTTACGTTAAATTTTAATATAAGGTTTTTGCATCATCTATTTTCCTTACAACTAATTATGTCAAATTTTTAAAACAAATGTATTTAATGTACAATATAAATTATTCTTCTTAGTTGTTAAGTTAGTTTAATGTAACTAAACTCTATGAATGCAAAATAAGCTACAATACAAATAATATGGGTCCAATAAAATAAAATGAATGAAATGAATAAAAAAATTAAGAAAGCCCTTAGAATCCATCATTCACCATTTAAATTTCAAGAACAAAACTGAAAATTATAAAATGTTTATAATGTAAGGGACAAATTTCTCTTAAAATATTATGCTTTACAATAGCTCTAAGGACCTAACATCGATCAATTCAAATCGCATCTTGAAGACTGTAGAACTTAAAAACATATAATTTTATAATTTGTCTTTCCCTAATTCTATACCTTAAAATTCTTTAGGGGTTGAATTGCAAATGTTTTCTAAAGGACAATTAATATTCAAAGCATTTAGCTTTCAGTCAGCTTCAAAGACTTGATTCTTTTTGGTAAAAAACAGAAAGACTCGCTGTTTATTTTTTGGTTTGTATATATGGAAGCTATGTGATTAGTCTGATCTTTACAAATGTTAAACCAAGAACCAATTATCTGATCTTTTAGACTTCCTTTCTTAAAAATTGAAGATTGTAGGGTTTAGGGGCGAATCAAGATAATCAATAATGAAGAAAATCAGAGCGGGCGAGAGACTGATAAGACTTGAATGCATTATGTATATACATATATGATGTGATATTTTGGTATTCAAACATTCTACGAAACAATTCAATGTTTGTGTATTCACTAATGAAGGTCCTTTGCTTATCCTTATGGTTTTTGTCAAGCATTAATAAGTTGGTTGTGTAGATTTAAGCTTTTGTCCATGATCATGAGATCACTTCATACAATAGCTTTTATTAATAATTTTCTCTGAAGCAAAGTACACATACAAATCCTTTATCCTTAAAGAGGGAAATTTGCAAAGCTAATTGGACATTGAGTAAGTATTATGATTTTGATACAATCTACTATTTTTTTCATTACTAAATATGAACTGTATATAAAGACTATATAAATAAATAAAAAGTGCGACAATTGACAATTTTCGCCACTCACATTGAAGTCACCCGAGCATTAAAGCGAAACTAATGAAATCCGCAAACAAATATAAGCGAGAAACAAAGCTTTGGCGTTACTCAAAAACACAAAAAAAAAAGAAAAAAAAAAACAAAGTGAAAAATAGTGATAGAAAACAAAGTTAAGTACACAAAGGTGAAATCTAGTTGAAAGATTTTTTTATTTATATTGAATAAATTTATAATAAAAATGCAGAATATATTAAAATTAAAAAAAAAAATAACATGATACAAGCGACTGTTGCTTTGCATGTAAGTGACTAGGCGTCACTTCAATTCCTGCCTATCAAAGGATATGATTTTTGCGTTGAGTGACGCACTTAAAATGTAAAAATATATTCATAAATATAAAAAGTAATACTCATTTTTTTTTTAATATACTCGTACATAGTTTGTGTCTTTAATTTAAGATCTCAATGAGTTGTAATAAAAAAATATTCCTTTGTATTAATTGTGTAGTATGTATTCATTGGAATGAGGGTAAAAGCAAGTATTCTTCTAGCAAGAGGAGGAACTGGAATGGGAAACTGAGTGAATGACTTTGTTTGAGGCAGCTGATTTGGAAGATGTTATGCAAGAAACCTGTTGATGTTTATAAACAAGTAACGTTCTTTACTCTTTTTGATCTATAATTTTTATCATTTTAATATTTAAAGAGTGGGCCAATATATATTGGTCCGATTTTGAACAAAAGTTCTGTTTCAAGTGATAAACTTTGTATTTCATCCCACAGAAATACATCCAGCGTCGTCAAAACGCAGCTATGAGCAGGACAATGGGCATCGCCAAAAAGGCTAATCACACGTGGTAATATGTCAATTTGCGCCGTCTTGTTGAAACAATAACTCATCAAGATCGATATTATCCAAGTCCTGTCGCAAAAACGTATTGACAGCCTCAGCGCGATCTTCCGCATCTTTCAAAAAGAAAGGACCAATGACGCCACCACTCCTAAATCCACACTATACAGGAACTCGAGCTGTATGCATTGGCATCAGTATGTCGACGTGTGGATTTTCCATTCCTCAAATTCTGCAATTGATTTGATTTTCTGTTGTTTTTTCTTACAATATTTGGGTCATCGTTGAACTCATGTAAAGCCCATTCAGCAAAGCACAATTCGGTTCCAATTCCTGAACTACTTGTAGTTGGTCTTTGTACACAAACATACAGAGATCCTTGTAGAAAATCCTTCTTAGAGTGACGCGTGAAATGTCGATTTGATGATTTCTAAGTTAAAGTTCTGCAGTTTTGGCAATTGCTTCAGCTGTACGCATCGAACGAGTAAGCGGCACACGACTGGCATCTACCAGCATCCAGCAGTTTCATGCTTTTTATCCACTAATTTTCGAATTGCACGCTCGCAAGGCGCATACTTTCTTCGAAAATTTGTACGAAATTTTCGCAATATTTTGGCAATAAAAGATTCACATTTAAAATAAATGTTCATTATTTCCAAAGAGAAGCGATTCATTTTCTTTTAGCGGAAAGTTCAATTAAAAAACTACTGTCAACAATTTATGGCGCTAAAATTGATAGGTCTTTATCGAAAGGTAAAATAAAGTCGGTAGTTGGTTTTTTGGAATCTCTTAGTTCTTTTTGTCTAAGTCCCCACTACTTTATTAAGGAGAAACTTATAGTCAGTTGGGAACTTGAAGCTAAGTAGACACCAAAAATAAAAAAAAATATTAAATTGAATTAAACTCAGATTAAATCAATTAAAGAAGAAAAGAATATTCATACAAGAATCAAAAAAGCATAAAAAGGATAACAACGATATACTTGTATGAACAAATGAGTGACCACGATAATGGGAGACAACAAAACAAGAAAGAGAGGAGTCTGTCTAAAGGCATAGGTAACTAACGTACCTCTTCTTGATGTTGTTGTTGTTGTTGTTGTTGTTGTTGTTTATGAGACTGAAGCCTCAAGTAACATAAAATGCTTTTGTTAAATGTTGTCCGTAGTTTACTAGAAGGCAATGCACGTGTTTATTCTTGCGTATGTGTGTGCGGCCAACCATTAAAGGATTATAATGTGAGCCACCTCATGTGGTCTACTTTAGTGCGTGCTTGCTTGCATGCGTGGGTGCGTAAGTGAGTGAGTGAATATATATGTAAGTGTGTGGTTATGTGTGGTTGTCATTTGCCTTTGTTTTTATTTTATGATATTTTCTTCGTCGTATGCTTTTACAAACGACTCGCGTTCATTCCTGGTCATAACATGTCCTCAACTTATTAATAATTTCCAAGATGCGTAATTATTGATTTTTAATTAACACTTTAATGCCATATAAATATAAAAAGTATCTAAACATACATATACTTCACGTTTATTCATCATATAAACAAGATGTTGTCTTTTACTTTAGTTCAGGTAACGACATAATGTTCTTCCCTTCTACCTAGTCGTACGGTGGCTGCCATGAGTTGTTGTCATTGCCTTTATTGTAATTAGATTGTTATTAATAATAATATTGTAAAAGAAAACACAACATGAAGCATATTTTACAGCTCAACGCCTCTTGTTAACACGTTTGAGAGCAGGTATAGAATATCCGTAAAGCTAGAAGAAAGGGTTGGGCCTTGACACGAGTGTTCATGGAAAGGATAATGATGTTTCTTAAAGATAGATTTACATGTTAAAAATAATAATAATAACAATTAGAGACATAAATATATTCAATATCTGGAGCAGGTAAATATTTAGAGAATTTCAACAGTAGTTAATTCCAAAGAAAGAGCAGGTCTGTATGAAATATATTAGATTAATGGAAATTCCTTTAATAAATTCCAATTTTAACAAAAAGTATCATTGTCATATAATCGAATAGTCAAGCAGCATTCAAGAACTCATTCATAGTAAGATTTTGTCTCTATAGTATGGAACTATTTGCATTGGGTACGAAATCCAAACTCCTTTGATCATATTACACCATTGTTTTTTTTTTCTATGAGTGAACATGGTTCAAAATAAAAAAACAACCGCTTAACCATGGTTGAAGTATCCAAAAAGAGTGTTAGAATTCAAATAAAAAACTTATTCAATATTCTTTTTTTTTTTTTAAATTTTATTTTATACTCCAAAATACTTGAATTCAACATATGGGAAATCATGAAAAGGAGTTAGAAGAGGCTTTTACTTACAAACAAAAATACTTTTAGATTAGAATAAAAAATTCATAGATACCAATTATTTGTGTAACAAATAATAAAGAAAATAAAGGAATAACTAAAATAAAAAGTAAAGCGCAACTCAATTAAATTAAATGCAAAAAAGATATTCAGTACTTAAACGAATAAGTGAGTGAGTGAATACTCCAACGACATTACCACTTGGCTAATAACAACAACAAGAACAACAAAGAACCAACACACATAACTGAGAAGTGGATGAACATTTGGCGGACTAAACGAATTCCTAGAGAAAGTAGGGGAACCAAAGCAAAACGCACTTGTGACTCTGATTGCAGGCTCTCTAACCATCAGCCCATCATGTGTGTGCATACTCATCATAGGTATGCAAGACTCTATGAGTTTGTCTATAAAGTGCAGTCGAAAATACAAAAAAAAAAAAAAAAGAAAGGGAAATATAAATTTGCAACTTATTTTTTTCGCAATTTCTAACGCGCACTCAAAGTCACAAAGAGGCAAAGAATGAGCAAGAGAGTCAAGCGAAACGAAACGAAACGGAACAAAATGAAAGTCCAAAGGAAGCAAAAAATTGCACTCGAAATGCAATGGAAAAGTAAACAAAAAATTTTGGATAACCCTAGGCGATAGTAGTAGACGGTTGGTTCATCATCAGTCAAAACATAACACAACTGCAACTGACCAAAAATACACTTTACTTAGTTAAAGGCAAAGGAAGAATGAGTCTGATGATTTAGAGATGTGGGTGTTGTGGGGACAAGAGGAGAGGAGAGGAGCATGTAGCGAAAAGCTGAAAAAGATAAAGGATAAGTGCATATGCATTTACCTACACATACATATTACATATGTTACGCGGGTATTAAGTGCAATTTGGTGAAGTTATTTTTGCCCCTTAGTTTCCCTATTCACTCTTTATATTGTACTTACCCTGCATCTGTTTCTATATGTACAAATTTATGTAGGCTTAGACCCCGCAATGTACCATACATGTCAATGATGAATTAATCCAACCATCCAACAGACTAAATGGATACTTGTTATTCATAGACGGTCTATAAGAGTTAAGACTTTGGTTGATTCCGGGAAATACCAACTTTTTTCCAAACTTCTACCAATATTGAAAAAAATTCTTCAAAAAAAAAAAAAAAAATTGGAAAATTTCACAAAATTTATTATAAAGTGGATCATATGCAATAAATTTGAATCAACATTTTTTTTTATTAATAAAATTTCAATAAATTTTTAAAATATTTCCAATAAAATTGACATCTTAAACTAAACTTGGAGCTTAAGAAATAATGATCTAAGCTTGAGTAAAATAAATATAAACAATATTTATTTTATATTTTAATAAATTGTAATAAATATTTATACTTAAAATTTACAGTTTTTTTTTTTTCAACTTTACAGGGTAAGAAGTTTTCGTTTCAATGCGACCATATTATTTTCTATTTTTCTTTAATTTTCCCTATATTTTTTGCTTTGGTTTTTTTTTGTTATTTTTTTTTTTTTTTTTTTTTTGGAGTGTCATGCAGTGTATGAGTACCTTGGCAGCCTTTGACGGATCATGTATCTACCTCTAGTTGCATACTGCATTGACCACATAGTCGTCAACTTCATCTATAAAGCTTTAGTATGAGACCAGATAGACAAATAAAACAACAAACAGACAGACAGACCTTCGGAAAGATGGACAGACAAGTAGACAGATAGACAGACAGATAAAGGGACAAACAGTGAGACAAATACTTTGTGCTTGTTAGCCTAAAACCTCATCTATCTCGCCGACTTTAGGTTTTTACCACGCGAACTTATTGCAATCACCATCACCATCATCATCAGACTGCAATGAGCGCAATGTGAAATCCGTTGCATTTGCCTATATTCGCGTGTGTGTGTGTGGGAGTATTTTTTGCGATCCTTTTTGTTTGAAGGATGCAGTAGCGAAAAAGGGTTAGACATTCATAGATATGCATGCAGTCATAGAAATGTCTGACGACTGCATTGAGCCTTTATGTAGATTTTGTAAAAAGGACTTGATTATTTATTGATTTTATTTGGATTTTTTTTTTTTTTAAATAAATGTTTTGTGTTCTTATTTTCTAATTTTAAGAGGTGAAATTTAGTAGCTACATTTCGTCGGTTGTATTTTGTCCTGAGAACTTGATATGTTACATCGTCTCTACAATTTTTTTTTTTTTTTTTTTTGTTTGTTTGTCAGAAATCACTCTTGCGTAGGTGTGGCGCTGGTTTTTTTTTTTTTATAGAATGTAGTTTTTGTTGTCTATTTTTGAAAAGAATTTGTTAGCATATTTTTTAGATTTTTGTAAACACAGAAGATGTTAGTGTTGGTATGTTTTAAATTTTTAGTGAATTAAGTATATTAAGGAAAATGTTGCTGCTGATTTCGAAGTGCCCAGAGGAATCTACCTAGTCAGATGCGTTCGTATTATCTTTATATTAGTCAGAGTTTGACAAACTTCTATCTACAAGAAAGAGTTGTAAAACTGAGTGGGCGAAAGATCACACATGAAATATATTCCTTCAGTAGTATATCCGGTTTGGCAGGTAGCTAAATAAACATACCTACATGCATATCGATTTGTGCTGACAGGCAGACGGCTGTCGTCAAGGCTCTTTCGGTCACAGCATTAAGAGCAAAGCTGTCCGTACCACGGCGACATTTCTTAACCAAGCTCGACAGCACTCTATCGCGCTTACCTGAGAGTTGGGCAATTCTGATTTTATGTGGATAACGAAATACCGGATGAGCGTGCGAAATACCGGATTGATCCTACTTGTCTCTTTAGCAGTCGCTGATGTTCACAGATCTTTACGAGGCATCCTTTGGGATTAGAATTAAAAACATGAGACATGAGTTGGGCGAATGACTTGGCTCTGCTCCAACTAGGTATTACTTTAAATGTCCCTTATTCCTCCGCTCCTTTCAGTAAGACGCATGAACGAGCAAGCTACCTGTGTAACCTAACCTAAGCTAATGCAAAAATTCATGTTCTATTATTAAATTTCCTATTATTTAAATTTTTTTTGTTTTATTTTGTCTATTGAACTGAAATTTGAACATTGCTAGTTTTTAGTCTATCTCCAACCAACCATATTTTTCAAGACCATACGGTTACTGGATCGTATAGCTCCCATACAAATATTTCGGTCTCTTTGTTGTCTGACTCTGTATGCTTAGTCAGAGGAGCTTAGGTAAAAACATTTTCTACACATGCGTAAAGAGTATGACAACTTTGGAATAGCCAAAGTTAACCGAAATCTTAATATCTTTTCCTTTTAATTTTTTTTATGACCGATCGTAAAAGTTTTGTCAGGTAGCTGTAATTAATAGCCACAATTATCCAAAACAAATTAATTAATTTATTTATTTATTAGAACTAAGATTATAATTACAAATTATAACCTAGTATTTAGTATGAGCAATAGCGACATAAGCCTTCAGCTTAGGGGAAAATTGAGAAGGAAAGGAGAAAATTAGAAAAGTGCAGGGATCAGACTTGCTTTGAGCGGGAATTGAACCTGCGACTCTTGGGATGTCAGCCTGCGCACTAACCTCTGGGCCAACGAGATAGTCAAAAAAAAAACTTATATTGTAGATTCTAAATTTTTGTTCGATAGAACACCAAACAAAAAATACCTTTTTCTAATAAAAACCAGAAATTTAATGGGGGTTTGTATGGGAGGTACCCTCCCTAGCTTTTCAGACACTGAATTTTCGGTAATATTTGTTTCCGAGCGCAAATGGAACCACAAGGAACCCTATTGCATATACTTCTTTATCCGATCGTCCGTCCTCGGGTCATATCTCATAAACCGTAATAGGTAGAAAATATTTTCGAAAATTTAAAGGCGTCCCCATACAAGAAACATTTTGGTTTGTATGGCAGCTATATGATCCAGTAAACCCACAATCTTGAAATGTAGACCGTTGATGTGTACATCAGAAACTTATATTGTCGAAATTTCAGTTTGATCGGATTGCTAGGAAGCGCATCCCCATATAAACCCCCATTAAAATTTAGGTTCTTATTAGAAAAACTTTTTTGTTTTTTGAACGGATGAACTGAAATTAGTGTCTAACTATATGTTTCTGATATAGGCGCGGTATATTTTTTGGAATCAGTCAAATCAAAGTCCAATCTGATACGGTACCTTCCGTATACGAGTCTGACTCGCACTTGGCCCATTTTTATAAAGTGCTACTTCGAACCCCATGCCATCGGTTTGCCAGTCCTACTCTCTATCCACGACACCACGCAGACGTTTTAATTGTCTTTTGCCTAAATAGCTCTAATATAATAATTATAAATATTTAGAGATCAGAATGAAATAGTCCAAGTAGACAAAAGTGAAGGTCTATGTGTGAGTTTATGACTTCCGTAAAGACTTAATTGTTGCTTTAGTTTTAGTTTGTTGATCATTAGCTAGTACATTATGACCGATCGTAAAAGTTTTGCCAGGTAGCTGTAATTAATAGCCACAATATACCAAAACAAATTAGAATTTTACCTGTTATCAATATTTGCCTGTGAAAGGATTGGTTTCTAAGGAATTGCGTAAATAAAAATTCTCAGAAAAACCACCGATCTTAACTTTGTTTTGGCGTATGGTTCTATAAATTGGCTGGGCAGATCTACACGGGTATCATTTTGCATCCAACTCGAGTTAGAGGACGGTCAAAAGTAAAGTGGAAGTACTGCAAATATATTCCAAAAAAAAAAAAAAAAAAATGGCAGATTACAGTATGTTTATTGGGAGAAAATGCAAAACACCCAATGAAACATACCAGAAGAACTTCGAGGATCTCCGAAGTAAGTTTTATTTAAATTTTTGCTTTTTATTTACAGATGGATCGTGCGCCAATGGCAACGCAAGCTTCGCCGTGACAACGGAGAGCGAATCTGTCATGGCTGGGATGTGCCCTCCAGGCTCCAGCATCCATGATGCTGAAATGACTGCATTATATTATGCAGTCATTTCAGCAACGAGGATGCCTGGCCTGGTATGCATCGCATCAGATGCGATGTTTTGCCTTAGGGAAGTGGACAATCCCTATTCAACCGGATGGACTGCGTCTGAAATAAGAAGGATTTTAAGTCGTTTTAACCACAGAATTAAATTAATGTGGGTCCCCAGTCATGTGGGACTGAGAGGAAATGAGCTGGCTGACCGAATTGCAAAGGAAGCGAGAAAGAGATACGAGCGGAGTCTCTTTGTCCCTTATAGGAATTTGACTTTGGTTAGTCCACTTCCAACATGAGTTATATACAGGACCAGACTTTCCTTGAGCGGGAATCGAACCAGCGAACAAAAAAAAAAGGTAAGTAAACTCAAAGACATTATTAATAAAATGGGCCAAGTGCGAAGTGGGTACATTTGTTGTTCAGTCAATCGGCCACTGTTACGGAACCCTCCGTGTACGAGGCTGACTCGCACTTGGAACATTTTGTTTTTGTCTTTTCTCGCCAATTTAAAGCTAAACCTAATTCTTTTCTCTTTTTACTTGCCAACTTATAGCGTGGACTTTGTGTTTGTTCGTCAACTATTTGCAGCCCTTATCGCCACCACTTCTCCCACTGTGGTCCTGAACTGGTAAGCTTGGACAGCCCTGCCCTACACAGTCTAAAGGACCATGACACACTCTACACTGCTGATTTTCCAACACCTGTTGCTGGCAATACATTGCTAGACACATACGCTGATGGCACTGCTTTTATCGGCAGCTCATCCAGTGCTAGTGTGGCATCAGAGCTCACTGAAGAGTTCCTGGATAGATAACCTCTGGATCATTGGCGTCAATAGCTCAAAACCGCATCTCTGTACGTTTGCGCTTGCTGTATAACTTGGCCATACCTCAGGTGTGTTCGGCCTGCTAACTGGGTATGATTTTGGATACGAGACTCACATGGAGCAAGCACATCGTCGAAACTGCTGCCACCTATCGCCAAAAACTGCGGAAGCTGAATTGGCACATTCGGCCCAGAAGTCAACTTAGCCTGAGCAATAAAGTAACCATCTATAAGACTATAGTGGTGCCGTCCTGGAAATTATTGTTCCCATATGGGGTACTGAAGCTTAGTCTAACGTCTATCTCATCCAGAAGATGCAGAACGTTGCCCTCCGTCAAATAATAAATACTCCTTGGTACGTACGTAATGATGTTATATTTAAGGACCTGCGAATCCTGTCGGCCCGTGAGCAGATCACGGTGACATTTCTTAACCAAGCTCGGCAGCACTCTATCAAGCTATCTGTGTAACCTAACCTAAGCTAATGCAAAAGTTCATGTTCTATTATTAAATTTCCTATTATTTAAATTTTTTTGTTTTGTTTTTGTCTATCGAACTGAATTTTTTTTTTTTTTATTGTCCAATTGGATATGTACTATTGTTGTTCTACATCTTATATCTTAAATATAAAGGGAAAAGGCAGTGGACAATATCGAACATTTTCGAATGGTCTCTGATTAATGGAACTGAAATTTGAACACTGCTAGTTTTTAGTCTATCTCCAACCAATCACATTTTTCAAGACCATACGGTTACTGGATCGTATAGCTCCCATACAAATATTTCGGTGTCTTTGTTGTCTGACTCTGTATGCTTAGTCAGAGGAGCTTAGGTAAAAACATTTTCTACACATGCGTAAAGAGTATGACAACTTTGGAATAGCCAAAGTTAACCGAAGTCTTATATCTTTTCCTTTTAATTTTTTTTATGACCGATCGTAAAAGTTTTGCCAGGTAGCTGTAATTAATAGCCACATTTAACCAAAACAAATTAATTAATTTATTTATTTATTAGAACTAAGATTATAATTAATAATACAAAAAAAAAATTTTAAAATATTTTTACTGAACAAAAGAAACAAAAAAAAAAAAAAATATTAATGATAAGATAACAAAAATATTTAAACATATTTGCATAAAAACAAAAACAAAAAAAAAAAAAAATAACAATTATTCTACTGTATTATAAGTAAAGGTAAAGGGGTATTAGGATTCATTAAACGTTGGTCTAAAGAGTTTAATAATCCTTACATGACTAAATTACTTTCCACATCTTTGGTTAAACCGATTCTTGAATATGCATTAAGTGTATGGGACCCACAGTTTAAAAAATATATATAGTAATAGAATTGAGTTCGTTCAAAAGCAATTTTTGCTTTTTGCACTGTGTAACTTATGCTGGGATTCCAATATTAACCTTCCATCTAACCATAGCCGTCTAAATTTAATTCGCCTTCCTTCATTATCCAGTCGTAGAATTACACAATCTAATTGTAGGCAGTATTTTGTTCCCAGCTTTACTTGGTAGTATAAGTATCAGTGTTCCTTCTCGAGTTACCAGAAATTATTCTCCTATAGTTGTTAGTACGTGTAAAACTACTTATTTGCAGCATGATCCATTTCTTGTTGTATGTCAATCATACAACCTATACTATGACTTTGTATCTAACTCTATTTCTTCTGATCAACTAAAATCTAATCTGTTAACTCACCTTAACAGACAGCATTCTTTTAACTGATCAACGTAATTTTGTTTTTCTGTTTTTCTCTTTTCTTTTTTTAAAATTGTTAATGTATCTACGTAATTTTTAAGTTGAAAATGTAGCTCTTTAGTTTTATAGTGCATGCTTATTTTAAATTGCTGATGACTTTTCGTCTGTAGCCACAAAATAGATCTCTTAGTTGTATTGCATGTTCACTAACTTCAGTAGTTCAGTACCGAAGTGACTTGTGGTCGAAACCCAGTCATGTTCGGTTTTTAATGGACCCCAGCTCACGCGGACTCTGGGGGGAAAGTGGCGTGGGATAGAAAGTAGAGTGGAGTAAAACAAAAACAAAAAAAAAAAAAAAAATTTGATGTATTTCATAAAAAAAAATTAACTGTAATTAATAAGAAATCAAAAATATTTTGAAATATTTGCATTAAAAAAATATTATTATTAATCATAAAAATACAACAAAAAGTTTTTAATTATTTTTTTTATTGAAAAAAAAAAAAGTTTACATTAAGATAACAAAAATATTTAAAAATATTTTCATAAAAATAAAAACACAACAAAAAAAAAACTATTACTCGCCTGTATTATTAGTCAAGGTAGAGGGATATTAGGATTCATTAAACGTTGATCTAAAGAGTTTAATGATCCTTACACTACTAAATTCACTTCAACAAAAAAAAATAATTTCCATTAAACACAAAAAAATAAAACAAAAAATGGTCCAACTGCAACTGAGACTCGTACCCGGAGGGTTCTGTACCAGATTGGGGTTTGTATGGGAGGTACTTCCCCTAGTGGTCCGATTTGTCTCTTCCAACATATGTACCGCGCCTATTTCAGAAACTTATAGTGTCTAAATTTCAGTTCAATAGTCCGAAAAACAAAAAATGATTTTCTATTAAGAACCTGAATTTTAATGGTATGTTTGTACGGGAGGTACCCCGCCTAGTGATCCGATCAAACTAATATTTCGACAATATAAGTTTCTGAAATATGAAACTTTTGATCGTTACCCATACACGTCTCACTGAGCAATAAAATATTGCATAGAAAAACTATCTGACGATTCTATTTTTAGAAAATTTTTTTGAAATTTCACTCACTATAACGCACATAAAATTGCTACGCTCTAAAAACACTCTTTTTGTTTTATTTATATTTATTATATACAATATTTTTGGGTGGTCATGGTGTATGATGTGTCTTTTATAACCTCTCTACACAACTGCTACCCTCAACATTCTCGTGGTGTCCCCCGTTTTTCACAAATGAGGCAATGGCGACCGAGTGTTCAGCGGTACATCTGTTTCCTTTTAGCAGTACTGTAGAGGAAATACTACGGTACACTTAGCAAAGCTGGCAAGTTCGGAGACCTGTTTGATATTTGTTTGACTTAGTATCTGTTAATTAGTTTGCATTAAAAAGCCTTAAAAAATAATAAAAATGGGCCAAGTGCGAGTCAGACTCATACACGGAGGGTTCCGTACCAGATTGTGGTTTGTATGAGAGATACTTCCATTAGTGGTCCGATTTTACTGATTCTAACAGATGTAAAGCGCATATACCAAAAACTTATAGTGTCTAAATTTCAGTTTGATAGGACAAAACAACAAAAAAGTTATTCGAATAAGGACCTAAATTTAAACGGTGTTTTGTATGGGTGGTAGCCCTCTAGTTGACCGATTTGGTTGATGCCAACAAATATACAGCGCCTATGTCAGAAACTTATAGTGGCCACGTTCAGTTCGATAGTACAAAAAAAATAACTGCTTTGCTAATAAGAACCTGATTTGTAATGTCCACATCTAACCTCTTCGTGTTTCAATGAGCATGTAACAAGTCTGTAAGGTAGTCAAAAGATATTGATAAAGTGCTGTAAATACAGTCAGTAAGTTGTATAACGCGTCTGTAAAAAATTTCAGCTTGATTTGATTTATAACTGAAATAACATCGTTACATCGTGCTGTTTGTTACAAATATCATGATAAAGACATATTACCTATTCGCAATGTTGTGAAAGATATTTAAAAAGTGTAAATGACCTTTAACATTTATCACTCTGAAAATGATTATTAAATTATCATATTATATACAAATCAATTTAGTCATGCTTATTAATTTATATCACAAACAAAATTGAAATTTTATGGATTCTCACTTATAAATGCGCTTTCCAAGCTTTCAACGTTCATTCCAAATCAAAAACTTAAAATCGTGTTATTAAAGTTTATCCTACTTTTCAACCGTAAGTTTAAAACTCAAAATATTCATTACCAGTAACCCGCCCCGACTTCGTAAGGGTGCGGTACCTATATTTAATCTATCTATTTTCTATCTACATATCTATCTATCTATATAAATATATAAACAAACGATTTTAATAATATTTGGTTTTTAAACAACAAATGAATGGTAATGAAGCAAGTAGCATATTATCTGACGCCTAGTTACACACAGCGTTGATTCGCTTCAAGGATATAAATTTGAAGAAAGTTATGTTCCCCATCAATTGGCAATAATGCTCCAACGAAATGGTGAATTTGTCCTTGAATTTTTAATATAAAAATTCATTTATGGAGTTTTCATATTCGTGGTTACATGTTGGAACGACTGTGTATGATCTGTGTTACAGAAGAAAAAAATACCTTAAAAGTTGAATTGAAACCCCGTTCCTCAATTTTATTTGCACCAAATGATGTCATTTGGGACACACTGTTGTAACTTTGAATGTTCTTCAAAAATGATTTGACAGAGGTTCTTGATGAGCGTTCGTACAGGTTTCGACTTTCATTTTTATGGTTCCGGAACCAAAGGGTAGCAAAAGGAAGCCTATTGCAGAGACTTCGTTGTCCGTCCGTCCTTCCTCTGGTCATATCTCATAAACCGCAATAGCTAGAAAATTGAAATTTTCACAGAATATGTAGTTCTATCCAGGCATCAGCAACAAATACTAAAACTAAAATATTTTGTAAAACTTAAAGGGGTCCCCATACAAGAAACATTTTGATTTGTATGGCAGCTATATGATCCAGTAATCCCACGATCTTGAAATTTGGAAGAAACTTATGTTGCCGAAATTTCAGCTTATTCGGATTGCTAGGGAGGGTACTTCCCATACAAACCCCCATTAAAATTCTGATTCTTGTAGAAAAACTTTCATTTTTTTTTTTTTTTTTTGACTATTGAACTGAAATTTATTCACTATAAGTTTCTGATACGTACAATAGCAAGTGCTGCATGGAATGTGAACCAATTCAACCTCCATAAAGATGTTGATGAAATAAGAAAATTATCAGATAGATACATATATCAATAAATTGCATAACCATACCAGCAATAATTCAGCTAGAATATGATATACATGTTAGGCACCTGATAAAGTTTTATATTTTAGATCTTTGTCCAGTTTCATATTGGTTGAGCTCTTTGTCTACAAATTGAGCGCACATTAAATTATATTAACAAAAAAAAAAAAAAAAAAAAACCATATATATTTTTATGCCCCAGAGAACCGATCGACTCCATAATTAATTCCAAGGTGTCGTCATAGATGCAACATTGATTCGCAGTCTTAGTATTTGCATATTGCAAAAATCTTTTCCAGTCACTTTTAATATCGAATATGCATCAATTTTTAGTTTATTTTATTTTATTCTATTTTGGCTTTTGTCTCCTGTCGTGTAAGCATTTTTTGCGGCATGAATGAGACTCGCTGCCTATTATCCTTTGTTATCCTGTTGTAATTTAGTTGCTTTTGCTCTGCACTTGCTTTTACTCAGCGTAGTCGTTTTTACAAATTTTTACATTTTTTATTATTTGACTTTTGACATGTATATATTGTATATTCCGAGCTCAGGACTTACATGCCATTCTAGCTTTGCCATTCTTTCTCTTCCTTTAAATCTCTCTCACCTTTATCAGGCAATGCAGTATTTTTTGTTATTTTTTGATTAGCTTGTTCGCTATTTGTTTTTGTTATTATACCGATGATGATGTTGATGCCCCCCCATTCCGGTTAAATTTGTTGTCATTCACATAATGACATTTTTATTCCTTGTTTGTTTTTTGTGTCCTTTTACGATTAATCCTTGATTTTATTGTTTTTTTTTTTTTCTTTTTGTTTTTATGTAGATGTTTTTGTTATGCATTTTTTTCAACTTTTTTTTTCTGCGTACACATAATTGAGGTTACGTTCGATTGCACAAATTGCCAACATTAATTGATTATAGTAAATACAAAGCACCGAGATCGAGTTGAGTTAAATCGATTCGGTGAACAACTCGCCCTTCGGTTTGAATCATTTAGTCGTTTGTTCAAATATAGTAAAATTGTTGAATCGGTTTATTGTTGAAAATATTTTTGTGTTCATTTTTGTTGTTGAATAAAAAAAAAAATTTATTTATTTATTTTTATTGGAATATTTGAAATATTTTTGTGTACTTCATTAGCATTAACATATTCAAGTCAATAAATTTGGATTTCTATTAATTTAAAATGTGATTGTAGAGTTGTTTTTTGATGAAAGTTTCTTTTGAAGAAACTATTTTTATTGATTGAGTTGTCTGGGGCTTTTATTATGTTGAGAAATGTAAAGCAATAAGGATTTATACAAACAAAACAGTATATCATCTCTTGAAAGATGTTAAGAATTTGGTTAGTTGCCATCTAAATTTGGAATAATCCGAATATTGACAGATAGAATCATCATAAAATTAAAAATGGTTTTTCCAACACAAATTGTTTTCACATTTTAAAACTAAGTTTACTTACATTAAGAGATTAAAATTGAACTACCATGAGACTTTCCAGTAAGGGACGAATCACATAGAAATGTATTCTATGTTTCAATTTAGGGAAAAATCTGCAATCTTATGAATATAAAATAGTAAAGTATGTTAAGTGTTTTGATGATATTGAGACTAGTGATTTACTAAAATTTCTATAAAAAATTTCACTTCAATTGTTGATTCTACCAATCTTAACACAGTTTCCTTGTTCATTGCCTCATTCACATTTAAATGCAATTAATACCAAAGAAACCACAACAGAGAAAATCATATAAAATAATATTAAAAAGAAAGAAAATATAATTGTCCCTGACCAGGACAACATTTCAATAAAAATATGAAAAAAGATATATCCAACATAAACTTACCGCACACATTTGTAACACATACACACACACACAGTCACACACCCATAGATACTCAAACAAGGCAAATAATAAAAGTAAAGTAGATAAAAAAAATCATAACAAAAAAATAAAACCACCACCCAAAAAAAAAAAAAATAAATAAAAGGAAAATAAGAAGAAAAATTTCATTGTGGCTTATTTTTGGTCAAAGTTTTTACTTCATAGAGAGTGAGTGAGTGAGAGAGAGAGAGAGAGAAAGAAACGTGGGATATGTGTTTGTGTTTGTATACTTGTGCGTGTATCTTTTTACACCTCAATTTTATTGTCGCAAGATTTAATTGCGCTTTTTGATTGCACTCAGCCCACAAAACCCAAAGTCAAAATCACTCATGATGAGGTTGAAGAAAGGACATGAGATGAAATGGAGTCTATTTAAAGAAAAATATGAAAATGCTTTCTCATCTTTTTCTTATTTTTATGGATTATGAAGAAACATTTGTTTGTTGCATTAAAAACGCGTTTCGTTTTATTTTGTTGTCCATCGGATCACTCAAGATGATGGCAAATTGACCAATTTAACTTTGTTGTCTCCTTACAAGTTTATGAGTATTTATTTGTATCATTGTCTTTGTTGCAAAGTTCAATGTTCAAGGAACATAATTGTCCTCATAAAACGTTTTGACATTTAACGACATTTAATTGTCCTGCTAGGATATTTATTCTTTAACTTAAAACCGTTTTGTTCTATATTTAATGGATTATTCGCTTTTGGTCAGACAATTGTCACCAATTTGATTTTCTATATTTATTTGTTGCATAAAAAAAGTATCTTAAAGTTAATGTGAAAACCATAATCTATTTATAGGAAATTTTTGATGAAAACAAAGATGAAAAAAACATTGTACATTACTTTGTACATACTATATTTAGTGAGATCTTTATTTATTTAGCTTGAAAAATGAAAAATTGAAGACAGAAGTTTGTATGAAAAAAAAGACAAAACATTTTATTAAGTTTATTTTTTGGTGTCCTGCTCATATCAAATAAATATGAATCTTTCCTTCATCTTCATCATGAAATTCGGTTTTACTAAAATTATATAACTGCCATATGCCGTATCTTTTCAAATTGCTGAATTGCTGCCCCTTCAACCACCAAAGCTTATAGATAAATATCACATGTAAAGGGTAGTTCAGGGGAATCAATTTTTGCTGTGTGCTGAATAGTTGTTCTTGAAAGTTTTTGGAAACAATCAAAGCAGAAAACCCATGAACTCGATAAGGGTTACCATGTAATTCCATTCTATTTAAAGATAACTCAAGTGGCAGTGGAGGCAATGTATAGGTTCAAAAAACTTTTCTACTACTCCGTTTATGAGAAACTAATTCCATAATATCTATTCCGTGAAATAAAAATGACTATTTCGGCAATTTCAGTACCATATTCTTCTGGCTTAAATGAGGATAGTTAATGGTTTACGGAAATCTATGGTACCAGAAAATAAAGTTCATAAAATCTAAGTGATATTCATGGAATCCTGGCGTTCTTCTGTCATATCATGTCATAGCATTTAAATTATAGCCTTGAAGATATTAGCATCCAAGTTAGAAATAGAAGGAAACTCAAGTAAAACTGATAAATGCATATAAAGGAGGTTTGAGGATCAATTTCATTTTCGTCCATTCCTTGTCATGAAGGTTATTGTAAGATAAGATCTTAAATATATCAGAATGATGACTTTAAATCTGTAATATATTTTCTTCTCTTCGCCTGTTTGTTACAAACTTGATGACAAACTTATAATACTGCATACTAAGGGTAGAGTTTATTTATATTTATTTCCAGTGATAATTAATTTATTTATATCATTCCTCGCAAGCATATTTCATTCCTTGTTCAATATTACAAAAATTATACTTCGAGATAAAAGCGACATCTATGAGGAGTTAGAAAACTTCTAATGAAGTCTCTTGCATTGCCGGTCGATAAAGTAGTTTTCTACGGATAAATCTAGAGGGGTAAGACTATTTAAGAGAAATTAAATATTTAGAACATTACGAATCTCATTTCGACTCTTTTATATTCTACAACATTTAAACTGGGGTGGCTAGAAACAACCACCAATATGAAATGAAAAAGGAAGACATTTGTTATGCCAGTGTTGCCAACCAAAATAACAATAATTGTGTGCAATTGCAACAATAGCAACAACAAAGATAGATAGAACTGTGCAACATGCGCACGGGACATCAATTGAAAATTGCGACTAAACACGATGGCAGCCGTTGGCAAAATGGACGCGTTCATGGACATGGCTGCTGATGTTGCTCGCCTACGCCATCACTTGACTGTGTTTAGAAGCTTCAGAATGCGCAAGCGCCATCAAAAATACAAAGTAAAAGAGGTTACTAAAGGGGATAAAGAGGAAGGAAGGAAAGAGAATAGTAATGACTGACCGACGGCATGTTGTTCGAGTATATAAAGTGATAATCATAAATTGATAATTTGCTGAGAAAGCTACTATTCTGCTTGTGGATGCATTGCACGAGGTCTGTTGAGGAAGGCGTTTGTGAAAGTAGACAATAATTGAACAAGGACATGCGTGTAATTAATCATTGTTTATGGCTTATTAATGGGGGTTTTTTTGTTATGCAATGCAGTTGAATTTGTAGTTTTGCTCATGTCATGTCATGGCAAAAAAAAAAATTGAACAAGAACTTTAATTGAGTTTATACTGTAAACATGTTTAAAGGTTCTCGAAATTGTATATCTTCCTTTTTCAATATTCCTATTTAACAACCTTAACCTTTAACATTTCAAATCGTGTCAAACACGCGACAAATCTCAGGTGTCCCCTTACAAGATTCTCAAACAGGACTCTATTAAGTGGCTTCATAAATATCATAAAAAAGAATTCAAAAAGGTACCAAGGAAGACAAAGTGCACACAGGATACAATAAAGTGTTGAGAGGCACAAGCCAGACAAACATTTTGTCCTTTATGCTAACGACAAAACTAGAAAAACCAATACTTTAAACACAAAAAACCCATAGATAGGATAAACTTGTTTCTTGCGTTTGTCACAGTATAATAAAGAAAAGAAACTACGACAAGAAAACGGTATCAAAACCAACAAAAAAAAAAAAAAAGAAAAGAAAGAAAAAAAAAATAGAAACCAAAACCAAAGCCAAGCGATAACCTCAAAATAGACTCACGCCGTGGCAAGCCCAGAGCAAATGAACAAAAGTAGTAGACTCACATAGATTTACTTCGTGTTTTTTGTTTCTGTTTGCTTTTATCCCCCTTTCTTGTCGTTTCCTTTTACTTCTTGTCTTACAACAAGCTGCCAGGATTACTTTCAAAACACTCTCTGCCTTGTTTTTTTTGTCTAGCCACATGTGTCTGTGCGTCGTTGTCTTCTATGTGTGTGTATCTATGTTATTTGCCTTATGCATCCTTCTGCTTTTGTCTGTCCGTCATCAGTTTGTTTATCTACTCTGCCTGCCTATTCTTGTTCAATCGCTTGAACTAACTTACTGTCTGAGAAAATATTTGTACTGCATATATTAGGGCGTAATACAATTGAATGAAAAACCGAGAGCAAAGCAGTTCCATGCATTTTGTTAAATTTAATATCTTACAAACCTTTTGCGAAAGATGCCTTTGTTTGTCTGTCTGTCTGTCTGTATTTATTTATTTTCCTTTTGGCTTACAATAGTTTTTTTATGTCTCAAGTCGATAAAGTGTGTATTGCAATTAAAGGGAAATTCAAAATGAAGAAAGAACGTTTTCCAGGAAAGAAATTGAATTCAATGAAATATCTAAATAAGTAGCTTTCTATAATAAATATTGTATATGAATGCAATCATCAATGGAGATACAAATTAATGAACCAGAGCCAAGAGATTCTTGGTATTGAATTTAATTACTTTTGTCAAGTTAATTAACTTTTCATCATATCAAGTGATAAGGGTTTTTCGATCCAAATGATTCATAAAAATTTGACTAGCACTAACTATTCTGAGAATCACTAATTATCAATTAGTAAATGCAATAAAATGTACACATGTGTTTCAAATTGTTAGATTTATTATTCAATTTCCATAGAATTATATTTGTTGCTTTTACCTGCCGTAAAGTTTAGAGTCACAGTGCTGAGTATAGGTAGCTAACAATTAGCGTCCAATGGAATCCGGTTGCTACCTGCCTTTACGACATGTTTAGAAAGAAAGGTCTATTTTGATTGGTTTGATGTCTAAATTATTTATGATTGTTTTAACGATTATTTTTATTTATTTATTTATTAAAATTAATTATAATACATTTTTAAAAATAATATTGGGACTATGCATTAATTTTAAAGGTTGCACACAGATGGCGTTATTTACAACAGTATCGCATCTGGCAATACTGTAACTATATTCATGTCAAAGCCTCATCATTAGGCTTTGTTTACCAGTATCTGTCATTTCGCTGAAGTGTACACAACATAGTTTTTTTGTGCTCCGAGTATGTCAACTTTCGTGCCGTCAAAACGCAATTTGCGGGAAGCCTTGCTTTTTTGCTTCAATTTGAAGAAAAATACCACCCAAGCCCGTCAATTGCTGTTGGATGCCTACCCGAACCATACTCCATCGATTTCAACCTGTGAGTACCGGTTTCGACGCTTCAAAAGTGGTGTTTTTGATACCGAGGACAAGGAGCGACCTGGCCAGCCCAAAAGGTTCGAGAAGACGCAGAATTGGAGGCATTGCTGGACCAAGACCCGTGCCAAACGCAAGAAGAGCTCGCCGAAACGTTGGACGTTGACCAAGCAACCATTTCCAGACGTCTCAAAGCGATGGGAATGATCCAAAAGCAAGGTAATTGGGTGCCATACGAGTTGAAGCCGAGAGACGTCGAACGCCGATTTTTCACGTGCGAATTGCTGCTTGAACGACTTGGCCGGAAGTGTTTTTTGCATCGTATTGTGACTGGCGACGAAAAGTGGATCCATTACGATAACCCAAAGCGTAAAAAAACATATGTCAAGCCCGGCCAACCGGCGCCATCGACGTCCAAGCCGAATATTCATGGTTCGAAGCTCATGCTCTGTATTTGGTGGGATCAGAAGGGTGTGGTGTACTATGAGCTGCTCCAACCCAACGAAACCATCTCTGGGGAAGTCTACCGACGTCAATTGATGCGTTTGAGCCGAGCATTGCTTGAAAAACGGCCGGAAACGGTCGAAAGACACGACAAGGTTATTTTGCAGCATGACAACGCTCGGCCGCATGTTGGCACAGGTCGTCAAAACATACCTTGGAACGCTCAACTGGGAAGTGCTACCCCACCCGCCGTACAGCCCAGACATTGCTCCTTCGGATTACCACTTGTTCCGGGAGATGCAGCGTAAGCTGGCTGGACACCGCTTCTCTTCATATGAAGAGACCAAAAAATGGATCGATTCATTCATAGCCGCCCAGAAGCCGGAATTTTGGAGAAACGGAATCCGGAAATTGAAAGAAAGATGGGAAAAGGTTGTGGCTAGCGACGGACAGTACTTTGAATGATGTATCAATCCATTTTGAAATCGAAATAAAGCCCCATTTTTGGTGAAAAAAACCTTTAAAATTAATGCATAGTCCCAATACTATAACTAATAATAGACAACAGAGCACTAGCTACTAGGCCTTCGACTCTAAGAAATTATAAAATATTATATTAAATTTATGAGGTTATAATTTTTTAGGAAGTTGAATATCTTTTCTATATTAGTTTTCGAAGCTGTGATGAGGGCTGATAAGGGATTGGAGTTCGGAAAGAGGGCAACTGTGATACTTTGGAAGATGAGGGCATTTGTCCAAAAGGTGCATCCACATGACCGCATAGTTGACAAGAAAGGCGTGCATCCCCGTTGAGTAGATAAGTGTGACCAATGCCAAGTCGAGTGAAAACGGTATATTTTCTTCTGGAACAACTGTCCGAGTAGTGTTGTTTCTCCAGGTGTGGATTACAGACTTTATACCTGTGTTGAAAAGCCAGCCAGTTTTCATATTGATGAGATTTCAAGATACCTATTATTGACCTGTGCATATCCTTTTCTCTATGGAAGGAATTGTGGTTAATGACGGTGACTGCGATACTAGCTAAGCTGCTATGTCAGCCATTTCATTTCCGGCGATCCCTTTATGACTAGGTACCTATAATATTGTGATGGATGGTGTCTTGATGCAAGTGTCACGAATTTAACAAATAGTATAGTCCCAATTGCTAAGATTTTTGATAGCATCGACTATAGAGAGAATGTCGGTGCAAATAACTTGTTTTCCTCCAATTTGTTTCGCAATTTGCCCTGCCTTTAGGATGGCAGCTGCTTCGGCAGAAAAGACCGAAAGATTATTAAAGATGCAATTACATGAAAAAATATTATTTATATTTTATTTGATATTAATTAATAACAATAACTAATTCAAACTCTTTAGAATATTTATATGAATACTTAGAGAAATAATTAAGCAAACAAACAACCTTAATTTAGAACAAATAAACAGTACAGGATAAGTAAAAATTTACAGAAACCTTTATAAAATCATAAAAGCATCCATAGTACAAACAATATAATATTGTAAAATATAAAACATTTATTTCTCTGGTATTGGTGGTCTCTTACCAAAGCTAAGTAAGTAAAAGGTAAAATGAGAAAGTACTTCAGAATTTTACTAATTACGTTGATGAACAAAGCGAAATTTGAGTGATGTAAACAAAAGACTCTGGACTCCGGACTTCGGACTCAGGACTGATGCAATCATAGAATATGGCAAATTTTTCCAAGCAAAAGTTTTTCATTTTCATATTGTGTTGTTGACTAGAAAAACAAAAGGAGAACATTACAACAAACAACATTTAGAGGAAGATGAAGGCATTGTGAGGCACTAGAGAATTACCACAAGTACTACGTGAGTGTAATTGAAACAGCATCCCAAGCTCTCCAAATCAAATTAGATACCTTCCATTTGAGAGGTGAGAGTATAAGAAATACTTATTGTATATTGTACAATAGAATAATGGAAAGAGGTGAAAACTGAGTTTAGATGAATTGTAGGTATGTTTGTGTGTTTAGTAAAGTTGGAGTTACCTTACATTGGGGAGAGATTGAATTTTCATTCAAACTATTCAATTTCCTTTGCTTTCTTTCTTTCTTTCCTTGAAGTCCCTTTGGCAAAGTAAAGCAAAACTAATTCAATTACAACAAAAAACTTTAGGGTTCACAACGTTTAATATCCAAAATAATTTACCAAAAATACGTGAAAATAAATTTCATTTGCCAAACTCACACCAAATTACACGTATGTATCTACATACACATATGTAAGACTAAAACTAACCCTTTTCTTAGTTACTCCAGGGACAGACAAAGAGTCTGTCAGTCAGCACACCACAATCACCCCCTTTCATTTGGGAAAAGCTAAGCTCCGCAAAGAAGAAATTATACAAAAGTCATTTTGCACAAACTATCCCATGTTCGCTTTTACTTAATATTAGCTTTGCCATTTTATTGTCCTTCCTGGGATTTGTTCAAATGTCCTGCTTCTACTTCTTTACTAACAAAATTCGTACATGTGTGGGACGAGGGCTGATTTTATGTCCATGGCAAACTAAAGACGCCATATTAGAAAATTTTATTATAGTAAATTTTTGCGCATGCAAAATAGCTTCGGTCTTATTTACAATTGCTAGATAACATGAGATGAGATGAGTTGGAATTCGGTTGGGGTTGAGCTTACTTCGATATTTCGAAATTTGAATGGAGTCAACATGGAAGTGAGCATATTTTATTTCTATTTCCGTTTCGTTTGTTAAATTACGTTACGCTTTCCTAGAATTGTGAAATGTGTGGGTTGTTGTTGGTAAAATATAGAACTATGACTGGGGAGGAAAACTGCTCAAAGTATGAGATGTTGCTCTGTAAAGAAGTGTGAGTTTGTTTTTGAAATGAAGATGAATATGTCACAGACCAATTAATTTAATTTTTCTTTAATTACAAGCTGAAATTCTAGAAATAGATTAGATTTGACTAGATAAGATAAGAGGAAGGAAACTAGTTACCTGATCTCTGCAGCCTCAATTCAATGTGATATTCATTGAGAATTAAAAAATATGTATGCAATTTCTGTTGGTTCTAGGAAATGGTTACCGATGGTATAACAATTGGACTGCTGTTCTTCCTATTTCATTTTTTTGTTAATATTTCATAACCCTGCTAAATCAATTTAAGAAAACGAAGATCTGTCCGAGTTATGAGTTGGTTGGAGTTCAAAAGCAGTCCACAGTAAATTGTTTTTTGTAGAAATCGGATACTCTGAGCTACTATTTTCTGGTTTAAAATCTTTATTCATTCTTTAATTTTTATTTTTTTTTTATTTTTACATTTATTTTACCTAAAAAAATTTCCAGTTTTGATGGAAGAAAAATATCAATAAAATGTATCAAACATCATGGCTTTAAATTCTTTCTTTCTGCATTGACAAGAGATTTCCATACACCACCGACACCCATTGACCCAAGAGACTTTAAATTTATGTATGTGGCTAAAGGAATCAAAAGCATACTACCTCAAATTGTCTCTTCTTCCTTCTCCGGGCCAACATCTCCAAAAATTTAATGTAAAGTCAAGTCACAGTCATAGCAGAGCAGAGTGGGTGAGTGAGTCCATGAGTTGATGACGACCCTTTTACAACTCAAAACTTGACAATTAAGTAAAATAAATGAGAGCAAAGCATAAAGGCAAAGATGAGACTGAACTGGACTGGACCAGAGGATTGAGGACTGAGTAAATGCTGTGCCCGAAAAACGCTTAGTTACGAAAGTAAAGACGCAATGAGAAACCCACAGCTTTGACACCCTCTCAACAAAAATTCGAAATGTCGTGTAGATTGTACCCCAAGGTACACGTACTACTTGCCTCCAATACTCTCCATTCCTCGCACCCTTTTGAGCTGCTGTTGGCAGCCATTATGGAAAACTTATATTTGCACTAAACACAAGTAAAGCAAACAGCACAAAACCCACTCAAACTCATACTTTCGAACTTTTCAAAAGACCACTTCCGTTTCCCTTGCATTTTGTTGAGTTGAGGTCACTAATGTCGTAAGATGAATCCTTTCGGCATAAGCCTTCAGGGTGTAAAAATAAAACATTCAACAACGGAAAATGAGACAAACTCATATAGAGACACACTGAGTAGAACTTCTTTTTTACCTCGCGCATCTCTGGCTGATCCTTGAGTGTCTTTCGCTGCGCTTTAAATGTAGATTAGTTGCTTCTGACTGCGGTGGATTGGGATCCATACTATATGGTGGTGGAGAAGGAGGCGGAGGAGAAGGAGGTGGAGGAGAGGGAGGATGGTCAGTTGTGAGTTGAGGTTATGTGCAGAGCGCAAAGAAAATAATGAAAAGTCCAACTTTTCATAATGAAGGTCCTTGCGATGTTATCCGTTGTTGTCATCAACGGCAGCGTTGTTCACGTCGTTGTCTCCTTCTTCAACTTTTCGTTTGGCTTGGTTGGGTTATGTATGTATATATTCATGTCCTTGTTCGTTTATTCATTCGTCATACTCGTTTTTAGCTCTTTTGAAATTATAATCTACACGACGTTACTTGTTTTGCATTACATTTTCTTGTCCTCATCGTCAGCGTCGTCATTGTCCTTGTCACCTTGGTCATCGTCATTATTATTCCTTTTTCTATTTTCTGTTTCTGTGTTCTCTGTTTTGTATCCGTCGCACCAACTTTTCTCATTTGCATGCGATCAGCATAAAGTTTCGTTTCGTTTTATTTAAGTCTTCATTGTGCTCATTTTAAATGCTCAGCGTTACCCAAGTTGTTTGTGTATTTGAAATTGTCAATGTTTTCTCCCTTAGCAAAAGTTTTCTCCTTTCAAGGGTTACAAAGTTTTGTTCTTTTCTCGGCAGCAACTAGGTATATCCTTAGATTGCAAGATATAAAAATTGTACCTTGACCAGTATTCCTTAGTCTTGCAATATCCAACTGATGATGAAGATACTTTTTTTTTTTTGTTTAGAATCTTTAAAATGGTTTAAGATGTTTTGATTTTTGGTATCAGATTCTGTATAGAGGCATTTTCGACCTATAGACCATGCGTAGGTCCTGCTGTAATGATTGATATAAAATTTCTTTAAAGAGAAGTGTGTTGTTAGGATTCTGAAAATATAAAATCTTAAACAATGAAATTATAAATTGAAAACTAAGAACTGAAAGACCACTTGCCAAGTTAAATGATGAGTAAATAGAAAGAAATGGGAGCCCGCTAGAGTTTGGTCCATGGTCTTTTGTAAACTTGTCATCCCTTATAGACTTACGTAGACACCATTTCAGTGTTGTTTGATATTATTTTAGGACCTTCTTTTGCTAATATCTTCCTATCCTTCAAAATCGAAAATCATCATAATTATTATTTTTTGGGCAATTTTCAAAGGATCAAGATTTTGGACGAAAAATAATAATAATCTCAAATAAATATTAAATGAAGTCACATTTTTATAAACAAGTTGCATTTTCTAAAAGTATTTTTTTTTTCCATTACTTGGCACAATAGATAAACATCTTTTTTATTCTAAGGATTTATTTTCACTTATATAAATCAAAATGATCCCACACAAATACTTTAAACCAACGTACACTCTGCTCTACAAAGTCAAACCCTAAAAACCATTTACTACTTATTACAAGTAAATTCCAGAGAAAAGAAATTTCAATATAAAACACCCACATTTTGAACAAATTTTTCCATCCAGTAGAAAAAATACATTCATTCATACGTATGAACCTGACCAACTAGAAATGTTGAGAGAGTTTTCAGAAAACAGATGTACAAATGTGGTTTTAATATTTTTGTGGTTCACTACCATGTTTGAGTTTTAGTTTTTGAAAGTATTGTAGTATAGAAAACAACTAACTCAACTTACCACCACATACCGACGTTGGAAACCCCTAGAAAGTTGGGGCAATATTATAATGTACGCCATTCATAAAACTTTAGTTAAATACGAACATTCATTATAAAATAATTTCACCTCGTTGGGCACAGGCACATATCGTTCGTTCTATACTATGAATTATATTCTCCATATAGTACAAGGACAAAGGATGCGACCGAGGATGATGATGATGAAGACGAAGAAGATTTAAAACTCGGGAAAACCAAAATAACAAAAAAATAAAAATATTGTTTGCAGTGAAAAGTTTTTGCACTAAACTAAAAGATAATAACCAATCTATGCAAATGTAAGTATACTCGTATACTGTGTACCATACTTTTATAGAATGGGCCCAGTTCCCAGTTCCCAATAAGCAGTAGGGTTAGAATATGAAGTAGTACTAGGAATCAGGCAATGCAACCAACTTCCCTCTAACACCACCTCTGACTCCTCTTCTATGTATATGTATTTTTTTGGTTGCTTCATTAAATTTCTGTTTGCGGATGGCGTTTGTTTGGCTGTTGCGGTTCGACGCAGTTCGTCGAATTAGGTGTCAGTATAGTCGAGCAACAGTATGAATGGGCGTCAGTGTGGAAGTGAACTAACTATACACATAAAGCTAGTATTAGTCTATCTATCTATGTATCTATGTGTATACCTATGTATGTCTGAAGTTGGTTAGCTGGCAGTGGTGGCTGCATCCATGTGGCTTTGATGAAGGATACCAAACACCAGTACGCTTCATTATTTCACATACTTCTATTAGGTTGTCCCATACAGTTCTTCTTGTATCTTGTATACTCGTATTTGTTGTACCTAATGTTATTATTATTGTTGTTGTTGTTACTGCTGATTACTATAAACGTGTACAGCAAATTAGATTTTAGTAACTTTATATGCAACGAAAATTAAGTAAACTGCATTAAGCTGAAATGAAAATGTTTCCTTTTTTTTATCTCTTTTTATTTTATTATTTTGAATTTTCGTTTCATTTTTGTTTACAAGTACAATTTTTAGTTGAATTAATTGAAATTTGTTATGTTTTTTGTTTTTAAATCAAAGAATATTGATATAGAATACTTATTCTAAATATTTAGTATGAACACTCATAGTTCTATGAATTGTTTAGATTCAAAAGAAGAAAATTAATTACATACGAGTATAAGGATTTAACGCTGACAAACATAGACATATCCAGGCAATTATAAATCCATTAGAAGGAAACAGTCTACTAAAAATTAGCAAAGAAAACCTTCGACTGAAGTTAATTACTATGAAATTAGTTGATATGTTTTAAGTATAGATAGTCTGTTTATCACCAGCACATCTGTCATTTGATCAAAACAGATCTCTACCTCCACTTCATAGTTCTTTTGTCAAGTCTATTTGTATTATCTTTCTTTGGCCGTAAACTTAATGAGTTAAAAATGGATACTTTTCTATATCAAGTGCTTAAGGGTTCTTTACCTTTATGGTATGTACAGACTTAAGAGTTCTTAAACTCAAATACACTTAACAAATTAACTCAAAATCAAAATGGCGCCTTATTGTATTGTAGCATTAATATATTAACAATGTCCCTTCTGTGGATCAAGACAAATGTCACAATAAATCTTATGGATGGAGCACGCCTTGCATTAACCCAAAGTAAAAATTACTTTCTTGTTTGAAAACAAAACGTGACTTCACATAAGCAACTAGAAAACGAAATTCCAAACCATTTCTATGTAGAAAGGAAAATACTAATCCATTACTAAATTAAACATTACACTAAATATAAATAAATACAGAGAAGACTCGAAAAGTAAGGGAACAGACAAAGTCAGCGTTGTGCTTGGTTAGTAAATTTTAGACTTCCTTCTCAGACCTTTTTTTACTTGAAAAATTTCTAAATTTTCAACAAAAGTCATGCATGAAGACAGGGAACTGGAACGGGAACGGGAACGAACTTTTGTCTGTCAAACAATAAATCATTAGGACGCAGCGGCCATTTTTGCTTAAGAACCTCAAGTAATAGTGCTAACGGAAACCCCCTTTAATTACATCACACTACACCACATTCTGTGAGGCAAGTGAAACTAAATCCTTTGCAGACGACACCAAATTTTAACACCCCAACCATGGCAACAGCAACAACTTATTATGTTTAGGCAAAGGCATTTTATTATCCAAAAAATACTCACATCCCAATCGTCGTTACTCCAACAAACAATTAAACCCTTCCGTTGGACAACCCTTCCTCCAACAACAACATACTGTAGTACTTAACCCTTGCGTGTCTTCTCCATTTAATTCCTTGATGACCTGCCATTTGTATTTGTTTATGTTAAAACATTCACTTTCAGCTAAAATTCTAAGTAAGCTTAAAAAATTAATGACATCAAGAAGCTGCCTGCCTCCACTATACCATACGAATACATTTGATAACTCAACATAACAATGTGTTATAGCCACATTGACTGAATGAGCCGACTGGGGTTTTCCATACCACAATATCATACTTCTTTGACTTACCCACTCTTGAAGTCTTGTCTGTGACTGCTCATCTTAGGCGCAGCTCTGCTCTATTGCTTTTGTGTATCATGTTCCTGAGTAAACTAATTTACGGAAATATAGAATTTCTTATTAATGGAATTTTGTTTAACACTATCTATCTTGTTGTTTGTGTTAACCCTTTTTCTTATTGCTCATTTGCATACAACATACATAAGGGTTATAAGGTAAAGTCATAGCAATTTTCTTAAAATCCTTTTAAATTGGTTTTTCGATAAAACGAAAATTTAAATTTTTATTTGCGAATAAAAGAGAAAAATGCTGATCATTTCAAATATCCAATAAAAAGCTTTTATATTCTTATTATAAGGACAGGACTACTTTCTAGAGTGAATTGTAAGTTTTCTAAAAGTCCCAGAATATCAATGGAGACCATTTTAAGCTTGGGAGTCACCAATTCCAAAATCCCAAAAGTTATGAATTGCAATATTCAATTAAAAAATGCATAATCGAAAATATTTTTTAAGTGAAACGATTTTTGATAGGACGAAAAAATATAAGTTCGCTTCACCGACTTACTAGAGATATATTTATGGTTAGATGATGTTTTATTTATTGGGAAACCTCTGTAAATTAGTCAATAGTCACAATGCCACGAAACAGAATTCCCATTGTTATTGATTGGCGGTATATATATTTATTTTTTTTCTTTGCATGTTGGGTCTTAAAAATACAAACAAATGCTGTATGCCATCGAAACGACAAGAAAAGTTGAATGTAGCTCAAATAATAACGGCAAAATGAAGCCAAAGTTCATATTTCATTTCTGTCAGCAGTCCCCATGACTGCCTCTTTCAAATTTTTATTTCATTATATTGAATAATGTTTTCAGTCTCGCTGAGACACTATTTTTGGACCTACACATGACTATGATTTCTGATATAATATCTTAATAATATATTTTAGTACAGGGTTTATCTATAAACATCCTAAAGTTTTTGTTTTATTCATATACCTAATTCTGACAGAGAGTTTCATAACCATAATTCATAGTCACTTTAATAATTTAACTCAGTCATTTGCTTAATTATTGTGTATGAACTTCTTCAAGCAAACATGTTCAACTTTTAGGAGTATATATACTTATTCGTAGATGGATATCCTTGAGCGCTAACAAAAATTTCTAATTGCACTAATTGCAAAGCAAATTTTCTAGTAAATTACCTTTTCCACTACGGTATAAGCGTCAAATAAACTACACAAAAACTGCAGTTTAATGCTCTCCTCTGACAAGTACTCCTCATCATATATTATGACAGGCAAATGAGTACAAGGGTATGAAGGATAATGCGCACTTGATGCATAACAACAGGGAGGCAAAGTAGGTTCCTTGATTATATTTTCGTAAAATTTTTGAATTTTAATAAAATGCAAAGTGAACAAATGAAGAAGGGCTGCAAGAAGGCAGGGAATAGATAATTTAGAAATAGCGGAAACTAAGGAGAAGGAACAAAAGGAAACCTTTCTAAGGCAGCCATGAACCACAGTTAGTTGTGTTGTGTGTGTGTGTGTGTGTGTGTGTGTGTGTGTGTGTGTGGCATCATGTTAGTGCGCAACTATGATTTTTTAAAATATGTTTCAAAAAATAATAATAATAATTTTCATTTTATTTTCCCCAAAAACAAAAACAAAACAACAAAAAAAAAACGCTATAAAAGTTGCATTATGATGCGAATTCATATGAAATCCTTTAGGGAATGTTATATCGCATATGAGGAGCATTTTCTGTTGTTGCTTGTTGTTGTTTTTTTTTTTGTTTGGTGTGTTGTGGTTTGGCACTGATGTTGTTGTTGGTGGTCTTAGATAGATAGATATAAGCATGTGGATGGAAACTACGAATAAAATTCGAATAGAAACTTTTAAATGCTGGCTAAAAACAACAGCAGAAAAGCAATTTTAGAAATTTCTGCTAAGGATTTGCGTACTCATGTGGCATGTTGCCCTTACAGTTGCTTCAACTTCTACAATGCTTTGCAACAAATGAAAATTCTCTTGTTTTATGCTAAAAAGTTTGTTTTCTATCAACTCCCCGGTCTCTTACTATTCTATCTTTCTGATGCTGATGGTTAGTTTAGATTGTTCATCTGTCCGTTTGTCTAACTGTCTTTGGTTTGGTTTAGCTCCAAAAGTTACCAGTGACCCGACCTGAGCTTTGCATTTTCAATGTTTTTTCATTTACATAGGATTTAGAGAGAGATTTTTGGAAAGCTTCAATGAGAAATTGAAAATATGTAGTACTAAAACTTGAATTTGAGTTTAGCTTTTTAAGAGTCTACAAAAATTGAAAGATCCAGAAGATTTGTTAATTAAAATCTATATGAAGTTTTAAAGAAATTCTATAGCTTTAGTTCAACATTGATGACAGAAGTATGTTGGTTTCATTTAATTTTCTGTATGATTAAACGAACCAAAACTAACATAGATTGAGTGAAGATAAGGTTACTTGACACTGTTTAATCCCAAGAACAAATGCGTCAAATTGTTGTATGTAATTTTCATATTCAAATTTCTAGATGGCTCAGTTTCCTTACGAGTATTCAAACAGAATAAATTTCAAAAATGTATTTATCATTAATGATGTTTCCCTTTAATCTAATGATATAGGTATGTATTGTACTTAACATGCCTTTATATTGTAATAATAATAATTAGGGTCCGATTTAAGAACATCCTTGGATTACAAAAGCGTGTGGTAGACACACTTCAAAAAGGGTGCTAACCATAAAAACACACAAACCAGTTCTATAACCAAAATGGGACACTAAAAGAACCTTTTGACTCTTTTGACTTCTGACATGATCTTATACCCAAATGGGATACTTCAATAACAACCCCTATAAAGATGATGATTGTTGTTTAATGAAGATGCATAATTAGCTTAAGTGGCGGATCAAACAATGTCATCGGTTATTAATATCACTAAGGAAATAAAATCGACTCTTATAAATATTAGTGAAATCCTTTTCGTTTTTCTTAAACAAATTTCAAATTTTATGCAGCAATAAGTAATGTGGATTATTAAAAATAAAAAAATGATTTAGAAAACAAGTCGAACAACTTAAAGTTCCCATGGACTTTTTTTCGTGATTCTCACTATAAAATTGTCTAAAGGAATTTCATTTATTCATTCCAGTTTAGATTTTTTAACCCTTAAGAAAACCAATCTGGTTTAGGTTTTATGAATTCTCTGTTACTGTATGAAAAATTAGGGTGAAAAGGTGATAGATACTTCTTCACATGATCATTATCCTTGTCTTCATAATGATCATCAATGTTAGAAAGATGATGAAAAGACAAAGAGATGAGCGAAAACTAGTTTTAACTTTGGTCTGGGGTTCATCACATTAATTGTTTTCGATTTTGGTGAACAAAAAAGCAACAAAATTAGAAAAATATTTGAATAAAAACTAAAAAAACAAAACTGGTTATGATTTTGATGCATGCATGATAAGCTTAGAAAGATGTTCAGATGATGTAAACGAGAGAGAAGTCCATTTGTATATCAAATCAAGTGAGGTGATCAGTTCTATTCGTGGCGGGAAAGTGAGCACGTCAACATTTTTTGTGGTTTTTGGAAATCGAAAATAATAAAATGAAAATTACAGTATTTGTAGAAATTTTAAAGGATAATTTTAAAATTTCAAATAACCAAAGTAAGTTTGAAATTTTATTTACAATATTTCTAAGATACAAATTTGATTGAACCTTAATTTTGTGTTACAAAAACAAATGCCGTCGCTGGGTCAACAGACCAACAGACAGAGAAACATAAAAAATGTAAACCAGAAAGTAAAAAAATATATAGAATACAAAAAAAAAAAAAAAGGTTACGAGGTTACTTCAAATGTCCTTCACAATCTCTAAGCAAAAACAACAAACAACAAAAAATATAGAAAGGAAAAAGGACATAAAAATGTAGAGGAAAAAACATTTGCAAATCACAATAACAACAACAGCTAAATTTTACCACTTTTCTTTTACTTTTCTGCACACATTTTTTTCCTCTTTTTTCCATTTGTTTTCTCGTTCACTTTTCCTTTTCGTCGTCGTACGCTGAACATGTTGAAAATGCATGCATGAATAAAAAAAAAGATGAAAGCATAGAAAAATAAATTTTCTCGCAACAAGCGAACAAACACAACATCAGCAGCAACAACAACACCAACAACAACAACAGAAAACAACAAATATCATTTAGATAAAGCGCCAAAGAAACAGCAGCACAAAAACAAAAAAAAAACAAAGGAAAAACGCTTGTAAATCGCGATTCGCAAAGCAATGAAAATGAATGAAAAAAATCAATGTCTCGCAGAAAAGTATAAAAAATTTAAAATGAAAATTTTAACAAAAATTTTTACATTTGCTTTATTCAAGCACATTCAACTCAACTCAATGCTTTATTCCATATAAAAATATATATTGATATACTCACAGCTACATATGTATGTATGTATGTATAATTGGGTATGTGTATTTGATTTGTTTATTTAATTTAAAAATAAAATACTAAAAAGTCAGTTTTATTGAATTTAAAGAGCAAAATTTGGAATATTAACTTTTTCTATTGTCATTTCAATTGTAACAAAATATTTATAGTTATGTAACTTGCTTTGTGTTTGTCTTAAATTTATTATTATTATTATTAAATCTCTGAAGATATCAAGATAGAATGCAATACAGTTCTATAAATAAAATGAGATGAGTGGGTTTTTGTTTCATGTTAAATCTTTAAGTTCAACTTATCACAAATGACTAAAGAAATAGTATTTCCAATCAGTCAACAACCACCACACCCGTTTCTACCTATTCGTATTAATTCCCTTATTCCATTTGCTTAGATGATAAAAAGCAAACCAACTCTCCCACATCACAGATTGATTGTCTAACTAAATAGTCTATAAAAAAACAAAAAATGTATCAAAAAGAAATTTATCAGCGTAATATAAAGCGTCTTCAGCAAAATAAAAAGGATTTTGTTCATCGAGACTTGGATCTACCGTCATAATCGTAAACTGACACAAGAATGTTTACAGTGGAATGCCGCTGTTTGTTCAGCTCCAATACAAGTGAAGTCAGAATGATTGACAAAATCAAGGTTATGTCATAATACCTTTTTTTTTTGTTTTTTTGTTTTTGTAGGCAATCCTTTTTGCTGATTGATTTTCTTGAGAAAGGTGAAACAATTAATTCTGAATATTATTGTAACATTTTTAATCAGATAAACGGAAAAATTCGTGAATTAAACAGAAGATAAAAATCATTTATCATCAAGACAGAAGTGTGTCGACGATGGCTCAATTCAATGAATTAAAGTCCGAATTGCTTGCCTTTGGATAGCGTTTTTCGTGGAATGAAGAACAGTATTTTGCAGAGCTTCGGAAAATTATTACAGAGATATTAGAAAATTATTGTAGGATCATTGTATTGATGTTGGGAAAGATTATATTGAACAAAAGAACTAATTTCTTGTAAAAATTAACATTCTTTTCTTTTTGTTTTCAATATTTTTCAACCAAAAAGTCCGAAAGGCCAATATAGATTATGTAATGAAGAAGTGGTAACAGCAGAGTATTTACTATTCCACTGTGAGGGCTAAATTTAGATCAGACTCCGCTATCTGAGTAATCAGTACTTCGAACCAACTGATATTGCAATATTGGATTTCTTGATGGATAACAGAATCTCGGGAGTTGTCACAAAACATCCACTAGAGGCAGCATTGGAAAGGCGAATTAGATCCCGCCCTTACCCAAATCTAATCTGAAAGCTATGTCACAAGAAATAAAACAGAATACTTTCTTTTTAGGAAACTTTAAAATACTCGTATATACAAACAAGTATGTCATTATTCATTTTTTACGAGCTAAAAAATTCTATGAGTTTGATTAATCAACAATTCTAAAATTTTAGAAAATTCAAATTGAAATCTTTAGGGAAAATTCTTGTTTTGTTTATTAAAATAATGAAGTCAGAATACAAATAGCAATGAATTCAATATGAATAGAAATGGATAAAAATATAAACTGCAAAGTTTTTGTTTGGCTAGTATTTATCAGAAATAAGGACATTTATGATTAACTTCTATGATCCATGGTGAAGTGAACTATAGTATTTCGAAGAAAGTTCTTGATTCTCTTTAGTGAAATCAACTAAAAAATGCCAGAATGTTCCCTAGTAAAATAAATTACAATAAGAAATACATTTACAAGGATCTTGAAATTTGGTTTTGAATGGTTAGTGATTATGGATCAGACATTTACCATATACTATCCAAATCAGTTATTATCAGTTCGATAGTACAAAAAACAACAAAGTTTTTCCTATATGAACATGAATTTGTTTATAAGTTTGTTTGGAAGCTACTTTACCCAGTGATCCGATTCGGCCGGTTCTGACAAATGTACAGTGTCTGGTGAAAGGAAAACTTTATTCAGCTCTCTAGCTCTCTAAATGAGGGACGGGTTTACATAAATACTGACATGGCTTAATCAACTCATCTCATCGAGCTGATCAAGAATATACGAGTATATACTTTATGGGGTCTCCGATGTCTCCTTCTCTGTGTTGAGAACTTCGTGACAAACTCCGCGAAGAATTAAATAAGTCTGTAAGGTACTCAAAGTATATTGATAAAGTGCTGTAAATACAGTCAGTAAGTTAAGGAGCTAAGGAACGCTTGCCTACGACAGAAGTCTAACGTGTCTGTAACAAATTTCACTATCATCATATGGTTCTACTCATTTCAAATATCATGTTAAAGGCATCTTACCTGTTTACAATGTTGTGAAAGATATGTAAAAAGTGTAAATGAACTTTAATATTTATCACCCTGAAAATTATTATAATCAAATCAATTTAGTTATGATTATATTAATTAATATCAAAGTAATATACTGCATTTCTATACTGAGACCGATATATTTATATGGGAACTGAACGATGCAGTAATCCTACCTTCTTAAAATTTACATAATTGGTGAACATAGGTCAGAATCTTATAGTGTACGAACTTCCGTTCGATAGTACAAAAATCAAATTTTTCAAATAAACCTGAGCAAGGTTCTTTAAATAGATTAAATAAATAGATACTAAATAGTAGGAATGTGAGAAAAGGATTTATATTCATATTCATTGGAATGCGGCGATGAAGTATTTAAATTACAGAAACAAATGGAGGACTAAAATAAACGCCCGATTTTTATAAGTTGTGTTGTAATGTTGCGGTATTTTAGGTTGTGTTTTTATACAATATTAGCAGTATTAGGTGATTTTAAAATATATGGATCAGAAGAATAGACAACTGATCCCTTTGACGGTTGAATAAGAATTGCCAATGCTTAGTACAGAAATTTCGTTCGACAGTGAAAAACATTAAATTCAGAACAATGCTAGCGGCAACTGCTCGCCTTATAACATGACAAGCTTTACGGACAGCTTCAACAGAATAGAAAATATAGTTCCGTTCGCAAGCAGAGACATTGTTCTCAAGCCAATACTAGCGGCGAAGGCTCACTTTATATCGGGACATGAGAACGGTATGGGCAGCAACAGTGCGAGGAGCGACATAATAATTATGCGCTTGAACAACATAAATGCAAAATTTCAGTTCTTCAGCTCAAAAACTGATGGAATAGTTTGCATACATACAGACGAACAGATGACATGGCTTATCATTTCATGTTGTTGTTGTTGTTGTATTTCCTTCTGTCTGTTGCAAACTTCATGACAAACTTATAGTTCTATTCACTGCCTATTGAGTAATTAAATTCTGGGACCTATTAGAGGCTAGAAAGTTCCCTAGTAAAATAAACCAAGTACAATGAAAAATTTATTTTTGGTTTAGAGCAGAATATTTTTATTGGTGTTCTAAGCTATGAACACCAATAAAAATGCAATACTACGCTTCATTTTCAGATCAGATCAGTGTTATAGCTCAAATTTCTTTAAATTAAAATCGTATCGTGAATTCTTTAGAATAAATTATACTAAATTCTAAGAGCCATTCAAATTTTAATGAAGGTTTTATACATGTATATTATATTGTATAATATTTGGTTCATATATTAATATTATTAGAAGCATTGAAGAAATGAGAAAAGTAATTTCCTTTCAAACTTCAAAACATCAAAAATGCATAATTCTCCCTAAAATCAGAAAATAGGTATATGTTAATATATAAAATTTTAAGGACTATGATGAGAAAAGTTCCCATAGCTAGAAGAGAGTAAAGTAAAAACACCCAATAAAAACGCATAAAAATGATGACACACACAAAAAAGGACGAAAAACTATTTTGATTTTTTAGAACACAAAAAAAAAAAAAAAACCAAAAAAGAAAAAAGGAAAAGAAAATAAAGGAAAAAGGAGAAAAACTTAAAATGAAGGCACCCGATTGGCTTTGCTTATACACAAAATGTGCATATAAAGTGCAGTTTTTAGCATTTGCTGCATACAACGAACGCCAACCGAATGCAGTTTTCCAACACACATAAATGCATAACACACACACATACTGATACAGACACACAAACACAAACACATAAGTAAGTTTCTCTAAAAAACCAAAATGTACAAAAAACCAAAAAAGAAATGATAAAACCAAAAAAAAAAAAAAATACACTAAAAATGAGAAGGAAAAGTGTTACCCGCTGCTGTTGCTACTGCTATTGCTGAGTTTGTTATTGTAGTAGTAGTATGTGAAAAAAGGTAGTAGAAAATTGCACTTTTTTCTGGGTGTGGCAGACAAGTGTAGCAACAACAACAACAACAACAACAACAACAACAACAACAATGACAATAACAGCAACAAGAATTTGCATTAGGAAGAAGAAGGAAGAAGGAGTCCTTTGACAACAACCAGAAATAGTCAGCCAAAAGTATATAAGTAGTAAAGAGACGAGAAATGCATTTTTATTTGCATTTATTTCCGCAGTCGCTGCAGTTTATCGTTGCAGTTTTATACGCTTCCGGCGGCGGGGTTTAGGCGACAACAGCGACGACGACTTAAGCGCAATTTTAGTTATAGGAAAAAGGGAGAATATAAAAAGGATAAAACACAAGTATGTATTGTACATACATATGCACATATACACCCACATGGTGTAGGGTATGTTTAAGTCATTTTACCCCTACAAACATACGTATGTATATAAGTAGCATCGGTTAGTATCCCTATTTGATATCCTAAAAAAGTGTACAAAATTCTTCAACAACAAAAACTGAACAGAAGCGACCAGATACAACTACAAATCGCAAATGCACACACATAGGTAGATACGTTAATTCATATACATAGACACATAGAAAGAGAAAAGAATGAAAAAAGAAAAAGGATACTAGCAATGGCTGACAGCTAGGACGGCACAAACGACACAAGCGAATGTTGCGCACACGCCCATGATGTTTCAAATACTCGTTCACATATACACAGATGTCTTTCTATATAAAAACCGTTTACTCAGCTTTTGTGTTTATGTTTGTGTGCGTGTAGAAAAAAGGAATAAAAAACGAGATGCAAAACACTAAAAACTAAGGCGTCAGAAAGAGAAACAGCATTAGAAGCAGCATCATTTTTCTGTTGTATACAAAAAAGCTGAACATTGGGAGCTAGAGAACGAAAGAGAGAGCGACTATTCAGAGAGAGAGAGAGAGAGAGAGAAAGTAAGAAAGAGAGCGAGCTAGAAAGAGAGAGTAAAAAAGAGGAGAGTAAATATATGTGGATGTATGATGAAGTCAAAGGATAACGAAACGCAGCATTTGTACTAGCAACAACAAAGAATGAGAAGCGAGTTGCTTTGATGGGGACACCTTTGGGCTGCTACTCCTGCTCCTGATGCTTCTGCAGCTTTAGCTTCTGTTGATGTATTGATGCCAAAGAACGAGGAAGTGGCAGAAAGTAGAAAAAGGAGCTTAGTACTATTATGTTACTAGAGAGCAGAAGCAACAAGGAAAAGTGGTTGGCATCAACAAATTGAGAATTGAGTGAGAACTGTGAGAGATTTTAGAAAGGATACAATGCAAAAATATAAGTGTATTCAATTGCTTTCTTGATTTTTTTAAAAATATTCCTAAGCTCTTCTCTTTTTCCTTATACTTATAAACATAATTTATCACTCAATAGTTTGGTGATTGTTCTCATGCGATATTTTCTTCTTTTTAGACACAAAACTTATCGCATGTAATTTTTTTTTGATTTTGCATTTTATTTTATTTGTTTGAATTTTATGTATGAACTTTTTTACTCATATTTTATATTACGTTGACCTTTGTATGTCCTCTTTGCTATTATGCTCTCTAAACTATTTTACTGCTCTCTCTCTCTCACTCTCTCTCTCTCTTACACTTTTCATATTGCATGGCGTTTCTTTTTTTTTACTGACGGCCATAGAAATTTTTAGGCGTTCATGTGCAATTTGCTCTACTTCACTTCGCTCTCTCTATCTCTCTCAGGATAATATTGGTCGTACTCTCTTTTATTTTTCATTTTGTGCTCTGTTCCTGTTGTAATTTTCTTCCTTTTTTTGTATGCTAAACACGCTCGCACTCTCAGTGTGCGTATTTCCTTGCGTCCTTTATATCCTGCATATTTTTTTGTACCTTTTTCTATGTACTCCAAGGCTGGATGTATGTATTTATTATGATGCGTTCGCACGTTCGTTGTGTGTCCTATCGTATCCATTCGTTTGTTATCTTCGTTTTTCTGGTTTGATGTTGGGCGTCTTAAGCAACTCCTGCGACTCCCAACCAACATATAGCAGTGCATATGAAGTGCAAGTAAACGATCATTTTACTTTGGCTTTGGATTCCACCCCCCCCACCATTCTGTTGTATCCTTGTTGTTGTTGTTGGTCATTTAAAATCTTTGTATATGTGTTCGTTCTTTATCTTGTTGTTACTGTTATTGTTGGCATGTTTCTGTATGCCTGTGCACATGTGCGTGCAATATTTTTTATCTTTATCCTTTTACGTGTAATTTTATGTGCATTTAATACTTGTTTGATAAGAAGTTACCGATTTTATAAATTTACGTTTATTTATATTTAAATATATTATAATGAGATTAATTGGAATTATCATTATGAATTTTATCCCATTTTACAATTCAGAATAATTTATAAAGAAAATTCTTCAATTTATTAATTGGATTCATTGAATGAGAAAAGAATATGCTCAGATTCTTTGAAAGTCCAAATGGATGTGTTAAAGTATGTTAGTTTTATTATACATATGTATGTACGAGGGTCAATCAATAAGTCTTTAGAAGAGGATAGAAAAACATTTGTTTTCTTTTTTTTTCTTCTAATGTTTCAATCGAATCTTTTCCAATTAATTCATCTCTTCCAATAATAGGTTGATGATCTCTTCATTCGACGAAAATTTGTTATGGTCAACCAATTTCTTCAGGTTTTGAAAATAGGAAATTGTTGCAGACGGTTAAATTTATAGAATATGCTGAAAGGGGTAGAAGTTCATAGCTTAATTTATGGATTTTCTAAGGATTTATTAAACAGCCCTTGTCTGTTGATCCATAACTGAACATCTAAAGGCTTTTAAAGTCTCCACCAGATCTTCGTGGTCACTTAATACCAAATGAATTACGAAATACTTATAACTCATTCATTTAATTAATTTAATTTTTTTTTTTTTTTTTGGTTTTACTTCTTCCAGTAAATTTACAATTGTAATCATGTATCTTTAAAATCCGAGTAGTTCACAATACAAATTCAAAATTTAGAAAGTGAGTTTTTTAAAAGTTTATTTTCTTCTTTTTCACTTTTATTAAAACACTTGTGCGTTGCTACGACTCCTGTGCGTGCTCAGTTACTGCTATTGCGGTTCATGAGTTATGACCCGAGGACGGACAGACAGACGGACGGACGGAAGGAAAAAAGTATTCTACGTCCGTCTTCGGATTCTAAGCTACCTATCCATCTATTTTCAGTCAAATCGGTTCAGCGTTTCTTGAGTTATAAATAGTGTTTAGTTACACACGACTTTCTTTTATATACATAGATTAATCAACCCGAAGGTTTGTTCATATTGGTATCGTCAAAGGAAAGTCACATCTGCTTAAATGAAAAAGATACCATAAGTATTTACAAACTCCTTTTAAGGAGATTGCTGGAGTGAAGCCGTTTTAGTTGACAGGGAGCTCTGCCTTTGCTAAGGGGCTGGTCTGCTTTAGAATGCGATCATTGTAACGCCTGTTGGAAAAATGTACCAGTTATGCGTCGTAAGGCTTTGTTTGGAGTTGCCTGCAACTTTTTGATGATACATATATGTATGGTGCCGCAGTCCCCCATATTTGAATGCCGTATCGCCAAACTAAGGCCATAACTTACTTATAGATGGTCAACTTGTTGTTTACTTTGATGACTAAGATCAAAATTTGAAATAGAAACCGACGTGCGAGTAAAATTGCTATTATTCACTTAACTTTTAGAGCCTTTAGTGGTAACTTTAGAATCGTAACTGTAAACATAACGAATTGCTTTATAGCTAGGTTGATTTCAATAGAACTACTTACTATCACATATACAAGTACAATATTTTTGCAATAATCAATCAATTTCTTCTCTTTTTGTTTCTATTACTTTTTCATAATAAATTTTGTTCTTACCTATTATGGTAAATTAGATCACAAAGCCATTATTGTTTTTTTTTTGCTTCCTTCTAAAATGAAAGCATTTTAGATTTTGTTCTCTTGGTGTTTGTGTCCTTTGTTTTTGTTTTAATAAGCTAAAAATCCTTGCACAAAGTACATTTGGCGTTTAATCAATCAAAGGCCTCAACTATAACCAAATAACAACGAAGTACGGAATTACAAAGCGCCAATAAAAGAGAATGAAAAACTCTAAACAACAAAACTAAACAAACAAAAAAAAAAAAAACACCCCACGAAACTTACGCGGAAGGATAACAAAGAAACACATTTGGTAGATTGAAATCGTGGGCAAAGTGTGGATTTTTTATTTTTGATAGAGAAAATTTTGTTGGTTCGAAAAGATTCGTGTCAAAAGCAACAAACAAAAGTAGTTTACAATAAAAAAGAATGACGAAAAAGTCCAGCGAAAACCAAAGCGCAGCAGTGGCAGTAGCAGTTGCAACAATAAACTTAACAAGACCATTTTCAATAGAGCGGAACGTTTCAACAATAAAACAACAAACAAAATGTTTGTCACTTTTTTTTTTTTTTGTTGAGAAACCCTTCTTCCCAAAAAAAAAAGGAAAGTATTTGCAAATCCTGCCAAAGGATGCACTAACGAAGTTTTTAAGTTTTTCGTTTTTGTTTTTGGGAGTGTTTGCATGTTTTTGAAATATTTTTTATAGCTTTTGGTCTATGCAACGCTCAAACCAGCGCATAAAAGGACAAAATATGGATGGTAGACAGGCAAGCAAGCAAGCAGGAAATGGATATTGCATACTTTTAGGCAAATGCACTTTTTCATGGAACTAATAAAAAAAAAAAAAAAAGTGTCGAAAGTTGACTGAGGAGAAATCTTTTGATTAGAAAAGTGTCCATGTCTTTTACAATCTTTGTATGTTTTAGATTTAAGGCAGTAGTAGTCTCGTTCTTAAGATTTCATAAATAATGGAAGATATTTTGAAAAGAATGGCCATGATTGTTTAATAAATATAATTGTTTCATATCATGGATGGTTTCCATCGAAAACTAACAATATTTTCTTCGCTGAGGCCACAATGATTTTCAGGTTAAGATTCAAAGAACATCTCTTCTTCAGAAACATGTTGCTGGTCTTGGTTGCTTGAATTTGTAATTACCCTATTTCTACATAGCTTTGAACTTTGGTTAGCCTATAGAAGGACTCGGGGCCATGCTCTTTTATTACCTTCATATGATTTATGCCCTTGAATTCACTAGAGTACTAAGTTGTTTTGATGAGAGGAGTCAAACATTCATTTACCATTAAGGAGAAAATTGTTGATGAAAAATATATGTTATTGAGGTTTTATCAAGTATTTTTTTTTTCTCAACCATTTCCATTAAATCCTATAGAATTTCGAATTTTGAAAGGTTCCAATTTTCAACTCACAGTTTTTTCTAAACAAAACGCATTCAATTAAAACTTTGTCAATTGCAGGGATTTTCTCATCTTTTGTTTGGGAAACATAGATTTAAAATTTTATCAAAATTAATAACACCTTTCTGTTCTGTTCTTGTTATTCTTATTGTTGTTATTCAATCAAAGTCAACTGAACAAAGATAATAGAAACAATGACAGCAATATCACATCATTAGATAGACAACATGCAATGGATATTTATGTATGTCTGTGTAAGTAATGATTAAATGGCGTTGATTATATACAAAAGGATACTGAATTATGTATAGATAGATAGATAGATAAATAGAAACATGTGCATACAATAGAATGTTATGTGCAACAAATTCAAAATGCAAACAAAAAAATGCATAAAACCAAATGAGTGATTACATAGATGAGCTAAAAGACAGACAGCCTGATAGACAGTCAGTGACAAAAAATGCATTGCACTAGATCCTTCACACATGGATGAAGGGCAAAGAGAGAAAGCCAGGTTTCATATGTAATCCAATGCATTTGAAAAGTATACACATACATGACTCTAGTTGCATCAGATATTGCATGAGTATATAACCATGCACATAGATATTGTATATCAAAGTATATAAACTCATGTTAAGCTGTGGGATGTTAGTAGTGCCAGAGAACCTAGAACCTTTCATTAAAGGACGCAAGGAAGAATGATGAGAGAGGAAAGGCAGAGCAAGGAAAATGAAATGCATTTGAAATTTTTTGCATGAACGAACAATAAAACCAAAAAGCAAACATTGCCCTCTGTTGGCCAACAATGCAAATAGGAAACGACCAAAAAACAACATAAACACACTGTCAGGATATGGAATCACATATACACACACACACACACACACACACACACATACACATTACTCTGAAACAAAAAATGAAATAAGAAGAAGACAAAAGAAAAAAATCACTTAAAGAGCAACAGAATTGCATTTGCTCATCATCACCCACATGATGCTGGGCAGCAAAAATATTTGGAAATTTTGAAATTTAGGCGTAGCAAAGCATTCAAAATTGGTCGCATTTCATGTTTGTGGACAACACCAAGCACCCCCCACCAACCAAACTAACCAGACTAGGTTTAGACACAACTCAACTCAACTCAACTCAACTCAACACGACTTGACTCGACTCGACTGAACTGAATTGGACAGGAAAGGAACGAACAACATAAAACAATGGATGAACGTGTATAAGTATGACGTGCATAAATTGCATATCAAAGGTGCATAAGAGGCAGCACCAACAACAACAAAAACAACAACAATATTACTGTCTGCAACAAGAACAAGAACAACAGCAGGCAGCAGCAGCAGCAGCAACAGCAATAACAAAGTTCAACATCAGCAACAACAGTGAGAGCAGCAGCAACAAGAGGAGCAGAATCAGAAGCAGTTGCAGGATGCATTGAATGCAATCTATGGATTTATGCATCATGCAAAAAGTGTTCTTTCCATCTACTCATATCTATGTTGTCGCCGTTTATGATGATGATCATGTTGATGATGATGATGATGCTGGATATTGTTGGATGTTGAGGGCACAATGGATATCCCTAAAAAGCCTTTTGTACCCCAAAAAATATTGCTTTGCTTTTGTTTTTAGACAGTTTTGGGTTTTTGCGTTTTTGTTTTTTTCATTTTCATTTCCATTTTCATTTTTCTATGTTTTGGGAATGAAAAATGATGCACTTTTGTTGCTGGATCAGCACCAGATGCACTTGTTATTATTGTTGTTGGTGTTATTGCTTTGGCTTTTGTTGTTACTATTGTTGTTGTTGTTGAATGCAGTTTTTTGTTTGTGTTGGATATTTTTTTTTTTTCTTGTTGAAAATTTTCAATTTTCCATGCTGAGTAAGCAAAAATTTTTAATAACAAGCTAAACAACAAATACATGTGCACAAATACACACAAAAGAGTGTGTATGTGTGTGGAAAATTGGAAAACTCTATGCTGAACAATGAGACTGTCGATAGACTACCATACAATTCATATACTTTTGCCTTTGTTTGAATGGCAAGTTTTTAATGAAAATCAATACATAAATTTTCACCATATTTAGATTGTTCCGCTTTTTCTCTTTATTAATTTTCAGCTCGATTATTATTTTATTCTATCTTCTTAATATTGTTGTTCTTATTGTTGTTGTTGTTGTTCTTGTTGTTGTTGTTGTTGTTGTTATTGTTGTTTAGTTGACTTTATGATTCAATACTTTTGTTGTCATCTTTTGAAAATCTATACATTATTATATTGTACCATAAATATATCTGCGAGTATTTTTCTTTGTTGTTTGGTCTTTAATTTAGTATTTTATAAATGAAATTTTATGAATGAAACTATTTGAAGTGGGAATTTATTGTATGGAAGGAAAGCAATTAAAAATGAAAATTATATAATTTCAATATAAGACCAGACAGCAAGTACCAGCAACTTATCATCAAGTGTAGGGAAACATCATTTATTTACTTAGGTATATCTTTGCGTTCTATTTTATCCCATCGTCGTTAATAAGGTGAAGGATGTTTCTGGTTTCATTAAGTGCCCCTGACATGATCATGCAATTATCATGCATTTTATGAAAGTGTTAGTGAATCAAGTATATGTCTGTGGTGCATGAACAAATCGCGATGAAATATCTAATCCATGCAGCATGATGAACACGTATATAAAATGGCTTATGCTAAATCCATGATCATGTCGGGGGCACGTTGAACCTCTCGCATATACTAGTCTCCGCAATATAAGAAGCGTAAAGAATGAATTTAATTTGTTCAGATGCAGTTCTTTTTTGTGTGACTTTTGTGGACTAAATTGGAATTCCCGCTTCCCAATAATCAGCTTCCTCTAATCAGTCTTCCATCTTTGGCGCATCGTTGCATAGCCGTTGGGTTTACTATTCTTCATAAGCTTATGGTTGGGGCCATAATATTCTCCTGATCTCTTAAATCATCTTAACCTTTGTTTGCCCAGTCTTTCTACTAGAAATTTTGTTCCTTTAGCTCTCAATAGATGCATAAGTTACCATGTCATATATGATTTTTTCCGAGGTGAATATAATTTTCGTAATAAGTTCTATCACGTCCTCTAGCCTGAAATCTCGCCCTCTCTGCGTAACATCTTTTGTCTTCACTGCCTTCGGAAATGGGAACACATTGGAGTATTAGTGCAAATGACCTTTCTCACTCATTCACTTATTATGCAAATAAATTTTCCCCAATCGGGCATAGACAGGTTAATTGAAATAAATTAGTTTTAAATATTATTATTATTATTATTATTATACTTTTCTTAATAAAATTTGTTATCATTTACAGTTGACAGTAAATTGCCATAAATAATTAAATAAATATCTGGGCTTCTTGGGAATATGGTTGTGCATTGGCATAAATAAAATCCCATCAGGATCATCAACTCTGGGACGTTTTTTTTTTTAATATTCTTTACATGGATATGATCAAGAGAGAAATACATACATTGATTTAAACATCATCACCAGTCTCTGAGATAAAAGAATTACATAACATGCGAGTACCATGAATTCCCTTTTCTATTGTTTTACTTTTAATGAATCCCTGAAGTCTCTTATTTATACTTTTATACTTTTAAAAATCTTTATTTTATTTACTTCAATTGTAGTCTTCAATCTGCTTCACGGTTTAAGGATAGAAAACACCCAAATATTCAAAAAAAATGCATATAATTGATATTGCATATGCATCCATGTTCACGTGCATGCAATTCACTTCCTTGTAGCTGCCTCACCATGCATACTACTGACTGACTGTTGACCAATACCAACACAATTCTTTCCTCATACTACACTCAACAAAGAAAGCAAAACAAATTGAAAGAAAATGCTCATGCAACATGACAACATATGAAACATTGGTAACCATAACTCCTCAACTCCTTTCTTTATCTTTCCAATACACAAAAAGCAACCCAACCAAATCCATCCAAACGAAACTCAACCCAACCCAACCAAACCCAGCCCAGCCCAATCCAACTCAACTCAAACCAATCAACCTAAGGCAAGCAAGTGCAATTGCAATGCACTTTTAGTATGGTATACCGAAAGCAACTACAAAAGCAAGAAATATAATAAAAACTGCACTCAGGCTCAGATGGCTAAAACTCCCCCATAGTATAGTAGGCCACCTCCAACACTTCCGTTCTATGAAGAACAATGGAGGAGGTAGGTACATAACAAAAAATGGATACCAGAAATTACAAAAAATAAAAAAAAAAGAAAATCAAATGCCGAGAAATAAAATTTCATGCAAAGCAACGCATAACAACAACAACAACAGCAGCAAAATGAAAGAAAAAAGAAGAATAAAATTGTATAAGAAAAAAGAAAATTGTGCAAGTGAATTCCTATTTTTTTATGTTGATGCTACTCTACTCAACACTCGCTACACTAGTCCTGCGACGACTTCTGTTGCTGTGCGCCAAAAAGTATGCAACAAAGACCTGCTGCTGCAACTTTTTGTAGCAAAACAAAAAATGAAAATGCAGCAGCAACAGAGAGTAGAAGAAGGAGTGAGTGAGTATGTGATGTGTATGTGTATGTGAGTGTGGCAGGACATAGGAAAAGCCTATTTCAAAAAATTGAAAATGAATGCAAGAATAAATTCGTGTGGAGGTTGAGTGTCTTCACTTGAGTAAAACAGAAATAACAAAACAAAAAATAGAATGTTATCTGCATGCATCAGAAAGCCGCCGAGGCAAATGTCTTTTTGCATTGCACCAATACATAGATACTCACGTACACATTTACACACACGTACACTTATAGTACAGTAGTGTAAGTACAAACAGACGACCATTTTTTGTTGTTAGTGTCAAGTTTGGCCCAAACGACAGAGCAATTCTTCAGAAATGAAATGTCGTCCTGGCACTGCATTTCGAAAGCAGAATATTCGAACTAGAGAGCAACTTCACAGTGGTTTGAAGTTGGTGTCATGAGTGGCCATCGCTGCCGCCATAGCAGAGCATCCACAGACTGTGAGAAATGAGAGTGGGTAACGACAGTTGCAGGCCTCTCTATTCAATAGTGTAAGTAGGAGGGTTGTAGGTAGATAGAAGATTTAACTCGGCTCAGCTATAATGGAGACAATGATGACGATGGAGATGGCGACGGCGATGTTGTTGAGAAGGACATAAGAATGCAGCAGAGGCCTATGCAAGCATTTAGTCTCAGTATGCTTGCTTTAGTGTGGGTTCTTCATTCAATCTCGATCCCATCTCAGGAGTGTGTGCAAACCAAAACCAAAACCAAAACTCATACCATAAAAAGAAAAACCGAGAGTTATACTTTTGGGTGTATTGCAAAGGTTTTGTTGTCGCCAACTCCTCTTGGTTGCTTTGACTGGTGTGACTGGCTCCTTGCAACCAACAAATGCAATCAGGGATGTTAGCAACTTTTCTTTCCTTTCTTTATTTTTCTCTTTATTATTTTTATAGGCGTGCGTTTGTATTCTGTTTTATGTGTGGGTGATTGTATTTGTTTGCATATGTAGCAGTGCAATATTCTCTATGTGTTGTGTTGTGTGTGTGTAAGGTTTGAAGTGTTCGTGAAGTAATTACACATAAAGAAATTTGATTAAACAAGATATGAACGGGAAATTCTTGAAGGATTGACACATCGACAACTTTGATTGAGTTAAATTGATAAAATTGGAAAGATATGTACAAATATTGTATTATTGGTTTTATTCTTTTTGATATACAATATGCCAATTATCGTTTCATTGTAAAGTGAAATATGCAAAAGGTTTACTTGCATCAAAAGTTTTGCAGTTAAATACAATTTGATCAGAAGAAGGATATCATTATTCCTGAAATTGAAATTATAGAGATTAGTAAGAGAAATTATTAAAATTTCACACCTTATCTAATCGGAAATGATTAACATATCTGAAGAAATCTAGATTGATTAAATTGGTTTGTTTGAATTATATTCCAATTTGCTTTGTTCGATGCTTTGGTTTCTTGTGGTAAGAAATTTATAAGATACTACTACTATATATTTCAGTAAAAGTAATGTTGTTATCCCTAGCCTAGTAATCCTCTGTTAAATGCATTACAATAATGAAACTTCGCAGTGTATATTCGACTTTATTCATGCATCAAAGCAAAGCAACAAAGCAAATCCTGCAGCAGAAAAATAGAAAATACAAAATATATTTGCATATACGACAAGAATGACGATGACGACTGCAATGTTGCAAGCAGTGATCAGTGGGAGCAATGATGGAGGCAATGGCAGGCAATCCGCCAAGAGGATGCGAATATAAGCACCAAAGCCAAAGCAATGCGTCGACAGTTCTACAGCCAGGGCAGGATATAAGGATACACACAAACGACACATAATGGGAGATGATGATGGTGATGGTGATGGTGATGGTGATGGTGATGGTGATGGTGACGGTGACGATGACGACTATAACTGAACTGAACTGAACTGGAGGAAGCTTAAGAGGAGTTTAGGGTGAGAGGCACCCAAAATGAATGTGAATGTGAAAAACGATGCAACATTTCGAATCAGCAAAAGTGAAATCAAAAACTGCAATTTTTTTCATCGCTTCTTCAAACAAATGCAAGAAAAAAATTGCAGCAAGTTGAATGCGTCACAAAACAAGAAAAAGAAAATAAAGCAAAAATCAAAAAGAAAACAAAAACAAAGGAAAAATGGTTGCAGCAAAAATTCACAAAATAAAACAAGACAAGATGCGGCAGACAAATAAAGAAAAATTGCTAAAAAAGCAAAAGGACGAAGGTGATCAGAGAGCAAATCGAGAAAAACGAGAAATTGAAATACTCGTAAAAACGCGAAGGCACAAAACAGCAACTCAGTGGCCATACATAGTGCAACACATGCATATTGTTAGGTGCCTTCCTTATCCTATGGAACTATGGGTTGAGAAGTGCTGCGAATGCTGATGCTGATAGAGAGTTGCAGGATTGGGTGGACTTGGACCAGCAAAACGAAGCAAATCAACAGTGAGCAACAGCAAAAATGCAAGCAATCAAATGCTAAAAAAACAGAGGCAAGAAAAGTAATATGCCGAGGGCCGAGTACCAGTTGGAGCAGGGGCTAGGTGATGATTCTATGGAGTATGGTGGGCCACCGCATTGAAGCGAAGAGGTGTGGCATTGTGCATTTTGTATTTATTGCACATAAGAATACACGAACAACCAACAGACGTCAGTTTAAGGCGTCTGCTGCACACGCAATGATAAACAGCAGCACAAGGATGTAACAGAAGAACAAGAAGAAAAAGAAAGAATTGTAGGCAGAAAAAGAAAAGACAAAATCGCGAAATTGTAGGCTTTATAAGGATTGTTATAAGGCAGCCGTGCGCATTACCTACCTACCCACCCTATAAACCAGCAGTGAGTGGTAGATGCCCTTAATCCAATACTCTCCCAATCTCTATCCTCTTGTTTGAAGCTTTGAAAGCAAGTAAGGGCACTTTGATGGGCAGTTGGCTTAATACTAAACTACATTTTTCTTAAAATTTGTTCTAGACATTGAAAAAAATATACACAAAATAATGCAAAAGAGAAGAGTCAAATACTTAGTATTGAAGGTTAGGGCAATACCATCTGCAGTCTTCGACAAAGGATCCTTCTCCACCTTCCAGAGTCTAGGAGTCTTGAATTGTTGCAGTTGCATGCATAAAGGAAAGATAAACAGAAAGTGAGTAAGTAGAGACAGTGAGGATGATGATGATGATGATGATGACGATGAAGAATGGCAGCAAATGTTGACTCATTGCTCATGCGATATGTCAGCCAACCTCACTGAAGCCTCAAGGGATTTTTCTTTATTTTACTTTGGTTTGCTTTGGTTAGGTTAGTTCTGCTTTGCTTGCATGGCAAACATCGAAACAATGCAACAATTCATTTCTTCATCCCACCCACTACTTCTCTTTAATTTTACTTTTCTTTTACATTTTTTGAATGCTTTGAATTACGTTGAGCGCTGATGCTTCTACTGCAGTCTAGACATTGGATGACGGTTAAGAAGTCTCAAAAAAAAGAAAAACGAAAGGGAATCATAACTTCTTCTTTTTTTTTTTTTTGTAAAATCCTCCTAGACGCATACAAATTAGTATGACTGACAACAATTCACTAGATGTTTCCGTGAATAGGAAGATGAGGGAATATTGGAGTAAGAGTTATAGTTACATCATATAAGATGAGAATTCGAGGATGATGACAATTTTCTATGCCTATTGAAAATTTGGAATTTTTGGCTTAGTTGATATGTATTTTTTTCGTTCTCTTCTTTTATTTTCAAAATTGGAGTTAGAGAAATTACGAAAAATTGCTTACAAAATGCATTTTGATGTAGTTCCCTGCCATGGGGCGCATATTTTTGCAATTTTTATAGAACTCAATTCAACTGAGTTGGAGCAGGACAAGAAGAAGGAATGAATTTTGTAGTCATCAGCATATTTTGATATGTACTTTGATATGAAAAAATACGGCAACATGTGAATTCATGTGTATGGAAAACAACTTACAGTATGAGCAAGTTTAAGTTCTTTAGAGTTGGTCTATTTCTTGTAATTGGTACATTTATTAAGATATTCAGGACTCTAACTCTAAAGAATTTAAACTATGATTGATTGATGATTATATCTGATATTAGGAACATTTTGACGATTTTGAATTTTAATATTGGTGAAAAATGAAATTAACGAAAATTTTGCTTATATTTATTTTAGCTTTTTTGGACTTTCTCACTTTAAGTAAACATATCATGGATAGATGATGACAAATATTGTAATTCATAAGTAGAGATTTCGAAAGCTGGATTTTTTTTTTTTTCTAGTTGGCAATAAATTATTTTTAAATGACTGTTAATTTTCTTAAGTTTTTTCTTTCTTATAAGAGAGTATCTAGTGAAACCTCAACTATTTTGAAGCTCTAATCAAAGTTTTCCACATGTTAGATATATTAAGTGACTGTCAAACCACTAGGCCTCCTGTGATACTACTGGATTTATACTCTATCCTGTACTTTTAAAGAAACTTGAGATTCTTGTTAGTTTCATTTAAGAAATGTATAAGAAACTTCTAAAAAATGGGCAAAGTTTGAGTCAGACTCGTACACGGAGGGTTCCGTACCAGAATGGTGTTTGTATGGAAGGTACTCCCCCTAGTGGTCCGATTTGACTGATTCCAACTAATGTACCGCGCCTATATCAGAAACTTATAGTGTCTAAGTTTCTTTTCAATTGTCCAAAAAACAAAAAAGTTTTTCGAATAAGACCAGAATTTTAATGGTTGTTTGTATGGGAGGTACCCTTCCTAGTAATCCGATCAAACTGAAATTTCGGCAATATAAGTTCCTAATGTGTACCCACCAATTATTTAAATTTCAAAATTGTGGGATTACTGGATCTATAGCTGTCATACAAACCAAAATGTTTCTTGTATGGGGACCCCTTTAAGTTTTTGAAAATATTTTAGTTTTAGCATTTGTTGCTGATGCCCGGATAGGACTACACATTCTGTGAAAATTTCAACTCTCTAGCTGTCTAGTGGCTTATGAGATATGACCCGAGGAAATACAGACGGACGGACAACGAAGTCTCTGCAATAGGGTTCCTTTTGGTACCCTTTGGGTCCGGAACCCTAAAACAGGGTTTAGCAACTTTGAAAATCAAAATCAATCTTTTGAAAATTTAGAGCTCGCTTAGCTATACTTTGTCATTAAAATTTAAAATCTCTAACAAAACTCTGAGTTTTATTTTCATAACTGATTATTTTTCATATTGTGAGTGCATGGGAAACTTCAAAAACTTACTCCTACCCTTACCCTACACTGACCCCAACTTAAGCCCATGTCAATAAAGTTTTTAGGTTTTAAATCGAAAAACTTTTATTAGTTATTTGAATATGATTTTTGTTATTAAAAAGTTATCGTAATGCACTTTACGAGTTGAATCCTTTTGTTGCTTCAACATTCAACATTTTTGGTATGTTGCCACAAAAGTTGGACGATGTTGTTTGTTTTGTACAACTATGACATGGCATACTACTACTATACTGTCTATATCTCTATATAGTCTATGATGCGTGCTTGACCAACTATCAAGGATTTACTTAAGCTTCCATAACCAAGCAAGCACTTTATGCAGTTGCAACTTGCAAAACTTATTCAATTATTTTAATTGAAAACTCAATTCTATTTGCAGATTTTCGCCAGCTCAGCAAGCAACCAAAAGGTTGATTTTCTCCATCTTTATGAGAATGAAAGATTAAAAAAGGATACATATTTATTTGTTGTAAGTATTTGAAGCGTTTAATAGAAATTTACAGGAAATAAATGAAAAGCAAAAAAAAAGAGAAAATTGATGCATTTGAATTGCAATAGAAACACAGTTGAATGCACTGGTGTTGTGGTGGTGGTGGCTTAAAATAAAATTAGTTTAACAAAATAAGATAAAAACCTTGTAGAATTTTTCCTATCACTTTTGTTAATTGTTTTTTCCAAAACTGAAAAAAATAACTTGGGTAAACAAAATCAAAATGGCATAGATAAATTTGTACAATTCACTGTGGCATCATTAGAAAGGCAGACAGACGGCTGCATCAGAATCCATGAAAAAATGGGCAAATATTTGCAAATGCAATTTAGCATGCCACGACTGTACAAATAATTACAAACAGAAAAATAAATGTCCAAAAAAAACTCGCACACATACAAAACTATACCAAAAAAACAAAAAAATCCTTCCAAAAAGGATCAATTTGCCAACCGGAAGGAAGTGAATGGCCAGCAAAGCGTCACTTATGTGTTTTGAAATTGCATAGAAAATGATGAAAAAGTATTGCAAATTTGCAAAATCTAATAAAAAAAAAAGAGAATATAATATAATATATTTTTTTCAATAATTTTTTATTAAAAATTTTTTAATATCCATTGATTTTAAATTAAAATAAATTTTAAATTTAGTTAAAAGACTCTAGGCAAAGGTTTTTGTTTTTGTATTGTGAATTTTATTCAATTTTATTCTTTTCAATTTAATATTTAATTGTTTAATGTTTCTGCTAAATTATTCATTTGACAAACTGCAATATAATATAATTTATATAATGATTCACCTCTTCATAGACAATATTTTTTTCTAGTTCCATCTGTAGCTCAACTACTAAGTCCATCTTTATGTCCATCACTAGGTTCATCTATAGTTTAATAAGTAGGTTCATCTCTGGTTCCATTATTAGGTTCACCTCTAAGTCAATCTCTAGTTCCATCTCTAGTCAGATATTTAGTTTTTTCTAATACGATGACTAGTGTGATAACTAGTTCCATCTACAATTCCAGTCTTTTATCTAGATATATATATATATATCTGATTCGAGTGATAGGTTCATCACATCTAGGTACATAACTAGATCGTTAACTGACAGCCTCTCTAGCTCGATAACTAGTTCCATCTATAGCTTTATCCATATGTACATCTCTAACTCGATAAATAGACCAACCTCTAGTTCAAAAAGTGGGGCCATCTTTAGTTCGGCCACCAGTTCCATTCATAGTTTCGATAACTACAACTATTATCTATAGTTTCATCTCTAGGTACATCTCTAATTTGCTAACTATGTTCATCTTTAGTTCCATATCTAGTTCGATTAATAGTTTCATCTCTAGGCGATATCTACTTCCATCATTAGGTCAATATATAGATTTATCTATAGTCCATCTCTACATGACTACAAATAGTGTAATAACTATTAGGATCTCTAGGTCGATAACTAGTTCCATTTCTAATTCGTATATCATATAACCTTGTGAACGTTGGGTTATTGTTTAAACTTGCTCCTTTTTGCAAAAATTGGACTTTATTTCAATTTAATATTAAAAATTTTGTTTTTGTTTTAATATTCAATCCAACTATGTTATTATTATTTTATTAAACATGCAGATTTTTTTTTAGAGATATTTTATTATTAATATTTTTGTTTTTAAGGAATTTTTTTTATTGAAAATATATATTGTATAAAAAATTTTTCTATTATCATTTTTTATAGCATTTTATTAAAAATGCAGTCATTCATATGCAAAGTGCTTATGTATTTACTATATATATATATATATATACTATATACAATACATACGTATAAATGCTTTTATGATTCATACAAACGCAATGAGTTAGAAATCCCAAATCAAAATACATAAGCCAAATACCATTCCATCTCCTCTCTAAATGCAATAAAAATAAACAAAAAAATAAAAAAATTGAAATCAAAAATAAGGGAAAAAAAACTTGAGTTGGGCCTGCGCCTATTTCACAAAGAAACACACATATGCAAACACTAAACCTAACATAAAAATGCAATTTTTTGCAATGGCTACTCAGGACTCAAAGGACTTTCACACATACACATACACATATATATAGAAATGCATGCATACATAGAATATACAAAAAACAGCATAGCGTCCATTTTTAAACTAAAAACGCTTTTCCAGCGACGCCATTTTGTTGTTGTTGCTGTATGCATTTTACTGGAATTTTCTTTTTTTTTTGTATTTGGTTTTATTTCGTTTTTTGTTTCTGTGTGTATATTTTGTGTTGTTATTCGTTGTTTTGTGCATTGCAATGCACATCGTTGCTATATCAACAAAACTGCAAAACTGCAGCTGACAATGCATTTTAGTCGCCCATGGATGATAGCATGGATAGGCAAGAGGTGCCTCATAGTGTTGCGTAATGATGTTGAGGATGATGATCATCATAATGATGATGAGGAGGAGTAGGAGTATATGACCAAATAACAAATGCATCGGAAAATCATACAAAAAACATTTTGAATGCATTTTTTTCTTTTTTTTTTTTTTTCATTATTTCAGTTTATATTTGGTCGCGTAGTGGCTTTGCACAGTTTATGTTGATAAATGAGTTCGTTTTCGGGTATTGAGTTTGAGAAACATCTTCCACATAACATATAGTCCTCTTTGTCATATGTGCTGATACTACAGATAGCGAGCGCATAGTTAGTCAGTCTAAAGGATTTTGTTTATGGATGTTGTACCCAGAGAGGAGAGGTGACGGGTGAACTTGGTTTTGTGAAACTCAAAAGTTGCACTAATGAAAAAGGTATGACTTTTTTCGTAGAAATCTTCGAAAATTGTTTGATTAAATCATAAATATTCAAGCTTTTTATGAACATTTTGAACTCTATAATTTCCTTATCTGATATTCTTTTGCATGCTTTTATTAAATTTTCGATAGAGTGAAGCTAAAATTCATTTAAAATTCTCGAAATTAAGGAAACAATTATTATTATATTAGCCATATTCCAAAATCAAACTACTCTGTGACTGTTTTGCGATGCTTGGAAAAAGAATCTGTTTCCTTCGGAAACTTTTCATTGAAGTCCTAGACAATCATGCAATCTTACCGCTGGGTTGCCTAGCGATTCAATAGGATAGATTAAAATGTGTAGAGAGCCTTGAAACAATCAGAATATACATTCCAATCAAGCAGCACAATACTTGCAGACACTTAACTCTGTTGGGTGAACTCATCATCAAGTCTGGAGACTGGAGGCCTTTCTCTCCTATTCAATCCAAAGCAAGTTCCATATTTTTTTTTTCGCAATTTAATTTAAAATTTCCCTTTCTATTAGACCATTATATCTAGAAATATTATTATTTAGTATGAGTAAAATTTAACTCTTCTGTCAAATATAAGCCATCTTTCTTCATCTCTTAAGCCTCACTTATTTAAAATCAAGCAACCAAAGAACAACGTTAGCACAATCAAGCATGCTACATCAAATTAATACAGCTTTGTATTGTGCCCGACACTACCATCATCATCATCATCTTCATCATCATCAGCACCAGTATCAACATTATCATTATCATCAGCATCAGCATCATTATGATGAGAAATTTGTGGCAGGAGTAAAAAAACAAACGGAAATGCACTTTTTCATGGATACATCTAAGTAACCGGATACACATAGATACATACATACAAGTAATCACTCATATGCTGCCGCTGTATGCAAATGTATTGTTTTGTACAGTAAGAACATTCGTTGCTATGATTTTTGAAAATGCATTTTTGAAAACAGAATCTAAAGAATAAAGGAAACGAATAAATGAACGAACTAGGACTAAGGAAACAAGTGAAGAGCAAAAAATGTGTACACATACACAACTGGACAAAATGAGTGAATGGTCATTAAATTTGTTAAAAAACCATTGTATATTTACGTTACTACTGGATTACTACTTGGCACTTTTCAAGTCCCGAAAAAAGCCTGGAATTCACTTTACAATAAAAATCATACATTGGTGTGTATTGATTCAAATTCTCTATTAGTTTTATCGCTCAATGTCACCGAAATGCTGAGTCTGCCAATAATGAGGATGCGCTTAATAATTTGTCCATGAGTGTATGAGATAAACGAATCAACAAATCGTTTAAACGAGGCTTTGAAACGCTCTATGAAACGAATGAAAGAGACAAGTTAGGAACAGAAACGGACTGAGAGAGCGGAAGATGCAGAGGAATGCAGTTAACGAGGAACTACCAATTCGAGTTAGCCATGCATTTCATTCCACACACATACAAGTACTCAACTAGACACACAGATGCATAAAGAGGAAATATGTTGTAATAGTATGTAGTTTTTTGTTAGACATTTTCGATCGTTCGTTAACCAGCGTCGTCATCATCATCATCAGCTTTGCTGTTGCTTTGAATTGCATTTCATACTACTCACTTCCCCTCACTTTTCCTCTTTTCCGTTGTGTTGTGTGTGTGTGTGTGTTGGGTTTGTTTCTGGTTCTGTTGAGTTCTTCTTTTCTATTCATTTGAAATGCAATTTCAAATTTTTTTGTACATTCTACTTTGAGCCAAATTCTCTACCACTAACTCACACCTCCTCACTCGCCCCCACAGATATTGTCAAACCAGACGAAAACGACAGACGAGAGACGGGAGGCGAGACAAGACAGAAGCCTACCCGCTTTGAGTTATGTTTCAACTTTTAGGCAGCCTCTCTGATGGATGGATTGTTGGATGGATGAATAGAAGGACGTAGGGATAAAGAAGGAAGTTGACTGCCATCATGGTTGGAATGTTCGTAAAAGTGCATTTAAGGCTCAGAGCGACAGTTGGCAATGCAAATGCATTTGTTAGTCCAACCATATCCTGGATCCGAGTGCGAGTGTGTATTTGATTCTGTCATAGCAACCAAAATCATCAGAAAGACAGAAATAGGAAGAGTTACTACTACTATGTTACTTATATACAATATTTTTAGTTCTGTTCTGTTCAGTTCCGTTCAGTTCAGTTCAGTTCAGGTTTTTTTTCTAGTTACAGGGACAGAGAATGTCGTTCATCGTTAGTGGGCTTTTTTTCCGAAGCTTAATACAATATTTTTTGTGTTGTTATTTAGTAGAGTTTGAGCTGATGTAGGCGCCTGAACTAAAGCCTGACACAACCGACAGTAACCAAAGCCAGAGTCATAGCCAGAGCCATCCAAAGTTGGAGTGCAGCTGTGAAAGTTTCAATTCGATTGCAAAAAATTGCAATCTAGGCAAAAATGCAACAAAGGCTGGGCGTGCACAAACACAATGCGCTTTAACATGTTCACAAACACAAGCTTACATGGTACACACGCAAACTTGTCAATATACATACATACTTACATATTTTTCTTTTTTTGCTGTATGCAATTCTGCATGTGTGCCTGTGCATCGTTTGGTTCTGCACTAGGAAAAATGCAAATTTTTAGCTTCAAACAAAAAATGTTTTGCATGCAATTTCAAAGCCTGAAACTCGCTTTGGAAACTGCATTCGAGATACTAGATTGGCAGGCATTATAAAAAGTTCTATCATCCTTCATTTTTGTAATTTTTTGTTTCACCATTTCATTCCCCAGCTCAGCATGTAATGGGTATTTTTTCTATTTTAAGTTTAAAGCCTTAAAAATTGTTGGAAATTTCTTTACCTCTTAAGAAGATATTAATTTCAATGCAAAGTACAAATTCCCAAAGTCTTAGAGGAAAGCTGCTGTAAATAATCTAGGAACATCATGATCTTAAATTCATGGAGCCTAAGAAGAGAAAACTTAGAATGCACGTAAAGGTAAATAAATAACAAACATCATAATATCAAATTCATGGTGGTTCAAGTTGAGAAAAGTTGAGAGCACGAGAGCAAATCTTGAAATGATTTTGTTGCTAGTCATCCCGAGAGTGCACACAATTTGTTGTTGAATAATCTGAGGAAAGCAGTCAATGTAATTTTATAGAAAATCTTAAATTTTGTCTTGATGCGAAATTGGTTCTATGTCTGAAAGGATAATTTTAAATAACATGAAAATTGTTAAGACCCCTTACATCCAAATACAACGTAAGTGCTCGAGATCTAGATGATCCTTGCACCACATTTCTGTAGATTTTTCTTGTTAAAAAAACATTTCTCATCAAAGAAAATCATCACCTCTTATATTGTATATGTATGTAAGTATGTATGTATTTTTATCATCTCTTGGTTGTATATTCGTCTTTGGATAATTTGTAATATTTTTCTTAATGAGATTTAGCATTCTATTTTTATTTCACAACTCGCCAGTATTGAATATTCCAAAATTCAGAAAAAAGAAAGCATAGAATAATCCCCAAGCGTTTGCAATTTTAACAATTAATTGACCGGAACAATTTCATTAAAACTACAAAATTTTACAATTTGAGACGAAAAATAATAATAAATTACCCGGAGACATGAAATTGTCACGTTTCTTTTTGCCTTTTTTAAATACACCAAGGATTCGTTTCCATCATTTGCCCCAAAGAAAATAGTCATCATCCTCATTATCATCATCATCCTCATACAAAATAACAAAAAATTACAAAAAGGTTCATTTTTGTATTAGAAATTCTCAAGTCCTCTTTTGTTTGGGGGCGTCTTTTAACTTAACTCAAATAAAATAAAATGTTTTTGCAGTACAAAATGTAAATAACCCAAAGCTGCCAAGTTACAATAAAATTTGCAAGTTAAATTAATGATGTATATGAAAGATTTAGGAAATGGTATTGCGTTAAGATTTTTCGCACTATGTATGCACAGGGTTACACATCTTTAATGGAGCAAATGTATTGGATGGTGGCTTATGCTCCAAAGGGTTCAGTTCGGTTTACGGCACAAGTGCAAATATTTGACAAGACAAATGTTGAATCAAAGTTAGACTAAAATCAAATGCAAAGGTTTGAGAAATGATGTTGAAGATAGGAAATGGAATTAAGTGTGGGTTCATTTTTCTACTATATGATTTCTATAATCGTAGTTATGTGTAAATATAGAAACATCTTATCAATAAAATAAAATAAAACAAAATAAAAAAAAATAAAAAAAAAATTAAATAAAATAAAATAAAAAGTAAAATGAAATAAAATAAAATTAGAAATAAAATGAAATAAAATAAAATAAAAAGTAAAATGAAATAAAATAAAATAAAATAAATAACAAATAAATCAAAATAAGTTATGGAATCATAGTAATGTATAGTAATGTCCAATGAAACTAAATGAGACTTCTGAACTGATCAAGTATATAAGAATTTAAGCCAGGGAATATACCCAGAAAGAGAAAATTTTAAGAATATTCATACATATATGAACATTTTTTCAATTTGCATCAAGTTTCTTCTGTCGGCAGCATAGAATTTTCTAATTAAGAAATTCAAGCAAATAACATTTTATTTAACGAAGTTACAAAAACGACTTCTTCTATTTCTTTTAATTTTTGTTTTTCTCTTTCCTTTTTTTTTTTTTTTTGATCAACGATGTCTTCTGTGTGCAAATAACTTCCAGCTGCGGTCCTTTGGTGGTGGTAACAATATAGTATAGGTATAAATATATATATATGCATATATTTTTGTACGACGTATTCTTTACTTTGTTATGTTATTTTATGTTATGTAAGTATGTGTGTGTGTGTATATAGACTTTGAAATAAAATAATAGTAAAAAGTTAAAATTCTATTCAAACTGTTTGCCAGCTGAAAACAATGTAATTTTATTCAAATACAAATCCACTCACATACAAGAACATACATACATCGACATACAATATTGTATAATATAAATGCATGAAAGGACCCTTAGAATGAATGAACAATGCTCGGGCGCATGAGATGTTCTTCATCTTAGGTACATATGTATGTATGTCGTACGAGTATGTTAAAAAGTCCACAAAGTCGTCTTTTGTCTGCGGTGGTAGCAATGAAAGTACGAGTCCACAACTCAGACTCAATATCTCACACTTATGGTCTACCAACAAAGGATTCTTCCCAGTATCACATGCATGGATATACGAGTATGTGTCTATTCGGTTTTGTTGGCAATTCAACCGCAGTTCCTCAACTTGGCTTAGATAGTTTCTAATGGTCTTCGCATTGGTTAGTCAATGCTACATTTGAGGTGGTCGGTCCTTCTTCTTCTTTAGATTGAATTGCCATCCTTATGGTAGATAGTGAGTGAGTGTAGGCTACTCTACTCCTCTTCAAGTCTATTGTGGGTGTTTTACCACCCCCATCCACTATTATTATACCTACATAGTTAGAAATGTGTATAAATGTAATGTGTTGCAATCCTTAGTTTTTCAATTCTCATGTAGGATGTAGTCGTATGTTGGTTTTTAATGAATGTTTTATTTGCGATGAAGGAAATATTTGAATGTTTCTTTTTAAGCTACTATGCCTTTATGCTTTTGTGTGGATGTGGTTTATAGGATGAAAGTAGAAGAAGCAAGGCAAACTTAAATAATAATAAATTAGGACTGCTTATTGTCAATGAATTATTGTACAAAAATTTACAGACAGGTGTATAGATTTTCATTAAAAGTTAAATCCAAGAGAAACCAAGCGTCTTTTGTTATATTTTCTATGATGAATATTTAAAAATAAATAACTGACTGAGAATTAAGATAAAGATAATATATATAATATAATAATATATTATTTTAACATAAAGTAGACATGAACACTTCACCAATTTCCCTAGAAGCTTATTCATGTGGTACAAAATCTTCTTTTTATACATTTAAAAACACTGGAGAAACAGAAAAATTAAGTTTCTGTAATTCTTAGTTCTTACATCAGGAAGTTGTTACCATTTAATTCACTAAAGTTATATGACTAAATCACAGAGTTCACATAACATCAATATATTGTTACACTTATGTATCATAAACTACCCTACTAATACCTCAAATCTATGTTGTTCGAATCAAATAGGATTGACACCCAACCACCAACTTCAATTTGGCCAAAGAAATATAATAATCTCTAGGCTATTATGCAGAATGAACGACTCGTTTTCAGGCTAAAACAATCTTCATTCCCATTGCCATGTTCATTAAGAATTTAGAGGGCGACTGGTGAATAGAATGTGGTGACGACCAAGCATCGCATACAATTGTAAAAGTATGAAGTCATTTGAATTCAAAATTTTCTAATAACATTTCAAATGAAACAATCTCGTAACACACTAACACACGCACTCACATTCTAACAAACACCCATATATTTCTATGCAACGAAAGCAACGTGCATCAAGTCAGACAAAGACCAAAAAGGATGTGCTCTGTGTCGAAGATCCCTTTCCTGACTATACCAATACCAATACCAATTCCCATACCCACACTTGAATTTCTCGATTGCGGTTGAAGCAAAAGGAAAAGTGTTTGTAGAGTATCCACTCCTTCGATCTAAATATCGTTGTAGAGTGAACCAATGTCCTTCAACGTCAATGTAGTATAGACCTACACTCCTCGTCATCAGAAGCATCATCAACAGCATCAACCTCAGCAAAGTCGTTGGCGTTGCCGTTGCCGTTGTAGTCATCGTCATTGTCGTATCTTGGCAATAAAATAATGACTCAACTGAACTGAAAACTAAAAATGTGAATTCTAAATGGCGCAAAAGGACATAAGACTATAACTATGAGGAATACTCATAGAAGGAAGAACAGAACACTCACAGTAAGAGACCAGACCAGTTCAGTTCATTCCAGGCACTTCTGCAGTTGAAGTCTTTTCCTAACAACTACATACATGTATACTAACGTAGCGTGGGTGCTCATATCCTTTTGGCCCAACTTCCTCAGTGCTTCCCTCTTCTTTGCTTTGCTCTGATCTGTCGGAGTGTTGCAAATGGTTCCTCGATCTCCCTTCTTTAGTTCATTCCTGGGCGAAATAGTCACGATTTACCATTTGAGTTAAGTCAATAGGAAGTTGTGTAGCCGCTGCTCCTGTTTCTGCTGGAGACTGGGACTTTTTTGTTAAATTGTGCAATTTTATATTTCCAAGTTTTATGTTACAAGCAGACAACGACGACGCATCTTGTATGTGTGTATATCCCTATATCTAGTACATGGTAATTGCTTAGTGCCAAAGGCCCCCTTTTCTTCCTTTTTACTTACTACTATATGCGTCATTGTCGCCGTCGTCATCATCATCGTAGTCTGTGCATTGCGTATTGCATGTGCTACGTGCAACTTTTTGACATCTTTTTGTATGTTTTAATTTTAGTTGTGAACAAAGATATAGAAAAAGAATGGAGGAAAACAGAAACTTTTATATATCTTTTATAACTTGACATATGCAACTGCAGCAACATACAAAATATTATGCAAGAGTTGAGCGAGCAGAGAGTCAAAAGAGAATTGCACAAAATAAAAAAAAAATAAATAAAAATAACAAATATATATTTTTAGAGAAAAGTTGGCGCAGAAAGTAAAGTTCTTGTCAGTTAAAAAGGATATGCTGTCAAAAACATTTTACTTTGCTTATATCGTACTACGAGCAACTTGAAGTTTATAGTTTTTCTTTGTTTTCTTTTCATTCAGATTTGCATATTGGAAAAGTCATTAAATAATTAAAAATAGTTTCAGAGGTTCTTTGACCTTTTTCCGTATTAAATGAACAATATTGAGTAACATTGGAAAATTGTCCTCCATAAGAAGCTTAGTATATGAAAGAGATGATTCACTTCATAATAAATTGAAAAATTCTATTAAATGTATGAGAACATATTCTTTGAAATGTCCTTATAAATGAAATCAAGTCAAAAACTAGGATTTTATTCAATAAAATTTTATTGATATAGCTTTTTAATTGTCATTTAAATGTGCTTAGCCATGTTGGTGCCTACGTCTCCGTAAAGAAGGGGAAAAAAAGAAGGAACAGCGTCTGATCTTTTCTTGTTTCAATTAACAATTGAAAAAATATAAGTCTCTAAGGTTGAAGGCTGTTGTACAAATATATTATGATAAAGGTATATTACCTGTTCGTTGTGAAAGATATTTAAAAAGGTTAAATGAACTTTAACGCTTCTCACACTGAAAATTATGGAAGTAAAACTTCTTTAGCGGCGTTGGGGAAAAATTTATACGAAGAGTTTGAGTGAAAAAATAAAAATCGTCACGTTTTGGAATCATCTGTATCACATGAACTGCACTAGGTAGAGATTTCAAATTTTCACACCCGCATTTTTTTTTTTAATTAAATTATCATATAAACAAATCAATTTAGACATACTTATTCATATCAAATTAAAATTTTATGGATTCTCACTTATAAATGCGCTTTCCAAGCTCTCAACGTTCATTCCAAATAAAAAATATAAAATGTTGTTATTAAAGTGTATCCTACTTTTCAACCGTAAGTTAACAACTCTAAATATTCATTATTATTGATGATATTAAAGTTTATTGTTTCCATTCAGTTATTTGGGTTGCACAATGTGCAATAAGCAAACCTATTAGCATACCAAATCAGTCAGTAAGAGGATAAGTGAAATTTGCAAATCTTTAACTTGAAACAAGTAAAAAAACAAGGTTAACTTTGTGTACTTTCTCTAATAATAACATAAATTTGAATTTAGATTTGTATGGCTGGACAATGTATGGCGTCTGGCTCAAAAACTGAGGGACTTACAAGAATTTAAAGTAACATGACCCTTTCTACTCCTTTACAACATATCTTCTTTTTTTTTTTGGTTTTGGAGTTTAATTTAATTTTTTAATTATCACAAATTTGAACAGTAATGTCCTTTAGTAACTCTTTCTCTTTACTAGCTCTGTTTTGTAGTCTTTGAAAAAAGAATTTTTCTTTAAAAAAAATTGTCATTTCATTAAATTAAATATTTCATTTAAATCAAATTGTAGAAAAACGTTCGCTGCTATTCTCAATAAAATTATAATATTAAAAAAATGAAAAAAAAAAGAAAATAACTGGAAATAAAAAATTCTTTACTTTATATGTGAAATGAAAAATTATGTAATAAGGCAAAAGTAAAATAATGAATGCGTAGACGTGAAAATTTGTTTATGAAACGGTTGCCAAAAAGTTCGCTTGTGTATGCCTCATATTTGAAGGATTCTACTACTATAAGTATGAGTGTGAGTGTGAGTATCTGTGAGTATGTGTGGATGTTGTTGATGTTGTTGCAGTAAATTGCTTGTAAAATAAAAGCGTCGTCGAAAATTAACTTTTGTTTACATTTTATTTATTTTTTTTAAATGCGTAAAAGCTTCGCAGTGTGAGGATATGAGAATATCAGAGAATAAAAAGGTTCATTCATTCATTGAGTTGGTGTGTATAATTATGTTACGTTGTCTTATTTTAATAATTTCCGCTAACAGACACACTTACACAGACATTACTACTACAAAATACTCTTCTACTATTGAGTCGAGTGAAGCGCACCGTAAAGAAGTCATTTTAATAAATATGCAAATGTTGTTGACGGACATTCCAAAGGTTTGAGGATTTTGTATTTAATGTCATTTCTTAGCAGCTAAAAATGAAATCGCTGCCATTTCATCCTGTCGCTTCTATCCTGAGTATCTCTAACTGAATGGTATGTATCATATGAGTAAATGAGAGTGTGAGAGCTGCCTGAGTTTGTGTATGTAAGATGTCTTTCCCGATAAGTCTGCTGAATACAGTGAATTTTGAGAAAGAGAGCAGAGCAGCCACTCATCATTAAAACACAGGCATGCATACACAAAAAACACACACATATTTATCAAAGGATATGTTCAGGGAAATACATGGCGCCAGCAATGTTAAAATTTGTGAAATTCTATTCCTCATTCCACCTTCCATTGAGTTGGCGAGCTCTCAGTCATTTGGCATTCCCCTTAATTAGGGGCAAACATAAAGTTAAAATCCTTGAGATCCTTGTCTACATGGAACAGCAGTAGCTTGGGTAAGGTAGCGGTGGCGGTGTGTATTTTTGCTTGTGTAAATATGAAAATAAATAAATCCTAAGCGTAAGCCAAAGTTTTGATGAATGCCCCAAGCAGGTGAACATTACACAAACTCAGACACATGTATCTAGATTAGTATATATTGTACAAGTATATTTATTATACATATACATTTGTATGAATGTATGTATGTATGTGCATATAATATTTAAAATCCTAGGTACACACATCCAACTTCCATCATCAATGCCATCCACTTAAGTCCAATTTCAGTCTGCCCCTCCTTTATTCATTGCTTTAGGGTTGGTTACAAAAGTTATTTTAGGGAAGGATTAAGCACTTTGAAACGTGTCCAACGTGTTTCTACGTATCGTGTTCTGCCTTTGGTCTTCATTACTGCAGCCTTAACATCTTCTTTATCTGCAACATGCCACGTTCCTAGTAGTAGCATTACGACTTCTTCTCTTAACAATGAGGTGGCAGAATGGATAGATAGAAGGAGATTGGAGTGTGGCATGCGGCTTTTTAATATTTTAGGTGCCTTAATGTTATAACAGAACATTGGTTGGTTGGTTGGTTGGCTCACTTGGTCCACTCGGTGGCAATGTGAAAGCATTATTTATCAGCAAACAGGAAATTAAAAAGGCACTTTTTGCTTATCATGGCGCTAAAGGTTGCACTTGGTCCTTGTCAATGTACATACATACATACATAATACATACATATGAGTAGCCAAGAGAAGAATGAGGCAATGAGGAGTTTGAAGTTAAGGGGATTTTAATTAGTTGAAAGTTTATAAACAAATAGAATACATAGGATATGAGTGTCCAATAAACTCCATGAGGCGAAAGATGTATTAAAAATAGAAAAGAGAAGATCTTCACTAGGGAAAAAAATACTTGAAATTTCATTCAAGGTCTCTTGTGTAAATCTCAAGTTATTGTAACATTTCTGTATCTTCTTGTTTTTATGGAACACAAATTCTTTTAACATATTTAGTATATCCCCATAAGTATGCAATGTTTCTTCTCCGGTTTATACACATCGCCTCCAATGAAAGAGCTGCCTGCAATAAGCGTGTCCTTGCGGTTATTTTGTTTTTGTCATGAACATGAATGGACACGATATTTTAAAAGTTTGTGGCCCAAAGCTGTTGAGGTCCCTTAACAAATTCTGTACAACAAATAAACAAGTAAACTTAGTATTATGTAAAGAAGTTTGTGTTGCTAACCAAGTACATACTACTCGGTACTTAAAATGTATAGTAGATGCCAACAAAAATTAATGCAAGCGGAGTGGTAATGATGGGAGAGGGTTAAAAGTTCTCGTTACAAAACTATTAACTAAAATTTTCTATTAAAAAGTTTTTTGTGAGAGAACAAAACTTGTTATTTTTTCCCACAAGTAAGTTTAATTTGTTGAAAGAACTTTGAGAAAAATAACAAACAAACGAAAAAACAAAAAATTAACGCATGCAGAGAGGGAAGTTATGATAAACAGAATAATATAAGCAAAAAAAATGTACAAAAAGTTACCATATACCAAGTATAGTCCATAGATTGCATATTAAAAGCCTCCAGGAAATCAAGTTTGGAATGAAGACCTTTATTCTTCCATAAGGGGATTGTATAACACAACAATATAAATTTTTATAATTTGCCAGTTACTTAAACTTTATTATACTTACTAGCCTGGCCCTACCAGAATTTTTCTTAATGTTGACTGTAGATTTTTCGGTCTGGTTTAAATTCACCGGAAGTTTGAGTGTTGCATGCACTGTAGAGTAGAGTACTGCATTATCAATTACACAGCCAGCAGGGAGTGCTGTCTACGGCATTGACGACACGTCCGTTTTATGATTAACACAGTTCATGCAACAGTTCTGACATTTTCAACAATCATCATCATATTTCAGTTAATTTACACAAAACCTTAATGAATTATATGCCTATAACCTTTTTCATGAATCTCTCCGCCTATTGGTGAAAACCGTATGAAAATACGTTCGATACTTTTTGAGTTTTTCGCTTTCAGACAGACTCACGCAACCGGGAAACTTTATAGGTATAGATATACGTATAGATGTTCTATAGTTTTAATATTATTTAGATCTTCTATTGCAATCTTCATCACAACTTAAATGCAATTAAAAAAATACATAAAGTTAAATATTATTTTAGTTTATTTCAAATTATTCTTTAATAAACATCTTTTAATAATAATAAAGAACTGAAAAATAAAATAGATAAATTTGTTTTCATAACTTATCTAATACATTTAATTTATTTAATTTTCTTCATTTCTTTTCTAAATCGAATTGAAAGAAATCTCATTTTTCTTATTTTTATCTTCTTACAGACAATGGAGCCACGAGGATATCTTCAAGGATCTTCGAACTGATAAATGATTTAGAATTTATAAATAAAAATTATTATTGTAATTTTAATGCTTTTACTAACAATCATTCCGAGCTTTTTTGTTTAGAGTTAAGAAATGCTTTTAAATCTTATTTTAAGTAGACGTTTTGGTTTTGCTTAGTATTTTTGTGTAGTTTTTGTTTTATGCTTAAGATTATTTTTATTTCATTTAATAAAATGCTTAAATAAATGCTTAATTATTATAAATAGTTTATTTGCTTTTTATTTAATTAATGATAATCCAATTAATTAAAAGGACGATGAAATCTTCAAGAATAAATCTACACAGGGAAAAAGGTAATAACTGCTTCACATTTAAACTGAAAAAGCTCATCTAGATTGTAATTCAATTAGTTAGTCTTAAGTGGGGGAAAGTCCTTTTCTTAATATCCTTCTGATAGAGATAATTTTGAACTACCAGCGCCATCTCACGCCTTGGCCTTGAAGCTTGAAAGCACACTATGCAACCAACCCTTATGCAAAAGGATTTCTAAATTTCAAATTAGAAAGCTTAGATGGCTCACAAAAAAATAAAAGCTTTGAACTTTTAGTTGGAATAAAAACAAAAAAAAAATCAATGTAAAATGCAATGCAAAAAATGAAGAATCTTATAAGAATTTCATTATTATTGGATATTATTTGAAATCTTTAGATTTTTTGAGACTTTACTTTGAAGATTTTTATATCTATTTCGTTTCGTTCATTTTTATTGATTTAATTTTAAAACTCGAAGTAATTAACACATTTCACTTGAATACTTAATTAGAAATCGGCCAAGTGCATGTCGGACTCGTAAGCAAAGGGTTTCGTACCATTCTACATGATTTATAAGAGAAACAACATTTGAGTAGCACTGCTAACTCTACCATCTGTAAACAGTAAACAGTTGATATTTGTGTAGCACTGCACTGTTGTATTTCTGTCGCAATATTAAAATATTCAAACAACACCCTGTGGGTCCAGAAGCCTAAAAAATATACATACTACAAAATACTACAACACGTCTTATGTATGGGGCGACCTCCTTAAATTATCAACTTAATTTCATTTTTCTTATTTGTTGGCTTAACCGCAATAGAACTGCACATGCTGTGAAAATTTCAACTTTCTACGTAGTGGTAGTAGTAGTAGTATATTCCTCTTTGTTCAATTTTTCGTATATACATACAGGTACTACAGATAAAATTAACTTAATTTATACATTTTTTGGAAAAAATGAAAAAAAAAAGATGAGGAAGAACGTGAGGTGATTTTACAACATTTCTATAATTTACTATTGCGCATATATAGCTTGCTAGAGTCTTCCAACTGATTTCATGGTCACCATTTAATATGTTTGAAATTGAAATTTTCTTAAAATGTGATACCCTAAATTCATTTAACACAGGACATCTTGATATGAAGTGCGTCAGTGTATCCTGCTCATTCCTGTTGCATAGCGTGCAAATGGTTGACATATCTGGCGTGAAACGATTTGCATTCAGTGGTAATATGTAATATGTTCTCCTTCAGGTGCTGATCACAGGTATTTATAAAAGCGGTTTGTACTACCAGCTACTTTTTCCAGCATTGTACTCCACGAAGCCGCTTTTAATGCCTCAATGAGCTGATTGCAACGATTACACCAGTCTTCTTCTATCCCAGCATTTCATTATAAGCTTATATTATGTTCAACTCCCAGTTGATTTAATTTATTTGCCCACACAACGTTTCTTCTTAGAGTAGCTTTGGACAACTTATGAGGCAATCTATCTGCGTTATATGAGAGTAAAGTTTTCGTGATGTATTGTATATGCAGCTCTAATGTTACATTAGAATTGAGTATTCCCTTCTAAAACCTGCTTGAAATTCGTTAATGATGTTATGCTGTTCAGCCCATTTGTTGATTCGCTCATTTAGTACATCCATGAACATTTTTATGATGGTATTCCTCTATAGTTATTTACCATGTTTGGGTCTCCATTTTTTTATATCGAGAAAAAAATTATATTTCCACTTTTTCTGTTACGAATATAACGTTGCAAACTCTGGTTAACTCTTCTACGAACTCGCTGGTAACATTTTTGACAAATTCATAAGGTATCCTATCTATTCCACGGGCCTTGCTATTTTTTGACTTTTTTAATAAAGTTTATCTTATTTTCCATCCTTTTAGGGTATTCAAGTTTAAGGTCTGTTGGTTCTCATTTAATTTTTGCTGATATGTGCTACGCTTCGACTCTATCCAGCGCAGTTTCGGTATTAAATTCTGTTCTTTTGTTTGGCTATTAATATTTTCAAATTACATATTAAGCTTAATTGCCATGTGATCTGACCGACTTCGAAATTTGTGACTAAATGAAGGCACTCCAATGATATTGCGCCTAGCTCCTTCACAGAGTTTCCGAGTGCTTTCTACCTATTACGATTCATAAGATAGAGTCTGTGGATGGACGGAGACTTAGTAACAGGTTTCCGTTTGATACCTTTTGGATATTGATTTCATTTTTAAGGCACCTCAAATTAAATAACACATTTCACTTGAACACTTAATTAGAAATTTTCGACAAACACATGCACATCAATATCTAAGTTTTCTAGGTGTTTACCATATATTGAATATTAAAAGCCTCGAGAAACTCAAGTTTGGAATAAAGAACTAAACATAATTTAAACTTTTTTGTTTCATTGTCGTCACATGGTTCTATTCATTACAAATGTATCAGGTTTAAGGCATATTACCCTGATTGCAATGTTGTGAAAGATTACAAATCTAAATAAGCATTAACATTTATCACCCTGAAAATTAATATTAAATTATCATATTATGTATATACAAATCAATTTAGTCATGCTTATTAATTTATATCCAAGAAATATTGGCACAAATTCGAAATTTTATGGATTCTCACTTATAAGTGCCAAGCTCTTTATTCTAAATGAAAAACTTAAAATGTTGTTACTAAAGTGTATCCTACTTTTCAACCGTAAGTTAACAACTCTAAATATTTATGATTATTGATGATATTAAAGTTTATTGTTTCCATTCAGTTATATGGGTTCCACAATGTTTCAGTGTTCAGATGGTACCACTAATACACCGGTACCCAAGTTGGTGTAAAGATAATCTGCATGGGCCACAGTGTCCCTATGACAAGAATGGCTAAAAGTGAAGCAGGCCAGAAATAAACCAGAATCAAATAAAAAGAAGAACTCAATAAATTTGTTTTATTTTTTTTCTTGATTAACTATAAATATATTTTGATAAGAAGAATATTTTTTGATTTGTTCGGTTTGCATATATAAGATTCCATATTCAAATTCATATGCAGATTTTGGTAATGCTGATGGTGTGGATTCTGCAAAGGATGCTTCTGATGATGCTAATAGTAATTGTAATGGTAATGGTGATGATGATGATGAGAAGGTAAATCGTTTTCAGGCAAGGTGTTCCTTTTCTGAATATTTGCCAATAAATGAATGCTAACTACAAAGAACCCAGACGCACCCTGAGAGAAATGTTGCTTTTATTTTTAATTTTATGACTCGAAAGGGTTAGAATAACAATTTTGCAGACACAAAAAATGGTCTTCCAAAGCAAAATAAAATGAAGTGAATTTTGATGTGTTTTTGCCTCTTTTTTATTGTTCCTATTCCGATTCCCATTTCTCTTGCTGCCTTCTACAATAGATGGAGAATCAAAAACGTCACTATACTTGTAAAGACAATTGCAAAATACTTTGAACAAAAGCTCAGACGAGACAATTTTATTTGCCGAATTATACAGAATTTCTGGGTGTGAGAAATATCTCTGAAGGGTTGATCAGAGACACTGAAAGTGCGCAAATGGTAGTGAAGGCTAGTGAATTTGGTTTGAGACGATTTATTTCATATTAAAGCAATTAAGAAGGACATAACTGAAATGGTTAATTTATAAACAATTGATAACTGAAAATTGTTATATTGTACATCAATTTGATTTTGCAGTTGTCTTACAGATGACATCTCGTACATATGCACAGGTCGAGATATGTAACAAAATTAGACATTAATATGTCAGAGTAGAAACGCAAAGAGTGCAGTAATATTGTAATTCTTGTGACATATAAGCAGTTAAGGACTTAATGTGTAGACTTATTGGTAAACTTTATCCAAACCAACCCAACCACTTAGTAGGGTTCAACAGAACTGCTTCAAGCTAGAAATCTGAAATAGATCGAAAGCATATTTCCACACCGTTTGCTTTTGTAATATTTTGAGAACCAGAAGATGTGAATGCCAGGAGTTTTATATAAAATTCCATTTAATAGACTCTTTTAGAAGAATAACAAAATAACATATGCTGATCCTCATTTTGTTGTGTGTGTGTGTGTTTGTGTCTTGCTGTTGACATTTGTAAATATTTAATCATAAACACTACACAGAGACAAAGTTCAAACAAATTCCAAACCATCTGTCATCAAGGGTTAAAGGGTCAAAGTGAAAAAATTTATTGTTTAACATATTAAAAAACAATAGAGAAATTATAAAAACTTTACCAAAACAAAAAACGCATAAAACAAAAGAAAAAAACTTGATGATTTGTTGCCACTTTTGAACCCCCAAAATCCATTAAATCCATTTAGCAGCTGAACTTTTATGTTTTTCTTTCGATTTTTTTTTTTTCTTTTTTTTTTTTTGTGATATTTGTATGTTTGCATGAAAGGACATAAGAACAAAAGGCAAAAGAACAAATGTCAGAACAAGTTTATGTCATGATCACAAAACAAAACAAAACAAAGCACAATGCGGAATAGCGGAAACACCTGACTACCTGAGAAAGAAAATTAATGGACAAATGTAATAAAGCAATGACGACAACTGGAAAATTCAAAGAGTTTTGGATTTTTCAAGGCAAAAATTTACTTGCAACGAATAAACAAAAGCGAAATTAAGTCGAGCGAATATAAAATATATGAAATGCCAAATGAAAAAACAAAAACAATATGAATGTGACAGGAAGGGAAGGAGTTTAGTACAAAGGAAGGAATAAGAAAGCAAAGCAAAGCAAAAGACAGGAAAGAACAAAAATTTGTTGCCAAAGGCTGCTGCACTTAAACAAAAGGAAAACTCTTTTGTATTTTTCTTTTCTAATAGCAAAATGCGCCATGATGGACGCCATTATGCAAAAAAGGAAACAAACGAAATATTTCTAATAAAATACAAGAGAAAAAACAAAGCAAAACAAAAAGGGTTGTTTTGCAGGACTTTAACAAAGGACCAACTTATGCTGCCATTCCTGCGAAATCTAAGACTCATTGTGATGGTGATGATGATGATTATGAGGATGACAGCTGAAGAATTGTATATATAATATCCTTTGCTACTTTTGTTCCTTGTTTTGTGGTGGCATGGGGGTTGCTTATGGCATCATTAAATTTTGTGTTGCATACTTTTGAGCTTGCGCCTTTAAAATTATTCTAAATAAGGAAAATGGCAGAACCAAGAACTTGTGTTGTTGCTGTTGTTCATGATGATTTTTGGTCAACAGCATGCGCACTCAATGAATTTTAATTTCTCGTCTCGTCTGCGGTGTTTGTCCTTTCTTTCATTCATTCTAATATCACTTGTATGTGTCCTTGTTGGAGTCGGTCAGTCCAATACAATAAGACGACGACGACGATGATGATGATGATGATGATGATGATAAAAACAAGTTGAATTCATTTTGAAAATCATGGCTGCTTTTGGTTTACCTTATGTCCTGTGTCCTTGCGTTTCGTTTCGTTTCGTTTGGAGACTCAAGGGTGACGCTCAATGGCAGCAAAACAAAAGCAAAATGAAAACAAAAAAGAAAAAGGATGCCAAATTCAAGTGAATGGTAGTAGGTGGAATTGTTTGTTGCCACTGACAGGCATACAAAACAGACGAACAAACGATGAAGGACAAGTAGCTTTAGTCATAACGCCATCCATTGATGTCATCCCCATCCTCAATCCCCCAGTTCTATCTCCTACTACTCACATACATTATTAAACTGCTTGCAGACGTTTCATGCGTATCCTTTGTACCTACTTGGCCTCACTCTCATTCACCCAGAGTTTTGATGGTTTGAGTATTGCCGGATTGGCTGAGGCCAATGCTTTTGACATGGCATCGCCTGGCATCCGTGACTAAATGAGTGGGGGATTGAGTGGAGAAGTGTGTATGTATGTTGTAGACGAAAGTAAATCTACTTTCACCCTTTTCAAATGGTTTTCTGAGCCTTTTGGGTTGCTAACCGTCGTCGTTGTCGTCGTCATTTTCATTTCTCCAACTCTTGATGGCAAGAAAAATGAGCTTTTGCAAAATGGCTTCTCTAATTTGTTTAGCCTTTCATTCATGCCTTTTTCAATTGTTCCTTGCTACTTGTTGTTTTTATTATTTTTTGTCATGCATTTCACTTTCATTTGGCGGCTATTGTTCTGATTTTCCCTTCTTGTAAGGGTTTTTCTGCCTGAATGTCAGTTGGTTTTTCATTTGGTATTTTTAAATTGAGATTTTCATCATGCATCCTTTTTTATTTTTTCTTTATCGCTGCATAATTAATGCGCCCGACAATTTACAATGGTGAAACAAAATAAAAGAGAAGATATTTTTCACTTTTGCCTCATTAATTTTACTTATTTTCGTTTTAGAGAAATTGTAAAATTCAAAAAAAAAAAAATTTAAAATAAAATTATAAAAGAAAATTGATATATAAAAATAGAAAATATCTTTCAAAATAAAATGGCGGACACAAGTCCCTTTGGCGTTGAGTGATAAATTAAGTTGAATATTCTCTCTACAGTTAAAAATGACTATGCTATTACAATTTTAATCTAAAATTTATTTAAAACCATGAAAAATGGCCACAATTTCTCCATTACACTAATTAACAAAAATTTCTGCACTAAGAATATTTTTTAATTTACGTCACTCACCCTTTTTGGGTGGTAACCAACAATAATGACAAAAGCCCCATAGAAATTTATATTCTTCTAAGATATAAAAACATTTTGTGAGTTCATATATGGAAAAACTCTAGTAATTCTAATTTAAAACTTAGAAATAAAGAAATCAACTCAAAAGAAAAAGAGACTGTTAGCTAAAATTCATTTAAAACTTATTTATATTTACAAATCTTTTAAAGAACTACAATAGATTTAAATTGTTGGAGTGCCTATTGTACTATTACTCCATGTATATATTTTCTAGGTGTTCTCATATATTTCTATGACCTATTTATTCGATTAAGAAAACAAGAACAAAAATATTTATAATTGACTTAAGGTAAAATCTTTGAATTTACCGTCAAGTAAGAGAATTTTATTAAGAATAAAATATATTATGAAAATCGATTCAATTGCAAATGATAATAAGGAAAATGGTACTATAGTTTTTAGGGTTCCTGACCCATAGGGTACCAAAGGGAACCCTATTGCAGAAACTTCCGTCCTTGGGTCATATCTCATAATCCTCAATAGCTAGAAAGTTGAAATTTTCACAAAAGGTGTAGTTCTATTCGGGCATCAGCAAGATATACTAAATCTAAAATATTTTCAAAAACTTAAAGGGATCCCCATACAAAAAACATCTTGGTTTGTATGCCAGCTATACGATCCGGTAATCCCACGAACTTGAAATTTTGAAGGTTGGTGGATATACATTAGAAACTTATGTTGCCAAAATTTCAGTTTGATCGGATTGCTAGGGACGGTACCTCCAAAGACCCATTAAAATTTGTTGGAATCAGTCAAATCAGACCACTAGGGGGAGTATCTCCCATACAAACCCCAATCTGGTACGGAACCCTCCGTGTACGAGTCTTATTCGCACTTGGCCCATTTTTAATTTGTTTCCAATAATTTTATTTTTAAATTTGATCAGTTTTTTATTCAGCAATGACCCCATTGATTGAGTAAAATTTTTTCCAGTCAAACTTCTTCTTCATATTTAATAATACTAAATATTCGCTGTGGACTAAATCTTGTGATGAGGTAGTGATTTGTATCAGAATTTTTAACATTTTGTTTTAAGGTATTGTATTAAATTATAGTCTTGCATGAATGCATTCATTTTCATTTCATTTGATGAAAGGAATGGTATGCATTTGTAAGTGATGAGCTCTTGGTTCTATCGTAAAGCAAATGCAAATGCAGCAAATGGAAGGATAAACTAAGCAAACGTAATGAATGCGAGACATTTGGTTTACACACCAAGTACTTCCAAATCATTTGTAAATGTTCTGCTTAAGCTAAATAACTTGGATTCTTTCGCATTTGGTTGGCCTTTGAAATAAAACATTTGTGTGTCTAATCAAGTATTTGGTATTTTCAAATGTTAAACGAAACTCATTTCAATTCATTTTGTCGACCAAGTATTTGGTACTTGCTTCGCTCATGCCGAAACAAATGCTTTGTTTGCCATTTCAAATGCATTCGTGCAGGTCTTTATTATATATCAATCATGAAATCTAATAACGATTCCTCTTGATTAGCCTAAGCAATTACACTGACTTCATTCAATTTTTAATTGTCTGATAGTTTAGTGTAACCAATGTACAAGGATATGAGATATCTATGCTCTTGGACATTGGCTTAGTGCTTATTATGCCGCGACAGTAGCAAAAGCCGCCGTCTACACTCAACGCTAATTAAACAAATATTTAATTATAAAATAATATTATATTACAATATATGCATCCTACATTTATTATTTTATGTACTTATATTTGGCAACCAAAATTTATGGGAAAACTAAAATGTGAAAACAAGTTATTTTGTTTTTCTATAGTTTCAGTTTTTTTGTTTTTCTTATTTTATTCTATTTTAATTTAATTAAATTAGCAGCAATTAGAGAAGTGAAGCTAATAAAAGTTTTTGAACTCACAGTAAATGAAAAACTTTATACACACAAACTCCCAGTTATAGTTTATTTGTGGGTTTAGCTAAAAGAGGATATTCTGGAAATATTTAGGTACCAGGGGGTGATTTTGTGAGAAAATATTCGAAAAAGCTGCAATGAAAAACTAATTTCAAAGCAAAGCAAAAACTGCCAAATTATATTTATTTAGTGTAAAATGCTGAAAGTGCATAAAAATTTATATATTCACATGGATGTGGATATGGATACAAAATATATATTCATATGCACATATATTTTCAAATATAATTTTAGTTGAGAAAATCTAATGTGAATTATTAAATAATCACAGTGTTGCCATACTGTCATGTTGCCATTAGCAACATACAGCCATTTCTATTCTTTATAATTAACAATTCTGTATCTATAGTAAAATGACAGAAATAAGAAACAAACACTGACAAATTGAGAAGAGGGAAAAGAGAAATTGAAAAAGTCTTTTAATTTTGAATTCATGGAACATAAAGCAAGTGGAGTTTATGATACAGTCCAAATTCATTTAATTAGTTGCTTTTAACAGATTGTGTAATAATTGCTTGTTCTGTCAAGTTTGGAGATATAAAGAAGGCATGATTTATAGACTTTTCGGTATGCCTGGTCTTAAAATTTGAACTATTAGGAACACAACAAAAAACAAGTAAAAAGAAGTTTAACTACGACTATGCCTAAGTTGATATACAGAAAACGTCTTTTCCTACACTCCTTGGATTGAGCAATTAGAAACATTTCAAATACAAATTTCAGTTTCATAGTACAAAACAAAAAAAAAGTTTTTCTAATAAGAACATGAATTTAATTTGGAGTTTGATTGGGAGATACTTTTCACAGTGGTCCGTTTCGGCTGATTTCTACAAATGTACACTGCCTTCTGACAAGAAATCTATGTTGTATTTGAGCTCTCTAGTTCAAAAACTAAGAGACTAGTTTGCACACATACAGATGGTTAGATGGATAGACGAACATATAAACTCGTCTCATTGAGCTGATCAAAAAACTATGCAGTTTATTGGGACTTCTTCTGTGTGTTTGTCAAACTTCGAGAAGAAGGCAAGTTAAGGAGATTTCAACATCTGACGTTTTCGGGTTTCAATGAGCAAATAAACAAAAATAAGTCTGTAAAGTAGTCAAAAGATATTGATAAAGTGCTGTAAATACAGTCAGTAACTTGCATAACGCGTCTGTCAAAAATTTCAGCTGGATATTTTTAAAACTGAAAGCATTGCATGCTTCGACAAGGGCGAAAGGAGGCATCTCACCCTGAAAATGATTAGTAAAATATCAAATTACAGTCGAATCGCGATAATTCGTACCTCGATAAATCGAAAACCTCTATAATTCGTAACAAACTGCTGGTCCCTTGAAAAAACTTCGATAATTCGTAAAACTTGCATACGTTTTGGTCCCCTCGTTAATTCGTATTTTTATTTGGAATACAATGAACATAAAACCTCTTATAATTCGTAATTCATTTCTAAAACCTCTTATAATTCGTAATGAAAACGTAAAAATAACAAACAAATCGGGATTTAGTTTACCGTTTTGTCGCCTTCATGTCGGCTAACTGACTTTGTTTGTTTTTTCTTAGAGCTTCTTTCATTCAAAACAATAAGCTGTAATGTCAAGATGCCAAACAAACGCACGCATAAAACCTTAACAATTTCTCAAAAACAAAAAATTATTGCTGCAATTGACAATGGAGCAAAAAAAAGGAGGTGACGAAACAATTCGAAATCGCACCATCAACACTCACATCAATTCTACAAAAAAAGGAATTTATTATGGGAGCATCTTCGTAAAGCGTAAAGCGTCAGAAGCAATCTGAATATCCTGGTTTAGAAAAGTGTCTACTTTTGTGGCTAACACAATGCCGGCAAAGCAACGTTCCTATTGGCGGCCAGTTATTGACTGAAAAGGCTTTGTGTTTTGCTAATGCAATGAAGATCAATAACTTTAAAGCGAGCAATAGTTGGCTTGAACGGTTCAAAAATCGACACAACATCACATTTAAAAAATTGTGCGGTGAAAGTTCTACTATTGATGAAGGAGTTTGTGTAGGGTGGAAAGAAAAGTTGAGGGATTTGATTAAAGATTACGATGCTAAAGACATCTTTAATGCAGATGAAACTGGCTTGTTTTATAAATGCTTGCCAGATCGAACCTATTGCTTCAGAAATGAAAAATGTCATGGTGGTAAGCATAGTTAAGAACGAGTTACCTTATTATTTGTTGTAAACATGGATGGCACCGAAAAACTGGAACCACTATTAATTGGAAAGCCTGCAAAACCAAGGTGCTTCAAAAACATTCGCAGCTTTCCAATGCTTTACCGACATAATAAAAAGGCGTGGATGACAATGGATCTTTTGAACGAATGGCTTCAGATGTTGAATGACACCATGAAAAGTGCAAATCAAAAGATATTGATATTCATTGACAATTGTACGGCGCATAATAGGTCAGGATCTAAGCCACATAGAAATAAAGTTTTTACCAGCAAACACCACTTCCAAACTGCAGCCTCTGGACCAGGGTATTATAAAAACTTTTAAATCATTATACCGCAAGGAAATGGTTATTAATATGGTTAATAGCATTGATGACAAAAAAGAGTTTAAATGTAATTTTTGATGATTACGTGAATGTTAATAATGACGTGGCTGTATCCGGTATGTTGACAGACAACGATATTTTGGAAGAAGTTACTGTTATTAATAATGAAAGTGATGACGATGATAGCGCCGATGAGGAAATTCTTATAACGAATAAACAAGCTAAATCGGCCATTCAACAAATTCGATATTATATTTCAAATCATGATGTCCAAAAAAATGTTTTTGATTGCTTAATAAAGTTGGAAAATTCAATTGAAGAGATAGGTGAAAAGAACCTCAAGCAATCAAATATTACAAACTTTTTTAAGCCTTAGTCTTTCTCTTTGTAATTATTTTATTGTATGTTTCTGTTTTTATTTTTCTATTAAATTAATAGTATGTAAGATGTAAATACATATGTAAATGGAGTTATTATGTTCTAATAAAGTTAAAAAATAGATGAAAATCAACTGAAATGTAAAAGCCCCGTTAATTCGTATTTTTCTCTTTTTAATCTCGATAAATCGAAACCTCGATAATTCGAAAACCTCGATAATTCGTAGAAAATGCTGGTCCCTTGCAATTACGAATTATCGCGATTCGACTGTATATACAAATCAATTTAGTCATGCTTATTAATTTATATCCAAGAAATATTGGCACAAATTCGAAATTTTATGGATTCTTACTTATAAATGCCAAGCTCTTTATTCTAAATGAAAAACTTAAAATGTTGTTACTAAAGTGTATCCTACTTTTCAACCGTAAGTTAACAACTCTAAATATTTATGATTATTGATTATTAAAGTTTATTGTTTCCATTCAGTTATATGGGTTACACAATGTTTCGATCGTGAGAAGGTATCACTAATACACCGGTACCCAAGTTGGTGTAAAGATAATCTGCATGGGCCACAGTGTCCCTATGACAAGAATGGCTAAAAGTGAAACAGGCCAGAAATAAACCAGAATCAAATAAAAAGAAGAACTCAATAAATTTGTTTTGTTTTTTTTTTTTTTTTCTTGAGTAACTATAAATATATTTTGATAAGAATCCACTTTTCACTGGCTTTATGTCTGTAATCATACAATTCTCTGAATTCTTTATCATATTTAACCAAGCAACGTTTCTGGTATAGAGCTTCTTAACAGAATGAACGAATATTTTCTGATTTGTTCGGTTTGCATAGATAAAGTTTCATATTCACATTCATATTCAGATATTGATGATGCTGATGGTGATGATGCTGCTGTGGATTCTGCAAAGGATGCTTTTGATGATGCTAATAGTAATTGTAATGGTAATGGTGATGATGAGAAGGTAAATCGTTTTCAGGCAAGGTGTTCCTTTTCTGAATATTTGCCAATAAATGAATGCTAACTACAAAGAACCCAGACGCACCCTGAGAGAAATGTTCCTTTTATTTTTAATAATATGACTCGAAAGGGTTAGAATAACAATTTTGTAGACACAAAAAATGGTCTTCCAAAGCAAAATAAAATGAAGTGAATTTTGATGTGTTTTTACCTCTTTTTAGGGTTCCGGACCCAAAAGGTACGAAAGGGAACTCTATCATCGGATCATATCTCATACAGCTGGAGAATTGAAATTTTCACAGAATGTGTAGTTCTATGCGGGCATCAGCAACAAATTCTAAAATTGAAATATTTTCAAAAATTTAAAGAGTCCCAATACAAGAAACATTCTGGTTTGATTGGTTGCTATACGATCCAGTAATCCCACGATCTTCAAATGTGGATGGTTGGTGGCTATACATCAGAAACTTATATTGTCGAAATTTCAGTTTGATCGGACCACTAGGGAGGGTACCAATTGGTACAGCCGTGGTAGCACTTGTGTTCTATGATATGTTTAGGAAATAACAAAAACCAAATTTGGAATGAATTTTTTTTTTTTTTTTTTGTTATATATTAATGTTCCTAAGTATTAAACCCAGCGCATAAATAAATCAGACACACGAAAAAAGAAGGTTAATTACCGCAATGCCGAAGTTGATATACATTTCATGCACCCCGTGCTTGACCAATCAGAAATATTTTTTTTATTTTTTTATTTTTTTTTTACTGATTAGACTGATATTTAGGGTAGAGTCAATATATACGAGGTCTGTTCAAAAAGTATCGCGAATTTTGTATTTTTTAAAAAAGTATTTATTTATTCATCAATATCTATTTTGTCCTCTTCAAAGTAATTCCCACCAGATATTATACACTTGTACCAACGTTTTTTCTAATCCTCGAAGCACTTCAAAAAATCATTATTAGTGTATTGGTTTCGGCCAAAAATTCGCTTACAAGCAACGATGTGTGTGAGCAGGGGCATTATCATGGTGCAAAAGCCGAATCTTGTTCTTCCACAAATCCGGACGTTTCTGGCGAATTGCTTCGCGCAAATTGCTTCGCGCAAATTGCTCATAACTTGCAGGTAATATTACTTATTGACCATCGAAGAAAATTGTAAGCAAAAGTCTTGGCTCGTGCGGCAGCTCCATTGAGGTCATTGGGCCTTGGTTTCCATGCCATAATCATAAACCCATGATTCGTCTGAAGAAAATTTGGGTTTTTGGTCGAAATTGAGCAATTTTGGTACAAATTTAACGGCGACCCGTCTCATGACCAAGTTATTAGTAAAAATCGAATACCGGGAGCCAATGGCTTAATCAAATCGTCTTGTCAAGATGATCAAGAATACATGTACATACAATGTATACTTTATGGCGTTTCCAATATATCCTTCTATCTATTACAAACTTCATGACAAACTAAATCTGGCAAATCGGTGAAGGTAAAAAAGGGATTTGAGGCGATACCCCTTTTTAGTCGGTAGAAATATGACATAACTTATGGCACGGGTCATGTGTATCTTTCTTTCCTTCCTCGTTTGCATAACACAAAAAAAAAAAAGTGCATACTTATTTTTTTCAGTTTTTAACTTTTCGTATAATATTTTGAAGTATAAAATTTTTTGAAAATGACTGCGAGACCAAGCATAATGCTTTGGTTGTTGTAATTGTTATATTGTTATATTTTCATTTCAAATTTCCATACTCTTCTTGTAAATCAGGCTCAATAAATCGCAAAAGACTGATTTGCATAATAATTATACATACAAGTAAAATCAATACTAAATAATCTCACGTAGTCCCCAAAACAAATCACTATCTATCAATCTATCGATTAACATCTATTGTGCGAGTGCAGCAAAATCATATTGCCACAACAAAGTAATTAAGACGATGATGATGAGATAATTGAGTGTCACTTAGTGTCATTAAAAAATCATGCTTAATGCATATAAGAGACAACAAAAGCAACAATATGAACAACGGAATCAGCAACAAGAACAGGAAAAAGGACAATGACTAAACATGGTTGATATTCATGGTGCTTGCCACTAATGTGCGTCGTCGTCTACTTGCAATTTGCTACTTCCAACATGTTTATCTTGTTGTTTTTGTAACTGTTACTTACTTGTCGACAACTATCCCCACAAGCGCACCCTCTTGCAGACACACACACAGATACACTCACACACTTAGAAATAGAACTAACTGAAAGTGCGTCGTCAACTGTAAATAACTAAATGTGTTTACTAAGCCACTTACTAAACACTCGACATACAAACATCCATAGACTACCACTACACTATACTACACCGTACTGCACTAGACTCTATGTGAGTATAAGGACGGGTAATCGGGTATTTTTTCTCCTACATTTTATTTCCTTATTTTTGTTTTTGTTGGTCCTACTAATGTTTTTTACTGCCATTCTTTTTTATGCTGTTTTTTGTCCATGTTTGTTATTCGCCTAACCACATACGCACTCACTCAATAAGGATGACAACATGGTTAAGGTAGAATAGAATGTAGTGAAGAAGAGAAGAGAAGAGAAGATAAGGGTGGGTAAAGATAAAGTAGTTGGGCATGGAGGAGAACATTGAACAATTAGACAGACAAACTTGGCTTCATTGAAGTTCTAAAACAAAAACAAAAATATGTAGTAGAATGGAAGAGGTAAAGAGATAGAAAGTCTAGTCAAATGCAATGCTAGGCTGCCTAGACTCAAACCACAGACCAGACGTGCTAATGTTGCGTGCATCAAAAGTGTTAGTTATGCATATAAGCAAGGATATATGAACAAAAACAAAACACAGAGTAAAAAGAGCCAGCGAATTATGTAAGGATAACTGAAAATAAAACAAAAATATCATATAATAAAATGGGGAAAAATAATGAATAAAAATAGAATTTAGTTTTACATAGAGAAAAATTGTATATATGCAGAACAATTTTATATATAGAAATATAATTTTTAACTTATAACAACAACAGCAACAACAAAAATTTTCTTCTGCACAAATGCACAAAATATGAAAAATAAAATGTGAAAAAGCAAAAAGCGCGTATGAGCAACATTAAAAATGAATAGATAAATATGAGAATAAAAGCATTTTTATAAAAACAAAAAATAAAAATACATAAATATATTTAATAAAAAAAAAATGCAACAAAAAAGAGACTAGCAAAAATAACAAAATAACAACAACATTTTAAATAGAAAATTTATTATTGTATTATTGCATGTATTCTATATGTTTTCTATATTTCTATATCATTTTTTTTTTTTTTGTAATCCTCATTTAGGCTAGCGATTTTTTTGATTTTGTTGGGGAAGCAGTTCAAACTTTTAGGACTTTAGTACAGGAACATCAAAAACAAGTAAGAACCTCATATTCAGCATATCTAGAGAAACGAAGACGCACCTTCATTATGATTTCTAACATTATCATCACTAGCATCATTATGATTGTTCATCATTATATCCATCTACCTCATTGCGTGTGTTGTTCTTTACTCTTGTCCTCTTGTCCTCATGTCATCATATCATCATCCTAGTCACCATCATCATCATCATCATCATCATCATCATCATCATCATCATCGGTCGTCATTTTGCTCGCTTGTGTCCTCGTCGTCTGTTCGTCATTCAAATCAGCATCAGCATCATCATCGTCATACTGTTCGCTTGTGTCCTCGTCGTCACTAGCGTCCTTGTTGTCCTCGTTGTCGTCGTCATTGTCGGCAGCAGCAACCAATCCGCATTCACCAAGTAGGTGGAGCTTAAAAAAAAAACAAAAATTTTTTGTGAAAAAGAGAAAAATCATTTGGTAAAATACACACATAAACACACACACACACATAGACACATTCACTTACATAGATAGTCATATATTTTTCTTATTTTTCTGCCCGTTAATAAATTTTTGTTGTATGTTTTTATTTTATTTATTTTCGGGTGGCCTTCGTTTGAATATACGAAACGACACAAACTCCATCTGAGTCCTGATGATGATTTGTTGTTCTTGTTGTTGCTTTGCAAAGTTTTTCTATACACACATATGAATGAATGAATGAATGAGGAGAAAGTAAGGAAGGAAGAATGGAAGAAAAGGACTAAAGCAAAGAAGCTGCAGGACTTGGTTACAACAGTAAAATGAGGCTTATTTCCACGCGTGAATGAGGTTGGGAGTGTTTTTCTGTTGGCGGCAACAAACTTCACAACTTACTGAACTTTTTCTTCCTTTATCCTTCTTCCTTCCTTTTTTTTTATGATATTGGCTGCATTTGTTTTTTTTTTTTGTTTTAGCAGTATTTTATTTGCGCAGCATATTTTTTTTTTTAGTTTTTTATAAAATTCATTTTAATTTTTCTCATCATCATGAGGTCCCACTGTCTGCCACAATAGCAACAAAAAAGTTTTTGGGCTTAGTTTTGTATTCATGTGTTGTTGTCTAATGTAGAATATATAATATTATAGTAAAAGAGAATACATGGAAGAGAGAAAAAGAGAGTATCTGTATGTATTATGAACAGGATATATCCATCCATCGGCTCGTTCATCTACTTTACATATAATTTACATATTGCGTAAATTGTCTGCTTCCGACATTTTACACTCACATAGTTTTATCACATTTTTCTGTTTAAACATTGTGTTCTTGTCAATAAAATTATTGTTCTAAATTATGCATGGAATTTCTTTATAATCTTTAAATAAGATTTTAGTCATATCTCTAAAGGAAATGCAGCAATCAGTCAGTATTCACGATATTAATACAGTTTCCAGTTGTAAAATAATAATATAAATCCTTGTTAAGAATGTTTTTGATAGAACTTACAATCACATAGAGTACTAAAAAGGAGCTCATAGTTTAGAAGAAATTGAGGGAATGAAGATTTAAATTAACTCAATCCACATCTGATCTGTGCTACTCTCGTTCCTTCCATAAGGAATTTATATTCAACTATAACTAACTTCAATGTCGCTTGCGCTGAAATACTGAAACTGAAACTGAAACTGAAATCTATAAAACCATTTAGATTTCATTTTAATCAAAACTCTTCTCTAGCATTTTTAAAATTTTCAAGAGAAAGTTTTTCAGTTAAAACCAAATAAATTACTCATAGGATAATATCCTCAATATTTTACCAACTCAACAGGAAACAAACAAATATGTCAGTTAAAAAGTGACATTGGTGTCCGAAATAGTAATAAAAGAAAACGGAAAAGAAAAATAAAAAAGCAGAAGAGTGGATAAGAGGTGCACAGAGAAGAGAAAAAAGTTTGGCATATTAAATTTAATTAATTAAAACCAACAACTTAAATTGAAAGCAGAAAAGAAAATAAGCAGCAACTCCTTTTCTCAAATACAAGTGTATCGACGAACAATAATAACAAGAATAATAAGAAGAAGGAGAAGAAGAAGAGCAAGAAGGAATAACAACAAGAACTCATCCTGTTAAAGAAGAAGGATATGTCTGGCGTTCGTTTAACTGAAAACGGGAAAAATAGACAGACAGAAAGGCAGACATACATACACGCAAAATACTCAACAGAGTTTAACACCAACTTCACACCAATAAAACACAATAAAATACCAACGATACGATAGACAGACAGACTTAAAGACAGACAACAACAAAAGCGAATTTAAATCATAAATCATGAGCTTTTCCTTGGCATTTTTCATGCTTTTGTTGCTCATTCATGTGCTGTGCACTTTTTATAATATTTTTCTCTCCTTTTTTGTCTTTTCATTGTCCTTTTTCAATATTTGTCCTTTATTTCTCTTTCAGTCCTTTTTCAACATTTTTCATTCTATGCACTCATCATGATTTTATTTATTTTTATTTTTTCACATTTTTCTTCTCTTAAAACGCCTCTTCATCGTCATGTCTTTTTGTTCTTCTTTTACTCACAAACACTTGATAGCGTCCTTTTCGCATTTCCTCTTATTCTTCTTAAATGTGCGTTTATCCTTTCATGCGTTCAACGAAAATATTTCCTTTTTCCTTGTTTTTTTTGTTGATTATTTGAGTTGTCGCAACCCTGAATGTTTTCAAAAAGTTGAGAGAAACCATCGACGCCATTTTGTTTTATTTTTCCTCTTTTTTAATGTATAAAATAAAATAATGTAAGACCAACAACAACAAAGTGATATAATTGACGAAAGGAAGAAGAAAGGAAGGATGGATGGATCGATCAAAGGAGGACAAAAGGAACTGAAATTTAAAACCACGCAAAGCCTCAAACGTTGTCTTCATCCACAGGCCTTCATTTGCAATCCAGTCGACAGCCCTATGGGGACCACAAGTAGCAATAACATTTTGAGTAACAAAAACAGTTATAAGGATAACAAAAAAGAAGGAAGAAATTGCCACTCATTTACTAAGCGTGCAACACTTAAGCTTCATTGGCATTAAGGTATTTTTTTAGGATTTTTGTATTTCACGAAATTTTGTTATGGAACACAATCAGTCAATGAATGACGACCGTCTATGCCGAAGCCTGTTTGCTCACCTACTTACTTATGGTATATATATTTTAGTCACCCAATCATCATCAACCCAATGTTTTGTATCTTTAAATTATTTACTTTCCTCCCCTTCACATAAACTAAGGTATGTAAGCCACCTGATTCACTTCTTAATTCCACATAACTTTGCTGGCATTCATTTATTTTTCCTTTGTACTCATTCATATGATGGTCGTGCTCCTGTTCTTTTTGTCCTTCTTGATGTCCTTGTTGTTGTTATTTGTTGCTCTGGAGTTTGCATGCTGTCATGTTGAGGTTGATTTGCGAAATTTCGTAATTCAAAATTAAAATTAAAGGATTCTTGGAGTTTTGTAGAAGCAAGTGAATGTGGTATGAAGTATTGATTTGTCTGACAAAGTCTGACAGCTTTTGCTTTAGCAAATTAAGGGAAAAAAGAAAATATGCAAGTACACAATATTTTTAGTACAGTCATGTTAAATAAAGAGATGCTTAACGAATGGAATATTAATAAATAAATATAAAGAAAATAAATAAAAACAAAGGTTTAATATAATGAAAGAAAATAATTAATAAATATTTGAATTAAATGCATATATTAATTTAATAAATATTTAAATAAATTACAATAAAACAAAACTATTTACAGAATATTATTTTACGATTTCATAAACTATGGAAGTGGATACAGACAGATGCGGCCATCACCACTCCTCTTTTTTCTGTCCTATAGACATTATACATTTAAACATGAAATATCGCAAATTTTACTTATGAATACAAAACAATATATTTCGAAAGACTAGGATATGAAATCTTTGTAAGTGCCTGAGAGTGTCAAGGAGATTTGTAGGTAATTTGTTTTCATGGCTAATGAGACTTTCCAAGTAATTCAACGTCACTTTGGTCTTATTGTATGATGTAACTACTTATACACCAAGGTGTGTTGACAAAATATTTTGTATTCGAGTTGCTTGTAGTGGCTAAAAGTTGCATATGTTCAGATCGATTTTATCATAATATAACAATATTGAAATGACAAAATGTATTATAAGATTATTTTTATTGTAAATATATATTGGTTCTCAGATAAAAATTTTAAGATTACCAATGGTTTTACAAAACATTTATAGAAGTGCCTGTGACACTGTTTTATGAATTTAACTTATAAAAACAATAAATAAATTCTCAAAGGTAAGGTTTAATGGAATTGAATCATATATAAGCAACAAGAAATATTTTATTATATTACAAATCGAGCACATAATTATTATTTTTTTTTATTTTATAAGTAAGTTTATCTGTAATTCAGCTATTTACAAAATTATACAAATTCCACTTTAAACCGATCTACCGATTTACAGTCTTCTATTTGATTTTTGTGGAGTGTCCTCCTTTTCTTTAAGTTCTCTTCCAGTAATCGCCAAAAATGTCTTAACTTTTCTTTGTTCCTACCTATATTGCCATAATTTTCCCCCCTTCTTCTTACCTTTTTTGTTCTTTTTATCTATCTGAACGGTTCAGAGTCATAGCGATCAGCTCTTTGGCAGCATCTGCCGATGGCTACGCGTTAACGTAATTTGTCATAAGAACATAAATATTTCCTTCATCTTATGAATTCTCTGTTTGCTTTTTTTTTTTTAAATAAATCTTATTTCTGTTTTTTGTCAATATTTCGTAGGCCAAAAAAGAACTATATTTGGAAACCATCTTAAGGGCACAATTTCTGCAATGCTTATTTGTCTAAACCTTAAGTAGCAATCAACCCCTTTTATTCTCAACAAATAAATGAAAGAACACAAAAAAAAAAAACAAACCCTTAAATTCCTGCAAATTCTAAGTAACAAAATAACGAGGGTAAGTAAGTTCAATTACAAAAATTCTCTTTTTTGTGTTTGTTTCATTCTTTCTGTTCTTTTTCAACAAAATGCGGCCATTTTGAATACAAAAAATACAAAAAAAAAAAGCCATTTGAGCCTTGAATAATACTCACTCGCATGTTTCTAAGAGGGTTAGCGAAGGGGGAGGGGGTTTACATATAACAACAAAAAAGGCAAAGGATAAAGGACACACGCATACGCAAAAATTCGCATTCCAATGATTGAAAACTGATATAGAAACAGTGAAAAATGTTAAAAATGAAGGGACAAGAAAGGATATTCACTCATTATTGTTGTTGTAGTTATTATTATTGATGTTGTTGTTGTTGTTGTTTTTCAAGCATATACTTAAAAGCCACAAATATACAAACCCATAAGAGGAAGAGAAAAACAAATAGCATGAGGAAAGGACATTATGAAACCAAAAGAGATGAACAAAGAATATTTGCCCGTAGACAAAAGCTGCATACCAATACACGTATTCAAACAAACAACCTCACACACACACATTTTAACACGCACTAACATACACCTAAATGCACTTACATAAAAGCAAATAAAATGTTTTTAGCGCGAAACCAGCTGCACTCCGCCAAAAAGTATCTATTAGATACTACATACATTCATATAGTGAAAGAACATACATACTCGTATATACATAAGACTCAAAGAGGGTACTATGAGGTGGTGAGTCCTATTGACGACGATGATGATGATGATGATGATAATGATGATGATAGTAAGGCAAAGCTTTCATTAACGCGGATGTGACTGGTAATGGCAGCAATGGCCAGCTGCCTGTTCCTTGTAGTTGGCACCTAAACATGTCGCTACAGTTGCTGGCTGCTGTTTCTGCTTCTAGTGATGCAACTTTAGTGTTGCTGCTGTTGCTGTACATTTTTGCAATGCGGAAATCGCGTTTGCATGTCCTTTTGCCATGTGTCCTAATGCGTGCTATTAACACACACTCACGCACTGAACTCATTCATGTTAGTTGTTGTCCTGGCTCTGGGTGTGTAGTGAGTCTAACGCGATTTTAGTCCTTTTCTCTTTTTTGTTTTTTTTTTTTTTTTGTTGTTGCCATTGCTTTTTTGATTGTTTTTTTGTTTGCTATTTTATCCTTTCTACCATTTCTTCTTCTACTTCTTTTGTATATGAGTCTGTGAGTTAAGTTAATGGTTTCCCATTTTGTAACATGAAATCGGAATTAACTTTGGACTATTTTGTTGTCGTTACTTTTTGTTGTTTTTGTTGTTTGCATTACTGTGTCTTTGTTCTCATGTTTGCCAGCCGCAACACATTTGCCAGACATGGGATTAAACAAACTTATTTAGTCGATTTTTATAAAGGGATATACCTAAGTACAATATATGCGTATATATATTTTCCAAAGTTTATGGAAAGATAGAGAAGAGATTTTTGAAAATTGTGCTGTTAGTTTTTAAAAATCTGTAGGTTTACATTTCAAATTTATAATTTGTGAATATTCAATTTACTCTGGTTTTTAAAATTTGGTCTCTGGACTTATCAGGATACCAATTGATCTATCAAACAGAAATGAAAGTACAATATTTCCAATTAAATGAAAGAAGTTGCAAAGCATTATTATCTTGATCTTATTGTGATGAAGGCGTTCAATAGATATAATGATTCAGAGAGCGATGCCGGGCTTAGCATAAGTAGGTACTGGTTGTGCCTCCCAAACCAGTAAGCCCGATGGTGAATATGGAAGCCAAAATCAATGCAAAACGTATTGACGCCTTGTGCCTTAGGTATGGGTATGGCTGCAAGCACACAGAAGCAGATTACTGAGCTAATAAGCATGCTGACAAATCAAACACACTGCAGCCAATGGAATTGCGCATACAGAAGATGATTGCTGAGCTGATCAGTAGTATTGAGGCAATTCTAGATGATGCGACCAAAATGAAAGCAATCCACTGTGTAACTCACATCACAATGCATTACCAACTACACTGCTTTCTGCTTACTACAACTAGTATGTATGTATGTTTACTTTTGTTTTTTTTTTTTATAGCAAAAGTTGCCATTCTCTATTTATATTTTATTTCAAATCTCCCTTAGCTAGGCTTTATTACCCAGCACACCTACTACAGTCCTTAGTTTATCCCAGCTTTTTTGGGAAAGGCATGTCAAGAATAAATATTTTCTATACTTCCAAAGTCTTAGAAAAAAAAATAAGCATCATTTCGAATCATTTACTCATTTAGTTTCATTGTAAGAGGACATCCCGATCAAGGGAGAAAATTATATGGCGTGGTAGCATTCTATACCCCATTGATGAAGAAGGTTCCCATTTTCAGAATATTAGAATATAAGCATATCAAATTTTAAAGCTGAGACACTGGAAAAACTAAAGGAAGTTTAGAGATACATTAATATTGAGATCATATTTAGTCATTCTGGCTAGTTATCAAATCTAGTCTATCAAATCTCTAAGCATCATTGACTTTTGGGGAAATCTGTTTAAGACAAAATATATAAATATATTGGAATATTACATTTTCATTTTTAAAATTATTTCTCATTCTACCTTCTCCCAATACGGTCGTCGTAGGTATTACATTATTAATTATACCTAATAATTTTCCAGAAATAAAAGAAAAAAACCTTTCTTCAGGAAACACACATTAATCTCTTTTATGTTAAGAGTTAATATGAGTTTAGTTAATAAATGGCGGAAACATAAATATTCCCACCGGAAACCCTTTTTATTTTTCTTTAACCATTTTCCATTTTTTTTTTTTTCATTCTTGTTGAAAATGTTAAAAATGGAAAAATGAAATGTCTGTGTATTAATTATAAATACACATGCACAATACAACAAACACAATACAATACAATACACACAGATACACACAGACACACCCAGGCTTACATACATACATTCATTCATATAATGATGTACTAAACAACAAAAACAACAACAAATTCATTTGGTAAATTTTAAAATTTTTAGTTTACAGCAAAAATAAAAAGGAAAAACATGCAAAAGTTTACTGAAAATACAACATAAAAATAAAAGAATGAAAAAAAGTATAAGCAGGCAAAAACCACATACAAATACAAACAAACATGGAGCAGTATATGGATGTACTTTGTTTGTGTATATTATTATATGTGCATGTATTGGTGATGAATACCACAATGTAAAATAAACAGGAAGAGAAAGAATATGAAGGCGTAGAAGAACCACATATCCGCAACCCACAAAAACAAAACCGAAGTAAATATATACAAACACATCTGCATATATTATATTATTATATGTATATATATATATATGCACATACACATATACACATATGTGTGTATGTACAGATATGTGTAGGATATGTCAGCCGTCGGCTGACGTTAAAAGGGTCTATGTACACTAAATTATATGGCATGGCGCGTTGGCCACGTCACTAAATAAGGTAATTTGTGTGCATACACACGCATTCAACCTACACACACACACACACACACACACATAAGCATACTGAATGCCACGACATAAAAACCAACAACAACAACAATAACCAACATCATCAACAACACAAATTCATTAAAATGAAAAATGAAATGCAAAAAATAAGAAGGAAAAACGCGTTTTTTCCCCAAACGTCAAATTAATTTTTCCACTAGATGATAATGTGTTGTTTTTTGTTGTCCTGTTGGTTGTTTTTTATATGCATATTTCGTTCTGTACATTGCCATGGGAAACTATCATTTTATTATTTAAAAATACATATACAACTTTTTTTCTCTATTTTAATTTCCTTAAATTCCATAATTTTTTTATTTTGTTTAAATATTTTCAATAAATATTCACAAAAGTTCTACAAAGCAATTTATTGTACAGAAAAAAGTCTTAAAATGTGATGATTACCAGTAGAAACTTAGGAAATAGAGGAATTGAAAAAGCATCCTTAATTAGAAGGAAATATAGTTAATAAATTTTTGGATAACAATAATATTCACAAGTACAATCCAATTTTATTTGATATTAAAGCCAACTTCAACTTAAAAGAAGAAGTTCCAATAAGTTGAATTTTGATATTGTGACATCTATTTCTATATGCTAAAGAATAGCAAAATGAAATGTCTTCATAGTTAAAATTCAATCAAAAGAAATCTTTAACATTTCACAAAATTTAAACAAATGTTTCGGAATTTACATCTATACATCAATTCAGATCTAGAACATGTTTTTGTGGTGTGTTTTTTTTTTTTTTGTTATAATATCTTCTATATTTATACAATTCTTTTGACAAAATTAGTATATTTTCCTTATTGTTGTGGGATGAAAAAAGAAGCATTGCCATATGAAAGAAAGTTGTGTTCAAAGAGTTAAAATTTTCTTTATGAAACCAATAAAAAATAGTTTTTCTTTTATTGTACAACAACGTCGAGAAGTTTATTAATTAAAAGTTCCATGACTTCTTATAATCAAAACAAAAATTGAATGAAATGACAATTTAACCGGCTTTTGGTTCATCAGCTGTTTTTTATATTATATACTTGAAAACTAAAAAATAAAAAAAAGAGAAGAACAATAACAACAGCAGTACAACAACAGCAACAACAATAGTCTCAGTTTATTTTATATAAAATGACGTCATAAATTGACCAACCAAACATACACAGAGCACAGAAAATATAAAAACAAAAAATAAAAAAATAAAAATAAAAAAAGCAAAATACAATTAAAATAAAAATGCCATTAATAAAAATTGCCAAAAAAAGACTATAAAAATTTAATTAAAAATAAATAAAATAAATAAACAACAACAACAACAACAAGAAGAGAAGCAACAGAAGCAGTATAGCAATCACAATAATGACATTGACAATGTCATTGAACGAATATAAAACGAAAAAATCAAAAAAAAAAAAAAAAAAAAGAAAGAAGGAAATGAAATGAAGGAAGAGAGTGTAATATGAATCAGCTTACTCTCTTGTATTGGTATGAGTGTATGATGCAGGATACAGGACACAGACATACGTTTGACCATTCACTCGCTTACCATGACGTTGCATGCCAATTATCATAAGCAGTCAATGTCAGACAACATGAATGCAACAGGATGCGTGAAATTAAAAAAAAAAAGAAGAAAACAACCCATGGAGGTCGGCGAGGTAAGAGCCTTCCAAAAAAAATACAAAAAATTAAGAAAAAATGCATCAAAAATGGAAAAGCAAAGAGACAGAAACATTGCATTTTCATTACTTTCCTTTTATTCATTTAATTTAATGCCAATTACTTGTATGAGCCGCATTAACCAGGAAGACCCGCGGTCACACACATACACTGACCAGCACACACAGTCATATACTTCTATAAAGTGACTCCTGTCAGACTCATGCATATGCAATGCCTTGGCAAGTGGACAGTAGAATGAATGAATGACTTTCACCGAAAAACATGTAAAAAGAAAATGAAAGGAGGAACTGCCAAAAAATGAAAGGAAAACAACAGAAAAATACGAAAAATATGTTGAGCATTAAATCGGCAAGAGCAAGTCAGTGAATGAACACGTAGAGACAGAGAAAGGACAGAGTGAGTGTGAGCACCACAAAGTATGCAATGAAAATTGTACACGAAAAAACTTAATTTTTATTTTTACACATTCAGGCACAGCTTATTGCACTTAATGAAACTCACACACAATCCGGTCGTGTCCAGTCCAGTTCAGCTAGCCAAACTATCCTCCAACCGACCAAACGGTCAGTTGGACTTTTCTCGTCCTCTCTGCCTGTTCGTCTGTCTGTGTTTCATGCCATGAGACCAACGAAAACCGGCGACTATGATGATGTATTGCAACATCCACAACAACAACAACAACAATGACAATAATAAAGCCCCAAACAATTATACCATATATACAAACAAACAAACAAACAAGCAAACAAATAGAGAAGAAAAGAGATTCACAAAATTGAAAGAGGAATGAGAGAAACTCATGAGAGCTTGCCGCTCATAAAAATACACATACTGCATGTGCATGACATTCCCATATAGTAAGTACGTATAGTGAGCGCGTGCCTGAGTGTGTGTGTGTGTGTGTGTTAAATGTCCTTCACCTAGAATAATTTTTGTAATTTTTATTTCTTTTCCACACTCACACCAACACTCATACACACAGATACAAATTTACAACCAATTTTACATAATATGCACAGCAGTTTTTATTTTATTTTGTTTCATTTCATTTTTTTTTTTTTTATTATTTTATTGTTGCCGAAAAAATACAAAAAAATTTATATTAAAATGTCCAAAAAGCGAATAATAAAAAGAAATCATTCAATGGCACGCATTTTTATTAATGCCATGCTACATGAGAGTATCTGTGTTTGTGTGTGTGTGTGTGTGTGTGAGAGAGAGGATATGCATTTCATCAATAAACTCATTCCGATGGCAATGGCAGATGTGTGGCGGCAGCATGCAACACGCTGCATTAATAAGTTGCGTAAAACATGCTGTTACTGCTGCTGCTGCTGCTGCTGCTGCTGCTCCTACTGTTGGATTGTTGTTTGTGGTGGTGAAAGAAGCCCACATGTGATGATGACCTCTGAACATGAGCCGTAAGTATGTGTGAATGTCATTTTTTTATCCTTATTTTGGTGTGTGTGATACCGATGATCCCATAGTAAGTGAGAGTGAAAGTGTAAGGTTACCCCAAAAAAAGAATAAAAAAAATATATCACACAAAACAATAAAACACTCAATTTATTTACGCAATAAAACAAAAATGATATAATAAAATGGAATTAATAATAATACAAAAAAAGAAAAAAACAAAAAATTAAGAAAAAAAAAGAAATATTATAACAAAAAACACCAAAAAACAAAAAGTAAAAATATGAAAAAGTAAAATATTAATCGAAATAAAATTGGCTTAATTCACATTTAAATGGACTTGACGCATGCAGCATATGTTAAACAAATTGGTGGAGATTGGGTGGATTGAGCTTGTCAAGTGGTAAAAAGCGTAAATTATATGATGATACTTGGCTGGTGGATGCAACAGTTGTTGGTTTTGATGCATTGGCATGAGTTTGTCAAAATGTTAAATGATGCCAACCAACACAGTTCAGAAGTTCAGTACTTAAGCTCTTTTAAAAATTATTAATTTATTGAAATGCAATTACCAAATGATTGCTTGCATTGATTTAATAAATCATTTGAAATTTACTTATTTTATTCTAATTGATTCACAATGCTAAGAATATTAAAACAAAATGATTAATTTTAAAGATTCCTAGTAAAATAAAGAGACTTTTGTATTCATCATTTGCATGGGTTTTGTCAAGGCTTACGTATAATGATTGTATGACAAATATTCATGATAAACTTTGCTTTCCTTTAAGACACTTACATTCTGCCAAATCTCTTTGTTAATTATTAAATTCTCATAAATATTAAGTATAAATAATCAACAAAAAACCAACTGATATGATTATAAAAGTTTAAAATAGGCAGTAGGGAAAAATACCCTTCTCTAAGGAAGTGAAATTAAACTTAGATGACACTCTTGATGAGAAACTGTTTTGGAACACTCCCCTGCAATCAATTATTAACAAGGTTAGGGCAACAATATGCACCAACAACAGACTAATTGGTAAGAACTGAGGACTGAATACAAAGATGCCATTATGACTGTACTCAGCCAACACTAGAGCGGCTATGTCGGATGAGGCACTCATAGGTGCTAAAAATTTGACAGAAGCACACCTCGGTCGAAGATTGCTAGAGTGCAAAGACTGGCCTGTGTCTATGTTACTGTGGCCTTGAGAACAATCCTCTTGTTCATAAAGACTAAAGTGAGCTTTACTTTAGTAAATGATAGAGATTCGGTGTGCCTCAGGCAATCCCTATTCAAGGATGAGCCCAATCTGGGCATAACCAACTCCATCTTTAGCGACCTACATATGTCCGACTAAATTTAACTACCATAAAAACTTTGTGGTTATTATTGCTCGAAGACAGACACTGGTGTTGGGGCAGGTACTTAGGGGGAAACCCCTAAAATGAGCTATATTGCACCATGGACCAAGAGAATTCCTTGATCATTCTGCAGAATTATGCCTTAGGAAAGAATTAGTATGTGGAACTGTCAACAAATATAATTTTATTCACTCTGACAACAAGCTCTTAATGCTTTCGAGTTCAATTTGAAACTGGTTTTGGACTACCTGTTGCTACTCAATAGACTAGAATCAAACAACTTTGCAAAGCTAATCTGGGTATCTTGGGGCTGAACAGGCAGACGCAATCGCCAAGAAAGGAACTGCAAATGTCCTCATTGGACCAGAGCCATTCTGCGAGTTTTGTTGGAGCTCCACGGAATCCAAATTCAAACAATGAATGGTTATTAGCAGTGAAGGCATCTTTAGTTCTTTCCAGTTGACCAGTAAAAACCCGCAGCATGCGAATTTCCTATCTTAAAAACTATACTCTGATTTTTTTGTAATTTTTGTTTCATACAATCAAAATGTAAATGAAGTTCTTCCTACAATTTAATTGTTATAAATCTTTTATACTCAAAAATTGGCTAAAATTAAATACTTGAAAATGATATTCCATTCAAAAATCAATAAATTAAATAAATAAATTTTACAATTTGACTTCATGCATATGGAATTATGGAACCGTGAATGCGACCATGTTGTGTAGCAGCAAAATGGAGGCAATTGTGTGGCCGAAATTTTATGGTCATTTACCTTTTTCGATAGTTCAAAAACCGAAATACAAATTACAATATTTAAAACTCAAATCGAAATGTTGAACAACAATGCAACATTGCTTGCATTTGGCCTTGTGTTGGTTATACATAAAAAGGACATTATAGTTGGGGAAAAGGGATTTAGTTAGATTGGAAAGAACAGAATAAAGGAACAAACACAAACAAATAAAATATAGAATACCATCATAAATGAAAATTTGTGCATTTATTGAAAATTTTTATTATTATTTATGATTGTAAATTTTTGTGTTGAATTATCAAATGAATTGTATTTTAATTCAAGAGATGGAAATAAGAGAAGGATGCCTATGACTTGATTTCTTTTAAAAATATATAAATAAATAGTTTGTATATCTTATATTGTTGATTTTATATATTTTACATAAATTTCTTTCTCTCTCTAACCAATTCTTTTTCTTTTTTTTTTCAGTGGTCTAAGCAAAAAACTTCCTATTGAAGGACACTAAATGGGGTCCAAAATAAATAGCCAATTTTAATCAAATATTTCAAGTGTCAAGCAAATAGTTTTTATTAATGAAAACCATAAAGAAAACATAGCAAAATAAATTACATAAAAAGAAGAATTGTTAAAGATAATTTAAATGTAAAATGTAGAAATAAGAAAACAAAAAATTAAATGAAAAATGGCAAAGAACTGAAAGTAATAGAAGTAAAACAAAAAAAGCAAAAAAAAAAAAAAAAAATTTGAAATAAAGGAAAAATACAAATTAAAAAATAAAACTGAAAAGCAAATGAAACAAAATGGCGTACATTATTTCATTAGTGTGCACACTTTCATGCTGTCAGCTCAAGCTGGTTTTACTATTTTCAACCCCCTGAAGGGACCCTCAACCATCCATCCACCTGCCTGTGCACTATAACTTAAGAGAAAGAACTCTACTCTTTGCTTCTTCATTCATGCACTTCACTTGAGACTTTTCCACCCACACAGAAGACCACCACTTCTTTATTATTATTTTTTATTTCATTTCATTTTTCTTTTTTCTTTATCTTTATCTTTATTTCCCTTCCTTCCTTCCTCATCCTTCATTCTTCTTCGTTTTTAGTTTTTTTTTTATTTTTTGCAATTTTAATCAGCAAAAGGCATTCATCTTGTTTTCGAAACTAATTTTTTATCTTGCCAACCACACCAGGGCCAAAAGCAAACCAAGTCAGGCACTACACACACACACACACACATACACACAAGCAAATTACATAAACAGGACCTGCAAGGACATGTAATACGAAGGACTATGATAGTGATGGTGATGGTGATGGTGAAATGGACCACAGCTGTGCTCTCCTCAGTATGTCTTTCAAGCAACGAGACAAGGACTTATGCACGACGTTCCCTAAAGAAATAGTCACAGAGCAGCAAGGAAACAAGGAAGCAGCCAACAGTAGAAGGCATTGGAATGAGAATTAAATAACGAAAAAGGATGTTGTTGCTGCAACTTTTTGTTTTTCTACAAAAAAGAATAAATCGTGAAAACTTTGCCATGTTCTCATCGTACTAGAATACTGTAAAAGAAAAGTAGCAGGAGACTACACACTGCGGGTGTAGGGTGGTGGTGGTCTAAGTGTTTGTTAATAGGACAGAGGGTCCTGGGAGTGCGGAGAGCACATTTATTTAACTAACACTAAAAAATTACTTTTCTACACTCAAAATTTCTGGAATGAGAATTGATGAGAAAAATGTACAGAGAAATGTGTTGTACTCAATGTTGCTAAGGGCATCGCACGTCAACTATATACTAAGGACTATGCATGTCCTTATTCCCTTAGCATGCTATGGTATGGTATGGTATGGTATGTACTCGCTGGTATGGTGCAAATGGAAAAAGGACATTCGTTATGCTTAAGCAAAAGAATACGAAACTGTACTTGACGTTTGCCGCAAAGCAAACTACAAAACGCGAGCAGCTCTTTCTATTCCTTCTAGTACTTACTATCTACTCAAGCCTCCCTTTCTTTACAAGCCCAGGACAATATGAACGACTGACCGACCGACCATTACTGCTGCTGAGTTCTATACAAAATACTTACATCTATGTATGTATATTGTATATACTTATATAAATGTGTCTGTGTATGTATTTTGTATAAAAGAGAATATTCCTTATAAAAAGGAATGAGAAAAGAATAAAACATCGTAAAGATAACCAACGCGGAAGCAGCTGCAGCAGAAGAGGAGGCACAAGCAAATAAAAAGAAATATAAGTACAGAGAAACAGAACAGAAAAAAGTAATTTCTAGCCACACGTATCCTTGGTGACTTGCTTCTAGGTATGCTTCAACTTCTACTCTGCACATTTAGGGTTGTGCAGACAGGACAAGGGTGTGTATGTGTTTGTTTGAATGAATGGACGAATATCCTTGTTGTAGTTCAGTTGTCCTGTCCGCAATGTTCGCTCGTTCGTTCGTTCGTTTGTTCATGTTTCTTGAATTCAAATGACGTTGTTGTTGTTGGTTGGTTACATTTCTGGCTTGGGTTTGGGTTGCAAATGCAAAAGAAAATGGCGTCGCCTTAATTTATTTTAAGTGGTTGTTAGTTTTAAGTTTAAGCAAAAAGGATATTCACAATACCCATTACTACATATATTCGTGTGGTGGTAATAGTTAATGGTCGACAGGAATATGCCATTCACCATTCTACTTATGTACAATATAAATAATAATTGTAATTTTTGTTAATGAATCATGTAATTAAATATTTCAACACTATATACAATATTATGAACTCAAAACTCAGAACAATGGAAGGGTGTGGCTTTGATAATGGGTTGGAAAGGGACAAACTTGTATGTAACATGGAGAGACACCTTAGGTTCAGTCAACTATGTTAGTGGAGTTGCATTTCTAAAGAGCTTTAGTGTTCTATTTAATGATGCTTCATTTTCTTAGCTCTTTCCTAAAATCTTTGTTTTGTGATTACCAAAAACAAAAAAGAGGAGAGCCAAATATCTGCCTTTATTTTGAGAAGTTTTTGACCTTCTAGTCATTCACAAGGTTTTTACAATTTTTTTTTTTTTAAAGGATAGGTAGCTGGTGAAGAAATATACATCACTTAGGATGCATTATTCATTTGGACGCTCCTGACTCACTGAGCCCTACTTGTTGGAAACATTAGAACAAGCCTTTTATGAATTTCATGAAAAACCTGGGATCACACAAGTGCTCAAGTTCATTACTCAGGCCCAATCGTGCTGAGCCGATTATTAGAAAGTGCTTTATAGAAGCAGAGAAAGTGACATATTGTCCTCTAAATCTGTTCATCCTTTCAGTCTGTCAATTAATCAGTGACTGGTGATGAGAGTCAATACAAAGAAATCATCCCACAACTAAAAATTGAATATTAATCTTATTAGGCAAAAGTGCCTCAGCAGTAAAAATCAAGGGAATGAATGTTTCTAGTTCCGCTTCTCATCAATTTATGTTTCTCGTCTTTTTAACAGATATCTTAGTGCTTGAGTTTTTTTTAATGCTGCACTGGTTTTCTATGTAGCTTGGGTTCTGACTTAAATTCACTTCACTTCCGACTTAACTTGCTTAACAAACGCCGGCCGAAAGTAAGCTGGATTATTTTATAAAGGGAAGGAGTATGTATCTCTAAGTAGGCCTCTGTTTGCACCTATGTGGCCGGTGTTCCTTAGCTCATAATTTACTGACTCTATTTACAATATATGATCAATCATTTGACTATGACTCCAGAATTATCCCTCAGGTGGACCAAGGTGAGCTCACATTAGAACCAACACCGCATGCTGCTAGGCAAAACTGAATAGGCTTGACTTTTTGCTAAGGTCGACCAATAAATTGTCCCTCATTAAAAGGAGGACAATTTACAGACAAGTAGTGGCTATTAAATCTGTGGTACTACTGCTGCCAGTATTCAGAGAGTTTAAGCCTACAAAAAAAACAAGGCACTGCGTCACACAAATGGGACGCTCGGTTTGCCACCATCTTGCACAGAAATCTGATGGCCACGGTGTGTAACAAAATCCTCCAAAACACCAATTGTCAACATCAGAGACTATAAAATCAATCAAGCAGCGTGACCCTCACCCATGCTATGAGGCGACGTCGTCCATTCTAATGACCTTCTAAATAGAATCACCCAGTAAGTTCTTATATTTAAAAGACATTTTATCTCAAAACAAAATTTTATTCTCATTATCTTTTTATCCATTTGTTATGGTGACTCTAATACCTAACAAACCAACAACAGTCACCGTATTCACCTTCAACGCTTGCTTTATCAGTAATCCTTAAACACTGACTATAACACCCAAACTGTATGCTACTAGCAGTTTGGTTTAAACTCTAAACTCAAATCAACTGCATACAAATTCACAGCAGAATCAGACAGAACTCAACCACACATGCCCAAAGCTATTACACTTAAATGTTACCTAGACATTTTTGGTATTCAAAATACTACATAGTAGACAGGCAGACAGACAGAGAACCCTGATTTCAGTGTTGTGGAGACAACTTAGTAAAGCAGATCCAAAACCATTATGCAAATAGGTTTAAAAGAAAAATATACACACACGGACGCACGAATGCTTATAAAGCCAAAGCTAAAGGCAAAATTAAATAAAAAACTCAGAACCAAAACCAACTACTACCAAGTCAAATTTATGGCCGACTTAACAATTTTCAACAAAAACAACAAAGACAAGAATCAAGTAAATCCAAGGCAAATAGACAAGAGAAACGAAACAGAACAAAACAAAAGAAAACAAAACAAAACAAATTATAAAAAAGTCAAAGTAAAACAAAAGCACCCAAAAGAAAAATTGTAAAAACGATTAAACGTAGGCACAAATGACCAAAAAAAAAGTAAAATAAAATGGCGACTCCATATAAAATACACTCACAAGAAATACACTACAATATAAAAAATAAAACAAGACAAAAAATTGAAAACTCAAGCCAAAGAAACCAGATAGAAAGGACTAAAGGACTAAAACAAGCCGCTGCCAAAAGCAAACGAATGCAAATTAAAATCGTCCCCTTAAGTTTTTCTGTCTATCTGCCTATGTGACACACATGCTCATACACATGTGCCGAGACAAGTCCTGAGAAGGATTTCTACCTACGAGTGAGTATGTGGCGCCATAAAAAGATACTCAACAGAACTTAACTGAACTGAACTGAACTGAACTCAAATGAAATGAAGCTGACTTGGTTCAGGTCTCGTCTCAACCAAGTAAAACCCAAACAAGTCAAGGCATTGTACTCACTCGGATGCTTGAAATCCACTTGATTTTGAGGCGGTTGAATGGCTATCGAGGCGTCGTATGATATTTTTTGTTGTGTCCTTTTCATCCATACATACCAAACATGCATCTATGTATATATACATACATTTATTCATAGGGGAGTCATCATCATTATATTGAATTGAACGTTAAAGTGTAGATAAAAGCCAAACAAAGTAGGCTGACTGAATGAATGGAGTTTCTTGCTTCATAAGCCTTCATCTCTTTATAGCAAACGATTCTGTGTCTGTGAGTCGAAAAGCCAGTAAAGCAATTGAGGTCTCAGACACTTAAAATGTAAGCTAAAGTCATACATACTACACTGAGACACTTGAATTCAACATTACCACCTACATATAATTTGGTTTGGTTTGGCTTGGTTTGGTTTTGTTGGTCTTCATAGCTTGACAACTATAAGATACTCAAATGAAAAAAAAAACCAGGAACAAGGAAAAACAAAAGATACTAGATGCTTGGTTATGAGCAAAAGAGTGTGAAGTTTTGTCGTCGATTAAGTTGCTCAGGCAGAGGACAACAACATCAGAGACAGTAGAATTGAACCGGTGAAGCAACATAGAGAGACAGCAGCAAACAGGCATACAGGACTGTCCAGAAATTGGCACAAATTTGCTGTGAAGCTCTTCATAACATCATACATAGTAAAGATTCAGTCTCAGTGTGTGTGTGTGTGTGTGTGTGTGTGTGTGTGTGTCTTGCCGGCATATCGTTGTAAATACTTCCTGCTTTCAATATATGAATTCGTCCTTGTGCCCACTCAGAAAAACACTAAAACACATCCTGACTTTTCTTGCTTATGTTTGACATTTTATCTTGTTTTCTGTTTTTTTTTTTTTTTTTCGTTCATTCATATCCTTTTATTTTTATCTTCTCATCTCTTTAGCTTTTCTCTATTTTTTCTGTTACTCATATCAAGTGAAATTACTTTTTCTTTATATATTTTTCCTTTACTATTCTTTTTTAATGGCATTTGCATACGAATATCCTGAAGCTATAATATTTGTAAATTTAACTCAACCTACATTCACACACACACCCACGTAAGACTATATATATATATATATATATGTATATACCAAACATGGGCCATCAATGATTTCCCTACCAACTAGTAGTAACTGCTAACATTTGCTGCCACATCCTTTTGAAACTTTGTCCTTATCGTTTGCTTAGCACTCACACTTTGCAGCATTTCTATATTGTATTGTATATATCCTCATATCCTTTTCCATACCATTCCATCCCATTCCTTTTCTGTCATTTGCCATTTAAATATTTGTTTTTGTTTGATAATTTTCTGCTTTTTCTTTTGCTTGCAACCTACATAGTTACGAGTATCTTCCTACCTAACATTATCCTTTCATCTTGTTCTTGTTGTTCTTCTCCAGTTTTTATTACTTTTTTTTTTTTCTTTTTCAACGAGATAAATATCTTTGCATGTATTCAAGAGTGTGTGTGTGTATATGTGTTTTTGTATGTGTTCTTTGCTCAAGTGTCCTTTTTGTTGAGTTCTTTTCTTCTCTCTTTATTCTACATGGTTTGACTTGCATATCCTTGCCTAGCTTAGCTTCTTGTCGTCTTATTGGTCTTTACTTGAGAGTGGCAGCAGGATGCTGCAAAACAAGAAAAAGAAAAATCATATAAAATGAAATGAAATTAGTAGAAAAGCAAAGCAAAGGATACCACCGGCATATCCTTATATTTAAATGTGCTCCGCCCTTTTCTATTTTAAAAATGTAAAATTTTCCATTTCTTTTAGTTCCTTTCCTTTCTTTTTCTACTATTTATTTAATTTCATTTAATTTTTTTTTTTTTTTTCTTTGTGTCCATTTTAACTGACGCCACCTTTCATTTCCTTGGTATCGTTTTCTTGTTGTTGCTGCGTGCTCTTTGCCTGTACGCCATTGCTTGGCTTGAGGTCGACTTGCCTTGTCTTGCTTCAACTTTCTTCCGCCAATAAGGGATTCGCATTAGCGCGTTCTGCTTTGACTGAAATCGCGTACTCTATCAGTATCATCCACATGGTCCTGCTGCAAGCTGCTTTCAAGTGTTTGTTACAGTTGTTTTTCAGTTTTCAAATTATTTTTAGCTTGTTATGCAGGATTAAGTACTTAGGGTATAGAAGATGAGTGGACTGATGGTTAGTGAATGGGAAATTCTTTATGTTTCATAAAGTAGAGGATATTATTCTTAGAGCAACTTAAAATAAAACATTATATCGTCAATATAAGACAAACAAATCCAAAGGAATAATCCATTAACTATCTAGCTATATACTCGTACAATATTATCTACCACTCACAAATTCCAGGCAAAAGGAAACAACTTTAATGTTATCATTTCAAACTGCAAGCGAATCCTTCTTAAGAAACTTGTAGCGAATTTAAGGAACTAATTTTAAAATAATTAAATTATAAATTTGAATGAATCAGAAACTATGTACTTCTATTTAACAAGGCTACTTTGAATCCAGCACAGATCTATAAGTTCTATCAAAGATATTCCAATCAAAACTCATGCATATGTAACCTGATGCTAAGTGAAATAGTATGTTGCAACTGAAAGCACTCAGTGCAAATTAACCAAAATCAACGTAGAATGGAATATGCACTTGACTCAACTGTAGTCTCCTTGTTTTCTTCAGGACAATTGTGTAAATCTTTTATCCAACCAACACACAGGATAACAATGATGTTCTAAAATATACATTACCATTTACTTTGTTTAAGCAACAGCGCCGCCAGAAGGGGTAGGTATCGTTTTTAAGAGAACACAACACTGTTTTATCATTTTTATCCGAATATTCTTCTCAGGGGTTGAATTCTGAGTTGCAGGATAAAAATGCGCACTGTTTTAACAGTAAACATGTACGCCATCTTGTGGGACATAGGACAACTATAACTTCAATTTGTCAACAATAAATCTTGTTCTCGGTCGTATGCTTTATTTCAAATTACAATACGTAAGAAAAATTCAATTCACATTATAGGATATAAAAAACTGGAGGTGGGACACACACAAAAAGAAGTACGAAATAGTTATATAAAAATATTTGTTATGTTGAAAAATATTAAATTTTAAAGAACTATGTTTCCCTAATATAACCAAAATTCGAGAGAGAATCCTTAAAAAAATTATCATTGCAATTAAATTTAGTACTCAAAATAAATAAAAATTGCATGAAATAATAAAAATTATTTAAATATACAACAATATTAAATAAATAGAATATTTAATGAAATGAATTTGCCTTAATATTTATTTTTCAAAAATTCAGAAATCTAAAACCCACCCCAATTTAAAGAAAAATCTAAAGGAAAACACAACCAGCCACTTTGAGTCTAAAAACAAGTTCCTGGACATTTTTAACCCTTATAGGTCAAACTGCATACAGCATCCTTCGATTTCAACTTTGAAACTGATTCAACCCGTTTGCTTAACGGGATGACTGACCGAATTCATGAATAAACTCTCAATCTCTAATGACCAGCTTTGTGCAAAAGATTTTTGTGAGAAAATTATAAGAAAACAAGAGATAATTTCGTTTTTTTTTTTTTTCTATTTTTGTTGTTATGTAGACAGTAAGAATTCAAGATTTCTTTCATATTTTATCATGCATTTTTTAGGTTAAAGGTGACTGACCAGTCTGGACCAAATAAAACCGGATGGTATTTAAGTAAGAAAGTGTGAGAACAAAATTAATTTAACTTAAATTTTTGGAAATTTCTATTTCTAGACATGAGGTTACTTTATGGCAAATCAATGCAAAGACCTGACAGAATAAACTCAGTGTAGGAAATCTTTTGTACCAAATGATATACAATATTCTCATGTAGAAAAGAAATGAAAAATATTCTGATAAGCTTAGAGCATTCCAACAATCTGTAGAATATTTCTGCAATTAATAAGTACAAATATAGTGTAACTCAATAACCCTCCTCCACATTCAATTGAATCAAAAATATGATGATAAAAACGAGACAGACCCCTTCTATTCTATTAATAATTCTCATTGTAATCTCTCACATAATTAGTTAATTTACATTTGAAATGAGGGACCATTAAATGATAACAATAACAATATCGAAATGGAAATCAAAACAAACAATACAATCCAACTGACTATAGAAGCAATTCATTGCTTATCCAAACGACGTCAGTCGTGAATAAACTTTTCAAACAAAATGACACAGACAAATGAATCGGAAAATATCTATGAAAGCATTAAACCAATAAAAAGGCAAAGTTTTATAGATAAAATTATAATCAATAATTATTTTCAAATTATTTCCATTATATTCTTTAGTGTCAACAAGAAATTTATCAATGACAAATGTGTACAAACCATTGCTTGGATGCTACTCACAATTGTATTATGCATAATTGGGTACATAATTTTCTTGTCAGTTCAATCATATGATGAGACAGCAATCGAAACCAAAGTCATTGATGAGAGATTTGTTCTTGAATTGAGAGATCATCAAAATAGAGTAAAGAAATTCGTAAAAAGAAAAAGGTTTGTATGATAAAAGTAAATAATCAGTATGTGGAAGCTAAGTCAATCATGATACTGATAATGATGACGACGTCAATGAAGTCAGGTCTCTTAATATCGAACCAATCAGAAATCTTCAATAAAATCGTTGAAGTCCAGGACGATCGGAGAATAAAAGTGCGTAAGTTGGCTAAGGCTTAAGGTATCTCAACTGAACGTGTACATCACTTTTTACATGCAATTCGAACGAGTTTTTGAAATGAAAAGAAATATTAATATATCACAACAAACCAGGGGCCAAGGAACAGTAAAAGGAGTGTTAGTTATTTTCTGTGTGAACGTGCATCAAAGGAGGCCAAGGTGGGTCTGTCGGTTTTTTGAGATGCACGTGGTTTCATTCACATCGATAAATATGAAAATGGTGAAACAATTACTCGCGAATATTATTCAGAGCTGTTGGATAAATTCGACATTGATTTGAAGTAAACACACACTTTAGAGAAGAAAAAAGTGCTTTTCCAGCGTGGCAAAAATCCTTCAATTGTGTTACGAACTGCCACCCCATCCAGCATATTCTTCAGATTTAGCCACCTATGGCTGTTTTCTGTTTCCAAATTCAAAGAAACGGATCATCAGTAAGAGATTTGAGTCGACTAAACCAAATGAATATTTTGGAGACCATGAAAAACATATTATTCGGAAGCAAGAAAAAGACTGAAAAAACACCAAGAAAATCATATTTTAATCAAAATGCCACTGACTTATTACATTGCCTTCATATTAATCTGGTTTTTTGCAATTCAATTCTTTAGTTTCTTTTCTCTAAAAAATAATCACAACTTTTATCTCTTCTAGGATGTCCAATGAAAACCATGTCTATCAGAATTGTACTAAATTTGCTATGCCTCATTATGAAATGTCTTTAACTTTGTACTATAATCGTACTGTTAAAGCGGTTATAGAAGACTCTACATTATATTACAAATTTAAAATAATTTGGTTCTATGAAACATCATTGGACGAAGAGGAAGAAACGTTTGACTACAACTGTACTGCATATAAATCACCATATCTATTTATTGATAAACCTTTGAAGGAGAATATAACCTACACATTTTGTATAATGTACAAATACGAACAGACTACTTCCCCGTGCAATTGCCAACCCTTGTATGTACCGCCAAAAAGACAAATTATTGAACTTAATGATATTAAATCAAAAGATGATGATATCAAAATTGGATTTCTATGCTTTATATTGGCAATTTCTGCTTTTGCTGGTGCAGGTTTAGGATTTTTAAGTATAAAAACTTATCCGGAACTCTTGGAGGGCTCTAAGAATGTTCTTGTTATACATAAATCTATGAATTTTAATGGCAACACAGAATCCAATTATTTGGAAAACTCGAGTACACCATCAAGCAGAAAGAATCGTCATTTAACGAATTCACTTAAGTGTACTAAGTAAGTAAAACAAAGGCTTAAAACTTTCAATTGTCATTTAATGTTTTGTCATATCTTTTTCTTTTTATAGAAGACACTCCATGACATCACCATCTACAAAGTTTGAAATGTCTTCATCTTGGAAGATCTATTCGAAATCTTTTGAAATTGAAAATGACTACGAAACGCCACGTAGTTTTAATGGGTCTTTGGATCGGCCACAACTTAGTATACCAAATACTTATATAGAGAGTCCAAGTTCACCACCACCATCACCTAAGAAGAATACAAATACAGGAAACCTTGGAGTTGTGAATGAAGCTTTTGAGTAGTGTTGTGTTTTATAATTTTGTTAATTAAATTTATTGATCTCTTTTTAAATTGTATCCTATCATTTTATATTGTAATTTCTTGAAATAAAAAAAAAAACTTATTCGTTAGTTTCTTTAATAAAATATTAAATATTTTCTAACTTTATCAAGGCAAAAATTCTTTGAATCATAATTCTATTAAATCCTGATTTCTCATATGGAAATATCTTCCTTTTTTTTTTCTTAAAAATTATATTATTTAGTAGAACTTTGTTTTATTTATTTATTTTACCTTCTTTGTGTGAATAATAGTAAAATATTGAAAATAGGTATGAGTAAACTTCAAATTTTCAATAAACCTAAATAAAACTTTAATAAGAATCGGTCTCAACTATCCTCAGGGTCATTGACCTATCCATGGAGACAAGGAATGCAATCATATTAACTTGCCTCCATTGAAGCGAAAGACGAAAACAGTAGCCAATTAAGCGCTAATAAATATGAGGGACACGTTTCTATCTACAAGATGAGCCCAAGTGAGGAACTCACGTATTTATCAAGTTTGGTGTCCTTTATCAGTTGTTTTTGTAAGTGCAATAGACGCGAATTTTGTGTAGTTTCAGAGGGAAGAAAGACTACTACATTTTTGCCCAATAAGCTGCAACTGCTTAGCTCGATTCAAAGTTTATTATGTAAATATCCACCAACCATGTCAATGTTTGTTATAAAGCAAATGAAGCTCATTCAACGACAGAATCTCGCTTTTAATATGTACAAGTATGTATGTAGTAATAGGCAAGGATGTGAACCATGGGTAAGGATGTGAATGAAGTCTTGCTTTGATGATGTAACCAGCAACGCGAGGATGTGGCTAAAACAAGGTAGGCAACCATGAGGCAGCATCGTTGATGGCCAATTGCCAACGTAGAATATTTTATAAGTTTATGTCGTAGTAGCAGGTAAAAGTAGCCAATTTTAACTCACTCCTTTAGCTTGGTCCTTTGACTTAGTCCTTTTACTTCTTCTGCATCTTTTTAGCCACAAAACGTGCATTAAAAGCATACATAAAGTACTCGTATCATATTTAATATTTATGGCGCCGCAAAATGTTGCACAATCCAAACTTACTAGATCTAACGAACCTCGCTTCAAATACAATACAACACATTTAGCACACGTGGCGCGCGAGGAACCAACAACCATGGCATCTCTACACATACACATGTTAATTTGTATCTATATATTGTATCTACTATCACGGGGCCAAGTAGCACATAAGCAAAAACTATTGAGCTATAGTTGAATAACCAATAAATCGGCGTATCCTGTCTGCATCCTGGCGGTCATATATATCTATAATAGATACTCATCCACATCCTCAAGGCACATAACTCATTTTTTGCTTTATTAACTTTGCGCGTTTAAGCGTTGCTTAAAACGTTTTTAAATCATCAACCAAGGACGAGAATGAATTCATGGTAATTAGAAATATTGTTGCATAGGTACAGCAGAGTACAGAAAAGTACAGTAAAGTAAAGTGAGGAGGGCAAAAATTACAGGCCAATGCAAAATAAATGAAGAAAAACTAAAGTTTGCATCTCATGCATGCTTGTTTTCCATGTGCAATTTAACTTGTTCGCAGTCATCATACTTATGTATGAGTGAGTGTGTTTCTCTGTAATGTGTGTGTGTGTGTGTGTGTGTATGTATGTTGGCAGCCATGTTCCACTTTATATAATTTGCTCACTCAAGTCCTTGCATCATCAGTAACAAACAGCAGCAACAACAATTTGTAAATAGCCTGCATGCAAATAAACTTACAATAAAAACACTAACAGCAATGACAATAAAAACAACAACAACAACAAAAACAACATCAGCAACCATAATATGAACAACAAGAATAAGGACGAAAAGAAGAAGATGATGTAGAAGAAATTATAGTAGTAGAAAAAGTACAACCAACTTTTATTGAACTTGGGAGTTGAAATTTTATCTGCGCAGTAGTTCAACTTAGTTTCTCTTGTTCTTTTTCATCTTCTTCATCATCTTCTTCTTCATATTCCTTTCCAAATATTCTTGCATCCACACAAAGTCAGCCTTGCTGCCTGCCATGCATATGCAAGTTTGTCTTTGGCCATGTGTGTATCAGTGTGTGTGTGTGTGTGTGTGTGTGTGTGTGTGTGTGTGTGTATGTGAGTGTGTTGTTGCAAGTCGAAAATTTTTCGATGCTGGTAAAAGTTAACTATGAAAACCAAAGGAAGTTAACTGCTGAAATTAGTAAAAGTGTAGAAAAGTTGATGAATTTGCAAAATGAATCAAACAGGAGCGGACTTGACTTGTACTTCACTTCCATTTTTATAGAGTCAAAAGGCTTTTGCATTCAAAATTCTTAAAAACAAAAAAGCTAGACAAAAATTCAAAGAAGACTATTGGGTCTGAGAGATCTAAGTTCTAATAATCTTAGTCACATTTCATTTCATGACGTTCTTCTCAGCAACAAACTTGTTTATGCAATGTTTGAATTCACATCATTCAATGAGTTGTGAATAAGCAAACAAGTGGCACCATCACATAATCACGTGACCTATCTTTGGCACTGGCATTTTTCAATTATTTTGTATTTCCTCCATAAACTGTACATTATTTTTCATTCCTTAACTTAATAAAAATATGAGAGCAATAAACAAATAAGCGAAATTAAAAGACCATTTATTTAGAGTTGTAATAGTCCCTATATATGATGATATTATGTCTCTCTCTCTCTCTCTCTCTCTCTCACTTCCTCTATCTATGCCAAGAGAAACCATATTTCTCTATTCATCAGTAAGAAGTTCACTTTAGTGATTCCAAGAAATAAATCCAAAGGATGATCTCTGAAGAACCGCTCCTGAGCAAAATAAAATTCTATATCAACCATTGACATTTGCTCAAACTTGATGTTGATGTTGAAATTTCTCATCAAGTTGCATAAAAATAACACCAAAAAACAAATTTCTCTAACAACAAAAATAACATGAATAGAAATTGCTAAGGGAAAACCAAATAAAACGAAATGGCAGTAGAAGCAGCAACAGCAGCAGCAGCAGCAGCAACAACTGAGAAAACTCATCTAAAATGCATAAAATTTGAGTTGATGAACTCATCACACAATGTCTGACTGTCTTTCCATCTGTCTTTCTGTCTCTCTGTCTGTCGGCTTGTTTATCTAATGGTAAAAAAGATGACAGCAGGGCAAAGAAGTTGTTCAAAATGCAAAATGATGCAACGATGCAGGAAGAAGGATAAAGCCAACACCAACGCCAATGCCAAAGCCAAAGCCAAAATATGAAGATGACTTATGATGACCAATGAAGGCGTAAAACCACGAGCACAAGACAAGTTATGACAGCTTACCATATCCTTAACCCAAAAAAAAGAAGTAATGGGAACAGAAGAAAGGACCAAAGGAAGAAAGGAAAAATGAGCTGCAAAATGGCGTCAGCTGCAGTGAAATTGAACAATTGCTGAATTGCAGAAGTAGATTTCCTTTACAATCTCATCCTTTATTTAAATATAATAATTCAAAAATCAATTTCCATTGCCAGACACAGAATACTCAGAAAGATGTATAAAGGAAGGAAGTGAAGGAAGCCTTGAAGGTTTGAACAATAGGCTCATTCGAGCTTATTAAATGAATAACATTTGTACAATAAGACAGCTTCTCAGATACTATACAAAGAGATACTGAGATAGGGAGGAGAGGCCCAGAAGTAGAAGTTGTCTGTAAAAATCTTGCCAAACATGACAACGACATGACAAAACAAATACACAAAAGATTACAAAGAACAAAAGTATCTTATATCTTTTGCTATTTGCTCTCTACTCATTCACATTATACAGTATTGTTCTCTTATATAGAAGAATTGTGTAAGTATATTTTATTTAAAATAAATGCATTTGAAATGTTGCCATGGTCATATGACTGTAAATATTTAAGCAAACCGAAGACAATTAGACTTTTGTCTACGTGGACAGACAAATACTTTAGATACATTCGGACACAACTCTTACAGGAAGAAAGATATTCTCTTCTTCATTCTTCATACCATAGAGGAAAACAATGGAAAATTCCAAAGAACATATAAAAGTGCTTCACTTTTGCTACACAAGACGAAGAAGTAGCTGCAAGTGTCTGGACTATGTATCTAGATATGTATTTAGATATATATATTTATAATGTATTTGTGTATATATTTTGTTACAAGGACTAGACAATTTTATGTTTAATGCTATACTACTTGTATTTTGTATGTGAATGTGGTGGCATCATGAAGGCAAATAACTGAATTTCTTGTTTTAATTCGTTTTCATTGTCTGGACTCTTGAGCTTCCTTGCTTGCTTGCTTGCTTGTCGCAACACAAAGATACAAAGATCCATAGATATTTAGATATATTTGTATATGTAAATACTTTTCAGTAAAATAACAAAAAGAAACGTGTATCTAAATTAAAGTTTTCAATTAAAATTTTATTTTGTTGTTGTTTCTTTATATTTTCTATGAAAATGTATGTGTACTCGTATGTTTTGTTTATATTTAATGGTGTTGATACTAAACCATTCTCCACAAGTAAACGAAAAATTAAGGAAAAAGCAAGAAAACAAAAGATAATAAAAGCTTGAGATGCTCAAAATGTTGTCTGTTTATTTTCCTTTTGATTTCAACTTTTATACAATATTTCATTTCTCTATTTGTTAGTCTTCAGTTCAGTTCACAATCTTCCTATTCCCTCATTTGTGTCTTTTTAAACTGATTTGTCATATACACAGCAATACAACATCTATATTAACATATAGAAATATCTAAACATGAGCATGGAGATCTTGTTTGTATTTTGTAAATTTTTAAATGATACAAAATTTTAATTTTAACCACAATAAAATTGTATAAAACATTTTGTCGTTTCCTGTTAAAAATACACAAAGGATTTATTTTTATTATTTGTTTCTTTTCTTTATACACTTAGTCGTTAAAAAATTAAAGAGAAAATGCTTTAAAGGATATCACTTTTGGTTGAATCACTTTTTATTATAGAAATAATCACAAGAAACTCCTAAATACTAAATAAAAGCCAAAAATGTGTAAATAAGTAGAAGCTTTGTTGAGACACATACACATACATAGTTGTGACTTAACAGAGTCAATAGAAGAATAGATTTTTAGTTAGACAGAAGCTCAAAGGAAGGAATATCAAATTGAAGGAATAATCTGATTCTAAAGTAACAAGAAGCTTCGAAGGACGCTAAGGTATTAAAGGATTCTTAAGAACAATGGTGAACTATTAAGTCAGACGAGTCAAATTTTTTAGGTAAAACTTAATGAAAACTTAATGAAGAGCGAGAAAAAATAAAATATGATAATAATAGAAGTCAAAACTGCCTATGAATTGGTCTTTGAATGAATCAGTTATTGCTCAATGTACACTTTGCAACGAAAAAGAGAATATCAAAAAATTTCTATGCACCTGTAAGGGCCTAATCTCCAGACCAGACTCCGTTATCTAGGTGGCCTGTCTATGGAACCTAATGAAATTGTAGATTTGCCTCCAAAAAAAACTTAATATATAAACTGGAATTCTTGATGAACCTTGGAGGAGGTGTAATTTGTAGGGGTTTGTCACATTCGCAGCCGCATTGACGAGGTGTACAAGTTCCTGCCCTTTCTTCAATCTAATCTAAGAGAAATATACAAAGCACTGTTAATAATTTATTAATATACTTCACATTGGCAAATCAAACTGAATGCAAATAAAACGAGAGTTATATACTTGATTTTACTAAGAAACTTGCTACCTACCAAGTTCTAACCTCGTAGTTCACACCAATAGTGTCCCATGGGAAAACTAAAATACGTAAAATACTTAGGACTACATCTAAACTCGAACAACAACAAAATTTGTATTATGTTTGAGGAATAATTATATAATCAGTTAAGACTATTGAAAGAAAAAGAATATTTATTACAAATTGTTATCTATGTTAATAACATTTAATTGAAACACCTAAATTGCTGCCAACTAAACGACGAATTTACCTAATAAGGAACAGAGATAGATATTGATTATTCGAGAAAAAATTTCTAAATCTTTAATACAACGAAAATTCTAGCATATCGTAACTCTCACACTCATTTCTCCACTTGCAAGCGAAAACTATTTAAGCAAAGGTCTAGTGGTTGGTTGGTTTCTGGATGGTTGGGTGGTGGTGGTTTTTCCATTAGAGCAAACATCCACACATAAATTCACATTCACAATAAAAGACTAAAAGATAGCATTCTGTAGAAGTAAAGTAGTAAAGCAATGAGGCAACCAAGCAAGCTGGCGATAAGTTTTTATGTCTTGAGTTGATGGCGTAGAAAGTTTTACGAAACTAAATAAGCACACAAAGAGATACACAAGCACGCACACACATATCTAATCCACCCACTATAAAGGACCAAAATTTAAGGGTGTGTTGTCCTGATAGCAAAATAAGCCAAGTGGGTGGCCAAGAATAAGTTTTTCATCGATATGTGGATGGATGAAATGGGAAAGTTTTAATGAAAAGGGTGTTTTGAGTCAAATGGTGGCCCAACCAACATACTTTTGCAAAGATAAACTTGCCGAAAATGTAGGGATGATGTTATAGTACGAGTATGTAAATATATACATACATACATGTTTATGCCTTCAAGAAATTGTATTCCCTCAAACATATTCCTTCTCATAGTCCTCCACCTACTCCCCCAAAAGTAGACAACACTTTTTTGTTATTTTATAGAATACAATAACAAAATATTGTAGCAAAGAAGTTTGGGTATTGTTTGCCTACTACTACATTTTGGACAAGTGTACATAAAAGATAATGATGTTGCCTTAAACTTTTGGGAATATAAATAATAATAATAATATTTCTTTAGCTCTGACTAACATCGTCATCGTCACCCATCACCATCACCATCACCATCTCTCGAAGTCGTTTAGTTTCTATACTAAGGTTATTATCTTTCAAGTTTTCTGGCCTCAGTACTTTACAGCCACATGCGTGTGTGGGTAGATTTTTGCACCAAACTATTTTATAGTTTGTTATTTTTCTTTTAAACACAAAAAAAAAAAAAAAACAAAACAAAACGATGAAAAACAACAACCACACAACAACAAGAAGATACATGTTTCGCTTAGAACATAAAAAGGACCCAAGGCCTTAAGCTTATAATTAATTGCATGTTCGGTCGAGACGAAATAATCCTTTGTAGAGAGAAAAAAAAAAGAAAGCAGGTATGGTAAAGACACAAGCCCCAGCTAGCTGACCACAAGCACATAGATACACATATGAATACGTGTATATGTTTCTATGTATGTAAAGTTGTGGATGTTATACAAAAACATCTTGTGTCTTGTATCTTTGTATATTAGTTTAAAGTCATTGGCGTATCAAAATCAACTTCACACACACAAATCAAATCTATTCATAACTTAAAGCAACCGAGTGTTCATAATATTTTCCATGGAAATCTATACAAATTTTAGGCTCACTTTAGTGAATATTGTGTTTACTGTGGAAAATTTTAAGCTTTTTATCAGAACCCAAGCCACCTTTAGATGACCATTCATTCAATCATCCACCCATAGGCCAGTTTCGTTATATACACGTATTGGTTTGCGTAGTTAGTGTGTGGTTTTTCTGGGTCGTTGCAAAAATTATTATATTAAAATTGATGAATGCGTTAATTATGAGCCAACGAAATGAAATGAAATCCATATCGAGCGCCAATCAGTTGCCTTTTATTAGATTTTGTAATACTCATTTCCTGACATCAGCAGCAGCTTCTAATTATAATTAATGATGTTCATTTCTCTGATTAGTATATTATGTTATGTTGCATTATAAAATACATCTGATGAGTGAGAGGTTTGGTCTTTGAAAGATTTATTATATTTTAATAAATAAAATTAAAAGTTGAATTTCCAAAAGCGCAATAAGTACACACAAATGGATAAATATAATGTATTTTATCCCATTTTCAAAAAATTACCAACCCCTTTTCACACGACAGCATCCTTTCTTGCTAAAAGGCACATTCATTCTTTTGCTAGTTTTCTTCTTTCATTTTACACACATCTTCCCCTTTTTTATGTTACTTATTTCTCATTTATTTGGGCTACAGCATGCAATCGGCCAAGGTCCGGTCAAGGGTCATTTTTAGCCAAAAAATTCTCACAGCTTCTTTTTTGGACTGAAATTTTAACTCTTTTTCTTATGTTTTCTTTATTCCTTTTTAAGAGACAAGAAGATTGTGAAACTGGATAGACAAGTTACCTTCGTATGGGAACTTATTATTTATTTGGGATGCTGTTTCGAAGCATCAAACTAGTCTTCTAAAACCTATGAGAAAAGAAACTCATAAGAAGACGAAATAATATATACATAAAATCCAGTAAAATATTGTTGTTGTTGAAATAATATGTAAAAGGTTCTTTGAAGCAATTTTATATATGGAATATAGTAATATTAGAGTTGAGATACGTGTAGTTGTTTGTGCAATTGATTTGTAGTTTGTTTTGTCAATAGATCATTAGTTGCTTCTTATCAATTTTATTTCATTATTTTGCTTTGATTCTACTTGATTTTTTGCTTAGTCTAATTTTACCTATTGTCCATTTAATGTATGTAGACTTGTATTTAGTATTTCCTGCATAAACACATCTTGTCAGAATACCCCACAGTTTCATAATCTTTTCCAGACCCAGTGTATTTTTGCTACTACCATTTTGAGTGTCTCATTTGTCTCATTCTGTTTCAACTGGTTTAAAGAATCTCACAACTAAATTTCATTTACGGTCAAATCTTTATACCTACATAGCAAGGTATTTTTTAAAAACTAAATTTCAACAAATAGCTTGTAGACTAATGTCAGCGAAAATTTGCTAAGTGAAGAAAGATGTAGGGATATGCAAATAATCTATAGACACAAATTCATATTCCATAATTATTTTGATACATAAATAATAATAATAAATAAATAAATCTTTATAAACAAATAGGTTGGTAAGACTCAACAAAATTGCTATGAAAAATCACTGAATAGGATTAAAAATCTATTGTGTTTTGTAAGTAAAAACTCAAAAAGGAACAATACAAAAACTTCTATATAACTAAATACAAAATTACATTTGATTTTTATGTCCCATGGCAGAACTTGAGAAAAAGTATTTTTATTTTTGGCAAGAAACACCCTTGGCAAACTTTCTCTCCTTCCTAGCATGACAATCCCTTTTTCGTATTTAAATGTAGCCAAGAACTTTTACTTATGTTACTCGCGCCAGGTTTCATAGATATTTACATAATGCAACAACGACGTACGAGGGTCGATCAATAAGCCCTTAGAAAATCCGAGAGATGGTGCTCGTAGCATCGATAACTAAATAAAATTGACCACATGGTTTTATTTTTATTGTCAGTTAAACTTAAACCACTTCGGTGATGTTCAAGCGTAATTCGAACAATGTTTTGCGCCATGGGCGAAACATTGGTCCATCACAGCATTGGGCATCTCCTAGTAAATGTGTACCAAAGAAGGCGAAGGTTGGTCTTTAGGCTGTTGAGTTGATGATTTAAACTAAAAACTATGTGGTCGGATACAAAATTGGAGAAATACTGGACTAAATGTATTGAACTTAAAGGAGAGTAAATAAACATGTAAAAAGAAAACTACGAAAAAAAATATTATTTTCAATATTTTTCTAAAGTCTTATTGATCGACCCTCATAGTATTAGAAAAATTCTCAATGAAGGCAAAAAACTTTATGCAACAGCAAATAAGAAGGAAAGCTTATTGCAGTTTCATAAAACAAAAGAAAGAGAAAAAACTTAACTTGAATCTATGTATGTGTGTATAGAATTCTAAATAAAACAAAATACTTATATCTTATACCTATATACTTTACATATTACTATATACTTACAATACTGAAAGCTATTTGGACTCGGGCACCTCACCTCAAACTCTTTTTTAAGGCAGCAAGAAAACTTTCTCATCGAGGAAAACTCAATGCAAGGACATGAAACAAAAACTAAAACTGTTAGGACCAAGTCGTCATTTAATAGAGAAAATGTTCTTGTTGGAATTTTCATTTATAAATTTTATACTTTTGTCGAAGGCAGCCAGGCAGGCAGGCAGAAAGGCAAAGAAAGGAGAATGAGATTGGGTCACAAATTTAGCCTGACTTTACGAAATTCAAAGAAGTTTTCCACTTGTTTTCCCTACCATAGTTTTCCTGGCATACCAAGAACTTTGTCAATTTAACTCGTACCCTCTTCCAACTAGTTCTAGTATTTCTCCCAATCTCTTTATATCTTTAGTTTTTATCATATACACACATTTTATATAGTTTTTTCTAAGCTTTGCTTATAATTTATAGCTTGGTAGTGCACACCCAAACTCTCAAGCATTTTCATAGAATAAACGCTTTAGCATTCATTATATTTAGTGAACGAACTCACTTCAGGACACTCTGCTACCTTCTCCAGATTGCAATATTGAAGAAGAAGGAATGAGTGTGTGCAAAATAGCTTGTAATGTTCTTCCACATACCAAAGTCTCTTAAAGTTCATACAGAGACTACGAGTATGACGACGATGACGACAAGGACTAAGCAAAAGATGGCGAACTTGTGGTTTGCCAACAAAATGTCCTACTGCACCCACCGTCTCCTACTATACATTTACTTCATTTCATTTCACTCTCTTGCACAAGTTTAGTTTATGCGAATAGACCAAACCAAAATATCCAAGCAGTTGTAGTACTCCTTGTTCTTCATTGCCTCCTCTGTATGGCTGACTAGAAAATTTCAAGAATATTCAAATATTTTATGCTCGAATGCTTTTAATGTTTCTACAATACTTTTCTAAGCTAGACATACTCGTACTTATATTCATAGTTACTATACACATAGGTAGTATGATAATGTAGGCCTTATATCTAACACATGTCCTTATGTCATGTATGTTATTGTTGTAAATACTATGTGGGTGTTTTATGTATATGAAAACACTTTATCGACAAGTCCTTTTTTGCACATTTATTTGCAATTATCGCACCAGTTGAATTTCCTGTTTATTTGTATTAGAGACTTGAGAGTTCAATTTCATAAAAAGAAAGCCTTTGAATTTTAGTATTTGAATTAAGTAATTTTCTTTTTAAGGGAAACTATTTGTAATTAAAGGCAAAGGATTAAAAATCAATTTGAGGGAAAATATTCATTGAAAATATCATACAAAGGAACTGACTATAGAAAGATTTTGAAAGACTAAAAAAGGCGAAGATAAATTTAAGTTCAGCATGATTTGAAAAAGCGATCTTTAGTAGTTTCAAATGTCAGATTCCATTTAAAGATTATGTAATTTTTTCTAAATAAATAAATAGTCGTTGAAACTTATTTAGTGATAAAAATTTAATAAATATCATTTTAAATTATTAAAAATCTCAAAACAAACTCGGAAGTATAAAATATTGTAGATTTTACAGTGTAAATTTTGAAAAAAAAAAATGATTTGTCATCATGGATAAGAACATCTACTTTAAAATATCATCTAGACAATTTCATCTTCAGAGACCATAAATATTTCTATACCAATATTTCAATTTTGATAAATGATTTCATTATCAATGGATAACAAAAATATTTTTGATCATAGGCAAAAACGCTTATTTTTTTTTTCTTAATCCAATAATTTATAATTCTTTAGCATACTTATCTGTATTTCTTCAACCAATCCCAAGAATTTGGTTTAAATTAATTTTGATTTGCTATATAAATTTATTTCAAACAAAACAAACAAAACTTCATGACTAAAGAAGAAAACCTTTTTATATAACAAATTTTATCTGATTAAAAACTTTAATCTGCCACAAAAACCGCACAAGAATTATGCATGCAGCTCAAGTTGATGTAGAGACATCAATTAAGTTCTCCAAATAGACTAAATCCAACCAACTTTACATCCACAGAACAAAAGATATGAAGAAAATGAAAATGAAAGGCAAAATTCGAAAATAATGACAACATAGTAAGAAAACTTATTAAAGACCAGCGAGACAATATGTATGGATAGATGGATGGATAGATGGATGAATGTCCTGTGTGTCCCTTGTCAAAGTCAACATAATTAATAAAAGTGAACTCTCAAAAGTTTCTAAATACAAAAATCAATATTCAAATTCCTTATGAAATCAACTCACATACCAAATTTCTGGAAATGTTGAAGTTGTGTGATGAAGAACACGTCATCTTGAAAGGCGAGTGAGTACAGTACGACACAATGGAGTTCATGCTGACACACACACACACAAACACACACGAAAACACAAAAATATTGAAAGGCTTAAGTCATGCATACATAAGAAAAAACATGCCAATATACAAAATGCACACACACACAAATATTGAAACTTATAAAGGATAAATGGACAAGGCGTGGTTGTTGCTGTGCTCAGTACAGAACCCTATTTTGCTGGAATATTCAAGCAAAACTCACCCTCAATTCAAATTTCATGTTCAAACTGAGATCGACGTCGCCGGCGGCGCCACAACAAAAGACATGAGTGTTTCTATTAAGAAAAGGCAACCATTTTGTTTAGGAAAAAGGACCAACCCCCGTCCTTACTTTCCTGTTGTTGTTGTTGCTGTTGCTATTTCTATTTGTTTCTTATTTATGACATTTTTATGCTAATGGAATTTTACTTGCACGAATTTTTTAAGCCCCCCCAACCCAGCACACATGGGATTTGTTGGCCAACATAAAGACGTTGAATCTGATAAGAAATACGAGTATGATTACCACACTTTTCTTCTGTGCCATGCACCCTTCCTCACTTTCTATTTATATTCATTCATAAAGTGTGAATCGCTCTTAATACTCATACTTAATGTGTACAATTTTTATAGCATGCGATAAAAAATGTGTTTAAAGTTTCTTTAAAACCAGCATGAATACCAGTTCAAGTGATGCCCTTCCCATTACTGACTGCACTCTAGGCACTATGTCATATTTTAGAGAGCAACACAAGAGTCCTTTTCATATATACTATAGTAGTTCGTGACGTTAAGTTCCTTTCTATTTTGCTAATAGGAAAAATGGTATAGAAAAAAATGAACGGAAATTCTCACAACTCTCGCAAATGGCTTAGATAAACTTGCCTTATAACATCAACAGCATCAGCAACAATAACAACAACAACAACAACAAAAAATACGGAAGCATAAAATTATAATAATAATATGAAGGCATCCTTGCATTTGACATAATTACAAAAGGATACAAATGTCGTTTGTAACTTTGAATGTGTGTGTGTGTGTGTGTGGGAGTGTGTTTCTGTGCGTATTTCTATGGAAATATCTAAAGGGGTTTTCATAACCAAAAGTCAACAACAAAAGGCTTTTCATTTATAGGAAATCTTTTTGTATTTTATAAACACAAAAAAAAAAAAAAAAAGAATTATTTAAATGAAGAAAAACATATAAAAAAAGAAGCAAATAAAAAGAAATCTCCATCATAACTGATGATGATATACTGCAGGAATAGCTATTGTCCTATTTTCTGCTAAAGACTGGAATGTGGGTTTTCAAAAGGACTGAAAGAAATATTTCTTTTCTATAAAATTTTTTAATTTTAACTGTCAACCAACAGAAATAAACCAATGTATACTGTATGTATCTACTTGAAGGCGTCCCAGCTCTAGGAGTCAAGAGTTTATTTTAAAATAGCCTAAGTTTAAGTATCAATAAGAAAGTTTAGATTAATTATCAAACAATAGAAAGAAATGAAATGGAATACTCCTTGCCCTTAGAGTCAATTCTATGTAACTTGCTGTCCAAATGCAATATTTAAGAATCCTTGCTAGTCCATTAAACTCAATCTCAAAATTCATCCAAATTCCTTTTACAGCTTTACAAGCAAAATAAAAAATAGCATAACCTCAACAGCAAACGCCCATATTAAAATCAAACCATTGCATCACATCAAATGAATCTAATAAATTTGGATAGAGTTTTCCTTCTATCTTCTCGTATATCGTCATTCAATCATCATCTTCAAATTATTTTCACTGTTGGCAAAAACTATTTTGCCAACAAATTAGATTTATCTGAGATAATTAGATTATAAATCAACTAAATTTTCAATTAATTTGTGTTGCATACTACAAAAACAACACATAGACTAATACTAAATTGAAGTATCTGCCAGATATACGTATATGTACGAGTATTTACGTAAATATTGTCAACTGAAGTGTCTATAATAAAAAATTGATTAAGGCAAGCAACGAGCTTTAGCACTTTAGGAAATTGATGACATCAGTGTGGATGAAAAGAATATTGTAGAAGAAGATGTAGGTAGTAACTCAAACCTCAAGATGATGATGATGAACAAAACTAACTACAATACACGTGCACAGAGAACTTGTGATAGTTTATGTTATGGAAATGTTTTTACGAGAGTTGATCTACAAAAGCATCTGTGTAATGGTTTTAGGCTAACATGTATCAGGAGAAGATTGAAAGAGTTTTAAAAATTGAATGAAAATCATGAATTCTTATTATGATTCACAGTCTAAAATTGAAATCAATGTAATCTGCCTACAACACCCTTTCCGATTGTTTGTCAAAATATCGTGGATTTGCTTTCTGAATAGGTAACTTTATTTGTACAATAGCTGAATTTGGAATCTTTTGCTTTTAATACTAGTTTTTTATTCTAACCTGTGAATCACATGCCTTTATAAAGATATCTAAAAACTATGATGCTCTATATATTTTATAACATATAAGCATATAAGTTACTGAATATAAAGCGAATGTAAATGGGAAACTTAACCCTTTCAGTCACTTGTCCCTTATATGGGACAATTTTTAACTGATCATATCAGGTAAAAGCTTTATAACTATTTTGAAGGCTTTATTATCCTGCTTTGAGCAACAGCTTATTTTATCAGTTCAGCTCTTTACTTTTATTAGTATCACGTGCTTTTGTGAGTTGATCTTTTTCGTGTAATAATTTTCCTTTTTAGCTATTATTAAATATATATCTTATTGTGTAAAGAAGTGATCAGAAAAAATTGATGAGTATTGTATGATTGTTTATTAATAGTTTTGTGGAATTGCAATGACAAACAGTGTTTTTGGAAAAGAAACAGTCATAAAAATAATCATGTTCCTTATATGAGACAGAAGTACTCTGTGTATTGACATTTTAAATTTATAATTTGAGTTGGAAATGGCACATGATCTTGGTATAATAAAATCATTCATATTAAATTAAGGACTTATGTATAAATGTTTAAATTCACTTGTTATATGTAGCTGCCTTATAAAAACTAACACAATTCAGTCTGGTATTTAGTATGTTGTTCAGTTGACAAATGCCAATATCGAATGGTAATAAGAACTTTCCTCATATCTATGCCATCTGTCTTTATACTCAGGTTATTGTTGATCGACCTTCTTATAAATACTTACTATAAAAGTCAACTAACTTCCCTTGTATACTTGTAAAACTGTGAAGTAGTTTCTACTAGAGAGTGAGTGTGTATGGTAAATCTGCCTGGGTTGCTCATAATATCTTTGAGGTTGGAGTCTAAGTTAAACTTATATTACACATGTACAAGGATATGTTATAAGGAATTCCTTTTTTAGTTTTCTGTCCTTTATTTTTTAAAAAAATAGTTTTCAAAACACACACACACACTCACATACAACCATATTTTTTAAGTTTTCCTTACATACATCTATGTGTGTCTGTGTGTGTGTGATGAGGGTGTTTAAGAAGTTTCTTTTATTCTTGTTGTTCTGTTTTCCGTACAAGTAGATGAGTTGTATATAAATTTACAAATAATAAATATGACCGAAATGAAAACTGCCCAAAAAGTTCCACACAATCACATATTAGATAAACTTACACACAAACACACACAATCTCACATTCATAGACACAAACACATTTTGATACAAATAAGAGCGCATGCCTTAGCTTCCTAGAGTCGGAACATTAGCTGTGTCCTTTACTTGGCTTCAAAGTTCATTGTAAGCCCACATAAGAACGACACACTCAGGCTCACACAGATATACAACTAACTTTCATCTCATATAAATGTATGAGTGTGTGTGTGTATGTGTATCTGTGTGATGAAGAATAAACCCATCATGGCCGAAAAACTGCAGGAAATTCGGTTAAAAAGTGTTTTCTATACGCTTGCTCATCTTCTTCTGCAACTTCTTCTCTGTAGATGCTTCCCTCTTCCCTCTTGTCCTTTTCTACATGTTTTTCCTTTCTCTATGTGAGTGGATGTGTGCTTGTGTAAATATCTGTGTATGCGTGAGTGTATGTTTCCTTGAAGTTAAGTCAAATTATGGTAACATAAATGTGGGTAGCAGCAACAACAATAACAATAGCAGTAACAAAGATACAAAGATGTGGAGCCAACCAAAATGAGGGTCGCTTGTAAAATTACAAAAGATACGACTTATTTTTAGGCTACTCTCGTCCTTTCTCCACACACACACACACACACACACACATACAGACACAGACACTTTCATAGAAACTTATATCCTTGCTACTAAATTGTAAGGCTACACTCACTTACTCACATCCTCATATAGATACTCTTCACATGTCTTGCTGACTTTTCGCTCAGACTCTGGCATACATTTTATCCTTTATCCTTATTTCAAGTCTTTGCCACTATCTATCTCTACCTATATCTATTGCTCTCTCCTTGTCTAACTTGTTCTCACTTGTTCTTTCTTTATGTTGTAGTCTGTAATTTGTTTTCTAAAGTGGGCAGCATAAGGAGTTAAAGATGCTTTGTGTATCTATAACCTTATAGTCATACGTATGTACGTGTGTACATTTGTATGTATATTAGGCAATAGTTTTCTATCTTATTGTTGTTGCTGTTGTTGTCTAAAAAACTTATTGTTATTCTTGTTGTTGTTGTTGTTGCTGCTGCTACTGTTTTTATGTATGTTTTCTCTTGTATTTATATGAAAACTTTGTGCCACATTTACATATACAAAAGTTTTTTCTTTCTCTTGGTATGTGTGTATACTACTCGTATGTATATGAGTTTGTATCTTTGTGTTAGTGTCTAAAATTGTATGCAAATTCCAAGTGTTTCCTCTTCGTTATGAACCCAACTTCAATGAAAATTAACAGAAATATGTAAATTTCTTTCGTTAAGGATGCTTACAGTAGTGAGTAAAAATAATAGACACAAAACCATATAAAAATTGGTAATTTTCCTTAAATAGTTTTGGAATTGATTGGTCCTAATGTTAATCGAAGATGTTTTGGTTTATGGTATATTATAGTCTCTTAGTTCCAAGTTTATCTAACGAACTTTATCCAATTTCCAATCCAAATCTATTTACAACCAGCAAAACGAAAGAATGAAAGTTCAATCTTTTGCTTAATGTTTTTAATAAAAACGAGTATTTGATTTTTACAAGGCCTGCAAATTGATTGATTCTAGGCAGTAGTTTTTGGTTGGTTGCGATTTGATTCTCAAACGTGATAACTGGAGATGAGATATGGTTGATCTAAACAAATTTGGAACGTTGGGCATCATTGAGTAAAAACTTAGATATTCAAAAGGATTTCGAAATCCGTTATTCTTCAAAACAAAAAAAAGAGATGATGCTATTGGTTTCATGGGATTTTAAAGAAGTCGTGTTTGTTTTAGCTTATACCGGACAATTCAAGGATTAAATATGAAGTATAATGACATCAGCTAAGCAAACTGAATGATTTATTTAAACAGAAAAGGCCAGAATTAATCAATAGAAAAGGAGAACAGGTTTGGTGTTCCCCAAAAGTTTTTACTGTCTTACGCACCACATTCTCAAGACCTGGCCGCTTCTGATTATTATTTATTTCCGGTCTCTACAACACTTTTTAGACGTTAAAACTTTTACTTTAAATAAGAAAGTCAAAAATCACGTGGATCAGTTTTTAGCTAGCAAAATAACAAAAAAAAATCATGAGCGTGGAATCATCCTATTGCCAGGAAGATGGCAAATGGTATTGGATCAGAATGGACAATATGTAATTCAATAAAATATTTAATAAATAAGAAAATCGTAAATAAAAATCATAAAAATAGTGATATTATTTTCCGAACAGCTTAATACAATATCTTTTATATTTTTGCATACCCAAAATCAAACCTTTCCCATATCCAAAAACATCTTTCCCCTTACAATTTAATCTCAACCATGCCAAATCAATATTTGGACTTGGAAAAAACTACAGAAATTCCATAATTCAAGTAATAAAAACTTGTCTTTCTGGTTTTTGCAAGGAAAGTTTCGATTGTATTACTGTGGCGTATGCATAGTAGCTTATTAGAGACAACCAATCTCGTTATTTTATAGCTAGGAAGTAATATATACTTATTATAAATAATATTTCTTTCCCATAACAAAGATCAATTTAATTTCACAAAGCGTTTAGCGATAGTGATATCCTGAACATAACAAGGAATCAAATATTTTGTACATGACTGTACCTTCATTATAACAAACGCACAAATATATTTACACATCCGATTGCTTTGCTTAACCAAAAGACCAAAAAGACTAAAAGAGAGACATACTGAGTATTAGGAATTGATGGAAGGAAGAAGGAGTGGTAGGAAGTGTGTGGGAGAAGACTAACAAAGTACAAAATATGACCATAAACGACTTGGCGAGAAATTGTCTCTGGGAATATTATTCTGGCTTTTTGTGCGTAGTATGTGAGTAGATACTCGTATTTGTAAAAGGATCCTACTAAGAAGTCTAAGCAAATACATGGAAAAGGATATTTATGCAAAAATGCAGCAAGTGATGAGTTCCACGCTGTTGATAATAAAGGATGACACCATCCGTTGAACGAAGTATGTACATAGACGATGAAGGCAAGTTTTCTCTTGTTTTTGTTTTTCTTTTTTTTTTTTGTTTTTGACTTGCAAAAACTTTTATGTAAATTTATGAAAATTGCAAGGAGCAAAAAGATGAGAAAATCACAAAAAAAAATTACAAAAATTAAAACAAACAAAAATTCAACACTAACTAACCTAACGAAATCACACCAAATCTAAAGAAGTTGAAATTATAAAGCTAACAAGTAATTTACTCAAAGACAAGAACTGGATACAATATCTACATAAGTTCTATTGTAGTGTGAATCATTTGATCTTTTTGTTTGATTTCAAGTGATTTATTAAAGAAATATCTTGTCCCTAACACTTGACAACTCTGGTATCTTTAATAGCAACAATTATCCAATGACGAATCACTTGCAGACATATTGTTTTAAAATCACTCACTCATACATTCAATCGCTCAGTTACTCACTCAAAAAGAATATTAAAAAAAAAAAACTCTTATAAAAAGTGTCCCATTTAAGAATAAAGCAAAATCAAATACACAGTCTCACTCAATCGCGGCGGCATTGGCAAGTCACAATTTCGCATCGCATCGCATTGCATGTCATGAACTCCACCTCTAACCCTAAACCTTTCTGACTAATACCAATGGCATAAGGGTTAACAGCATTCAAATCATGAAACCAGCCAAAAACAGCAACAACAACAACAACTAAAATAACAGCTATAAAAAGGACGATTGCAACCCTTAACTTGTTGAATTTATTCGAAAGCGGCGTAAGGACACAAAAGCATAAAAAAAATAAAAATACAAAAATGAAACTAGAAAATATTGTTAGAGAAAAAATAACGCGAATTCTAATATCCTTTGGTATTGCTGTTGTCCTTGTTGTTGTTGTTGTTTTTGATAGCAATTCATGTGAAAAAATGTTGACCCATAGCCAAGGTTACGGTTTATACTTTGTTTTTTTCTTTATGTTACTGGAGCAACAAACAATTTTTCCTACATTTCTATTTAAGTATTTTTTCTGTTCATTCATGGAAATAAAAATTGGTTAAAGAAAAACACTTTCCTGTTATACATACAAGTATGTGGAAGTACGAGTATCTTTCTGTCTTGCACTTTTTGGATGGAAAATATTTGTTGGGGGTTTAAATGGATTTCTACTATTTTTAAATGAAAACTGATATAGGAAAATTCATAAAATTAGCTGTTATGTAATACAAGGAAATAAAATACATATTATAAAAATTATATAACTTAATATTAATAAAAATGGGCCAAGTGCGAGTCAGACTCGTACACGGAGGATTCCGTACCAGATTGGGGTTTGATTTGACTGATTCCAAAAAATATACCGCGCCTATATCAGAAACTTATAGTGTCTAAATTTCAGTTCAGTAGTCCAAAAAACAATAAAGTTTTTTGAATAAGAACCTGTATTTTATACTTTGATATGATTAAGATAATCTAGCAATAGTGAATAAAACGCTATTGAGAATCTCAGCAAGAGTACAGTGTGCTCTTTCATTCTATGTTTCCAGTTATTTTCATTGTAAAAAATATTTTTTTTTTTTTTTAATTTGTTTTTGGTATCGTGTGATTATGGGACGCTACATATAAACATTAATTTTAAATTTAAATTGTAAGTATAATATCAAAAACTGCACAAATTACTCATTCTATACAGTCTTTGATAACAACGATTAATTGAATATTAGTCAAAGTTGTCAATACTAAACTGTTGGGGAAACAACACTACTTTGGGTCACTTACAAGAATGTTTTCAAAATTTTCAATAGAGATCAAATTGTTGTTGAAATTGTATCAAAGATTGTTTGTTTATTTCAATATGATTATTTATTTCCCAAATAATAATTATTTTTGTGTGCAAATGAGTCTTTTCTTTGTGTGAACGGCAAGTTCCCGGCATATGTTCATCGAAACACACGAAAATGCAGATCTCCGTAAAAACTCTTACTGGCGACCCCATTAGTTTGGAGGTAAAGCCTTTCGACACCATCGAGAATGTTTAAAATAAGATCCAAAATAAATCAATATACCACCAGAACAACAACGTCTCATCTTCGTTCGCAAGCCATTGGACTACAGCATTCAGAAGAAGTCAACCCTTCACTTGGTGCTCCGTCTTGGTAATAGTATCTTTAAGCCATCGATGCGTAAATGCGACAAGATGATCTGCCGTAAGTACTACGCTCGTTTGCATCCACGTGTCAGAAGACGAAGTGCGGTCACAACAACAACTTGCGTTCCATGAAGAAGTTGAAGTAGACAAACAAATTTTAGACATTGAACCATTAGCATATAAGATGTTATTTATATAAGAAATTTTAATATGTTTAGTACAATTGTATACCGGCAGAAAGCCCCAGTAGCTATGGCTGTTCCATTACTGTAGCTTAAATTTGTAGATACATGTAGCTACACTTACACATATGCTACAATATACCTATATACAAAAGACAACTGACAAATAATACAAATACTTACTGAAAATGGATAAAATAAAATAAGCAAAGTAGTTTACATATATTCTCGCTACTCCTAACATACTCATACTTAGATAATAAAGTACATAGTATAAAAAATGTAATAAAGCATGCCTTGGGTTTTTAATACAAGATTCTCGGGATGCAAAGTAACGCCATTAAGCAAGACGAGCCTTATCGCTCTATACCGACGGAGGAGCTGACAGCCCAACTATCGTACCATCTACCAAACAGATGTAGTGGTTTTCAAGGCAGAGATTTATGTTGGCTGTCATGCTTCAAACTTGATTAGCACCATACAGGATGCTGTCAAGGCTCTGTCGGCCTATAGCATTAAAAGTAAAGCTACTCGCAACACGGTGGGGACTCTTGATCAAGACCGACAGCACTTAATTGCACCTATTTAGGTGCCTAGTTATTCTAGCTTTTCAGGTAACAAGATAGAGGATGAGTTCGTTAGAAGGGGATCGGCACTGTCCTTTTCTCTAGCAGTTACGGACATAAGCAAACCATTACAAGATATTCTTTCAGAACTGGCAGCGGAAATCAGGGAGATAGCAGAGTCGAAGTGGGCGAGTGACCCTGGCTGTACTGCCGCTAGGAAATTCTGGTCTCGCTAGTACCAAAAACGGAGCTCTGAACTCCTACATTTTAACAAGAAAAGAATTCGTATGATGACGGGATTTTTAATGGGTCACTGGTCAACTAGACTGACGGCCCAAAGGTTGCACGTTCCACATCCAGACTTCTGCCCCAGCTGTAAAGATGAAGATGAATCAGAAAGCATTCAACATGGCCTAACCTATCCTAATGTCTTAAGTTTTAACTTATACCTCATAAATTCTTCGACTTCACTTTGTCTAAGACAATGATTTCATAGAAAACTACAAACTTTTTCAAACTCTTAATGCAACATCTTTGTAATGAAAATTAATCGTTGACTAAAAACATTCGTAGTTCGTTCACCTGCCATTAAATGATGATCCTAAATCAGATTTATTAATTTATTGTGTCGATGTTAGTTGAGTAACTCACTGTCTATGATTGCTGTTTCTATCTTATTTATATTTATCTACAACATACATGTAAGAGAAATGCTGTATCTCCTATTATAGTTTGCAATAAAACTGTAGTAATCTGTCCTTATCAGCTTAACATGAACTTACAATTAAAATTGATTTAAAGTGACACCGCTATCTCTTCTTATTCTTCTCATGAGAACTGCCAACAGTTCTTTGATTTTTTGAAAATTTTTATACTCTATCAAATTCATCTTGTATCTTAAGAATACAAACAAAGAACTTTTTCAAAGAAGCATAAAATTTGATCAAGAACACAAATACATCTGAATGAATTCTTACCCAAAAATAACCGAAAAATTAGTTTGACAAGCAAATCCGCTCTCTCTTCTATTCCTTTTTCTATCCTTTCAACGCTTTAAGCATTTTTCAATTGAAAAGGTGAAGATACTTTTAATTACAAATAAGGTAAAAGACAAAAAAAAAGAAACATGAGCAAAAACCTGAGAATGCAACTGCCCAAGGGAAATTTGAAAAAAAAAAAAATACAATACAAAATATAAAACTTGCAATGACAACTGATCTTATCCGAATAACGAAACTTGATGCTGCATAGAGACCCACAGTCACAGTAGAAATGTATCTACTAGAATATAAAAGCGAAACAAAACAAGTTCGAATTCACAGAATTTCAACAAGATTTTTTCTCATGTTTAAACATACAAAAAAAACCCAGACAGTTCAAATGGTCAAGGATACAAGGCTATTGAACGGATGCACACAAACACATATAGGTACACATAGATACATGCGTCCGGCAGGAATTCCGTTACCAAGCACACACACACACAATTATAGGAAAACTAGTTCCGTGGTCCAAGAACAACAACGGCAGCATCATCAGCAATATTTGGTCGCTTTGATTTTTTTGGTCCAGGTGTGCTTTGCCAATGCGATGCTGCAACAGCAAGGGGCACAAGGAATATCAACCACCACCACTTTTGCCACTACCACCATCATAATCGTGATGAATATTTCGAGCAAAGGAAGCTGATTTTCCGTAAACTTTTTTGCAACAATCGACAATTTTTCTATAATAAACTTGCAAAACAAGTTTCAACCTTTTGTATTTTGATACAAAGCCAAAATAAAAAAGAAGAATGAAACGAACGAATGAACGAATGCTTTCATTATTTCATGATGATGCCATTGTCCTAGACAAAGGATATTAATCGCAACCAACGAAACTCAACTGAGTTGAGAGCGTCCACGCATGCGAGTATAAAATGCAAGGCTACTGCGCAGAATCATTCAGTTTCATTTCAATCTATTAACGCTAAGGATCAACAGTAGCAGCACCAGCAACACAGGAACACAGCACCGTGGATCGTGCAACAGATCCTTGACGCTTCTCAAGCGTCGAGTCAATTTGTTGCATTTCAAAAAATAAAACAAAAATCAGTTTAATGTTAAAAACCGTAAAAATTCGTGGCGTGTGTTTTATTTAAACATTTAATGACATCATACGAACAAAAATAAAGTTTACAAATTATTAACAAAACAAAAAGAAAAGAAAAACAATCCCCAACACCGAAAGTCAGATTAATTTTTATTAACAAATATTACAACTCAATAATATTATACAATAAATTAATAAACTATTTGTTTAAACGAAATATGGTTGAACTATAAAATCAATCATAAATCCATCAAAATCATATTAACGCAGTGCAACGAAAATTAATCATAAATTTATAATTTTTTAATAGAAAATATAATAAAAAAAATTTATAACAAAATTATTAACTCAAAAATTCAAAGTTTCATTCAAACAAAATCAATATACTTGTATATGGAAATATCGTTCCCAAGGACACAATATATTAAATCATCATTTAAAGTGAATCATGAAGAATATAAAAGTGTTTGATAAATATGCAAAAAACACCTAAAAGTTCGTAAATTTTTTTCAAACAGGAAGCAAAATAGAATAAAGATGATATGATGTTAAAAATTCAAAAATACTTAAGCCTTGACAAAAAGTTAAAGAAACTTCTAAAATATTCAGAAACATAGACCCAATAATTTCTTATAATTCAAAGATTCCACAAACTTGTTTTAATTGAATGCTTATTTATGGGAAAAATAATTACATTTGTGTTAAAGATTGCTTATGTATTGAAGTATTGTATAAAAATGACAAGGTATGTCCTGATACTTCTAACATTGATATTTATTATACTTGATTAAAGTTCAAGGCCTACAACTCTTATAAAAGTAATGTACCAGTGAAAGACCAATGCACTTCAACACTTTCTCAGAAATCTCACATGAGTTTGATCTAAAATTTTGATATATTATAAATGAAATAAAATTTTGAAATTTCTTGATAATTCTTTACTAATTCTTCCTTTAATCTAATCTCTTCTCAGGCAAAACCATATACGAAATAGCGTTAACCAGTTCATCATAGCCGCAACAATTACAGTACCTTAAGGAAAACAAACAACAAAGAATGGATAAAGAAAACAATCCATAATTGTATTGTTATGAAACTCAATCAAATTTTAAAATCGCTGCTTTGCATTTTATTAACATTTAAAAATTGGCAAGAAAATGTGATAAAACGAATAACACAACAAAAATCAAGATTTTTTACATTCAGAAAACCAAAAAGAATCATCCAGAACAACAACAAAAACAACAACAACAAAACAAGCAAGGAAAAGAAATCTGAAAATATTTTAGAAAACAAAATCCATTCAAAAATCAATACAAAAATAATTAAAATAATCAGAAGAACAAATTTTACAAAAATATGTGGATCAAATGCACAAAAACAAAAACCAACAAAGGCAGCAAAGCAAGCAGCGGGAGAGGAGCAAAAGTTCAGAATTTCCGGAAACAAAATCCTAATCAGAAACCTCATGCAACCACATTTTACAGAATCAATGCAGAAATTGCAAGGCAGAAAACCAAAATTTAAGTTTTGTATTAATCAATTTGATGCTGAACGAAAATTCAAAATTAATAATTTTGAAAATCAAAATTTCAAAGAGAACAAAAAGCGCCAAAAAAGTTACACAAATCATATAAATTGGAAAACACAAATCATCTAAAAATGTGATTATCTAAAAGTGGGGCAAATTTTAAGGCGAAAGATAACCACAAAAAATAAGGAGAAATTTTATTCAGCACAAACTACACACACACACACACACAAAACGAAGCAAAAGCTAAGATAAAAAAAACCCCTTCAAAGCAACAGCCAAAAGCAAGACAAGCAAAGCAGACAGCACCGTTGACAGGAAGAAAACTCATACCAACCCCCTAAAAGCAAAAAGAACCACCCGAAACTCAAGCTAAGCAAATACAAAATATACATAGAGCATACACACATATACACACATAGATACATCAAAGCAAAAGCAAGAGAGCGATATATACAGAGGAGAGAGAGGGAGGGCTAAGAGAGCAAATGAAATTCCATACGAAGAAACACACGCATAGCTTTGAAAGGACTTTGAGGACAAAAAGGAACTCATTGTTTGCAAGTAAGACAAGAAATCCTAAGAAATTTATAATGTTAGTTAATTTTGCATTTTCAGTGAAAATTGAACAATTTTTAAAGAAATTTTTTAATTAATCAAAATTTTATGCAATTTAAATTTCATATCAAACTGAGCGCGTGTTCATTCATACGATCATCTAGACAAAGCTTTCTGTGCTCTTCATAATATTATGTCCATCACAACCTTCAGAGGTCCATGGTACTTGATGATCTACTCCTTATTGACAAAAAAAAGAAAAATTAAGTTTAAATTTCAAAAATAAACCAAAAATTCAAACTTCTTCTACGGCATCAAGATACCCAAAGAATACTTCAGAAACCATTTTAAACCTTAAAATTACCAAAATAAAAAATGAAAAAGAAAACTCAGAAAAATCAGACAACAAAATTCTACAACAATTCTAACAATCTAATTTTATCATTTTGTCAAATTTTCCAAGCAAAATTCCAAAATAGTTTCGCATTTTTTATTTTATTTTTATTTTTTAAACTGGAATAATTTAATTTTTATCCCAAATACTCATTAAAGTAGTTGACGTTGACTCACAACGATTCACTACTTTCTATGAAGTATAAAATCATAAAATTCAAGTTTAGTTTCAATATACAAAGATTCCGGCTAACCACCACCAAAATGCTCACACACACACACACACACACCACATTTATTGGCCACACTTATACTTCATTTAACTCTAAACCACGATTCTTGATAATATTACTAGATAAAATCGTTGCTGCAGAATATTTGAATATAGAAGAAGTGTGGAAATATGGTAAGAGAAGCTTCTTCGATTTCATAGAAGAAAAGTAATAGCCCGGCTAAGAAATATCTATTTAATAGTAATACTTAATAATAATATTTATTCATTTTATTTTATTGTAAGAATTTTGTTGTTTTTGTTATTTAAAAAAAACAAACATCATCTCACCAACTCAATGGCATTGAATAAAAAAAGATATGACAAAAATTTAAAGCAACATGCAATCAATCAATCAATCATAATCAACTCAATCAAGCAATCAATCAGTGTCAAGAAAATCATTCAGTATAATAACTCAATCAGTATAAAAATCTAACATTGCTGGCTGTCTTATCTAATCAGGTTTATTTATTAAAGCAAATATTTAGAAGAAATATTTTTTATAGAATCTACATATTATTTGATCCTTACAATCGAATAATCTTTTATTATTCTCAAATCTTATTTCATTTTTTATACAAAACAAAAATAACTTTTACTCAAACTATCAGTTAAATTTAATTTTATAACTTGATAAAATATATTATTTAAAATATATAAAAATATAAAAAATATAACAAAAACAAATACTAAAAAAAAGGAAACAAATTCATTAAACTACAAAAACAAAAAACAATCTTCTAATATTTATTAGAAAACAATCATATAAATATTTATCAAAGACTGAAATATGTAAAATATTTAATCAGTAAACTTTTAAATTCTATTAATATTTCTTTAAAATTTATATAATCCAAAAAATTCTAAAAGAGAATCAAAATCTACGATTTTATAAATATAAAGCATATTCAATCATATTGCGGTCTAAAAACCTACTGAACTGCCCTCGTAACATACTACTATACATCTAAGTATCGAATCTTACAGATTATTTTTTCAAAATGTTAAGCAAATTACAAAATTTAAAATTTAAATTTAAATTTAAAAATTTGAAACATCTTTATAAAATATTGAAAATTTTTCTTATTGAAAAACAATTGAAACAAAAACATTTTGAAGCTTAAAAATTTCCTTTTGATATTATTTTTGAAATCATTTAAATTATTTAATTGAAAGAAAGAAAACAAAAACTATTAAAACAAAAAAGTTTAAAATTTTATTGAAAAGTCAATTTTTGATAAAAAAAATTTAAAAGCATGCAAAAATTATTTGTCACTTTAACCAAATCCAGAATAATTTTTTCAAAACAATTTCAAAATCGTTTACTTATTAAAATGAGAATATGTATCTCAATTAAATTTTTAATTATTTGTTCATTTAATATGTAAATTCTTTAAATTTCTCAATGATACTCAAAAAAAAAATCAAAATCCTTTCTAAAATTACAATTTTTACAATGAAATTTTCCAAATAGAAAGAAAATTGGAAAAATCATTCAAATTAATTATTTCTAGGCAATGAATTCTATATTTCTTTTGAAAAACAAACTCATGACACAAATTTTTTGATTCTTCGAAAGCAAGAAGTTTAAAGTTTCCAGGCATTTTTAATATCGTCGTCATTTAGCAAATTGCAATTTGAACATTTTAAACTTAAAATAAATTTAACAAATCAACGTGATAGCAAGAAAAATAATGTTTATTTTTATTTTGACTCTAAAGCAATACTTTTTTTTGATTAATTATTTAGTTTCAATCTTTTACAATGAATATAGATTTAGGCAAAGGTTATATCTTAACACATTTATTTATAGACAACCAAAAATTCTGAATTTCTGTAATTTGTTTTTTTTTTTTTTTTAATCAAAAAAATCAACAAAAAATTGAAAAATTATTTAAAATATCTTTTATATTTATTATAAAATTTAGTAACAAGTAAAAGTCAAAACTGATTAAAATAAGAATCTTTTGGATAAAGCTTTAGTCATTTATCTGTATAAAAAATATTATTTAAGTATACGAATTTATTTATTTTTAAACAAAAAATTCATTTAAAAACTCAAATTAATTCGTGAACTATACAAATTTTTGTTTTAACTTTGAATATTTTTTATTTTTAGACAAATTTTCGAACAAAATGCAAGACTTTTTTGGCCAAAAATATTGAACAAAACAAATTCAACATTAATCTTTCTACTGGATTCCAAATTTAATACACAAAATTCATTATAAAATTCATTACAAAATTTAAAACAAAATTTAATACTTCTATAAAGAAACTTAATACAAAATTCTATAAAGAAACTTAATATAAAATTCTGTAAAGAAATTTAATACAAAATTCTATAAAGAAACTTAATACAAAATTCTATAAAGAAATTTAATACAAAATTCTATAAAGAAATTTAATACAAAATTCTGTAAAGAAAATCTAATTTTCTAATAAATTTCTATAAAATTATAACAAAATTCTTCATCAAATTCTACATTGTTAAATTTAATACAAAATTAAATACAAAATTATATACAAAATTTTGCAACAAACTTTATAAAAAAATTAACGACAAAATTCTATAGAAAACACTATAAAATACTAGTTAATTTTCTATGTAAAATTCTATCCGAAATTCAATAAAAAATTACAAGAAAAGAACAAAACTCAGTTGAAAATAAACAAAATTTAATATATCAATTAAAAATATTTAAAAAAAATCATTTTTCTATAAAAACAAATTCAAACAAATTCAAATTCAAACAAATTCAAATTCAAACTAAATTCAAACAAATTAAATTCAAAATTCAATAAAAGTAAGAAAGCAAAAATCAATGTAAAAGAATAAAACAATTTACCCAAATCCCCAATTGAAATTCAATAAAATAAATACAAAATTCAAACTTAAAAATCAAATCAAAATCAAATTGAATAAAAATTCTAAAAATATAAATGAAAATAGGATATCAAAATCATAATTAAAAATCCAAAAAATCATAACAAAAATTCAAATCAAAATCAATTTAAAATCAAAATTAAAATAAAAATTCAATACAAATAAAATTCCAAAATATTATAAACAAATTCAGTAAGATATTTTAAAGAAAATATTCACCAAAAATAATATAATCAAATTCAATAAGACATTTTAAAGAAAATTTAACAACATTTAAATTCAAATTACAAAGATATAAAAAAAAAATAACAAAATTATATAAAAAAATTCAAATCTAAAAACTAAATAACAAAATAAAATAAAATTTTCAAAACAATTTTTGTTTATCAAATTCAAAACTCATTTACTAAAATTAAATTTCAATTAATCATCAAATCAATTTCTACGTCGTAAGAAACAAGATTAATATAAAAATTATTTTACAACATATAAATAAGTTATACCTCATTTAAAAAATCATCATCACTCGATTCAAAAAACAAAAAAATTATAACAATTTATGCAAAATTATAGTAGCAGAAAATTATCTAAAATTAAGAGATTAATTCATATTTCATCATTAAATGTTTGGTCATTAAAATATTTAGATGGCAAATCACTTTTCACTCTTAAATCAAGGTAAATAAATATAGAAAGCAATTTTTAAACATATTGATCATCATTTGTAAATACTACAAATTAAAATAAAGAAATTAAAGGAAATTAAAGAAATTTGCAGAAAATCTTAAGAAAAAATATATTAAAATAAAAACAAAATTTTTAATTTTTTTTTGAAAGCTCAAAATTCATTTAAAATTGAACACAAAGAGACCTTCAATAAAACTTTAATGAAACAAATCAAAAGAAAAAAAATAATAAAATCGATAATTTAAAATAAAATTAATAAAGTCAAGAAAAATATAATAAATTACAAGAAAAATATTTCAAAAGAAATAATCAAATTACAAACTCAAAATTACAAATAAAATTCTCCTTAAAATCCTAAACAAAGAAAAAATACATAAAAATCATATAAAAAAGATGATAAAATATTTGTCAAACCATTTAATTTTTATGATTATTTAAAGTTTCTGAAATTTTCACAAAATTAAATACAAAATCAGAGAGAAATAAAAATTAATTTTAGTTTTTTCAAAAAATTTCGCCTTTTGCCCTACACACAAAACAAAAGCAACAAAAACATTAATAATGAAAATACAAAATAGAATTTGAGATAATAAAATAATTTTTGGCGCATAACTATGACAAATCAAATGAAACAAAGATGAGAGATAGAGAAGAAGAAGAAGGAAGTTCAGGGTGAAAAACCAAATGAAAACAAAGAAATTGCAACAAAAAATACTCAAAAAGCAGTTACATAAATTATCTAACATAAAAGAAAATAAAAAACCAACGGAAGTTATAATGCGTCGACGACGACGACAAAAGTCAAGAAAACAACAAGAAAATAAAAGAGAAACAAGAAAAACTGGCAACAGAAAATTATAATCACATAAACACAAAACTTACAGCATGAGAGAGAAATATCTTATAGAAATGGCGGCAGTTAAATGCTTAAATAAAAATCACAAAAAAAAAAAATAAAACAAAAAATATATAACATAAACATAATAAGAAACTGGCACAACTACAAAATTCAAAACCAAAAGCAAAAGAGAGACTTTGGTAGACGAGCCAAAAAGACAACACAAAAAAACCAGCGAAACTTCAGAGTAAAGGAACAAATTCGAAAAGCGCCTTAGCGCAAAGATAAATCAACTTAACGAGACTCTAAAAATTACCCAACCAAAAGAAGAAAAAAACAAACCTATTAAGACACAATGCATAGAATGCCTAGGCAGTTATGGAAAAGTTTTATTTGAAGTTCAAAAATTATTGTATATGAACAAAAGCCTCACCATTATCATTATAAGAAAGCAAAATTTCGAGTTGTGGCACATAAATATTCGTATATGCTTGACTTGACTTGTACGAGAGAAAAGGGTTGCAGGATATTATAGCATGATATATAATAAATAAATAAGAAGTTGCGATTAAAATTATGTAAACAACAAGAACAATAACAACATCAACATGAATAATAATCTTTATATAACAAAAAAAAAAAATATATGTGGGTTTTATAGCAGACAAGCAACATAACCAAACCAAAACAAAACAAAATTTATTGATAAAGAAATCTAAATCTAAAGAAAGACAGAAATAATCAACTTCAAAGGCATCAACTACTACGCTTGACTAAATCAACAGACAACAAAACATCAACAGAATACTATGTAAATGTTATTAGATGAAGAAAGATGACCAAAAACTATTAAATTCAAAATGTAATCAAAATACTTATGAGAAAATGAATCAATCCCTTAAATTGTGGTTAAAAATATTCTTGATAAAACACTTTTCATTTCAAAATAAGAGAAAAACCAGCAGCATCAGCATCAGCATCAGCAGCATCAACATCAAAATCAACATCAGCATCTTCATCATAACCAGCAAGTGTAGTAGAAACTTGAATATTCAGTGAAATAATCATATCATCATCATTGTCAAGAAACACAAAAAAGCACATCAAACAAAACTCCTACTGCCCTTTTTTTTCATAAACATAAACCTAAACATTTATAGAAGGCTGACTAGCAATATAAATATATTTAAATGAAGAATGAACATAATTGCTATCAATAAATAAATAAATGGCAGCAACATCATCAGTTGCATCAGTGGCATCGGTTACTTCAAGTTTCTGAATCTAATTCAACAAAGTTATGAGATAGTGGCAATGAAGTCGAGGATTCTTACTCAACAGAGCGAGCTACAATAACAAAATCCAACATCAACATCAACACAGGCACAGGCACAGACACAAAATAAGAAGCTATAAGAAAATTAAAGTTGCATGACAATTTTGATTTATACAAATTCATAGACAGAAAGAACCACATTCAAGAACGCCCTTTTTTCCGTACAAAGTAAGAAGCAAGCAATATTTGACAAGAAAAACAAACATCAGCAAAATCAATTTTAAACACAAAAAACATACACATTACACTATATACACTATATACTTTGAGTCTGTACTACTTACAATAGTATACTCATAGTACATCAAGAAATGATAGATGATGGTTGAGTTTTTTGATGATTTTATAAATATGAGTGCAGACTCAAAAAGATGTTCAAAAAGAGGACTAAGAAGGCGACTCAGTCTTGGGTCAATTGAAAATTGAAGTAAGGTTAAGTCAAGTCAAGTCAAATTAAGACATACTGACAGACAATAGACAACAGACCGACAAGGAGGAAGCGAGATAGAAAGACAGGTGGACAGGTGGACAGGAGGACAAGCAAAAGTCGTCGTACATTTTGAAAATTATACATTTCCGTCTTGTACGTTATGGAAGCCAAAAAAGAAAGCAGATTTTTTCAAGTAACAAAACAAAACCAAAAAGAAAACTTAAAATTATTGATAGAAATTGAAAGTAAAAGGACACCCGAAAAGGACTGAGTAAATGACAATCTGTAAGGACAAACAAACAGTAAAGCAACATTAAATCCAAACCAATTGGCAACATTTCATTCAAATATAAATACTTACATATTTCAATTTTATAAATATTTTCAATCAATTTTCATATATGATAACTTGGCATAAATTTCATACAATTTGGAAATCTGATAAAATTTTTAATGCTCAACAACAACAACAACAACAACAAAAATATGTAATCAATCAATCAATTTATAATGAATAATGATGATATGAATCGTTTTTTATTATTTTATTGATTGATATTTCTGGTACTTTCCGAGCATGAAAGCTAAACCGAAAAACCCAAAACCAAACAGCAGCAAATGGAATCTTGTACAATATTTCTATTGAGATACAAAATTCAATTCTAACAAAATAATCAATTTTTTTTTTTATCAAAACTAAGAAAAAAAAAAGGATAATTCATTTCTTTCTTCAATTAGATTGTTTTGGACTTTTTTATGAATTTAGTAAAGATCAAAATTGATGAAAAGATCTATGCAGAGAGATTGAATTTAAAATAATGGGATGTTATTTCTTTTTTCGAACACTAGAATACTAACAGAATCACAGAATCAGAACAGAGAGAACTATAGGCATGGTGTATAAAATATAAAATATATGAGATTTTCTATTATTATTTTATTATTTGATTTTGTTTAGGCAGAAGCAACAGCAACAGCAGCAGCAAAGGTTGGGGATACCTAGTGTAATTGCGAAGGCTTAAACTTGCAAGAGAAGACAAGTATAAGCAAATCAAAAAAATATGGAAAAAGAAATAGAAGTATAGGAAAGTTATAGAGACAATTTTCAGGTTAATAACTGCAAGACCAGAAACGAAAAAATCATACGAATTAGAAACAAGTTTATATTTTGTAAAAAAGTTCATCTTACAAATTACCTATGATTGAAATCTAATTAAATAATGATGATACAAAAACTATATATTTCTGAAACTATTGTATATTTATTTATTTATTAATGTAACTACACTCTGTATCCCCTTTATTATATATTATTATTATTATTGTATATAAGCACACAAACCCACACTAAAAACAAAATACCAAGAATAACAAAATATATACAATAAATTATAGAGGTTCAAAAGATTATAACCCAAAAAAAAAATATTGTATATATACTATATACTAATTAGATAATGCCAATCCTTTTGTCTAAAATATTGTATCTTCTTATTTTGCAAACATTTTTTGTAAAAGATTTTAGACGAGACGATTGTAGCATTTTTTACTATTTCACAAATCAATCAACTTTAAACCATTTTATAACTCAAATCCAATGTCTAATTTCTCTATTTCTTTTTTTTTTTTTTTTTTAATTTTTATATTTATTTATTTATTATTTTAATTATATAACAAATTCTAAAAATGTATTAAAAACAACACAAAACAAAAACCAAAAGAGAACAGCTGCATTGAAAAAAACTGTGTTATAAAACAATCTCTTTGATGGATCTGTATAAAAATAAAATTTAAAAATATATATGAAATCTTGTAGAAACAAATATAAATACAAATTAAATATATATGAAAGCCACACACACACACACGCAAAATAAACACTTTGACACTATAAGAAACAAAAATATTAACAAATTAAAATTAAGCATTTTATTATATTTTTGATGAAATTAATTTATTACGTCTTTTTAAACATAAATTAAAGTTGCAATTGTGTAATGCAAGAAATATTAAACAAAATTAAATCAATAAAATTGTACAAGCCAATTTGCTCAAATAACAAAAACAAAACTTTGTATTTTTATTTCTTCCTTTTAACCTTCAACTTTTGCAGTGAACTTAAAACAATGATAAAACATTGTAATCAAAAGTAATTTTCAACTAAAAAACTTTCGCTGAGAATCAGTGGTGTATGCCACGGTACCATTCCGAAGATAATATAGGAGGAATTCGCAATATAGAGATTCTTCTCGTCATTTTTAATTTACACATTTGCATTCTGGTTTGTTTGTTTTAAAACAAACTGGCAGTTGTGTTTACGACAATAGCTTATTTGCCACGTTGCTTGAATTCCCCTAATATCTTTATATATATTTTCAATAAACAAAAGCGACATCTACTTGTGATGTATGTACTAAAGAATAAAAATTGTTTCGTATACATACTAAGAAACTGCTTTGTTTAGTGTTGAAATAGGAAGCAGTGCGTCATCATGAGAATGCAGTGGTCGGCAAGTATTCCTGTTAGGCACTGCTTTATTCTTTACTCATCATCATGCAGTATTAAAAAGAAAACTCAGCGATAGAAAGTTACCAAAATGTATACCCGCTTTGTTGCCACAAATGCTTAGCAACATGTCGCTGCAGCGGCGACATGGGCATGCAGAATATGAAACAGGCTGTAGTGAGTTTTAGCAGAGGTTTAACAGAATAATTATATATGTATGTGATTTTTCTGTTGCTTTTGGTCATGTCTGGTCATGGAAATGGAAAATTTATCAAAATGGAACACCGGGGTACGTATTACAACAAATTTCATATTTTTGTTGTAAAATTTTTATTTTTCAATTTTTGGAAATTAACGGGCATGCAGAAAATAAAACAGGACACGACCATTTTGCTGTTGTGGCTGCTGTTATTGCATTTTGCTTGATTTACCGCGCAAAAAGCACGATCATTTTTGACTCATTTGCGCATTACCCCTCTCCTCTCTTTCGTATAATAGTTAATAGACTAATTAGTAATGCATGTACGTACTATTGTTCAGGAGCGGTCTTTCTCTCTCTCTCTCTCTCCATCTCTGAAGAGAGACAGTCAGCCATCAAACTGAAGTCACAGGAGACGGTTAATTATTTGATCCGATCAAGAAAATAAATTAATTCAAGAAAATGAAATTGTGGAATCGTCAAATAATTTCAGTAACCAGGCGCACAAAAATAGTGGTGGGAACAGAAACACAATAAACTTGTGTGCATATATATATATATGTAGTTGGATGCGTGAATTCAATCTACGCCACAGTACCAAAAAATTCGCTCCTGAATTTCAAACCAACTCTAATAATTTTATATTAATCCAATTTAAATTAATTTCTCAATAATCATACTCATCACTAAGTGAGCAGTATGCAGTATTATAAGTTTATCATGAAGTTTGCAACATACAGAAGGAGACGTAGGCATAGCCCTGTCTCTAGTTTATTTTATGTGCTGCTTCCCATATGTCGCTTGTGAAATTGTTGTTATTGAATGGATTCAAATTTATATTTGCATGTTTTATAATATTTAAACAAATCAAATATTACAAAATGTTACTTTGCAACCAAACTTTAAGCAGTTTATGGTTTAGCAGATGGTGCCTCCGTTGGTTTTGCCGATGGAGCGGCACCAAAACATTGTGGAACCCAAATAACTGAATGGAAAAAATAGACTTTAATGTCATCAATAATAATTATCATTTACAGTGGTTAACTTACGGTTTAAAAGTAGGATACACTTTAGTAACAACATTTTACGTTTTTAATTTAAAATGAACGGTGAGAGCTTGGAAAGCGGATTTATAAGTGAGAAATCCATAAAATTTCAAATTTGTGCCATTATTTCTTTGATATAAATTAATAAGCATGACTAAATTGATTTGTATATACATAATATGACAATTTAATAATAAATTTCACGGTGATAAAATGTTAAAGTTCATTTCACCACATTGCAATCTCCATCAGCTTGACCAGCTAACTAATCCCGGTCTTTATCTGCTCACAGCTCTTGAACATCCTCGATACCCATATCTTTGAGTGAGCGAGTTGGAAAATATCCTCTAGTCTACTTTGTAGTAATGTGCATACAAATGTAAATTCTGATTTTTAATGAACAAAAGAAACGAGTTAAACAAAAATTTGTATCGAAGTTATCACCGTCTTAGATCAAGGCCTAGGTGTCATTAATAGAATTTCTTGAATTGATCCGACATGAATGTTGGATTGTAGAATCAGTTTTCTGTAATTGTAAGTTCCAGCGTGTTATTGCTAAAAATTGAAATTGGAACAAACATATTTGCTGATAAACAAGAAAGAAATAAATATAATATGTGGCTATTGCTGCTATATAAACATCTTCTATTCACATTACTGCCTAAGTATCTAACAGAAGGGACCCTGTTTCTCTCCTCCTCCTAATAAAGGATGCAATCCCAGACAGTAACTGTACGATCATTTGAGTGATACATGTCTATTTAATATTTTGTGTCCACATATATATATATCTCATTTATTAAAGACAAAATCATTTGGTTTATCTAGGGATTTAAATTGAAAAGTATAGTTTTTAAAATTTAGTATTTTGTATATTTGAAATATTTATGATTAAAACATTCAATACATCATTGTATATAGTACATACAGAAGCATATCAATGGAACATCATGATTATATTCAATTTTATTAATTACAATTATACATTCATATTTTTCAATAATTAAGACTTCTTCAATATATAGAATTTCAGTTTAGTTTTTGTTTTTTTATCAGTTTTATAAATTATTTGAACTATTCTGATTTCCTTTCTTTTTATAACTCTTTTATTATAAAATTGGATAATAAAACCAATTTAGAAATATTCCATCATTAAAATAAATATTGGGAATGCAAAAATCATTAACTAAATTTGAGAATTACATACATTTTTGTAATGATTCTTCGATACATTTAATAATATAATAGTTTTATTGCCTTATACACCTAAACATCTTGAATCATAAACACTCCTTCAAGAATTTTATGAATTATCGATATACATATCATATTATTCATGGTTTATCAATAGAGCTGATCTGTTATACTACATATCTTATACTTTTCATATATACCTATGTAGATATATGATCGAATGAAATTGATTTATAGATGTCAACATATGTTGTTTGTACCTTAGTTTGTTAAGTATTACAATATGTATCAGTTTGAAATATAGATACCCCAAACTTCTAATTGCTAACATAAAATGGAAATCCATTATTAATTTCAATTGGAACGATGGAATTTTGTACAACTTATTGATATGACCATAATTATATTGTAAATGGATATTTAATAGTTCATCCAATTCTCTTAACCCATATACGAGTATATCCAATCTTTCTTATAGCAATAACATTGGATTTGGAATAATTTAACTTGATAATCCACACATAAAATATTTAATATTGATTTAGCTTCATATATATTTGTATATTTAGAAGACTTAGCTTACAATTTTCAAACAGTTTTTCGTTTCCATTCAAAATCTGAACTTCTTAATATTTATTGTAGACTCAATAAGGATTAATGGTGTTAATTAAGCAAATAAACCTAAGCGCAAAGAAGGAAAATTAGTTTTTGTCATTTGAGTTAGCTTAGTAGAAGAGATAAAAAGAGAGCTTAGCTTACAATTTAGGACGCAATTAATTTTAAGATTCTTATTATTAAAATAAAATGCTGAACAATTTACAACATAAATAATACTTTAAAAACTTAGCAAATTATATATCACAAATAGTAGTAGTTATATTGTATTCTATTGTATATAAACATTAAATGTTCTTTCTCTCTCATTCATTCGTTCATTCAGAATAGTCATCATAATATTATAGTTTATTAAAGTAGTAGTAGTTCTTTCAAATAATATGTAGTTTCTGAGTTGAATAATCATGCACAGCACTGTGTTCATTTCTTATAAAGTAGAAAATATTTTCTTTGATTTCTTTCGTTTGTGTTTTTCTTTCCATTCAGGTAATTTGAGTTTGAGTTTTCAGTAATAGAAATAGTAGAATGACATTTATAAATTGTATTGTATATAAACTAGCTATAGATTTTAAGTTCAATTGTTTTAAACAAAATCCTCATGATATTTTATCATCAATTTTGTGGTTTCTGGTAGAATACTATCTTGTTTTTTTGGACTCAATGAGGCGTGACGATGTATAGACCCAGGTAGAGTTATGTTGGTAGTAGCGGGCATAGAATCGCTATGTTTATATTTAAGAGCATTTTTGCGAAACATACCAAATCTGTGGAAGGTAAAGAAAATGAATAATTTATAGATACGAATATCAAATATGAAAATACTTACCTAAAGAGCAATGTGTATAAATCTTGTCTATATTGGGAAGTAAGTATGGCATAGAGGTAGGGATCAGCACAAGAATTTAATGGATAAAAGATGACCAAAAGTATTTTCGATTGTGTTACATCTATCAAAGGAAAGCCAGCCAAAGCAGTAAGTCCAAAGAAAGCAATGGGTGCCCAGCAAGAGAAGTTTGTAAAGACCTAGAACAAAAATAAGACAGAATTTAAGTTTGTTCAGTTCAATTTCAATATTATTACGAGTACTTACCAGCAAAGCCATTTTCTTGGCAATGCTCATGTCCCCAGGATTGTTTTGACGTGCATGACGTGTCTCACGACCCAATGATAAATAGATTTGTGCATAACAAATGGCTATTATAAAGAATGCGACACCATTCAAACCCAATATGGCAACCAAATAGAATACATCAAATGGATCACGGATTTCCATGGGCAAACAAATACTGTAAACAATTGAGAATATGAGAATAAGTATAATGAAAGTTATGATGATTACCATAAGACTATGTCACTCACCTCGTTGAGGAATAGTTGCTTATACCAAATAGTGGTAACAGTGAAACAATCATCGAGTAGATCCAACCACCAACCATTATGATTGCAGCCTGACGTAACTTGATACGTTTATTCAAATACAAGGCATGTGTGATGGCCAACCAACGCTCGATGGTGATGACGGTCAAAGTGAAGACCGATAAATGACTTGCGAATACGGTCAAAAAGCCAGCAACCTTGCAGCCAGCGCCTGCAATCAAATGTCATTTAACAACGTCACACACGCTAATTAAATCACAATCAGTATAACAATTCACAATCTTTTTTCTTACCATACTGCCAATCGTAAGCGTAATTGAAATATTCACCCATTGAATGTGCATCAATTGAAGCGATTAACATTAAATACAATCCCAGGCATAAATCAGCAAATGCTAAATGACACATCAAAAAACGTGGCACTGTTGTTTCACTTCTGTAATCAAATTAGGGGATGATTAATCAATTAATCGATTTAAATTTATTTCATTTCGTGATTTCCGCTATTTACCTAATTGATAGTAGAACCGTCAGAACGGCTACGTTACCAATCACGGCCAATGCTACAGCAATCCAAACAGCAATGCGTAACCATTGATAGCCCATGACATCCTCGCAAGGGTTAAGGTCATTCGGCATAGGATAACATTCAATATCATATTTGCTGCATGGATAAAAAAAAATATAATAAACAAGAGTTAGAACTAGAAGGATAGATAGAGCTAAGGAGTATTCAAAGTACTCCATAAGGCCAATACACAAAAAACAAGAGTCTTTTTGCGCATTCCAAACAGAAGTCGACCGGGCTTATGCAATCTTTATATTGGGTGTATGCATATGATTCCGCCCTTTCCGATAGTTTCGCTAGTATCGCCGCTTACACTTGCACACTAAAATACTAATACTTGCATTCGATAGTGCCTTCTATCAGCTGTTAAACACAGTGTATAACAGCTGATAGAAGCATAAACAACAAATATTTCTAATTCATTGAAAATGTCTAGTTTTATCCCAAGTAAACATCATTTGCGGGAGGTTTTATTGCACTATTTTGTTGCAAAGAAAAGTGCAGCGGAAACTTATCGTTTGCTTGCTGATGTTTACGGTGAGCATGCTCCATCGAATACAACTTGCAAAGAATGGTTTCGACGATTTAAAAATGATGATTTTGACATTGAGGACAGAGAACATGGAAAACCACCCAAAAAATTTGAAGATGCTGAATTGGAAGATTTATTGACCGAAGATTGTTGTCAAACACAATCAGAATTGGCAACAACATTAAATGTTGATCAATCAACTATTTCAAGACGTTTGCAAGCAATGGGAATGGTTCAAAAAGTCAATAACTGGGTGCCACATGAATTGAAAGACCGAGACATCGAACGTCGCAAAACCATTTGTGAAATGCTGCTTCAAAGACAAAAAAGAAAAGGTTTTTTGCATCGGATAATCACGGGAGATGAAAAATGGATATATTACGAGAATCCTAAACGCAAAAAATCTTGGCTGAAGCCAGGTGAGGCCGGCCCATCACAGCCAAAGAAAAATATTCATTGTACCAAGGTTATGCTCTGTATTTGGTGGGATCAGAAAGGTGTTGTGCACTATGAGTTGCTGAAACCGTCTGATACTATCACTGGCGATGTTTACAGACGACAACTAATGCGGTTGAAGGTAGCTATAGAAGAAAACGACCGGAATGGGTGAATAGGCATGACAAATTAATTCTTCAACATGACAACGCCAGACCGCATACGGCAAATTGTGAAAACATATTTAAATGGACAAGACTGGGAAGTGCTACCCCACCCGCCATATTCACCAGATATAGCCCCTTCAGATTTTCATTTATTTCGAAGGATGCAGTCTGATCTTACGGGAGAGCGATTCACTTCTTATGAAGATATCAAAATTTGGCTTCATAATTGGATTGCCTCAAAAGACCAGGACTTCTTTATGCAAGGAATCCGTAAATTGCCTGAAAGATGGGCAAAGGTTGTAGCTGCAGATGGGGCATACTTTGAATAAATAAATTTTCCTTTTTCTAAACAAGCAAATTTGTTTTGTTTTCACAAAAAAGGGCGGAATCATATGCATACACCCAATATATAAATCTGAATACCTATGCAGGTATCTGGAAACAAACAGTTTATGGCGTAGGAGTTAAGTTATGTGCAATGCTAATCTGTTAAATACCACAAAATTTAAAAATAATGCAACCTGTTCGGGTTTCTCTTCCCAAAAACCACCGCCAGAGTGAGCTGCCTTACACAGCATCTATACTCCATGTTAGGAACGATGGGGATACCTGCCCACACAAACCGGAAAGGGTGCGGATTGTTTTAATATTAAACCACACAAAGAAATAAATCCATATAAAATGTTATTCTTTCACCACAGGCAGTCAGTCTACCTGAATTAAAAGTGATTCAGTCTTTTGCATGCATTTTGTGCTGTCTTCCTTAGATTATTTAACCAAAATTTAAAATAAAATAAGTATAATAAAGAAAATATACAATTTTTCACAGTAAACCTGTTGAGTTAATGTCATCATCAGACCCTTTTCACTGCTTTTGATTGCATTGCCCTCATTGTCAATCACTTTATTCTTAACACTTATATTTTTGCACAACTAACCTTATAGTAAAATTGCCACAATATTCATCCAATAGATTATTGTCAGGATCTATAGTAATTTGGTCATGGAAAATTCCAACTTCTTGGATCATTGAATCCGACATATAGCCATCAGTATCAGAAATAAAATCACCATCATAAAATGAAGCATTTTCATCTTTTGTTGTTAAATGGTCTCGCTCCAGGCGACTAAGCAAGTTTACAGGAAAATAATCGGTTAAATGAATAGCAAGGCATCACAATAACAGTAAAAATAAAGGTAATTTTACTTCTCAGATTTCTTTACAATCAAAATCATCCTCCTCCTCCTCCTCCTTTAACTTACTTATAAAATACACCAAAACCCGATTCACCAATGCCACCTTCAAATTGTCTTTGATATTCTTTGCCGTCGTCGGCATACTTATCAACCTTTCCATTCTCATCTTTCAATGTTTCATTTTTATCCAACAATTCAATTTTTTCATCTTTTTTACATTTCTTTCGCCACTTCTCCATTTCCTGCATACGCACGGCATGCAATTGAGGATTATGTCTTGAAGGATACTTAAAAGCACAACAGTGAAAGGAATGTGTCAATACTGCTGTACGTAAATTCTATAAAAATTTAAAACAAATATCTACATTTCTATCCTTTGACTTGCTGTTACTTGTAATATTTACCTTAAAATAATATATGGATGGTATTGTTTTTAATGTATGCGTATTCTCAATATACAATTTCTCAATATCCTGCATGCCTGCAGAAGGTAAACGTTCCAAGGATGTACTCGAAAGATCACTGCAGATACAAATTAGTTTTGATGACATGAATATAAAACTATTTGTTTCATAAATTTTAATGAGAACAACAATAAACTTACAGTTCATGTAGACTAGTTCCATAAAACGCATTCGGATGCAATTCTCGAAGCTTGCGATTTTCCTTCAATGTTCTGTAAACCATTAATTTCTATGTTTATTAAGTTGGTGCGCGTGATGTGCTACAATGTTTAATTCTACTTACAGTTTGCCAATCTCAGAGCCTAGGAATGCCGAATCATCTATATAAGTTATATCATTGTTTGCTAATATTCTACTCATCATATAAATAGTGAGAGGGGAGGAGATTAAGAGATTTTAGGAAATCATCAGAATCAATATTGAAATATTGAATTTATAAATATATTTTATTTATTTGTAGTATTTATCTATTTATCAATTTATTTACTTACAACTGATCAGTCTTAATGTTCATAGATTTTGAATTTATACGAGTTATTTGATTATTATCGAGATCACTGAAATAACAAAATTCGTTCATATTTGTTAAATTAATTTATAAGAATTTGTACATAAAATTCCATTAAGATGACTTACATCATTTTAAGTATATTTTCTGTTGGTAGATTTATCAAGTCAGGTATACTTTTCAGACCACTATTTATGATTCTTCTATAAAGGAAACGTAGTATGGAAAAATTAATATAAATACTTGGTTCCAGAAATATAGTATTCATTAAAATAAATAACTCTAAGTTACTGTCAACCATTTGGATTCATTATGCCATTTTTTTTTTTTTTTTTTCATATGAAATATTGAATCAATTAATCTTTAATACTGATACTGCTACTTTTTAAAAGAAATATATCTTCTGAAAACAACTTTTCACTGAAGTTTACGATTATGTCTAATAGAACACATCCTTTTATGATACTTTGAACCACATACATAATATAGTTTATTAAGAAAAAAACAAACAAACATGTGCATTTCGCAGCTTATTTCACTCATCCACTTTTTTTTTTACAGAAAACACCTTTGTATGAATTCTTTTCAAATTTATCTTACTGCACATAAAGTTGCAATAAATGTAATATAACACTATGCACAATGTTGGTTAAAGCTGACAAACTGAATATATATATATATATATATACATATATATATATACATAAGTATTATACTTGGAAGTCCTCTTTTTATCCGACCACGGCGAAGCGAAACGGAGGGTTAACATTATGATTATATGATGCTTTATAACTTGTTGCACACAAATACCTTCAACACCAACGCATAAACAAAGCTATCACAATATGAAAAGGATTTACAATACCATGATGGAATTTATTTTCTTTTATACTCATTGTTTTTGCTTGAATTGATTTACAATTTTATTAAAGAAACATCACTATGGAATTATGAGAATTTTTAAAGATTTAAGAATGCAATAATTTTAGCGAAATGACTAGTAAGAGATGAGTTACCCAAAGGAAATTTGTAATAAGCTAAGCTAAAGATATTCAATCTATATGAATTTGTATCCCTAGAGAGTCTTTAACAAAAAAAAAAGAAGTTAGTTAAATAAAGATACATATAAAGATGGATGGACGCAATGTTTTGTTCTAATATTTGATACACAAATTATTACATGAGCTGACTGTATCAAAAATAATCATAAGAGCATATAAATATATACAAAAGTTAAGCAAAAGAAATCAGTACAGTGAAGTGTATAAATGTCTGATGAAGATTTATACATTGGCTGCCCGAGCAGAGTAAAAGCTAAAATATTGTGTGTCACAAAAGATAACCAAATACTTCTGCTGACTTTTCACTTCTTTTCACACACAAACATAAAAAAAACCAACCCAGCAGGTTTTTTGCCGTGTCCACCCAGTATGGACTGCCAACATATAAATGGCCACAAAAAATTCATCACACATTTAAAAACAAAAAGGTCACGTATTTTTGCCAAATTATAAAAATTACTACTAACTAATTTGCGGCCATTAAACAAAAGCTAAATTAAATTCATCTAAAAATTCCTTCGGGTTATTGTTACATTGAAGTAAAATTTCCATTCAAATGAAATCGAAAACCAACACAAAAATTTCATTTCATTTTGTTGAGTTTCAAATTTAATAAAATATTACCAAAATAACAGATAAACATAATTTGATTTGATTTGATTTTATGTTATCATTAAGTTGTTTTGATTATGGACTTCTGTTTGCGCTTGTGGGAGGTTGATGGTCTCGATTATGAATGAATAATGAATACTTTGAGTATATTGTCATGATTATAAACGAACTGAGCATATTCGTACAATATACATTTATACGTATAGTTCTTTGAAGGTCATATGAATCAATATTTATGCGTAAAACGTTTCTAACAATACAATCTTGATTAGAGATAATCATATGCTAATCAACTCAATTAAGTTGTTCAGGATAGTTACATCATCACTGTCATGTGCAAATTAATTTTGTATCCTAATTTCTGGATGATATATTTAATATAATAAATATGATGTAATAAACAAAAATATTGTAATCCATTACTTACATTGTATTTATAGTGTCGGAAATATTAACGAATACATTTTTCGAGAGATACGTCAGTTTGGGTGCATGTGAAATGTATCTTGACACAAAAGAAGGGATAAAAATTAATTATTTCATTCCAATTTCTTCTGCAGCTCATCCCTACTTACATAGTACGAAGCTGGGGCAAATTAGCAAAAGCACCATCCTCAATAGTCTCGAGATACTTGAGGTCAGTTAGCACACTGCTCATGAACATGATGATAGTAATAATGAATAAAAACATCATATGTTAATAAATTGAATATGAATATGAAGGTAATGTGCATAATAAAATAATGATAATAAAATCACACACACATTATTATTTAAATACTTACACATCCATCAGTGTTGCATTATAGACTTTAAGACCAGTGCTACGTAGACGTGGGAGTCCTGCAGAAGCGATAGTTAATCTTTGTACGGCCAATTTTAGTGTCTGTGGTACGCGTGTTAATGCCTCGCCTTCGCAACTGCAAGCAACTTCCTCCTATGGAAAGGTTATATAAATACATATTGTATAGGTATATTGATATACTCGTATATTGTACACAAGTATATATGTGACACATGCAGTAACACTGAGGAGACAAAGGGCATTCATGTGTATGACACCACTGAAATGCGTTTCACCTCATCATAACAAGAGCAAACTGAGAGCAAACAGTTTAACCGCTTGAATAACCTGGAACAACAATCGAAAACACTCAATGTCACCATCTTGACCGCAAATATCAAACATGTGGTTGAACTGTGTCAATACAGGTGTCATTATCATTTGCTCCCCAACCAAAAATTTATCTCTTTGACACCTGACATCATATGTAAGTATTGTATTATCGTATACAATGTATTGTGTAAGGGAAAAACATACATTGCATGGAGACAAAATTCAAAATTGATTTTCATTAAATTCGAAATAACCAAATAACTAAGAAAATTTATTTATTAAGAAAATTAATAGCAGTTAAACATGATTTCCTTTACAATAGAAATTCTATTCAATTTTTCCCCTTTGAAAACTCAATATTGCTTATGTGTGTTTACAAAATACTTGGTACATAACTAATTGCAATGAAAAGTCATTGTTTAAAAGTATTTATATCTTTCTGAGAAAATTCTTTAAAATTATTTATTTATTACAATATAAGATTTTAAGTGGAAGTTTATATTCCTTTTTTTCTTTCTTCTTTCCTTCCTTCACACAATTTTCTCCCATTATTTTTAAATGAAATCAATTTTCAATACTTTCTATCTACTTCTTCTTCTACTTTTGCTACTTTTGTCTCCTGATTGTCTTGCTTCATAAAGCTTTTAGAGTTCAAACACTGAAAATTCGTTGTGGTTCTTTCATTTGACGACATCAATAATTTGGTTATTCCTAAAATATTGTATAAGTGCACTACTATTATTAGTGTCTGGGCTAAATGCATTTTCTTCCACTATTAGTTATTTATCAAGACAACATGTTCTTATACCATAATTAAGTTAATTATATTGTGTCTAATTGAGAAGGAATATTGTTTATGTGAAAGGAAAGAACACAACAATTTAAAAAGCAATCAATAAAACTTGTTATGAATAATTTTAAATTTATTAATGTCATTCGATATAACAATTTTGGCTAAGTGTTAAAAATTAAAATTTGTAGTTTTCGAATTTAATTTATTGGAAATTTGATTATGTGAATAATAAAAGATTCTTATAATTTTTAAGCTAACTCGTTAACTTTAAATGCAAACAATAAAATTTAACAATTTTTTAAACTGGAAGAACTCATGATATTCTACTTGTGATTATAGTAGTAGGAAGTATATTCTCGTTCTTATATGAGAGGCAAAGACTTATGAACTTTAGGAGACACGCTTGTCAGCTTAAGAAATACTTGTGAATTCTTGACATATGTAAAGTATAAGTGCTAAAATAAATTTGTACACATAGCACTTGAATTTGCTACAAAGTATGTTACACTTATCACCTTCTTATTTTCCAAAAATTTTAAGAAGCATTTTGTGAAATAATAAGATAATTTTCTTCAGAGTTTCATTTATTATCACACTAAATTCCTAGTGAATTGAGATTGTTAAGAAGTCATTATTTTTAGAACTCAACCAAAGAATACTTTTGAAATTAACTATATAAACTACTAAGTTGCTCTTAAATTAGTTTAAACTCATCAAATCTTATCCTAAAATGTGTCTAGAAAAATAAAAGTCATAATCTATAATCAATTAAATTTATTTTAAATTTTAAACTCATCTAAAATAAAGTGTCCTGTTCTATTGTTAGCAAAATATTACAAATAAACCTTATAAGCCTTCCCCAGTATAAAATTACATGACCATAATAAATTGATCTAGAAATATCTATATGATATTCACTTACTTGATTAGTTGCATTCCAGCAGCAACATTTCCAACCGGAATTGCCATTTGTTGCAGATGCCGTTGCTGTCGTCTTTGTGGGTAACTCTGTGGTCTTTCTCGGATTTAGCCAACTGATTGTTGGTGCTGCTGTTGTTGTTTCTGATGATGATGATGATGATGACAATGAAGACGCCAATGACAATTTGTTTGTCACACCCACTTCCGTTGGCATGCCTACAACACTCTCTTGGACATTTTGTTTATGTTGGTTACTTGGTGAAACATTGAAACCTTTATTACTGTCATAACAGTTAGTCAATGTACTCAAAAGCTGGTCTTGATGATGTTGATGCCGTTCATTGCTGTTACTACTTCGTAGTGCCCAACAAAGTTGGCTGCAGTAAAACGAAACCAGCAAAAAGATAAAGTATGCCCGCTGCGTATCTTTATTACAAAGTTGACACATCTTTAGCTTCTTTGTGTTACTAGCACTTTTAAAGAGCTTAAGTTATGTCAATGGGGATATTTATTGGTACTAGTAGTTGCCCAAGTTTATGCCAGCGCAATTATAATGCTCAGCCAAGTTTTAATAGTTTCTTTTGTAAATTGTTTACACTTGAAAAGTGTTCCAGGGAATGTTTAAACATTTTATTGCTAGTTTTTCATCACTTTTGGTTAAAGATTTCCAAGGGGATAACATAATCTGAAAGCAATTAAGGAAAAAAGATATAAATAAAATTTAGAAAAGATTTGTACTTCGAACAAATCTTAAGAAACTCACTAACCATAACTAATTAATTAAGAGTAATTAATTTTTTAGTGTTCTTATTATCGCATGACTTTACTTGAGAAAATTATAGCTAACTGCAATGCAATTGCAATCGAATTTGTGAATATCTAAATATATATATAAATAAATTCCCGTTATATAATAAGTATATTTTTGTCATGAATGACGATAAAGTTCGAGTTCATATAATTTCATTTGCAATTCAGTGATAAAATAACAATATTTTTTTTTATTTTTTTATATTCATAGTATAGTATCTCATAGATACAAAATGAACATGTAGATTGTTTCTTTACTTTTAACACCCTTCACATACTTATAGTGTGAATGACTTTATCACTTGACGTTTGTAATGGAATGACGAGGGAGACATATTAAAAACCACATAAAGTATAAACAATATTAGCATTCTAAGGGAAATCAATTTAAACAATTGAATTTTTCACTTAGTTTTTGAGGTATCAAATATAATATAGAAGTTTCTACACAAAATTATGGAAGATGAATATGTACGAATTTATCTTATAGTTGACTCATAAATTCATTTCAAATTTAATGACTTTTCTTCTTAAGCCTTGAGACACCGAATTTTCTTTATTGAATGAATTAATTAATATTTAAAAAGCAGAATTTTACCTTATTCCAGGCGATTACAATTATTTTACATAAAAACGCTATAAGTAAAGGGTATTCAAACTTTGTTGAGTATTGTTGTTTTTTCTTGTTTAATTTCGTTTACATGTTTGTAGATAAATTATCAGTCCACTAATAAATAAATAATACATAACCAGACATGTATTTCTGTAAATATGATGAAAATCTAGACATTTTTTTATAGCAGATATGAATGAACATGAGTGTTACCCTTTACACAATGAAATTAGTGTTTAATCTGTTGGATTGAAATTACAGATTCTTCATAATACCAGAAGTACAATTCGATTTTGAGAACAATTCTTTTGTTTCAATATATTCAATATTCAATACTTAGTAGAATTGTAAGAACTTTCTGTAAATTTTATTGTATTAAAACTAAACCTGAATGTTTTCTATATAATAATAAAGATAAATATTCCTTCACCTATAAATAAACATATAAAGTAACACATATACTTTCATATATCTTAAAGACAATACATTTCTTTAGGAAAATCTATCAATTCCCCCTTCTTCACATATTTTCCAACATAAAGCAGCGTATTAAGATATTTAGAATTTGTAAGAAAATTTAAAAAAAACAAATCTTGTTTATTTCTCTTATAGAACAATGCATGTGTGTATCTCATACTGTAGTTTGTTTTCTATACAATTTGTAGGTACATCTGGTAAACAAAATATACTTTAATTAACAAAGCTAAAAATTTCACCGTCACAAATGAACGAAAAAAAATAAAAAAAAAAAATACAAACACGTGCTTATCTGTCTGTCTATCTGTTTGTCTGTTTGTGTGTCCGAAGCCCAAACAATAAAATATTTTTAGACAATAAGATGCAAAAGTATCTCATTGATAGTGCAGAAGTAGTAATTCATTGACACAAGGCCAATTTGACTTTTGTAGCTTCTATGGCTATGACCTGTTGTTGTAGGTGTTGGTTGTATATAGTATCTTCTTGTAATTTGCTCGTTTTTCTCTATTTTGTTTTTAATTTTTCTTTCCTTTTTTATATTGTATTAATTTAAAAAACCAACGAACACGCGTACCGCAAACGTGTAGATTCAATTAACACATTCAGCATTCATTACTTTGATTCACACACCGCATTCGAAATTTATTTTGGTACCATATTAATCAGATTTCCCTCTGCGAATAAACAGATTTGAAGTAATCTCTGCTTATTTTATTAGCGACATTTTTAATCTAATTTTCTTCTCTCTTGTGATATCTTCTTAATATGGTATCCCATTTTATATTATCATTTCAAAATTGATTAAGTTAATTGCAAAAATTAACAACATGTCTCTATATGCAAACACAAATCAAAACAAACTCGTTTTTATTATTGTGTTTGCATTTTTATTATCCAAGAAAAATGAATATGATGTGTGAAAGATTATGGTATGTTAGTGGGTGTTAGGATGATACATACAATGAACGTGAGATGGATGCATTTAGAAAAAATGTTAATGTTGATTTTATATGGTCCGTTGAGCGAGAGACATGAATAGGATTAAACAAAGTACTTTTAATTATGTGTCAAAATACATTAAACTGTAATTCTCTTCTCACAATAATTTAACTATTGCACAATAGAAATAGCCAAAGAAGCAGCTGCCATCACAGAAAAAACTGGATAGGATTCTCTCAGACCTAGGGGGACGCAGACACAAACATAGGTTTTACTAGGCTCGGTGATTAAATCCATACTGTTTTATGCGGTCCGGTTTTGGGCTGGGGCAAGCACGACCAAGTAATACCTACGCAGAATAAAGAGCGCTCACAGGATTGCTAACTTGAGGAAATGCAAATCCAATAGACTTGGATGGTCTACAACAACCAACTTTCCAGAGTGCAAGCAGTGACGAGAGTATGACCAAACATATGTAACAGTACAGAGCCACGGAGAATCCGCCAGCTGTTCTGTGATAGTGCAGATTGGCTTAAGTGTAGCTCCGGGGGCGTAAAATTCGAATTCACCCAATTCGCAACTGGCCATGCCTAGATGTTGTGGAAGACCCGGAACCCGTTGTTCGTGAGTACCATCGTTTCGAAGCACAACGAAGAATGTACACCTTAGATCTCCCGGCAAACCACAAAAGATTGTTAGGTGTATGATCACTTATACGGATGACTGGATATTCTTCTCTGCCGAAATCGCAATCTCCCTGAAAAAAATCTTCGCCGGTACCGACTTAAACCCTCTTATTCGCATAAGAAGAAAAAAATAGATGCAGTTCTTCCATAAGAACGATATCTTTTCATTTTACTTTAAATCCTATTCTATCTATGCAGGGCTATTAGGTCAACCACATTATTCTTACCTATTCTAATTTAACTGCCTACTAATTATTCTATGTAAGAGATCCATGGAGGCTTTGCATTATCTTTTACACCAATTTTACATCAATAATTTCTTAATAATTTGACATATTAAAATCAAGTGTAAACTGATGTCATTGATAGACAATGGGCCTTAAAGAATAATTCTGTTATAATTGAAAAATTTTAGATATATTTATAATTTTTCCAAAATGTCCCATTGTACTTAATTCAAAATTGTCCATATTTCTTAACAAAGTAGCTTTTAAATTCCCTTAACTTTTACCTTTGAGATTCGAATGAGTCCGAAATCAGTCTGTATCGAGTATTTGTAGTGAGAACATCTAAATTACGATAGAAATAAAAACAATTTTAAACAATTGTTGTGGAAGTTTACAAATATCAAGAACAAGAAGATGCGAGTTGTAGGATATTTCGCAATTGGTAAAAATATTTTTTTTATTTAGCATTCGTAAAGCATTTATTTGCTTCTATTTGTGTTAAGGCTTTCTTCTGCTATGGAATTATTCTGACACCGAGGCTGGGCGTATAAAGCGTGGAGCAGAGGTTAATCACACAATCGGATCATTTCAAGTAAATAGTAGCCTTACCACTAGTAATAATTCGACGGTAAATCATGGCGAGGGAATTTTAAGTACCGTTCCAAATATTTCTGTGAGTCACGTGAGTACGGTGCAGCCCATTGCCGCACCCATGGTTCAGGGAGATGCTGTGCCGATTAATAGTCCTCCACATATGGGCCCTATTGCTAATGGTATGATCATAACTGTTGCCTCGCCTGTCGCTTCGCAAGAACCGGTTCCCCATAGATTACCGTTATCGAGAGCTGAAGAACTAATTGCCGAAGGCTGTACCCGCCTCCGCCAAATAGCTGAGCCCTTATTTAGAATTAAGCATACTAAATTCTTTGAAGACCATCAGAATATGCGGAGGTCTATAGGAGATATGGAACAGCGAAAACATAAACAACGCAGCAGCTGCCATAAACCAAGCAATTTGGTACCATCTCAGGAGGAGGATGTGTTGCTTTTGCCATTTGCAGAAGTTGAAGCTTGGGGTCGCGAGATACCAGATCGCGGGCATAGATCGCCAATTGTTGAACACAATTACGATGATTCACCGCCATTACGTTTTGAAGAGCCAATGATAGGTGAAAGTTTAATTCCGGAACCATCGCCTCTGGTGTCGTTTGCCCATATGTTATTTGGAAAGCACCGTAAGTCAGATATTGAGTCTATATTTATTTACTATTCAATTCAATTCAACTGAACTCATAACAGCTCAACAACGGGAATCGCACTATAAAGCGCCTAACTCTGAAGAAGACCTTGAATTGATGATTGATAAAACTGGCACTAAATTGACCAATTTTATACATCATATGCGAGCCGCTGGACTTATTGATTCTAAAAGTAATCAATTTGATATGGCGCCCTCGATTATAGATGACGAAGAAATTGATATACGCTGTCCAATTCATCATGGGCCTGGCGGTAACACAATTGGGGTCTGCACGTGTAATATTGTCAAAAATAAGCACGAATTAGACCGTTAAATGTTAAAAATCGAAAACTTATTCCTACAAGTTAATTTATTTTTATACATTGTTGTTGCTGTTGTTTTTAATTTTTTTTTTTTATCTTTGGCATGGCTTCTTGGCACGAAACACATCTATATATTTTTTATATTTTCACATTTAATTTTTAATTTGATCCACAACCAACTGTTAGTCTTAAAAAAAAAAAATGTTAAAATGTTAAAATAGCTAAAAAGAGGCACAAAAAAAATTGTAAAAATCTAATAAAGAAACTAAAAAATATTACAAAAAATTGGAAAAAGTATGAAAATTTATTTTAGTTAAATAATATGGTCAACATTCAGTTTCCCCTTATTTAGTTCTGATATTTATAACAATGTAGATTAAGATACACATTCGAGAATCTGAAATCGGTCTGTGAGGCAAATTAAACACTTGGGGAGAAACTGTTCCTTGGAATCTACAAGTGATCAAGAGGTGGTCATCTTTTAACTATCGCTATCGCGGAAGTCTCTTCAAAGTATAAATTTAATTGTAGCAGGCAATTAGTAGAAAAAACGAAAAGTAAAAAAGGAAAATCCAAACTAAATTTATCTATGAAAACAAGAACGGAAATTCGAAAGCTTATTTATGTTTTAGAAGACATCTTATAAAATATTTTGTATACTAAGTTGGTTTCTGAAATAAAATCAAACAATTGTTTATCGAGACAATGTAATAAAGTCTAAAACCATATGCCAACCAACTGGTGTTGAATGCCGTCACTCATCCTCAGGGCTCATGTTGTTTACTCAAATTTTGACATGGGTGAAAATAAAAAATGAAAATTTTCTATTAATTTACATATGTTTAAAGATTCTCACCATGTAATACTAAAATTTAATATGAAGGGAAAGATGATAAACCCAAAAGTGAATACAAAAAAAAACAATATTTTTAATTTTAAATTAACTTTCATTTAAGTTAGTTAAAACAAAGCAAATAGAAAATGAAATATAATTTAAAAATGCTGTAATGTGGTTTTTTAATGGAAAAATTCTATTTATGTGAATGACATCTTATCAATTGAATTAACATAAATGCCTAAAAATAAAACATCGACTTCTCTCATCCATACAAATACGAGTATATATGTATGTATTGTGAGTAGGGTGGGTTGGTAGGATTGATGATGATTAGGTTAATGACATTGATCGGAGATATTGTTTGTTCCGATGTACACATGTTTGTCGTTGTTATTAAGCATTTTTTTGTTTTAATGTCAAATGTATTGACACTTTAATATGTTAAGTGGCTGTTGTGGGTCTTGTCATAGGTTGTTGTCCTTTTTAACTTCAGCATTCGCATATTTTAGTATATCTTCAACAGGTTTCTTCATTTCGTCGGGAAATTCTTTCTTTAATTCCGTTTTTAAATGCGTTTGCAACTTGACAAGCCCTTTGATAGTGTTTTCTAGTTTAAAGTTTAATATTTCTACATTTTCTATGACATCTTTATTATATTGATCTGGACTTATATTTGCATCAACATAAGAGATAACCGAAAAAGGCACCTTGATATCTTCGAATTCTTTAGATTTATTCAATTTCGATATGTTATTCAATTTCAAGACGAAATTATTACTGAAAGAAATTATGAAAAAAACAAAATTGATGATGATGATGATGATGATGATGATGAATTTAATGGATTTGTATACATACATTCTCCTATTAAACATATCCTGGCCACCTTGTGGAAAGCTTAAGGCATAATCTTCCACAAATTTTAAGTCCATTGCACACAAACTCAACTCTTCATAAATACTATTGACAGTTTTTTTATGTTCTTCAGACATTATGATGGATGATGAATTATCAATTCTTCTAATGAATTAATATATTTTAAAATGCAATACAAAATGAAAAGTTAGTAATAATAATGCATAATATTACAATATAATGATGATCCAAGTGAAATCAAGCAATGAATAAGAATACTTATAAACCAAGGTCAAAGTCAGTCAACAAATTCTAACAAAATAAGTGTTAAAATAAAGATATAGGTATATCATTCTTATGGACATGAGTCATGACCTAAATTAAAACTTAGATATGTAACATAAATAGAAATCTGATAAGCAAAGATATATACATACTTACATGTGCATATATCATGATCTTATATAATTATCTAACTTCCCTTATACGTATCTAGTAGTTTTTGTAACCTTATCACAAACAATGAGATCAACATCACAGATACAATTTGCACCAAATGAAACAAAGTTCTGTTCTTTACAATGGTGTCTACTTTATTCCTAATAGTATAAGCATAATTATGCCTAATAGAAATCTAAAAAATTTCAAAACAGATGTTGGTTTCTTAATTGCCAAATATTTATTAGGTAAATATACTCGTACTTTATGTACAACGATGAAGACGGCGGTGGCAACGTATATGGGAATCTTATATATTTGTAGTTATTTAAATTAAACATTTTAATTATTATACTCTTGACACAGTGGATAGACCGATCTGCTTCCATTGGTACTGGTTTAGGTGGAAAATATGGTCTATAATTTGTTTGAACTGGTTTAAATTGTCGGACTGAACTAATCATGGGAAATTGCCTGTAGGGTAAATATGTAAGTTAAGAAAGGATGAGTATATTGTGGACTTAAGAGAATTCGAGCGCTTTATCTCTAATTGTCATTGCATTCAATGCTTCTTCTTCTAATACAATCTACATATTTTGTCCAGAATTAAGGACAGAATTACCTGCTGATAAAACTCTTCAAAAGCACAACCACGTTGGGCATTGGTATTCTCTCTTGTCTGAGTCATGGGCCATTTAAGAGACGTTCGATAGGATTCGAGTATTGCGTCTGCCTCACCGACTATTTTGTTGCTATTACTATTACTGGGATGTCTCCCTTAATTCCTGTCTACGTACTCTTATGTATTTTTGTAAATTTACTGTTTCTAAGTCGTGTTTTACTCATAGATTTAAGTTTTAGCTTCCTATTAAGTAAGTGGACTGAATGAATTATTGTTGATCTGATTCCTCGTCGCTATTATTCTATTATTTGGATTTTTTTTTCTTTTGATTTTCTTTCTTCACTAATTTTTCACTTTAAAAAATACTAAAATACATAAAACAGCCCAACTTTGTTATGTCCTTTTGAAAATGAAGATGCAAATTGGTAAAATTTCATTTTCAAAAGTCCACACACAAGTCTGTCAATTATTCTCTTGTAATTTTCAAGCTATGGTCACAAATAAGAATACATGGATGTATGAATGTATCATATGGCCGAATGGATTAAGAGACACCAAATTATGCAGAAGTGTAAAATGAATCATTAATTTACTCGCACACTTTCATACTGTGTGTCGATTCACTGCTAGCTGGCTAACATGGCTAATAGTTTATCTATTGTCGTTCGAAGCTTCTGTTTCAATAGGCAGGATGTAAAGAATATTACAAGAATACTTAACGGACATTGTATAATTGATAGAGATTTCAGTAGTAGTAGTGGAAACTTCATAAAGAGAAGAAATTCATAAAATAGAACATCATCTGTACTTTTATCTTACAGAATGCAGAAGAAAATTTACTATAATGAATCGTTTCAGAAATGAAATGAAACTAAGGAGAAACATTTCATTCACTAAAAAGTAAAAATGATTTAACTTGGTAAGCTTCTTGGTAGCTCTTAGAATGGACTTAGAGTAGAATAACCGCCTCCTAATGTCCATTCATTGTCAATTACTTACCAAAAATCGAATGCGTACCGTCTCACACAAATTTCCCTGCCACAGTTGATAATTGGAATATCCTAAACGGATTACTGAAGCACAAAATAATAGGCACTTGTAAAATTTAAGTTGACTCACTCATTCAATGCATGCATTGTCAAAATTGGTAGTCAAACAAAAATCACAGTCGGTTGTTAAGGAACTTAGTTCAAGCAAATGGAAAAGAAATGAAAAAAATTGAGGTTAAGCTCACTAAATCGCCGGTAGACTCGCAGCGCCGCAGTTGATACCAAAAAAAAAAAAAAAAAACAACAATAAATTTCATTTCGATCAGAATTTGAAAGAATTGCGCATCACTGAAATTTTATTCTGAAAACATTTACAACAGAAAAGTGAAATCAAGTATTTAAATGCGAGTCGCGGGAGCAGCTAATTTTTATTTAATGCTATTCAAGAAACATATTGTACATGCGTGGCATTTGCAGGCCGCAGGCGACGATATGTTAAATAAAAATTAGCTGCTCCCGCGACTCGCATTTAAATACTTGATTTCACTTTTCTGTTGTAAATGTTTTCACAATAAAATACTTTTACTCACCACAAATGCACAAATTTAATTGAAAGGAATTTTAAATACAAATTGACTTTCACTTTATATCCACGTCCGGTCACGGCTACAGAAGAAAATATATGACAATTAGAAATGTCATTTCTTCTTCTTTCCCTTTTTTGACAGTCAAAGGTACAAAGTACAGTCCGCTAAGACGACAAAAAAATTAATACGCAGTTCATTTAAAATTAAATTAAGTAGCATTCAATTTAAAAACTCGCTCTATGGTTTCTAATTAAAGCACGATAATTTAATGAAACATTAAAGGCATTCATTCATTCATCTCTTGTGAAAAACCACCTAGGGGTTTTTAAAAGAAACAAAATAAGGAGAAAAAAGAGAAGGACTAGAACAAAAATATAAAACACAAACTCATCACACCCAAGTTCGTGCTTTACTCAAAGGCATTTAATTCGCTCTAAGCTCGACGGGACTAAATTAGAAAAGGAACTTTTTCAATTGATTGAGAAAAGTGTTTTTAGCGTGAAAGTGATGAGAAAGCAACACAACACAAACCAAACATTAAGACAGAAAATTACAGAACATGAAAGAAACTGACTGAAAATAGGAAAATAACTTAGAGATGATAAGAAGTTAAAAAAGGATGTGGGTGCCTTCAATCGTATGTGTCCTAAAGCGTTATTCTAAGAAAGAGCACGTGTGAAAGAGTTTGTGGGTAATTATGAAAGCGTTAGAAGATTAAATAAGAACATAACAAATGTTCAAGTATATACAATATAACATACTTTGAACATATTTAGGTCAGAGTTCATTAATCCCAATGTCAAGGCAAATTTAATTGAAATGTGGAATGTCACTAATGAGTTTTATTGTTGATATTCTCGGTATTCGGTTGGTCTAAATAAACTAAATCTAAAGATGACATATGTATTTATATTCATTAGTGTAGTGGGTATCAATAAGACACAAAATTCCATAATATTGGATTTAGAAATATGACGTTCGAATAAAATAGTAATAGTTGATGTGGGTCTTTTATTTGATGTTACATAAAATCCGCTTTTTGGTATATTTTCATTGAACTCAATACAATTAAACAATCAATTTGATAATTATGAATGTTTAATTGATTAAATTGTTTTTTATTACACAATTTGTTTTAGAAATTTGAAATCATCTAAACAACACTTTGTGCAGTTAAAGGCATACATAAATGTGATACCGAGAGGGTAGTAATCAAACTCATTCTAAATATAACATTCGCCTATTGCATATGTTCGCAAATTGGGCTATAACGCCCCCTTGTGGTCGCAGGTGGCTTTCAGAGGTGGCAGGAGAACGCTTAAAAGCAGACAAATCCTATCAACAAAAACAGGGCTGCCTAACATGTGACCCAAGGCAAATTATCAGAGCGGCTCGCTAACTGATCCCAAAGGCCTTACTTTCGCCAACTTAAAGCGATAAAATTTCAAATTGTGGGAGGCACTGGATCTAGAATTTTTTACTGCTATAAGTGGCTGTCGTCCAAAATAAGATAAAATTAGAGGATTGAATTTTTAGCACTGCAATGTGCTCAAACGGTATTCATAGCTGGAAAAGAATTCAAATCTGTACTATTATTAGTATATCAGCTATATGGTGCAGTGAGTTCTGTTCCACATCTTCACATAGCCGATGTAGCCTATGACCAGATATCAAAGTAAAATAAACATAATTTGTTAATTGATTGTTTTCTTGAATTCTTACATTCTTAATAGCCTTCTTCATGTTATGCATTTTGACAGGATTGAATTCTTAAAAAAATCATTTCGTTATTCAACAAATGGTTTCATTCGCCTTTAATTGTTTCTAAGCGTAGCATGACACTTGACCATTAATCTAAAACCATTTTTCAAATTACTAGAATGATTCTCTTCAAACTGTAAGAAAAATACTTAATAGGCTGAACAAATAAGTCATGACGTGCAAGAAAATTAAGTTAAGTAATGGATTTGATTCATAGTACTAGAATACAAGACTCCAACACTAATAAATCAACTTCACTGAGTGATTTACATTTTAATGAAATTCAAACTAAGCTAATTAATTTTATTAAACTTAATCAAATTAAAATAAATGCAAAGTTGATCAATTTAACTTTTAACTAAGTACATACATACTTGGCAAACTTGAAGTTAGAAAGTGAATAGAGAGTAGAATAAAAGTTAGTAAAGACTCGTAGTATCATGTGCTTTCTTTCCAAACGAGAGTATTTCTCACCTAATCATTTTTATCATAATTTAATAAAACAAATGTTGTACAATAAAAATTTAATAAAGTGTCTAAATTACCCAAACAAAATTGTTTTTTCGTTTTATCTAGTGTGGCAATGACGCAATTCATTTAGATACTCAAGAGTATTGAATTACTACATCTCCATACTAAAGTAATAATAATATCTATATACCAATAATTTGACAAATTTTTTATTTGCTTCAATTTTAACACGTTGGTTTGGTCTTATACTCATATCTGATACTGAAAAATTTATTCAATAATCATTATCGTCATCAATGTAGTAAGTATTGTATGTAGTAGATATCGAAGTCATATAATTAGTAAAGTAAAACGATAATTCTGACGTCAAATCAATGTTGCGTTCTACATAAAAAATTAACACAATTTCAATGCATCATCATATGATCCTTTTTAGGGTTCCGGTACCCAAAGGGTACCCTATTGCAGAGACTTCGTTGTCCGTCCGTCAGCCCGTCCTCGGGTCATATCTCAAGAACCGTAATAGCTAGAGAGTTTGAAATTTTCACAGAATGTGTAGTTCTATCCGGGCATCAGCAACAAATATTAATACTAAAATATTTTCAAAAACTTAAAAGGGTCCCCATACAAAAAACATTTTGGTTTGTATGTCAGCTATACGATCCAGTAATCTCACGATCTTGAAATTTAGTTGGTTGGTGGTTATACATCAGAAACTTATACCCTCGCCATTTCAGTTTGATCGAACCACTGAGAAGGGTACCTCCAATACAAACCCATTGATAAAATTCAGGTTCATATTAGAAAAACTTTTTTGTTTTTTTTTTCACTATTGAACAGAAATTTAGACACAATAAGTGAATGCGGTACATTTGTTTAAATCAGTAAAATCCGACCACCTCCCATACGAACCCCAATCTGGTACGGAAACCTCCGTGTACAAGTCTGACTCGCACTAGGCCGATTTTTTATTTTATTTTTGTATAAATTGTGTTTAAAACAAATGAAAGTTATATACTTATACAAAAATTATACTTTAAATAAATATAAAATTCTACACTTAATCAATGCTATCATATACCTCAAATAGATCATCACATAAACTTCAAACCTTATCCTTATCTACAAGTATTCTACTCTTGTTGAAGTACATATTTAAACAATAAAAAAGTAATAAATTTCCATAAAAGTCGAACAAACCACAACTGAATTTGTTAATGACATGTCTTCAAGTTGAGGGTTAAGTAAGTAGCAGTAGTGGGGTTTCCTTGAAAAATCCTTAAACATCCTTCAGTAAATTGCACACAACAAAAACTTTGCTGGTAACAACAAAAGTTAAAGTTTAGTTTCAAACGATAAACAAGCAAATGCCTGACAACATTGCTGATGTTGCCATCAGAAACAAGTTAAATTTATTTTTTCCTATCTAATCAAAAATGAAATATACATATATAAAAATATTATTGTATTGTAATATCACACATCTAGGTATTTCAGTTGTGTAGCATAGTTTGAATTTATTGTAGAAAGAAAGAAAATGCCAATGATAATCATTATAACAATTTATTTTTAAATTAATTTGGATTTTTTTGTACTATGTATTTTATTTTTAATTAACATGAAAATGTGAAAAAATACTTTAATGAATTTAAAAATAGCAATGAGGCAGCCAAATGAGTGTCAATGAATGCCTCTGCATACTTCATCTACCGTATAATAAATAAAAACACTTCATACTTAGTCAATAAAAGCGCGTGAGCTGTAACAGTTTTTCATAGTCAATCTCAGCTCGTAAATATTCATTCAATTCTTCTGATATTTTAAAGCACTTTGATTCTCTTACTTTTGGTTTAAATATCTTAACACCATCAACTCAATTATTTCAGTAAATCACAAAACTAAATTGCAAATTTATCGCGCTCCCAAGTCTTTCATTTTTCAATTAGCGTTGTTTTTTCTTACCGCACAATTGCTCTAATGAAAATTATAAGTAATTTTCTTTTGCCCCACTTATAATTTATTGGAAATTCACTTTACTCACAGTATATAAAAATAAAAAAAAAAAAATAAGGCACTGAATATGCTGAATATTCTTCAAGGTTGAGAAAGCTAAGGAAGAAAGTTATCCTTGACCAGCTTGATGTGGGCTTGGGCAAATTAAGTACATTCTATTCTATTCTATTATTTATATTGAAGGCAATTTCTTTTTTTTTTTTTGGATTTAATTTTATCCTTTTCATTTGATTGCACATTTTTGTTTAGTGAATTGTCTCCTTTTCATTTTAGTAATTTTGTTACATTTCCATTTATTAATTTGTTTCTTTTATTTTGCGAGATATTTGTAATAACTTCCTGTTGGTGCTGTTGCTTTCCTTTTTAACATGATTGACTAATTTTCATGAATATCATTTTTTCTTTTTGTTTATTAATGACTAAAGTTAAGTATCTTAAGGAATGAGTAGATTTAAGTGGCATTATTTTGCTTTCTTTTCTTTAGATTTATAATCTTATGCCTTAGAAGATGTTTGCTTTTGATAGATTAAAGAGAATAAAATGAGTAAAGTAGAACGATAAGAAGGAAATTATGATAAGTTTAAATTAAGTAGTGTTACAAAAGGAAGAAACTCTTAATCAGATGCAGACTCTTTCACTCAAGATTTTTTATAGTAATGCGCTTTAGATTCAAATTTAAATTGATAGTGAAAAAAAGATATACTTCATTTAATGTTTAAACATGTTTATGCCAATAATGAATTTAATTCCTTTAGTTGAAATCATCTACTATATGTGGTAATTTCTTGATGATTCTATTGAACAAAACTTATGATGAACGTTTCTTTATAAAGGATTCTAAAATCTATATAAATTGAATTTAGTCTATTTTAAAAGTCTTATCAGAATATTATTCTCCACAAGTGCATGTGCATAAATTTAACAAACTAATTGCTAAATTTATAACTAATTAATAAAAATAATAACAAATTACCTCAAAGTATAAGAAATCCTGTTACTTATAACCAAATGAATGAATTTCCATAAACGAAAATGCAATTTGTGTTGTAAATATTTTATTATAAATTTTTTTTTTAAATTTATTTTTTCATTTTTTTGTTTTTTTTTTTTTACATATATTATTTAAGAATTTGAAATTATTTTTGAAAAATTTTACTTTTACTTTTACTATTTGCATTAAATATTTTATTTATTTTGATATTAATTATTGTATTTTGTTCTTTTCTTTTCTTTTTGATTTTGTTAATTTTCTTCTCTTTATATAGAATATTTCGTTTTCTTTTGTTTATATTAGTATATTTTGTTTAACTTTATTTATTTCTTATTATTGTCTGGTTTATATCTTAAAATTTCTTTATTTATTTACTATTTTTATAATAATATTTTAAATACACATTAATTAATTCTTTTCTTTAGTTTTTTTCATTTATTTGTTTTTAAATTTTTTGTAAATATTTTTCTTATAAGGTTTGTATTTATATTTTTATAGAACTTTTGAAACCACTTATACAAAAACGTATTTTATATAGAAATGCATTTATAGATTCTATTTTACATTGAATTATCATTCAGAAAAAATCAAAATTAAATATACAGTCGAATCGCGATAATTCGTACCTCGATAAATCGAAAACCTCTATAATTCGTAACAAACTGCTGGTCCCTTGAAAAAACTTCGATAATTCGTAAAACTTTCATACGTTTTGGTCCCCTCGTTAATTCGTATTTTTATTTGGAATACAATGAACATAAAACCTCTTATAATTCGTAATTCATTTCTAAAACCTCTTATAATTCGTAATGAAAACGTAAAAACAACAAACAAATCGGGATTCAGTTTACCGTTTTGTTACCTTCATGTCGGCTAACTGACTTTGTTTGTTTTGTTTGTTTTTTCTTAGTGCTTCTTTCATTCAAAACAATAAGCTGTAACGTCACGTCAAGATGCCAAACAAACGCACGCATAAACCCTTAACAATTTCTCAAAAACAAAAAATTATTGCTGCAATTGACAATGGAGCAAACAAAAAAAAAAAGGAAGGTGGCGAAACAATTCGAAATCGCACCATCAACACTCACATCAATTCTACAAAAAAAGGAATTTATTATGGGAGCATCTTCGTTCAGAAAAGTAAAGCGTCAGAAGCAATCTGAATATCCAGATGTAGAAAAGTGTCTACTTTTGTGGCTAACACAATGCCGGCAAAGCAACGTTCCTATTGGCGGCCAGTTATTGACCGAAAAGGCTTTGTGTTTTGCTAATGCAATGAAGATCAATAACTTTAAAGCGAGCAGTGGTTGGCTTGAACGGTTCAAAAATCGACCCAACATCACATTTAAAAAATTGTGCGGTGAAAGTTCTACTGTTGATGAAGGAGTTTGTGTAGGGTGGAAAGTTGAGTGATTTGATTAAAGATTACGATGCTAAAGACATCTTTAATGCAGATGAAACTGGCTTGTTTTATAAATGCTTGCCAGATCGAACCTATTGCTTCAGAAATGAAAAATGTCATGGTGATAAGCATAGTAAAGAACGAGTTACCTTATTATTTGTTGTAAACCATGGATGGCACCGAAAAACTTGAACCACTATTAATTGGAAAGCCTGCAAAACCAAGGTGCTTCAAAAACATTCGCAGCTTTCCAATGCTTTACCGACATAATAAAAAGGCGTGGATGACAATGGATCTTTTTAACGAATGGCTTCAGATGTTGAATGACACCATGAAAAGTGCAAATCGAAAGATATTGATATTCATTGACAATTGTAAGGCGCATAATGGGTCCCCTGATCTAGCCACATAGAAATAAAGTTTTTACCAGGGTATTATAAAAACTTTTAAATCATTATACCGCAAGGAAATGGTTATTAATCTGGTTAATAGCATTGATGACAAAAAAGAGTTTAAATGTACGCTATTTACGGCAATGCAAATTGCTTATAAAGCATGGAATAGTGTCAACGCAGCTTGTATTGAAAACTGCTTCCGTGCTTGCGGTTTTAATAAAGATAGCAACGAAAAATTAATTCAAGACGAGCAATTGAATATAGATCATCTATGGAATCGTTTATCTGAGAACTCTGGAAAATGTCGCCCTTTTTGATGATTACGTGAATGTTTATAATGATCACGATGATAGCGCCGATGAAGAAATTCTTATAACGAATAAACAAGCTAAATCGGCCATTCAACAAATTCGATATTATATATCAAATCATGATGTCCAAAAAAATGTTTTTGATTGCTTAATAAAGTTGGAAAATTCAATTGAAGAGATAGGTGAAAAGAACCTCAAGCAATCAAATATTACAAACTTTTTTAAACCTTAGTCTTTCTCTTTGTAATTATTTTATGTTTCTGTTTTTATTTTTCTATTAAATTAATAGTATGTAAGATGTAAATACATATGTAAATGGAGTTATTATGTTCGAATAAAGTTAAAAAATAGATGTAAATCAACTGAAATGTAAAAGCCCCGTTAATCCGTATTTTTCTCTTTTTAATCTCGATAAATCGAAACCTCGATAATTCGAAAACCTCGATAATTCGTAGGAAATGCTGGTCCCTTGCAATTACGAATTATCGCGATTCGACTGTATATAGATAGATAACCACCATCAATCCGCATAGCACAATGACTTTTTATATTGTAGATTAAATGATTTCATTATATATTTTCCACAATCTTTCTTTTTTTTTTTTAGAATTGATTAATGGAATAATCTAAACATTTTTTTTATTTGAAAAATCAAAACCACTTTTTGAATTATAATATTCTCCACTTATTAATAAATTTGTTGATTTACATTTCACTAATAATGTCTATAATGTTTTGAATGGTCATTTGCATCCCCATCCACCTGTTGACTGGGATCAACCTATATGAATTAATTATCTCAATACTAGAGATATATAATACGAAATTACCGAACGGATTGAAAAGCACTATAATAATGTGATGCTCGAAATCAGGTATTCTAGAATTTAGCAATATGAACGACGGAAATAACGAAACCAATGTCGACCGACCGCTTTCAGCATCGTTCACGAAATGAGACCAAAAGTTACGAGGTTGGCAGAACAAAGCCAAAGCTGTGAAGCGAACTGAATGACAGCAATCGAAATAAGTATTGCGTTTTGAAAACTTTTCCACTGAAAGCTTTCGTGCACTTGTTGCTTATATTATTGTAGTACCTTTGGTCTATTTTAGAAGGTAATGTGTAGATACAAATACTTGTCTTTGATCCTAGTTAACATATAAGTAAGCTTTAACTACTACAAAGACGGCTAGGCTAAGTTCGATATACAAGGCAATCATTTGCTGTACATTAAAGAACCTTAAGTGATGATAAAATTTAACTCCTGACAATGTTATTGATAGTTGATTCTTATATTTTTTTACAAATTTTTTACAATTGTGTATTGAGTTTCTACTTTACAATAGTCTAGACAAGTAATATTTTAACGAAAGCTTTTTCTTATTTTCCTTGTAAACTTCCGGACTTTTTATGCTGACTGAATGAAGTAAGTCAACCTTATTATATTCTAATGTCTTACATTTTTATTTATTTAAACAATTATTGCCTATATTTTAATTGAATATAATTTTTGTACTTAGTATTGCGATGATTAGACAAATAAAAAATGGTTAATATTACTTATTTCTATTTATTTATTATAGTAAAATTTTAGAGAACACAATGAAACAACTCAAGCTTGCGGTGATAAACTTGTTTATGCTATCCTAATAAATTATAATTAATTATTTTTTAGGAATGTAAAAGTCCTGAGTCGCAGTACTTTATTTATTTACTTAATTTTAGACTCTTCACGCAGTGAAGACGAGACGATTTTATTAAGCTATGTTCGTCTGTTTTTCTATCCGTCTGTCCTTCTCTCTATATGAGTGCAAACTACAATAATTGTATTTTCGAACTGATTTTTATTTACTACTAGCTGTGCCAGTGACTTCGTACGCGTGGTATTCGAAATAGACTTAAATACGCGAAAGAAGAAAAGAACAGCTCCCATACAAATATTTCGGTCTCAGAGTTGAAATGCTGTATGTTACCTGATTCTGTATGCTCAATTACATTAGTATAAAAATTATTAAATTATTTAATTCTATTTTTGATCTTTTTCCTTTACATATTTATCAATATGAAATACATAAAATTTTGTCTTTGGTAAACATTTTTTTGTTTATTTTTATATTTTTGCAATTTTTTTTAAAGTTTTTTTTTACAATTTTTTTTTTTACAATTTTTTGTTACAATTTTTTTTTACAGTGTTTTGTTACAATGTTTATTTTACAATTTTTTTGTTTTATTTTTTGTTTTTTGCAATTAACATTTATATAAATTATTCTAAATTATTTATAACAAATAAAATTTATTTTTTTCTTGTGTAATTGTTTTTAGTATTTTGAATTTTGTTTTATACTTTGCAGAATTTTGCTCATGTTTTTTTGTAATTTTTGTTTGCCAATTTTTTTTTTTTTTTTGTTTGAAACTCATAAAACAAAATATAACTGATTTGGTTCAGGAAGTTAAATAATGAAAATATAATAAGGTTTACTTTACGAAATGATTGTCGCAAGTGCAAATGCCCATCATCTGGCGATGGAGTCCATGTATGGGACAATTAATATCGGGCACTAAGGGAGACATGAAATCAAACTGTTGTTGTTGTGCTTGATGTTGTTCATTGTTACTCCAAAAGAAAGGAGTTTCTACATCAAATGGATTAGTAGTAAGCAGCATGCCTTCAAGTTTTGGCTCTGGTTGTGGTGCTTGTGGCTTACCGAAAACATAAGTATATTCCTGTGAGCCAAAACCTTCTGGCAATGGTGGTATATTAGGTGTATCTACTGCAACAAATTTAGATATTAGGATAAAAGAATTATATAAGTAATGCAACTTGTTACCCATATCATGAAGAAGCATATTTGCATAGTTAAACATATTCATCAATGGTGGCATATCCAAAGGATTATCATTTATGTTGTCCGCAAATTGTGTTGATGGGTAGGTCATCTTGGGGCTTTTCACTATTATATTCATGTTAATGACTTGACTTCCCCGGCGAGGTTTCGATTCGAATGGCTTATGTGGATGATGCTTAGAAGCATGGCGATGTCGATTGTGATGCTCGCGATTGTGATTGTTCCTTTTCATAAAAGGGTTGATAGTTTCACCGCGATCAAGTTTTGTACGCATTCTCATGTTACGATTTAGTACATTGACTTTTTTAGTGGACTGCAAGTTGGGGAAAGAGATGGATTTTACTAGCGTACTATACTTCAAAGACGAATTACGGGTGCCTTTATCATTGCCAACAATAATATTAGCTACAGTGCCATCAGTGTGAATGACTGCTGGATTCAATTCCATTTTGATGCCAGTTGTGTTGTCGATCGGATTTGGCAATTTGTTAACCAACGTAAATGATGTAAAATTACCCTTAGCAACATTTGAATCTAGGGGATTCTTAGCCGTAAGATTACCAATTAAAAGATGTCCTTTACCCATATCTGAATCTAACTTGAAAACTGAAACATTTCCATCGGTTAGAGGGTGATTTTCAGGTGACGCATAATTTCCTACAAAAGAATGAAATACGTACAAATAAAGAAAATCTAAATAAATCTAAATAAATTTATAGATCTTAATATTTACCATATGGACTATTTCCATCCAAATTAAAGCTTATTTTCATGGATGTGTCATTACGTTGATCTAATAAAATATTCATATGGAAATTAAAATTAGTCAAATAATAACAATTGTTTACTTACCATCATGATCATGATGCTCCAAAGTTGTCAAGTTTAAGTTGTTTTCGAGCTTGAGCGGCTGTGTGGCACCTTCGTCTAAATTATTGCCTTCAATTAAATGAAATTATAGTGACAAATAATAAAATATACATATGTAGGTATATACAAAACAAAAAATGTAAAAGCGTTTTTTATAAAAGTGAACTGAAATTTAAACACTATAAGTATTTGATCAATATTCATCAACCATGTAAATTTCAAAACCCGTGGATTACTCGGTCGCGTAGATCCCATACAAACAAATTCATTTCAAATTCATGTCCTTATTTGAAAAAGTTTTTTATTTTTTGCAGTACCGAACTGACATTTTAACACTATAAGTGTCTGACCCATATTCAGAAACCATCTGTTTTTATGTTATCGAATGGTAATTTGGGCACTATAATTAACTAATGTATAGTTATCCACCATGTAAATTTCAAGACCTTAGAATTACTGGATCTTGCAGCTCTCCATACAAAACCCAAGCAAAGCTTGGTTGCTGCGTACTTTTGTAAAATTTATCAATTTATCAATGGGGTTTTTACCCCATGTGTGAAAGATACATAGTTATTAAGAATTGAAAATTGCATTTAAAACTTACTATCACAATGCAAGGGTTTAACTTTATCCAATTTCATCTTTAGCTCAGGTTTGGTATTGTTTCCTCGTTTTGGAGATATTTCTATATAATTGAAATAGAGTGAGTATAAGTTATAAAAGTCAAATTTAATCAATTTTCTATTACCGCTTAAGAGAATAGGCTTCGCATTGCTATTTGCAGTTGGTGACTCTTTCAATGGAACATCTTTACCTTGGATCATATATTGATTACATATTAAGATGCAAGCTGGAAAGACACAAAATGATATTGTATTAATAAGAGAGAGAAAAGTAATGAAGCTACCACATTAGATGCTTTTGTTCCCAATACGAGAATATGCAAACATCCGTTCACTACAGCCCTCGACGTGGTCGTACATTTTATCAGTCATTTATCATAGTGTTTGTGAAATAAGTATGTGTGAGTGGCATGAAGAAAGCTTGATCGATTAAGCAGCCCCGATATGATCATGCATTTAGCATCAACCATTTCGTATACGTGTGATCATCATGATGCATGGAAGCATGACCATATCGGGGCCGCATAAGAGACACCTTTCTGAACGCACATTCAAGAAACCATGTGCAAGACCTCTTCCATAAAAAAAAATCGGTGTCGGATCAAAACAAAAGTCTACGAAAGTAACAAACTTTGCCCACCCAAAAAACGCCATTTTCATAACCTCTGCTGCAAAGCGACATAAGTCTGACGGTACACCAATTGTGAGTGCACAGTTTGCTCCAATCCAAAGTAATCACATTTTGCATAATGGACGAATAAAAAATATTAAGAGAAAGACGCACTTTCACAAAAAGCATTTTAGACCGCACGCGATTGTTAACAACAGTAATCGCACCCAAAAGTAAAACCGTTTTATTCCCCCCGAATTGTGTGGACAATATTTTGGACTAATTATACCCGCCACAAGTCTGCAGCAACCCCTTGCAGTTAAAACAATGAAAAGAAACGCGTTTTATAATATTTTTTACACATTTCTAACAACTTACCAAACAAAACGTATCCATTTCCAGACATATTTGCACAAAAATAATTCTCAAAATTTTATTTCTATATATTTCGTATATCGTTCCCAGCACAAAAATCACTGTCAACTAAATTTTATCTCAATAGAAGTCTATAAATCAATTATATGGAAACACAAAGCCAACTTTGTTCAAATTGTATGTAAATATACGGTTTACTTGATCAATTTTCACTTTCTTTCAAAGTAGATTTAAAAAAATATATGTACATATATCATAACGTAAATTCTCTCAGTGGCTACTGATTTTTACATCTAAAATAAAGGAAATTACAAAATATTACGTTCGAAGGAGTTTCTTGTTAAAAAGATATTTTTTCAAAATGCAGAAAATGAAGTTCCAATATAAAATCAATAATTCATTTGAGAAGCGCCGTGCTGAGGGTGATAAAATACGCCGCAAGTTTCCGGAACGTGTTCCAGTGATTGTGGAAAAATCACCCAGTACACGTTTAAGTGATATTGATAAAAAGAAATACCTTGTACCCGTTGATCTGACAGTGGGTCAGTTCTATTTTATGATACGCAAACGTTTGGGTATCCGTGCCGATCAAGCTTTATTCTTTTTTGTGAACAATGTCATACCCCCGATATCGGTAACATTTGGTCGTTTATATCAAGAAAATCGTGATGAAGATTACTTTCTCTATGTTGCCTATTCGGATGACCATGTCTATGACTGATAGAGGAGGCAAAGGGAAATACATAGCATTTGCAAATTATTACCCATAAACTACAATAATAGAGATTTTAACCCTAAATATATTTAATGTTTAGTATTTTGAAAATAAACCTAAGAATTCAAATTGTCAATGTAATAAACAAAAATAAGCAACCAAATATTCTTGTCTTGATTAAAGGTTTTCCTTTATGATTATTGCATACATAAAATTTAATATGGACTTTTTAAATTAAACACTGAACAGTAATTACGAATTATTACATTTAGACAGTAGAAGTGCGAATGGCAATTACTAAGAAGAAGAACGGGAGGTTAGAGAGAGCCACACGCATTGATTGATTTCCTTGTACAGTAAAATAGTGTTGTTAATTTAACCACGTTTTTTTTTTCTTCCAAAATGACTCAACATAAAATAAGTCCAAATGATTTATTAAATCTATCAGAAAATACAAATGATTGCATCGGTAAGAACGCTGCCGCAAGCATGTTTCCTTCCTCACAAGACTACAATAAACACAACCGTGATCAAATCAACATTCTAGCAAAACTGATGCCAATACCAAATTATGGTAAATTATATTGGGAATTCTCTCATCCAGAAGAACCTTTGGATTTGAATACGCTACCAAGTTATGAGAATATAGTAAATCAAGCGGATGACATGAAACCTACACCACTTGATGATGTACTGACTGCCAACAACATATCCCGCCCCGAAGATGAGGATTTCATGGATATTGCAAGTCCTACTTCTACTTATGACAATGCACTGCTTGCTCTTAGTGACGATGACATTTCCCAGAGTGATGATGCACTGACTGCTAACAACATATGTCACCCCGAAGATGAGGATTTCATGGATGTTGCAAGTCCTACTTCTACTTATGACAATGCACTGCTTGCTCTTAATGACGATGACATTTCCCAGAGTGACACCGAAGTTATCCAATCGAATACTGATTGGCAAGACACACGCAAACTTCTTAAAACCAAAAAAAAGAAGAAGACACCAAAGAAATTGTTAAGGAAACATCCTTTCTTAACACCTGAAAATTTACTTTCATTGGCTACAAATCGACTTCACAAATTTCATCTAAGTCCAGATCACACAATCATTTTTGTCTACTATGGCTTAGGCATTCTTCATCCCACATTCACACCAAATTTTCGATTTGACAAATACTCGAACACTTATATTTGTCTAGATTGCTCCGATACCTTTAATCGAATATGTCAGTACCAAACACATAGCCTTATTCATTCTGGAGGATTCAAAAGCATTTTATGCACGTTGTGTTCGAAAGATTTCTGGTGCGAGAATGAATTAATTCGTCATAGCCGCATTCATAATAATGGTCGACCATTTGCATGTGGCATCTGTTTCAGTGGCTTCAAGCGTAGAGACACATTAGTTGTGCATCTCGATAAAATGCATAAATATAAAGCTTTGGGATCTGAAAGAAGCCGAAAAGATTATATATGCCCGGAATGTTATGTTGTCTGTGATACCAATGCAGTACTAGTCATTCATATCAGAAATGTTCATCAGTTGGAAGAATATTTTGAAATGCAAATCTAAACATAAATAGAATACATTCTAGAAATACATAACCAATTTTTTTTTTTAATTTTATTACAACAAAATTATTTATTTTATTTATTTTTATCCTTTGTATAAATTTAATAAATAAACTCTATTTAAAAGAAAATTTCCATTAAAATTAAAACATACTTGAGGTGAGGTTACTTTTTACTTTTATTTACAAATGTGACTGCGACTCCTGATTGGGAATACTAATTTCTTAAATCAATTTCACATTAAATTGAATTTATTGACAATTGATTTGGTCTCATTTTCTTTTTATTTTTTGTTCTTGTTTACATTCATCTATTTGTCAATAAACAACAAAATACATAAAGAGACACGAGATTTTTTTTACTTCTCTAAGAATTATCTAATTAAGAGCAGAATGCAAATTGTCAATGTAAAGAAGCGTAAAATTCCGTGTTAAAAACAAAAGTAAAATAAAAATATAAATACAATTATTTATAGAATAAAATATTATATATTTGACTTCTATTTGTTTTTGTTAAGGTTATGATGCATCACGTGAATTGCAGTTTACAAAATAATACAAATATTTAATAGATAAACAGTTTGGTTGTGATTTATTTTATTTTTAGTCATATTTACATTTTTACGAATGTTTTCTTTTTTATAATGGAGGGGGATGCCCCAGCAAAGGATACAAACGTCATTAGACCATATTAATAATAATCACCACATCAATAAATTTATTTTCAGCAGCAATTTGGTATCGATTTAATAGCAATGAATAAAAACGCTTAATTTAAAAACAAAACTAAATAAATAAATACTCCACAATTCAATAAAATAAAAATAAAAAAAGAAAAAATAAAAAAAACTTAAGCGTGTTGAATGACAGCAAATTAAAAGCGCCAAGCTGAAAGATCAACATGTGGCAAATTGGAATCATTACAATGCACCAGTTGATTGCTTATAAGAACAAGAACAAAGAAATAATTAGTAAAAGTAAATGACATCATTAACTACCATGTGCTTACCCTGGATGATCGGCCCGTACGAAGGCTGCTATTGGAACAGATTTCAGGTTTCCATCTGAGTTATCACACAATAAACGTGCCATTGTAACCTTGCGCAATTCAAGCAATTGGGTTAATGTGAAAGCACCAGGATTCACTTTACTATCATATTCATAGAAATAACGATCGCCATGTTTAAAACGAGAGAACTGATCGGCAATGATCTCGGCAAATGTATTACCGACAATGCCATCATCAACAGCCTTTTCAAGGAGCCCACCAACCCACAAATCAATGTCATCTGGTGAGTTATAAACGCGTCGCAGTTTTTCAGCCATCTAAATTAGTTTTAAACAATGAAATATATATTAATCTTGAACTGCATAATAATAAAATTAATTAATTTCCAAAAATTATATTGAAGAAGTTGTTACTTTTGTACATATTTGATTCAGAACCTTTTATTGTATTTAGGGTTTGAAAGACTAATGGCAGAATAGATGATTCAACGCAGAAGAAGGAACAGACAAAGTAAACTTAATCACTTCATCATTTTTTTCGACAAAATCAAAAAGATTCTTCATACTTACATCACCTGGCAATTGCTCAAAACTTTGTAATTTTCTTTGACCCATGACTTCAAGATAATCATTATAGCAACGCAAGCCTTGATCACGTCCACGTTGTATATTAATAGCAGCCAAATCAAGACCAAAGGGATTATGTCCATGAAATAGAAAACGGCTAAGCTGCAACATAAACATAAACCAAAAATAATCTAATGAAAGTCACCACCTAACTCATGTATCTTACTCCATGTGTTATTGAGCTATCAACTTTTTGCATTGGCTGTGTGTACAACGTTCGCAGCATATCATCATAATAGTTATGTTTCCGCAGACGTGAAGGATTAAACATAACGTCAGGTATATTGATGATTTCATCAACATTTGAATTATCTTTACGCATACGAAATTTACCATCAACACTAGAGTGACCCATACGAAAGGCGGCACCACTAAATTCATTTGTTATGGCAGGATTGACATCGACATTATAGTCATGTGAATAACCATGATGTTCAGTTACCAGACGAAAACGTTTCATTTGCATTGGTCCAATAACTGCGGGCAAATATTCATTATAAGCAATATGCTGTAATTCAGCAATAACAATGCGTCGTGCCTCCTGGAAAAGCCATTCATCTGGAGCATTTGGATTCAAAGCAGCTAGCTTGGTGGCAATGCGATTATGCTCACGAGCAAAGAGTATATGCAAAGCAATAAGTGAGATGATTTGATTAGTTCGGCCATCGCCTGTAATAAAACTTTTACTAATAACCGCTTTCAAAGATACGTATTTTATGAGTACATACCAGACTTAAAGCATGATTTTCCTGCTTCTTCACTACCGCAAGTCTTTTTATCGTTAGTCAATGGAAGTAAGTCACGACCAAAATCATTAAACATACGCAATTTGCCACCACGGAAAGTGCGCAGCTCACGTGCTGTATTCTCACTAGAGCCATAGACTGGTGAAGCATCCAAGAAATGAGTGACCTTGCTGCGTTGTTTGCCATAGCCAAGTTTACAATCTGCTCTTGGTACTAAAGATAAACGCACAAAATTTAGGCAACGTACACCAAAAGTACCATAGAATTCATCATCAGGTTTCACTGGTATGGGATAACAGGCAAAATGACTTTGACTTGGTGGCAGCATACTTTGACCCGAGGGTGTACAACACTGCACCAGCTCACCATCCTCCAAACGCACTGATGATGATTGCGAAACATCGTGCGCTATCAACTGACCAAATTGCATTAATAGCAAATTATATTTTGGATGTGGCCTATCGATGTCATGCAAAAGAGTACGTGACACGTCACGTGCTCCCAACAGTAATGAACCATCTGTTGCGTGAGAACGCGGTGTCCATATGCCATCTTCATAAGCTGGTGGCAACAAACGTTCCATTGACTGACCAGCAGCACCCCACAATGAATGTTGCGGCATTGGGTTATTGCAAGTGCCATCGAAACTACGATATGCATTGTGTATATTCTGACACACAGGTGGTGGTTGACAGTGTTGAGCCAACGGCGTCTTTGTGAACTCCACTTGCATATTATTCGTAATGATATCATCTACAGGTATATGTTCTTTTTTCGTGAACTCTTGACTGGTTATCACTTGTTCCATGGCATTGTTTGATAAATGAATATTGTGCATTTCATCTTGATGTGTGGAATGAAAGGCAATGCCGTGTATGAAGTCTGGAAAACCAGGTTGCACTGGCATTTTAGCTATATCATGCATGAGGTGCTGAAATTTACGTCGGGCATCTTCCAAAACCGATGGTGGCAGAAATGTGGGTAACGAAAAACGAGCTGTATTCGTGGTGGCTGTAAACAAAAGATATTATTATTATCATATTATTTACTATGGCAAGCAGAACCTATAAATCAATTTACCTGTATGATTTTGTCCAGTTTGACAACAATAACCAAATTTGCCTCCTGGTAAATCACAGATTTGTGGTTTTTCATGGTCCTGCATACGCACATGTGCGGGACATTGAATTTGTGGTACACATTGAATTCCATTAGCGCAAGGCTCACATTTTTTCAATAGTGTCGATGTAGCCTTAGTGTCTTTTGCATTTTCAAATGAAAACCCGTTAAAATGATATAAGTAAAATACATTCCTACACACATATTCATAACTGTTCAAGTTATGTTAATCTTTCTTACCGTTTAATGCTTCATCTTCTTCATATTCCACAGCGCTGTCACTGTTCTCAATTGGCATTGGCGTTTTTTGCTCATCATCGTGTTCAGCAGCTGCTTCCTTTGCGTCCCTGCCAAAAGTAAATGAATTCACATTTGCTATATGCAACGCAAATATTAAAGAAAATAATACAAGTAATTTGTTTCGTTGCATTTTAATGCATTAAAACTTATTTTATTCAACTGAGTTTACTATTTTTCGAAAACTTTTGTAAACGCTTTAAGACCAAAAGCGCCAAAATTGGAAAGTTCCTTTCAAATGGCGAGAGAAAGAAAAACTAAAAGCGGAGGTGGCGACAAATTCGATAAGTTCGATACATGTACATAATGTATGTATAAAATAATCGGTTTGTGCTTTTGATATGATCTTTGGTTACTCGTTGCATTTTTTCTTGAAAATATAAAGTGAAACAAGCAACTCGTTACTGCGTGTCTTAAAAGTTAAGCTTTTATTTCAATTTATTTGTAGTTAAAGTGCGTGCGCGGCTTGATTTGTTACCATGGTGGTGAAAAGAAAGAAAGTGTTTAAGCCAGACTTCGCAGAATGCATTAGATGCGTCGAAAAACTACAAATTACACAATGTAGTTTATGGGCTTTATGCCACAATTGTGAGTATACAAAATTTAAGGTGACATAAAAACAAATTAAAATGCTTTCCGACACTTGTGCCATGGTGAAATCATTGATAGTTGATTCGCATCGGAAGTTGATCAAAATGATTTATGTAAATAAATAAATAAGCCATTTAAAAGTGTAATATACAAATAAATCATCAATCATCTTTTTTTTTTTGTGAAAGCCTGGTACCGCTGCATCCTCTTCAGGATTTTTTGCAAAGTAAGTGAAAAAAAAAATGGGATACAAGCTTAAAGCTATAGCATCAGAACTTAAGCTTAGGGCCCCACGCACATAGAAGCTGATTACACTACAGTGAATGAAAAAGCGCAGACAGAAGCTGAGTCAGCTTAGCTGACTGCTAATTTTTCAGCATGCTTATCAGCTTAGCTTTGTTTGATCGATCAAACATGCTTGATTTTTTCAACTCCTGACGAACTGAAAAGTGATAGCCTTGTCAAATTGAGAAACGTTTTGCAATATTTTTTATTTATAAATTATTTAAAAATTCACATATAATGTTACTTCAAGGAAGGAAGTCAGTGTGCATATTTCCTAATAAAGAAATCTAATGATATAAAAAATTAAATAGAAGCGCAATAAAAGTGCTGCCAGATAGCTAAATTCACTCAGTAAAAAGTGCTGTTAAGCTGTTAAATTTACTGCCTCTTTTTCTTTTTACCATTCACAAGAAAAAGAAAACAACAAAACTGTTTAGTCTAACCAAAAGTGACAACAGAAAAGGTTCTACATTCAAGCAACAGGATTTGAATCGAATTTTGCTTTTAATTATTCCAAAAAAGAGAATGAAGATATTTTCTTGTGATTTTGAAGTATTTGGCATTGTGCAAGGTAAAGATTTCATATGTGTAAATTGTCATTTTACATATTAAAACTTTCTCTACTTTTCTGCTTTGTTGTATGCATTATTTTTCAGGGGTCTCCTTTCGTATGGTAAGCAATCATTTAGTTGATCATGTGTGCTTTTTTCTTTTTTTGTTTTGACTATTTTTAACCTAAATTAATAAAAATAACATAGTACACACAAAGACAGGCGAATTCGTTGGGCATTGTGGGCTGGTGTATGAATACCCCGCATGACACTGTTAAAGGCGAAATCGAGGGTGCCAAAGAGCCATTCGAGGCAATGTATGTACATACTTTCAATGCAATTTGCACCTGATAAAAATTTATATGTAAATATTTCCCATTGCTTGCAGGAAACTTTGGTTAGCAAAAACTGGTAGTCCAACAAGTCGCATTGATAAGGTGATTTTTAGTGAAACCCAAGAGATACCAAATCATTGCTATCAGGACTTTAGTATTAAACAGTAAAACAGCAGAGCGGCGATATCAACTGTTGCTTGATTAATAGTCAAAATAAAGCTTTAATTTATTACACATAAATATTAGTTTGAATTGTATCATAAAAATAACCGAATCAAACCACTAGGAGTTCTACTTCCCATACAAACCTCGCATTAAAATTAAAGTTTTTAATAGAAAAACTTTTTATTTTTTGTACTATCGAACTGATATTTCTGAACAATGTCCACCAACTGTGTAAATTACATATGCATAGGACTACTGTTATCTTGGTTAGTATAAGTGCCTGACCTATATTTATCAACCGTGTAAATTTTAATATCCTAGGATTACTGGATCCTATAGCTCCCATATAAACTCAAATTCAAACTCAGGTCCCTATTAGGAAAACTTTTTTGTTTCCTGTGTTATCGAAATGAAATTTTAACAGTGTAAGTGCCTGACTTATATTCCCCTACCATGTTAATTTCAAGACCCTAGGATAATTGCATCGTATAGCTCCCATACACATTTTCTCAGTGTTGACTTTGTATGCTCAATCACAGTGGCGCAGACAAACATTTTTTCTGGGGGTGTATGAAGAGTATAATATCAACTTCGGATTAATATTTCACAATTATGTAATTTCGTTTTCTTCTGATTCTGATTTTTAAGGTGAAAAAAGAAAATAATCAGCTTGCTGCGCTTATCAGCATCGGCATTCATCTTCTTTGTGCGCGTGCTGTAAGAAGCAATTCACAGTGCGTAATCGAATGATTTCAGTCTTGCTTCTCGCTAATTGTGTTTATTTAGTGACTGAGGTTGAGATTCACCAAAAACTATCATAATTGAGCTTTGCCAGCAAAAGTGACGATTGTTTGGAAAAATTGAAATGCAATACCCTCGGTCGGAAAAGTCTGCTTACATGGAACATAACGTTCACAAAATACTTATGTTTTCCTGTATTATTTTCATAAAAATTACTAATAGCCTTTTTATTATAAAACTTCAGCTAAGCGTTTTGTCAATTAATCGACTAGTTTGACATTTTCCATAGACTAGCTATTATTCTTCATTCCTGGGGCGGCAGCATCTTATTGGTATGTGGTAAATGACCGCTGGTGGATCCTTCTACCCAGTGAATCCTAGAAATGCTCTATAAGATTCATATCATGTGATTGAGGTATAGTTTGGAGCTGATTATAAAGCAACCAAAGCTTAAATACAGAGACTTTTTCAAACTGCTAAGCTATTGATATGAATCAGAGACTGAATGGACAATTTATTGAAGGAAATTTTAAATTGAATTTATCAATTTATCAACTCATTTAATGATTTCTTTAATCCAATTAATAAAAGATGAGACACGTGTGTAAACACCTGGTGGTATTAAATTACAACTTGTACCGAATGAGGTGATGCCAACTAAAAATGGTTTCCTTCTACCACTTGTCGTGGTGTACATTATCAATGGACCACCAGAATCTCCCTTTAAAAATGCACAAAAGATAATGCAAAATGTACAAATATAAAGATTTTGAACTTTACCTGACATGTGTCCATGATTTGTTTTGAATCTTTGGCACAGATCTGTGTCTCTATAATGCCTCTCGGCATATTGTCATTGGGTTCAAAGTATTTTTGGCAATCAGCATTGGTGACAAATTGTATGAATATTTTCAAAAGATCATTGGATTTTAAGCCGCCTAAAGAGTTTCGAAATTTACTATATAAAAATGTATTTAATACAAAAAATACTAAGTACTTTCTTTCTTACTTGAATCAGTTTCACCATAACCGATGGCAGTAAAATTTGTATTCTCGAAATTTGGTTGGGTCCAAATCTCTATGATTGCACCACTAGAGAAAGAGAAATTGTATTAATAATGTGATTGATTTGATTTTGGACTTACGGATATTCCGAAACTAATTTAGCTAAAGCCAAATCATTGTAGACATAATCTAAATCATAATTGGGATGTTCGTAAACCTTTTCGATGGTATATGTAATTGAGGAGTTATCCAATAAACTAACTCCACCGGGTAGTATTATATTTGGTTCCTGACTGCAAAACAATAAGGCAATAATCTCGTTAAGATGATTTCCCTTTCCCCACTCTACTCACCCATCATTGCTGGCACAATGTCCAGCAGTGAGAACAAACTTGTTACTAATCATAACGCCACCACAAAGATAATCATATTCAAATGCAATTGTCTCCGAGATCCAACCCAGTGCAACCTTTGAAAATAATTACATAATTTCGAAACACTGATTTTTCATAGTTTGCAAACCATGTATGGAAACTCATTGCGTTCAGTTTTGATGCCACCAAATGCTCCACGACCTCCTTTTAATGGAATATCACAACAAAGATACACAGATATTGTGTAATTGTACTTGATGTGACAACAAAAATCAGCCTCTGTGCGTGGTGGTTTATGGCAATCCATGGAGCACACACCATTTTTACCTTTACCAAGCGAACAATTGCTTGGGATTTGTTTGTTACGACATTCTGGTCCAATGCCACGACGTTTGATTTGCTCTGTAACTGGGTTAATGAGATTATTTTTGATAGATCAATTTATTTTATACATAATTTACATATTTCAAAGGGAATGACACTTACCACTTATAGTACAAAGCAATCCAAAAAGCAACAATTGAAGTCTTTTCATTTTACTTACTTATCAGTAGCAAAGCTTGCAATAAACTGCGACAAATTGAAATCTAATTGATCAAGAGAACCAACCTCTAATCTGATTTGATTTAAAATTTGCAATTATTCCGTCATATTATGAATTCATGGTGAACTTAGTCTGATTTAATTTCATTTGTTGTAATACGTACCCCATTTCTCCATTTAACGCGAATACTGGGCGAAAATGACCAAAATGATGAACGTGTCCCGTTTCTCCATTTTGATGAATTTTATAACATGACCTAATAATAATTTGATGTGACAAAAAGCTAATGAATTTTCAATTTTGTTTCGTTTAACAGCAAAGACATGACATTTTCAAGGAGATTCATAGGAATCAGTTTTTTGTCAGAGATAACTAACTGTAGTAGTGTAGACATGACCAAGTCAAATTTCTGACGCTGTCATTGTGGCCAACTAAATCAATTTTTCGAGGGTATTTCCAGGTTTAGTTTCAAAAACCGTCATGTGTTATACGCAAACACGCATTGCATGTACACAAATAATTACATTTACAATGTAAAATTTTTGTTATTCCACAAAAAATGTGTAAATGAAATATTATCATATTGTTGTTGTAAAAATAATTACTTTCATTTGGCATACATTTGACATATTACGAATTCACGGCGAGCCAGAATCGGATTTAATGTGTTCTGACAAAATTTCAACTTTGTTTCGTTTGATGCAGACATGACAATAAGAGTTTCATAAAAATCAGCTTTTTGTCAGAGATTAGTAATAGAAGTTGTTATAAACATGACCAATTCAAATATTCATTGTGACCAACTAAATCAATTTTTCGAGGGTATTCTCAGGTTCAGTTTCAAAACTGTCATGTGCTATACGCAAACACGCAGTGCATGCAGAAATATTTATTTACAATGGAAAATTTTTGTTTGTCCATAAAATATCTTAATTGTTGTTGTAAAAACAATTACTTTTGTTTTTCATACATTTGTTATATTTCGAATTTACGGAGAGCCAGAATCTGATTTATGTGTTCTGAGAAATTTTCAACTTTGATTCGTTTAAAAGCAAAGACATGACACCAAGAATTTTATAGAAATCAGCTTTTTGTCTGTGATCTTGCATTTACCCCATTTTCCCTTCGCTCGATAAACGATTTCATCGCTAAATTCACCTGTCATCGAAGTTCGATTCTAACAACTCGAAAATGCATGACCATTTGTTGTTTAAACGATTAAGAATTGAACATTTTTCAATTTCCAGAAACACCGTGAGAGAGAAACATTCATATGAAATAATTATTTAGGGTCGTTGCTAAGTAAATTTAAACAATTTTAAGGCCCACCCAATTTCCATATTTGAAATCATCACATTATTTTGTTTATTAAAAATTGATGTGTGAGCAAAAATTAGGTAAGTTTCAATTATTAAGTGCAAAATTTAAATTTGATTTTCTCCCTTAAAATATTTAAATGATGGCGCCCTTAAATGAATTAACAGCATTGCGCAAACCAGCAGAGCTAAGAGCAAGATCTTTTACGCTCTTTCGTTCACCTCTTGTTCCCTTCAGTGAGGAAACAGCAGAAATGAAACCCATTTCAATTCCAAAATTACGTTCTCGGACGACTTTGATTCACTCATAAAACCTGATTTCATTTCGAGCCATTCGTTACTTTTCGATCACTCGTTACTTTTCAAGCTATCATTCGCTACTTCTGCGCTCTTTCTATTCGCTCTCTACTCGGCCGCTCTCTACGGCTCTCTTCAATCGAGTTTTGACAGTTGAAGAAAACATATCCGCGCATGCCGTTTTTTTTCGGCCGTCGGCAAATATAGGGGAAATTTAAAAAATTGTTTTCCTTGAAAAACGTTTCAAATAATAATATTAATAATTCGATTTATCAATTTTATCCGTTAATTAAATAAAAGTCTCCAAGTGAAGGTGAATTTTGACTATTGACGAAGCACATCCACGCACGCACGTCGTTCGGTGTTTTTGTTGTCGACGTGAACGGTTGTTTTTCGTAATGTAAATATAATAAAAAAAAATAAATAAATAAATAAAAATAACTCCAACAGTGCAAATTAATTAAGATTATTTTAGAGTATTGAAAACCTTAAAATTAAAGTTGATTTATTAAAAAATAAATCTCAATTTGAAAACAAATCTTCGTTTCTTTGCAATAAACAAAGTTTAACACAAAAGAAAACATAAAACTTTGCGCGTGTGCATATGTGTGTGTGTGAGTTTGTTTGATTTTTTTTTTTTGCATTCCATTGCTTTGCTTGTTGCGTCGCTAGCTGAGACTGCGCTGCTGCGCAGACTGTTGGAGTGCGCCGCTGCTTACTTTTGCTTGTGTTTGTTTGTTTGTTTGTGTTGGAATAAAAAAGTCGTTTTGTTGTTGTTATTTTTGTACATAATATTGCAGGCGCAGCAGAAAAAGAAAAGAAGTGAAGTGAAGCAATGTAAAAAAAAAAAGCTTAAATAAAAGAGTGAAGCAGTAGCAGCAGAAGAAGAAGTGGTAGAAGAAAGAATTGCAATGAAAACATCAACAACAATAGCAAAAGCAACAATAACAACACAACATCAACAGTAAAAGCAAAAGCAATAAAATGAAATAATTAAAAAATAAGAAATAAATTTAATTTAATTAAAACAAATACAAATAATAAGAGAAAAGATAAAGATGAAAGAAATGAGTGCATAAATATTGTTTTTGGTTTGTTGTTGATGAAAAGGTGAATAACAAAATTGTTAAGAAGAAAAGAAGTGTGTTGAGAGGAAGAAGGAGGGAAATCAAACAAATCTAAACGGATTATTTTGGATACCGCAAAACATTGAATCGAAAGCAAATAGAAGACGAATTCAGTTCACAAAGAAAAAGGTAAAAAAAAAAATAAAACGATATTTAAACCAAATTTAAATGATTTAAAATAATTCAATATAAAAGAGATGAGATGAGATTAGAGTAGGGTCAACCCTTGATTTAAAATCTAGTTGGACAAGTTTTTTTTTTTTTTTTTTTTTGTTTTATTAACTTGTAGGGGAATTTTCCGTTGACTCTCCGCCTTAATTTTATTAAAAATCACTTAAATTTAGTTCAGAGATCAAGGTAAATATCATTTCAGTGGTTAAATAAGAATTTTAGAAACAAAGTCTTCAAACTTTTTGGTACCAAAGTCATGAAGATCTTATAAAGTCAATCATATCTAAATTTGTTATTAAAATGATTTAGACTCACCTGTGGAAACTTTATTTGGGCTTTTTCCACTGGTAACCAATCTTTAATTCAAAGCAAAATTGTGATTTTGGTGACAAAAAATAACAAATGATAGACTAGTCTAATCCGCAACATTGACTGGCTCCATTGGCTCAAAGGTTAGTGCGCTGGGCTGACATCCCAAGAGTAACTGGTTCGAGGCACGTCTGGTCCTGCACTTCTCTAACTTCCTCCTTTCCTTCTTAACTTTCCCGTGAGCTGAAGGCTATTGCTCATATTAAATCCTACGTAATTATAATCTTATTTCTAATAAATAAAATAAATAATAATCCCCAAACATTCTAATTTTCCATATGCCCCTTCTTGAATCCAGTAGAATTTCACAATTTCCTAAGACTTGCAAAAATCAAGACAAACTTGAGCAATTTCAATGTAATCTACACATTTCCATTTCAACATTTGTTCGTAGCTCTTCCACCTGTTTAAATTTAACCTAAGAAAATCGATTAACAATATGAACCTTCTTTCAAAGATATTATATTATAAAAGTCAAAAGACCTATTCTAATCCTTTCATAATTTCCATTTATGATGGTCTTTTATTCTTTAATCTTTAATCTCAATTAAAATTTCATTTAACAGAACGAGTTTTAAGATCCCCAGGATGGAGCCTTTTTAATCTTCTCCTGGATCCTGTATGAGTTGATAGTTTCTCACTAAATCTACTGCTATGGTGATTTATTTAATCGCCGTCATAGTGTACGTTTAGGTCTTTATGAAGGGATTTATTGGGAATGAACCGTAGAGTTTTGTTTTGTAAAACCTGGATTTTCCTTATATGTATGTGATGTAGCAGCAGTGCCCAATAGTTAGATACCATATGACCAGCGATGATGATGATATAAGGACTTTGTTGCTAAGCCGCAGTTTACTTTTTTCTTTAAGAAGCCAATTAGGTTCTTAATTTTTGTAGTGCACTTAGAGTGGTTGGATAACATGTTGAGTCCAAGTCAGTTTGCTATCTAAATGCCTAGTTAGCGATGTTGATTTCTTTGTGGTAGATAGTTTCCATTACATCTACATCATCTAGTCAGTTTTGTAGAAGTTGACTAGCGTCCAGAGGGCAGTTTGAAGAGGCTAGTATGGCTGTATCATCCGCATATGTATGTATCCATTGACACTTGATCCCATCTAGGTGGGGGTATGTCACCAGCGATTAATGTGAACAGTACAGGGGCAAAGACACTGCCTTGAGGGACTCCTTCCATGATGAAGTTAACATGCAAATTTCATAGATCTTGAATCAATCATGAATTCTTTTGAAATATTTTCATAAACAAAACTTGTTCAAAACAACAAAATCATTTATTATAAATTTTTATTTAAAAAAGTCCTGGCTCTCAAAATTTCAATTAAATCTGGTGTGAGTAAGCAAACCTGATCTGATTGAAGGAACGAAGAACGAAATCACAAAAGGGTCATTATGGGCGATGAGGCAGCTTTAAGTGCGGCTTATACCCAAATTGGTTTGGGAGCTCTTTCTGGTTTCGTTGTCGGCTATGTAATAATGACTGGTGGCAAATGTATTTGTTTTGCGCTCGGTGGCGGAATCTTATTATTGGAAATAGCCCAAGTACATGGTTATCTTGTGCTCGATTGGTCTGAAGTCCGGCAGCGTGCTAATAATATCAGAACACTAATGGAACAGCAAGCAGATAAAAATTATGTGCAGAGATTTGTAAATATAATTAAGGAGAATGCCAGAATATCCTTAGCTGTGTTGGGTGGAATCTTTATAGGCATCGGGTTTGCTTGACTAGATTTAAAGCTTATTCCCTCCATCGGTTTTCAATTTCAATTCATTTATGCCTTTTAATCGTCATCAACATCACCAAGCTCCGACGATCAATTTCAATATCATAAATTATTGGTTTTATTAAACGAAAATAAAAATTGAAAATAAAAATATTTAAAAATTTACTTAATGCATTCATAAATAAACAACAACAAATTGGAATGTCCGGCTTAATAAAACATAAAAAGGAAATTTAAAAAAATACAGTTTCTCTTTGCCTTTGTTTGTTCTCCTCTCTTTGTTGTTGTTGTTACTGTGTGGATATGCCACCCGCTCATTTTGTTGCTTTTTATTTCACTGTTTTAAAACGCATGCACTGCGCTCCCCCATTTAAATAAGAGACCAACAACAATTAATAAGGTGATGGAGATTATAAAGGCGAATATGTTAAGTAAGAAGGGAAAGAATAACGCTTAAGAAGAGGCAGACAGAATAATAATAATAATAAGAAGAAGAACAACCACCTTTTTAAGCGAGAGCACAAGAACAAAAGAAAGACAATCCGCAGAAGACATTTGAAGAAGACGTTGAAGAAAGATAGAAATGCAAAGGCAACGGCTAATAGCATCATAAACTCTAGTAGAAGAAAAGAGGAACGTTAAATCCAATTGAAATGATGAAACAAACGTAAAGCAAAGTAAAATATAAAACGGCGGGATGTGGTTTTGCGCCTTTGAAGGCGAACAACAACAATGAAATACAAGTTAAAACACAAAATACTGTATAAAAAATAATAATATAAAAAAGCAAGTTAAGAAAAGAAGGGTGCGTCTGTGTCTCATTGCCATGTTTCTGTTGTTATTGTTGTTGCTCACCTTTACAAAAAAAAAAAATTTATTTAACGTTTGCATTTTGTTTTTATTTCCAAAGAAACGAAACACGACTTCAAATGAAACAACTTGGAAGCAAAGCAAACTTGTGACTTTACTCAGCAGCAGCAGAAATAAAAAGCAAAATCAAAAGTCTCCACTTTCTGCACAAATACATTGATATACAAAAAAAGGGGGATCTGCACACTTATACAAAGACATACACACATATATATGCACTCATACTCATACTTACACAAATTGAGCGCAACAAGATACCAATACCTGTTTACCAAAAAAAAAAAAAAGAAAAAAGAACCACAACCGAAAAAAAGATAAAAACCAAAAAAAAAAAAGGTAAACTCGAAATCAAACTTCACTCAAACTACATCGGGTTCGGGTTCGTTCGTTTAGTTGTTGTTCGTTCATTTGTTGACCACGATTAAATTGCGCAGTTGGCTACATTGGTTTGCATGTGCATGAAAAAGTTAAAAGAAAAAATTCTTATCTTGTAGCCTATAGATTTATTGTATGATCCAATTTTTTTAATAAATTACAAAAATTTGGCTACACGACGAAAATACGAAACTTGGAGGGGTACCTTCCATACAAAACCACCATTACAATTCAGGTTCTTATTCGAAAAACTTTTTAGTTTTTTTTCACTATTGAACTGAAATTTAGACACTATAAGTTTTTATTATAGATGTGGTACATTTGTTGGAATCAGCCAAATCGAACAACTAGGTGAAGTACCTCTGATACAAACCCCCATCTGGTACGGTACCCTCCGTGTACGAGTCTGACTCGCACTTGGCCGATTTTTTAGTATTTCAAGTAACATTTTTCAATATTGTCGGCTTCAGATGGTTAAAATCTCTATACTATTGATTCTATCATCCATAATAATTAGGAATATTCTTAAATTAACAATCATAATAAAACAAAATCTTTTTTTAATATACAAATTTCATAAATTTTAACCCACTGTGCACTGTTAACTTTAACAAAAACAACAGTGCCAAAGCAGCAACAACAACAACAACTTCAACGACGACTGGAAGATCGGAATTTAAATGTATTTTTTTTTTGTTGTTGTCTTCTTCTTCCTTTTATCTTCTACTTTGTATTTGTCTTCTCCACCATTTGTCTGTTGTTGTTGGTGTTTTTGGTTTTTTCCCCAAACTCTGCTTTGGTTAAGCGCGCCAGCAGTAAACTCCCTCTCACGCCCGCAATACTAGTTGAATAAAAAAAAAAACAACATAGAGGAAGGAGGCATAGATAAAGAGACTATTGGACAAATAAACACACAAACAGCTAACAACCCAGCAGGTTGTTTAATAGTTACAACTTGAATTTCGCTCGCTCTCGCTCTCTCTCTCTCTTTTTAATTTAAGATCAACTTAGTAAAGTATGTATGTGTGTGTATGTATGTGGTCTTTTGTCTCTCAAGTGGCGTGCATTACTCTTGGTACATAATTGTTTTTTCCTCCTTCTAACTTTATTTGTTTCTTTGTACAAATTCGCTTTGCTTTGTGCCTGTGACTTTGCAAAGAAATTTTATTACATTTACTACTTTTTTTTAAGGCTTGACTACCTTTTCCATTTACTACTTTTTCTTGTGGACTTGTTATTGTATAATTTTCTATTAGTTTTTGATTTTTCTTCTCCTACTTCTACTACTAAATCTAATTGACGACCCATGCAGAATTGAAGTTTGTTGGTTTCGTGTGTCGCACATACACTAATAGTTCTTAAACTATGTGTGTGTGTTTGTGTGTGTGTATCTATGTGTATACTGTTTTTAGTTTTAGTTGTGTTGTTATTGTCATCATAGTAGTAAATTTAATACTTTCGGTCATTGTACCCTTTTTGTTGTTGCTGTTCTTGTTGTGTCTTGTGTCTTGTGCCTATTTCTGGCTTCTGTTACTATTATTCTTTTTTTTTTCGCCATACTTTGTCTCTCCTATGTGTGTATGTATGTATTTATTTTGTTAAACTTCTTTTATGTGGCGCTATGCTTTGCTTGCTTTACTGTGTTAGCTTCAATTCTTCCACCTTCTCCCACATCACCCACCACCTTCAACTTGTGTGTTTCTTTTCCTATTCATACTATTCTTCTTTTAAGAAACCAATTGGCAAAATTTTGTGTCGAGTTGTTTGCTTTGCGGTTTCTAAGTAATCTCACAAACTCCACAATGACTTTACACGCCACACAATTGTTGATGTGGTAAATTTATATTTTTGCCTATTGTTGTTATTGTTGTTGTTTTTTGTTTACTGTAAATTATTTTCCTGTTTCTTTTTTCTTGTTTTTTTTTTTTATTTCTTTATTAGCTTCAAAATGCGCCTTAATTTGTTTTGTGTTTTTTTGTTTTGGTTTTATATCGTGTGAATTCTTATTTACACTGAGATTTAATTTTATTTCTCATTTATTTTTAGTTTTTTTTTTTCTTTTCATTTACTTACTTTTGCTTTTTCATGCTTTACTACTTTGTTAGCTTTATTTTGATGACTCATGCAATGCAGTTTTTTAATCATTTCCATTTTTCATTGGTCATAAAAAAATAAAAATTGGAACAAAAAAAAATATTGTTTATGCGTTAAAAACAAAAAAAAAAAAAAATGGCGGCACGTGTAGTTTAAATTACTTAATAAAAATCAATTTCATTTATTCAATAATTTGTATGTCTGAGAATTTCAATTTTTAATTATGCAACTAGTTGATATCAATTCTATGAACTGTAAGATCACACAAAACTCGCCTAGATTATTGAGCCTTAGAATAGAATATCTTGGTCGAATGACTAGAAATTTCCTTTCCCTTGCTCTAGGTACATATGTAAATAGGTGACAACTAACTTCGCCTCACTCGATCCATTTATATAACAACTCTCTTGAGATTTAGCCCACCACTATTAATGCTCAAGTCTTCCAACACCTACGCATGTCCCATCTGACTGTGACTAAATTAGGACGATTCAATTGGATGACAGATCTACCCAACATTTGTCTCCGCAAAGCTTATGCAAATAAATTTCTCCCAATGGGTAACAGACTGGAGGAATGAATATGAATACCTTCATAAGTTCTAATGATGAGTTGACTAGTTGACTAGAGTGAAACTCTTCCTAAACACATTGTGCCATATCAATTTGAGTTTAAAAACGCCATCATACATGTGTGACATAGACATCTAATACAACAATGTAAAAGCCTTGCAGTTTATAAGTGTCTGCATGGAAGGTTAAACAAAATCATCACATCTTGTGATATATAATTTTATACTTGGGAATAAAAAAAGAGAATGAAATACGTCATATTTATCAAAATAATGCGTGGTCTTGAGTGAACAAACTTAATTGTTAATCAAATCTCTGGCTGCAGATTGCATCCAAAAGAGGGGGGATAATCCTTGGCCTATAAAGTTGGAAGGAAAGGAAGGAATCCTTGACTTAAAACTAATCACCACCGAAATGAATTTATTATTTATTTATTTCTTGCTTATTTTTGTCGTACTTAGTAAAAATTTATATAAGAAAATTGATCTAGACGAAGTGTTCTACTTATTGAAACATTTTTTCCGGCATCATATTGACTCCAAAAATGTATTTCATTTCATTTATTTCGACACAAAATTATGTTACTCAAAAACTCTTTCATAATCAGACTAGTCCAAATAAGTTTTATAACAACAAACCGAAACTGATTTCTATAAAGATTACATAAACTAAGTTTTTTCCCGATAAATAAAGTTTTTGTTTGTTTTTTTCATTATTTTACCCAAAAAATTTATCAAAACTTCATATCGCAGTTAAGAAGAAAATGAAATGCTTATATAAACAAAGAATAATAATGAGAAAATAAAATCTTCCATATCCGCAACTTGTGTGTCAAGTGTGCGACAAGTGCATTTGAGACTTCACAAATGACACGCTCTACTTTTATTATAAGTCTGTATGAGTATATTTATTTGTTTGCTTTTGTCTTATCTGATATTTTTTGAACACCCACCCAACATGAGATAAGAAAGAGTTCCAATTTCGAAAAATAATAAAACAAACAAATAGAAAAAACAGAAATAGTGACAAACACGTTTGTAAATATAATAAACCCTCTAGAAATTGTTCTTAAATAAATATTGTATGAATGTCACCGACAAATAACATAAATGGAAATGGTTGATGGATCCCTCTCTCTCTCTCTCTCTCTCTCTCATAATGAGAATATGTATTGTAGATTGCAACAGGTTGCCATCGATCGGTCTACTATTGTACTTACTATGATTGTAATCTATTTTAATTGCACAATAATCAGCATAAATATTTAATATTTACTTTTTGATAAAAGAAAATATCGTAAATATTTTATTGAGGGCAACATGACAACAAATACTCGTACAATATGTGGTTATACTTACCTTTCACAAAGTTCCATTTTTGGTAGTACATACTCGTATGTAAGGTTTATCAGAGTGCTTTGTAACTAGAGAAATGAATATGAGCTTCCATAAGTCACCTAAAAAAACCTTTGTCTTTGTTATTTTCTTTTCCTGTTTTTTTTTTTTTAAATATTGATCCAAAAGTTCTTGGGTTTTATAACAGTATACATTCTCAGGCATATAGAATATCTATGACATATTTTGTAAACTTAGGTACTACAATACTTAGAAATATAATTCCATTTATACTCCAATTTTAGAGGACGGCCTAGCGAATTTTGAAAGCCTCTCGTTCCCCAATGGAAATGGGCACAGATTTTCGCTTTAATTGAGTGCTGGGTTTTTGGTTGGGCTACTCCTTCAACTGACTCTGGCTGGTTCTGAAAGCCAACTTTGGTTCACCATCACATTTTATGAGATTCTATATTTTATAATGGGGATTAAAGTATCTTCACTAGGGAATACGTGCGTTTTTTTCCAGAATTTACTATTCATCCGCTTGCCTCTTGAAAATAATCAAAATGTGTACATAACATATATCTGTGATACTTATAAACACACAGTTGTTCAGTGAAAGGTACAAAATTATCTTTATCTCTTCTTTATTGACATTTGAGTGGGTTGAACTATTTATATACTTTGTTTGTTTAATGACATAATAAAATTTATTGATGATGTTTTTTATAGAAAGCTGAACTCTCACTCACTTTATTTGATTTTTTTTTACACTAATAGTTTCATATTTTTATGATGGAAATATTAGTATTTTGGATTGGACAACTATTAAGATATTTATCATTTCTACTTGTATTTTATTATTATAAAACTATAATTAAATTGATTGAATTTATATACAATAAATATTCAGGGGTTTTATAATTGCTAACTTAAGATTTAAGGACAATTTTTACCACAATAAATCTGATTTTCTATGATGACTGCAATCTGCATTGGTTTATTGGATCATTGACATTTTATTGACATACATATTAGTTAGATAGATGAAGGTGAGGAGCCTTAACTATATCAATGCTCAACTCATATTCAAATTTAATATGCATAAAATCACGCAATATTTCCTCACATGCATTCCTCCTCCTCCTCCTCCTTCTCTCTCTTGCAAATTCATGCCCCAAATGTTTACTTTAAACTTATTGTAGTATGTACTTTTGTTTATTTAAGACTTTTCAAGTGTCCAATTGCAATGCAACAAAACACACAATATTCAATTACTCATTTTGTATTTTTGTTTATGCCTTTCGATTCGTTGCGACTCGACTCACATTATCGTCATTTTATACGTTGTCCAGACTAAAGTCTTTAAATTGCGCCATTTTCTTTTTCTTTTTTGTTCCTTTTGACTTGTGGAGATTTTGCATAAAACTAACAAAACAAAGAAAAAATGGCATTGAGCAATGGGTAATTGGAGTCGTTCGTCAGTGGTTACCCTTTATACACTTAGCTAAAGAAGAAATAATGAAAATGGCATTGTTTGTTTAGTTTTTGGATTCTATTTTTGTTATTCTTAGCAAATTATGGTTTATTATTTTAATAATAACAAACAAAATTTTGAGAAATGAAACGAGGAAATATAAAAATATCAATTCAATGAAACATACAAACAGAATCATTGAGGAAGGAAACACACGATCCACGATCTTTAATCATTTTTTAAAATATTGTTGCATTGGTTAACATTTCATTTCTTAGTTTATTCTAAAACATTCACCCTGAAATATATACCATAATTAGCAACTGCAACCTTTAAGTTTCTCATACATTTTGGGCAATCCAATTGAGATTTTAAACCAAATCCACATAATTTCTAACCCTTGGAGATTGTAGTGTAGAATTTATTTCCATATTACTTTTAAATAATGTCGTTCTCTGTTGGATGATTGCCATACAGTATATAATTATATACTGTTACTTCTAAATTTGTAATTTATTGGCGTCGCCAGAATTACAATCTTGTTCTGTGTGTCACTCTTCACTTCTTCTCAATAAAACCTTTGCTTTTGTTGGACAATCTTTGGATTGCATATGAAAAATAGATAAATATGTACATGTATGTGTACCTTGTATGTTACTCTTTTCGAGGTTTGATTATGAATTCGTACAAAAATTTCATAACCATACTCATGTGTGAAACGAAAATACATATTTAACCTGTATTATCGTAGTAAGTTTAATCGAGGCCAAGCTTTCTTTTTAAAAGACATTTTTGAAAGTTATGAAAATAAAAAAAAAGGAAATAAAATAAAATGATGAAACAATATTATAAAATCTAATGATAAGACAGATTAACAAAGGAACAAACTTGAAGTAAGTTATTTGTTGGTTGACTTCATCGCCCTTTGCACTTTAACTCCTTTCACTGGCTTTTATTTCACCGATTATTTGATTATTTGTGTATTTTCGATATTTGTATTGTGATCATCGTAAAATGTTGTAATCAAAAATAATAATATTATAATAGATTTGACTCTGGCGTATAATGGTGAATCCAAGTTTCATTCATGGTTACATATCGATGCAAAATATGTTCTATTTCAAAGAAACAGCGCTCGAAATAATCAAATCGTTGTTTTTGATCTACTATTAACACATGCCGGCACCCACTTTGTAAACAACTTTCTCATAGACAAATGCTCTTGCAAAATACAAGTAAAAGCTACTCATTCCTTGGATATGTTTGGGATCTCAGCTGTCTTCTGCAAGTTCACTTTACGGTTTGTCAAAACGACTTTGTGCACTTATGTAAAATTAAGTAAAGAATGCATGATTTTCCTGCTGCAAAGTTTGGATAACACTTATGAAGCCATAATTTCGTTGCATTGATGTTTTATACCCATTAATAAGCAATGTTTAATGAACACACGAAATTCATTTTCATCCATTGTTTTGAAAAGAAGAAAAGTTGCTTCAATCAAAACATCTATAAATTTTAAAGTAAATGGCAGATTGTCATGTATTTCCATATTTCCATATTTCTTATGAGTTTGTTTAACAAAATATCTATAAACATATTTGAACAAAAAAGGACTGGCACAAACAGATATAAAAAACCTATAACAAAAGACTTTACAGAGCCATAAACTACTTATTGTATAAAGATATTATGTATAAAACTGTAGCTCATTTTATTGAAATGCAAAATCAAAATTTCTTCTGTATAAATAAATACTATAATAAACAATAATATATTATTGTCCAATCCTTTCAACACAAATATTTAGGTAATGAACAAGACTAATGAATATTATTTAATTTAAAATACATAGATAATTTATGTTTATATTCATTTAAATTTATTTCAATTTTTGAATGAGTTTTTTTAATTTTAACGATTGTCATATTTAACACTTTAAATCATCCACACATGTCTGCGATTACCGCTTGTTTGTGATCACAATGAATTTCTGAACAATTCGACCCAGTGAGATATTAAAAAACCCCCACAACAACAATGTTTTGATATTATAAAACCCCCGCCCAGCAAACCTCCTTCGTCTCCTTGTAAATCATTACGAACTCGTTTTTAGAGCTTGCAAAACTTGTTTGGAGCTTTGATTGACCGTGATTTCAGCAACTTTGAGTTTGAGTTGGTTGTTTTTTTTTTCTTGTTTTTTTTTTTTCTCTCTTTTGTTTTGCTTTGCTTTGTTTTGTTTTGTGGTTTCACGCTCAATGCTTTTCGTAGAAATAATAATAATAAGTACTACAACAGAAAAGAAGATACCAGAGATTCTGTGTCTCATTCTTTTGTTGCATTTGCATTTTATTTTTACTGCTGCTGTAAGTAGCATGACAACATATAATAGAATGGAAGAATGGTATAGAAGGCGGCATTCGTCTCTCAAGTTAGTGACGACCACCACCAATGGCTTTGTTTTGGTCTCAATTGATAAACGTCATACACATGTGCATATTATAGACTTAGAATAGAATTCCCATGGCTTAAATTATTTCAAGAATGTAGATTTCTCTGCGCCCGCATATATACAATATAAACATTGAAAAGATTCACAAAGTGAGAACTACCAAGTTTGCAAAAACTACTAGAAGACGAAGACACAAGTGTTTGTTCTTCTCAAATTACATACATTGAAGAATTCTTGATTTGTCTTAGTTGAAGTTGGTGTGAAAATATTTTTTTTTTTTTGCATTTAATTGATTCAACTTATTCATTCATCAATGAAATGATATGATGAAGTTTGTATAGAAAAAAAAGCCATTGAGAATATATGTATATTGTTTATCTGTAAAGTGAGATATATGATATTTCTTTAAGTATATAAACCATGAATGAATCCTGAATCAATTGCAATACATTTTACTACAAAGACTAAGTGAAACAATAAGAAACTTGCTTTGCACTCTTTTCTTTTGTTAATATTATTCGGTAAATTCTTTGAAAATTTTCCTTTATCTCAACAGAGCAAAAATTTATGACTACCATTTACAAAAAATTACTTTCTTTCCAAGAATTTTTGAGACGAGCCTTCAAAATGTCAACAACACAATGCCTTTCATCTATACAAAACTCATAGCTTCTCTTTACCAAGAAAGCCTTAAGGGTATCAATTAAAAATTGTCAAAAACCCAGACAGACAGAATATAATTAGTTAGGTAATAATAGCCATCAAATGTGATTGACTTTTAAAAATGAAAATCATAATACATAACAATAATGTATGTATTTTGTATTGTCTCAACTCAACTCATCTCATCTGCTACACGTCGAAACATTTGTACAACATTTAAGTGCTGCTACTCTGACTTTTGCTCTTTGTACTCACTCCAAAACGACGATCATCGCACTCCAAGACTCGAATCATTCATTTCGAACGACGACGGAGTGAGTATCTTTTATACTATGTATAATTTAAATAGTAGTTGACTGATTGACAAAGCCATACAAGCATCCACATACATACATATATAGATAGATAGACAGATATCACCAAGCAACAACAAAGGGTCGGGCGTGTTCTATGACTCTCTAACCAAACCATGCCTAACTCAACACGCCCGATTGAATAAGCAATTCAATTTGATTGAATTCGACAGGGTTCAGAGACACAACTGAGAATATCTTCTATTCTACACAAGTATCTTGACTGTACTTTTTTATACCAATTTTTATTTGTTAATTTTATTCTCAATATTTCTATGCTTCTATCGTATCTAGATACTCGTATATATTGTGTTACCCCTTGAAACGAAATTGTCAAATTCATTCGAGAGTTTTTCCTTTCTATAAACAACAAATCAAATGTTCTGCACGAGTGCATTTTACTTATATAAACTGAAAAAACATTTCTATTTGATCATGATATCCAATACAAATTCCTTGTGTAATTTGGCCAGTCTACTCTACTCTACTTTACTGTCCTTTATGAACAAATACTATGTATGTATGTATATTCTGATTTTCTCTTACTTGCCATAACATTTCCTACAAAAAAACTACTCCTCTTTCTGTATTTATTGTTTGTTATTCCTTTCAGTTTTTTATTATAATTAAATTCTCATTCAGTTTATACAATTTATGTTGTTCTAGTTGATTCAAAGGAAAAAAAAAATATTTCTACCTGTTTTATTCTGTTGCATGATCGTCTTGATTTCATAATGTTGTTTTGTGTTTTCTGCTCATACTGTTTGTTCATGAGAGCGATGTCTTTCCCTATTCTCTTTTTGTGAGAATATTTTATAGGAGAAGCGTGTGCATGCGTGTGTGTGTTTACTCTCATGAATCTTCTAGGTTTGTTGCTTTGTATGTATGTATTTCCACCCTAAAAATAGTAGATTTTTCTGTGTTTCTTATTTAAGAAAAACCTTAACCGAGTTTTTTTTTTCCTTCTATTTGCTTGACAACAAGGTGAGTGAGTGAGTGTTCATTTGAAACCTTCAACATAGATACTTTTTTTTAGTTCGTTGGCAACACACAAAAAAAAAGACTTTGTTCACTTTAGCTGAATATATTATGCTTATGCCTAATACAGTTACTTAACTAAAAAGATACTTCTTACCCTACTCACATTCAGTACATACATACATACATACATATTTGTTATAGTGTTATGTGATCTTGAGTTTGTAAAACTTTTTCGCTTCAAAAATGATGTTTTCGGTTGCTAAGCTCTTTGTGTGTGTTTGTATGATGATGATGATGTTTTGTGTGATTTGCAGCAAATGTATGAATAATTAAAACTGTAGATGACCCTTTGCTGACTATGTGTCTGCCTGCCTGTCTGCCTGCCTGACTATACATACTCATCATCTCTGCAATCTTGTCTCGTCGTCTAATGTAGCATTTTCTTTTGTGAGTAAGTACTTCAAGTGCTCATTGAATTTAATTATAATAGTATGTATGCTGCTATGTATGTATCTCATTGTTAGTCTTTTTGACAGTTTGTTACCATAAATGCACTTTTATGTTCCATATTTTTTTTTTTGGCTTGTGCTGCTTATAATTTATTGATGTCTTGTATCGCATTTATTCATGGTTTGACAAAAAGACTCTCTTGATTTTACTTTTACATCAAAAGTCGCAGTACTTTCTGGGTCAAATTGCTTAGTAAGCAGCATCATTTGCTTTTCATCTTTCCTTTTTTTTTTTTTTTGCCTTGATCATGATCATCATCATTGAGACAAGCAACATCTGTTGAAATCATTCATAGGAAACTGCAAAAACTTTGTTTCATTGAATTCTTCTCGAATGGAATCGAATCGAATGGAACTGGAAGTGGAAGAAGTCAAAGTTGTTAATTGCATATAATCACACCTGGTCTGGTCTATTGGTGTGTTGTATTCAGCTGTTGCACATTTTTAATTTTGCCATTTAAATGGTTGAGTTCATTACAAATTGGTTGCTAAATAGATAACAAGATTGTTGAGAGATACAACATTTTAATGAGGATCTATTGTAAAATAATGAAGATGCTAAATATGTTAAATATAAAATATAAACTTCCGAGTTGTGATTTGTTATTAAATAAAGAATGTAGCATTGATTTATTATGACTTATTTTATAAAAAAATATTTCTCTTCTTTCAGGTAGGAAAACTTCATTTCATTAAGAATTATCTCAGAATTAAAATGATTATGAAATAGAGTAAGTAAATAAGAAAATATATATTTTCAAATTTTTATATTGATGGCCATGGCCAATTTGTGCTGTTCAAGGTTGAAAGCATTGATTTATTGCAAATTTATACTTAGCTTTTTTTTTGAGATCATTTTATAAAATTCCAATCAATCGTTATTTGAACGACTTTAAGGGATATTTCTGATACATTGACGGATAGAAAATTTAAGTTAACAAATATTAATTAATTGTTCTATGTAAAAGGTCCGAAGGGTGGAGCTTTTTCAACCTTGCACATTAAGTGCGTCATTGTATCAACTCGTATGACGGTTAATTTGCTCGATAACTGTTGGAATACCCAGGTCACGATGTATAGACTTCTCTTTACATACCAGGGAGCACCCGTAATGTTAAGCAAAGCTTTGTTATGCATGATCTTGACTCTGTTAGTTGTTGTCTTAGCTGCAAGTCCCGAGAGCTGGATGCCATAATTGTGCGATGGTACAACTAAGGCCATATATTTTATACTTAGCAAAATTAGGGAAATAAACTCACTTTTGCTGTACTTCATTCATTACCTTTCAGTTGTTAAAATTAGTAAAAACTTATAATTATTTCTTGAAAATTATAATCAAATTGAAACATTTTTGGAATGATGCTTTCTTGAAGAATCATTATTTCTATATGGTTGGAGTGTAGGCGATTGATTGTCAAATTGATGTGTTGAGGCGGCTCAGCAAACAGGTTATGATATAAATGATCGATATTTGTAGGTTTGCTGGGCAAGAATTGTGGCAACAGTCCTCTACTATTAAACTAGGAAAGCAGTACTAATTATTCATTATTCCGAAAAAAGAAAGTATGGGTAAATATTTTCATTAGATTCCTGCAAAAACAAAAACAATCTTTAATGATAATATTAATTCAATGTTTGTTTAAATTTAAGACGATCCAACATTTTTTTTTTTTTTTTGTTCACTTTTCTTTTCACAAGTTTTGCCAATTAACAACAGCACACAATATTAATACATAATAATTAAGGAGTGTACTATTAGTCACGTTTATACTTAGTTGCTTCTATGAATCTTAACTAGCCAACAAATCTGAAAAAAATGCTGCTAATGAGAAAAGTTGAAAGATTATTTTTAATTATTGTAGATAATAAAAAATACACTAGCTTATGGCCAAAACGCTTAAATTACTTAACATATTTCGAAGATGAGTGATTTACAAAGATTGTGAAAAAGTATGGACTGGACAAATCGCTCACAAAAAAGAAAGAGTAGCAATAAAATAACACACAATTGTTGTAACTGTCTCGAAACAAAAACCCTGAAATATGAAATATTGCAAACCTGAAAATGTTGCTTACTTTTTACTTACTACATTATAATATTAAAAGATGGGAAACACTTAAAGTTTATTAAAAGAAGAAAAGAAGAAATATTGTACTTTGTAGATAAGTAAAAGAAATGAATTGTAGATAAAATATCATAATCAAAATATAAATTTATGTTATAAAAGATTTAGGGAGAAATTTTTTAATTAAAAACTGAGATTTTCCATCATCCATCGTGTGTGTATTTCTTAAATTTTATGTTGCAAAAAGTATTTAACATAAAAAATTGGTGGTCTGTTGTAGTTTTAGAATGTTTAATTAATGTAATCCTAAAGTTGTCTTGTAATGGAGCATTCATTGCCCAAGAGGTGTGTGTGTGTGTGTGTGTGTTGCAAGCATATTCATTACTGTAGTAGAGTGTCAGACAACAGCAACAACAACAACACTAAGTGACTAAACAGAGACAATTTAAGTTTAAAAATTACTTTTAGCGGTTATTGTTGTTTGCCGTTGTTGTTATTGCCATGTAATTCTTACTGGTTGGTTGGTGTCTGTCGACATGATCTATTCGCCATATAGTGAGTTAGTGAGTGAGTGAGTGAGTTTTTCTTGTATTGTGTTGTGTTGTGTTGTGTTGGTCTCTTAAGTTGTTGATTGCTTTTTAGCGCTAAGTGATTGATGCAGGTTTGTAAGACGTTTACATAAAATATTTAATTAGGCCAGGAAGTTGTTAAATACTCAAGAGAAAAAAAAAACAACAATTGAAAAACACATAAGAGAATTATAAAGAATCTTGTAATGGTGGCTTTTGTCATACACTTGCAATGCAATAGAAAAAATAATTTAGTATGAGACTAAGAAATTTGAAAATAATTTATTGATACTGATTAAAAGAATAGATAATTTTGTTTTTTGTATATTAAAAGTCCCAAAAACATAATATTATACAACAAAAAAATCCACTTAGTGTGAGTTAGAGTTGTAGAAAATGTGGGCATTACTAGTTCATACAAGGGAGATCAATAAGTCACAAATTTTTTTTCTAGTTTTCAACGTAATCTCCTTTTACCCAACGGGTCAGCCATTTCTTAAAACCCTTCAAACGTCTTCAATAGACGCTTCTGTCTCGACGATAACATGCTCAGTTGAAGTTTTTTTTTTTCCCCCAAAAGATATTTTTATGTTGGGAAACAGAAAGAATTCAGAAAAAGCCAAGTCGGCCTAGCGCGCTGGGTGCGACAGCAATTCGTCATGCAGTTCATGCAATTTGGCCTCAACAACTTTAGGTAAATATGCTTGTGCGTTATCATGGTGAAACAGCCTTTTTTTCTTATCCAAATCGGACTCTGTCACCTTCAATTTTGTATTGAATCAACAATACAAAAAGTCCATGAAGATTATTCCCTTGCAATCCCAAAAAAATCATGGCCATGACCTCTTCGGCCAATGAGACCGTGTTTGCTTTCTTCGGCCAATGAGACCGTGTTTGCTTTCTTCGGAGCAGATTCTCCCCGAAAAAATCATCTATTTTGACAGTCGCTTGGTCTCTAGTGTTAAATAATGGTTTCAGATTTCATTAACGGTGACGACTTGCCGCAAAAACTCCTATGAATTTCCCTTAAGGAGGTCCAAACGTTAACAGGCTTATCTGCTTGCTATTTACTGTAAGCAATTGCGTCACGCATCGGGCCGATACCTTTTTCATATGCTTAACTTAGCATGTAAAATACGTATGAATTGAAATTCCATGCGAAAAGCCTACGTTCTCTGCTAGTTTGGGAACTTTGGTACCTCTTCATCAAAAACAGATGAACGACCATGTTGAAAATCGTTGAACCATAGATAGCATTCAACTACCCTTTTATCTTCTTAGCTTTGTTTTCCATCTACGGTTTACGGATCGATATTGTTATTTTTCCATTTTATCGAGGAATCGAGTCTGAAATTTAGTTTGGTGTCATGTGACAGATGTAAGTACAAGACAGAAGTAGCCAACTTCCCTTAGCAAAGCCACTTGTGTTCAAAACAGGGTATTTATAGCTCTACGCTTATAATAAGAAGTTAATTATTCAAAGTTTATAGTGAAATATATCAACTTCTCGTTCCCTACAAAATTTATTGTTTTAAAGAAATAATATTTACAAAATTTCGATATAAAAATCTTCAATTTTGAAAATGATTAAGTTGATGCTTTTGAATTAACAATTTGCCGACTGGATACTTGAAAATCTATTTTATTTTGGAACTTCATTTTGGTAAAAATGTATATCTTTTGATTATCTAAATTTACTTTCAAATAAAATATTGTGTGTCATTTCATCTTAAATTCCATTTTTAAACAATTTTATTGGATCGTAAATATTTCTAAGCAAGGAAAACATGTATAAAAACATTGAAATCAGTGTTGACAAGTGCTAATAAAATACCAATTAAATATGTTGTTGTGTTGCATAGTACAAGACTAAAGTTAATGTTGAAAAATATTTATATATTGTCGTTGTTGGATATGCCATGTGGTTGCTATGTGTGGCAACAACTTGTAGTATCTCTAATAACTACAACTACAACTACATACTCGTACATACTAAAGTGAAACCCAATGGAAATACGAACGAAATACGCATATTTCTATGGAAATCTATTGAACTCTCTGAGCCAAGTTACATGAATTGTATGCAGTATAGGATATTGATTTGAAGCAAGTTAAGTTTATGTTGAATTAAAAGTTAAGCTTTGCATAAAATTGCGTAGTCAGTCAATGTACATGACATGGCAAAGTCTTTTCTCTATGGTATGCATACACAGATGCAATCAGAGTCCCCACCTCAGTCATTGCGTATACTTGTTGTAGACACTGTGATTTGCTGTGATTGTCATAAAAGCGCATGCGTAATGTTATTTGTATGTTGCTGATAAATTGGCAAATGCAACTTTGCGTACACTGACTTTTTATTTGTGGAATCTGAGGTTGCTTTGGCTTACATATTCATACTTGGAATCAAGCCTCTGGCATCTCTCTTTCAATTCATATGGTCTGTCTGTCATTTAATCCGTCATTCAGTTCGTCAGTCAGCCTGGTTTATAAAAACCGGTTAATATTGTTTCGTTGTTTCACTGGAATGTTGTTGCTGCTGCTGCTGCTGTTGATGTTTTGATGTGCAATTCTTTTGGTATTTTATTTAGTATTATTATGCGTGCTTGTCTTGTCTCGTTTATCACGAAATTGGTTTTACTTAGCATTAACTATGCTATGCTTTCAGTTTATTACACTGCTCAGATACTCAGACTTGTGACTATCTCAATCTATCTATCTTCAATATATTGCGCATGCGTATCGCATTGATTATTACTACAAAAAACAAAAACAAGTAGTAGGTAAATATGTATTTATAAAAAGCAAATTGTTAAGCCTCGGTTGCTCATCTCATCTCATCATATCTTTGCAACGACGCCCATCTCTAATTACGTTGAGTCGCGACAAGTCAAGTCACCCGAATATGTGACATCAGACACGCCTAAATACAAACGACGCGTCTTTTTTTACCCTATTCAAATAAGAGATACAAATGTATCTTACAACTCAAGTTATATTGTGCTCAAATGACACAGAAAATAGAAGAAGAAGAAGAAAAAACACTCAAATTACTTAAGATTAGTCCAAATACAGTAGTCAGTCAGAGTCAATTCGTCGACACCCACAATATTTTTTGGTTTCTTTTTTGTATTGTTGCATTACTTCATTTTTATTTCAAAAACATTTTAAGAAAAAAATTAGCTTTTAATTGTTTATGGTTCTGTGTTTTTTCCCTTCCTTTGATGTTATGTTCTTTAATCAATTAATTGGATTTTCTTTTATTTTTCCATTATTTTCTTAGACAAACTTTTGAACTTACCCAATTCAAAAATGTTCATCTAATGATATCATAATTTCAATGGCATTTGTTCATTGTGTGACCCTCACTAAATTTCCATTTTTGTATATCTTAAATTGTTGTTATGAATTAATAATTTAATTATTATTATTAATATTATACAATGCAATCATTTTTTGTTGAAGAAATCCATTGTTTTTTGCTTAATAACTTATTCCTTTCTCTACGCAGTTTGAGAGTTTAAAATTTATAAACAAAAAAGAAGAAAAACTGCTTCGGTTCAAACATTAAAACTACATTTAAATTTGGATTTTCAATTGGAGTAACCACTGACCTGACCTCCTCGTTATGTGATTTACAAAATTATGTACAATTTTTATTACTTTTTCTTTCATGAAACTAAGTCTGTTGACTCTCTCATTGTTTCAAATGAGATTCATTGACTGATTGCAGATAATTAAAATTAATTTATGAGCTCTCAATGTTGTTTAAATTTTCTTTTGTTAGAGATGTGTGTGTGTGTAAAACTTTCGTGACACGAAATGTGTGTTATTTAATGATGGGGAAATAGTTGATAATGAAAGGCAAATCGATTTAATCAACTAGATCAAACTAAAATTTAATATACCAAATTACACAAAGGCAAATTTGAGTTCAATTGGAAAACATGGAGTACCGAGAAAACGACAAAGAAATGTACAATATTTCACAGTCTTATACTGTAATGTATAGTATTTAAGAATTAGTCTCAATAGCTAGAGAGTTGAAATATTCACAGAAGGTATAGTTCCATCCGCGCATCAGCAACAATTACTGAAACTAAAATATTTTCGAAAACTTAAAGGGGTCCCCATACAAGAAACATTTTGGATTGTATGGCAGCTATACGATCCAGTAATCCCTCGATGTTGAAATTTGGATGGTTGGTGGCTATACATCAGAAACTTATATTGTCGACATTTCAGTTTGATCGGATTGCTAGGGAGGGTACCTCCCATACAAACCCCCATTAAAATTGTGGTTCTTATTAGAAAAACTTTTTTATTTTTTGTTTAATCGAACTGAAATTTAGACGCTATAAGCTCTTGATATAGACGCTACACATCTGTAGGAATCAGCCAAATCGGCAAACTAGGAGGGGTACCTCCCATACAAACCCACCATTAAAATTCAGGTTCTTATGCGAAAAACTTTCATGTTGTTTGAACTATTGAACTGAAATTTAGACACTATAAGTTTCTGTTATAGGCGCGGTTATTTTTTGGAATCAGTGAAATCAAACCCCAATCTGGTACGGACCCCTCTGTGTACGAGTCTGACTCGCACTTGGCCCATTTTTATCTCTTTGCTTGTCCATTTATTTATTTAAATTTTATACATAAACATACAAATTTCCCATTCAAATTAAAAGCTTCTGTTGTCTATTGTATTGTCAAGATGAAATCAAAGATACATAAAATTCTGCAATAATAAATAACTTCATTAGATACAAGAGAAAGATTTGTGATCTTGTTTTCTTAGTTCATTAACAAACTTCAAATGTCGATACGCAATCAGACACTTTAACAACAACCAAATATAGAAAATTTTCATTAATAAAACAATCGGGCGACAACAAAAAAAATCAATATTTGTATCAATAAAAAAAAACAAAAACACAAAACAAACTATTTTTAAGAAAAAAAAAAAAAAAACAAAGGTGTAAATAAAAACTTCAAATGGAAAATAAAATATCATTGTGTATTTTAGAGTTTTGTGCTGAGCTCGCCAAACAAGTGAAAGTTGATTAATAGTTTCCGTTTGTTTTGTTGTTGTTTTGTATACTTAACTTTTGTCGGAAAAAATTCCAAAGGCGGCGCCGTCATCGCCTTCATTTGTTGTTCATTTCATTTCTGGTACAATTTCGATTTCCTTTTTAAGGTTATTTTCTATTTGAAACAGTTAACACTTAAAATTTGCCATATAAGCAGCATTCGTCATTTAATTTTCTATAAGTATACTAAGTACATATAACTCAATTAATTTGTGAGTATGAAATTACAAGGGAAGTCCAAGATGTTTTCGACTTAAATAAGAAAACTTTAAGAATTTAATTGTCAGTGTCCTTTTAGCCTTAATACAATATATTTCCCATTGTTGCTCAATACAATAGTTTTGATATTCATCTTAAGAAACATGTCAATGTCATTAAAATTTATTTCTTCTCTTATTCTAACAAACCAAGTTTTGGGTAGAGAAAATTATTGGATATTGTTAAATCTATCAAATTCGGCCTATGGTGAGTTACTTCTGTGACTACCCTCTTAGTATATTTGACATACATAGATACCTGAGCTGCATTGACATATTACATATTACATTCTTTGACTTGCGATAGATAGAATTAAAAAACATCACGTAATATTAATTGATGGAATTTTTATTAACAAAAATATATTGAATTTAACCTTATTGAAACTTAAAGCTTGGAATTATTAATGAATATCACATAGTTGACTGTTTATGATTGATTAATAAACATGATGCATATTGAACAAAGATTTTGAAAAGTAGATACATTTTTGCATGTGCGCATAATTTATTTTCGAATTATTGTAAAAAACAAAATAATGACTTTGCCTATTAATTTATTTACATTTAATGAATTGTTTTATTTGGTTATTATTTATTATTCTCAGCGAATTATTATGGGATTTATTGAGCTACAATAAATATGTATAAAATGCTTATTATTATTTATGTACGAGTATCTATTTTTGATGTCAGTTGAGGTTTTTTTTTTTTTTTGCTTTTACGTTTGCCGCACCCAAAGCAACACAATCATATTATACTGTAGCTTGAATTGCTTGTGAGTTCTTTTGAAAATTTAATTATGCTTATGTATTCTTATTTTTTTTTTTTTTTTGATTAGAAAATTAACTAATTAAGTATGCAGAGCAAAGACTTGGGTCTCTGCCACCAGATGCCAGTCAAAAGGTGGTGCGCTGCCTCTTGAAACATTAAGCTGTTTATGTGCAACAACTAGAAGTTGCATGTTGGCATTTACAATATGAGCCACGTACTGTCATTCTTAATTCAACATACTTGTCTTGTATGTACATACTAGTTGCATTATTCATAATTTGTTGATTTTGATGAGAGCACATTATATTTATATTGTAGACCGGAAAAACTGAGATTCTTAATTGTACAACAAAGTATGAGTACATATAAGAAAAGAAGGTGACAATTTTCATATGATTCACTTTTGTTATGGGCAACAAAAGTACACATTTAATAAGTTTATTGTTACAATAAATTGTTCATTATTTGAGGGAGGCAAAGTTGTGGTTGGTGAATTGTGTTGAAAATGTGCTTAATTAGAGTAATTTTTATAAGCGGTCAATTAAAGTTAAATTAATTGTAAAATATAATTCTTTTAATTAAAACATTAGTCGTAAATTGATCTTTTAGTACTAAAATGAACAATATTTTACATCTTCAAAAATAGTTTAAAATACATTTCTGTCCACGTTTCGCATACTGGTCTGATGGTCAAAATTAAAGAATCGCTACCGGGCAACTACTTCCTATTACTTCGTTCCTATTTTGAGGAGCTTAAAATCAAAGTGCGAAAAGCGCCAATTCTTGCTGGAGTTCCTCAGCGAAATGTCCTGAGACCTATATTATACAACCTGTATTCTTAAGATCTTATTTTAAAGCGAGAAACACATATTTCATGTCATTACTAATAGGAAGGCTGAAGCGACGTGACTTTGTACTCCTTCTCCCATAATATAATTTAACAATTATAAATAATAACTCTACAGAAAATTAACAAAACTTTTTTTTTGCCATGTTCCAAAACTGGTGATCATTAAATTAGATACTATAGGTGGTGTCTTATGAGCATTTTGAGCTACGCCTATTAAATTAATAAAAATAAAATTTAACAAAGGTATAGATTGATTGAAAATACAGTTTCTTATATAAACATCTTGTAAATTAATGGAAATATTACATTAATTAATCTAATTATGAACACGAAGACATGATTACATTGATCTTTAATTGGGAACTAATCAATTAAAACATGGTTAATTTAATGAAAAGAAATACTTATATTATTCATTGGAATAATTATGAATACATACTACATATTAATGGATCCATTCGGATGGCCATGATGAATGCATTTGCTTAATTATTCTAGTTGGTTTTTAATCATTATAATAATTCAGAAACTGAAACATATTCAATTGAAAATTTAAGTGATACTCATATATCTGTGGAATGTTATTGTATTTGTTATGATTAGTAGAATTTCTTTCAATGTTTGTGAATTAAGTAATGTAAATTGCTTCATCCAAAATTATCACTTTGAACTTCAGTCCTACAATAATATTGCTGTAGTTGTATACATAACTAAATTTTGGACTTAAACAAATAACTTAACTACCTACAGATTTGCTTTTTTTCTATTCTTAAGATTTGAACTAGTTCCCATTTCATTAAATTTCGTAATATATACACATAAATTTGGTTGAAAAGAAATCGCAAAAACTCATTTAGAGCTCACTCAATGTGAGTCATAATCAAAGACTCATCATCAACCTCTCATCATCATCATCGTCATCATTTTCTACTTTACTTTTTTGTTTGCTCGTAGTATCTTTTGTAGTTTGAAATTCGTCAACGTAATTTCCTTTTTTTTTTTTGTAAAATTGTATGTATATAATTTCAAAACAATTGATTCATATTTTGTTGTTTTTTTGTGTTTTAGTATACAAGTTTTTGGCTTTAAATATTTGCACATAAAAGGGAAGAAGACTTCTCTCTTGGAAAGAGAAGTCAATGACCACTTTTATTATTTTAATTAAATTTTTTTTTAAATAAAAGCTAGTCATACTGCAAAGGACGATGAAATTGTTACTAATAAATTTATGAAATAAATTGAGAACTTAAATATAAACAAAAAAAAAATTTAAGTTGTGTGCCTCACCCTCATAAGTACAATATAGAAGTGGAACTTCTTTAGCGAAGGGAGGTAAATCCAAATTATTAGAAAATAAAATGTGACGAAAATCAAATAGCGATGATGCTTCAAAGACGTAGTGGGGAGACGCACAAAACAATGCGCATTGTCTTGTGCGGACTCGTCTGCAGCGTAGAGAAAGAATTCTTATGCATGAGTAAGAGAGAGATAAAAATGCTTTACTGATTTTTTTTACTTTACGAAAGAAAGTACAAACAAGTGACCGAATGACCGAAAAATAAAATAACTCTTTTGTATTGAAACAATATTCTGTATTATTGTTTGACCTTCTACTTTAGAGGTTTCACTTCCATATTGTATTTGCCTAAATAGCTCCAATATAATACTAAAATCGTCAAATTTTGATTTTCGTCACATTTCCTTTTCATATTTTTGGATTCACTCCCCTTCGCTGAAGAAGTTTCACTTCAGAAACTCATAGTCATAAACAACTTTGCCAATAAATTGGATTAGAAAATTCTGGAATATTCTTTTCTTTTATTCTTTTTGCTGAATTTATTTTTTTTTGTTGCCATTGTTTTTGTGTATTTTCTTACAACAAAAAAAAGGGTTTGTTGCATTTTAAAGGCCACGAGGGCACTAAACACAAGAAACCTTAAAAAGTTTGCATAGAGAAACAAAGAGATCCAATAAACTAGGAAAAATATATAAATAACATAAATCAATTTTATGTCTGCTAAAAGAAAAAAAAAAACTACATTACAAAAAGAAAGAAAGAAGGAAAGAACTAAAGACTGAAAGTATTGAATAAAAATGGATAATCAAAACAAAATTAAAGAGAAAATTTGCAATGAATTTATGGTTTAGTTTGTTGTAAGAAGTTAAGCAAAGATAGTTAATAATATTAATGAATAAAGTGAAAGGTTAAAAGATTTAAAATAGTTTTAGGTCAAACGATTAAAAAATTTAGTTCAACTCAACCTAAAAGTTGATTTTGAGTACAAATTTGTGAAAGTTAATTGCTAATATTTGTTTAAAATAAAATAAAAAAATAGTATTTTCTGCTTAAAAGTTTTGTAATGCATAAAATTATTGCGTTTGGGTTATCTAAAAGATATTTTGAACCAAATATGTACGAGTATGTTTTAAGTAGAAATTTTATTTCAAATCTAAAATAACTTCCTTTCACTTCAATAGTCAAAATCAAAGTATTTTGATGTCTTTGCAATGAGAACTTTCAGGTGAAAGGAACTCTAAACATGCTCATACTAAACTGATGGAAGAAAGAAATTGAACGGATGCCAAATGAAAATCTCATGGTTAAATCGCATTCAGATTCAAATGAATTGAGGCGTCTATTAAGTACAACCAACAGTAGCATAACTACAGAGAAATATAGAGAGGGGAGGACTATGCTTCTAGTATCAGAAGGAGAGAAGAGATTTGTTAAAGCAAACAAAAAATAGCAGCCTGTTTTATGTACATACATTGGAAAATATTTCCGTTTGTATTACAAACCCACTGACCCCGAAATGAGGCGATGACGATGACATTAATAAATGCAACAAAAAAAAAAACACCAACAACGACAACCAATACATTGTTTTTTTTTATGCAATTTTGTTGTTTTTGGTTAGTTTTGCATTATAAAAACAAACATGTTTATTACTATTGTTGCTGCTGCTGCTGGTGGTGTTTTAGCCGTAACAGGTGCAGGTGCCTACACACACTTATCATCAACATCATGAACAACTATTTACATCATGATCATCATCTACTTGTACATCAGGTTACAACAACAAGTCATTTAACCAGCTCAGCTAAAAAGCCAAGCAAACATCAGAAACTCACTTGTTCTGGTATGATAAGTGCAATTTAGATACTCAGACTCAGATTCAATATTCTCATGGTGCAATTCCGGTCAGCTGCGGAAAATATAAAAAAAAAAAACCGAAAACAGAAAACAAAAATAACAACTTGCGCGGGTTGTTTTCTCTTTCAACTAACCCTTCTTTGGCTCACCATTTGTCTCTGCTTCTACTTCTGCTTCTGTTTGTATAATAATAACAACAAATTAAAATAATTATATTTATGCATTTGTTGTGTATTTGAAACATTTGTATTTATTTTTCCATTTCCATTATTTAAAATGTGTTATTTTTCTTTGTTTAGCTGATTAAATAATAATGAAAAAAAAAAGAAAGAATGCCTCAAGGTTATTTTGTTACAAAATATCTTAATACTAGTTGTATACATAAATTTTATATAATTTACACATTGATTTACAATAATTAAAGTCAGGAATTTGTGAATTGGAATTGGAGAATTCTCTCACAATTATAGAGACAACTTCATTTATTCATTTATTTTTTTTTTTTATTTTGTAACCAGATAAAGAAAACAAAGTTAAATCTTCATAAATAAAATTGGCATTATTTTCTTTGTTGAGCTTTTAATACTAAAGAATTCATTCGCCTAATTTACTGATCTTTTTTTTTTTCTATTATAAAACGTACATTAACCTTTTCTTTTTCTTTTAAAGTGTAATTAATTTAAATTGAAATTTGTTTTTCTTTGTCTTAATAATTTGGCCATGATTCAAACTAAGAACTTTGTTAGCTTATAATAGAATCAGAAGACGAACTCTTGCAGAGCTTCTAGTCTTTGTGATTTTGCCTCACTTAGAGATTTTCTACGTGCGAGTATTTAAAACCAAATTGGTCTTTCATATCATGTCTTCACATCTATACAAATTTTTCTATTGTAAACCACTTTGTCGGGTGAATGTCAGAAATCTCCGATGGTTGGTTTCAATAACGTTCAAAAAATCTGTAGGTGTGCCAACAGTTTGGGTGATTTCATTTTTCGAACTTTGATGTTTGAATGAACAGCTGTTTGCCATTCGACTGTTTTACACGTATCAATTTTGTTGAGACACTTATCCTTGATTCTTATTGCGTGTCTCTTGCTTGTGTTTACATTCGCGAAGCAAGTTGGTTTTATTTACTTGTTTGATTTATTGTATGATGCCAATTTATTATTAAAAAACAGAAATGTTGCATTCTTTAAATGCAGATTACCTAGAAAAATAATAAGCTACATTATCTTCACAAAAGGGTGAATTTAACCACATAGTTTCTCAGAAAGTGGCGATTTCAAAACCGTCTAAATAGGTTTCTGGCATACCGAGAATGTCAGTTGGGTTGCAATTGGGTGGAAAGAGTTTCTGGCACACAACAGTATACTTTGATTATCAATTTGCTTTAAATCAAATCACAAATCAATTTGCTATGAAAATCACCTCTTTCAGTCAGTAAGTAGTTGAATCTTAGCAACGATTTTAATTACAAATGTACATAACTAAGTAAATACTACAGACTAACAAACAACTGAAACAATGTTTAACAAAATGCTGTCAAAACATTTGAAACAATAAAAATGTTTGTTCTTGTCTGGTTATGCATGACTAAATCAGAGACTAAAATGCCATCACAAATGATGAGAGTTCCTTCTCTCCATGTACAATAGTATCTCGATAAGTATATTTATTACTATTCTTTAATGCTTACATACATTAAAGGGTTAAGTCAGGGGCTTTGCAATCATGTTCATGTCCATTTGCTTATTGTTTAAATATTTACAAATTGTGGTTATTTCTCAAGTGCAAGTTGCAATAAAAAAGGTGGGTGTTTCCAATCTTTTGCTGCTATCATTTGCAACTAAATATTATCGTACAGTTGCCTATATACTTATAATACAATACAATAGAAATAAACTACTTACTAGTATATTACTATATTCTTATGATCAACAACTGTATAAATATATCGTAGATGTAGGTAGGTAGATGTATGAGTGCACCAATGTTTGTACTTTCAACCATAAAAAGAAGTTTGTCGTCATAGTCGTCGTCAACGTCTCTATGGGCCAAAAAAATAACAACAAATGAACGAGCGAACGAACAAAGAGTCAAAGCGACTTTGTGCGCCGCGAAGCGTAACAGTTGACGGTTATTAAACTTAAGTGAACTGATGAATGAAGAACTGAAACCGACCAAACAACTACAACAACAGTAAACTTTTTTAACTTTTTTGGGAACAACAACCCTAGTTGTTGCAGTTAATTCTGATATATTGTACCATGTATGGATTGGATAGAGGTTTCTGTTTTATTATCTTTTTTTTTTATTATTATTATGTATTTCGCTTCTTGCACCTTCAAGCATAGTTCCGCTAAATTTGCCAACAAATCACCCCCTTTTTTTTACAAATTTATTTCTAGGCATTTTCAGTTACTCATCAAGATATTTATTAGGTTAGAAGCTTTAACATAATATAATTTTGGCTGATTGGAAATGTTCAGAAATGTAAATGTAAGATCCATTAACCGTGGGAAGCTAATTGATAACAAAAAGATAAAGTTTGTTCCTCTACAATAAAAACTAAGCATTTTTAGGGTTCCGGACCCAAAGGGTTCCAAAAGGAACCATATTGCAGAGACCTCGGGTCATATCTCATAAACCGCAATAGCTAGAGTGTTGAAATTTCCAAAGAATGTTTAGTTCTATCACGGCATCAGCAATAATTACTAAAAATAATTTTTTTTTCAAAAACTTAAAGGGGTTCCCACACAAGAAACATTTTGGTTTGTATGGCAGCTATACGATCCAGTAATTCCACGATCTTGAAATTTGGACGGTTGTCGGTTATACATCGAAATTTCAGTTTGATCGGACAACTAGGGAGGGTACTACCTCCCATACAAACCCAACAATAAAATTGAGCTTCTTATTCGAAAAACTTTTTTGTTTTTTGAACTATTGAACTGAAATTTCGACGTTATAAGTACGGAACCCTCCGTGTACGAGCCTGGATCGCACTTGGCCCATTTTTTACTTTCTTATATGATGTGTTCTGGATTATAGAAAGCTAAATGCACATATAAGTATTTTAAGCAAAATACAAACCAATCAAAATTTAGTAAATCAAATGCACTTCTTTGCCATTTAAACATTTTCTATCTTTAGTTGATCTAGCACCTATTACTTAGTAATACGTTATCCAATTTTCTATTGACTTTAATTTATGTCAATGAAATTATCATTATTGTGTCAAAACTACTGAGAATCAACCAAAACCAAGCAATGTTTCCTATTCTTTTCAAAATATTCAAATTGATTATGATTATTGCAAAGTACAATATTTGAAAATCTTTTATGGGGACTCTGTGTGACCCAATCTTTTACAATAACTTCCTGGTCATTGCATTGTATTTGTATGTACATACTTACATGACTATTTTTATCAATCCATTTGTTCTGTCGATTTTAATTCCATTTTTAGTTCAACATAATTTTATTGAGGAATCGTCAATCAAAACACAATAAAGCTAGAAATTGTAATGAATGAATGAAAATCTCTTAATCATAACAAAAACAACACAAAAAAAAAAAAAAATTACTTGGAAACCATAGAATTTTTTATGCTTTAGGAGAAAATTTGAAAAGGGTGGAAAATACTAAATTAGTAGAGCAAAATGTGTGTGTTTACAGCAAACGGAAATATTGTTAAAATGCACATCTGGAGTGCAGTCAGTGTGTGCTGTGATTTTTATTACTTTTCTGTACAGTAGAAGAGTAAATTATTTATTTTCCTATTTGTGTTGAGTCTACACAATACTTTCAAATAGTGTTAACCTATTTCTAAATTCATTGTACTTGTATGTTTTCAAAAATTATGTTCATTCTTTTCTGTTTTTCACTTTCTTTTTCCAGATCACAAAGTAAACAAAAGAAGAACTCAAATCATTTGAACTGAGTCCGAAGAACAACAACATTCCTTCCTTGTCGACGTTAACACATTATGTCACATGATAAGAAAATGCTTGATCGCGAAGCAGTACGTTCAGTAATACAACAATGGAATGCGAACCGTTTGGATTTATTCGCATTATCCGAACCAGATGAGGTGAGTGTGGTTTACCTTCTTCTTTAATTTTTTTTTTAACAATTTCAAAACAAAAGAGGAAATAATGAATGAATGAAAATCCCTTTTTTTTTTTATAGAACCTGTTGTTCCATGGTGTTATGCGTTTTTATTTCCAAGATGCAGGACAAAAAGTTGCCACAAAATGTATACGCGTAGCGTCCGATGCTACCGTAACCGATGTGATAGACACACTCATCGAAAAATTCCGTCCAGATATGCGAATGCTTTCGGTACCGAACTATGCGCTCTATGAAGTTCATGCAAATGGTGAAGAGCGACGTCTAAATCCCGATGAGAAACCATTATTGGTACAACTTAATTGGCATATAGATGATCGTGAGGGTCGGTTTCTTCTTAAGAACATTGATCAAAAGACAACAGTAAGGAAATGGATTTGTGTTAAGTTTTGTGTTGATTTCAATTAATCTTCTGTGTTGTCTCTCTCTCTTGCAGCCTATCGAACAGACAGATCTTAACTTCAAGCGAAAACTCTCAAAGCGTGAAAAGAAAGAACAAAAGAAAAAGGAGAAATTGGCTAAATTAAGTTCAGATGCTAATGGAGGCATACATGGTGGTGGCGTTGCGACAGGTGCTGGTGGCATTGGCGGCATTGGTGGCAACGGTAGTCAAGCAAATGGTGGCATTGCCGGAAGTCATTTGAATGGCAATGCTGGTGGTAGTGGCGGTGGCTATGGCGATGGTGAAACACAAGTGGCTGGCAAATTATATACCGAACTACCAGAGACTTCATTTACACGTTCGATCTCAAATCCCGAAGCGGTTATGCGTCGTCGTCGCCAACAAAAACTAGAAAAGAAATTACAACAGTTTCGATCACGTGATGGTGGTCCCGATACGGGTGGCACATTAAAAATCTATGGTGAAAGCTTATGCCAAGATGTGCCCTATAAGACGCTCTTGTTGTCCATAAGAGATTGTGCTCAGGCTGTTGTACGTGAAATGCTCACAAAATATGGTCTGGAGAAAGCGGATCCCTTACATTATTGTTTGGTGCAGGTTGGAAAAATCTTATATGAACTACAATTGAAATATGTTACTAATTGAAATCAAAAATCTGTCTGTTGTAGGTTAATAGCGATGGCACGGAATACATACTCGATGATGATGAGTGCCCACTTTCAATACTTATGAATCATCCAACTTCACGTGGTAAGTGTTTGTTTTGATGTAAGATGTGCGTGTACAAAAAGCCATTAAGATGTACTTGGCCTTAATTGGCATATCTGAGATTATTTACTTACTCTTGGTTTGTCCGTCTGTCTGTCTTGGTTGTTGGTCGGTTGTGTGTGCGAAAACATTTAAAATCAATTGCTTTCACGCCGTCATTTTAAGTACCTTGTGTCTACTGCACATTGTCTGCCTGCCTGCCTGTCTGTCTTATTTATGACACTTCTACTTATAGTATAAATCAGCAATTTCTCAGACATTCCTTACTTTAATATGTAGTAGAATGTATTGTAGTTTATGTTTTATGCTATTGATGGCATTTTAGCATTTTATTTACATATATATAATTAGGATTTGTTTTATCAATAATTATGACTGCTAGTCGCGACTCTAGGCTATTATCCTTGTGACAACAACAATAACAACTACAGTAATAATAATAATAATATCAACAACAAGTGTAGTAACGTCGCAACGACCAACCAACTTATAAACCTGTTTATTTTTATGTTATTTATACCATTCACTACTTACTCCTTCAAATATTTGAGTCCTTCTCTCTCATATGTACTACATATTCATTTTTACCTGCTCCTGAGGAAGATTCCTTAACTTTTCGTTTCATTTTTGAACAGGCATTTTCAGTTGAGTTGTTGAGTTATTTCGTTGTTGTTATGTTTTGATATTTGGGCGTTTTTCCTAATAAAAATTCTTTTAGGTTTTTTGTTAAAATAAAAAAGTGAATTGAGAAATAATAAAAATTAATAAATAAATGAGAATAAGTAAAATAAAATTGAAATTGTGAAATCTTATATACCCAAATTCTGCCTAAAAATGCCTCGAAAGATGACAAAGGAATTTTGTGATAAACTGAGTGAGTTTAGTTGATAACGCAAATGGCTTAGTAATTAGAAATCTGAGTTTATTATAAAAATATAAAGTAAATCCTTCAAAATGAGCGACAATATATAAATTTATAGCAATGAAATTTTCAGATTCAAGGTTTCTGGTTACATTTCTCTATTTGTCATAATAAAAAATATTGGTCTAATGAATATTATTGCACTAATTCTTCGACTTTGATAGATCAAGTTTTCTGGACTTTACTACTTCATTTTCAAGAGATTTTTTAAATAAGAAATCAGGGGTTCTTTCTTTTTACGACATTTTCATACTCCTCTCTGTTTGGGTCATAAATGATTTACAAAAGAATCTAAACAGTTAACCTTGTGATTAATAAAGTTTTATTTATATCAACTCTTTGTCCATCTTCTCAGCTTGTCACAAATAAAACTTGTAAATCAAAGCTATTACCAAAAGCTAAGAATTCTATAAATATGGAAATTCATTCCTCCTTTTGTGATTGTACATAGATTGCAAGCAATTGTTTTCAGTGCATTGGAACCAGCTGATTACAGCTGTTACCTTCTTTTCTCTTTCTATTAAAAGCTTTAAATTATTATAACCCAATGAACATGGGAAGTCACTTTTGAAATAAAGAAAATATTATAAATAAAATATTTTACAATATGCTGAATCGAGGCAGCAGTATCTAGGTGACTATACCATACACAAAAAAGAAGCCAAGTGCAACTCGGACTCGCACACGGAAAGTTCCTTCCCAAATGGGGGTTTGTATAGAGGGCACCGCCACTAGTGGTCCCGATTTGGCTGATTCCAACAGATTTCTAGCACCTATAACAAAAACTTATAGTGTATAAATTTCAGTTCCATAGTGCAAAAAACAAAAAAGTTTTTCAATAAAAACCTGATTTTTAATAGGGGATTGTATGGGAGGTAACTTCCCTAGTCGTCCAATCAAACTGAAATTACAAAAATGTAAGTTTCTAGTCCATTATCAGCAATCATGTTAATTTCAAGATCGTAGGTTTACTGGAACGTGTAGCTTCCGTACGATCTCATAAGTTTTTTGTATGAGGACCCCTTAAAATTAGTTTTAGTATTTGTCGTTGTAGCCACTATGGAACTACACAATCTGTAAAAATTTTTATGAAATAGACTCCGAGGATGGACTGTGCGTAGCCTGAGTAATAGGGTTCCGTTTGGTACCCTTTGAGTCTGGAACCCTAATAACTAATTAATATTTATCAAAACTTTCAAATGAATATATCTAAATAGAGATTTGTTTTATTATCTCTAATCTTTAATCATTACATCATTATAAAGAAGTTTTATTAATTCATTTTTCTATTAAAATTCTCAATTTATTGTCCTCAATTTCATACGATATCGTACAAAAAAGCTTTAAAAGCGTTATTCATTTCAACTGCACACAAAAAATGTCTTTTGGGTAATTATTTAGCTTAAAGCTAAACAATTTGAAAAGCGCATGCGTCGCCTTTGCTTATCACTCTCTTTCATAATACAATATTTGAAGGTCTTCTTTCACCAAAAAGGTAAAGAATTGGTGGCAAACTTACTCGTACTGTAGAGTAAGCCACTTATCAGCAAAGAGACCCTAAGGAGAAACTCACTAAACACGCACATGTATGTACTGAGATACAATAACCACCCACCGTCAGTGGTAATAAAATATAAATAAAAACAGTAGCATTGAATAAGACATCACACACAGGAATACTCGTATGCTTCAAAAGAAAGTAGGACTTTTGCAAAAGGGACATTTTTTTTTCTTGTGTGCTTTAAACTTTTGATGAAACTTAACCATGAGTAATCGAAAGTTAAGTCAGAGTAAAAGTGACTACAAGAGAGCTAAACGTCGTCGTCGTAGTACAATGTATTCTTTATGTTGTGTGTTGGTAAATATACCCAGAGCGACTGTTATGGGAATCCTTATATGTTCACTTCTCTCTTCTCTTCTGTTGTCCACTTAGATGGTGGGGCCCTTAATGTGCGCCTAAGCGTTGGATGCTTACTTTTTTAGTAGCCACATGTTGACTGCTGCGGTTAACGCAAGAGTATCTAGATAAGAATGATTTCCTGCTGCTTGCCTACTTGGCGTGTGAGAACGTCATGCAGGTGTGCAGGAGTGTGTATCGGTGTGTAAGTAAGTAGTAAGTGAATGTGTGTGTGTGTGTGTAGTGTGTTATTTCTGTGTTTTTATGTTTAATTTAAAAAGTGGCAGAGCATCGAATGAAAGCAAACAGTTATTAGTCGGAAGGTGGTTTCTGTGTCGCTTAAATTTTTTATGCCTATATATATGTTTGCACACTTTTCAGTAGCGTTCCATGGCCCATACTTGTGTGTGGGTTTATGTTTTCTATTTTTTTTTTTTAACCACAAATGACGATTACGACGAATATGCTCATTTAACATTTAGTGTTGCCTACCTGCAGGCGCCAGCAAATAAAATTCTTTTCATTTATGCGTTTGCATAAAGTTTTCTGAAAAAAATATTTTATTTAACTTGTGTTTGTTTTTCTTTGTGATTCTTGTTGTTCTGTGGTTTGTCTTTTAATTGGGGAATATAAGAATTTTGTTGGTTTTATCAATTTGGGTCAGTTTACAAAAATTAGTACCATCCATGTTCACTTTTTGTTTGTTTAATGCTTTAGGCAATCACAAAGAATTGTACAAGTTTTAGTTTTTATTTATTTTCTTTAGCACCCGCTCGTTGTTATCATCTTCTTCAATGTTTTACCTGTGCATCCACTTACCATACAGTATGATTGTATATTTTTTCTATCACATACATTAATCAAACTCAACTTTCATTTTACTTTACACATTTCTTATCAACAACAACATTTATTAGTTTCATTCTATTGGCCCTTGATGCTTGTAGTATTTTGGGGATTTTTTTATTATTGCTTATCAAACAACAAACCTACGCTCTTAACTTATCTTTAAATGGGATTTCTTCTCTTTAGTACAACGAATAAAATACTTACTCTCTTTTGGCTCTCTGTTATTGCTAATTTAATTGTTCCAATCGCATACCCATCCTGAATACCGTCGCAAAGTATTCTCAATTGTATTGAGATAGGAAATATTTTATATCCTTTACAATTTGGTTTTGTGGCATTTTTAGGAAGAATGTGATGATATTAAATAATAGCAACATATAGTATCCATCAGTGTAATGTAAAAAATCTTCTATCCATCGTTTTTTGATAATGGTATTATATTTTACACATAAAGATAGTAAATTGTCATATTCCATTGGCTTTTATCCATTTTAAGCTAACAGAAAGGTTACACAATCAATATTCACAAAAGAAAAGAAACTGAAATCATCTTTTCTGATAGCATTGCCATTTTAGCCTTTTAATAGTAGTTTAATAATTTTACAAACTAAGTATCAAGAAATGAGTAGCAGGGCTATCCACTATCCAACCTGTGGCCTAAGGTGACCTAAATGACAAAGAAATTTGAACAGAAATTTTGTGTTTTTGTTTATTTTTTTGCTCGCCAACTTAAACCATTGACATTGTTACTTTTTAGATTAGGCTTAGATTATGTAACCCTGTGTATAGTTAGACTATTACTTATTATACATAATAAAACTTTTGTAACAACCCTATCAATCCCAATGTTAATATAGATGTGTATTACTATATATCTTATGATATACTCTCTCTATACTTGACCTATGTAACTTAAACCATTTAGTGATTATTAAAGTTACAGGATACAAGTTCTGTATGTACAAACATATTATTCGCTCATTACATGTACTTGCCAAAGAATTTATTCAGACTGAACATGATGTCATCATTTTTTTATATGAACTAAAGTTTTTGTAGATTCTTTATGTTTTTTCTTATCAATGATTAACAGTTGCCTATAAATTTGTAGTAATTCAGTATAATCATCCTGTTCTTACTTTTTTACTATGTACTTACCAACTTCTTTTAAAGTTCATTAAAAAGTCACCATAGCCATACAAAATTCGAAATTTACCTCAATTTTGTCATTACTTTATTTCCTATTATAGCCTTCTAATGCGTTTACATATGTATGTGTTTATGTACGTGTGCATCTGTGTGAATACCTTTCTTTATGTTTGTGTATTTTATCAAGGATAATGACATTTTATGGTGATATTTTCATTCATTGTATCTACCATTGGAATGCCAAATATTATGTTGTATGGAACTATGGTATGCGTTACTCACTCTTTGCTTTACTATTCCTGCTCCTGTTTCGGCTGCTGCTTTAATATTTATGCTTTTGTTGTTTTTGTTGTTGTTGTTGATACTACTAACATTGCTCGTCGTTGCCAGTTGCCGAAGTAACGAAGCAAGAGTCATCGTCGTCATCGTTGTCGATTCAATTGAAAGAGACTACCAAGCCAAGCCAAGGCAAGCCAGCAATCAACCGACCGACAACATCGTCATGCGCCCGCCACTGTTATCTATGCTATGCTTTTGTATCGGTTGTCGGTTTTGTTTGGCCCAGGCCCATAGTCGCCTGGTGTGTGCCAAGAGTCAGGCACATGCAGCAAGTTTCAGTTGGGTTCAGTTTAGTCATGAAGTAATGGTGCTAGCGTACGCACCACAAAATCTACTCTAAAATATAGAAAAATCTTTTCGTTTTCTTGTTTCGTTTTTTAAGAAAATTAAAATAAATTCTCGTAGCTTCAAAAAGAACAACTCCTCGACGCCGTGTCACAGACGTACATAAAATTCATTTGTTCGCTCGACGGTGATTCCTTCTACTAATTGTCAATTTTTCACTAATTTAAATACAATTAAAATTTTTGTTAAATAAAATAACAAAGTCATTTTGCTGTTGTAAAATCTCATGAAGATTTAATCATTTAGTAATTAAATAAGAAAGAAATTCTCAAAAGAATAACAAGCCGCTTAATCGCTTTATATATTTGCGTATTTCATTTGTAATCAAAGTTAAGAAATTCTCTGACAAAGTGACAATGAAAATGTGTTGAAAATTGCAAATTGTTGCTCATTAGCGTGTGTTTTTTCTTTTATTTTTTTATCGCATTTTCTTCTTAATTTGCACTCCACATCGCACTTGTGTATCCTTTGAGCGGCGGCGTGTCACGTTTCTTTCTCTGACTTGGTGTGACAAATCGTTACTGCTTAAACCTTAAGCGTTCCTTCTCATCCGCTCCCCTTTTTTTATTTATTTCTTCATCAATGTTTTGCGGTTTTTACTTTATCATTGTTTTGTTGGTTTCACACTTTGTCGTCGCGCGCGTGAACAAAATAACTTTGCTTATTCATTAATGTTTGCTTTATTACGGATTTCTAAATATCGTCAAGAACCATCAACATCATCATCATCATCACTTCCATCAGTACCGAAACGACACCAAAAACAGCTGAAAAATGATGGATTGGGGCATCAGACGTAAGTGATTTAAAAGAAATGACAATAAAAAAACAAATGAAAAATAAAATCTTTACATTTGCTTTGGGACACCATTTTGTATTGGATGTTTGTTCTAATGAGCCATAAGCGTTACACATTCTACCCAAGTTCAAAAGCATCCTTGTATGAGATACCAATGCGCCTAAATGTCTACTATGCCGCCGCAATCTTTTTGTTGTCTAGGTCATTAAGTGTGTGTGTGTGTATTTTGTTGGCCCATTTGGTGCCTGGCAATAAAATCATTTAAGGTAATGTTCTTTTTTTAATAGTCGCTTTAAAAGAAAGCAAGGAAGTTGATTTTATGACTGAAACGTGAAATGAAAATCCTTCAAGATTGAATCGATCCTTGTTTGTAACATTCATTAGTAGACTAACTAAGTGGTGTTCAATTGTTAACTCAATGAGTAGCGAGAAATTGCCATTCATTTACGTGGATATCTTTTATTTTTTTAATGGTTAAAAATTCAATGAAATCAGTTTTTACTTTATAATCTTCTTTAAACTGCCTTCATTATTCATTAAAATCTAATTAAATTACATAACATAAAATCCACAAACTTAAATTTCTTATGAATTTCAAATTTTAAATGCATTGAAATCTTAAAATTTTACTTACTTGTACGAACTTCTTTTGAAATAAATGTGTTGCCTCCTTCATTTTTCATGATAATTTATTAACACTTTGACACGTTTCTTGTTCGTTTTTTTTTTTTTTTTTTTTTTATTCAATGGAAAACTGTCAAAGTTACACTTGAAATTTATAACCATACATTTTTTTTTTTATAAAGCAAAATTAAATAAATAAGTTAAAATGAAGAATTCTTTTCCATCTCTTCGCCATGTTTATTCTATTTGCTGTCTGCCTTGATGTCTTATTTTCTCGACACTTTCGTTCTTTGTTTCGCTCATTGCTGGCTTCCTTTCTTAGATTGTTTGTTGCCAAATTCTTAAGTGTAATAGTTGTTGGTTGTAGTATTTAGTCGTACGAGAAACATGTAAGAGTTTTCCTCATTTGACCTTCAACCTCAGGCGAAATGCATTTGTGTTACAAATTCGACGCCTTCCGTCGTTTTGGTCTCTCCAATAAACTTGGAAAATACTTGAGCTCCTCTTGATGCTGCTATTGATGCTGATGTTGATGTACTCATAGTTGCATGTTTGGTTATGCACATACGCCCCAAAGGAAGAATACAAAAGGACGAAAGGCAACACAGACGCCATTGCCATCATAAAATTATGCGAGTGCATTCAATATTTCTTTATGTTTGTTTTTTATGTTGACGCACGAACCAAAATATGAAAATATTTATGAGTTTTACTAAGACAGGCGTCATACATGCGAATAGCCGAATGAATCAGAGTATAAATGAAAGGACAAACAGGCAGACATAGAAAGGACTATAAAAACATTCGATCGACATGACCTTTTTTAAGAATCATTTGCTCCATTTATTTTTAGGAAATATTAGAGCAAATTTCACTTATAAAGAAAATTGTTTTCAAAGAAAAAGCAAAATAAAAAGCTGTATGAATTTGCTTTATTTTTGTGTATGAAAATATTTTTAACCCAAAAAAGTATGCAACACAAAAAACAAAAAATAAAAAAAAACCCCAAAGAAAATGGTTTCTTTTTGTTGTGTAGTAAAGTTTATAGGATTAAATTTGTCTACCATCAAAATAAGACAAATTTTTCAACTTCTATAGTCTTATGTTTGTTTGGGTTTTTTTTTTTTTTTGACTGAGTTTGTTTGTTTTTTTTTTTTTGTTTCTTAATTTTCTGCATAATTTCACAATATGTTGATCTTTATTGTCATAATAGACAACAACAATATAATCATCATAGTCATCTTTCATCTTTATTATCAACGAAGCTTTGTTGCTATCCTTCCACTTACAATATCATCATCATTGTCATTGCCAATGCTAAGTGTCAGGACAATTGGTTTCAAGTATTGCAAAGCTGCTTTCTTCACTTGCCTTGGTATTCTCTGACTCTGTTTCTCTCTTTCTATGATGAGATAGTATATCTCTCTTTGTATATATAGGTGAGACCCTTGAACTTATCTACCAATTTCATAGACAATAGACAACTTTTGTCTTGTCGTGTCTTGGCGCTTGCCATAGGCTATGAACGGCGTACATATGTACATCCATTTAAACACCTAAATGCCACAGGAGAGGAGAGTAGAAGAGAAGATGAGCCAGACAATAACACTAACTCAATATTATTGTCAATTTGTCATTATTCTATTTTATTTTGTTGGCTTGTAATTGTCGGCTTTATACAATTTATAAAGCAATAAGACAATTCAATATGATTGAAAGATATTACAATTTCTAATCTTTCTTAGGTTAATATTATATATAACTTTTGGCACTACTTAAAGCTTCAAAATGGTGTCAAGAAATGTGTTAGATATACAGTTTTATCTGAATTTGTTGTCTCACTGAAGCAAATATTACATGTTCCTTTAAAACCCATTTTAGATGATTTTTAACTTCTTATATTTATATTTTAGATTAAGAACTTATAATTGCTTAAAAGAGAAATTCTTTGATTTTGTTTAAACATTTTTAATATGTTTTTCTTTATGTTCTTTCATTTGTTATAAGTAAGTACAAACTTGAGTTCATATGAGTTCAATGGTATCATACACTTCTGAAGTCTTTTATCAAAGTATAATCTAATAGATAAATCTATTGATGCCCAAATCCAAAATAACCAATCATACATAATTCAATTTACTATTGTATTACTGTATTCTTATTTGTTTTTCTTAAGTTGTCAGTATTGTCTCCCATCTGGGTTTACTTTCTTTTGCCTGTTTGTCTGTGTCTGTCGTTGTATTAGATTTAGTATTTTTTGTTAAACGTCGCTTTGCATGCAAATGTTATCCTTTCATTGTCATTGTCAACGTCTTTGTTTCAAGTGTCTACTGTCTACTGGCAACCTGCCATAATGTATTTATGGTATCTACACTTACATACATACGAACACCAAAGAAGATAGATAGATACATATATAGATAGATATAAAGACAGTCAGTTAGTGCGGGTGTTTGGTTTGGTTGGATGATGATGTTACTTGAGTGGTGGTAAACCATGGAAAATTTTTGTTGTTTCTACAGAAACGAAAAACAAAAAATAAGGAAAATTAAATTATGTGGTTTTGATTTTTGTCAAGCGTCATTTGTTGTTTGTTAGATAGTGAGCATCTTTTTTTGAGTGTTTCACTTGACTGAATAATGGCATTTATTTATGTGTTTATATGCTGTGTGTTTTAAATCGGAAATTGCCTATTTATAAACTAAATGACATTTCAAAAGCTTATCGTTGTCGTCTTTATATCCTTTGTTCCTGTTGATTAGATGAATATTCAAGGTGACATTTTTCGCATGTCATCTTTACTGTTTATAATTTGTCTTGCAGTTCTTCATCTACGAGATGATTAATCAGATTTGATTTTTTACTTGTTAAAGAAAAGTTTATTAACTTTTTAAAAGATTGACATTTTTTTGATTGATATGCGGTTTAAGATGCCAATCACATGAAATTGAATAAAAAAATGGGTCTTCGTACTAGATTTAAAAAGAAACAACATTTGAGATGCACTGCTGGTCGTATGTTGTTCCTGAACTTTTCTTTTCATCAGATGCTATACGTACATATATCGGAATCAGCCGAATCAATCAATTAAGGCGGGGTCCTTCTCATACAAAGCTTGATTCAAATTCATGTTTGTTCTAATTAGAAAAACTTTGTTTTTAGCACTACAAGTGTCTTGAATCATATTTACCAACCATTATAATTTCAATATCTACATGGCTCAAATACAAATCTTTCGGTTACTGACTCTACCCTAAACATAAGTCAAATCAATAATCTAATGTATCCGCATTCTCAATTTGAGGAGCGTAGGCCAAAAAGCAAAGCGCGAAGAGTAATATAGTTTCAGTTTAGCCGAAGATAACCTTCTTTTATCATGTTTCTGCTTATTTTATGCACAATTAAGATAGACTTACACGATAACCATTTGTGTTGAAAGCATCGTTTGCACTAGATTACTTATTGCTGCACTATTTTAGTAGAGACAGATTCATTTTCCGATTAAACTCACAATGCTTGTCATCTTAATATTTCAGTGACTCTCTCTATACTTTTTTAGGGTTCCGGAGCCAAAGGGAACCCTATTGCAGAAACTTCGCTGTTCGTCCGTCCGTCCTCGGGTCATATCTCATAAACCGCAATAGCTAAAGAGTTGAATTTTCACAGAAGGTGTAGTTCTATCCGGGCATCAGCAACAAATACTAAAACTAAAATATTTTCAAAATCTTACAGGAGTCCCCATACAAGAAACATTTTGGTTTGGTTTGAAATTTAGGCACTATAAGTTTCTGATATATGCGTGTTATATTTGTTGTTGGAATCAGCCACATTGGCCAACTAGGAGGGGTACCTCCCAAACAAACCCACCATTAAAATTCAGGTTCTTATTAGAAAAACTTTTTTGTTTTTTGGACTATTGAACTGAAAGTGTCTAACACTATAAGTTTCCGATATAGATGCGGTATATTTTTTGGAATCAGTGAAATCAAACCCCAATCTGGTACGGAACCCTCCGTGTACGAGTCTGACTCGCACTTGGCACATTTTTTTTGTTTTTTTGTTTTATGTGATGTCACATTGATTCAATGCAACTTATTTTCTTCTTATAATTTCTTATTTCTAAAGATGTTAATACAATAAACATTATATTATTTCTTCTTTATTATTTCATCGGTGCATGTGAAGAGCGTAAATGAGGCAAGCATTTTACAGAATGCCCTCTAGAGACAATAATCGTCTTTTGGTCTGGTCTTGTTATCAGATCACATCCTTTATTTTAATGTGTACATAAAAATGTCTTTATTACCAAAATCTCTAAGATGTAACTTTTATTGTGCTAAGATGCACGATACATGAGTAAATCAGTAATTCTGTCTGTCATCAATTTATTTAGCATGAGGCAATCAGTTCATCGACAGTTTTGGTTTTATTTTATTATAAATTTGTATATCCTATCCGCCTATTTCCTTGATTTTTGGTTAAACATTAAACATAGTACTACCATGATTATTAGTTAGGTTGGTTTAAAATAAACAAACCATGCTATATTTTGGTTCGAATATGATAAGTTTGTACATAAGTTAATACATATACATTGTTGTATCTCATTTGTGGTTGTTTTTTTCTACTTAACACTATACAAGATAAATCAGGGGATATAACTATATATAGATACGAGTATAGTATTGTACAATACAATACAACACAATACATTAAAAAACACACACTAAATTCATTCATTTTACGCATACAGAAGAAGACAGAAGACACTCAGACACGTACTACTATGTACTAAAGAAATATGTATGTACGAGTATGTGTTGTGTATATAAAATGCATGATATTACATTCTATCTACATACACATGAATGAAAATGTCGTTTTATACAGTTTTCATTTCACTTTTCTTTTTTTTTTTTATTCATAAAAAAACGCTTTAATTTGCTCGATTCCCCCAAAAAGAAAAATATAAGAATAAAAAATAACATGCAAACCAGCAAAACCAAACCAAAATTATGTAGTTCAGCTCTGTTGAGCTCAACTGAATTCAGTTCGGTTCAGTTCAATTTGGCTCGGTATTGTCCTATTCGTCCTTGTTCAGAGTGTTACTGCTGCTGCTGCTGCTGCTGCTGCTTGCGCCTTGCTTCACTGTACTGAACTATATTCTATGCTTTATTATATTGTACAATTCTGTTTGTCCGCCAGTTTGACTTAACTGTCTGAGTGTCTGTTTGTCTGTCTGTTTATCTTGTTGTATTTCGTTGTTAGTGTTGGCTGCTTGTTTTGTATTGTATTTGAACGCATTGCTCATACGCTCAGTTATCCTTGTGCTTTGTGACTGCGTTGTAGTTGTCGTCGTCGTCGTCGTCGCCATCATCATCATCATCATCATCATCATTGACGCTGACTGACAACGTCGTCGTTGTCGTGTGTTGGGTAAAGAAATAAGCAACCAACTAACGAGTCAAACAGTTAGCGCTTAACGTCAGCGGTGGCGGCAACACGGCAACCGACGGCCAAAAGGATACGCGTTTTTATTTCCTTTAATTTTTCCTTTTGTTTTTCTTATTGTTGTTGTTGTTCTTGTTATCGTTTTTACTTTAGCGTCAAGACGACGCACTTTTAGGTTAGTCAGACACAGAGTTTTCTTCAGTGCCTTTTCATTAAAGTGAATTTTTTGTCGGACTTTGATTTATTATAATTTATTATTTCGCAAAAAAGAGGTTTTAACTTTCGCATTTTCTACTTGAAAGTTTTTTACAAATTAAGTTTTATCTTTTGCTTAATTTTTTTTTTTTTTTGTTGAAGTGAAGCGTGGAAAAGTAACTGAAAAGGAAATAAATGGGAAATTATCATGAATACTTCTTGTGTGTATGTGTGTGTGTGTGTATGCGCACATTTCCTCTGTCATATTAGTAACGTCATACTTCCTACTCAACATCATCATCATGATTATCATTACCATTACCATCGTCATTAACATTATCCTTTTGTGATCTACATTGCAACCATCATCATCATCATTGTTGTGAGTATTTCCTGCCTGCTTTTGCTTGTCTTGGCATACTTTCCTCGGATTATTTCAACAATTTTCTTATTTATTTTCTTATGCTTCATATCCTTTGATTTCATCTCCGTTTGAAGTACTTTATACTTCCTGTTTTTATGTTTTTATTAAGACTGATTGCTCTTTTAACATTTAAAAGAAAGAAAACCATGATTTGAAAAGGAAAGAGAACGAAAAATGTAATGGCACAAATTTTTTTTGAGGCTCCCATAAAAGAAAAAGGTTATAAAATATAAATATATAAACATTATTTTAGTGTTTTCATTTCTGTGTATTTGTGTCGCATTACTACTGTATGCTTATATGGCTACGTGTGTAAGTCTATACATATATCATTTTTCGTGTTTGAGGAAAGGATACGCCGTTGACAAATGCGTTTTCCCAATATACGGACAATGTGTACATTCTATTATTTGTGTTAGTCATATGACAAAAACAAAAGAAAATCAATAAAATTCCTTTGGTTACACAAAATAAAAGTGTACAGAAAGCGAGTGAATGAAATTCCAAAAGAAATGTGAAATATCAACCGAAAAAAAATTATATTCTTTTGTGTTGATTTGGAGTATCATATTTATTGTTCACAAAACCCTCTCAATACTACAGAGCCTTACTATTTAATACAGGAATGTCAATTTGGTCTTATGAACTTTATGCTGATGAATTGGAAATTAAAACAAAAATTACAAGTGAAAAACTGTCTTATCAAAGCTTTTAGAGCTTGTTAAACTTCTGTTATGTCATTTTTGGGGATCGGAAGTACACACAAGAAAGTTCTTAGAAATTGTTGTACAAATTTTATCAAAGTTGGTTTTTAATATATCACAAAAGATTGATGAAGTATTTACCTGGCTTCATCTTAATAATAAAGCGTATTGTGGAAGATATTTCAAGATTTTGTAAGCAAACCACCTTCACCAACAAATCAGAAACATTTTGCGAATACTTCATATGATTTTAAACAAAATTATAATTCAAAAAGCACGAATACGTGAATTGTTACTTGAACAATGGTTGGGCTAAATTGTTCGTTTCAATGTTTACTTTATCGTAAACCATAGCCACACATCGTTGCTTCTTCTTTGGTGTCTCTTGCTTGTGTTTACACTCAGTGACAGTCTCGCAGCTACTATGTTGACAATTCTCAATTCCTAACTCTTCAAAAGCCACAACACGCAAAGGAAAACAAAGAAAAACTTTGACAGAGTTTTTTAGTTTTGCTGGTACATGCGACACAGGTATCTAATAAGCTACGTGCTTCCCTTCTCAACAAACAAATGTCACGATAAAGAGTTCTGTTGCAGCGTCGCTAAGTGTAAAAGCTTGCTTATTCTGATTAAAGAAGTTACACATTTCTTTAATATGTGCAGCAGTTTAATGATTCAATTCACTTTAATTATGCTGCCAATGAATAAATGGCGGTAAATGTCGATTATTAGTCCTAAGATTATGCAGGAGCTCATGTAAAACCCTTTGAATTTTCGTTTATTTTATGCATCAATACAATACAAAGGAGAGACTGGTTTCTTTAATATTTTGAATTATTAGAGCATTTTTTGAGAAACATGACTGAACTCAAAAGAACATTAAATCCTTCTAGTACTTCTACTCAACATACTGAACTTTAAAACTTGTTTCCTTTCGTGGGAATTTTCACAGTTAATAACAATTTACATGTATTTTTGCTGTTTGTGTGTACTAACTTGAACCTTTATTCGATTTATTATTTATTGTATTTCTTTTCTGACAATTGAGATTGTCTCTATGAGATATGTGATGACATATTCTTGTAATTATATTTTATCGATTTTATTTATAGTTTAGTAAAATATGAAGAGAGAAGATGACGGACTTTGTATATCGAAAACAATTTGAATTAGACACCAAACTCTGATATAAACTTATTTGATATTCAGATTTGCGTCCTATTTGATTAAATAAAATGAACGAGTGAACTAATCTCACTATATCAGTATATCAGTAGACTTTTCACATGGATCCCAGTCGTATGATCGATTTTCACGAAAGAATTTAAAAATTTTATGTAATTTGCAATGTCAGAAGGACTTTTAAAAATGCTACCACGATATCTAAAAACAAGAAACATGAAATTGAATTTCACAATCAATTAAGAACGTCAAAAGAATAAATTCTCATTCAGAAAGACAAATAGGAAGACAACCATTTGTGAAATGGTTTTTAATTGAATTTTTAAAATGTTTGAAGTCAAATGAATGAAACTAAACAATTAACGAAAAATATTGTCTCAATGAATAAAAGAATGAAGGAATAATTGAGTGACTTAAAGGAAACGCAAACTTTTGATGCCTATAAACCAGTTTTATAAAAGTATTTTAAAGTCAATACATTTAGTACAATACTGAAGGGAAACTTGACTGACTAACTGATTGATTGATTGATTGAATGAGTTTTGTTTCAAGAATATTTCAAAACACTTTAAATGAACATTTTCAACTAAAAGTTTTTAACCGGAACCTAACAAAGTTTGCTCCTTTTGAATGGCGGCAGCAAAACAAAACCAAGCAAAACAAAAACAAAAAAAAAAGATGAAATTTATTTCATGACATGACACAAGTCAAGTTGCGTGATTTTACCAGCGCTTAAATGGTACTTATAGTTTTGTGGCCTCAGTGAAAGCATACAGGCATAAAGCAAAACAGAAGCAGAACAGCATATGAACAAAAAAGTATATTTTGTATAGAGTAAGCAGCGTACGTGGTCAACACACACACACACACACAATCCACATTTAATCTGATTCACTCAGCTGCCATGCAAAGCAAAATAGCATTGCATACCTTTAGGCTCATGTTGTGTTCGGTTGGTTGTTGCAATAAAAGTTCATTCATTTAACTCGTTATGCAATTTCAATAGATCACGTTGGCTTTTATTTGTCTTGCGTTGCTTTTACTCTTTTTTTTTGTTGTTCATTGTTACACACTTGATTCTTCCTCTGTTTATTTTGTTTTTTGCTGTCATTGTTCGTTCGTTGTTGACTACAAATTCTATTAAGTTTTTGTCCTTTCATACAATAAACGTGTCTATGTTGTACATATGTATACATGAGGTGTGTCCCAAAAGTATCCCACTAAGGTTAAAAAACTTCTATGGGACGTGAACTCAAGGTTTGCTACATTTATTCCAAGGTCACTTGCACTGCTCTTCTGTAAAAAGATTTGGAGTAACATTGAACAAAGTGAAAATGATCACTAATCATGAAAATATGCAGTTACCAAAATTTAAACATGGAAAACTTTCAGAACTGGATTTCAGGATATGGTACATCCATCAGTCAAATCATCAGATTTCTTTGAAAAAAATATTACTAATTCGAAATTTTAAAAGCAAATCTCGGATACTTTACAGTCACACTTCGCATGCTGCTGAGTTGCTGTGTTGATGGTGACTGTGTCGTTGTCATCACGATGATCTCCAACACATCACTGAATCAATTTCATGGTTACCTTCACACATACATATGCATATCGTATACTGTAATATGTTGTGCAATTTTTTGTGCTTTTAGCAATTTTCTTGTGTCATCAACATACTTTCTCTCACATACTCGTACTATACCACTACATATATGTATGTAGATGAATAACAAAAGAAATAATAAACAAACCAACAAATAGACCGATCGATTCTCTACTATCTATCTTTCTTTTATGCTTCAAGTGTTGACATTTCACCATTCTCTTCTTTTATTCTACTACTATTCAATTCACTTGACTTTTGTGATTGGATAAAAGTAAATTACTATGAAAATTATTGACCAAGTTATGTATAGTTTTCTTTAATTTCATACATTCAATAGACCTTGAGAATGAAAATCTGAAAAAAAAAATAAAAGGGTCACAATAACAATTTGTTTCATTTTATTATGAATGAATTTACTACATAGAATTGTATTCTATTTATCTGAACTCTAACACGCTTAGATATTTTCATTGTATTGCAGTTTAGTTGCCTTTAAGCCAAAGGCATCATTTTGACATCAATGCTTTAGTTTTCCGTTTCGTTTTATTCAATTTATTTTTTTTGTGGCCTTCTACATGTACGAATATATCTTTGTTTTTATAAATGTCACTTGCCAAGGATATACATACATGCAATGTATATATCTAAATACATATGAAACATTTCCTAGTATATTCTGTATTTTATTTGTTTTAAATACATATATATATATTCAACCGGATGTGTATCTCAACAGTGTCATACATATTGTTCCAAATTTATAGAAGTTGGTTGGCGAGTGTGTGTGTGTGTAACTATCTAACTACTTAATAAATGAGTTCATTCATTAGTTCATTTATGTCTCTTTGTCTTTATGTAATATATGTATATGTGTGTGTGGGTGACTACATATGTGTAGGTTTTATCTATTTCCTATTGATGATGTTAATGGTGGTCATAATGATTATAGTTTGGTCGGCATTTTTATTCTTTTCTATTCCTTTTTATTATATTTTTGTTGTTTCATGAAATGTACTCATTTTATTTATATACATTGAACTAATTTGAAAACCGGATACTTTTAGATAGATAAAGCCAAAGATATGTACAAATCATAGAATAAAATGAATTTGAATGAATATTATTGGATTACATTTGCCCTCTAGTAAAGGTTAAAGGTATCAATTTCATGTGATTAATAAATACAATGAAATGTCCTTGAATTATGTAGGGTTTCTTTTGATTGATGAAAAAGCAGTTTCTAAGTATTGCAGCAATACATTTATAGGAAATTTCTTAATTGTATAATTTTCCATGAATTTTTCCAATGAAATGCAAATGAAATTCTATTGAATAGAAATTAATTAGTAAATTTGTGCTGTTGTGTCTAAAAATATTTTTAAATAAGATTGACAAACTGATGAAAATTAATTTTTGAAACATCATGGGGATTTTATCTTATTGATAAAAAATAAGTCTCAAAATCTAATAACATGTGTGTCAATAGGATTAAAAGTCTTTAATTCTCAAACTTCTCTAATGAAAGAGAACATTTAGGCAAGGGGGACATGTACATATAACAGTATTTACCTTATGCAAAATGTTTTCACAGATTCTGTGATCTTCTTTCCACTGATGTGTTTCTAGATAAGAGATCAAGAAAAACAGATTCATCACAGAAGTAAAATCTTCAAAATGATACAAAATTTTGATGGAATTGGTTCATATATTTAGAATGACCTCCTCACATCCCTTTAAAGGTTACACAAAAAGGCTAACAACATTTCAGTTTTTTATGGTTGTACACATTTTCTTGTTATCTATGTACATAAAAGAAAGAAAAACCACTTATACTTCTTGTCTACAATACAATAAAATTCTATGCATCACATTTCTTTTTAACTATAAGAACAAACCGCTAAAATCCGCATAATCCCCACATATTTTATTGCAATGCTTCTAAATCCCATTGCTGATCCTCCTTCATATTGTATTTATTTATAACTTTTGCTAACATGTATGAAGACTTCTTTTCCTTTTTTTTTTTTCACTTTTTCTGCTTCACTATTCTTTGCTAAGTTTTCTGTTTTTGATTTCATATTGCTTTTCCTTTGTACAATTTTCTTTTTTAATAAAAAAAAAAAAAATTTCTTTTCCTTAGTCGCAGCTTTGTCACTACTTGTGCTCCTTACATCTCAATCTCTGAACAATCTAAACCAACTTTTACAATACTTGTTTTTATTTGGGTCTCACAAACATGAAATTTTAGTTTCGTTGATTTGTTAGTTCACTTCTTCGTCCTTTCGTTTGTTCGTTCGTTTGCTCTGGTTTATTTGTTTATTTAAGCTGCGGGCAAACAATGTGGGTCTTTTGGTTTAGAAAAAAAGGTACTTCTTCATTGTTGTGTTTTATTGTTTGTTTGTTATTGTTGTCTATTGCATGCAAACTTAATTAAGTCATACCACAATATTTATTTCAACTTCTCTATCTTCATCTTTTCCATCCCCATCACATACCTTTGCTGAAAGCAAAAAAAAAAAAAAATGTTGTTGCTTACCCTTTTACACCTTGGTTAGTCTTGAGTTTTTATAACTTTGTTTAAAAGTTTTGTGTTGGTCAAGTGTAGCAGGAAAACAAAAAGAAGAGTTGAGAACTGTCAGACTCGAGTCAAGAAGAGTACAAGGTTAAGTATAAACTTTTGAAAATAGTAGACAACAGAGAAATGAGGTCAAAACAGTTGAAAATACTTGTATACTTAAAGCACAAGTGTAGAAAAATGGCGAAGGGAAAGAAAGAGGAAAATAATTTAATACAAGTAAACATAATAAAAATGAAAAGGTTATCTTGAAACATAGAATATATATTGTATTGTATATAATTTGTTTATTCTACCCTATGTCTGGCAGATTAAAATCACAAATGCATGGCAAAGAAACAATCTCATAATTGAATAATCACAGTAGACTTTGGGGCATATTTTAAACCTGCCTCCTGGCCGCATCTGTCTGTCTGAAAGCGATAAACTCAAAAACTACCAAACATATTTTCATACTGGTTTCAGCAATGGATGGGGTGATTCATGAGAAAGGGTATGGGTACATGATTCATTAAAGTTTTGTCTAAATTGGCTGAAATATGATGATTGAAAATGTCAGAAAAAATAGTACGGTGAACTGTGTTAACCACATACCAAAGGTGTCAATAATGTTTTAGACAGCAGAAAATAGTATAGCTGATAATACAGTGCGATGTGGGCGGTGTACAGTTGACTGCTTTAATTTTAGTCCTTCATCGGGAATTACATCAACATTACAGCGCATGCAGCACCCTTCTAGAAGGTTTTTATCCCAAACGAATGGTATTTGTAGAAATAAAGCTTAGGATTCTCACTAGTATACTCTGGTACTACTGTAAGAAACCTTGGATATCTTGAACTTTCCTTCATCTTACAACCGAAACAGTGGCATAACAATTTATCTTTCAGCTTGTAGTGTACATTATTCTTGATTTTATTATCTGACTGCATGCGGGGATTTAAAGAAAATCCTTATTGTCCATGAATAAATAATAATAAAAAAAAATTCACAAAATCTTCCATATTTGATAGACAGAATTTAATATGTCATGAGTTTATTTTACAACACTCTCACTCCTTCCTCCCTCAAATTTCTTATATGATTTGATTTGTGTTCTTTTCGGATTTATCTACTGTGTGAGTGGTCTTAGTTGAAACTATTAAGCCCTTGGGAAAATCACTTTTTGTTATGGGTTTTGTTTGCTCATATTTTTTTTTTTTTTCATGTTTTTATATCAAATGAAAACTTAAATCTCTAGCGTGATTTTCTTTTGTTTTTCTTTTCTTTTTTATTTTTAAAAGATATAAAAGAAAAATCCATACTTTGCTCATATCACATACCATACAGGAAGTAAGATACATAGAATGGGATAGAAGAGAATGGCCAAGTAAGAGAGTAGTAAGTAAGCTTAACGAATTGTTGTTTGGTCTAGCAGCGATTGTGAGTGCATGTATCTATCTATCTATGTACATACATATTGTGAATTCCCAAAACGATGCTAAAAACAAAAAACAAATATAGAAAAATTGCAAACAAAATCGAGAAAACAAAAACCTATTTCCACATATTTTCATGCTTCGTTAAACATTCTGTACAAAAGAGGAAGAAAACAAGCTTTAAACTTAAATTGCAAACAAAAAAAAAAAAACAGTAAATGCAAAAAAAAATAAAATCAAAATTATATAGAGAGACTTTCGATTATATTTAGAATCTTTATGCAATATGACATGGTGATAGACACAGATACATACACTTATACATACATATAGAGTAGTGAAGCTGTAGTTTTTATTATTGTTTGTAGATAAATTCCCTAAGAGGCAGTGACTGACGATGACGACATACATTCCCACACATATGAACTGTAACAGACTAGAGAGGAACATCGAATGAATATATGCCAAAATAACTGAATGAAATTCTGATGACGAGCATATGAATTTTTATGTATTTTTTTTTTTTTTTTTGTATTCTCTTCGATATCCATTGTTTCCTATTGTTTTTCCTTCCAAAAAGAAAAACACAACAGAAAATACAAAAAAATTAAATCGAAACTGAAATTGATGATGCTGCTAGATGAGAGATTTTTGTTTTTTTTTCTTCTAATGGTCTCTCTGAGGCATTGGACTACAGTTGTGGCTAATAAACTAGTCAATGAAATCTTTATCAAACATAGAATAAAAGTAACATGTCCCACCAAAGCCCCGATTTATTATGTGGTCTTCTTAAGAGACACATTGAAAATTAATAGGCTAAAGTTTCGTCAATCAATTGAACTAAGTGTGTGTAAAACTCCTTTTACTAAAAAAAGAGATCATCTAGAGCACATATTTTGCCATGTACCCTCTGGTATCATATCAAACACATTAGTGCCTCCTAGTTAGATGTCTGCAGGAAATATAATCGAGAGCAGGACACGCCGATACACATTCTGTGCGATTGGCAAAAGAATTTTTCTTCATTCGGTCTTGTGACCTTAGCAAACGAAGAAATATGGAACTCTACCTGGAAACCTAAGTTTTTAAGCTTTGTGAGAAAAGAGTCTGTAATTTTTTGCGCCCATTTATTTTCAACTGGAGTGTACATGCGCCCATTCAAAGCAATGCATACAAATTAAGCCTAAATACTATTGTACATTCAACTTCCACTATTCAATTAGATTTGCAAGACAAAACAAGCAATTTTATAGCATTTAGAAACAAATAACCGATTTAGATATTTTCATTCTTTGCCCTCAAGTTTTATAGTTAAATTTGTTACATTGTATTTTATGAATTTACCAAGTATAAGAATTGTTTTCTTTGTAAATAATCATAAATTATTTAACATTATCATTTTCTTTATTTCTTGTTTCAGGTTCAATTATGTTTCATGTGCGGCGGCGACCCGCGGATTCACAGCCACGGCGACGCAAGAAAAAACCGTTGGGCGCTGCAAACGGAACCAACAGCTTGACGAGCGATCGCGAGGGTCCCGTACTTGTCGAGGTCACGCACAGTGGCGATGGTGGCCGACGTATTAAACTGGGCAGTGATCCCGTCGAGGTAGGCTCAGCAAATACCAATTGCTTACAATTATTTGGGCCATCGATACAACCACGCCATTGTCTCATCTCGCTGTTGGAGGGCGTTTGTACAGTGACACCATTGCATACGGATGCCTTGACATTTGTAAATGGACATCATATCACGCAACCGACAATTTTACATGTGAGTACATACATGGTTAAATGGTTCTTTCATTCATTTTGATTGATTGAAATTTGAAAAGTCCAGAACGAAATGAAATGACATAACAGTTTTCACAGTTTACATGAAACTACTACAATACGAAATGACCTTTGCATGTCAATCGTTGTCTTGGTCTTTGTGTTATTGTGTTAAACCCAACAAATATTTGAATATTGGTTGGTTGTGTTTAATTATGTATTTATGACATTTTGATATCGCAACACTTAATAATATTCTACTTATACTGTACTTAACACACATACATACATACGTCAATCTACTCGTTCGTTTTAAAGAAATTATGTAATTTAAATGTAAAATTGTATTGTATAATCAAAATAAATATACATACATATGTGTTATATATATACATATATAACAAAATAAATATATATGTATATTTAAACAAAAGTGTTTCTAAAGTCCTTTTCGCATTATAACTAAATAACAGCAACACAACACTTAAAATTAGAATTCTTAATTGCCCCGAAATGTCTTTTGTTGTTATAACTTCTTGACAGCTGCTTAATTTCTTAAGTAAAATGCGGTAGATACATATATCATTCACCCATCCAACCCCTAAATGTGTGAGATGGGCGATAGGGAAAAACTTACGTGCAAAACTTTTCACATTAAATTCAATTATATTAATTGCTTTGCACGTGTAAATGCAATTAAAATTGTGAAATGTTAAATGAATTAAATATTAAATGGAAAGGAACTTTGATATACAGTAGTTTAAAGTACAACACCACTACACCACAGAGACCAAAGATATATTATTTTAAACTAACTGATTGTTTCTAGTTGTCAAAGAATGAAAATCAATTGATATAGAGACACACGGGAGATCTATCACAAACATATTTATAGTTTATCAGCTTCATTTGGCTATGTACCACATAGTATCTTATTGTCTTACATAGATAATAGATAATAATTCGAGAGCAGAGTTCTCCGATTACTGAAAGAGTTCCATTATCCTTTAAGCTTTAGCTTTTTCTTATATATTGCAAAAGTCATGTCGATTTTTTCGTATAATAATAAGTGATGGTCATTTGAAAGGTTTGAGTCTCAACTACTATTCATAAGAAATTGCAAGTGCGGGAAAGATGCAATAAATGAACGCGAATGTTAGCGCTGATTTATAAATTAAATTAGATTAAAGATGGAGAACACAATGGCCTGGCTTTGGAGGCTGATGAAGACCAAATCAAGGCAATGTTTGATGAAAACCACCATTATTCAACACAAAAGATTTCAGAAATGCTTAACGTATTACGTACAATAGTGGAGAGGCACCTTTAAAAACTTGGATATGTAAACAAAGGCAATATTTGGATTTCGCATAAGTTAAAGAAAATTCACCTTACTAAGCGCATCAGTGTTAGCTATTCAGTGCTCTAAATTAACGAAAATGTACCGTTTTTGAAGTGAATCATAACGGGCGATGAAAAATTGGCTCTTTACAATAACAAGGAACTACTTCTAACCACAGCAAAGGCCGATATTCACCAGGCGAAAGTGAGTGAGTGGAATTGGACAAACTATCAATTCGGATATATTGTCCGAACTGAACAATGCAAACAAAAAGAAGCACATCGGACTAGCCAATCGAAAAGGTGTCATCTTCAACGATGACAACGCATGACCACATACATCTTTAGTCATTCGACAAAAATTATTGGAGCTGAATTGGGAAATAGTATAGTCCCGACATTGCTATTCAGATTACCATTTGTTTCGCTCTATTCAAAACTCTTTGAATGGTAACACATTCCATTCTGATGAGGCTGTCACAAATCATTTCTCACTTCCCCCATAAGGATCAGAAGCTCTGCGAGGACGGAATTAAACTACCTGAAATATGGACAAAAAGTGGTGAAACAAAATGACCAATATATAATCGAATAAATACTTGATCTGCATGTAATAAATCAAATCAACATGAATTTTGCACAAACACAATATCTGTTCAATTTAATTTGATTGAGAGCTTGTAAAGTAGACAAAATATTGTGCAATGAATACAATATTTACACAATAATTGCACAATTCAATATAAATATCCCTTAAAATTATAATTTCTTTATCTAAGTTATACTTATGTACCTAAACATTTCATCAAAGTTACAAAAGACTAAAGCCTAAATAATACCTAAAGGCAATGTACTATTCTTTCAACCTAAAAAGGACTTAACTTGTAGGAATTTGTTGTATTAGATTTCGTAATTGAAACTCTCTATTTATTTGTCTCTCTTTATTGTAAATTGAACAAAGACTTATGTATGTATGGTATACATGTACTACCAGTATATAAACTGGCTCTTATCTCTCTCTCTTATTTATTTCAATCTTATATTATACTTGTATATTTGCTGATCAATCAAACTCACAAAAAATAAACTGTGATTTATCATGCGTGTGCAGAACTTCTTTTATGTACAAAAGGCAAACCAAAAAAAAAAAAAAAAAATTCTCATACATTTGCAAAGAACAGAAAAGAGAGAAGGAGGTTGGTTCCCCTAGTTTGCTTCTGCAAAAGAATTTGTCATCTTTCCGGTTGATGAATTTGAGACTACAAATAAATAAACAAATATAACTTATCATCATTTGTATATCAGTGCATGCATATGTGTTTTTGTATCTTTGTATCTAAGCGCCAAATAAGATAAATTGGTTGCGTAATATACCATACATAATCATATGAGGAAGTCTTTTCTTCTTGCTGATATTCATTTGATGAAATTTTCACAAACTAATTTAATAATGAATTTAGTTCAATGGGTTGTGTTTTGATTTTTTGGCAAAACAAAAAAAAAAAAAAGAAAAAACATAAACTCACTTATGTTTCGGATCACTGAACTTTCAGAACAAAAAATGCACTAAACAACATATACAAATTGATTGATTCCATAGGAAAAGAAGCGTATCTTGAAACATGTATGTGAGTACATAGTTTTAAATTGCTGTAAACTGAATGTATTTCATGCGTGTAAATGAAATGAAAATAATAAATACAATTAAATTAATTTCTGCGTGTATACGCAAATTTTTGTTTTTATAATTAAATGCAGAACAATAAGAAAAACAAAAATACAAAACAAACAAAAAGAGGCGCCGCATATAAAATTAAAAAATAAAATAAATCAATAAAAGAAAAAACTAATCAGTTAAAGAAGAGTTTGTTTGTTCTACTGAAAGAAGGGGCGTCGTCATCAAGTGGACCAACAATCAATACTCATCGATGCTCAATTCTCGGTCGATTTGTCGGTCCGACAGTCTGTAAGTCCAAAATCAAATCGAGCAGCAGCCAAGCCGCGATTTCTCAGTCAAGCTGAGATGACACTTTAGTTCACTCACTCATTGACAACGATTTCGAAACGCCCCAAATTATAAAAAAATATTGTATATTTCTCAGTATAAATCGTGCATTCATTCCGACGAGATTGTGGTGTTGTGTTGTGCTTTATTTTTCTTTGGCGGTTTTTCACTTCTCACATTGCATTGAAGAGGGAGAAATTTTTGATGTAATTGAATAATTTTATTAAACAGAATTCATAATTTCTTTTTAATTGCATTGAAAAAATGAGTGTTAAATTTAAATGAAATTAAAAATAATAATTAAATGAAAATTGTGCTGCTTTTCCCTAGAACGGTTCTGTGGTCATGTTTGGACGTGTTGCTTCTTATCGTTTTGTGGATTCACCAACTGACGGACGTTATAATTTGGCATTGTCACAATCTCAATTGGATTCAGCATGTTTATATGAAAGGTGAGTGAGTGTTGAATACTTGGTGTAATTCAATTCAAAGCTAAATCTTTATTAGTTTTTTTTCCTTCTTTTACTAAATGTGTTTAAGTCGCTTTAAATGTTTTTATTATTTTTTGTGTAATTTTCAATGTTTTGTTTTGATGTGTTAAATTATTGATGTTGTAATTTATTTATTTGTTTTTATTTTAAATTTCTAAAAGAAATAAAGTGTACAAAGATTTTTTTTTTATAAGTGAAAAGTATTTAAAGACCCTGTAAAGTCAAGTGTTTCCATAAAATTTACAATATGCGAGCATCAAATCTCTTAAAGTTTAATGGAAACATCAAATAATAAACTCATATCTACCTTAAAGTCAATTTAAGCTCAATTTATTTATTATCTGATAAGATGAGCATATGACATAATTGATGTTTGTTCAATGGACTCATTCAGAAAATATAATGTATTTTTTTATTTTAATTTATTTGGAAGATGATTGCAAATAACAAATTTATGTAGTTCTAAGAGAGAAAGCAAAAGTGCCAAGATATACACATAATGAACGGTAATCAATACAAAGTGGCAATGTGTTGATTATTCATATCACATGGCAAGAAGTCTGGATAAAATCTTGATAAGAAGGAAAAATTAGAAGGCATCACTAGCAACTGGATAAAAATAGTTCAAGAATGAGATTAATGGAGTCTTATAGACTCAATTGTCTTCATGATGATGACAAAAAAAAAAAACCCCCAGAAGTTCATACTCAGTTATTTTTGATTTTTAATTTAGAATTTACAAAAAAAAATATAAAAATAAATAAAATACAATATTTTTAGACTACTTTACCTAATCCTAAATGAGTTGAATATTCAAAAAACTTTTCAATATAATTCTACACTTATTCTTTGGAGTTTTAGAGTTTCAAACTTGTCTCGATGATCAACTTTTTTTACTTCTTAAAATGATATAATGCTCCCAGTCTAGTTTAATGCAATGATGCTACTTATTTTTCAAAGAACCTTATTTTTTCTTACTACAAAGAAACTAAAGCTCATTTGTTGTGAGGCGAAACTTTAAACCTTACAAGAAAAAGGATACTTGATTAAGTGTTTTTGTTATATGAAACCTCTTTGTACATTAAAAAAAAAAATAGATTAAAATACAAAACAACAATAAAAATTCCCTATACTCAATCATTTAAGTCACATTACATATCATTTAAAGACATTTAAAAATTTATAGTAAAAATTTATTTCCTCCATTTTTTTCATAAAATTATTTTCTTTTTTTATTTCATTAATTTTATGTTCGTTATGTGTTGTTGTTTCTTTTACTTTTTTCCATGTGTTTTCTTTTAAAACATTAATCCCGCGCACATATACACACATACACTTACACATGCCTATCAATCCATGTTCACACAAACAAATAAACATACATATAACACCGCCTTGATAATAAACTACCAAACCTCAACAACATAAACCAACCAACAACTTAACAACAATAAACAACCAACGACAATATCAAAATCAACTCAACTCAACTCAAAAATCCAGTCGGTCACCAACATCACCCGGCTCCTGGAATGATGAGGACGGCGCCTTAAGTTCAGTAAGTAAAAAATAATAAAATAAAAATAGAAAAAATGGAAGAAATCTTTTTAATCCTTCTTTCTTTTGACATTCATTAGACTCACAAAAGTGAATATGAACATCAGCAGCAGCATCATCACCATGGCAACAGCAACAACACAACTAATAGTAATTTGGGTGTTGGTGGTTTATTAAGTTCAACGGGTGTGGCATCAACATCGTCATCGGAACACATCTTACGTGATGTAGTCGATAGCAAACATGGTCATGAACTTGGTGGTGGCAGTGCAGGAGCAGGCGGAGGTAGTGGTGGTTATGATGGTCAAAGCATTGAAGGTAATCTGGAGAATGAAACAAAGTCGATATCAAGTCTAAAGTCAGGCGGTTCAAATAGTCAAGAGCGGTAAGTATTAGGAAAGAAGAAATTTTTAATGAAAAACAAACATTGATGAAAAATTAATAAAAAAAACTTTGAAAATTAATAAAAAAAAAATAATAATAATAATACTAATAATAAATTAATTATTAAATCTTTGAAATTGATAAATTTTCTCTAAACTACACAAATTTTTTAACAGCTTGCAACGGGCTCACAAAATTCACACAAAAACACACTCGTACACATAATAATCATTACACACAAACCAAATTCAATTCGTGAAGTTTTCAATTTTTAATCATAAATATCATTTTGTGTTTAATCCTCAAATCAAACAATTTTCTATATGTTTTTTTTTTGTTGAGTATTTAAATTTCATATATTTTTTCAATTATTTTAATTGTTACAAATTTTTTATTTGTGTGCTAAATATATATATATATATATATAGATATATATTTTTTTTTCTTAAATTAATGTGCGCTCTTTGATTGGAATTTATATTCTATATTATTCTAATAATAAAAATAAAATATTTTTTATATTCATAGATCTCCAAAAATGCCTGGTGGTAGTGGCATTGTTGGTGGCATTGGCTCAGAGAACCAAGGTCAAGAACCCATATTACCCGCCGTACTTGAATTTCCCGAAACCCATCAGGAACTCTTTCTTCGACACATCATCAGTGAATTGGATGTAAATGCACCACATTTTAAATTGGCTCCAGTTTATTCACTTTATTTGTGTGCCAGGTTTGTACTTAACTGTATAGAGATACTTAAATCCTTAAACCTCCTTAAGTCAATTTCAAGTTGACTGAGTTCTAAGTATATACTTTTGTACTATTCTGTTGAATGAGAAAATTAAATTATGCTACTTTTGCTACTTTTAGCGCTGCATAAATTTTGCTGTGGCGCTTCTTTTATTATCTTTTAGTCTTGTTATAATTTATTAACTTTTGCGTTTGCTCTTATGGCGGCATGTCGTAAATATTTAACATACTCGTACATACATATTTTTGTTGCTTTTATATATCATTGCATTATTTTTGTGTTGATGTTGTTTTGTTATTTTTGCATTTGCTATTCCTCCAGTTGAGCTTCCTTCTAACTTACCCACTGAGTTGCTCTATGATGCTATGCATATTTTAGCTAGAAGCAAAACATTTGTTTTTCTTTCTTTTTTTTTTTCTTTAGAATTTATTATTATTTTTCTTTTTTGCTTACTAAAATTTTCAAATAAATTTAGAGTTATGAGTATGGAAAGCAAAGCAAGTAGTATAAATTCTTTAACAATTCAGAAATATGTTGTCGCTCTAAGAATATTAAAGAATTTTCTTGGTCTTCTTTTCACAGAAACTTTATAGTTTTTTATTGTTTCGATTTTAAATGTTTGCAAAACATTAAATTTTCTATACATATAATTTATGAATTTGAATTTGGCGTTTGTATTGTAGGAAGATTGCTAGAAAATATTTTTTTTTTTGAAATAGTCATTATTTGCTATTGTCGTCAGCGAATTTTATGTTATGCTACAATCACTTAAGCGAGTGTGAATGAATTGAACACTCATCCCGGATGCGAAATGGAAGGTCTAGGGGATGTTGCCTTTTCAGGCATTACGTTTGCCTGCCGTTGTCTTGGTTGCCAGGTGATTGATATGGGCATCCAACTTAATCAAGTATCAGATGCTGTATTTCACGATTTCTCCTTTTATCGTTGGGATGTGCAAATCTCGGTGGATAAATGATTTCCTTCTGAAACCTCAGAAGGATTTCTACCTTTGCGTTTGCTCCGGTGCCCAAAAGCTGTATACCATAAGTCCATACCTTATACATAACAGCTTATTTCGCAGGTTCAGCTTCGAGTTTATACTCAGGAACCAACTCATTCTTCGAAATTTCAGGTCCAACTGCTTTCATTTGGTCATAGTGTGAGGTTTTTAGGTGAGACGCCTGTCCAGTGTCAGTTTCAGGTACTTGACATTGTCGTTGTTTGGAATGACATCACCGTTGATGAAAACGGCAGGGTGTGTGTACAGGTTCAAGGTGAATGTCACTTGCAGGAAAGCATAAGCAATCACTCACTTACAGGGCAGTGTCATCCGCATATGTTGCTATTAAAAGTTATTCGTGCCTCAAGATGCTAGAAAATATGATTCAAATTTATAAAAATATGTCCTATAAGAAGTGAATAGATTCTATTGTAGTTTTACTGATATTAAATTAAACAACAATTCCGAGATTTCATCAGAGAAATTATACATTATTTGTTAGGAATATTTTAATCAATAATAACTAAACGCATAACTATATTTAGTCTCTTACTAGATTATTGAAAAACATGTGAAAGAACAAAAAAATTTAAAAAAAGAATTCCTGTTTTTCTTACAATCAATTCAGTTATTAATCATTTATTTAATTTAAAATATGTTAATTTGTAGCTTCAATTTTTAGAATTGAAAAATACTTTTACTGTGTTTTTACTTGAACTTGTAAAATAGAAAATATTGATGCTTTAGAATTTGAAGCAAAGTCATTAAAGCCATGATTATCAACTTAGTTTTTATGCAAACTACATAAATTGTTAGACAAAATCATTTGTGACTTAATTATTTATGAACGAAATACTACAAAACCAGAAATCAGTAAACATATTTACTCTTTCATTATGCATGATGATGATGATGATGATGATTCTTATGCAGACAAGAATTGATGCCAACGGCGTACAGAGATTCATTAAAACAAAACAAGGAAACATTTATTGATTTAAATCAAATATTCAAAATACACAAACAAACAAATAAACTTGCAAACAAGGAACATTAAAATAATAACAGATAAATAGCGACGTAGGCAGAGACAGAGACTGTGAGGCAGAATGGAAAAAGATAAATAAATAGGAGAATTTTGTGCCAAGTCAGTTTCCGCGAAAGGAAACGCACGCAAATCATAAAATCAACAATTCATTATCAATTATGAAGATTTATCTTGGCTATCGTTCGTTTTGACTTAATTTTTGTTTTATTTTCCTGTCCATTAATATTAATGTAAAAATATTGAACAATAAATAATAGACAGAAAGTTGGAAATTTCTGAAAGCAAAATAAATCAAGAGATTTTATTAAGTTTTTAATTTTTTTCAGGATTTTAATTGTAATTTCTTAAAGATTTTAAATTAATTTATATATATTTTTAAAAAAAAATTTCAGATATCGCGCCTCAACCCATTACCGTCCAGAATTGCAACCCACAGAACGTGCACACAAATTAACCATATTCCTGCATCATGTGGCCAATCTAATCTATACAGTTGTCCAAGAACAATACTCAGATCCACGGATTTTAGCTTTTTGGATGGCAAATAGTTCAGAGTTTTTGCATTTTCTTAAATCGGATCGTCATATAAGCGCTTTCAGTGTCCAAGCCCAAGAAGTTCTAGCAGAGAGTGTCCAAACAGCATTTCGTAATTTGGTGAATTGTTTCCGCCTGGAACTCTCACAGACTCTCAATCAATTTCTATCGGAAACTATTGATCATGACTCGGCAGCGGGCCTAGTACTCACTGTATTGGGTTCAGCTATGGCATTACTAAGACGTTGTCGTGTCAATGCTGCTTTAACGATACAATTGTTTTCACAATTGTTTCATTATATCAATGTGATCTGCTTTAATACGGTGAGCTAATGAGAAACTAAAACACAAAAAGTTTGTTGAACATTTATTTTATTTAATTATATTTTTTATATTATATTTATTTCTTACTTGTACTGAATTGGACAGTTGTTGGATTAGTTGTAAACTTATAAGCTTTGAAAACTTTATAAAAGATCAACCCCAGTTTTGTTTAAAAATTTCTACATATTTTATATTCACCAAATTATGTGGACTTAATCAATTTGATTTGTTAAATACTTTTTTATCAGAAATGTTCTTTAAATCGATGATAACATTTCTTTTTCATATATTGTTTTGCATACACCAGTCTCATTCTAATGAAAGGTCTTTTGTAATCAATAGATTGATCTTTTATTATTTGGATAATCTATAATATAAAGTTTCTATCCAAATAGACCTTGAGCTTCCTTCATTTCTATCATAATTTCAAACATTTTATTTCATTTTCGCAATCTATATAATTTGTTTTAAATTTCTTCTCCTAGATTGTCGCAAATTCCCACATGTGTACTGTGGAATGGGGTAAAGTAATGACAGAACGTTTACAATTGCTGGAATTATGGGCTGAACGTCAAGGCTTGGAATTGGCAGCCGATTGTCATTTGGCTAAGATCAATCAATGTGCACAGTTTTTGCAAGCTCCCAAAACTTCAGTTGAGGAAATCCAACAATTGGCTTGTTCCTGCTTCCGTTTGAATTCCCTACAAATGGCTGCATTGTTGCAACAAGAAAAGATACCACGTAATCTAGTGGATACTGCCATACGTATGGCTGAATCTGTGGCCGACGAACTGACAAGGGCCGATGGTCGTGAAGTGCGTTTAGAGGAGTCACCAGAATTGCATTTGGCATTGTTATTGCCCGATGATGGTTTCAGTTGTGATGTTGTTCGTGGCATACCAACGGGTCTAGTGGATTTCCTGAATCCATTGCAACAGCAAGGCATGTGTCGTTTAGCAGCACAGCCAACATCAATTGGTTTATGGACTGTGTATATGCATCAATTTAATGTAAGTGTTGATTAAGTGAATCTACTTGAATTTTCTTTAATTTTTCTTCTCAAATGTAGGCACGTTCTTCGAGCGCCATGTCCAATAAGTTGCCACAACCGGAGGTGCAGATGATCAAGTTGCATAAGAACTCAAATGGCATGGGTTTGTCAATTGTTGCTGCCAAGGGAGCAGGGCAAGAACGTTTAGGCATTTATATTAAGAGTGTTGTGCCTGGTGGAGCTGCAGATGCTGATGGTCGTTTACAGGCAGGTGATCAATTGTTGCGTGTTGATGGCCAAAGTTTGATTGGCATAACACAAGAGCGGTAAGTTAACAGAAATAAAAGGAATTGTTCAAGATTTTCAATTAGATATTATAAATTTATAGGGCTGCTGACTATTTAGTGCGCACGGGACCAGTAGTCACTTTAGAGGTGGCCAAACAAGGTGCAATCTATCATGGTCTAGCAACTTTGCTACAACAACCCAGTCCGGTTATACAACGTGGTGAGTAGAATGCTCACACTCACACACTCTCAAGCAAACATATAGAAACAGAAACATATTCCATATATATATATAAACAAACACACACACACATATATACACACACACTTTTACTGGTGCTGGTTATGACACTGGACGCCCTCTTCAGCGTCTGTGATTTGATTGATATTTAATTCATTTGAACGTAACATAAAAACAACAAACACCACTAATCCAATCCGATCGATCAACACACGAAATATTAACACAAATTGTATATCGCTCTATCTCAAATACCTAAGAACTGTAAACTTGTAACAAAAGCTAATCCTTAATTAATGAAATTATCCTTTCACATGCTGCCAAATATTTTTGTTGCTAAAAATATCAAAATCAAATCAAAACTCTGTGAAACAAAACCAAACGTAAACTAATCGTAATAAAACGTGTAATGCAAATTAAAGCAGACGAAGCATTTTATCAAGATAATCAATTTCAACAACAACGTCGACACTCCTCCTATCAATTGAACAATCGTTATTTTGCCGTTTCCGATGATAGCCTCAATCGTAGTCGCCGTGAATCCTTTGCTTGCATGCGTGCCACATCGCCACCCGTGCGTCGCCTGAGCGCTTCTTGTTTGCAAGAAGAACTTTGTGCTCAGGGTCATCAATTGCATATAGATCCACGGTATCGTGATACCAGACCCATAGCGCGTTCCGCTAGCAGTCTTTACCTTTCGAATGATCAAAATCTTGCCAATACTTTCTATGTACCCAGTCCTGTGCGACGACGTGCCAATAGCACATGCAATACAAATGTTAATTATACGCCACCGCCATCGATTTACATTGAAGAATATACAGATCCTGTACCAGTTGAAGCTGCAGCAGACAAAGCTACTTCCACTGAATCGTTTACTAATTTCTCGTATAATGAGGCGCATCAACCACTCAATGAAGATGGCATTGCTTCAGTTGCAGACTCCGATGAGATACCATTCATTGATGATGGCTCACCGACAGAGGAAGAAGCTTGTGCTGCCTATGTGCCCCCAAATGTCCAACAACAGCAAAGTAAAGAGAGTCTTTTTCTGCAGCAAACATATCAAAAACCCACCAGTAGCATAATGTTGAGTTCAGCCTCAATATCGCAAGCGAAACGCAATTCCGTAGGTGGCTATCGTAAAACGGTCAGTTTTGATCTTGAAGAGACACAACAATCATCACCACCTGATAACCAGAACAACGATGGCAGCAACCCCAGTATTTTACCCAGTGGTAGTAGTGGTAGTGGTAGTTGCGCTAGTGGTAGTATAGCAGCAGCCATAACTAATCGTAAATATCATACCCATGATGCCATTAGTAATTATTGCAACAATAGCAGTAATCGCTCATCAACCGAATCACTTGATCGCGAACGCATGCCGCTAATACAAAAGATAAGACGCGAACTCAATTCGAAACGTTCGACACACTCAATAAGTGACACTGGTGCTGGCTATAATTCTGGTGGTTCCGGTTCGAATAGTAATCGTTCATCATCGGAGTCTATAGAGAAAATGCCCTTACTGGGTATAATGACGAGGCCTCGCCGTGAATTGAATGCCAACCGGGCCACATCAGCTGGTGGTTTAAATGGACCCAAAAGGTCAAATGTGTTGTCCAACAACGCACTTGTACATAATTCAAATTGCACTGTTGTGTCGTCTGCTTATTCCACAGTCACATCAACCACACCCATGCCCATGCAGCCGCCGCCGCCTACAACCGCAAATACCATTGTTACTATTAAAGTTCCTAATCTTTATGAAATTGAAAGTTCCTCCTCACTAACTGTACATAGCAAAAAATATAATTGTTCCACAACAACGACAACAACAACAGCCCGACGTGCATCCTCGCATGCAAATATACATTTTCCGGCAACCACTAATGATACTCGAACCACCGCAACCATTAAAAAACAAACCAAGCAACCTAAACATGAAACAACTGAAGATTTAGAATCTGATGCAAGTGATGCTGCTGCTCATGTTAAACCCCATAGTTTCTTAAAATCTCTTGGTGCTGGTAAAGTACATGAAATGGTCAGTTATTTTAATAAGCATAAAACCTTTGATCACCTACTGGTACCCCCCGGATTTGTTGGTAGTATGCAATCGAAACAACACTCTAAATCCACTTCGGAATTATTTGAAAAACCCCAACTGGGACCGCCAATGGAAAAAAAGAAACTGACACAACAAGAACAAAACGATATTTTAAAGCAATTAAAAGAATGGAGTATCTTTGGTTCAAATGGCAAAGATTATCAAATTAGTATAGATGACAAGAATAGAAATAGAAAATTAGATGAAGAAGAATTGCCCACTTGTAGTAACTCAATTAAACAACGAAATTCCGAATACAATTTCAATACCTCAGAAGCAACATCAAGAAAGTTTTCCTTATGCAACAACATCACTAACATGACTTGTGATTGTCCTTGTTGCAGCAATTGCAAAAATCTCCATAATAACAACAATCAACCATTTAACAAAAACATGGATTTATCAGCCACCACGACACCAACTACAGTGACAACGGCATGTGTTGTGGGTAATAGATTGCCCACCTTTAAGTGCTATGATAGTTGCCCGGGCTTACAAAGAGATTTAAAGTGTCGTCAGAGTGTTTTGTGTCAACGGAAGTCAAATACTGTACGACAAATTAAACGCAAGAAACATGGAAAGAAACAACAAGAACAGCAACAACGAAATCATGAAGGAGTAAAACAATACAAACAAGGGAGACATCATCAACATCGTCATCATCATCATAGTCGTCATCATCAACAAGAGCAAGATAAGCAACATGATACTGAAAAGCAAGAGCAACAGCAAGAGAAGCAACATTCAAAACATCATCAACATGGTCGTCATCACCATCATCAGCATCATCATCATTGCCATCATAAGCAGCAGCAGCCTCAATCTGCTGGGTCAACTAGCACAAGTGGTGGCCCGAAATTTCTATTATCACTTGCAACAAATGCTATTAATTCTGCCTCTACAAGCAAAACAACAACAACATCAACTTCATCAATGCAACAACAGCAACCCCATCATCATCAACAGGAGCAACAATCACATCAACAAAGAACCAGTTGTCCTTATTGTATAAGTTCAAGTACAACATCTATATCGTCGTCCTCTTCATCATCATCAAAATCAAATGGTTCGGATTCATCATCGGATTTGTCTTGTTCATCATCATGTTGTGACACATTAGTAAATTGTTCGGATTGTGATTGTAATTTACCAACAACATCAAATGCTGCTGCTGCTGCTACCCTAAGACATAATAAACAAAATGATGTTGTTGATGTTGATGTTGATGACAATGATGATAATATTGAAGTTATTGCCAGTGATGATAATGTTGCTGACAGTAGTGATGCTGCTGCAAATGCTGATGAAATGCTCTTCAACACCAAATTGAGATGACAACCTAATAATCATGATGCATCATCATCATCGAGGTTGTTCTTTTCGTGTTTTCTACTAGTTTAAATTGTACTTCAAATATGAAGTAAAGTAGAAAGAATTTCATTCTATGTTTTTGTTGCTTGTGTTTGTTAGTTGTTTCTGTTATGCTTTATTTGTTTTTGATTGTTTAAAAAATTTGTTTCCCCCATCTTTTGATTGAGTTTGTTTTTTTTTTTTGCATAAAATATCATAAACAATATAAAAAATTTCTTTTATTTTTCACTTTATAAAGAAAGAAAGAATATTATTATTATATTGTATTTGGCATGCTATAGATATTTCATTATTTATATCTTTAGGTTTAGTAGTAGAAACATTTAATTGAACAATTTTCTTTTCTACTTTAAACTTTATTCTATCTAAAAATTTGTTTTTGATAACAGATTCCTTAATAATGAAAAGTTGTTGATTTCAATTTGAAAACCTTCTTTTGTTGATTATACATTATTTGAAAATAAATAATTATAATTTTTTCAATTTAAGAATAATGAACAACCATAATTTCAATGATATTTTGGATACAAAAAATCTTGGTTCCACAAATCTTTTAAGAACAAACAAACAAACTGTTAAGGGACAAACCTAATTTCTCAATTTGAAAGCAAGAAGAAATTAAAGATAAAATTGTCATAACAATCAGAAATCTATTTCTTTAAGGACTGGCAATTTCAATTCCTTTTATCTGTCTAAGTATCTTCCTATCTTGCTATTTATTTTTAGGGTTTCGTACCCAAAGGGTACCAAATTAGACTTCGTTGTCCGTCCGTCTGTCCTCATGTCATATCTCATAAAACGTAACAGCTAGAGAGTTGAAATTTTCATAGAATGTGTATTACTATCCGGGCATCAGCAACAAATACTAAGAGCACAAGACACATTTTGGTTTGTATGGCAGCTATACGATCCAGTAATCCCACGATCTTGAAATTTGGACGGCTGGTGGTTATACATTAGAAATATATATTGTCGAAATTTCAGTTTGATCGGATTACTAGGGAGGATACCTCCCATACAAACCCCCATTAAAATTCAGGTTCTTATTCGAAAAACTTTTTTGTTTTTTGTTGTGTGCACATTTGTTGAAATCAGCCAAATCGGACCACTAGGGGAGTAGCTCCCATAGAAACTCAAATCTGATACGGAACCCTCCATGTACGAGCTGACTCGCACTTGGCCTTTTTATTATATAATTTTCCTATAAACAGTTCAATAACATAAAAATAAGAAAGCATTCTACAATTTGAAATGTTATAGATTTCACAAAAACTAACTAAATTGATTTGCCCATTTTCTTTATTATGATAATCAATGAAATGTCCATTTAATACAATATTATTTAGACTTTTCGAATTATTCATTCATTTACATCATTTCATTTTTATGTTACAAATTGAGTCTAATAGTACGTTATTTGTTTTTCTATAAAATTCATTTTAATGATGATGTCTTTTTTTTTTTTTTAATTTAAAATTAATGAAGTCTACAAATTTCCAGAAATATTATTATTATTCTATTCGAATTCCATTGAATTTGTTTATAACTTATGCAAACATTTTAGTGACCTTCCTTTCTAATTTAAATTTAATTTAAAAGATTTTAATATTTATAGTTTTTTGTATTGCTTATTTCTAATTTGAAATTTCATGGAAAAATTATCTTTTTGCTGCTGCTGCTGCTGCTGATGCTTTTCTTGTTGCTGACAGTTTTCATTTTATTTCTGGACAAAAAACACGACACAATAAAATGTCAACTACACATGTTTGGTTTTATGTTTGCTGTTCTCTTTGAACTTTTTACGGCTATCATCTGTCACACACTTTCACCATTCCTTAGTTCCTTGTGCATGCCTTTTATTTGTTTAGTTGTCTAATATAATATAATTTATAAAAGAGATAAAAGCAAAATAATTGAATAATCATTACGAGCTGCTCTTAATGTATTTTTCATTATTTTTCACTTTGCATAATGTGAAATTGTTTTACTAATTTTTTTGTGTTTGTTTTTTTTTTTTTTTTTCTATCTCTTTTTGGAAAATCATTTATATTTTCATGCACTCGCACAACAAATACAACACATCTACCTAACTATTCATTCAATCCACCATTACCATCACGACCCACCGCCAACTAACCTGAAACCCGAAAATGAAAACATCAACAACATAATACACATATATGCACAGGTAATCGACGCATGTCCGAGCGGGATTTAACACGTATGGGTACTGAGTCAAAATCGATTGGTGGCCTTAGTGGTCTTGTTGGTCATAATCTTCTCACAGCTAACAACAACAACAACAACAACAGTAATTTACCCAATAGCAAATCAGTGCCTGCATTGCACCATCATTTGGGATCTGGTACTATCTGTAAGTTGCATTCAATTGCATTTTCAATTTCAAATTTAATTTTATATTCCATTTGTAGTTTCTCTTTGATTTATTGTATTTTTCCCCTTCTAACCCACATATCCTTCCTCATTGCCATTGTACATTTCGCCAAATACTTGTATTATTTATTTTATTGTTTGCTGTAGTATTCAAGTCTCTTGTTGGATTTTACAATATTAATATTATATTTGTTTTTCTCTTTATTGTTTCGAATAGCCTTGACAAATTCCAAATCGCGTAGCACACACAGTTTACACAGCAACAACAATAGTGTTTTGAATAGCAGCAGCAACAACAACAACAATGAACAAGGATTCTATCAGAATTTAAGCGTCTACCGGGCACAAAATCAAAGTCAACCCATTTTAAATGAAAGGTGAGTTAGTAAGCGACCAGTTGACGTTGTTTTGATTAAAATATGCATACATAAGTACAATATTACAATAATTCTTTATGATGAATGAATGCACAGTGGTTAAAGGAAGGTGATTTTTTGGAATCATTTATACATTTATTATTATTATAGTCTCTTCAATTTTTTTAACATTTACACGTAAAAATTATCGAAAATTTCATCAAACTGAATTTCATTAAAATGAAGTAAACAAATTTGGCCATCCGATCAGTTCTCAATCTTCGTTTCTCGACTGACACTGAAACGGAGACTGAAATGACTGCTTAAAAGGCCCTTAATGAGTTACAATTTACAACTTCTATTAAAGACAAAAGAACGAATACATCTTAGTCAAATTATAATTTTGTTAATTTTTTTTTTCATTAGATTCTTTCAAGTGACAAAGAACAAGAAGGTACATTTATTTTATAAGAAAAGAGTAGGAAAAGACGGCATGAATTGTTTCAAAACAGAAATGTAAAAGGTGTCCACGACGAACTATTGATAAATCATCATTTTATTAAAAATGACACCAAATTTCAAGAATATTTTCAATTGATTCCTCATCTCTTTGCCAAAATACTCACTGCAATTGAAAATGATATTCGAATTGAGTCAACGCTACCAGAGACCAGTTAAACCAGAAAATCAAAACCACTGTGCAAATGCTTGCAAACATTTGAAGATGTGATTACACAAAACGTCGTTGTGCACTTTTTGTTTGAAAGACTCTTTCATCTTTAATCACATTAAAACTTTAATTTGCTCCAAAAATTATATAATATTGCATGCTTTAAATCATTTTGCTCTCTCTCTCTCTCTCTCTCTCTCTCTCCCTATCTCTCTCTGTTTACCATCCATGTTTTACATAGGATAACTTTACGTTTAAAAAAATTACTTTATGGTTTCATACCAATTAAACGTGAATATCAACTTTTAGAAATGGCAAATGTACGTGAGTAATTTGGGTTCTGGACCTGTGCATGTTTTCTATGCTAAATATTTCTTATTTTTGTTCTTATAACTCTCACACACACACAGAACACATACACTTTTGATATTCTCTATACACAAAAACACACAACACAACGTCACAAGAATAGAAAAGTTAAGTTTATTATAACTTGAGGGCACGTACACCTGAAAGTCATTAAGTAATAATTGTTGAAATTTAATATTAAGACCATAAATACGTGTGCCAAGAGGATGGAATTCTGTTTTATATTAAAAAACATAGGATACTTATAATGAACTGAAAGATAAAAGAAAGAAAGATTTTTAAATGTAATAAATATGATAGCAAATAAATGAGAAAGGAAATGAGATGAGTATGTAAATGGTTTATTAGAATGCGAGCTTAGGTAGGGGATGGCATTCAATACATGGACCTGCTCACTTAATAAGGATCTTTTACACCCTCACAATAGTTACAGTTTCAGTCCAATTTTCATTTTCATTGTAACAAAGAACTGAACTGACGGTAACAAGTGTGTCATGCCTGACGTCAGTTTTCTTGAAAATTTGACTCAGTGCTGCACATATACAACTATAGTTATGTTTTCGATTTCAATGACATTTATAAAAAAAAGTGAAAGCTGAAAGAATTGTGTAAAAGCAAACCTTTTTTCGAACTGAAATGAAACGAGACTCTAAACTGAAGACAGATATGGCCTTTTAAAGGGCCGTTTAAACCATTAAAGGCGCTTTGAGATACCAAAGACAAAGACGTTCTGTGCACTACGAAACACTGATCTAAGCAATCAATCATGGCTGCAATTTCAATTATTATAAATGAAGCTTTGAAATATCTATAAATAAGTTGTTCCTTCATTAAACTTTTCCTTATATTCCCAGAGAAATTTCTATCAGATTAAATTGAAGTTTACATTTGGGATTTATTTTAAAGTTGTTTGAAGTTTCTTGTACATGATATTTTGAATTTGAGGACTTAAAAATCCAGTTGATTTCTAGAACAGGGAGTTGGTATTCTCTGTACCCTCGCTTGTTGTTAATCTGGGTCCTTGAAAACAGTTACAGTTCGGAATCAACAAGAAATCGGAAGTTACATTCTTCTTCCAAAATCTTAGACATTCAAATGATTTATCACTCGTATTCTTTTCTCTCCATTTTCGTGTAGTTAGATAACAGAATGTGGTTCATATTTGACTCTTTAAACACCAAGCTTCAACATTTTTACTATTTATTCCTTTCTAAAGAAGTTTGCCCCTTTATTGATTCAATTTTCATCTAACAAGGTGCACTAAAAAATTGTGTCATTAAATTAAAGAAAATATTAACTAAAATATATAACAAAATAAATATTTGGAATCATAAATTTAACAATTGAATTTTTTTCCTTTTTATTTTACTTACTTTTTAGACCCCCGATGCCATCACATACCATAATGAGTTCATACAATGGAAATTCCCCTCACGGCGTCGTACAAAATCCAATACTATCGTCACAACCAGTAAATGGCCTGAATCAGCAGCAATATCTCCAGCAGCAACAAACCGTAGCCGGACAACAGCAACAACAACAACAACAACATCTACATCATGCATCTTTGAATTCAGCGGCGGCAACAAATTCAATACCACAACAACCAGTGAACTCTAATATGCCACCAACCCGTCCAGTATCCGCTTATTATCACAGCAACACAAGTGCAACAACATCAGCAACAATTGCAGGAGCCTCTAACAATAATTCACCATTGCTACAGCAACAACATCAAATGCATTTGCAGCAACAACAACAACAGCAATATCAACAACAGCATTTACACAATATAAGTGCAAGCAGCAGCAATTTGAATGGAGGTCTAACACTTCAACAACAACAGCAGCAACAACATTTGGCTCAAGTCCAACAACAACATGGCGCTTTGACCTTGGGTAATCGCACAAAGAGTCAGCAAAACTTCAATCGTGATCTGCAGAATCAACATTCATTGCGCATGCAACAAATGTTGGCGCCATCAATGCCAAACATTAGCAACATGTACCAACAGCAGCAACAGCAACAACAACAACAACAACAACAGCAGCAACAACAGCAAACATTACAACAACAGCAGCAAGCAATTGCGGCAAGTCAAAGCATGCAAAATGTTAATATGAGTGTAACAGATTATCCATATCAAAATGGAGGAGGAGTGGGAGGAGGTGCTGATTTGGGACTCTATCAGCAACATTCACCAGCAGCTGCTGCCCAAACACTGCGACGTAATGCTCGCTTTGAAGGTTATGGTGCAGAAGCCATGCAGCATTCACCCAATCAACAACAACAGCAGCAGCAGCAGCAGCAGCAACATCACTATCAGCAACAACAAACGAATTTCATTGCTTTGCCACCAAAACCCATGGGAAGCATGCAATCTCCTACGAAACAACAACAGCAACAACAATTGGTGGGGCCTCCAACAACAGCACCAAAACCACAAGCCCAGCAACAACGACTGCAACAGTATGGATTGCAACAACAATCATATATCTTGACACCGCCACAAACTTCAACAAGTCTACTCGAACACGATAAGCCTCCGCTACCACCAACAGCTACACATCCTTTGTATAAACCAGCCCCACCACAACTGATGCCAGGCGTCAATTATGTTGCCAGCACACTTGATCCACCGAAAGGAAGTTACACCATGCAACAGCAACATCCACAACAACATCAAAAGCAAAACTTCATGGGTACAAATCCTTGGGAACGTGAAGAACGCGAAAAGGAGGTGGAAATCCGACGTGAGCACATACGTTATTGGCGTGAACAACAAATCAGTGAGCTATCATCTCTTGCCCAGCGTACACCACAACAGGAAGAACAATTGAAAACACTTATCTTGGAGCGTGATTTCGAACGACGTGCTCAAGAAACTGAAGAGCAGGAAGATGAGAGTGAGCCATCCTATGAAAAGGAGAATGTCCAAGAGGTTTTCCGGCTTGCAACCCAAGCGAATGCCATACAGACGCCTGTAACAAATTTCCGACAAACAGAAATAAAAATCGCTTCTGTTTTGGACAATGTCAGCAATCATAGTTCCATAAGTCAATCGGCAGAATCATCACCACGTAATTCGGCAGCTGATGCCCAGCAGCAACCATCATTAGTGTCTAGTAGTGCCAGTCAACAGGCTCCACCATTGGTGGTTAGTTCGAATACAACAGGCTCATCTGTGCAACCCAAAAGTATATTGAAGAATAATCGTTATACCGAAGGTGGTAGCAGTGGTGTTGGAGCCCCATCATCTCCATCGAAATCACAGAAAACAGCAAGTTTTGCTGATGAAAGGCATTTGCAAACCGAACATCCCATTTCGAATTTAGCCAAGGATCTTCAACACATGACGCTCAATAATACAACAAATAATAGTCTTAATAACAGCAATAACAACAACACTAATAATAATAATGGCAACACTACCACCATCGATGATGGTAGTGGAGGCAGCGGATTTGTACCACCACCACCTCCACCCGAACGTAATAGTTCATATTTAATAATGTCACAACAAAAAATGCGCAACTCTTCAATAGGATTACTGAAGACAGCAACAAGTAATAATGCAGCGGATTTGCTCAATCAAAATGTTGCTGGTGGCATCAAAAAGCAATCAACAATGGTTTCTAATAATAGTAGCAGCAACAATAATAATAACAACAATGGTATGCCTCATCATCATCACCATCATCATCATCATGTCTCACCAACAAATTCATTATCATCCGCCATGGAAGTAAATGTTGCTTATGTAACAGCTGCCGGCGGAGCAGCAGCATCAGCTGGGGGAGGAAATAATATGTTGGTATTACGTGATAATAAGCGTGTGTCCTTTCATGATGAAGAGAACAATTTTGTAAGTCAACAACAACACCAACAACAACAGCAGCAACAGCATCATCATCATCATCAGGCATATGGCGGTGGCCCATTATCAACAACAATGCGTGAAGAGCTTTATGGCAGCGAAGCAACAGATTTAGACATGATACGTGAGGATACTAATGTAAGTGAATGTAAATTAATCGATTATTTAATAAATTTTAATAAATATTATGGGTATTTGTAGTACCTCCAACATGGCATAGATCAAAGCATGTTGCCATCAATGCCTGCTACACCAGATGCAGCTCTCTGGAATACAAGTGTGCAATCAACTCCTGGAGTCATAGGTGCTCAAGAGGTCTATAGGTAAGTGGTTGTTTTCTAATTTTAATTCTAATTTTAGATTTACATATTTGGAAGTTCATGATCGAACAGCACAACAGTATTCCTTCCCAATGCTCGTCTGTTTTAGACAATGTGCACAAACTCTACTATTTAAAATATCATTAAAAAAAAAAAAGGATTCGAAAGAACTTTTACAATATTCGTTTGAGACATGAATAGCTGCTCTTCACTTGGTTCCTCGACCTAAGTGGAATGTCTTGCAGTTTGTGTCAAAAATGGGGAAGTAAAGTAGCTGCCCTAGCCGCGGTACAGCTCCACTCCAATTGTGTAGTGGTTGATTGATTAAAACATATGTAGCCTTTAAACTTTATAAGCGAAATTCGATGCATTTTATAAATAAGAAACAAGAAGGATAACTTCGGCTTTACCGACGTCTCTTCTGTGTGTTACAAACTGATATTACTAATGCAATGTTAGGCATTTAAAACTTACGTATTAATATTATTATGTAGGTACTCAATGGATCAAAGTTTCTTAAACCATTGTGTATCTTTCCCGGGGGTCTGCTAAATAAACTTAAATGCTTAGGAATGAAATGGGGTTTCCACACACTAAGTACTTTACTTTCCTTTACTTTACTATAAAAACTAATGCAATATATTAATACATTTTCTTTTTTATTTATAGAGATCCTCGACAACGTCGTTTAGCTGAGAAGCAACAACAACAACAGCAACAACAACGCACTGAAGCTGTTCCCGAGAAACTTTCATTTAAAGAGAAAATGAAAATGTTTGCTCTCGAATCGGGTGATGATCATACGCCCAAAGATAAATTAAAAATATCACGTGCTCAAAGGGATATTGATGCGGTGCATTAATTGAATTGAATGAATCGTTAATCATGATAGGCTTTAGATACAATAACCAACCTAACATATCTTTTCATTCATATGAAGATCATCTAAACAAATAGACAAGAGTTTTCAAATATTTTTTGGTAGTATTTGGGGCCAAGTTGTAGTAAACAGAACTACATTTATTTTCATTCAAATAAGCAAACTTAATTAATTAATTCAATGGTTAATTAAACTTAACGAATTTGCTAAAAGAAAAGGCAATAATATAATTATGATGTATGTACTATATGTTTCAAGAAATCTGGATAAGAATTACAAGATATATGAGATAACTAAAATCAATTAGAGAAAACGAAAACAAAAAAATATTTTATCATTATATATATTAAGATAATCGTTATATAACTTTAATATATCTACATATATATATAATATATATATTTTATTGTTTATACAGAAGAGTAAAGTGATTAGTTGAGTGAAGAGAAAATATATAAATATTTTTACTAGATGATGATTGATTATTGTTTAAATCTATGAAATACAAATATATGAATATAGTTGAGTAGTTGTTAAAGCATTATAGATTTATAGAAATCTCTATCTATAAAATACCTAAATCTAAGATTAAATCTCTTAGAGCCTGCAACCATGAGGGAATTGTGCGGAACAAAAAAACATTTCATATGAATATTCAAAATTACTAAACTAAATAAAAAAGAAACAAAACTAAAGGTCCAATTATTACACAAATAAAATATATAAACAATATTATATATATATATAAATTCATATATTTAGCAAAGAATCAGAGAGAGCAAATTATATGATTCTATTTATAAACAAGAAATATATTTTTATTTAAAAATCAAAAAATATATATATTTTTTGCACTTAAAACCAAATTCCAGCCTTAACAACATAAAAAAATTTTCAAAAAATTTATATAAAAAAAAATAAACAAATATATTTATTATTATTTCTTTATATAAAATGAACCAATTTAAACAAACAAAATATATGATAATTATGCAACAACAACAACACTTTACTATGGCTTTAAATTTTTTTTTTAATGATTTTTTTAATAACAAATATTTATATATGTATATGTATAAAAAAAAAATATTGAAATAAAAAATTAGTGAAAAATATACAAAAAAAAACAAAAATCTGGTTGGACCAAATCAATTAAAAAAAATTATTAAAAAATATATGCCAGAATTTATTTAGTAGACATACAAATTTAATTCTTTTGCTTTTTTGTTAATCATTTTTCGTTTCACAAAGAGAAACATAAAATAAAAAAATTATTAACATAAATTTATTACAATTTACCTGCATTCCACATATTTTAAATGTAAAACAAAATATATAACAATTTGTAAAAAAAAAATACTTGATTAAAATGAAAAACAGAACAAATAAAGAAATAAAAACATCAATAAATCAAAAAAAAAATTATTTAATATAACAAATAATATTAATAAAAATTTAATGAAATAATCAAAAACTGTATAAATAAATAAAAATAAATAAAATTTAATAATACAAATATAAATAAAAAAAAAATTTTAAAATACAATAATAAATATTAAAAAATGATAAATTATGAACAAAAGTAAAAAAATATTATATATATATATATGTACACATAAATAAAATTTAAAAAATCAAAACAAAAAAAACCATTCATTCTACTCCTAATAAAAATGAAAAAAAAGAAACAAAAAATAAAAAGGTTAATTAATATTAATTAAAAAAAAAAAATAAAAAAACCAACCAATTTATTTGTAATCTGAAAGGAGAAAATATCAAACAAAAAATTATTATATTTTCTAGGATTTGTTTAGTTATATTTTATTAAGATTTCACACACATCAAATAAATATATTTGTGCATATTTATGCTTTATGCAAATAGAAATTAAATATAAAAATCAATAAAATAACATTTTGTTTTATTTCATATTATTTTGTTTTTTGTTTTTTTTTTTTTTTTGCAAAATCAATCAATCAAACGATACCATGCGAACAGATTTAACGCATATTATCATATATTAGTTTAATCGCAAAGTCCAAAGGAGAAAAATTTGAGCAAGACAAGAAAGTAGCGCAAAAATTATCAGATACTGACGAAACACGCTCTAGATCAAGATATATTAGGCTCAATCCGAATGCAAATACCTCAGAAGTACAGCTGTTGCCAAAGTTTTATTCCAGTAATTGATCGGCTTTTAGCATCTCTGAGAGATAGAATTCTTCGATCGTTTTTGTTTTCTTGAATCTTTTGAAGAATTCAAGTTTATCGGCTGCCGACAAATTAGACAAAATATACAATAACTATCTTGAAATCAGTCTTGGGAATGACTTTGTAGTCTTGATTGGACTACAATTTCCACAATGAACCTAGGGATGTGTTTCTTCAGGTTTCTGGTTGATAATAACTTCGGCGCTACATTTCCTATCATTGAAGCAACGTTGAAAATATATTTAGTGTTGATGGTCGCCTATTGCAGCGGATAACAATCATTTTTTAAATGAAAATGCGTTCGACGATGACGTCTAACTTATCTGTCATTGCTCTGTATAGAGAGTGATTTGCACCGAGAAAAACGCATGTAATGTGTCTTTCACTTGAAGCCTTTTTACTTATTACTGGTAAAAAGAAAATTTCGTGCATAATTCCAGCTCTCTAGCTCAAAAACTGAGGAACTAGTTGCATATATACAGACGAATATGTCTTAATCAACATATCTCCGATATCTCCCTCTGTTTGTTACAAACTTCACGACAAACTTATAATACTATTAACTGCATGAAGAGTATACATATAAAAATAAGAATTTTACTTCACAAAGTTAAATGTTGCTTACAAACGTAAAGGACTTTCTGCGCTTATGGCTTCCTAAAATGGAAATCATCCTCCTTAAGAACAGAACATTAAATTAAAATACCAAAAAAAAAAAAAAAAATATATATTGTGAGAGAAATGTTTCTTAGCAATATTAAACGGGATACTTAGCTTCCTTATGATAATCTAACTTTAAAAATCCCACATATTGGAATGAATTACAACAAGGCAAGCAGCAATGCTTTGTGAGAAGGCTGGCATCCTTTGCAAGGATAAAGTTTTGTGCTGTTTTCAGGTTTTCACACCTCAAAGTTATTTGAAAGCAAACTTTGTCTGGTTGGTTTAGATTTTGTTTTTAAATTCCATACCATGCGTTTTCACGGCGGCGTTTCACTTGTCTTGGGCTTTCTACTCATTTCAATGTCACAAGTTCAACAACACCCTTTATGCGCGTCAGCTTCATGCATTTATTAAATTTAAAACAACCAGTTGTGATATACCGAAATTAAAGTTATGGAACAGTGGAATTATAGTGTTTGATATTTTTACATTTTCATCAAATAATTGCGCTAGGAATTTGTTTTAGTTAAGAGATACCTTAAATGACGATTTTACAATAAATATTAAAACATCTTTTCGTTTGATATAAAGTTGATACACATAAATTAAGTCAATGCAATGATTAATGCTTAACGGTAAATAAAGGCAACTTAATAAATAAAAATAGTACTGAAGTTATTGATTCCACATTTCTTTTATTTGACCATGCAAATGGTTTATAAAAAAAACTTTTGCATCATCCACTTTGTGAATTGGTATTTTTCTAATAAGTCCCTGCACATTAAGAAGAAACCTTGATGCTCGTCATGTTCTGCATCAGCTTGCACCGAATAGAATCTCTTTTTTGCATTTTCTCTCAAAGGAGGAGAAGAAGAGATGGAGTCCTCCAATTGTAATGTGGAGGAACGTCTTCGTTTTATTATTGTGTTTGCTTGTGCCTCTGAGCTCTGCGAAAATTCCGAAAAAGGAATCTTTAAGGAAAAAACTGATGAAAATTAAAAAAAAAAAAACCAATTCAATCATACCATTATTTCGTCGAATGTAGTTTGTAATGATTGAGTATCCTGTTCTGCTTCAGCTGAAGATAACGATTCCTTCGAATCAGTTATTAATTCTCTGAAATAAATAAATCTTATTTGTTGCAAGCAAATTCTATGTACAATAAAAGCATGCATACTTTTTAAGCCTGAAGAATTCGTTCATTTCAAAATTTTCATCATCATAATCATCATTTTCATCAGCTTCGCTTTCCGATTCCCATGGCAAGTCTTGTTCAACTGAACAAAATGAGTCACTTGCATTAGGAATTACATCTCTGAAATAAATAAATCTTCTTTTGCAACAAGTTCATTAAAAACGTATGTATAACAGATGCTTGCTTACGGTCCAAGCTGCACATGCTGCCGGAGAAAATCCATTAATTCAAAGTGCTCCCAAGGGCTCTCATAAACATCAGCATCGCTTCCCGTTGCTTGTTGAGTTTTTTGGCATTCCCTTACGTAGCGGTCCCGAAGGCTTCTCCAGCGACGCTTGCACTCCGCAACTAAGTATTAAAAGTAGTAAATTCGTTGTAGTGAACTGTGCCAGAAGTTCTTTCTGCAAATTTACTTACCGGAAATATCCAATGACTCGCTAATGCTATGCCACGCATCAGCACGGCTTTGTTTGTTGTTATATGTAATGCATCTTTTGTCAAAAATGTTTGGGTGTTTTTTGATTTCTTCAATTAATTTTACCAATTTGAAGTTCAATTCCTGTTTTATTTTAGCTGCATCCTTCGCTTCAGTTGCTCTGCAATTAATTGAATTTCTTTTCCAACAATTTCATTGTAAACATATGTATTATGTAGATATAAAAGATGCATGCTTACCTTTTTGGCTTCACTTGATGACGGAGAAAATCCATTAATTCATAGAACTCCCAATGGCTCTTATAAGTACCAACTCCTTTTCCCGATGAATAATGCGTTTTTTGGCATTCCTTTACGTACCGATCCCGGAGGCTTCGCCACCTACACTGGCACACTATAACTATAAATAAACAGTAATAGCTTCGTTGGGTGTAGTGATCTGCGTCAAAAGTTCCTTTTGCAAATTTACTTACTGGAATACCCCAAGGCCTTGGCGATGGATTCCCATGCTTGAGCACGAAGTTTTCTGTTCCGATATGCAAAGCTGCTTCTGTCAAAAATGCATTTGTGTTTCTTAATTTCCTCAATTAATTCTTCTTCCATATTGACTCAAACTCAAAACGAAAGTCTCCACAAATAAATATTATTGAAAACATCTGTTTGCCGTTCACTAAAATATCAAACACTGTTTGCCATTCACTGAGACGCTCTTCGTTTTACACAAAACATCAAACTGTTGTTGGAAGGGAAAAGTTGAAAACAAAGGTATCCATCCACACATCAAATGTTTCTTCAAATCGTTGTTGTTGTAATTTGATCCATCCACTTGTCAAATTTATTTAGTCAAATATTGATTTTTTAGTTCTTTTTGAAAAGCAAAAATTGCACACAGCGAATGTACGGTGACAGAGACACCAAACATATACACAACTGTGTATGTATGTGTGTTTATTTATTTATTTTACGTTATTTATATTTATTTTTGATTTACATGCAAATTTCAAAATGAAAATGTGGTTTGTTAGTTTCACAGTAAACAAAATACAAGAAAAGAAAACTTTGTGCTCTCTAGGAGGTATTAGTTTGTATATACACAGACGGACAGAAAGACATGGCTTATAAACCATATTTTCTAAGGTCTTATCCTGGAATTCTAAACGGTTTTTCAATAAGTATCCCTAAACTTTTTTTTTTTTAAATAAAACGCAAACACCTTTCTATTTTCTTCAAATAAACCGAAAGTAAAACACTAACGGCGTTAAATCAAACAATGTCGCCGCCCAATTGACATTGTCGTTTAACGAGATCAGCCGTTCCGGATTGTTGACGCAACAGATCCATTCTTTCGTGACATGTGTGACATGTTGCATTATTTTGTTGAAAAAATATATCTTCCATCTCGTTGCCGGCTAGACTAGGTAAAAAAAAAAAACGTTTGCCATCGCTCCATAACGGTCTCCATTGGCCGTTAATGCCTAACAATCCACATTCACGAATAATGATACAACCGGCACCACAATCTTATATTTTCCGGTTGTCCCTTTTGGCTGGTACTTTGGAGGCCCCGGGTGAGTATTTCTTTTCGGATGGTGTGCGTCTAAAGAAATACCGTGGCATGGGATCATTGGAAGCAATGGAACGTCATGATGCTAAGGGTGCTGCCATGTCACGTTATTATCACAATGAAATGGATGAAATGAAAGTGGCCCAGGGAGTTAGTGGTAGCATTGTTGATCGAGGATCACTTTTACGTTTTTTGCCATACTTGGAATGTGGCTTGCAACACAGTTGCCAGGATATTGGGGCCAAGTCAGTTAGTGAGCTTCGGTAAGCTGTTCAAATAGAATTATAGATTGTAATTTATAACGAAATATTCTCTTATTATTTGTTAGACAAATGATTTATAATGGTCAGTTGCGTTTCATGAAGCGCATGGTTTATTCTCCTATGAGAAACGTCTTTTCTAACATCATGTCCTTGGTGGTGATGGTGGCAGCAGTAACTCTAACACCAATGCCAATAACATGAGGTCGTCGTCGGGAGGTGCTACAACAACTCATTATATGCAACATCAAAGGGGAGGAGGAACATCATCAACAGCATCTTCGTCATTATCATCATCATCACCATTTTATATGAATGCATTCAAAGCGAAACATCTCAATAGCAGTGGATCTGGTTATCGAAGAAACTAAGTACATCTTGCATTCACATAACAACGACATCATTATACAAAGCCACGTAGCCACCGATAATATAAATATTTGCATTGATTAGCTTACGTTACAATATTATAATGTTGTAAATTTGTTTGTCGTTTGTTTATTCTTTCTCAAATGCGCAAAACGTACTTAAATTGTAATTTTAGTTTTTAGATTACTTCACACGCGACTCTAATTTTAAAATTTGCAGTTGCTTTTATAATTTTTGGCGTTGTAATAGTTGGCATCGTGACACACAACTAACAAAAGATTCTTTGTTGCCTTCACTACACTATACTATAAACTTAAAATATTTTACTTAATCATCCTTCAAAGTGGCGTTTTAACGTATTTCTAATTGTTTTAATGTCAAATTATCCTATAAATCTTCTAACAAAAAAAATATTAACTAAAATGATACATGTTTACGAGTAGTTTAAAAACAAAAAAGAATATAAGTTAAACAAATTATATAAATGTGTAAATGTATATAAAATATACATATATATTATATAATATACAATGCAAATATCTATAATTTGTTATGACAAAATATTTATTTATTTATATAATGCTAACCTAAAGTTAAAACTAGAAGTTAACAGAAAAATAGCCATGGCTGCCAGGGCCTTCAGCTAAATGACAAAATAAAATGTTTACTTTATTATGTATGAAAATTATTTATATTCTTTTATGTAAATTGTATATTTTTCACATTAGTGCAGTTTACACTGTATGTCGGAGACCGCATTAAGTTTATAGAATGGATTGGGCCGTGTCCGATTACTCTTCAACACAGAGATAACATGATTCAACGGACGAATACTTCTTTGGATTGCGTACTCCAATTTTGTTTTAATATGTAAATTAATTCTTTGCTGTGGATTCTCGGTTCCCAAAACCGAGAGTTTTGTTTCTTAACGTCGCTGAAGATGATTTTGTCCCAAAAATGTGAAACAATGCCGATGGCTTGAGGGCCCAAGCTGAGAATGTTGTGTGATTCGCATGGCCCGAAGGCTTCAGTTGCTGTTTATAAATGTGCATGCCCAAATTTCGATGCAGAATTCGCGACTATCGTATAATAAGTGTTGGCGCACACTTTAGGCTGGAGTAGAGATATTGTCGGTCAACCTTGTTTGAATACACGTAGAAGTATCGTAAACACTTTCGGTACTTTAACAGGAACGTGGAGAATTTTGCGTCGCACTTTAAACTTGTGTCCAGAAACAGCAAACAAAATCGTATGCTGATAGAACATATTCTCCGCCTGAATATGTATATAGAAAAGAAAATGGCTAGATAAAGATTTTCAAATATTTCGGCTACGAAATCATTTTAATTAAGACTATTTAAAAATTAAAACATCTACGTTCATATTAAGTTAAGATATACACAAATGAAGTCATTGTTAACACTCAATAAAAATAATATTAAAATTATTATTTCCGCATTTCTTTTATTTGGCCATGCAAATGATTTATAAAAAAAGCCTTCGCGTCAATCACTTTGAGGCTTGGCAGTTTTTTAAACAAGTCCCTGCACATTAAGAAGAAACCTTGATGGTCCTCAGGTTCTGCAGGTGCTTGCACCGGACAGAATCTCTTTTTTGCAATTACTGTTCGAGGAGTAGAAGAAGAGACGGTTTGCAGTGCGGAATAACGTTTGCGATTTATTCTTTTTTTGTTTGCTGGTGCTTCTGGGTCCTGCGGAATATCCGGAAAAGGAATCTGTAAAGAAAAACATATAATTATTGAAGTATAGACTTCCAATTTACCATACCAATACTTCTTCCAATGTATTTTGGTTTGTTTCACAGTTCACCTGTTCTGCTTCATCTAAAGAAAATGAGTCCTTTGAATCAGTCACACTAGTAGTTAATTCTCTGAAATAAATAAATCTTGTTTTGCAACAAAATCATTACAGATGTACAATAGATGCTTGCATACTTTTTAGGCTGTTGGCAATCGAATACTTCAAACTCCTCATAATCATCAACATCGGTTCCCGATTCTATTAGTGATTCGTAGTTCACCTGTTCTGGATCAGCTGAAGAAATCGATTCCTTCAGATCATCAGTTGCACTTGTTATTTCTCTGAAATAAATATATATTTTTTTCAACAAGCTTATTAGATATAGATGCAATAGCTTGCATACTTTTCTGGCTGCTGGAAATCGAGCATTTCAATGTGTTCACCACCATCAGCTTCGCTTTCCGATTCCGTTGATGTGTCGTGGTTCAGAAATTTTAATTCACCTGACCAAAACGAGTCATTCGATTCAATTACACTTAATGTTCTGTAATAAAGAAACCTTATTTTGCAACAAATCCATTACATATGCATAATAGATGCTTGCGTACTTTCCTGGCTGTACATGCTGCTGGAGAAACTCCATTAATTCAAAGTGCGGCCAATGGCTCTCATAGGGTTCTGTATAGCTTCCCGATGTTTGTTGAATTTTTAGCAACTCCCTAACGTAGCGGTCTCGAAGGCTTTTCCAGCGAGACTGGCACACCACAACTATAACAAGTAATAAATTCGTTGTAGTCAATTGAATCATTAGTTCTTTGCGCGAATTTACTTACCAGGAAGCCCCAAAGTCTCGCTAACGGATTCCCACGCTTCAGCACGGCTTCGTTTGTTGCTATGTGTAGGGCAGCTTTTGTCATAAATACATTTCAACTTTTTGATTTCTGCAATTAATTGCAGTGTTTCGCAGTTCAACTGTTCTTGTTCAGCTGAACAAAACCAGTCCTTTGAATCAATTGTTAATGATCTGAAATAAAGAAATTTTCTTTTTTAACAAGTTCATTACATTTGTGTAATAAATGCTTGCATACTTTCCTGGCTGCACATGGTGCCGGAGAAAATCCATTAATTGAAAGTGCACCCAATTGCTCTCATAAATATCAGCACCGCTGCCCGATGCTTGTTGTGTTTTTTGGCATTCTTTTACGTATCGGTCCCGAAGGGTTTTCCAGCGAGTCTGGCACTCCAGAACTATAAAAAGTAATAAGTTCGTTGTAGTTAGCTACGTCATAAGCTCTTTATGCAAAATTACTAACCCGGAATCTCCGTAGCCTCGCTAACGGATTGCCACGCTTCAGCACGGATTTTTCTGTTGTTATATGTACTGCAGCTTTTGTCATAAATACATCCGTGTTTTTTGATTTCATCAATTAATTGTATTAATTCGCAGTTCAGTTGTTCTTGTTCAGCTGTCCAAAACGAGTCCTTCGAATCAGTTAAATTAGTGAATGATCTGAAATAAATACATCTTCTTTTGCAACAAGTTCATTACATATGTATAATAGGCGCTTGCTTACTTTCCTGAATGCACTTGCTCCCGGAGAAATCCCATTAATTCAAAGTGCACCCAACGGCACTCATAATCAGAAACACCGCTTTCCGAAGCTTGTTGACTTTTTTGGCATTCCTTTACGTACCGGTCCCGAAGGCTTTTCCATTTACACTGGCACACTAGTACTGTAAAAAGTAATAATTTCGTTGTAGTGATCTGCGTCAAAAGTTCTTTATTCAAATTTACTTACTGGAATACCCCAAAGCCTTGCCAACAGATTCCCATGCTTCAGCACGGGCTTTTTTGTTTCGATATGCAATGCAGCTTTTGTCATATATGCATCTGTGTTTTTTAATTGCTTCAATTAATCGTAGTGATTCGCTGTTCAGCTGTTCTTGTTTAGCTGAAGAAAACGAGCCCTTCGAATCAATTGTTAATGATCTAAAACAAAGAAATTTTCTTTTTTAACAAATTCATTACATTTAGAAAATAGATGCTTGCGTACTTTCCTGGCACCACGTGATGCCGGAGAAAATCCATTAATTCAAAGTGCACCCAACGGCTTTCATAAGCATCAGAACCGCTTCCCGAAGCTTGTTGAATGATTTCGCATTCCTTTATGTACCGGTCCCGAAGGCTTTTCCACCTACCCTGGCAGACCAGAACTATAAAAAGCAATAACTTCATTGTAGTGAACCACTTAGTAAGTTCTTTGTGCAAATTTACTTACCCGAATACCCCAAAGCCTTGCCTATGGATTCCCACGCTTCAGCACGTGTTTGCCTGTTGCGATGTGTAATGCAGTTTTTGTCATAAATGCATTTGTGTTTTTTGATTTCCTCAATTAATTGTAGATATTCGCAGTTCAGCTTTTTTTGTTTAGCTGAATGAAACGACTCCTTAGAATCAGTTAAACTAGACATTGTTTTGAAATAAATAAATCTTGCAAAAAGTTCATTACATATGCATAATAGATGCTTGCTTACTTTCCTGGCTTAACATGCTGCCGAAGAAAGTCCATTAATTCAAAGTGCTCCCAACGGCTTTCATAAGCATCACCACCGCTTCCCGATGCTTGTTGAATGATTTCGCATTCCTTTATGTACCGGTCCCGAAGGCTTTTCCACCTACTCTGGCAGACTAGAACTGTAAAAAGTAATAACTTCGTTGTAGTGAACTGTGTCAAAACTTCCTCTTGCAAATTTACTTACCAGAATACCCCAAAACCTTGCCAATAGATTCCCACGCTTCAGCACGGGTTCTTCTGCTGCGGTGTGTAATGCAGTTTTTGTCGTAAATGCACTTGTGTTTTCTGATTTCTTCAATTAATTGTAGGTATTCACTGTTCCGCCGTTTTTGTTTAGCTTTAGAAAACGAGCCCTTCGAATCAGGTAAACTAGACATTACTCTGAAATAAATAAGTCTTCTCTTGCAACAAGTTTATTAGTTATGTATAATAGATGCTTGCTTACTTTCCTGGCTGGATTTGTTGCCGGAGAAAATCATCCATTAATTTAAAAAACGTCCAACTGCTTTTATAATTAACTGCACCGCATTCCAATGATTGTTCCAAGGTTTCGCATTCCCTTACATATCGGTCCCGAAGACTTTTCCACCTACTCTGGCACACGAGAACTGTAAAAAGTAATAACTTCGTTGTAGAGATCTTCGTCAAAAGTTCTTTGTGCAATTTACTTACCGGAATGTCGCAAAGCCTCGCCAACAGATTCCCACGCTTCAGCACGGATTCTTCTGCTGCGATATGTAATGCAGTTTTTGTCATAAAGGCATTTGTGTTTTTTGATTTCTTCAATTAATCGTTTTTCCATATTGAAGCACTTTTAAAAAAATAAAAAAACTGTCATTCAGTAGTCTCAGTAAACAAATCAAAAGATCCACGCTTTTTTGCGTTATGCGCGTCTGGTAGTTATAAAAATTGAATACATTTAGTCTTGAAGCAAACTCCAGAGCCTGCCACCACGCGCGTTGCCGTGAAAAGTTGGGCAAACAGCTGTTAAATGTTTCAGTGATGGTAAAGTTGCGAGTACAACCACAGAAGCGAAATCACGGCATACAATTACCAAAAATTTTCAACTTTTTGATTATAAATACATTAAGAAATTAAAATGATCTTAATGTATTTTTAAGACCCAAGATACAAAGAAGCAATTAAAAGATAATCCCCAAAACAGTGAAAGAGGAAATTCTATTTCGAGGCATTGTGACTACCGACTACTTGTTTGCAGTTTTGCTCATCACTAATTTTGCGTCTTTGCTTGCTTGCACTCAGCAGGGTGTGGTGAGTGTTAGTTTTTGTTTAAGCCTGACAGCCTTTTATTTGATTGCGAATTGCACGATGACGCACGTAAAGCGTGTTGTGGAGCTTGTACCGTTGAATAAGTAAATAGCATAGGACACTTGACTTATTTCACTAGTAGTTCTACCGATACGGTCGCCCGCGACTATGCTGAGTGCTCTTAGCTCCTACTGACTACCTGACCTACAAGTTAAACGTTATAGGACTTTTCTATCATAACAAGCATTTCTGTTCTCATTATATTTTTAAAACATTGCCAATCTGTGGCATTTTAATGACCTTTGGTAACATACCTAGCAAATCTTTAATTTTGTAGTTAGTCTTTCGTTGACGCTATTTTTGATTTGTTTTTATTCGAAATTTGCTTTACGGTCTTTGAAAATTTCGTGATTTCATTTCACAATACATTTTATAGAATAAATATTCATTATGCTTAACATACTATATATGGTATTTATGTTGCATGTAAGTGGCAAAATTATCCAAATAATATTAAGGCAACTTGGAGCGCGCAATAAAATTCACCATTAAATATGAGTGGAAATGTTTATAAGCAGACAATGGTGAATCTGACACCAAATCGATAACTACAAATCGATAACAATAAATTATTATAATTTTAATTTTTCTATTTTGAAAGAGTGGGCAGCCCCTCTAAGAATGCGTATTTATACGGAATGTGGATTGCTCCACCGCTCACAATGCTGAGATTTCGCGTTAGAGTCAGGTCGTTACGGAATGAAGGTAAATATTAAAAAAACATGTGGTTTTCATTTGTGAAAAATTTCCTTCATCTTCTCCGTCGTGTGTATGCTGCTGGCATATGCGTATGTGTTCGTTAGCAATGTTCTGTGCAAAAACTTTGTAAAACGCAATTTTTCTTTTTATTTGCAGAATTGAATAATATTTAAGCCAGTTTAATTGAAACAAGTTAATTGTAAGAACCGACAAGTAAATTGATTCATTAAGTTCTAGAAACAAGTGAAGTGTCTCCAATCACCTGTCAATTGCAACCGGTCTACCGTCATCGGTATCTGAAGAAGATTCAGCCAGCTGGACAGACACACAGCTGCTGCTTTCATTTCATTTGTTTATTTAATAACAACGTCGATGAAAACGACAGCAGGGTGCAGACATATACATATATAGATATTAAACGGCAACGTCAACGTCGACTGTGGTGTTCACTACTTGTGCCAAAAGAGAAATAGAAAAACACACAATCAATTTTAATTGAAATTTGAATCGAAATAAAGAGAGCAACAATGTCAAGTCCAACAGAACTCAAAGATGCCACCACTAACGCCACGAATGGCTACATAGCAAGGAAGGATCAGGATGTTTCTTTGTTATCGGACAAACAATTGCTAACCAACAAAGTCGATAAGAGCCTGCAGGATGGTCTCTCTTGTGAAGAATTGTTTTTGAACAGCGAAGGTTTGACCTACAAGTAAGTAGAAGTAGCACATGGTCATGGTTAATTTAATAAAAAAATCATCATCATCACCCTCATCATCAACTAATAATTAATAAAATGTTGCAGTGATTTTCTTATCTTGCCCGGTTATATTGATTTTGCTGCTGAGGCCGTTGATTTGAGTTCGCCCTTAACTAAGAAGATCATATTGCGTGCTCCAATGGTCTCATCACCCATGGACACGGTTACCGAATCAGAAATGGCAATCGCTATGGCGGTAAGTAAACACAATCATCGTTTAATGATCATCATCAACTCAAATTTCATTTCAAATTCCAAATTCGGTTGCCGGGCTTGTACACCTGCAATGCAATGTACTTGCTCTCGTGCACCGGATTTTGCCATTTGTGGTTGTAATTTAATACTTATACGCCTCTATACACTCACTCCACTCGCACGCATGCATGCATGGAATTTGACTGGACTCTAATCCGATGCAGCTTTGTGGTGGCATTGGCATAATACACCACAATTGCACGGCGGAGTATCAAGCGATGGAGGTGCATAAGGTTAAAAAATACAAACATGGCTTTATGCGCGATCCATCGGTTATGTCTCCAGAAAATACAGTAGGTGATGTGCTTGAGGCACGACGCAAAAACGGTTTCACTGGTTATCCAATAACAGAGAATGGTAAGCTTGGAGGTCGCCTGCTCGGTATGGTAACATCGCGTGACATTGATTTTCGTGAGAAGCACACCGATATCAAATTGGGCATGATCATGACCACAGATTTGGTGACAGCCCCCAATGGCATTACGTTGCCAACAGCGAATGCCATATTAGAGAAGAGCAAAAAAGGCAAATTACCAATTGTGAATGAAAAAGGTGAATTGGTGGCGATGATTGCTCGAACCGATTTGAAGAAAGCCCGTTCCTATCCGAATGCTTCGAAGGATAGCAACAAACAGCTATTAGTAGGAGCAGCGATTGGTACACGTCCCGAGGACAAAGAGCGTCTCCAGATGCTGGTAGCAAATGGTGTTGATGTCATTATACTTGATTCATCGCAAGGTAATTCCATTTATCAAATCGAGATGATTAGGTACATCAAGGAAACTTATCCCGAATTGCAAGTGATTGGTGGCAATGGTAAGTTGTTTGAATCCTTTAATATGTAATCTTAAAATGGCGGTAAATTAATTTAATTTACTAATTTAATTAATTTTGTTCTCTACAAATTCTCCTAAAATTCTTTTAGTGGTAACACGAGCTCAGGCAAAAAACCTCATTGATGCTGGTGTTGATGGCTTACGCGTTGGTATGGGTTCTGGTTCAATTTGTATTACTCAGGAGGTCATGGCTTGTGGTTGTCCACAAGCAACTGCTGTCTATCAAGTCTCGACATATGCCAAACAATTTGGTGTCCCAGTCATTGCCGACGGTGGCATACAATCGATTGGGCATATTGTAAAAGCTTTATCCTTAGGTGCAAGTGCTGTTATGATGGGGTCCCTTTTGGCTGGTACTTCAGAGGCCCCGGGTGAGTATTTCTTTTCGGATGGTGTGCGTCTAAAGAAATACCGTGGCATGGGATCATTGGAAGCAATGGAACGTCATGATGCTAAGGGTGCTGCCATGTCACGTTATTATCACAATGAAATGGATAAAATGAAAGTGGCCCAGGGAGTTAGTGGTAGCATTGTTGATCGAGGATCAGTTTTACGTTTTTTGCCATACTTGGAATGTGGCTTGCAACACAGTTGCCAGGATATTGGGGCCAAGTCAGTTAGTGAGCTTCGGTAAGCTTTTGAAACAGAATTATAGATTGTAATTTATAACGAAATATTCTCTTATTATTTGTTAGACAAATGATTTACAATGGTCAGTTGCGTTTCATGAAGCGCACGCATTCCGCTCAACTTGAAGGCAATGTGCATGGTTTATTCTCCTATGAGAAACGTCTTTTCTAACATCATGTCCTTGGTGGTGATGGTGGCAGCAGTAACTCTAACACCAATGCCAATAACATGAGATCATCGTCGGGAGGTGCAACAACAACTCACTATATGCAACATCAAAGGGGAGGAGGAACATCATCAACAGCATCTTCGTCATTATCATCATCATCACCATTTTATATGAATGCATTCAAAGCGAAATATCTCAATAGCAGTGGATCTGGTTATCGAAGAAACTAAGTACATCTTGCATTCACATAACAACGACATCATTATACAAAGCCACGTAGCCACCGATAATATAAATATTTGCATTGATTAGCTTACGTTACAATATTATAATGTTGTAAATTTGTTTGTCGTTTGTTTATTCTTCCTCAAATGCGCAAAACGTACTTAAATTGTAATTTTAGTTTTTAGATTACTTCACACGCGACTCTAATTTTAAAATTTGCAGTTGCTTTTATAATTTTTGGCGTTGTAATAGTTGGCATCGTGACACACAACTAACAAAAGATTCTTTGTTGCCTTCACTACACTATACTATAAACTTAAAATATTTTACTTAATCATCCTTCAAAGTGGCGTTTTAAAGTATTTCTAATTGTTTTAATGTCAAATTATCCTATAAATCTTCTAACAAAAAAAATATTAACTAAAATGATACATGTTTACGAGTAGTTTCAAAACAAAAAAGAATATAAGTTAATCAAATTATATAAATGTGTAAATGTATATAAAATATACATATATAATATACAACATACAATACAAATATCTGTAATTTGTTATGACAAAATAAAATGTTTACTTTATGTAAATTGTATATTTTTCACATTAGTGCAGTTTACACTGTATGTCGGAGACCGCATTAAGTTTATAGAATGGATTGGGTCGTGTCCGATTGCTCTTCAACACAGAGATAACATGATTCAACGGACGAATACTTCTTTGGATTGCGTACTCCAGTTTTGTTTTAATATGTAAATTAATTCTATTTTTTAACATAGATGACTGGTTTAAAATAATAATAAACACAACACACTACCTTGCTGCATTGCAACTTTGTCATGGTTAAGTGGCTCATTAGAGGCTAGCACCCTGAGAGCGCTGCCGACAGTAGCCTAGGCTATCGATACCGACATCCATGCCAGTATGGTCGAATGCGAACACACGGGATTATTTGGACCGGATTCCACTACATAGACAATCATCAATCAAAAGAAATTGCAAATTCGACTCGGATAACGTGAATGAGTAATTCACTGTTTTGCGAGCAGCTCGAGCGCTCGTAATCGCCGTTTTGCGACTCGCAAATGTCGTTTTATTCGACTACGTCCTGTATCGTAGTCGTTGTTTTTATCGGCTTTGTCTCAACCCACTTTTAATGGATCATTGCGCATCGCGTAGTGACAATACTATGTTTAAAGAACTAGAACTCGTGAAGCATTAAATCGATTTGAACGTGTCTTTTACTAATGGAAAGTTCATAATTTTAGCTAAATTAATTTATGATTTAGTTAAATAAATGCAATTGATCTTATACCCAATTTGAAAAATTAAAAACTTTTCCAATAAAGAAAATTCTACTTTACGTCGAAACTAAGGAAATCCATAAAAGCCAGAGTGAAGAGCTGTCTAAGACAAGGTGCACCTATAACCTATAGTATAATTGATTTTACGAGTGAGTCAGTATATAATAGACCTTTGCGGGAATGCATTCAAAACGCCTTTTGAAACATTCACTTTAAAAAGAGTATATATTCTGTAATGTGAATCTCTTTCCAATTCATATATTCCTATGTACATGTATTGTGAATAAAACTGGATGATGGAACTGATGGATTAATGGAAATAGAATTGTATTCCTCATCCCCGAACACCCTATACAAGAGAATGATCTCTTCACTTATCGAAATAAACCAATGAAAGAAGACAAAGAGATCAGAGGCGTTTTGCTTTTATGCGTCCGCTCACTTTAGCAGTTGTATACCTACAACTATACAATTTCCAATGTGATGGCACAAACACATTCCATCCGTTTCAAACTGTACGACTATAAGTACAGCAAACATACATTTACTTTCTTCGCAAATTATAAGCAACGTGCAAGTTTCGTTGTGTACATTAAATTTGTCTATTCAAGAATTACAACTTTAGTTGGCAATGTGAATGCCCTACTTCCCACAGCACGTTTCTATGTGTATATAATAATCATGATATTTATAGCGTACAAATTTTACTATTTCTTAATGGTGGTTAAATTATTTTTTTATATTTTAATATTAAATCGTTACAGTTTTTGAAGTGTACAAATATTTCTATATTAAAACTTCAAATTCAAATTGTAAAAATACACCAAGTTACTTAACCGAATTACAAGAAGGGTCTTCAATTTATACAAGTTTGTATTTGTATTTCTTACAAGTATTATACGTTCCCAAAGGAAATCATTTTAGAAAAAAGGATTGTATGGAATAAAGATAAAAAGATAAAGAGAAATGATATGATAAGTAATAGAGATATGTACTTAGATAGCCCTTCCTTTAAGATAGGTAAAACTAGTAAGTATTACTATATGATTAAGAGATATTTTTGATTTCAGTTTGATATAGTCATAGTTTGGAAGTTGTGAATATAGCCTAACAATTTGGCTTTTGCTTAAAATCATCGATTCATTACTCTTATAAATCCTGTTGTATTTAAGGATACAACCACTTAGTTCGATCCGTTCTTTCCTCTAGTACGTCATAAACATCGAATTAAAGTCCACTCTTCACACTAAATTTATGTTCCTACATAATAGAAAAAGAGAATTTAATTTCATTTAAATTTACAATATCAATTATTTCAATATACAAAATGCTTACTTGACGGTTATTTACGTTTTGGAGTTTGGGATGTGCTTGAACTGGAGCTATCTGAGGATGAATCGGAAATGGAACTACCTGAAGAATTTGATGAACTACTACCTGAGCTAGAGCTTGATGTTGACGAATGGCGCTCCTTTTTCTCTTCCTTTGGTGGCTTTGCTGACGATGCCATTGGTGGTGGAACTGATGTCGGTGGTTGTAGTGATGATGATATCACTGATTTCGATAACAGTGTTACTGAGTTTTCTATAGGCATAGTTGGTGGTGGTACTGATGTCGGTGGTTGTTGTGATGATGGTATCACTGATTTCGGTAGCAGTGTTCGAGATGATGTTGATGCTGGCTTTAGCAATGATTGTCTTATTGAGTTTTGTATAGGCAAAGATAATGCTGCTCTTGGCATCGATGGTGCTGGTTTTGGCACAGATGATGCTGGTTTTGGTACATATGGCGCTGGTTTTGGCACAGGTGGTGCTAATGTTGCCTTAGATGGTGTTGATGCTGGCATGGATTGTGATCTTACGGATAGTGATAGCTTAGGTGGTAATTTCAATGGCTTAGACGGTCCTGCTTTTGATGATGGTCCCGTTGATGCTGGGGAGATTAACTTTTGTTGCTTAATTACTGCTGCACTTGATGATGCTAAAGCTAGAGATGACGGTGCGGCTTTTGATGATCCTGCCATTATTGGTGGTGGTCGTGGCTGAGTGGGTGTTGATAATTGTAGTGAATTTTGGTTTTCTTCTGATGCGAGGCATTCCATTACAAATTTGGTAATTTTTTCGTTTGCGCCATCTTTATCCATGATATTATTGCCAGTTTGAATATTCCTGTAAATATATTCACGGAATTCGCCGCAAAACATTCCTACATTTAATATCCTAGAAAAAGGCTCTGCGAAAGTTTCTGTTTCAGAATCAATTTCGTTGGGATGAGGTAATTTTGGCTCGTAGAATTCATTTCGTAAAACTATATAGATGTACGGTATTTGAGACAAATGATCCTCCATAATCCTGGAACACGGGCCTATTAACTTTTGCACAAAATGACCATATGGAAAATATTCTGTGGCATTGCTGAAAATTAAACGGACATCAGAAGCAAATTCATGTCCGCTGCGGTATCTCTTCTTATTGATTTTGTGTTGAATAATTGCAAAACTCATGGGATTCTCAATGACATCGGTAAGCAGTTTTTTATGTTTAACTGGAATCTGTAATTCATTATAAAATGGCCAAAACAATTTGCAAAGTTCTCCGCTGAAGACCTTATCCAAAATTTGTTGACAATATTTCAAGGAATCCTCGAATTGCAAACAATCGATTCTATAAGGTATAGATTTTCTTCGAGATGGTGGTACAGAACGACCTGATCGTCGCACTGGTAGTACGGAACGACTTTCTCGTCTTGGTACAGAACGACTTCTTGATGACATTTTTATATCTTGCACTTTTAATGAAAGCAAAAATCAAAAAGTTTTATAATTAAAAGGTATGTGGACGAATTCACTAGCTAAAGTAGCTACCTCAGTAGACACCACAATGCCGCAAAGAAAATGGACTAAAAATATGTATGCACTAATGCTCAATCTTGTGGGCAGCTAGAAAAACCCACAAAAATATATATATATAATAATGATTACCGTTACAATCACAATCGAGATGAAAACAGTAATTTTTTTTTGTTTTTTATCTTTTCCCAAATGTGTGTGGCTTTATTTCTTCAAATTTTTAGGTGCGATGCTATTTGTCACTTCAATTGTAAAATGGTGGAGCAAAAAAAAAAAGGAAACTTACATTTTGTGATTTGAAAGAGTTGCCACAAAAAAGGTTGTCAACTAACAGAGTGGGTGAGTTCGATAAGTTGCTATTCATGCCTGTTTGTTTAATCAGCTGAATTTTCAGTTCTTTTCTGACATAAAACATATGTTTGTTGGCAGCCCTGTATGCATTCCCGGAACAATGAATGAGCATGAATCAATAGTACTTGATTAAAAGTATTGTATGTATAGAATATAAACTTTTTAAATGAATTATTTGTCATTAAGATGATGAGACAAGATAAACAACCAAGTAACTTTAACTGCCATTGTAAGCTCCTACTTTCTTCAAATGGACATGCAATGGACAAGCATCCACCACTGCCACTTATGTTTATTTTTGAATTTGTTGCCTTTTTTCTCCTTTCCATAAAATCTCAAATATCTTACAAATCGCATAGACTACCAATAAGTCCACGGTCCATCTATGCTATCTATAGCACTCACAAAATATGTTTCCAATAAAATAATATAAACATCAAGATTATACGTTAGGATAGGACAGACAGACTGCTGGTCACAGGTTCACATTTGATTGAGCACCTTGGGTTAGACTATGGCTTTTATAGCTTAATAATACTTTTAAAAAGTGCATATAACTTATATTTTCTAGGGAATTATATATATATGCAATATGCACATTAGCGATACTTTTAATCAAGAGCTATTGATTAATGAATGAATCAGGGAATGCATACAGGGCTGCCAACAAACACATATCTTTTGGCAGAAAAGAGCTGAGAAGTCAGCTGATTAAACAAACAGGCATGACAAGCAAAGCTATTTTTGATATAACTACAACTTTCAGCATCGTGAAAATGGAAAGTTAGAAAAATTAGATACATACTAGACATGAACACGACTAAAACAGAGTATCGATACTCATTTTGTTAGTTGACAACCTTTTTTGTGGCAACTCTTTCAAATCACAAAATGTCAGTTTTCTTATTTTTTGGTTCATCATTTTACCATTGAAGTGACAATAGCATCGCACCTAAAAATTTAAAGAAATAAGCCACAGCAGTTTTCTTATTTTTTGGTTCATCATTTTACCACCTAAAAATTTTAAGAAATAAGCCACAGACATTTGGGAAAAGATTGAAAAACAAACAAAAATTACTGATCGTGATTGTAACGGTCATCAGATATTATATTATATATTATCGCTCTAAATAAACTAAAAAGAAGGTCATCGGTTAAGTTGGCGGGCCCATTGCCTTCACGCCCCCTAATGAACACTGAGCCTTCTACTGGCACCCTGAAAGCATCCACCCCGTTATTTACCACTTTGGAAACTTATGATCAGACTAAATAAAATCGTGGGACGTTGCGTAACCTGAGCAAATACATATTTAACTTAAACACGTAAAAATTTATTTATTTCAGGCCATTTTCAAGAACTTTCTTTCATAGACAAAACATTCAAAATGTGTACGATTTTCGGTACTAAAGGCTTTAGTCAGTTAGACAGACAAAGAGTCACAGACTATTAGTAGACTTGGGTAAAGAAGCCCGCCCCAGTTTGTTAGTTGGGTTTTTTTTATTGAGGCGCCATTTCATTTCATCATTTCAATAGTTTCAATTTCATTTCCATTCATTTCATTTCAATACCATTTTGTCTACAGAGCCAAATTGTCTGCTCCATCACTGTTATGTTGTTTGTTTCATTCTCTGTTACTTTTGCTTCCCCATGTTTCAAGTTCATCATGTTCCATGCTCCTTTTTGGTTTTATTGCGCAAGTCTGTTCCCAGTTTTTAAAAGTTCTCCAATGTTAACCGCTTCAATCATGCACCTTACGCCCATTTGTGATTTTTCTGTTGCTTTTGGTCATGTCTGGTCATGGAAATGGAAAATTTATTAAAATGGAGCACCGGGGTACGTATTACAACAAATTTTTGTTGTAAATTTTTATTTTTCAGTTTTTGGAAAATAACGGGCATCCAGAAAATGAAGCAGCACACTAACATTGCTGTTGTGCTGCCGTTATTTTTACAGCGCACATTTTGCACGAGCAATTTTGACTAATGCGCATTTTACCATTCCCCTCTCCCTCCTTCTCCACGCTCTCGATATACATAAAAATTGAATAAATTTTATTAATTGTGGTTTTTTTTTACGTATTTAGTACTAAATAAATTGTCAAATCTAATTTCAGGCAACCAGGCGCACAGAAACACTAGTGAGAAAACGAAAACCATCGCAAAACCAAAACAAACAGAATGAAATTGCAAAAAATTCGCTCTTGAATTCAAAAATGCTGAGCGGAGAGAGAGGGATTATTTTATCCTGCTCTCACTTTTTATGAAATTGATGATCATAGACAGTGTCTCGGAAAAATATTAGTCACATTGCAACGTTAAATATATAAAAAATAAGAAGTTAAGCGATGAATGGATGGCCTAGAGCAGGTGTCCCGTAGTGCGCAAGGCAATATTTTCCGCTTACTTACGACATGCAATTTTTAATTTGAATTTAAATAAAATGTCACGAAAAATCTCGTGCCTATACAGACCCGTTAATTCGTATTTTCCTTTTTTTAATCTCGATAAATCGAAAACCTCAATAATTCGTAGAAAATGCTGTTGCCTTGCAATTACGAATTATCGCGATTCGACTGCATTTCATATTAAGGGAGGGAAAGGATGGGTCACCTCGCCTCTGCAACCTTAATTGGGACTACTGTAACAAAGACTCCATACAAACAGTCTCTCCAACTTCATTCATTAGTATATTTTGAAGGTTTTCCTCGAAGAAGTTTGATTTTAAGGAACAGTTGCCTATGTTTCCTAGATGTCGGCTGATGTTTATTTAGAATCTATGATAAAATTTTGGGAATAATAGTCATTGCAGTCTATCTAAATGTAACTCCACATCTATAGAACGTTCTTCTCATCAGTCTAATTCTCTCTTAGCCCTCTTTGAATGTCTGTGTCTCTATTTATCTGTCTGTATCTTATTATTTTTTTATAGTGTCATTTTCTCAACAGTCTTCCACTTTATTTCTATCAGTTTGTCTGTCTTTCTATTTGCACATCTCAATTTGTCTTATGCCTTTATGTATATCTTTCCTCCTTTTGTTCTTGACAAAAGTTTCCGTTCCCAACTTTTAGTTGATGAAAGTAAAAACCAACTTTATTTTGTAAATAAAATTCTTTGTCTTTGTATTTTTTTCTGACAATCTTCGATTATGCAAATATGTAGACCAAATTTTCTTGTCTTTTGGCAAAAACATGTCAATTTTGTATTTTTATACAATTTTCTTGTTCATTTTGTATTCTTAAAAGGAATCGTAAGTTTTTGACATAGAGCTTCGTTAAGGAGAATAATAATGAAAGTATGAAATTTTATATAAAAATTGGATTAAAAAAATTAGTTGTGTAAAATATCAATTAATCTAATCAGGTCTCAAATTGATGTGTGCTGTATCCAATTAAAGAATTTTCTATTCCAAAGCAAACAAAATCAGATGCCACTGAACCATAAAGTTATATCTCAAGAAATTATATTACAATATTTCTATCGGACACTGAAAACTACAGTTTCTATGAAAATTCACCAAGATTCCATATAGTCCGGTGATAAAATTTATTCAACATAAAAAGTGCCTGGTAAAGCTTTAATGCTGATTCCCATAGGTCACAAAGTATTTATTAAAAAAGTAAAAGTATACGATTATTTACTTCTTAATCATTTCATATATTTCATTTTCAATTCATTTTACTTATGATAAAATCCTAATACCCGTAGCTGATTATATTTACTGAAATATGTTAGCATTCAATGGGATTACCCTTCTTTCTTCCTTTTGATTTGTTTTCAATTTTACAACTAACTTTTTTCACCGACTTACTCTCTATTCACTCTACTCTTAATGACAAACTATTGTAGCGCATGATATCGATGAATACAGGACAGGAGAGATAGATGACACTTGGAAACTTGTTTGCACTTCTCGATACTTGAATTAAACGAGAAATGAGATGTCAAGGTTTTAGATACTACATTACTCAAAACTTCAAAATTACTGTGTACACCTACGTTGGTCAAAGGAGGCATGAACAAAAGCAAATGCAACCTAAGAAACAGGATAACTCTGACACTTGCACTGATGATGATGATGATGATGATAATACTATCCATAAGCTGATGATGATGATGATGACAACATTGAAAGTTGTACAAACAACATTGTGTATTTATGCTTAAGAGGACGAGTTAAGAACGTAAGATGAACCACACCCAACTCCAACGCCATGTTCAAGCAATGATGTGTGATCCTTTTGTTGACAACGAAGTGCCACTTTTTGCTACTTTTGCTACTTGCTACTGTAGATGTTTGTTGCTTGACTGGTGTCATGTCACTGGCTTCGATTTTTAGCAAATATTTTCGACTCATTTTAAGCAGGAAGACGTGCGTTACTCACGTAGCTTCACATTCACATTTATTTTACAATTTTTCTAGGTCACAAAAGAAATATTTTTGGTCCTTGAGTAACACAAAATTTAATGTACTCTTGGGTTACTTTACTGCTTTAATGATCATTGCTCGTTGTAATTAGTTAAGTGGAAAGGCAATGTTTGAGCTTCAGAAGAAGTCGTTTATGTTCTATGGCGGAAAAGGACATTCGTAACATCATAACAGGGAGTAATAATCATTTCCTGTTTTCATTTGTTTTTCTTTTCTTTTTTTTTTTTAATTTTAATTGAGTCGCTTCTTTTGTCAAACTTACTACTTACTGCTTGTCCTGTAAGTGGCCCAATGAACGGAGAGTGAGACTATTAACATTAGTAGTAACATAGTCACTATCGTCATAGCCATCACCATCACCATCATCATTTGCATCATTATCATCCTTTGATATTCTGTCGTGTTGAAGGAACTGGCGCCTTTGGTCAATACGCATTGAATGCGCTGTAGTAATTATGTTTACTGCTAATTGTGTGGATTCGCTCTTTATTTGCAAGTGTATGTATGTTTATGGGGCAAGGACATGGAGAATGAGAGTGAGGATGAATGGTACTAGTACTATGTCTATGATAGAGTAGAACTAAGAAAGGATAAAGGTAACAGCGAAGTGCAGCAAAGCGCATGAGAACAAACTCAATTAAAGTTAGTTGCAAATTGTGGATCTCTGTGTTATTTTTTTTTTTCCTTTTTTCCTTTGTAAATCTTTCGTAATATGACTCGTCCTTGTTTTGCATTGCAATAATAGAGAAAAAGAGAAAAAAAAGGTGTGGAACTGAGAAGGCCAGAAGGGAAGAAAAAGAGAGTTGGAGAATTATAGTATAGAATAAGTAAACGTGTGAAAAAAGGTGTTTAATTGGAATTGGAAAATGGCAATGCTATTGATGTGCTTATGTCATTGATCTCTTTATCTCCGATTGAGTTCAATGTTGCGATTTTAATTGCAACTTCATTTTTAAGCGTTCAATAATAAAATAGAAGAGCATCTAGTGCTCCCATTAGGGGAATAATCATGGTATAGTCAGAACAGGAATATAACATTTAAAGGTCTGCGGCAATACAAGTCTGGGGATAGATAAAAGTAGGTACATCGAAAAAAAGTCACAGGTTTGACAACTCATGGACCGTGACGAACTTAACATCTCGTACGGGTCGGTGCGAAGCATTTGTCAAAGTCAGAGCGGGGGCTGTCTGTATCTCTGTTAATTCTGCGCGAAGGAATCTATTGCAAGGCCTCGGTTTTCTCTGCGAAGGAATCTTTTTGCTAGGCTTCTGTTTTCTGTGCGAAGAAATCGATTTCAAGGCTTTGGTTTTCTGTACGAAGGAATCTCCTTGCAAGGCCTCGATTTATTTCTGGATATAAAAGCATCAGAATTGCATCAGAAAAGGCAGTTTGGTTGGTGAGCTTGTGAAGAACAGTCGTAATTCAACGAAGTTAATATTCAACGTCTGACACATTTTAATCGATGTTTTGCAAATGAGACCAGTGAGTGACAAATTAGTTCCCAGACTTTTGACTGATAAGCAAAATTAAAATCGTGTTTCAGTTTAAATGGAATTGAATGATCGTCTTCTGGTACTTGAAATTTTGCGAAACGATGTGCAAATAAAGAGGCCTAAGAAATGGGCTAACGGCTTTCTTCTTCGTCACAACTCGCTTGGATGCTAAAAGTCTTTCCGTCTGTCCACATCCGCCTTACTCAACAGATTTACCACCATGTGAGTTTTTCTAAAAGGATAATGTTTCGACACCATTCCTGCCATTGACGCGGCTATGACAGATCAGCTGAAAACCCTTTCAGAAATGCTTCCAGTCATAGATTCAACGTTGATATAAGTGCATTTCTTGCCAAGGACAATAGTTTGAAGGCGATTAACTCAAATTTTATGTATGTAAACTTTTTACTTTGTTTTTACCATAATTTTGGGATGTTTTCTGTAAATATATTTCGTAACATATTTCTAATGTTGTACTGTTTCTTCATTTCTTAAGGTAAGCATGATTCCAGAGAATGGGACTCACTGGAATTTTAATGTCCTAAGTGACTTGGTCTTAGTACCGGTTACTAGTCTTATCCAGCGTAACTTATGCACTTACTAATGCCACTAAAAAACAGTTTTATTTTTATTTTTTTATTATAAATTGTTCTTTGTCTCTTTAATCTTTAGTTTTTAACTATTATTTAATATCAATTGAATTTTAAATATTTAATAAAAAGTTAAAAGCATAGTTCTTTTTTTTTTTTTTTGACTACCCTTGGGTCTATTTAAATCTTTTAAATTATTTTGTTCAATGAATTTTAAGTTAATAAAATAATATTTATGGGAATAAAATTAGCAACAGGATAATTATAATCATTTACAACAATAGTTTTTAAGTGAAATTATGTAATATAAATTATGAATTTAAATCTTTAAAAAATAAAAAGGAATCACATAAAATTGAATCAAATTGGGTTGGTTGGTGTTGGTGTTTAATAAAATTATTTAAACAAATTACTGTGATTCCTTCTGTTTATGTTTGCCTCAATTTCATTTCATTTCATTTTGTTTGTGTGTTTTTCCTTTGTTTTACTGTGAAAACAGGTCACCAATGTATTGTATATTGTTGCTGTCATAAAACTTTTAACTGAGTTATATGAATAGTATTAACAATTTGTCGGGATGTTTGTTTCATATAGAATCACAAATCAAAGATCCTAGAAAGCAAGTATTTATATTGATAAGCATGGCAATTCCAAGTCGGTCAACGCCTAGGTGGATTACTAAAAATAAGTCGTCACTCAACATAAGTAAAAATAATAAAAAATTAAATATCAATCTAAAAATTGATTAGGCCTCATTTAACTCTGTTTCTTGGGTTGTCTTCAAGACAAGAAATGCTGATTGATCTGATTGTTAATTTCTGTGCCAATTGTAATTAAATTTATAAGCAATCAATCTGAAATTCGAAACAGATACATGTTATTGTTGAACACAGATTATTTGTTGAAACCAGAATTCTCAGAATACTGGAAAAGATAGTCCTTGTATTTAAACTTCTGTATAATCCTCCAAATTATCGTAACCACACAAACAATTTATAAAAATGTGTAAATATTTATAAAAATTAGATAGATAATATAAAGAAATGATGTATGTAGCTGTCATATAATCCTTGAAATGATATATTCTTCATTAGATAGGTTGTGAAAGGTGTGCAAGTTTCGGTGAACCAAACTCAATGTTGAGTCTTGTTTTTCTTTTATTTTTTTTCCATGTTGTTGGTGGCTTATTTTTTTAATTTTATTTTTAAATATTATTTGCATAATAAAATTGTAAACAATATGAAAATTGTGATATAAATTATAATACTACAATATTTAACATGGTCAAACGCATGAACTTAACCAAGTCTGTGAATGATGCTCATACTTTCGTAATATTATACGACTATGGTATCTGCTTATGCACCTTAAGGGCAACATAAACTCATACTTACATGCACAGTCATTATGTATCTACATAGGTGTAGTTGTGTTTGCATTACACTTACTACATACATATGTGTAGTATGTGTATCGTAGTAAACTTGTATATAGCATCCATATATCACAAATGAATGCGTACTACGTTTATTTAAAATCCAATTCGGTTGTCGGATGCATAATGTCAGTTTCACAGTCGAGTAACTTCATTTGCATAAAATTAACATGAATGCAAAGCAACGCATCCTGTCATCGAATGGCAATATTTCATGTCAATATTGGCAGCGGTTATTAGCGTTTCGTTTGGTTCTACTTACACAAAAATACAAATTGGTGTTGTATAATATTAACAAGAATTTAGTATAAAATTCTAAAGTAAATTTCATCAAAACCTCCATTAACTTATGACCATGAGCTCCATGCAGCAGCAGGGTGGATGTGGCATCTTCAATATTTGACACTAATCCTAAAGCCCAAAGATTGCTTACACTTAGAAAGACAAGTGTACATATACACACACACACTCGCACACAAAAGCATAAACGTGAAGGTGTGTGTTTGATGGTTTAAGGAATAGAAACTTTGTGTGTTTCCACCAAAGCCAACTAAGCAATAACAATTTTAACACAACACTACAGAGAAACATAGCCCTGCCTTGTCAAAACTAAGCCGCTTTGATGCTACTTGAACATTACGTATGATTCTCTGTATGGGGCGTTTGTAAAGTTTTGTATACTGTGACGTATTAGTGATATTGGCTGGACTTGTGGCATCTACTCATATTTAATAGAAGTTTTGATTCAAAATTTTTCCATGAGACCAAGTTAGAAATGTACTGACATCATGTATGTTATCTTCCTAGTTAATAGTAATCTTAGACTTCAATTGAAGATCTTCTAATTACTTAATGAAGAGTTGAATTTGGATTTACGTCAAACGTGTTCCATGGAAATTGTGTCCTAAGAAAGAAGTTCTCTACAATACTGGGACAAAAAAATGTTGTTTTCAAATTAGATCTCTCCGTACCACTCAAAACATTCGTTTTTGAAGACCTAACAGCATGTGAAGTTACCTTTTTTAGGGTTCTGGACCCAAAGGGTACCAAAAGGTACTCTATTGCAGAGACTTCGTTGTCCGTCCATCCTCGGGTCATCATATCTCATGAACCGCAATAGCTAGAGAGTTGAAATCACAGAATGTGTAGTTGTACCCGGGCATTGGAAGATTGGTGGCTATACATCAGAAACTCATATTGTCGAAATTTCAGTTTGATCGGATTGCTAGGGAGGGTACCTCCTATACAAACCCCATTAAAATTCAGGTTCTTATTAGGAAAACGTTAATGTTTTTTGGACTATTGAACTGAAATTAGTTTCTAACTAAAAGTTTCTGAGCTAGGTGCGGTAAATTTTTTGGAATCATTCAAATCAAACCCCAATCTGGTACGGGGCCCTCTGTGTACGAGTCTGACTCGCACTTATCCGATTTTTAAACTTTTATATTTCATTTGCAACCAATCCTAAAAACATTTTTCTTTTAGGCCCCTGGGGCTTATGCAATCTTTGACAGTCTTTCATTTGAAGTCTCAAGTATTAATATTTTTCAAAAGTTCACTGTATGAATTTATGATTTTAGCCTATGGCCTAGCACTCTAGAGTTCTTACGTTGAATTAATAATTTAACAAAATGGATTTACAAGTTTCTATTTCTTTTCAAATGACCCCCGACTAGAATGCTGTGCTGTATGCTTTGTATTTCCCTTTAACCAAAAACTTTCTCTATTTGCTTTTGTAGTTGATATTACCCCCCAGAATGCTGTTGTTGTTGTTGTTGTTCCTGCTGTTGTTTTTGTAAATCTCTAATGCGACTATGACGCTTTCTATTTTCAATGTGCTTTTGCCTCCTGTGGGGGTTAACACAAAATTTGTTCAGCATTAGATGCATTCAAAAGCTTTCTCAATTTTTTGTTTGTCTTTTTCCAATTTTTTTTTCATGAAGCAAATTATTTTCCCTCGGAAGAAGGAGCAACGAAAATTTACATAAATTTCAATAGATTTTCAATTCAAATTTCAACAAGTTAGATACTCTAGAATGTTCAAAATATCTCAAGGAACATAAAATGGGAAATGCAATTTTATGACATTATTTTCGATACTTGTTAAGTGGAAGTAGTTGAAGCTAAGTCAGAAAACAATAATGAAACCTTTGCTAAAGACAAAATGAAACCTATATGTATAAGATAATTGTATCAATTTATTGTATGCTTCCTATTTTCTGGTAATCTAATAACATACAAGTATTTATCATTATAATTACCTTTGTTCATGATTGCACTATGTATGACCTATAAAGATTATGCTGACCCTACATCTAATTAGAATGGCGGCGTTAATATGCCCTTTAAATGGAAGTACTTTTCCTGGTGCACACTATCATCTAATATTAGATAAAACCTTAATGATTTATAATTTTAATAATGAGAGAGTAATAATTTATATTGAAAATGACATATCTTTATTCTCAAACAATAGCAATTTTCATCATAATTGGAACAATCATCTCCATTCAAATAAAAACCATTCTTTCTAATAATTAAGATTTTTTAATCAAACCATTTTTAATATTTTTAATAGGTTTTTCATTATAATAAATTCCGATTGTTCTACTTATTTAACCGACTTTGATCAGTAATAACTATAAAATATTGTATAATCTGTACTAATGGATGTTTTTAGTTTATTTGCATCCATTTGTGATTATGGGAAGTTGAATGGTTTCTATTCATATTGTATATAAAACAATAGAGGATAGAAAATTATGTCACACTTAAGATATTTTTTTTTTTTTTACTGAGAAGCATGGAATGTTTCCTTCTGTGTAATCATGCTTTCCCTGACTTGATTTCAATGTGCCTGTAATTGCTGCCCTTGCTAGGAGTAAAATAGATAGATAGATATGCCCATTTCAATTTCATGTTTAACATTTTCAATATGAAAATTTGCCTGTAGTAAAGTTTACAGTTAGTCCTTCTAAATAAACACATAACAATTTTGTCTAAGACCACAAAAAGTAAGTTTAACATGCAACCATTTTAATTAGATCGAGAGTGGTGAATGGAAAATGTAAATTCAGCAACATGTACCAAAATAGTAGTAGAAATTTCGTTCCCTTTTTTTTCTGAATGTTTGTTATGTTTGTTTGTCATTAAAACGTAATGAGTATCAACTAAGTTGTACTGAGTGAAAGTATCTGTAGCCTGTCGTCTGTCGTCTGTTAAGTATCTATGGTATGAGTGCATTTGTTCTGTGTGTGAGCGTGTGTGTATATGCATTTTAACCGGAAGTGTCATGTGGTTGTGTTGCACTTCCGCTTTGTTGCACACAAAGTCCAATTAATGTCCTTTATTTACTTATTCGTCTTCATAGTGTACACGACGAAATTAGTTATTCATTTTTTCCTCAAATTTGAATTCATTTAATTTATGCGATTTAATTCTCTGGAATTAACTGAATTAATTATATGTATATATAATACAATATATATTTTTTAAATTGATTCATTGGGCTTAGTGTCAGATTAAATGATAAAGGAAATATAATTAAATTAATTAATCACAACAAAATATTTGCAAAGATAAAAAATTAAAGAAAATTCAAATAAATTCCAATTCAATTTGTACAAATATGTGAAAATGATTGGAAATGTTTTTCTGGCTTTATATTTTTGTGTCTTTCTCAAACAGAATTCAGCTGTGGGGCTGTCGAGAACATTACCTCCTTCCCAAATGATTTTGCCATATTAGATAGACTTTAGTGCGTGTACCCGCTGACTAAAAAAAGATACAATTGCTGGTCATACATTTCATATTCCCTGAATCCCCCCACGAAGTTAACATAATATTTTATTTATTTCTATCAATTTTAACTTTAAAGCAACTTTAATGTAAATAAAATAATTGTATTGTATATTCACAATTTAATTAATAAATATTTTTTAGTTTTTTAAATATTTTGCTCAAAGAATGTTGTTGCAAGCAAATTAAGTTATTGGAAATGCTTGAATGGCTCTTAAATTGAAACACAAGCATTTTGTGTTGCTATTACTTACAATAGTTTTGAGTGAGCAACACTTCAGCACTTAGTTACATTATTTTCCCTCTGGCTCTATCAACAACAAGCAAAAACTTCATAGGCGTAGCGAGGGTGGTTGCATCGCCTCTGGATCCACACTGCAGTTATTCCGGAACCAACTAAGAGCTAAATGTTTAGTTTTGAGTTATTCATGTAGAGAAATTTCCAGATTTTTAGCCTCCCCTAAGGCCAACAGCTGCATGCTTCCAAAAACAAATTTCTCTCTTCATCTTAGGAGTATGGCTTTTTTTTTGGGTTTTTTTTTTCAATTCATTCATTGAAAGTCAGTATGGCGTCACACCATTGGCACATATTAACACGATTGGCTGCATCCTTGGCACATAAAATTCTTGCAAAATTACAAATCGATTCGTTTCAAACGTGGCACAACAACTCAATATTCGAGTAGCATAAGATTCACACTAACTTGCCACTTTCCAACTCTTTCTTTCTTCCTTTCTTTATTTTTCCTTTATTTCTATCCATGCTTTCTTTTTCTTTCTCTCTTTTGACTGAGGTTGACTGCCTCCTTGCCTGACTAACTGACTGACTGACTGACTGGTTGCCTTAAAGTGAACCAAGTATAAAATTGGTCCACAAAATTGCTTTTCGCTTTTGGACCAGCGAAGCATAAAAATGTCTGATGCTTCTCTATGCTCTCCTTCATGCTTCCCCACGCTCGCTCTTATTGTTATGCATACGCCGTGTTCAAATATCGATTGACTTTTTCTTATTCTTAATGTTTTGTCAAAATTGTAACTACGCATACTAGAGAGGACTAACACATGCAGCCCTCATATGCATTCATATGACTCCAAGTCAAAAAACATAATTGGAAACAACTTCATGCTTGCTGGTACTCAGTACTCTGTAATGCTTGTGTGCATTAAGCATACAATAGGTTATTTTAGTAGTTTTCCTTATTTCTCTTCAATTTGAAAGTCAAATTTGTAGCAAGTGACTTTACGTTGTCATAGTTGGCTAATTTCTGATGTTAACAACAGAATTGATTGATTCAATATTGTGTAAATGTTATGAAGTAGATGATTTTCTTTCCCTCAAACATATCTCCCTTACTGATACCATAACCAAGCGTAATACTTATCAACAGAGACAGATCTTAATTAATGGATTCAGTATGAACCTAAGCTATCATAAGATAGCCACATAAAACGATTCATATGTTGATGCATGTCCTTAAGATCCTCTCAAGCAGTATGTAAACAAACGTGTCTAAGACTATTGAAAGCTCATTATAGTCTATTAAGGTAAACAACAACGGAGTGGAACACAGCCTATTTTCCATTGTCTAAGTAAATGTCTGCCCACGCAAATCAATTAAAATCCATCCAAATCCAATATTGACCCAAAGGACAAGAACACTAATTAGCTTTACTACTCATTGTTTTAGTATATGTACGCTACTTATCAAAGGTGGTCAAGATCAACGCTTTGTGTGTTGTGAGAGTTTAGCACCTCAACTTTAAGTTTAATTGACATTGTATATTTTCACGCTTGCTGTTTGTTTAACTTAATCGGTCTATCGGTCCGAATGCGGATGGCATACGAAAAATGTGCAAAGTGCCGACGGCCTCGTCATCGGCATTATTGTCCGCACATCTGCTTCGAAAAATAACAAGAAATTTAAAAAATCGTTGAGAATATGACAAAAAGAATCAAAATATGATGAAAGAAGAAAGAGAAATACTATACCAACAAATAGCGTCCAAAAAAGGTAGATTAGCCACTACATTTTTGGTTTTATTGTCTCTCATAAAAATAGTTCACACTCTTCTCTGTGAATTTAGAGATAGATGACAGCACTATTTAAAGTTAAAAAAAAAACTGTACAGGAACTGGCGAAACTTGATGGCAGTCCCTAACGAATTTTGATTTTTGTTCATCACTAGCACAAATTTTGCAAGTCGCTTCATTGCAGTCGTGCAGCGTCGTTGGGATTCGTGTATTTAATTTATTAAAAAACGCTATCATCATGGCAGAATACACAACTTCAATATATATTTCACTGTATCCAGCAAAATTAAATAAATCCAATGTAAAAAATCATTTTCAGCAGTTTGGTGAAATTACGTCAATAGCATTTGAAGACCACAATGCAATATTACAATTCCACGATTTTGCTGCCTTACGAGGCATATTTGAATATGGCCGCCATGTTGTCGATGGCTATGGGCTGACCATTGGATTTCCGACTTGCTCAAATGAGATTTACGTTTCCATGATAGGACCCGAAAAACAAGAAATGAATTTGGTAGAGGATTTTATCGAATATGGAATAATTGAAATAACGTCAAATATGAAAAATGGTGCCCTAGAAAGTGCATTCATCAAATTTGACTCAAATGATGGCTTCACATCGGCTTTAAATGCCTATAAAGCAACTGGAAAAGATACCATGAAAGTAAATGTAGCCTACCGAAAATTGTTGTGTTGTGAGCCACCAAAAGAGTATAAATTTAATACACGTGTTAGAAAGATATATGCGGAGTTTTTGCCACAATTAGTAACTGAAAAACAGCTTAAGGCTTATTTTTCAAAATTTGACCATATTGACGCTTTCTTCAGCAAAGATTATAAATGTTTTGTGACTTTTGCTAGTGTTGCTGGCGTTAAGCAAGTTCTGGAACTCCCGGTACACAAAGTGAATGGAGTAACAATCTATGTAAGAGCTTATGAAGACAAACGTTTTGTACCAAAACAAGAGCTGAATATAAATGAGTTTTCGCCAAAAGCAATTAACAATGAAAAGCGCAATGGTTTTGGTCAAACATCAGAAGCCAAATATTTGGTTAAAAACCAGCAACAGCTGAAGCCGCAAGATTGTTTAACTAAGATGATGGAATCATTGCAAATGACTAAACCGTCGCAGAACAAAATTCATTCAACCGATAACGAGAAGTGCTTTGTAACAAAAATGCCGCCACAGAACGAAGAACATTCAACTAAGATAAAGAAATCAACAATACCGTCGCAGAATAAGGAGCGTTTAAATGAGATGAAGAATTCAACAATACAGGCGCAGTATGAGGAACGCTTAATTGTGAAGAAGGAGCCCTGCATAATTATTATGCCGCCGCAGAAGGAAGAGCATTCAACTGGGATAGAGAACTCTATAAAACAAGCAATGCCGCCGAAAAATGTGATTGTGGAAGGCGGCATAATTAAGCAATGTCTGAATGTAGTATTAGGTGAAGTACTAGAAATATTCTTTGGTAACTTTCTACGTATGGCGAGAAGTTAAAAATCAAGTTTAAAACAAAGGAGCTAAAGTATTTTTCTTTACAATTAATCGGGAATGACGATCACATGTTTAATGACAAATGGCCTAACCGACTATGCCATTCCCTCTACAATTTTAGTTTTTCTCGTATATTATAATATAATCTATATAAATAGAAATGGTACATAAAAACCTTTACTTTGTTTGTAATAAATAAAATTCTTTACGACAACAATATTCTCTGAACATTAAAAAAAAGTTTTTCTAATAAGAAGATAAATTTGATTTGCATCTCGTCTTGTCGAGCAAAAACTTTAGTTTGAAATGGCGTCAAAAACAAAGAAAAGAAAGTGAGTAAACAGTAACACAAAAAATAAAAACCAAGTAAAATGAAGGGTAACTTCGGCTATGACGATGTTGTTATACTCTTCATGTACACGTTTTTGCAAATGTTTCTGTGACTGGTCATTCAACAATACATGCTTATTGATATGACTTATGTTTAGGGGAGAGTCAGTATACATACAGTATTGTAACAGTGAGACCGTATACAGTCAGACAATTTCCAAATTTCAGTTCGATGGTACAGAAATCAAAAACTATTTCTAATAAACACCAGAATTTAAATGGTGGGTTTGCCATTAGTAATTCGATAAATATACAAAGCCTTGTGAAAAAAGCTTTGTGCAAAATGTCAGCTTTCTAGCTAAAAAACTGAGAGACTAGTTTGCATACATACAGAAGTCTCGTCGAGCTGACCAAGAATGTGTACATATGTATATACCTTATGGAGTTTCCGTTGTCCCTTTTTGTCTGTTGCAAACTTCATGACAAACTTATAATACGATTGATGTGTGAAGAGAATAATGAAATAATCCGATACGGCTGACGAAACTTAATGACAGTCTCTAACGAATTCTAATTTTTTGTTCATCACTAGCACACATTTTGCAAATCGCTTCATTGCAATCGTGCAGCGTCGTTGGGATTCGTCATCGGCATTATTGTCCACACATCTGCTTCGAAAAATAACAAGAAATTAACTATCATGCTTCCATGCAGCATGATAAACACACGGATGCGAAATGACTGAATGCTAAATGCATGATCATGTCGGGGGTAAGATCAAAATAAGGATTTTTTTCTATTTTACATTCTTTATGCCCCTTCTGGTAATGGCATCTTAAGTTTTGCCAAAATGCAGTTTATGTGATGGTTGTAGGCATCATAAATACAAAGTAAAATTTAAAAAATCGTTGAGAGTATGACAAAAAGAATCAAAATATGATGAAAGAAGAAAGAGAAATACTATACCAACAAATAGCGTCCAAAAAAGGTAGATTAGCCACTACATTTTTGGTTTTATTGTCGCTCATAACAATAGTTCACACTCACTCTCCTCTGTGAACTTAGAGATAGATGACAACAATATTTAAAGTTAAAAAAAAAAAAAAATGTACAGCAATCTGAAACTAGTGGCGAAACTTGATGGCAGTCCCTAACGAATTTTGATTTTTGTTCATCACTAGCACAAATTTTGCAAATCGCTTCATTACAATCGTGCAGCGTCGTTGGGATTCGTGTATTTAATTTATTAAAAAACGCTACCATCATGGCAGAATACACAACTTCAATATATATATCACAGTATCCAGCAAATTTAAAAAGATCAAGTTTACAAAATCATTTTCAAGTGTTCGGTAAAATTGTGTCGATAGTATTTAAAAAACACAGTACAATATTTCAATTCGACGATTTTTCTGCCTTACGAGGCATATTTGAATATGGCCGCCATGTTGTCGATGGCTATGTGCTGACCATTGGATTTCCGACTTGCTCAAATGAGATTTACGTTTCCATGATAGGACCCGAAAAACAAGAAATGGATTTGGTAAAGGATTTTATCAAATACGGAAAAATTGAAATAAACTCAGTTATGAAAAATGGTTCCCTAGAAAGGGCATACATACAATTTGACTCAAATGATGGCTTCACATCGGCTTTAAATGCCTATAAAGCAACTGGGAAAGATACCATGAAAGTAAATATAGCCTACCGAAAATTGGTCTGTTTTGAGCCACCACAACAATATAATAAACGTGTTAAAAAGCTTTATGTGGAGTTTTTGCCACAATTAGTAAATGAAAAACAGCTTAAGGCTTATTTTTCAAAATTTGACCATATTGACAATTTCTTCAGCAACGGTTATAAATGTTTTGTGACTTTTGCTAGTACTGCTGGGGTTGAACAAGTGTTGGAACTCCCGGTACACAAAGTGAATGGAGCAAAAATCTTTGTAAAAGCTTTTGAAGACAAACGCATTGAACCATACCAAGAGCTGAATGTAAAAGAGTCTTCGCCAAAAGCAATTAACAATGAAAAACCAGAAGCCAAATATTTGGTTAAGAACCAGCAACTGCTGAAGCCGGAAAAACGTTTAACTGAGATGATGGAATCATTGCAAATGACTACGCCGTCACAGAACGAAATGCATTCAACCGATATGGAGAAGTGCATTCGCACAAAAATGCCGCCGCAGAACGAAGAACGTTTAACGGAGAAGGAGTACATGAAAAAAACTATGCCGCAGGAGAACGCAAAACCTTTAATCGATATGGAGAAGTCCATACAACCTTCAACTAACAATCGTATAAGAATGCCGGGTTTTAAATATACCGATCAAGAATTCAAGCTAACATTGCAATACGGTTCACCTGAGCATATTGCTAATCTACAAGAATCTCTTGCAAGTAAGGAGGAAGCACTTACGAAGTATTTCTTATCAACTGCAAATTCCTATTTATTTCGTTAATTTTATGCAGAACAATAACAGAAAAATATCTGATCAGATTTGATTAATTCTATTTAATAAATAAAAATAATAAACCACTAAAGCTCTTACTTATTTGATCGACTCTATAAAAGAAATGAATATCTGATAAATTTAAATAACAAAAGCAATTATCCATAACAATTTTTGGATAGCAGGTGCAGCTTTAAAAAAATTGCCACACTCAACATCTTATTGTATCCTCTTCCTCTATTAAGAAAAACAAATTTGAACATATGGCTTCGAATTGTTTAGCGACGCATGCGCGAGTAACATTGGTACCATGTGGATAAACTGACTCAAAGTCCACATCTCACCTGTCAGCCCGTAGTGTGAATTGAACTTTATCCTTAGGTGGGACATATCAGTACTAGAATATTTACTAAATAGTAATTGAAATATAAATATCATGTGTTACAAAATGTTCTTTAATATTCATAATTTAGCAGCTATGGTGTGTATTAGAACAACACAAAAGTTCTTACACACATTTTTATTTTATAAATATTTTTATATAATTTTAACTACTACATATCTACTATACTATATAATCTTTCCTTTATTGTGTCATATTTGTCTCGTAGCTCAGTTGTCAATTTTACCTCATCTACAATAGCCAAATATTGTGGATAAATTATGGATTTAATTTCTTTTGCTTCTTCAGTACTTAAGTCCAAATGATATGGTGCGTCCTCTGATGTAGCCCACTGCATCAATAGTTGTTCCAATGACCATTTTGAGGCCAAATCCTTATAGTAATTCAAACGCATAGAATCAACTTGTTCCAATTGCTTAAGATAAGTCAAAGATTTCTCATGATATTCTGTTGCATCAATTGCATGCATAAGTAATGCACTGGTTAGCAAAGTCCATTTGCTATCTGGTTCATATTCCAGCAGACTTTGACATGATTCCAATTGCGTACGAAGTTCGGCTAATACCTCTGGTGTGTAGCTGATTGTGCTGTTTGGTGGTTTAAGATAATAAACGCCATCCTTAATTAATTGTAGTGGCAGTTTTGTCTTGGTCATAGAGGGCGAATCGATTTCTAAATAATAATTTGTGGTGTTTGCTGTAAAATCAATGGAATGATTAGTAATACTTTGCCAAACAGAACTAACATTTGAATCGTTTTGTGCAAGCCATGATGTATTCTTCCATTCAAAGACTGTTTCATCTTTGTCATCTAGTAACTTTACTTTTGGGTCTAGCAACTCGAACGATTTAGTAAATGCCAGCACTGCTTTCTTTTTATTAATGCGAAAAGCACATACGGCCAAATCAGCTTGTGAATTACCCAATAACCAACGTTGATAGAACCAAGCGCTACTATCATTAGGATCAGTAAATGCTGCGGTCAAAACCATTTCAAGTTCTTCTTTCAATTTCTCTTCACTCATGGGACGCTTTGGCTTGGCTTTGCCATCGTAAGGATATAAAGCTGGCAACAAAAGACTCCTTTGATGCCATGACGAATAGTTAGAAAAATTCACTTTAATTTTGTCAGTACAAAAATCCAATTCTTTCGCCTTTTGAACACCTGCTTTCTTAGTTACATGACGCCTATAATCCCAAGTATGAAAATTGCGTTCATCCATTTTTAAGTATTTATTGCACAATTTCACTTCATGTTGCCAATCAGCGTTTGGTGTTTGATCCAGGGACCAGCAACGATGATGCCAAGCATTATACGATTTCGGATTAACCAACAAACATTGTTCGGTAAGTCTTAATTCAGCATTGTAAATAGAACGCAAACCTTCTTCTTTGGTGGATTCTGGCTCAATTTCTTTTGCGGCTTCTGCTGTTGGTTCGGATGTGTCACCAAATTCTTTTGCATTACGCAGTATACATTCGCGTCTTATATTCCATAATGTTCCAATATCAGGATTACGCGTGAGAAGCGGCACAGTTAGTTGCAACATTTCATCATCGAGTTCACCCAATTCGCGTTTCTTTAGGATTTTCGTCATCGCAGCTTTATATGCTCGCATTTTAAGAGCTTGTTCCTTCTTCTTACGCTCCCGCTCCTCTTCAGTGGTTCTTACTTTAAGGCGACCGTGCATTTTGATAGTTTCGAGTAAAAATAATAATGTCCCTTCTTTTGCCTTATAATTGAATTTTTTCAATTCTATCGCAAATGACTCAATGCACTCAACAGCTGATTTGATAACAACTGATACAGAATAACGCCTTGTGTTTCATTTCATTTGTTCCATATGAACCTGTTGAATGTTTCCGAACACTTAAATAAGCAGCTGTTTAAAGGCGCCACTAAAAAAAAAATATAAAATAATATTTCTTAACAACAATAATACATATCTTAAAAGATGCTTATATTAGGCAAGGACGGGACGGGATCATGTCCTGCGACCTCGATTGGATCTATTATAACAAACTTCATAATTACAGTTTCTCAAGGAGTCTGATATGTATGTATACATTTGGAATTCCCAAATTTTCATTGGAGATGAGTGAGAGATTCAAGGTAATGGTTGCCGAAATATCGGAGTAGACCATCACAGTGGTAAGCAAGTGTTTTGCTGTATTCTGTTCTTCATTACATAATCTAGTAAGTAAATTGTTCGATAAAATTTGTTTGCATATTTTAGCTTTTCATAACTCTACGATGTCCTGTTAAGAGGCCTGAGACTATATGCTTGAATGTTTACGCTACTCTTATAAATCTGTTTGTGGAACTCCAAGGCAGCCTACAGAATTGTTCTGGTTGGCAGCTCCATTTCACTGCAAACGCTTCTTCGTTTCCAAGATAATTTCTAAGCCTAATCTCCTACATATGCATTTGCACACAACCAATCGATTAAAACATATGCACATACATATAAATCACTTAAATCGTGCACCACAATTAACTGATAAGGTATTATTTCCACACGAAACATATAAAAAGGTATTCGGAATATATATATGTCAGAATATCCAAAACAATTGCATTAAAAATGTATTTAAAATTTATAACTACGCTTGTGTTTTCAGTCCTCAGTTGGATTGTTTTTGGACATAAAATTGATTATTGTGATGAGGATATGTGTCCCTATCAGGGTCAGCACATAAGATGTCATAATGATGGGGTAAACAGTGTTTCCTTCTAAAACCGAATTAGAATAACAATATTTTGTAGAGTTTTTCGGACTCTTGCCCTGGACATTATTGGGTGGAAAATCTTGAGCCATATATTAATTTGATACTACAAGAGCATAATAGCTATAGACATATGGTGGCGAGTGGTCATTTACGTTGCTATAAGCCAGCAGCGCGTATGCCTGAACTGGTAAGTATTAAATGGATTTGACTATATTCTTTTTGTGATTCCAAAATACCTTTTTACCTTTTACAGTTTTGGAATGACAAATTGGCTGAAACTGCTGCATTCAATGTCAAGACTTGCATTTTTGCACATGATAAATGTCGCAGTGAACCCGAATATCCATACGCCGGCCAGAATATTTACTATGCGAAAACGAAACGTGAAAATGTAACTGTCCAAGATTTCATAATCGAAGCAATTTTCCTATGGTTCGATGAACAAAAAGATTGTGATTATACAATCCTGGAAAGTTTTGAAATAACTGAGTGAGCAATATTAATGGATTTCGAAGTAATAAAATTGATTGATATATTCTTTTTTCTAGTCCACAAACAGGACACTTTTGCCTTTTGGTCAATGATCGTAATACAGAAGTTGGTTGTGCCATTTTAATAGCCATTATACCATCAATACATACAGGTAGAAATAGGACTATGGCAATCTTTACTTGTAATTATACATCTACAAATATAAGGAAGAAGCCATCATATAAGCCAGGATTAAGTGGTAAAGAGTGCAAAATACGTAGTAAACGATATAGTTCCCTATGCGAGGATCGTGTTAATCCAAATGATATTAATTGGTATGAATATGAATAAAGATAAAATAAATAAAAGTTTATCTGGGACCGTGTTTATCCATATGCAATAAACATGAGTTGGTAATCCGACGGAGTAACGTCAAGTTTATGGTTTATGTACTTAATCACTCGAAAGAAGTTCCCTGAGTTTCTGGCGTGTCAACAATGATGAGTGTAGCCCGGTGTTATCTTGATGGAATACAACTTTTTTCTTATTAGCCAATTCTGGCTGATTAAGATCGATGACATCCCTCAAACGGCCTGGTTGTTCTATGTTCCGCTTAGAATAAAGTGTTTTTTAGCTTGATGGGAACAGCTAATGGTTGGGGATTTTCTTCTAATCCCATCAAACATAGAACAAAACTTTCTGGGCTCCGTCTTTTCCGAACAATGTCGTAGCTGTCCTATTTTCCATTGTCATTCACCATCTGCTTCGGCAAGGCAAAATCATTGAAAAAATCTAATAAGTCCAGCATGTGACTCTCACAAGTATGAAGGGGTGGATTTTAATAAGAATAAGAAAAAGACGTCTTCAAAATAATTTCGTCATAGGGATTTATTCTAAAGGATGCTGGCTGTAAGATTTCTTCGCACCGGAAGTGTTTCAAAATGTTTCATTATGTTCCATTAATTCCTGTTTCTAATAACACTGAAATTAACTAGTTGATTCAGCTATCAGCTGTTTGCTCGATTGTGCCGGGTTTATTATTGTTTGCTTATCAAAAGAAATCGTAAAAGGAATAAAAAAAAAAAAAAATATAACGAACAACTTAGCTTAATTTTGTTAAAAAAGCTTAAGAAAGTATTTGAAATTAGTTTACATAAACAATGTATCCATTAAACAACGATTGCATCGATTACATATTCGATTATCTCGATTTACGCAGTCGAGTGAATTTTGCGCTTGCAAGCAAAGAATGTTCTGAACATTTTATACGCTGGGCCAAAAGGCGACTCAAAGTTGTCAACAAAATTAACCTTAAGGGTTTAGCAGACAATGAAATCAAGGCACTAATACGTTTTGCTGGCGAATATATTGAAAGTGTTGAATTATGTTCAGATTTTCTTCCAGAAATTGTTGAGTTTTGTACAAGCGTGAAACATTTGCATCTATCATTGGACTACAAACGCAATTTCGAAACGCAAATTCCAACTTTGGCAATGATAAAGACATTGGAATCTTTACACTATGATGTTGAGGGTGTTTGGAATAATACCTTGGAGAATGTGATCAAAACTATTGCTAAACTACCTAAATTAAAAAAACTCAATTTAAATGCTGAGGGTTATGAAGGTAAATTAAAATTATTTATATCTACATACAGTGGGACTCATCTACTAACGAAGTCATTAGAATTGGTCAATCAGAGGAGTTTTTGCTATAGAGGAATTCGGCCTCATCTACAATGAAGTCGTTCGCTTCAGAGGGAGTATGTTATATTGTAGAGGCGTCTGACTTTATATATCTTTCCAAGCAATTATCATACAATAATTTGGGTTTATTTTTCTTCATTTCAGGCAAGTACCTCAAAGATCTGAAGCACATTGAGACATTGGAATTGGCGTTTGCAAATAACCTTAAATATGAGCACTTTTTAGAATTATGTGCAAGCACGAAGACCCTTCGCGGTTTGTATTTCTCTGGAGAACCACGTGCTACATTTCTTACAGATCGTACAGATCGTTTGTTTGAAGCCATTAAACAATGTGTAAGTAGCTGCTACTAATGGACGTTAAAACAAATTTAAAGCAATTCCATTGTTGTCTTTCTGAACAGGAATCGTTGGAACATTTTGACGTAGTTAAAGATTTAGATAATTTGAAAGTCATTGCACGAAATTAAATGTCAATGATCTTCTGAAAGTAATCACAACATATCCAAAGTTAATATATTTTGGTACCGACAGTCGTATATTGACTAATGATTTTGCCCAGGAACTGGTTGAAATTTTGAAAAATGATGATGCAGAAGCAAGAGCTGGTAAACTTGACATTGGTGTACATGATTCTGTTTTAATTAAATTAAAGGTGAGTTGTAATAAAATATATTTCTTTTTTCTAGGAAATTTATTAAATTAAATGTTTTTTTTTCTTTTTTTTTTTTTTGGTTGGTTTTAGAAAACACTTATAGATTATAATCGATAAAAGTGTAGGACGTAGACGTAATCATTTTATAAATACTTTTTATGTATGCTACAAATTTTGGTGATAAACGATATATTGCATATTTTTAAGTTTATAAGTTCAATTAACAAAAATATTAATCAAAAACAATTTTCAACCAATTTACTCGTATTAATATAAGTTCTATTCAATTTTAGTATTATTATTTCATGACATTTAGCAAGTAATTTTCAAGGATCAACACGGACACCATTCATTTAATAATAGGTGATGACCAAAAGACCGATTTATAATGATTTGTGTTCATATTTCATAAATGTCCAATGAACTCTTACTCTTATCTTTGTTATTATAATGCACACTACACTTGTTAATAAATATATGATCTCTAAAGCGAAAAGAAATAAACTGAAACACGCAACTTGAAACAGCTGAGTCAAACATAACAACATTTGTTATTTTGAAAATATATCTATAAAAATTCGCTAAGTTTTCTTTCAAGTTGCATTTTTTGTTATGCCAAACGAGACTGGAATGGTTAACTTCGGTTAAAGCCAAGTTTTGAAAATCAGAGAGACAAGAAGCATTAAAGTGAGAGAAACAGTAAGAGCTACACGCAATTGAGTTTTGAAAAGAAAAACGAGAAACCAGACCAGACGACCTCGACAAAGTTGCTGCAAAAAAAGGCAAAAAGTTAAGTTAAGTTGAACTATTAGAAAAGGAAAAAACAAAAACTTGATTAGTGTTGAGATTAATCGCACTATGAAATGGTTACTTAATGGGAGCAAAGAATAATCTAAGCTTAGTTGGGATGTTTAAAGAAATATATGGAAAATTTCAATATTATTTTTGGATCTTTTTAGGTTAAGTATATGTACTGTACTATAAGCTAAGCAATTCAGTTTAATAAAAAGAAAAAGAAAGTCTTCAAATTTGGAAACTTATAAACTGTTAATAGATTGTATACTTTTACAAATTTAAGCTTATATTTGGACATTCCAGAGAACTTGCAATTACAATTCAAGAAATCAGGAATAAAAAGTACTTAAGAAGGTGGCTCTTCTTGAACCGGTGGATGTAAATATTAAGACTTTGATGAAGTTCATCCAAGTTTGTGCTAGCAAAATCAAATTTCTATATAAAAAAAAACAGTAAAGACCAAAGTAATCGATTACTTTGTCTTTTCAAGAAAGTCTCAGCCACCATACATAGAAATCAAGACAACGCGCTCTTTCAAAGACAACAAAAAAATATATATGAAAACAACATAAACAAAAAGAAAAATACGCTCATTTGAAATCTTAGTGAGTGCGTCTGGTCTTTAAGCTGCCACCATTTCCAAGCAAGCATATGTAGCCAAGTTAACAACGACGACGCTTCCAACAAGACAAAACGAAAGACTTGAATTCAGTTTGGCGAAGACAACGAACTCGAAAAGTGCTCAACGCGGATAAAATAAAAGAAATTAAGAAATACACACATAAAAAGAAACAGAAGCAAACTTTTAGCGGAAGGTGAAGTGAACGCAAAGAAACGGTGCGAGGTGTGTGGTACGCAGACGGTACGGTACACGGTACACTACACCATCAAACGTAGAGAAAGGGTCACGTACGCGGTAAGACGTGATCTCATATACATACATATGATTTGTAGTTGTTGGTGTCTCTGTGCAAGTATGCGTATGTTTGCGTGGTAAAGTGTAGTGCAGAAAATCAGAAAGAAAAAGTCTATGTAAGTTTTCAAGATAGAAAAAATATATAAAAAATTTTAACAAAATCCAAGAAATGAAATCAAAAGGCTTACAAGCCACGCAAGAACAGTAAAATTCCATTTGAAAATACATAATTTTATTTTAAAAAATTATTCGATGAAAAAAAAAAATCAAGTGAAATTAAATATTAAAAATAAAAAAGAAAACCATGTTTATAAAAATAAATAAATGTCTGCTAAACAAATATAAATATACTTGAAACATAAGTAATTAAAAAACATATAAAAGAAATAAAAAATATATATATTATTTAAATTAAAATAATAAATAAAAAATGATAGTAAATTTAAAAAAATAATAATAATAATAAACAATTGAATATAATAATAAATAAAAAAATATAACCAGAATTGAATCAAAATAAAAATTGTGACAATTTAAAAAATATAAATCTTAAAAACTTAGTAATGGAAAATCTAAACGAAAATCACAAAAAGTTAAAATTAAATACTTAAATATTAATGGAATTGATGATAGGAGGTTAGTCTGTTCCATCCATCTAGTCTGCCACTGGTTATTTCGTTTTGGGGACATAAAATGAGAATTTTGAATAAAAAGAATAATAAGAATATGTTTCAGGAAAAGGGTAAAACTAAAAAAAATGATTTTTTATGAAAAAAATTTCTATATTTTTAAAGTAAAAGGTTTTAAACTATAAAATGAAATCTTTAAGCATTTTGAACAGGTTTTCAGATAGAACTCTGAACTTGATATCTAATATCTTTGTATTCCATCCATACCTTTTGATTCAATTCATGCATTTTATCAGTTTATAGACATTTCAAATCATGAAGTAGTACAATAGTTGTATGTTGCCATATGTTAATGGACTTTAGTGTGTGTGACTGCTGTATTACAAACATCAAGGCAAAGTGATAATACGAGTTCATAATAGGATAGAAGTTTTAATAATCTAAAAAAATTAATGCAAAATAAAAAGTATCTATAAAGAAATCTTTTAGAAAAATTGTCATTTCATGTCTGTGCAAGTTTGCAACATTTTCTGTCATTTTGTGTTGTTGGTTGTGCTCTCACTTTTCATTTAAACTCTTCTCTATAAAATTAGTTTAATCTTCTGTCAGGGAACCTAGACATGCAAGCAATCAGTCGTCAGTCTTATAGGATGACGATGATGATGATGATGATGATGATCAACGAATGAAATAAAAAATTTTTCTTTTCTTCTGCTTTGTGAAAGTAAAATTTATTTCTTTTATTTTATTTTCTTTTCTTTTTCAATTTTATTTTTTCTTATTTTTTGGTTTTGTCTTTGTCTCTAATTTTCTCGAAACACTTTTGCTTTTTTGGTTTTTTTAAGGGGTTTTGGGTTTATTAAAATATTATACTGCTAAGCAAATCTATTCGAAATATAATTTCTAATTAGCAGTTGTTGTTGTTGTTGATGTTATTGGTGTGTGTTTGGTTTTTATTTCATTTTTATATTTCATTTATTTTTATTTTATTTTCTTGTTTCTTGTTCAAATTCGACATTTGCCAATTGGCCAATCAAATTTTTGCTTTGCAATGTCGTAAGAAACTTGTTTTTTCCCTAGAGCAGTTTTATTAATTAAAATTTTGTTTTTGTTATTTTCTTGTTTTTTTTTTTTTTTTTTTTTTGTGTTGGAATATATAAATTGATGAAATACTATATACAATAAATTTTGTTAATTAAAGCAGTTGGTTGCTTAGTGGTTGATCTATAAAAATGTTTAATATTTTTTATTTTACTTTTTATTAAATTTCTTTATTTTCTATATGCCGTTTGATCTTTCTGAATTCTGCATGAATTGTGTTCCCTTTCTTTATTTTAGCTTTTTGTTATTGAAATCTTTTGTTTAAGAGAAATGCATTGCAACAAACAAAACATATATTTTATGACTTGCGTCTTCATTAAACAATTTTTATTTTCTTGTATTCTTTACTTTATTTAATTTCATTTACTTTTAAATTTTATTTACTTTTTTTTTTTCTTTCGTAAAAAGTCAACAAGTTTATCTCATACATTAAATTATATCTTATCATTTTAGTCTGATGTTTGTTGTCATACATGGAGTACTGTATCGGATAAATTGCCATGAACAATCAGCATCGAAAGGGTAGGATTGGCAAATATGTACCATGTTCATTGATATTTATGTGTGTGTCATCGAACAATCTACTCCCACATTTTTGAGTTATATTAAATTTTACATAGTCTTTTATTGTCTCTGTACAAAACATGTGTCTCTGTTGGCTTGATCCAAGCAGTTAAACACATAAAAAGCATTCATAATTTAATTGAAAATCATCAGTATAGTTCATATATCCCCTCTCGCCATCCTTCTAAGAGGAGAATGTTACAGGCAACGATTTTCTAAAAAAATTTGAGTTGTAGTTCCTTTGATTTTCTTTAAATAGTTAATATTTTCATAGTCTCATCTCTGTAGTTAGATTCTCTAGAAATTTTTAGTCCTACGAAACTTACGGATTTGAACAATATTTCTTAAAACTACCTATAAATTATTAAGTTGATTCTTCTAGTTGGTTTCATCAGCCAGCACGACTATTAGTATTTCCCGACGACTATTAGTATTTACTTTCCCATTTCCCGTCCCATAATCCCTTCCCCCCCTTTATTCCTCTTTAACAAGCATCGCAATGGGCTGTAAGGCTTCCGGATAATCTCGCGTGTAGTCGCAGGCTGCCTGTATAACCTAACCTTACCTATAAATGAAATATATTATACGAGAAGTGTATGTAAACTTTTGTGAGACTAAACTTATCTTCTTAATTCTCTTTAACCATCATTCGTTCCTTTGATTGACTCTTCACTTCTTTTTCTACTACTACTATGTATTTATTTAGCTAATTTAAATTTTACTCATTTATTTTGTATTTCGTTTTCATGTACAAAAAAAATTTAACCAATGAAAAAAACAAAAAAAAAAAAAGAATTAAAAGAATACATGTAAAATTTTTGATCAAATTGTTGTCAATATAGCACATCTAACTGTTAACTTAACTTTGCTTACATACATACATACTTAGTATAACAATAACTTCTTATATGGTAACAAGAGAGCGGTGGCACGGAAACCAGATTTTTAGTATCTTACATTCTAGCATCTGACTTACTGTACAACAATATTAGCAATCGGTTGTTGCTTTTAAATGATTAAAATAAAATTATAGAATCAAATTGTGATTTCATCTCAGAGATAAAAAGATCTTTTGAATTTCATACGAGTAAATTGTTGGTAGATATGAGTCACTATATAGAATTATTTCTGTTTTTGGTTTTTTTTTTTTTTTTGGGGGGATTTGGGTAATTACTTTTATGAGTTTTAAATCAAAATTGTATACTTATAAAATGACATGTGCGTCTGTTGTCTAACCTTTAATAACTTGATTTTTAAGTCGACAAAATTATCTTTTTATGTTTTACGCTTCACACTTAATCTATCAGCTGGGTCTCAGGACTTTGCAATAGCATTGGAGTGTCCACAAAGAATTCAGTAAACATCTTCTTAACCGTTGAAATTGATGGTTCACAGTTCACATAGTATAATATTTATTTATTTATTATTACATTATATTAATTTTTTTTTTGTTGGTTTTGGGCACACGAAATTCACCTTTTTCCTCACATTAGTGAGGTCGATGCTAGAAGTGCCATTTCTCTGGTTTTCTAAGGACTTAGTGATCCACCCTTGTAGTATTAAAATTATTAATAATAAACGAATATTAGTATTGTAATTTCTTTTATTGACAAAACATAAAGATGTTAAATTGTTTTTGAATATATCATAATATTTTTTTTAATTTCATGTAAGCCCAACTTAATTTCAATAATGCAAAGACTTAAATAAAAAAAGACATAAATTAATCAAAACAGATTCATATACTACTTTCTTAAGCCCATTCACATTATAATTATAGTTACATCTATCTATATATTTGTATAAATTTTCACCATCTTTAAAGCTTTTTCATTCATAATGTTTACATGAACAATGGTTTGTTATAAACAAAATTCATATTAACATAAACCATAAATCAAAAGTGAAATAGCTTTTGGAAGTTGCCCACCCTATCTATCTAATACCCTATACCCTCAATCATGTCTTAACAATGATACAATACACAGGCCAAAGTTATGGCAGAAATGATCTTAATAGTCATATCTCTAAATAAAATCAAAGTGTCATGTTTTTTTCTTTGTTTAAACTAAAGACTTTGAAATATAATAGACCAGACAACTCTCACTCTTTTTGTATTAGATAAATAGGAGATATAAAACATTCATGACCTTACTTGAAGTCAAGGGACTCTGTATTTTATTGCATATACCAAAAATTCAGAATTCTATCCCTTGTCGAGAAATAAGTGACACAATCATGAACAGATTAATTCATCTAGTTTTAATGGCAAAGAATATACGTACATATGTATATACTGTATATGGTATTGTTTCTTCAAAAGAGTCTTGAAAGAAATATAATCTTTTCAAGTCTAATAAATCCACGTACCACATTTCAGTTTTCTATCTCTTTTCCTGAAACATGTGCCCAAACTAATTAACAATTAGACATGAGTAGATCGATCTATCTCTGATCATGGTTTAATGCTTTTGTCTACATTATTTCACATCATGCATAATGTGAAAACACTCTTTTTAATGTTCAGAGTACAACAATTTTAATTACCTTATTTTTAAGGTGCGTTTGCTGCTTCTACATAACAAAGAAACCTGCAGATACTTGCAAAAGTTATGTCAGATCTCCATTTGAATAATAAATTATGCATTTTTTTTTTTTTTTTTTTGGCTGCTTTTAATGTCCTTGTAAAGTTAAGACAGAATAAAAGTCATCTTAGTCATTTTTAATGACACCACAAATGACAAATCATATTTTAAATTACAATAACAACAAACAACATTTTAACAACTCCAAAACCAAAAGCAAAATAATAATAATAAAGAAAGATAAATAATTTAAAAGAACTACTTAAAAACCTCATAATTTTTTGGTTTCATTAACCCAAAAACACAACCCAATCAATTTTAACATGAGTCAGATAAAATATACTTATAAACATTCTCTCTTAAGTTTTGGACAGCCAACTTCGATTGCAATTCGGCCAAGACCATGAAATGGCATTTTTATGTTTTTCGTTGAATATGACTAAAATTATAGAGGTTTGATTTTTACCCGAAGTAAGGCAACATTTTTAAATACCTTTACAGTTAAATTGAATTCTCGTTTGCACAAAAAGTAACACAAAAACTTCATGGTTAATTAGTCATTAAAGCAAAAGGACTGAATTTTAATTTGGGTAAGTTGAAAGCTAACACATTTTGTCTTTTAAAGATTTAAATTTAATAATAAAGAAAAGAAAAAAAAATACCTTTATTTCACTGCATGTGCAACATTTCTTGTATTAAGCTGCAATAAATTTTGAAAATAAGAGGAAAAAAAAAAAAATGAAAAATGAAAAATAAAATAAAAATTGTTTGAACACATTCAGCTGGAAGACCTTTCAGTCGTTACTTCCGGTTGAAGTTTTTACAGTTACGCTACCAAAAAACTTGTTTATTTTTTATTGTTGTCTCAGCTTGAAGAACTGAATTTTTATCCAATTTTTATCATTATTTTCTTTCTCTTAAAGTTGTTAAAAGGAGAAGTTGAAGTGGGAATTGATCTTTGTTTTATGATTGCTTTTAAGTTGGTTAACAAGCTGAAGAAAGAGATTCTCCGGATCATCATTCATTAAGTTTTATTTGAATTATTTACAGTCCACTAGTAAAATGAATCATTTTATTTCATAAGAAGTCAAAGTTTTGTCTTACTTTTTAGTCATCTATACATCTTTGCCTTGTTCAGGTAGTTTACAAAACTTATGGAACATTCATTCGAAATGAAGATTCATATTAATTTAAAGGTTAATCTTTCTGATACCAAAGTATGTGTCATCGAAATTGATTATTACATAGTAATTTGTCATCAAAGTGTTTTTCTTTCCAAATTATTAGTCAGAGTTCCGCACCACGGACTCCTCTATCATATTTCTTGTATCTGAAATCCTACCTTAGCAACCGGCACTTCTACTTCTATGTACAGTAATAAAGCGCAGCATCCTATGAAACTGTCCACAAGTGAGTCTTAATGTCATACCAAACTCGCAAAGTGAAACTGTGAAGTACTTAGGTAAGTACTTGTACTTAAGTACTTGTGTGTACTTAGGGCTACATCATGACCGTAGGCTAACAATGAAAGCCCACATCAAGGCTTAGCAGATGCAACACGCCCAGAAAACAAAAAAAAAATTATTGGTTGTTTACGTTCCAGGGATCTGAGAATCCTCTCAGTCCGTGAGCCGATCAACCTTCACACAAGCCGGTATGATGACCGTCTAAAAACGCATATCAACAAAATAGCATTCGCTCTTACCATAAACAACGTCAGGAATAGTCTCAAACGTCTCCACCCTGATGACATTAGGGTGCACGGACGCAAAAGAGGACGTAGGCTCCGTTTCTGAACTACCAAACCATTTCCTTGCAAATTATTTTTTAGGCTTTGTCACTTCAATTATTTATAGTCGTTATTTTTGTCCTCTTATGTAATAAAAAATAAAAGGCTGCTTAAGTCAAACTCGCAATTAAGCTTAGAAAAAAAAGATTCCCCTAAGTGATGCTGAAACTGGTGTGGATCAATGCCATACAACTTTGGGGCACTGCGAGCAATTTTATGTGTAACATAGAGATACGTCAAATGTATTAAAAAAAAAAAAAGACACACAGAATTGTCAATGATCCTTAGTACGTGAATGAATTAGCCATTAATTTACTTGACAACATCAAGACTGTCAGGAGATCGAGAAGGTCTCATGTCCTGGACCTACCTTATAGATATTGAAGTAGGATATAAATGTCAATGTATTTTATAGAAATATGTAAGTATAATGTCTCACTGGAAACCAAATATTTCTGTGATTCTAAATTGTAATACATACCATAAAAGACGCTTATAGTCTTAAAGAAAATTACATATTTTGTTAAAGTTGCCACAAACTCAAGAATATCAATTATTCATAAAATTTTTGAAAATTAATAATAATAATCAGTATCACCTACAATACAAATTGTCTTTGAAAAGAGTATTTCAAAGACAAATAAGTTGATTTTGATATGGTAAGGTAATTTTCAACTCAATCCATTTTAGGTTATACAAGGAGACGTTGAACGTTGACGATCTACCCGAAACTAAGGGTCAATTGATGTTTTAGGATTATGATTACTTAAAGTGATTATATCTCACCCAATGTTCTGAAGTGGTTGCTCCTGCCTAGAAAAATTGGTTTTACTGATGGAAATAAATCCTTAAGAAGTCAATGATGAAAACTTTTTACGCCATGAAGACAGTGTCCCATAAAAGCACCTATGATTTGTTCTCACATTCGTACAACATCGATTTCATTGTCGCTAAGTTTGTCTACATGTTTGCAATTATTCGAATTTATCTACGTATATTAAGCCATTGAATCTAATAAACTACCTAAGCAGCATGAGCTTACAGATACCCATGGGCATTGATGTACGATTTCATTTTCCAGTCTTACTATTCTAAATATAATCATAATTTTGAGTATAATTTATTATAAGTAATTGGTTATTTTCTTTTAATTATTGAATTTAAAGGCTCATAAAGTTACTTTTTATATTGCACTTATGGTTAACAATTTTATGGGAGAATCTCAGTAGGAAATCAAATCTACTCATATATCATATATAATATCTATCTATCATCTATAAAAAATTTTATTGAACATGGTTGTTGTATTGTAGTAAATTGGATCTTAATTTGTATTTAATATTTCAATGAAGTTCATTGTTTCATTGATTTAAATTTCATTTTATCGTTGCAGTAATTTTACATAATGTTTCATAAATACTTTTTTAATAATCATAATTCAACTGGTTGTCTCCAGTTGATTCCATGTTTACCAATACATAGATAAATATTGTACTTACTAATGCAATCTAATAAATAAAATACTGTGTATAAAGAAACTGCAAGTCTTTTGAAGTAAACCGAGTAGTCGGTCAATTGTCGTTGAAGTTGGACTGCGTTTTTGAAATGTGGTTTGTGCAGTTCCCGTTTTGACTTGTTTCACTTCTTAAATGTAGCAATCATTTTTCCGCAATTTCAAATACAATACTATATAGATACTGGATATACTGTCTGTACAATACATAGAAATAATAATTATAAAAGCAACAACTAGTTAAACTACTACATATTTTCAACGCCACACCACTCCAAGCCACTCCATGCTATGCCATGCCATACCATGCCATGCCATACTATGCTGAGCTATGCCTTACAAGAGTCAACGAAAAAAAACAAATGAAACTAAAGTGAATTGCTGTGCTTAGTTTCTATACAGTTGTTGCTTTTGAATCTTGTATCTTGTGGCGTGGCCAGGCCAGGCTTGTTGTAGATTTCTGTCTGTTATATACTACTGAGTTGAAGTATAAAGTAATTTTTTCTTTTTTTCTATAGTTTTCAATGTGCGCTTTTGGTTTACTTTCACTTTTCTGTCCATTTGTCAGTAGTAGTTAACTTGTCTTATGTATATACAATGACTATGTATTCGTGTGGGTTTTAATTATATTAATATTTTTTTCTATAAAATATTGCAAAATTGTCGCTTTATCTTTTTAATTATTTTATTGTTTTCCAACAAGAAATAATAAATGATTTTGCTTTACATGTAAAACTTTAACTGCACAGTTTCTTTTTTGCAATTAACTTTAAAATTTTTTTTTTTTGTGGGTGGGGATTATTTCTTTTTCCAAAATATGTTTTTATTTTACACATATGTCTAACAAAAAAATAATTGTTTATAAAGAAAACGCTTGAACGATTTGTTCATTACGCAAAGTTACCAATAATTGCGTTCAACCAACACTAAAAAGATCCAAAAGAAACAATCTATTGACTCATTCATAGCAACAAACATAAAAGGCTCTCGAAAGCATTCGAGCCAAACCAAACCAAACCAAACCAAATCAATACATTCATTTCTATATGTAAGTAGAGTATGGTGTATAATATATTAAGTCTTTAAAAGTATTTTGGCCCAAATTGCCTGCAGCTGTTTGACTCGTTAAATGAACCTTGTAGACCAACCAAGCCGCTTACTTGATCCAAATACTTTATACTCAGTTGCTACATGCCACGCCACTACCATCGCCTTTGATTGAATTCACATACTCGTATCGCTTGCTTTTAAATGCTTTTCTGTTTTTCATGAAATCTAAGTATCCCCACCACTTATTTGTCCCTCAAAACCGGTCATTGCTTATCGGACATATGCCAAGTTGATCTTAACAAACATCGCCCGCCCGTCTATTTCTTCTCATTTACAATTGTATGAACAAAGAACTGTGTATTAAAATAATCCTTGCTGGACACACAACAAACAATTGTTAAATGACATGAATTTGTAATTAGTTTTGTTGTTAAATGAAATTCAATTTGATTTTCTTTTGTTCACAGGTCAAATTATTTTTAATGCTTAACACGCAACATTTACATTTACATACATTGTACAATAAATATTTTTCACTTTAGTAGTGTAGATGGTAAGAAATGCATTAAGAACATAATCTTGATTCCAGTTGATATGATAGAATAACATAGGTATGTTAATTATTATAAAGGAAAAAAAAAAATTGACAAATATTTAAATGATAACATAATACACATCGTTTTTATAGTAAGAGATTAGGCAAGGGCGGAAACCAATCTTGTCACTATGGCCTCAGTTGGGCCTATTGTAAGTAATCTCATAATTGTAGCTACTCAAAGATTGTGGTATTCATTAAGGATGCTATGAATTTTCTGCGAACATAAGCATGGACATGGAACTTCTGTTAATCATAGGTAATGTTTGCCTATATTTCACACATAAGAAATGAGAAACTATTGTAAAACTACTTTATCTTTCACATCCCATAGTTCATGAATTGATTCATGCAGAAGCTGGAAGCTTTGATATTTTTCTGCTTAAAAAAATGTGAGTAATTCAAAATTGTAGTATGTTGCTTTATGTAGGAGGATATTACTTCATAAAAGACTAAAAGATATATCTGTTCGAAATTTTATCTCATTAGCGCAACTCACAATCAAGTTTGCAGGCCTAATCAATTCTTCTTTTACTTTGTGATAGCTGAAAAACTAAGGGACTAGTTTCTACAGTAACAAAGAAGTTAATGGAGGTGGTATAATCGATGCTATCCATCATGTTAATCATGTCCATGTATGTTATGTGGGTCTCAAGTAGCATAACCAATAAAGTAAAGTTTTGACAAGATTGTAGAAACAATTCCTAGACTTCATAATTTAAATTATAGTTTAGCTCAAGAATTTCTCATAATTTACTCATAAAGAAATACAAAAATCGTCTTGTTTTTATACATTTAATATTAGAAGTTAATCTATCAAGTTTTGTCTAAATACAATTTCATTTATTAGTCTAGTAGTCTAATTTTGTGGAGTTTATTATTGTACAATAGTATAAACTAGACACCAAAACAAATTCCATCAAGTTAATGTTATTAATCTCTTTTGATCTCAGACCGATCCAATAAAACATGTAAATATCTTTTGTTACTTTGAATAAGTGAAATCCAATTTATCATAAGTCTATGATGTCTATATTTATATCTCTGCAAGCAAACAGTAGGCCCATAATTCGTCTCATATGTGTATGAGTGCAATAAAATCTTTAGTTTTATGCAAAAACCAACATCTATTATTAAGTCATCGTTTCATGTTTGAAATGCAACAAATTGTTATTTAAACCGTGTTGATTACAAATTTTACTAATTTAATATAAATTTATCATTTAAAAATGCGGACTTCGATGATGCAAATGTTGAAATATAAAATTGTTTAAAGAAACAGAAAAAGCAGACACCGTTTTAACAAAAAGTATAGAAACAAAGCATACAATATAGATAAATATATTGTATATTTTGACCGCTTGACATTTAAAGAAATCAAAAAGTGGCTATACAATAACATCGACATTGGCAAGAAAGAAGCTTGTCAATTATTAATTTACAGTTGAATTAGATATTTTGTATTTAATTTTTTATTTTGTATAAAAAAAAAAAAGGTAAAAACAGGTTTTTATATTAATTCGTGTTAAACTGAATAAATGCTTGTCAATCAGGTGTAGGGTGAGAGCTGAAGAAGATAACCATATCCATAGCCTCTTACTACATAGTAAGATTATGGCTGACATACTGACATAGAGGGATATTTAGATGATATAAAAGACCCTTTTTCCATACCCATTTATTTTTCTTTTTTGTCATGATCGAAATCAATGTATGAACACTGGGGTGCCACTAAAATTATAATTGTTTCTATCAAAATATTTAAAATTAGGCATAAAATTGTTCAATTCCTCTTCGAACTTCAGTCAAATTTATTCCCATTTTACCCACCAAATATTGGTAAAAAGGTGTATTAAGTTTTATAAAATATGATACATTGTGGAATCAGAGACCAAGCGGCAGCCAAAACCGTTTGACAATCGGTGTTTAAAGAAATGTTAGAACTGTAGAGAATTTTTTTTAAAGGAGATTAAACCGTAGAAACAAAAAATTATGAAAAATTTACCTCTTCATTCCTAACACGGGTTATTTGATCTACCCTTGTAACATTATTTCTATGTTAATAATTGTCAGTACTTACGATTTATCTCTCCAAGCTGGAGTTGCATTTTATATTTCTTTTTCTTTGTTGAACTTAATCAATTTTTACACTATCACAATACAAAATGACGCTTCTGCTAACCCACTTAAGAAGCCACCCAGACTTATCTATATAAATAATCATTTCCTTGCCATAAAACCATTGTAAAAATCATATTTCCAGGATATTTTTATGAAATTAAACATTCTTTCCATAAAATTAATTTAAAAAAAATATATACTTATTTAAAAAAAAAAAAAAAAAAATGTTTAGAACTACAATTCTCGACCGTGACAGGACTCGAACCTGCAATCTTCGGATTCGAAGTCCGACGCCTTATCCATTAGGCCACACGGTCTTGCTGCGTTACAACATTGGTTTTACGATTTTCACTCTCACAATTTAGGACACACGCATTATAATCTTTTCATATTGCTTTATGATGCTTACAGCCACCCTTAAAACTTAAGTTTATTATGCAACCGCATACAGACAATAAAACATTGACTGGACTTCATTTTCATTTTATTCAAACAGAATTTTATATGAAATATTAAGGAATCTTTTTTTTTTTTCAATATTTTAAAAGAAATTTTACTAGTATACACATTTATTTATATAAATATAAAGCTAAATGATTTCCTGCTCACTGCGCAAGTACGTTTTAAATGGGTGTATCAGTTATGAAACCCCAACCCTAAACATTCCAGCAGCATCCTTTGACCTAATGTATTACAGTACAGTACTCTGTTAAATTACAACTGTTAATAATAGAAATTTCTAATGACGAAATTGTTTAAAACCAGAAAAATAATATTCTTCACGCACCATTAGAAAATGTGATTGAGCTTTGAGCTCAGTCAGTACACATAGAGCATTTCAACACTGAGACCGAAATATTTGTATGAGAATTATACGGTCCATTAAACCTAGGGTCTTGAAATTTACATAGTTGGTGAATATAGGTCAGGCATTTACTGACATCAAATTTTAGTTCGATAATACGAAAAGCAAAAAAATTTTTCTAATATGATCCTGATTATGAATTTGGCTTTGTATAGGAGGTATATGATCCAATAATCCTGGTGTCTTGAAATTTATATGGTTGGTGGAGATACATTACAAATTTATATTGTCCAAATTTCACTTCGATAAAACCAGAGACAAAAAAGTTTTTCTAATAAAAACCTGAATTTTAAGGGGGTTTGTACTGGAGGTAGCCTCCCAAGTGGTCCGATTCGGCTGGTTACAATAAATGTACAGCGTCTGGTAAAAAAAAGTTTGTGCAAAATTTCAGTTATCTAACTACAAACTTAGGGACTAGTTTGCATACATACCGACAGAATCGTCTCCTCGAGCTGATCATGACAAACTTATAATACTATTCACAGCGTGAGGAGTATAAAAATCAATGGACTCTTCTACCAACCAGATAGAGTATGGTAAGGCAACAAATGGATCAGTCCTCAGTATGGTTGCGAACATCCAGTAAAAAAATAACATCTACCCAAATTCTTGTGTATTTTCTGGCCAATTACAATGTCAAATCTAGAACTATGTCAGAAAGATAAACACTAATATTGGAAAATGGCAATTTGGATGGATAAGGAAACGCATTAAGAAAATTACTCAACGAAAATTATAGAATACTAGCTGTGCCCGCGACTTCGTACGCGTGGTATTCGAACAGCGACCCTTTCACTTCCTTATCAACAAACCAAAATTGATCAATAGTCTCAAACACGAAACCCAAACAAAGCAAAGCACAAACAACGAAACTCGGTGTCTCTTCTTGTCGCACTTTAAATGAAAATAAAATACAGAAACGAAGAGCGCAAAAAGAGCGTATTTAGAGAGGAAAAATACAACAATGACAACAAAGTAAAGTAAAACAAAAAAAAAAATTATCATAATTGGTCTAGCAGTTTAGGATATTAAGAGTCACAAAATTTCGTACACTCAAATTTTATATATAAAGATATGTATGTATATATGTACAAAGCTATTATTTAAGATGCAAAAAGAAACGAATCCAGAGGCCTTTGTGATGTCTGGTTTGGACTGTTCTTAGCTTTAGAGTTCGCTTTAGATCATTGCAGCATGGGTGACTCTACCGATTGGCTAGGCTACCACAGGCATCGCCTAGTATCCTTACACCTACTGACGGCCTTTTGCTTTAAGTTTCGAATGTTAGGTGTAAATAATGCTCCACTTTAAATTAAGCCTTCTTAGTTTAAAATATAAAATTTTCTTAAAAAAAACTGAACAACAAAGAAATACTAAGTAGGCGATTGTTTGATAATCATTTACATTGTTTTTCTACTTCATTCTTCAAAATTTTGTCTTCAGGAAAAGATCTTTAAAAGAATAGTGTTATATATTCATTGTAAAAAAAAAAATTGTGAGTTTAAACATTTCGAGTTTTTCATTTTTTTTTTAAAAGCATGGATCTCTCTCAATTGGGAAAATTATGCCATTCAACGTTAAAACTTACACAGACAGCAGATGCATTGAAAATGTATTTACCAAGTTTTGTAAAGTCATGTGAAGTTAATAATTTTAATCAGAAACTTAAGAAATTGGGGCTTTCATCTACTATTGTGCAAGTTGATGAAGCAAAACTAAAAGGGGATGGTATTGAAATTACATCAATGGAAAGAGATAATTCAAAATCAACTCCTCGGTTTGGATTTGCAAAATACCCTGATGGTATAGGTATCGAGTCTGAAAAGCATTATGATTTCAACACTAATAGTAAGCTAATGCCTGATGAGATGTGGAACGAATATAAAAGAACACACAAAGTCGAAATTGAAGCTATGTTAGCTGAAATAAGAGATGAAGATAGGTTGAGATCCAAATGGATTAAAGAACCGCGTTACCCTTGGGACGCTTTTAAACCTAAAGATCCAAATCAAACAAAATTGCCACATCTAGCTACTTCAAGAGACGTATTACGTAAACCAATTAGAAAATCCGTAAGTAAAAATGATAAAACTTCTTCCGATTTTCTTAAATATATCAATAAAATTTTAAAAATTATGGAACTGCAAATTATTCTATTGGAATCTATAAAACGGGTCACTATTTCTAATCACCGGAATGCAACAAAATTAATGAAATTCATTCTACAAATGGAAAATATTTTCAACAAACAAAAAATGATCATATTTAAGGAGTTGAAAACGTTTCCTAAAAATAGTGCAAGTCTTTTTGATTATAAAAATATACCGGTGCCCGATGAATTTAAGAAAGAGAAAATGGGCAAATCTTTGGGAAATCAAAAAAAGCATGTGCAACAAATCGTTTCTAAGGTTATGGGCCCAAAAATAACAACAACAACCAATAATTATAAAACTTCTAAAACTATGAAAGTGTCTGAGATTAAGCCAACAAAATTGTCAGGCCCAATACGCAAGAATAGTTTGAATAGAGTTGAAAAAACTGAATGTAACCACTCTGTTGATAAATGGTTTTCCCCTCAAGGCAGCGATGAGAAAATAACTTCCGAAATGAGTGGGACATTCCATGATCTTAAGACCTCCGAACAGGATTCACAATGAATGATTGAATTACTACAGAAGGATGATAACAACAAGCGAAATTTTTTATATTATTATACAAAGTAATTTTGTACATTTCCTGGTATATATCATATTATATTTTTAAAATAAATTCATCAAAATTTAACATCTCAATCATTTTTATTTTGTTTTGAGAAAGGTCTTAGTAATCATCATAAAATCTTTCAATTCAATTCTCTTAAAATCACATCAAAATGCTTCAAACTATTGTACTTACGTATGTACGAGGGTCATTCAATAAATACTTAGCCTACAAAAGAAAAACGAAAATTTTGCAAAGTTCTTCGTGTAGAATATGATGCGCCGTTCCTTCTTCGATGCCTACAGTCTTACCTATCTCACGAACCTTCAATCAGCGGTCTGCCAATACGAGATCGTGGACTTTTTTACATTTTCATCCGTTGTAGCCGTTTTCGGGGCACCTGGGCGTGGCTCATCAAAAACTGACGTTCGGCCACGAACAAACACCACCTCCTCATTGATCCAATTCTTGAAGGTCGCCATCGAAGGAGAAGAGTCACCATACACAGCATCCAAGCGATCTTTGATTTCGCTGCGCATTTTCCCTTCCAAAAACACGAACCGAATCATCGAACGATATTGCTCTTTTTCCATTTTTGTAAAACTGACCGACACGCTTGCTTCCAAAGGCTATCAAAACATAACTAATGAAGGGAATTGACTCAAACTTTGATAGTAGACTACTAAAAGAATGTACTGCACGATGGTAACATTTTTTTGTAATAGCAGCGCCATTGGACGGTGAGGCTAAGTACTTGTTTATTGACCCTCGTATGTACTTGCAAGCATCTAGTTAAGATCTGAATTTAGTACAAGGTCTATAAAAAGTAAAACAACAATAGACTCAACATCTCATTTCATCAAGATATCCAATCTATGTATGTAAATATATACATAAGTTTGTAAGTATGTTTTCATCTTAGTTCCGATTGAAATAAGAACAACATATGAAATAACTGAGGCGTGGCGGCAAATTTTGAGTTTGATTATTCAGCACTACTAAGTATTTCAGAATTGGACAGGTTTTTCTTTCTTTGCAGTTTCAGACTATCAACTATTGTAGTTTATATGAAGTTTCAAATAAAGGTTTTTTTTTTGAGTAGAATCAAAGACTTTGATATAAAGAAATATCCATTAATAAATTCAAAATTACATAGGTTTTTCGATTTAGTTTTTGCAGATTTTAGTGTTACATTAAAAGAGAAAATACAAATGTATATGTAATCGTAAATACATATTTACTCGTTTATATAGAGTGTGAGGAAAGTGTAATGAAGCAAAGAAACAAGTATTAAGACTTTGAGGCAACTTTTAAGTTCAAAAAACTTTTAATACTTGAAGCTTCTCTGACAGGTTTTATGTATTTACTATTGTATATGAAATCAACTTTAATATAAATGTAAGTCATGTATCCCATATCTATATAATATATATGAAATCAAAGACTACAATATTCAATATTTGAATTTTATTCCCCGTAACAATGTTTGTTCACTTAATCAAATTCAACCGAAACTCAGGCAACATTTTTAAAAACTCATAATTTATAGGAAATTTTTGTATCCAACATTGATTTACTAACATACATACATACATAGTAGATAATTTCCCCTTTAATTGTTGTATGGATCATTTTGTGTATATAATGTACTCATATTTATTGTATTTAGTTATTGGCAAACAGCTCAATTTTTCGCTAATCTAATATTTCATGGATAATTTCATAATGAACCATAATTAATTATTTCATAATTTTAACGATTCAACTTTACCAATCTTTATGATACTTGTACTGAAACTTTCAAATCGAATTCCAAACAAAGGAAAATCATACCCTATCATACTAAATCTGAAAACTCATTAATTATGGCAATCATCCGTCGTGAAGAAATATAAATGTAAATACAAAAAATCAATTACAAAAAAACTATTTTAAAATATGTATTTCGTTCGCATTTTGAAACCGGTTCAACTGACATGTGAGACGAGTATGTTGTTGTTGTATCTACTACATCAAGGGAATTACAATAAAGCATATAAGAAAAGTTCAAAGGACGCACGTCCTTGAATCCCCAAAGCATAGTGTGTGTGTGGAGATAATATGAAATGATACGAGTTAAAGCCTTACTAAGTTTAAGACTAAGTTTAGTGCTGTGCATGGTTTGTTGACTTGCATGGCATAGCCCATGTGTCAATAACCACTTTTGTGGCTTTCAATTGCCATAAATTTTTTTTTTTTTTTGTTTCATTAAATACTTAAAACCGGCTTATCGACGAACGAACCGAATGAAAACTTGTTGCATGTATTGTAGTACAAGAATGTTGTGTTGCATGCATCTGAAAACACATCTTACAAAATTGGCAAATGTAACTTAAAGATTTTGGTTTCTTTTATTATAGATTCATGCGAATTTTACTTGTAACTTCAGTAGTATCTTAAAGAAGAGCAAAAGCAACAGCAGTAGAAGTACTTTATCTTATTCGGTTTTGGTGTCTATTATTTAACCACCACCGTGGGAGATGTCTACACCAAGGCATCGCCCAATGGGACCGCCAGACGGTGGCGATAGCGACGACAATTTCACAGATGATGAGAGTACACCACTAACTCAAGATATTTATGGCGGAAGGTAAGTACAATTTGACTTGACACGAAGTTTTTTTTTTTTGTTTTTGTTGTAACTTCTTTTATGTGGCAGATCTATTGTTGTTGGTTGTTTAAGTTGATTTCTACTGAGGAAGGTCGAGTAATGTACAGTAGTAGTTTGAAGACATACCACCATATGATTATCATAATGTTGATGATGTTGTGAGGAAAGAAAACAAAGTTTAAGATTTATGCAAATTGTTTTAGGTTTTTATAATTTGTATGAGAGACAACATTGCAGGAAATGATATTATGAGTTGATATCACTGCATATTAGTTTACTTGTAAAATTTTTTTTTTGGTGACTCATTTTTTTTTTTTTTGTAACAGAAATACTTTTAAAGTTCTTAATGTTGACCTCTTCTAATCAAAAATTCTAGAGTTAATTAATTTCGTTTATATTCTATTATATTCCATATTATATTTTACCTGTGATAAATCTCTGTTATTTATTGCTTTTATTATAATACAAACAATGCCGGATATAAGAAATATGATTGCATTAACTTAAACAACCGTGTAGCTTTCCCACACTTGGACAGACAATTGAGCCAATTGTGACCACAATACAAACTGAACACTTTCAATTTCATTAAGACTATAAGCTATAGAAAGAAACTCAGGCAAGTTCATGCGAATGTCTGACTGACCACCACGAAGGTGTGGCACAAATAACTTTTATACTTTAAACCGTAGCAAGCTGCGCCAAATACAAAATGCCGGAAATATTAGACCACACAATGATTTTTTTTTTCATTTTTTTTTTATACTTATTATTAATGAATATCGGAGAGAGCCCCGACCAACATGAGGGTTTCATTTGATTATAATAATTAAAAATTAACAATTAACTTCTTTAAATATCATTTGTTGCAGTCAACGTACAATACAGGAAACAAAAGGCTGGGATGTTTTTCGAGATCCACCCATTAAAATTGAAACTGGTTCAACTGCAAATCAAGAATGCCTAGAATTAACCATAAAGATCTTAAAGATCTTTGCCTATATATTTACATTTATAATTGTTTTAATTGGTGGCGTTGCGGCAAAGGGTTGCGTGCTCTTTATGACGTCACAAATACGTAAAGATAGAAAAATTGAATATTGTAATAAAGATCTGGTAAGTAATACCCAATAATAAGTCTAGAAATCATTATATTCAACAAATTTTTAATGCATTTTCAGGGGCGCGACAAAACATTTGTTGTGCGTTTGCCCGAGGAGGAGCGCATTGCCTGGATTTGGGCCCTTTTGATCGCCTATTCAATACCAGAGATTGGTTCACTAATACGCTCAGTGCGTATCTGTTTCTTCAAGACTTTCAAAGTCCCGAAAACGGGTCACTTCCTATTTGTTTGGATGATGGAGACTTTTAGTGCTTTTGGCACCGCTTTACTTGTGTTCATCGTCTTGCCACAAATCGATGCGATCCAAGGTGCTATGCTTACCAACTGCCTTTGTGTGGTACCAGGCATATTGGGTCTGTTATCACGTACCTCTAAGGAGGGCAAACGTTTTGTTAAAGTTATCATTGATTTGGCTGCTGTTGCGGCTCAAATAACTGGTCTCGTAATTTGGCCACTGCTTGAGAATCGCCGTGAGTTGTGGGTGATACCTGTTGCTTGTGTTATGATCTCCTGTGGTTGGTGGGAAAATTATGTATCATCACAATCATCATTCGGACTCATACGGTCTTTGGGACGTATTAAGGAAGAGATGCGTTACACACGCTACTTCTCGCACATGTTCATTTCAATTTGGAAAATTTTATTATTCTTCTGTTTGATGTTAACGATCTATTGGATACAAGGCGACGATCCTGGCAATTTATTCACCATGTATAGTAATGCTTTTGGTCCACATAAAATCTCAGTAGATGAGCTGGCAACAAGCTTGACGAGTAGTCTACCAGATACTCTAGATGCTGCAAATATCGATAATGTGGATATCGATGCAGATTACAATACGGTTACCTATGTCCTGCTCATACAAATCTTTGGCTCATATTTGTGCTATATATTTGGCAAGTTTGCCTGCAAGATTCTCATACAAGGCTTCAGTTATGCCTTTCCGGTGAGCTTGACTGTGCCCATTGCAGTTTCATTGTTAATTGCAGCCTGCGGAATACGCATTGATGATCCATGCTTCTTCCATGACACGATACCAGATTATTTGTTCTTTGCAAGTCCATCGAACTTTAGATTCAATAACTTTGTCACCGAGCAAATGGCATGGGCTTGGATACTTTGGTTGCTCAGTCAGACATGGATATGTTTGCATATTTGGACACCGAAATGCGAACGCCTGGCGACAACGGAAAAATTGTTTGTTCAACCCATGTACTCATCACTTTTAATCGATCAATCAATGGCTCTAAATCGACGAAGAGATGATCAAGCGGATGTGAAAACTGAGGTGGGTTAAACAAATGATGGAAATATTAAAAATAATAAAAAGACTGTTTTCTCTTTTAGGATCTTTCTGAAATCGAAAAGGAAAAGGGTGATGAATACTATGAAACCATTTCTGTTCATACAGATCGCTCTTCAGCTCCTAATAAACCGTCGATCAAGTCATCAGACAATATAACACGCATCTATGCTTGCGCTACCATGTGGCATGAAACTAAGGATGAAATGATAGAGTTCTTGAAGAGTATTATGCGAATGGATGAAGATCAATGCGCCCGACGTGTTGCGCAGAAGTATCTACGAATTCTAGATCCAGATTACTATGAATTTGAGAGTAAGTTTTAAATAGTATTTTTTAACATGAGCCTCTTTAAATTCCTCTCTTTGTTTTCCTTATAGCACATATCTTTTTCGATGATGCCTTTGAAATCTCTGATCATTCTGATGATGATATTCAAGTGAATCGATTCGTTAAGCTACTCGTAGCCACTATGGATGAAGCTGCCTCTGATATTCATCAAACCACAATACGTTTGCGTCCACCAAAGAAATATCCTACACCCTATGGCGGTCGCCTGGTCTGGACGTTACCTGGTAAAACAAAGTTCATTACGCATCTTAAGGATAAAGATCGTATTCGTCATCGTAAGCGTTGGTCACAAGTCATGTACATGTACTATCTACTTGGCCATCGTTTGATTGAGTTACCCATATCAGTGGATCGTAAAGATGCCATTGCTGAGAACACTTATCTTTTGACGCTTGATGGAGATATTGATTTCAAACCAAATGCAGTCACATTACTTATTGATTTGATGAAGAAAAACAAGAATCTTGGTGCCGCATGCGGACGTATTCATCCCGTGGGCTCTGGTCCTATGGTATGGTATCAACTTTTCGAATACGCTATTGGTCATTGGCTGCAAAAGGCAACTGAACACATGATTGGCTGTGTACTCTGTAGTCCAGGCTGTTTCTCACTTTTCCGTGGCAAGGCATTGATGGATGACAATGTAATGAAAAAATATACCACACGTTCGGATGAGGCACGTCATTATGTCCAATACGATCAGGGTGAAGATCGTTGGCTTTGTACACTTTTACTACAGCGTGGCTATCGTGTAGAATATTCAGCTGCCTCCGATGCTTATACACATTGTCCTGAAGGTTTTAATGAATTCTACAATCAACGACGTCGTTGGGTACCATCTACTATAGCAAATATTATGGATCTACTAGGCGATGCCAAACGTACGATAAAGATTAATGACAATATTTCGTTGCTTTATATCTTCTATCAAATGATGTTGATGGGTGGCACAATTCTTGGACCAGGAACGATCTTTCTTATGTTGGTGGGTGCTTTCGTCGCTGCCTTTCGCATTGATAATTGGACTTCATTCCATTATAATATTGTACCTATATTGGCCTTCATGTTTGTATGCTTTACGTGTAAGGCCAATATACAACTCTTCGTGGCTCAGGTGCTCTCGACTGCTTATGCTCTGATTATGATGGCTGTTATTGTCGGTACGGCTCTGCAGTTAGGCGAGGACGGTATCGGTTCGCCATCGGCCATCTTCTTAATTTCTATGACGGGCTCATTCTTCATAGCCGCATGTTTACATCCACAAGAATTTTGGTGTATAACATGCGGCTTAATCTATTTGCTATCCATACCCTCTATGTACTTGCTGCTCATTTTGTATTCCATTATTAATCTGAATGTAGTCTCATGGGGTACACGTGAAGTAGTCGCTAAGAAGACTAAGAAAGAACTAGAAGCGGATAAAAAAGCTGCCGAAGAAGCAAAGAAGCGTGTGAAGCAAAAGAGCATGTTAGGTTTCCTGCAAGGTGGCATTGGCGATAATGATGATGAGGAAGGATCTATCGAATTCAATTTGGCCGGTCTATTCCGTTGTATCTTTTGTACTCATGGCAAGACTACAGATGAAAAGGCTCAACTTACAATAATTGCTGAATCCTTGGATACAATTAAAAATCGCATTGATACTATTGAAAGTGCTGTCGATCCACATGGTCATCATACACGACATAGTCACCGACGGCGCACCACATCAAGTGGTTCAAAGGACCATCATTTGTTATCTGCTGTGGCAGAGAAATCTAGTGACGAATCGGAAGAAGACAAATCGGATACATCAGCTGAGCCACCACAGGAACGTGATTTCTTAACAAATCCCTATTGGATTGAAGATCCTGAATTGCGTAAGGGTGAAGTTGACTTCTTGTCTAGTTCCGAAATACAATTCTGGAAGGATATGATTGATAAATATCTATATCCGATTGATAATGATCCTGTGGAACAGGTAGGTTATATCAGATCGTGGAGAGTAAGTATCATACATGAGCGTAGTTTGTGGATACTCGGCAACGTGTGCCTTCTTTTTTGAATTGTTCCTTTTATAATATGTTATGATTTCTATGCCAGGCGAGAATTGCTAAAGATCTCAAAGAGTTACGTGACTCATCCGTATTTGCCTTTTTCATGGTCAATGCGCTTTTCGTGTTGATCGTTTTCCTTTTGCAATTGAATAAGGATAACATACACGTTAAGTGGCCCTTCGGTGTACGCACGAACATAACCTATGACGAGTCCACACAAGAGGTAATTTCAACGAATACCAAACTATACTAACCAATTTTTTTTCTCTCTTTCTTTTTTCTTTATTTTCTTTTATTTAAAAAAAAAAAATCTACTTCAAATCATTACAAACACAACAAAAACAAAAACACACACAAAAAAAAAATATTGCTTTATGCGGTGTTGCGCGGTATATTTTATTAAATATTATTATTATTACACAAAAATACAAAAACAAATGATAATCAGGCAAGGATTGCCAGCGATCTGATTGAGCTACGGAACAAATCGGTCTTCGCATTTTTCATGGCCAACGCCTTATTCGTACTGATCGTGTTCTTGTTGCAACTGAACAAGGATAAATTGCATATTATTTGGCCGCTCGGCGTCAAAACGAACATAACCTATATTGAAGAAACATCTGAGGTTTTTATTTCAAATTTCCATCAAATTTTCGTGTTTCAAAAGAGTTTGTTTAATCTTTGTTTGGGTTTTGTTGTTCTTGTTCATAAATACTACTATTTTTACCAACCTATCTAAATACCTCAATCAACTCAACCTCAACCTCAACCTCAACTCAACCAAACTCAAAATCAACACGCCAATCACAAACATTTCCTAATATATTTTTTTTGGTTTTATTTTTTCTAATTCTACAGAATCATTTTGGAAATTGTTATTGGAAGAGTTTTTCTGCAATTCTTTAAAATGTTTGAGAAGAAATCTTTTTTATATCAATTTTTAAAATGATTCTACTTTTTGTATAGTTTTAATATCCTGTATGTTTGTTTGTGTTTTATAATCTAACTTGCTCGCTCTCCTTTCGCTCGAAATATTTCTAAACCCCATATGTGTTCCAGCCTCATTGTAATATATTATAAGAGCTCCCTTTAAAAGAACTAATGGATGTTTCTAAAATTCAGGAAAAAAAATAAAAAAATATCAAATAGAAATGGTTTTAAAGGTTGTACAGGATCCTTCACTCTTAAATCCATTCACCATAAGCATTTTTACTGGGTCAACCCATACATTACATTACATATTGTTTGCCAAACTATAAATAATAAGTTTCGGTAAATTGCAAAAGTCCTCATCACTCATAATCACGTCATCAAACATAAACAAACTTTCCTGACCGGTTTCAGAACAGAATATGAATTTTAAAAACCTGCCTAAGTTGGTAATTGAAACCTTTTTAAAAAAAAAAAAATAATTAACTCATATCATTTGCCTTATCACAGAACTTGTCATGAAGATCAAAGAAATTCATCAGATCTTTGTGATTTGGCAAACTTTTATGAGTTACCTACCAACTTTGACAGGTTTTCTTGTTTTCGCTGTATTATAATCACTAGGGTGGGTACCTAAGGATTTCCCTTTAAGAAGTACATACTTTTTTTCCGGAAACTTAAAACTAGATTTCTTGCATGTTTTTAAATCGATCACAAGAGAACATACCATTCCCTGGGATATTATGAATTATTATACATACAATAGTTTTAAAGAAACATCACATCACAAAACTGAACCCCGGTTCACATGCATATAACAAATTTGGTAAAAGCCAACAACAGAATGCCATCAATCCTGGTTTTTGTATCAAAATTTTAACCACTTAAATGTAACTAACCAAACTGAAAATAAAATACTAAAAACCCCTTACTAATTTTCTCAATTAAAATTCCGACAATCTACTATAGGTGCACATCTCTAAGGAATATCTACAACTGGAACCTATTGGCTTAGTGTTTGTGTTCTTCTTCGCTTTAATTTTGGTTATACAATTTTCTGCGATGTTGTTCCATCGTTTTGGTACATTATCACATATTTTGGCATCAACCGAATTGAATTTCTGTAAAAAGAAATCAGAAGAATTATCACAAGATCAACTAATAGACAAGGTAAGATAATTTTGTGAAAATATTATGTATCATATAGTTTATTATATGAAATAAATCTCAAATTTAGCATGCCGTGGAAATAGTCAAAAATCTACAACGATTGCAAGGTATAGATGGGGATTATGATAATGATTCTGGTTCTGGACCTGATCGGATAGCACGTCGTAAGACTATACAAAATCTTGAAAAAGCTAGACAACCACGTCGTCAAATTGGTACATTAGATGTGGCATTTAAGAAACGTTTCTTGAAACTGACAGCAGATGCAGAAAATAATCCAGGTAAGAAATGTCAGTTTACATATTTGAAAGAAATATCTACATCTAATGAATAAATTTTATTAGCAACACCTATACTGACTCGTCGCCTAACTATGCGTGCTGAGACTATAAGAGCTCTAGAAGTGCGTAAGAACTCTGTTATGGCGGAAAGGCGTAAGTCTGCCATGCAAACTCTAGGAGCTAAGAATGAATATGGACTGACCACAGCTGGTGTTGTAAGTAATAATAAGATGCTTTAGGCTAAGTTTTTCATAATCTACCTTGATTACTTATTTGCAGCTTAATAACAATGGTGGCATACCAAATCAACGAAGTGGTCGCATATCTAATGCTGGTATCAGCATTAAGGATGTCTTCAATGTCAACGGAGTGCCGAATGAGGTATGAAATTATATTTGATTCTAGAAAATATACAATATATATGCAATGTAATCGATTCCAGCAAATTTATGGGTCAAATGGTGGTGGCACCATTAATCAAGGCTACGAACATGTTCTGGAAGATGATGATCGTAATTCATTGAGATTAACAACACGCAATCCAAATCCACAAGTAACCTGGAGTCAAAATACTAATAGTAATAATACAGGACGTTTGTAATAGAACTACCACAACAACAAAAACCTATTTAATTTTTAACTAGTTTTTAATAGTAGAAAAGGCAAAAACAAAAAAAAAACAAAAAAAAACTCATAAACTTTTCTTACAAAACTTTTTATCTATAGAGTCTAGACGTTTCCTAAACGGACTCTGCCTTTTTCTTTACAAAACTGTCTATGTTTCCTTTTCAAGTTTCTTTTATATTTTTTGTAAATATGACAAAAGTGTTTTGTCAAGTGCGAACACAACGAAATATTCAGTTAGCTAATCACACTGCCAGGATCTAATAATATTTGTAATTAGATAGCGAGTTTATCTAAAATGAAAACTTATTATGGAGTTCATATTTATTTTTCCTGATGTTTGTACTCATTTCAGTTCAATGTATAAAGACATTTTATTATTGTATGTAGTTTTGTTTCGTTTTTAAGTTTATAGATTATAAAGAAATTTGTTGTAAGACTTCTGTCTACTCAATTTAGTTAGTATTGATAGATGAAGTCCAACAATACCAGGATGTACGATGATAATGTAATACTCAATTTCAAATTGCAAAGGCAAGCAATTTGTTTAATTTATAAAGATTTTAGATTTGTAATATATTTTTATATATAAAGAATTTTGATTTAAGTAAATGATTTCAAAAAACCGAAAATAAATAATTGATTTGAAATGATATTGAGGCTACATTTATATTGGAGTGCCCATGGAATATAAGGCTATGTATCTCATTTATCTAAAATATCCATTAAGAAGACAACTGACCATCTGTTTTAAATGGAACTTGTTCATTTGGTATCATTAGATTTCCAAGTACAAATGGAGTTTTCTTCCTTCTTCACAATTTTATGATGCTTTTCAGACCTTAAAATCTTCTTTATCCATTAGTAATCATCATTCATTACAATTCAAATTTTGTTTTTTTAGAATTGTCTGATCTGAACTGTATTCACTTAAATAAAACACACTTTTATATATTTTTGATCTTAGTTTTTGGTGTTTGGCGTTTGGAATATGTACTATATTTAAAGAATCAAGAAAGGTGTGTGAAGAGACCAACTAGCATACGATATATAATATAATATAATATAACATTGATATACATTTAATAGACACTTATTATTATTGATATTTATATAAGTAGTATAAGTATTGTTGATTATTTAATATTCTCCTCTCAACTAGAAACAAAACAAAAAATAATAATCGGCTTGATCGTTAAACTTCATTTTTTTTTAATTAAAGATACGATTGCCCTTCTTGGCGGCAATTGGTAGCTTTTCACCTTGCAAAAATGGATTATTATTGATGTTATCGTGGGCTGGGATAGGTCTTGCCATTGGATATGTTTTCTTAACAATTGCATTTGAATTATCAATGACATTTTCATTTTGGAATTGATGCATTAAAAATTTCTCCATGGCCGCATTCATTTCATTATTGCTTGAGCTGCTATCTTGGCTGGCACAATCGAACATGTGCTCACTGTCGCAAGTACACTCCTGGGCAGCTTGAAATTCCCTTGAGAAAATCGCCGTGTTATCGAAATTGGTAATACAACCTTGGGTGTCTTCATAGCCATATGGACATGGATTTGGTGGATTACAGTAAGCAGGCAGACTAGCATCACTTTTGACAATGGTATTATAACGATTTGGTACCTCACCCATGCCACCGGAAACATACTGATGACCCCAAAGGGAACTATGCTGCAAGAATTCCTGATCGCGCAAAGAAGGATTCGAAGCACCGCCAAACATGTTGCGATATTCGTAATCATCACCAGCGGCAGCACTATTTTTGGAAGAACGCGAAACTAAATCGACATTATTCTTTGGTAAATCGTTATCCAAATCGAAATAGTTTTGACCCAAATCCAAATCCTTGTCCATGCGATTTAATAACTCGGTTAATAAAACATCAGCAAAAATGCTCTCCTTGGAAATGGCAGGACCAGCTCCACCACCACCTCCAATATTATAGGAATGCACATTGTGATAACCAATGACAATGGTTAACAGCAATGTGCCAAGTAAAGCAGTTACTACAAGGAAAAAACGAAAAGAAAATTATGTAAATCAATATTTTATACATGAAAAGTTAAAAACATTGTTTAATCTATTGCAATCTTCATTTATTTAAATTTTTATACTTCTTTAACTTACCATTTTGTTTAGCAAACATATTGTTTGCTTGCAAAAATATGTTACACTTGTGAAAATGAATTTTCACAATTATTGATTTTTCCTCACACTCCTTCAACGCTAATCTAAGCAGCGCAGCTCCAAAAGAAGCAGCAGCAGCTGTTGCCTTTCGTTCATGCGCTCCTTCCTTTCTGGGCTGATATGTGTCTAGCGTACGATGGACACGCAACGATTGTGAAGTTGAGTACAATTCATCAAGCAAACAACCAGTTGAACTTCATTGGAATTTCATTCATATATTTCTCTATGGATACACACAAGTTTGGTTGGCGGCTGCGCAAGAACAACAACACCAACAGAGTTGTATATACAATACAATAGAATGCTTAATGGTAAAGAAGTCTTAAATAACGGTTTACAATTTCAATAATAATATATTTATATGGGTACAAGCTAATATGAAGCTGTGACTATAAGGCCTTAAGCTTACTTACTAATTCAGCTTAGTGATATTATTTGGTTGCCTCAGAACTATTGGCAATCTTATATTTACTACTAAGTTATAAAATTCATTATATATTATTACTTACTTATTTCTATTATTTTTTTATATGCACATATTGTTCTAATTATGAATATATGCGCTGGATACTGCAACAGGTGAAATATGTTTGTTTTTTTTTTTTTTTTTGAGGAAGTAGATGATTGTGTTTATGTTATCCCCACGAGTGACAAAGCTGTGTGGGTGTTGGAATTTGAAAAATATTGTCTCCTTAAGTTGTTAATAAAAATAATAATATTTCCTTAAAGACTGGCTCGTTAGCCCAGAGGTTAGTGCGCTGGGCTGACATCTCAAGAGCCGTGGGTTCGATTCCCGCTCAGGGCAAGTCTGGTCCTGCACTTTTCTAATTTCCTACATTCCTTTTTACTTTCCCTAACCTGAAGGCCTCTGTCGCTATTGCTCACATTAAATACTAGGTTATAATTAGTAATTATAATCTTAGTTTTGATAAATGAAATAACTAAATATTTTCATTAAGTAATGAATTTCTGTAATAGGTGTTTTACATCACAAGATCGTTACTACACATTACAATAACATCTAATTCTAAAAATCTGTTTTCTAGACGCTTAACAAGCATATTATTGTCTAATAAACTTATTGCTACGTTTTTGATACCATAATTATTTATATATACATTTCTTTACAGTAGTCCTTGTAGAACCAAACCTTGTCCTCTAGTTTTAGTTAAAGCTGTGGTCCAAGGAGCAAGTACACATTTTTACTTTACATTATGAGATGCATCTGTTTTGCCTTAATGTGAGTCATTCAATGTTATTGGGAACAGTTTTCTTAACGCAAAGTGAAAGTTGTTTCAACAGACTTTTAAGTGTTGCCCACTATTAACCAATACTTCAGCTATTTTGTAACCATCCAAAGATGTTCTGTAATGAAATCAATATGTATTCATTTAATTGCGTTAGTAAGGAATGTAATTAAATTTACTAACCAAAAATTGCATTACTTAATGATAAAGAAATGCATATTTCAAAATTCTTCTAAATCTCATTTAAAATACTAAGAGATGTGTGTTCATTTATTTAAATATGTCACTACTATTATAATCGAGGTATTAATACATCATTTCAATTGCAGTTTTCTGTTGAACATTCTTCAAGTGAAATTCGGTATGATAATGGACATCCAGATGTGATTCACGCACAAATCCTTTGTTACAAACATTGCAACTATAAGAAAAAGTTTTGAGAAATTAACAATACTGTTTATCTTTCCTAAGTACTTCATAGTTTAAACTTACATATATTTCCGCACTTGACTGTGCGTTAAAGAATGGTACTTAAGTTCAATTGCTGTTGGAAAAGCCTTTTCACATTCTTGGCAAGGATAAAATTGTTCATTGATATGGACCCTATACAAACATATGAAAAACATATCTGAACATGTGTTTTAAGTTAAATGTTGATTTTGGTTAATTACCTTTCATGCCTCATCTTAGAATCACGATCGGAAAATCGTTTACTACACTGAGAGGACTCAAATTGGGTCTGCCTTGTATGGTGATTTAGTTCGCATCTAGCAGAAAATTGTGCTGTGCAGATTTTGCATTGATAATGGTTCTTCCCTGCATGACGTTGTAAATGTGTTCTGAAGTTATTTTCATCATTAAAATAACGACCACATTGTTCACAATAAAATAAGTTTAATATACTCGTATGTAGATGTCTGCTGAATTCACCGTAGTCTTCTTCTATATGATTGATTCTTGTTTCTTGTTTTACTTCTAGATTCTTAATATCGGACTCAATATCAGATAAATCATCATATTGATGATCAGTAATGTTCCCATCATCACAATCATCAATTGAGTTTTCATCGACTAATTTTTCAAAAGGTTTGTCTTCAGTTTTAATTCCTTCATCTTGTAAGTTTACCACTTTATGTTCTTCCATTGTAGAGGAGGCAGCCAATTCATTTCCATTTGATTTCATTAGCATATCACATAAATATTTTTGTGAACATATAAAACGATCCCGGAATTTCAATGCAAGATCCACTTCAGATTGACAACGTTCGCATATTTTGAACGGCATCCCTTCTATAATGATCAACTATGTATGAAGAGAGGGATGTGAGCAGAGAGAGAAAGTTTAAAATATTTATTTTGGTTGTGTTACCGCGAAAAATAGTAAAACGTGACTCAATCTCCTCCTTCCTTCCTAACTTACCTTTTCGCCTAACAGCATCTCTAGGAATTCACGATATCTGCAGCAATTTGAAAATAGATTTTTGGCACTTTCCTTATCACTTATGCTACTGGAGCAAGATCTGCACAAATTCTTATTCATTTTATATTATTTTTATTTTAACAATCAATTCTTTCTCAAATGTTTACTAATTCTTTATCCATCGCAGCGGCATTTGGCATCTTGTAGCTCCGGTGCCAATTTTAAGTGTTGAATAGCGTTGAACATGCTGCTTCTCATCTTTCAATTATAACCAACACTGCCGGGTTCAGCTGTTTGATTTATAACAAAAACAAATGAGCGGGAAATCTCAGTGGACAAAAAACCAAATAAACACGCAATCAAAAAATAAAAATTTCAACTAACCAAAAAAAAATAAAAAATTCTAAATTAATTTCCTTTTAATTTCCAATTCATTACTCATCATCAATGACCACCAAAGAATCGTCAGCACCAAAATGGACGCGTCCAGATGATGTACATGATTAGATATTAATTATTAATACAAATAAAATTTTATATATTAAAACTTCCACTTTTTTCAGTTTATGAAACTTCAAATTCTCAAGCAAAAGAAGAAACAATTGGCAGCACGTGTCCTGAACAATAACAACAATAACAAACAGTCTGATAGCAGTGGAGTTGGTGGCTTGGATAAATCCAAATTACTTGAAGCAAAAATCACCCAAAAACGCAAGAATCCATTTGCCAAGTAAGTTAGCAAGCAGAGCTGGACTGGCTGTAACATTGCATCTTAAATTTTGGGAAAAAAAGGAATAACATACATTTCACTGTAATCCTAGTAGTAAAATTTTGTGTTAATGTCAATCACCTTCGGATTAATTACTTTTTATATCATGGTAACTTAATACATTTGTAAATCATTGAGCAAGTAGTCCTAATACTACTATCCAAAGTATTGAAATGCAATTGAACAGCTTGAGATATTGTAGCATCCAGAGTGGCGGTCGGTATTAATTTGACATTTAATTTGATTACCATTTACGTAAAATGATTAAAAAAAAAATATCCTTGTCTTTCCTTTCCCTAGATCAACAGATAATGCTAAGAAGCAAAAATCAACGCATATACATATTGAAGATGACTCGTTGTTGGAATTTGTAAATACTCCACCAGTCGTCAAACGAAGTGAGGAAAATGTTTTTATTGGTGAAACGCCAACCCGTGCACCAGCCGCCAAACTTGTCCTGCAGCCTTATGATCCAAAGATATTTGCAAAAATCTTTCAACAAACGACGAGTAAAGGTTTGGCGGCAGCAGATGAAGATGCCGGTCCAGACCATCAAGAGCAAACAGAACATCTACCCATCGATTGGTCTTTGAAATCACGGGCACGTATTTTTTGTGAAAGTGAATTACCCGCGACTACATTAAAGACGGGACAAATGGCTAGTGGACTAACAAGTTTCGTGCGTTGTATAGATACAAAAAATTCCGAGACCAGTTTGGATATCTCGGAAGCAACACGTTTTAATCAGGGTACTTATTATTGGCAACATCCTCATTTGCCTTGGGTTACGTTATTTCCAAGGAATTCAAAAGATAACATTGGCATTACTATTGGTGAGAGGGAACGCAAAGCACTTGCCGATGAATGGACGTATAGTTTTCGTGGTCTATTTCAATTACTACGAGCTCGACATTGTCCATACTTTTATCTATGTGCTAATACATTTACTGTGCTCTTTCGAGCGGCAGGAATTGGTGGTTGTGTGGAAACACATGCACTTATGACACCATCAACGCGTGGCATGCGCAACGCATTACGTCAAGAAGGTATTGAATTTCGTATGCCATTAAAGAAAGACAATGGTGACTTGAATAAATCGGCCGATGGAAGTTTCATTGAGGAAAGTGGTAATTCAATCGAACAAGACAATTGCAACGTAAATGATGGCGATAAATTAAATGAAAATGATAAAAAAACAGTGGAGAAAGATGGTGAAGAAGTGGATGATGATTACGACGATGAGGAAGATTGGCTGGAGAGCCTTGGTGTAGATGAGAAGGAAATACGTAAAATAAATACGGCGCATGCACGCAAAATACAAGCAGCTGAAATGTTGGAGGACTTTAGCGACAATTCCCTGCTATTTATCGAAGGCGTTGAGTGTCAAGGTTTCTTTAGTTATTTGCTTAATGCAAAGAGTACTATAACAACTGTGGGACGTTTAGCTGGTGTTCCACCTACATTATTTTCACCTGTTGCTTTCCCCAAGGCTACAATGCAGCACTTGTCGGCACGTTCGAATAAAGTGCGTCTGGATGGAGTCGATTATCGTAGCATCGATATAAAAGGAATTGTTTTGCCAACATTTCTGCCCTACGTTTGTCAATTGCTTGGCGAAACTAAACACATGTACAGCGTTACACTTGGTAGTCACTCCAACACGCTTGCTTTCAGCAAAGCAACACGTAAAATACTTGAAAAGCCAAAACAATTAGGTGATGAACAAACAAAATATGGTGCTGCAACTTCTGACGACAATGACGCAACTACTGGTCAGGTTTTTGGACAAGAAAATCTTTCCGACTGTGGCTTGCTGCCGGAGGTAATTGAATCGATGTGCCGCACTGGTCATAATGCGGTCACTTTGCTAGAACGCGTGTGCTATAGCAAAGATATGGGTTATGCGTGGAGCTGACTTTTACCTTTCCATGTTAAATAAAAAGGATTTATTTATGTTGTGTAAATTTATTGTAAGATTTATTATTAATAAAAAAATATTATGTCATAATTTATACCACTACTTGTTGCTTCTAACTTATTTTAGTTATCGACAATTGTTAACTCATCGATGCTCCAATCCTCATACGAGTGGTCAGGCAAAAAGCGTCGTATAATAATCGGAATTTTCTTGTTTTTCAATTCCTTCATGGCAATTTGCAAAGGATCAGTTTCGCCTTCTAGTTCGACCATAATCGGAGCACACATAGCAATTTGCAAAGCACGTGTACCTAGGACACGCGCGCGTTCATACTTTGTCATATACTTGGTAGTTATTCGTTTGGCTTTTGGTACACCGCCACCGGCATTACCCGGTGCAAGGATCTCAATGTTATCAACTTCTTCTTCCTGGTTAATATCATCAATGTTATCTTCTTCATCAACATCATCGAAGTCATCACCGGCAACGCTGTAATAACAAAAAATAACATTAATAAAAAAGGTTTCATTATTATTAACAGGTGGAGACAACACACACTATTATGGTGAACAGCTAATACACACATTGTCAACTGTTTCTTCCCAGCATAACCTAACGACAACAATCGGCTAATGACCACTTAACTTAGCCGCAAGGCGCCAGTTATGCATGTCACATTTTATGAAGCCGCAATCAACCAAAATTGTTTTACATGTATATTTATTTAATTACTTACTCATCATTTTCGTAATCGCCCTCATCCATGATTTGTTTTAATTTTTTAAATTTATAAACGCAAGAACTAAAAATTTCTTTGTTCGCTAAGCAAAGCGGCGTGTTGGTTGTGTTATTTTCTTCTTCTTCCCATATATTAATGGTTGCCATATGTGAAAATATTACCAGTGCTGCCAGTTACAAAATTCTATCAGTGCTGCCAAGTATATATATAAATGCAACACAGAGTTGCAGGTTTTGATAGGAGGCAAATGAGCCTGTTCTAATCGAGCCTTGTGTCCTTTTTTTGTTTTGTATGTATTCGCATTTGTTATAATGATTAATTAATTAATTAAATGCATCTTCCCAAGAAGACAAATATTAATTAATTATTTCCAGACTATTGTGTCATTGAGTTAATGGCTCAAAGAATGGAAAGCCTTCGAATATTTGTACAGTTTGACAAAATTGCCAATGGAGACTTGGCTCTTTTTATGTTGATGCTGCGAGTTGATTCTAAAGGTTAAGGGCGTCTTAAGACCAATTAAGAATAAAGAACAGTCAACTCAACTACTAATTAATGATCCCTAAAATTTCCATTAAAAGTAAAAAAAAAGTTTTCTGAAGTTTTCAAATCATGTTTACTTTATTTATATTCTTATTTAGCGTGGATTAAACCTTGGTGATCGGTTTTTTCTTTTTTGAAAACAGCGAAAACAAGATTGGCGTGATCGTCTGGGTTCAGCAAAAGTTACAGTTCTTTGTGAGTTGTTACAGGAACAACATGAGCAGCAGCTCGAAATAGCAGAATCATTTTCAATCAAACTTGGTTCACTTCTACACGGTCGAGGAGGATAATACGAAGAATTTGCATTAGACCTCTCGTGTGAATTACCGTAACGCGAAGAACACGGTGTAAAATCTATGCATAGATCAATTGAACTTTGTGAACATCTCCTATGTGGTGATTGCTCATCAAAGAATTGTACTTCCCGGCTGTTTCGTGGCTGTGAATGTGAGCGCTGTCGGGGCTGCCATTGTGAGTATGATCGTGGTCTTGGTTCTGAGTGAGATCGTGGCGCTGACATTGATTGAGACATTGGCATGACGCAGCAGCATGCCATCAGCTTTTGCTGTGGCTGTGTGTGTTGATTACAATTACCTGGTGTTGGCAGTGGGCAGTTGCATGGTATTGGACGTGGCATTTCTTGATTATTTTGAGCGCAATGACATGGCCTGGGATTGAAAGGTGGACGAATTATAGTTGGGTGTGGACCCAGTGTTGGCATTTGCGATGGTGGACAAAGTACTCCACACTGTTCAAGCAGTTCGTAATTGATTGGATGATCACTTTGACAACGACGTATTGGTCGAGGACCCCATCTCCGACAATATACAGGTATACTGACAGGCTGAGAGGATCTTTCAGTTACTCCTTCATCATGTTTAACTGTACTTTTATTTGATGCCTTCTTATGACGTTTAGTTTTGCTGTTCTTATTTCCTGTTGTATAAATTAATGTTATCCTTAAATTAAATTAAATTAGTTTCAATATAAACTTACCCATTATGAATATCTTTATAAAAAATATATCAAATCACAATTTAATTTGGATTTCTTTTTTTTTTTTTTGTTTACTGTTTCTAATTTTGATGGTTATTTTTCAGGAATTGATGTTATGTGATGAATTTTAATTTAATTTTTTTACTTTCAATTTAGAGTATTGTACAGCATTTCTTCTTTTTGCGGCAATGCGGACATGGTTGGTCTTCTTGTTGCTTCCTCGAACCGCCGCCGGCGCCGCCGGTGCCGCACTCATTACACGGAACATTTTGGTATTGGACTGGCGGTGGCGTATAGGCAGTTGGTTGCTTTCCACAGGCGCACTCAGTTTTTTTCTTTCCGCATGTGCAATTTGCACCCGGGGGGTATTTGGGCAATTCCCTAGCACAAGAATAATTTGGTTGCATATCTTGCTCGATATTTTGCTGGTTACCACCTATGCACTGAATTTGTTGTGGTGGCGCTTGTTGCACTGGTTGTTGTTGGGGAATAGCACAAACTTGATTTTGTGGAATAGGGTAAACTTGATTTTGTGGAGCCGGTGGTACTGGTGCTTGTTGTTGTTGCTGTTGCGACGGACGACATGCACAACCACGGGTACCAGGTCGACCAGGTGGACCAGGTGGCAGTTGCGGCTGCGACTGCTGTGGTTGTGGTGCGGCGTTGGGTGAGCAAGCACACGGAGTTCGGCTTCGCGGTTCTTGCTGTGGTGGTTGTTGTTGCGGTGGTGGTGCACTGTTAGGTCCACAACCACATTGACTACTCTCGGGCCGTGGTTGCTGCTGCTGTTGCTGTTGTTGTGGCTGTTCCTGCTGTCCTGACCCTGGACAAGGGCATGTCCCACACTTGCCACAGGGAGGCGAGCCTTATTTTTATAACAAAAGAAAAAATTTAAGCAACTGCAATTTCTAGTATTTTGTAGTTTCTAAAAGAAAACTTACTCATTTTATCTGTTTCGAAATGTTATACATAGATGACAAGTATTGAAATGATACCTGTTTCATCTAACAAATTGACAACTCCAATATTTTGTTGAAATTCAAAATTTATTCCTACAGTATTACACAGCAACTTCTTTTCGGAATTTCGGGAGGTGGTTCCGGCGGTGGAGCATTACAAAGGCAACCGCGATCTGATTCGCCTTTTATGTTTTTTACGGTACAACAACAGTTTACTGGATTACCACATCTGCAACGGTCCGACGACGCCTTCGCCATGCTAAGCTTAAGGCATTTTATTCTAATCAAAAGAACCTTTTAAATTAGAACTGTTTTCACCCAATTCAGGTAATTCCAATTTCCGAATGTTTCTAGTATTTCCAGATTTTTTTGTTTTTTAATTTCAGTTAAAATAAAAACTGAGTAAAACAAATCGATTTTTTTCTGCATTTAGATATATACTTACTTGTAATTTGTTATAAAGATTCTCCAATGGCCTCATCGTAATCAGAGAAAAGTCTTGTTTCGTTGAAGCCTGCATTCGATCCTGCGATTTCGTCCAAAGAAACGAGATTGTTTGGATCAAAATCTGTTTAATAATAAAAGTTTTGGAGAACTTGAATACTATCTACATAGGACACGTCAAATAACCCTCTCTGTCGAATCTGTCAGAGGACCACCAATTCAACACTATCAATCAAACGTGTGTGTATATTTCTTATTTTCACGAAACTTTCACTAAGAACCTTTCACTAACTAGAAATAGAAGATCATTAATATGACCCTGAAGTTCTAATTTCAGAATGTTTCCTTGTTCTAATAACACTGTCTTCTTAAAGATCCTTTTAAATTTGAACATAGTGTTTCTATACCAATATAACTCGTCGTCCTGCTTCATTGAGTCCAAAATAACAAAATAGTACAATATTTTACCAAAAACAATATGAGAATTTTCTAAAAATCAATTTCAATTGAATTAATTTGAAAAATGTATATTGTCTAAAGCTTAATGCAAACTGAACAAAGCGTTACGGAATTATGGAAAGTAGTAAATTGTTTTCAGGGCTTAGTTTGGATTGAGAACCAATCAGTCAGTTTAACCGAAGTGCCTTACAACTGACGTTTCGTTTTGTCGTACTCTTTCCACGTGAATTTTCTATCAAGTTTTAAACCAAGATTGTTAACAAAAGTGTGTTATGAAAGAACTAGTAGACAATCACAACGTCTCAAGCTAAATGTAATGTGCTTAGATTTTTCAGGAAGATTCTAATTTATGTGTTTTTATTAAATTAAATTCATTACAACATTTTGTGCAATTTGCCACTCTTGCCTTAATTAAATGTTGATTATCATTTAGATGTGCTTTTCTTTTCTTTTTTTTTTCAAATTTGCAATGATAATAGTAACCGCGCCAACACACACAATGTGAAAATGGTCACTCTGCCATCAGCTGTTCACATTGCATATTTGTCTGCTTCATTTTCAACCAATTGCATTGAAATTTTACCTAAACTAATATTAACATAATTTCCAACAGGTGGCAGCACTGCTTGCATACAAAGAGATATGAAATTTTCTAATTGGAAAGAGATTTTTTACAGTTTTTTACAGTTGTACGAAAATAACGAAAGCGGGCGGTTCGCTGAATTTGTGTTTAGCGCAAATGTTTTGTTTTCATTCTCATCTCATTTTTATTGTTTTTGAGGTTGTGCTGATGACGTTTTAACGGTACTAATTGTTATAATAAATTTTAATGGAAAAGGTGCAAGACAAAAAGGTTATTTTGAATATAACAAAAGTCATAGGTGTTCAAATCTAATGAGATATGTAATGAGCATACAAAATTTATAGTAACGAAATGTGATATCGAATTTCTTCAAATCGGAAAAGTTAAAAAACAAAAAAAAAGAAGATATAACAAAAAGGCAGGCAAATAAAAAACAATTGTTATAATTACAATAGTTACAGCAACAACAATAAGTAAAAGGAATGCCGTAATAACAACGACAACAACAACAATAATAATAAAAAGTCCATGCTAACATATACAAATGCATGGTGGAACTTTATTTACACTTTTGTATGGATATCGGAATAAATTCCACAAGGTTTGTTTGTTGCCTTCCCACATCCCAAGTAGAGCAATACACTTAGAAATATATTTGCTTCGATTAGAATTAATTAAAAATTTATTTGTGCATATAAAAACTAATGAAATATCACATAATGAGAAAATTGTTGAAAATATAACATAAAATATTCAAATGGATCGATTTATTTTGTGTTTGCTGTGTAGTTGAAAATGTGATTTGTTTTCTGTTTAGTTTGTATTACAATTTCAATACTAAAAATGTATTAAAAAACTTATGCGAGTTTAGCCGGTTAATCTCTAAACTAACGAAAAAAAAAAAAAATAAATTATAGAAAATAAATAAAATAAAATACAATTTATTGCCTTTGTAAGATAATGAAATACATAAAGTAAAAAGTATTAGATTCAAAATTGTAATGCGACGTAAATTGCATTGAACGTGCAATCAAATTTGTAATCAAATTCCAGTAGAGAAAACACACACAAAAAAAAAAGAAAAGTAGTTTAAACTTAATAACAATAACAACAAAAGTACAAAAAACCATGTTAAATAATGAATCCAATTTATTGTTTTGGTTTTGGTTTTTTTTTTTTATGTTCATGTTCTTTGTGCTCTCTCTTTTATGCTCTTTCTTTCAATTTTGATCGCTCTCATTTTTTATTTATATGACTTTGTTTAAATTTGCTTACGAGGGCTTCTATTCCTATCCATCATGCAGAGTGAGAGAATTATAAACGATATCATCATCATTGCCATCATTATTATGAAGCATAGTAGAACACATTATTTGTGGCTTTCCCTTTTCCCTTTTTACATACTTTAGCACTAATGAAAGTTCGAGACGACGAGACCTTTCTTGTTAAGGTTTTCAATTGTTGCGTACATCTGCACTTGGATTTAATAGGATAAATTGTTGGGGTCTTGTTATGAATGTATGTTTTCCTTGATGTTATATTGTAATTGATGCCTGTGTGGGGTGAATTGTTATTATTAATATTTGATGTAAGGCCTCTTTTGGTTTCCAAAACACACCACTCATGTTGTAAGAGATTGGGTGCTATATTGTACACCATGACATTGTCACTCACCAATTTAAAGTCCTGAATTGAACGAGCGTTTGGTAGATACAGATTATAAGCTTGTGCCCCCATCCTAAAAGAGAGGATTGATTCTATATGCTGTCCAGATGAACGCCAAGATAAGTTACCACTTGAGTTTGAGGAATTGTAGCACCATGATTCTTTAAGGCTTTTTTTTCAGACTGTGAATATTGGTACAATATATAATATGTACGTAAATTCTTTTGTACCAAAGCCGGTTTATTTGGCTTTAGACTTGAGTTACGACTTCTCTTATTTGTTTGAGTTGGTTGCTTTTTGTTTATCTGCATTTTTGATATTTCACTTCTGCGTGTCAATGGCCCTTGTATTACAATACATATATTTATAGATTTAACGACTATACGACTTACTACCATTTATTGTTCATATGAATAAAATATGTTTATACTTTTGTTTTTGTTCAAAAGGTTCTTTTTAGGGTTAACCTTGTTGTACTTGTTGTAATTATGAAAAGGTCATCCATCTTAATAATAAAGTTTATCATAATCTTTTTTGAAGCTCCAAAGTTCACGTACTTAGTGTTTATTCTTGACCTTAAATTATTAATGGTTTTTTGGAATAAATAAGAAAGTTTGTATTATTCGAAAGATCCTCATATTCCTTTTATTCGAATGTCTGTTGGGCGATGCTTTGAAGCAGTTAATTAAAGGCGGGACCGCCAATTAATGCAATACTTTGAACCTTTTAACTGTTGTATTTTTAACATGAATTACATTAGAACATCTAGGGCTCTACTTCTTATCCATCTCATGACTTAATGTCGATTAATAGGTCATTTTAAGTTATTGATTTAAAGTTTATTTTCATTGTCATAACATATTTAGATCTCAAGACCAATGCATTACGATTCTTAAAGAACAAATCTTTGATTTGCTGAATGTTTTCAAATGCCGTTCTGGGTCATCAGTTTTGAATATGAAAAATTTCAAATTTTTTAGGAAAATCGTCTTATATAAACTAAAAACATCTTGTTACTTTCATACAACATAATAAAAACGCTACAACAAAATATATAATTTTCCCTTCAAAGGAACACACATGTCTACATACAAGTATTATATTTTTTGAGTACAAACATATAGACTCATAAAACTTCCTACAATAACAAACACAACATGTCAAGGGGAACGAACGGAAATGAAAACATTTCAATCGATTTTAAATATACAAAAAAAATAAATACTATTTCTATTATTATTTATAATAAAAACATTGTATTTTTTGTTTGTTGTTGTTAACCAATTTTATGAGTGTGTGATTTAATTTTAATTTTTTTTTTTTTTTTTGGTTTGAATAGAGTCTAATAAAACCAGTCATCAACTGAAACATAGACGGTTAAATGCCGTATTACGACATGTGATGATATTAGATATGTCTAAAGTAAGTTTATTTAGCTGTACATACTTATAAGTACTTAGTAGGTAGTACGTGTTTACTAACCACATACTCGTATTCATATTTGGGGGCGTTTTAAGTACATTCGTTCGTGACTCTTACTAGAAAGAGTTTGAAATACATTGTTCTGTGTACTGCCTTATCTAAGTAGTATATACCCATTATATTGATTACCTGATACTTGGCATGCAATAAGAATAATGTGTATGTTGATAAGAATGACGAAATTTTTGTTCTCTAGTTAAAAATTTGGAGAAAAAAAATTGCGCTCGTAAATATGATGTTTGTTTTTCCTACAATAGAAAACTGATAACCTTTTGATTATGTAAACGAAACTATTAGTTTTATTAAGCAAATATGTATTTATGGGCAATCACAAAGTTTTTAAGGGAAGATTTAGTTAAGAAACCTAGGTGTGAGAACATGCAATGTAAAATTGATTTAGAGAAAGGCAAAAGAAATCATGTCTAAATATAAATTTATATTTTTATTTTAAAGGTATTATTCTTATCTCATAATTGAAAGTTCAATTTATATGACCTATTTATGTATATTTCATTTAAAAATGCAGCAGTATTTTTATTTTATACTCTTGAAAATTGTAACAGATAGGAAGAGACATCTGGGAGACCCCATACAGTTTATACATACATATATTCTTGGTCAGCTCGACGAGACGATTTGATTAAGCCACGTCTATTTGTATGTATGCGAAATAGACCCTCAGTTTTTGTGGTAGAGAGATAAAATTTACCATGATCTTTTATATTTTCAAGACGCTGTACATTTGTTGGAACCCCTGGAATCGGATCACTGGAAGGGGTACCTCCCATTTAAATCCAAATTATTATTCCTGTTCTTAATTTTGTTTTTTTGTATTATCGAACTGAAATTTTATCACTATAAGTCTTTGGCAAATGTTCACCACATAAAGTTCAAGACCTTAGGATAACTGAATCGTATAGCTCCCATATAAACATTTCGGAATCAATGTTGAAATGTTCTGTGCATACTGATTCTACCCTTAGCATAAAGCAAAAATGTTTTTTTTTATATAAAAATATAGATTCTTGTCAACTAAGCTTTACAAACTTAGCATCTCCTTATACTTCTATCTATATTTTTCTTGATAATGAACAACCTTTAGATTAAAATAAAACAATTTTATTGCACAATTTTAAAATCTTAAAATAAACCAGAACTATGTACTTTTGTATATAAAATTCTCAATTTGATAAGAATTTTGGGAAAATTTTAAAAGATCATTAAGATTTTTTACAAGTTAAATTTGTGGCAAGTACACCCAATTCTTTAGGAGCCATTCAAGCATTGGATGTTTTCTTAAGGATTATTAGGTTCTATTAAAGATTAAATTTGATTTAATTGATATACACTAAAGACAAAAATATAATAAATATTATATCAAGCTAGAATAGAAGCTAAAACGCTTTAATCGAAGGTGTCCAGTTTAGTGTTGTTAGTAATTGGGAATAAATCAAACAATCCACTTAAAGAGTATTGATGAAGAACATTCATTTGTTAAACTAATGTTGAGTGAAGTACGAGTAAAATCAAAATAGAGCAACAAGTTAAGTGCCTTCAAATTTATATACACGTATGTAGATTCTTTTATTCAAAACAGATCTTTAGAGTAAAACCAACATTTGCCCTCATCTCATTGAGAGATGCAAATACAAAAATATGAAAATATTTAAAACAAACAAACACTTTGACTGACTAACAGAGAGTCCAAGTGAGAGAGAACATACATAAGTGCAAAATTAAAAAGTAAATAAGAATATACAAGTATTTACAATATTTTATACAACAAATATTTAAGAGAACCCTAAAGTTACAACAACAACAAAGAAAAATGACGCACAGTCATGTTCTCAATTAATGACAGATTGATAATGACAACGTCGTCGTTGTCGTCGTCGTCGTCGTCTTCAACATCTCAGATAAATAATTGGTTTTTCTTGTTAATTAGCAACAAGCAAAGACCCTTTTGTATTATAAAAGATAAAAACTATATAATAATGAATAAATACAACACTTCAATCTCAAGGTTAAATAAATGCGCTGCGCCCAACAAATTAACTTACAAATCTGTTTTGAAAACAAGAGAAAAGAATCGGTTTAAAAAAACATACTATATGTACATTTATCATGACTGGTTTAGAATGCTTGGTTTTCGTTTAGGTTGCGACAGTATGACTTTATTTGCCCTCAAAAACCAGTCTCAGTCATAATGGCCAACTCAATTCGGTTATATGGTAAGTTCTCGTGATGCTCAAAGTTTTGTGTGTGTATATTTTTTTTTGTATTCAAGCTTTGTATTGTATCTTGTATCTTATTCATCTTTCGACTCAGTTAAAAGTTCCAATGTGCAGCTTGTCGGAACGAGTTGTTAACCTTCGCCTTGAATATGGTATAAATGAAGTGACTGACTAACTGACTGAATATTGCCGTTGTTGGTCATTATACAAGTTACTTTTTTAGTATAAGTTTATATATTTTTAACTTGCATTTACATACTACATATAACTTAATATCAGATTTGATTTAAGTATTTCCTTAAGTTTTTTTTTTTATTAAACTAAATGGCTCATACCCTTCATTGAGTATGAATGGGATTATTATTTTGATGAAATAAGTGTAGGAGATATTATATTGTATGTACAATAAATGTATAGGGTTTATGATGTGACTAATGTTGTTATAGTACATTAGCCCTTCTGTCTGTGTCGCATTATGCAGGTGCTTTATACAGCGTCCCATAATCATACGACATCAAAAAATGTTGAAAACTGAAACGCAGAATTAAAAAGCACAAACAATTGAAATCTTTGATCTTTAATGGATTACCATTAGTTTTTGTTGAATCTATTGGAAGCCAAATATCCCAAATAATTGATTTAACTCGATGAGGAAGAGGATTTTTATACTTGGATAGATCAAAGTGGTTCCATCTTAGCAAAACTAATGGTACTTCTCAGTACAAAGATTTGAATTGATGAAGATATCATTTTTCTACGCAGTATATTATGTTCTTTTAATCTGCGTTTCAGTTTTTCTCTAATTGTAAACAATATAGATTTTGCGAGACTCAAAAGAAATTTTTTTTTATGGTGTCTTATGATTATGGGATGCTGTGTATGATTGTTGCTTTACATGTCCTATTATCATTAGTATATATGGTCTGGTTAACGCCTCATACCGTTCTTCAATCACTAGAAGTTATAGATCTCTAATATACAAATTTTGAACTGTGTAGCAATTTCTTGTATTAAAAAATTTCTAACATTCTTTAAAGTTTAAAAACTGCAGGTCTCAGTATATCCAACATATGTATTTATATTATAGATAAAATTATTCTCTCTGTGAAAATGTATGTCAAGTTTGGAAAATAATTCCTTGTCCTTAGTCGTATATCTTGTAAAACTTATAGATTTATGATGACTTTTTCTATGTCTAAGAGTCAGTTCAGTAAGTCTTTCAATTTGACAAGAGAAGAAATTCTAATATTGACTTAAAATTTAGAATGTAATAGGCCATTTGGTTTTATATTTTCTTTGTCCTAATGTAAAGGGCATTTCATATTCGTTCCACCCTAAAATAAATATATTTTCTTATTAATATGCACAATTTATTGTTGATTTCGTTTCTTTTTTTTTTGCCGATCTTTCGATGTCGTTGAGTTTAACACAAATGTCAAGTTGAAAAAATACAAAACATAAAAACGAGAACACAACAAAAAAAAAACAATATTAATGCTAATTAATTATACTATTTAATTATAATTAACTTGAAAATTCTTTTAAGAAAAATATACTTACAATATACAATATTTTTTTAAAGGTCCGAAATATTATTTATACAGAATCATTAAAATTCTTTTAGAAATTTAAATTTAATTTAGTACAGAAATTTACACTTCGAATTTTTATTAAATTTGTTTTATATAATTTTAATTATTGTACTAAGTACATTTTTTTTTGTTTTCATATTTGTTCACTTTTGTTAAACAATATGATAAACAAAATCAAACAAATTTTATAACTCAACATTTAACAATGTTAAAATATCATTAACAAATAGAATATTTGTTTAAATTGAAACGGAACTTACAATTTTACACTATTCTGATGTTGAAGGGGGTTTAGTTGTAGTTTTATGCATTATTCACTTCATTGAAAAGAATTTTGTTTTGTATTTTTTTTTTTTTTTTTTGTACTTTGAACACATCATCAGTTGTAGTCATTAAAAAAAAACAAATGAAGCCTTTTGTTTTAGATTTCAGAATTGTCATTATCTAAAACATTTCATTGCAATCATTTTTGTTTTTGTCAATTAATTTCTCCGACACGGTAACTTATTGTCTTTATTACTAATCTTTTCACAAAGTAAATGGTATGTTTAGTTTGTCCGAAGGTTTGTAACAATGTATAGGAGACTTTATAATCATCATCCAAAGTCTTGTCCATGACTCATAGTGAATCTGCAGATTTATGACTGGGACATGAGTAGTTCTAGGCAAGCTGTTGATTTCTAATTATTCTGTGATGAATATCGAAATGCTTCTTCTTTTAACCTTTCACTACACCCCTTCCTGCAGCACAATCATCATTGCTCTTTGTGCCTTTGATAACAATTTCTGATTTTTTCCTCATTCCTCTAATCTCTTAGTACCTCCATTGGCACTGTTGACCACTACTAATTCCATACCTTGTCTAATTCAACTTGTGCCAAATCAGCTCCTGTTCTTACTGTGATTGCTCCCCGTCGCTGTGTTTTCATTTCTAGGTTGGCAGCAAATACAGCCTGCGAAGATGTTGTTTCTTGTATTGCAGCCAAAATAAATGTTAAGGCGAATATTCAGAAATTTAATTTCTCGAACCCTCGTGATATTTCGTCTTTCAAAATAAGTGGTCCCGTCAATATTTTTGCTACTATTTGTGATGCAAATTTTGGCCTGAGACATTCTATTGTCCATAAATTTAAACTTCGACGGAAAAAACTTCGACCATCTTCTTGAGACAATGTTCAACTAGAAATTTCGTTCCCTTAACTATAGGTACTTGCACAACTTAATATGCTCTATATGATTCTTTCCGAGTTTTATGCACACTTTAAAATAAATTCTACCACTTCCTCTCGCTTGAGATCTCGCCCTCTACGCTTAACATCATCCTTCTTCGTTGCCTTCGGGAATTGGAACAAACTGCTACTAGACGAAGTGGACATCGCTCATTGGCTCACATATCCCTTTTGTATCTGACCACAAATGGCTGTGAGTAGGGGCATAGCTTGAAAAATTCCTCCTACGGTTCGGAGACGGGTGGATTTTTTATATATTATCTTATAATTAATTTTAAATTTTGCTTGTTTTTCATTAATTAAATTTAAACCTAACTTTAATCACTTATTATTATTATAATTAAATTTTTTTTTTTTGTTTTGTTTAATCTTCTGTATTAATCATTTACTTTTAAGTTGACAGTATTATGTTAAAATAAACCTACCACTGTAAAATATACCATTTCAAGCATAGTACATAGATCAAAATTGCTTTCTTTTATGGAAAATTTCCATTTTGTTTTTAAATTCTAATAGAACTTTATACATTTTTGTAAAATCGAAACTTTCAAACATGAATTATATATTATATACATTATAGTTCCCATATGAAAACATAGTTATTTCATTAAATATTGTATATTGTAGATCTTTATCTTCCGTTAACCTTATGATTTATTTTTTTTTTTGATGAAATTCAAGTTTATGTCTCTCCATTTTGACCGAGCAGACTATTATTGCGTTCTGACAAAATCGCTTCTGGCTTCTGTTGATAACAAAACAAATAAAGAATGGAAATTAAAAACCCATGAATGAATTTCCAATGTCTGCAGTACAAGCCTCCTCATTAATAAATATGATTCATTGAGTAAATAAATAAATAAATAATAAATTAATATATAAAATTTTACAATTGACAAAGGCATACTGAATGAATAATTTGTGTCTCCATAGATAAATTAAATATAAATTGTAATTTACGAAAACGAGTTCGAAAAACTCTAATCTAAAATAAGTGTAATATAAAATTACTTAATTCACGTGTTGCAATGAAATAGAGTCTGAGTAATTCTGAGTATATTGCGTTTTGATTGAACATTTCTTTATAAAAGGTTTAGGTTGGTTGATTTTATTCAACAGTTGAGTGTTTAAGAGAAGTTAGAACTTTTGTAGATTTTACTTTAGACAATTGTGTTCAATTGGTTTTCAAACAAAATATTATACTTAAATTAATTGTGTTAAATTTGTAATAGAAATTTGTTTTTATAAAATGATATTAAAATCAATTTATTTACGAAACTACAATAATAATTTTTATTAAATTCAAAATTTTGATTTGTTTTGTGATCTGTAAATCTCAGAAAATGTTATTCTACTAAATTTAATCAACCAATTTCTAATGCATTTTGTTGAAGGTTCTTATATAAAAAAATATGATAAAAAATATAAGTAAAATTGGTAGTTGGCTACGTCTTCCTTTTATATATACTATATGGGGTTTAAATTTATAAATAATAAAAAATTGGAAAAATAGTTTGTGCAATAAATAAATAAAGGTCAGAACTCAATATAAATAAAGTAACGTCAAAATTTACCAAGCGTGACCAAAAAAATAATATAAACAAGTAAATATACTACTTAAGTACGATTATATATCTACATATAGTATTGTATATTATACATTTATCTACATTACGAGTGTGATCTGCCTTCATATACAACAGACAATTACAACCATAGAAATTGTGAAAAGGAAACGCAATGTTTAAAGTTTTTTAAATAATAGAAATAGAAAAATGTTGTCTTGTAGTGTAAGAGAGAAATGACTAAACAAGAAAACCTGTTCTTTGCTTCATTATTTTACAGTATACTAAGCACGGCCAGCCACCAAACGGAACAAATGAATACAAAGAAGGTAATGTTGTTGAAAGCAACCAAAATCAACAAGAAATAGCAATCGCCACAACAGCAGATTAGACACAGTGGAAGTCACCAACAGCAACACCAATATTATTATCTGTCATTATCACAACAAGAATGACGCAAAGTAGTGTAGATTTTGCACAAAATAATAATAATAAACAAATAAAACAAGTACCATGCCAAACAATATTGGAGACAATGGGACATGAGAAGATTGCAAAGCAACAGCAGCAGCAGCAGCAGCAGCAACATCAACAGAAACAGATGATGAAGACAAATTGTGACATACTTTTAAATAATTTTCAAATAAAAAAGAAAAATTATCGTGTACTGCTCAATGGTGATCATATTGTCTGGGAGCAAATGCATATGAAACAAACAAAAGATGAAGAAATAAAGAAAAGTCAACAGCAAACACAAGAGCAACAACAACATCATCAACAATTAAAAGTGAAAGGTAAGTACATGATGATAATGATGATGAATGAATCTATGATATTAATAAATTATTTGATTTGATTTCATTGCACAGAATCTGAACAAAATGACCAATCCTCATCTTCAACGTCTCACCAAAATGGAAATTTGGCTTTTGTTTCAAGCCCAAATGGTCAGCAACATACGCATACAATGTCTAAACCAATTTTCTATGGTAGTAAAAGTCATTTGATGCACATTGATGAAATAATTTCAGTGCGAAAAGGCGAAAGTAAACATACTGCTCAACGTACCCCACCATCACCCGTCTCAGTCAATATGGGCATCAATAACTCAACAACATCTGAAGTAGCATCACCAGCAACAACAACAACTGGAGCAACAACAACCAAGCCTACAGCCCAATATCTTTGCATACACTATGCTGAGCGTATACTCAAGTCAGCGACCGACTGTAATCGTTGGCAAATACGCCGCCTAACACTATATAATGCCGATCCCTATATTGTACGTCAATGGCATGAGACTCTGAATGAATTGCTATCAATGCATCCGACACGTTTGCATGTGCGTCGCCTCTTAGTTTTCATTAATCCATACGGTGGCCGTAAACAAGGTCTGACTATGTATGAACGGCATTGCAAGCCCATCTTTCAATTAGCTGGCATCGATGCTTCATGTATTATATCACAGCGTGCAAATCAAATACGTGACATACTCATGAGTCACGATTTGAGTGTCTTCGATGCTGTATGTTGTGTTGGTGGTGATGGCACAGTGGCTGAAGTCATTAACGGTTTACTTTATCGTACAATGCGTGAGCTGAGCTTAGATGAACAACGACCAGCTTATATACCCAAACCCATGTTGCCAGTCGGTGTGATACCAGCAGGGAGCACAGATACAATTGCCTATAGTATGCATGGTACTTCAGATGTGCGTACAGCGGCGATACATTTGATTTTGGGACAACGACGTGGTCTTGATGTTTGTAGTGTGAGGAACAGTACAAGTTTATTGAGATTCTGTGCCAGTGTCCTGAGCTATGGATATTTGGGGGATGTGGCTGCCAAAAGTGAACAATATCGTTGGATGGGCACTAAACGATATGAATATACTGGTGTTAAAGCTTTTATTAACAATCGTGGCTATGATGCTGAATTACGAATAATGGTCGATGAATGTGAAGAACAACAGTCTTCATTGCCACACAGCGTACAGGCGTCTACAAGCAATAATTCATCATTAGGCGTTGGTGGTGATGGTAGTGATGTTTCCTCAGTTTGTTATGCAAATTGTAAACGTTGTAGCATTGCTGCTTCCATACAAGAATCCTTAGCTCCTGAGAAAAATCAAGTTTTATATGGCGCTGACACAGATATCGATGATGATGAGGATGCTTTGGGCGAGATCTATGACACTGACAAATTGACTACTGCTGCTGTGACACCAGTTGATGAAATTGATCGATTAGTTGTACGTTATCCTGCTGGTGCATGTGATATTGCTGAGCATATGATAGAAAATCTGCCATCGGAAGAAATATCTTCAATAAAACCAAAATTAAGTGTCACTGAAGTGTCCCTATTACGTCCTGAACCATGTGCTGAAGAACGTTTCAAACAGGCAACAACATTGTCATTTACATCCAGCAGTATAAGCAGTCAAGCAACAACAACAACAACAGCACGAACACGTTGGTTAACAATAAAAGGAAAATTCTTCATGATTTGTGGTGCGAATATGACATGTGCCTGCTCACGAAGTCCCAATGGTTTATCTAAGTATAGTCATCTTGGTGATGGCTATTTGGATTTAATATTAGTACGCAAAACATCGCTGTTAAATAATGTACGCTTTTTGTTGAACACGGCGGGTCGTGATGGTGATATTGTAAGTATACGTAATGAAGATACTCAAAAATTTAAACAAATGAACAAATGAAATTTCATTTCAGTTTCCTTTCATAAAAACTTAATTTCAATCCAATTTTTAATCTAAGTTCCATTGGTGTCCGATAAGCAGGGATTTTACTTCAAAATATTCATTTGAATGATTTTTAAAAGCATTACAAATATTCTATTTATTTATTGAATTATTTTTATTTATTCCCCAGCGTAACTTGCCCTTTGTTGAAGTCTATCGTACACGTAAATTTAATTTCCGGACTCTCCAACATTCCATTGCCGATGAGGCTTATAGTATTACCGGCTCTTGCCAGCCCATTGCTGAGGCATTCCCAGGCTCTGATAATTATGTTTCCAGTTGGAATTGTGATGGTGAAGTTGTCACCGATTTGGATGTCACCATGAGGTAAATACAATACTAAATAAATTTTAAATAAATATTAAATCATTGTAAAATTTTTCCATTCCCGCAGCTCACATTGTCAACTTGTTGATGTCTTTATGCGTGGTCCATATTCCTATACGAAACCATCAAAAATTGTACGCACTGAGACACCTACACCAAATTCGGTGTTTTGTTGTTGTAGAGATTAGACAGACTATTATTATATCTTCGTAAGCTGATATATAGACATATTATAATTCCTAATGAAACGAAATCCACTTAAAAAAAAAAAAAAAGCATGACACCTTGTTAATATTGTAAAAGCTTTAAAAAAAAAATAAACCCTTATAAAATCTAAGAAAAAAAAAGGAAAATGGCCGTGAAAAAAAATCATAAATCATATATTTTTTTATGTTTAGTTATAAAATAATCTCGACAAATAAAATGTGTCTGTAGTTGTTAAGATTTTGATAGATGCGAGTGGTTAAAACTAATGTTAGATATGTAATTTTTTAAAAATTCATAGGACTGCGAGTTCCCCAAACTCATAATAATAATGATATGTATGCCTAAATCCTGAGAATCATGGAATTTGGTCCTTTGTTTGTTATGCCAGTGAAGAAAGTATTGTTTTTATAATAAATATTATAGAATTAACAGGATTATGGGTATCCTTGTTAAGTTTTTCGATTATAAATGCGCTTTGTTTTTACATAATTTTTTAATGTATAAAATGATCCATTACATGGTTTCATATTTTTAATGGTTTAAGTCCCGCTCAATTATGTTATATGACTATGTACTATATATTATTGTATTATCTTAATTAGGCAACTAGGACATTCCTTTAATGTTTTTTGTACATGTTTTTTTTTATTATTATTAATAAGAGTATAAAACAATAATACTAATTTACATAAACTCTTTTAAAGCAATAAAAATATTTAATAATGAATTTAATTTCTCTAATCTTTTGATTGCCACTTAAATGATCAACATTTTTTGTTTTAATTTCTTTTTCTTACCTCTTATTCACATTTTCAATCTACTTATATGTCATTTAATACTACTTGTTCAATTATCTCTGTTTCATTATCATTTAATATATCCATACCGATGTAATTGTTTTCCAGCACACGCTCCTGTTCTTTAAACTCCTCGATCAACACATTCTCATCATAATCCTCCTCTATGAGCTGCTCTATCAATTCACTCATATTTTCGTCATCCTCAAGTTCCTCATAAATGGTTTCATCATTTTCATCTATTGCAGGAGTACAATTGACATTGGGAGTAACAGCTTCTGTTTTTTGAGCCAAATAGGATTTACGTGCCCAATTTTGTAAGGTGCGTATGGAGGGGAATGGATAATTATGATTTAATAGTGATTGATATGCTCGACCACTGATTGTATATAAAGAAATTGCATAGGCAATATCCTCTTTAGACCACAATTTCTTCCTGCGACCAATTTTTATCTTTTGTATTTGACCTTTAGTAAAAATTGTGGCTAGGTTTGATTCAATATTCGTATATTCGAACTTGGCTTGATCCAATAAACGTTGCATTTTTTCCATTTCTTTTTTACATAAACATTGCTTTCTCTTCAGCTTATTCTTTAAGTCTTCATTTTCGTTTTTTAATAATTCACTGAAATAATGGAATTTTTTTTTTTTTTTTGGTATTTTTCTCAAAAAAAGATATGCATATGTAACTTACATTTCCTTGTTTAAAGTGTCGATAACCACATTTGGTTCAATACTATCCACATGGTGTTCTTCACAGTCTTCTATCTCATTAGGTTCAATATGATCACCATTTAGTAATAAAACTGATTTTGGATCTATATCATTTAATTCAATTGGAAGCTGAGTCGGCAGAAGTGATATTTCAAATGGTTGATCTTCCAAGGGATTTTTTACATTTTGTATTGTTGACGAAGCGTTTAATTCTGTAATTGCTTCAGGATTTTCTATTGGTTTCTCATGTAAAGGATTTGCCAGTTCAGCTTCTTTAAGTAAATTATCAACAATTTTTTTATAATTTCGTTTAGCTGCCTTTTTCTCGCGAAGTAACGTTTTTTTATCCTTTTTTTTTGTATGTACTGAGGGCACTACTCCCGGTTTTAGGAGTCTTCTGCTACTAAAACCTATGTGGAATTTGAATTAATACAATTAAATAAATAATTAGATATGGTAAGTAAAGTAAGTACTATAAACTCGTCATTGTGGATATTTGACTCTACAAAACATCAACCATAGGGAAGTGTTCTATAAGCATCTTAAAAATTGGAATTCTACGTATGATATGTAAGTAATTATAACATGTATAAAGCATTCAACATTCCTTTCGTCAGGGAACTAAGAGCCAGAGTGACGAAGAACTATTTAGACAGACTGAGTTGGTAGCCATGAATATGAACTAACTAGGTGTAACCATGAACAACAGTCCTTAAAGTGTCATAAATTGCCAATATTATAAAAATAGAAGGAGAAGATTAATGCTTGTTTTGATAGCGTCCTACTTGGTAGATACACAATATAGTCTCAGACGATCGTATCGGTAATCATTTAAAAGAAGAGTCAGTAAAATTCATCAAAGAAAATAATTCTCCTATTTTCGACCTTCTCGAAATCCTGCAAATCAGCTATCGTCACCAACAAGGGCTACAAAGTCATCCAAACTGCCTGGCGGCAACCCTAACTCATGGTGTGAGCCAACGCCGTTTAAAGAGGTTCCATCCTAACAACCTTCTAAGTTGAAGCAACTTAATTTTATTCCAGGTCATTATTCTGTATAATCATATAAATGTTTTGCGCAATTTTTAATTGCGATAACACTAATAAAAGAAAATTTACCAAAAAAAGATTATCGGTATTCAGTATGCATATAAGATAATCAAGCATGTCTGATTCCATAGTAAGTATATATAGTTCATTCTCAAGTAGGAAAATGAGAAATTACTGTTTTATCGCTCGGATGATCATTTCATAAGTGAAGTAACAATTAGTCTGCAATATTTACAATACAACTGTTGTTCAAAAGCTAAGGGAAGCGGATTTTTAATAGAGAGTAGGACGAGAATTTAATAAAATTTGTGATATTAATTAATACTGTTTGATTCCATAATATTAAGTTGGGGCTCACAGTAGAAAACAAAAAAAAAAAAAAAAAATGTTTAATAAAGAAGTTCTAGTGTATTATTAACTTTACCTAAATCAAACATTAGTGAGCCTTCGATATTTTCAGGTTTGAAATGCGACATACAAACAACGGAGCCTTTCATTGGCTCTTCCAAGCGGCAAAATTTTAACCATTGTTTTAATAATTCTGGATCGTCGGGAAATTTAAAGAAACTTAATGCTTTAGAGTTTTTTTTATTATCATTATCACAATTATACACGGCGCACTTCATAATGATTAATATTTATTATTAAAACTGTTTGAAATCTTGTTACTTTTGTGACATCACAATTGCCTCAAACAGCTGATTAATGAAATAATGCGTATTTAACTGGAAACACTGAAGACTTTAGGCTCCGATTAAACTTTTACCTTGTGTCCAGTATAACTGTGGCCTAACAACAATGGAATATCGTTTTGCAGCACTTTAAAAGTTGTCATTATAATTTTGTCAGTCATCGCGTATTTGGCTTTTGCAGCATTTTGTGACTCGTGATTATTTTTTCAATAAAGACTTAAAAATGTTTAATGCACAACCTCCTGCTTTCTGGTTGAATGGTCCAACTCCTGGTCAATTGTATAACTTTCCTGGTGGATATAATGCTGCTGCCAATGGTGGTAATGTGTCTATGCCGCGCGAGTATACAACTCCCGGTATATATGGCACACAGCACACAAGGTAAATTAACTATTTTAAATACCATTTAATGTTATATTTTAATGATTATTTTATTATTTTTAGCAAACCCATTACAACTGGGTCATCCGTGGTGGGCATTAAATTTGACGGCGGTGTCATGATAGCTGCCGATAATCTAGTTTCATATGGTTCTCTTGCTCGCTACCAAGACATTGAACGCGTTTTTAAAATCAATGAGAGAACTATTCTGGGCGCCGGTGGTGATTTTGCTGATTTCCAAAGCATTAAACGTACCATTGACCAGAAAATAATTGATGATCAATGTCACGATGATAAAATTGTCTTCAAACCACGTTCGCTTTACAACTGGCTTACACGCGTCCTTTACAATAGACGCAGTCGTATGAATCCCTTGTGGTTGGATGTGATTGTTGGTGGTGTCGATGAGGAGGGTGTACCATTCCTGGGACATGTCGATTTACGTGGACGTGCCTATGAAGATGATGTGGTCGCGACTGGGTTTGGCAAGCACTTGGCATTGCCCTTGGTACGTGAACGTCAGACTCCAGGAAAATTGCTTACTGCCGCCGAGGCATCTGATGTGGTAAGTTAGAATCAAACTTGTGTAATTGTGAGCTATGACAATTATATATTGTGTTCCCCCTTTTATCTTACTAGCTTCGCAAATGCATGGAAGTTCTTTATTATCGCGATACTAGATCCAGTGCCAAATACACAGTTGCTGTTTGTTCTAAGGATAGTTGCATTGTCGAGGGTCCATACAGTGTAAATGAAAACTGGCAGTTGGCTACTATGGTCAAGGGCTATTAAATAAAGGCTTCAATCAACAGCCCTCAACTAATCATAATTTTTTAATGAGAAATTGAAATATGTATTCTTTTTTTGAATAAAATTAGAAAATATATTTCATTAATATAATTTGTATTTACTAAAAATAATAAATATTTTGTTTTTCTCTCTGAACCAAAACATTTTACAAAAAAGAAATGAAACGAAACAAAAAACGAAGATTCTCGACATATTGCAAGACTCGATTCGATATTCGACACCACTTACTAGACTACAAAAGAAGTTCATACGTATCAACACAATTTTCTTTTAAATATAATACGTAATTTGGAATAACAAATTTACAATTAAAGAAAGAGAATTTAAGTTTTTTTTTGCTTTTTCAATTTAGCATCGTATGACGATCATAGATGTGACGCCGTTGCTCACGCACTTGTCTTTTCCATTTATCCTGTTGATGGCCAACCCGATTGAGAACATTGGCGCGTGCATTAAGCTCCTGATTGCCATTGCTAGGCATAGGTGGTGTTGAGGAAGTTGCATCATCCTGGCAGCAACAAAGGTTAAAAGAGAAAGTTTAAGATCAGTTGTTGCTTGTTTTTAGCATTTAGGCAAAGAAGTAATTAAGTTAGTAAGATTGTTATGTTTCTTAGTGAGTGGTGTATATAGTTAGTATAGTTAACGAACTCAAAATGAAACAAATTATAAATTAAAATCATAAGAACTCAAAATCAATCGCTATCATCTTTATTGCTAACGACTAGTAGACTATATTTTATGTCTGCATATTTGTTATTTACATCTTCATTGGTATGCTCCTGATAGTTCGCCTTGACACGCTTATTCAGCAAAGGATCCAAGCATATAAGGAAGAGCATATAAATCACTAAAATTGATATTATCCAAATCACAATGATGACCACGACCTAAAGGAAATAAATTGTTGTGGATATTGAATAAATTGAAGGAAGCATATGAAATCCTGGTTTTTATGAAGGTGTATTTGGGTTGTCGACATACCTTTATTAAAGTCGTATTACGTGCAACTTGTTTGCACTTGCATTCAGGGCATATTTCAAGTTCTTTGCCATTTTCACCAAGACGTGGCAACAAAGCGCCATCGCAAACACTACAAAGACACATGTCAATTTTATTTACTGGCATTAAAAATTAACAACTTATATTTACTTACCATTCTGCTGACGGGGTAGAGCCGCTACTGCTACTGGTTTTCGTACCATTTGAAACTGATGACAGCACACTAGCTACAGTGCTAAGAGTTTTTGGCGATGCCGGTGCAGGAGAAGAAGAGGCAGGCGTCAATTGTTTTACATTTGCTGCTTGTGCAGGTACGTTAGCTCCACCCGTCACTTGACTGCTACTATTGTTTTGCAAACCACTAGCAGCAGAATCAGCCTTTCATTGTCGTCATACAAAATTTGATTGTCTTAAAATTGTGTCTATCTGTAGGAAAGCGATCACTTACCCATGTCACGCCAACTAAATAACATATTGCCACTAATATTGCGTAGATTATTAATCGCTTATGCGCCATTAATTTGTTAAAAAGTGGAATTTTTGTAAATTTTCTTCTGGTGAAAATATTGCTTTTGCTTCGCTAGCTGAAGCAGCTGATAGTTTTTTTTGTTTGCTTAGCAGTGCTGCAAAGTGCCCTGGTGCATGATTTGATATGTGATTAATTTATATTTATTTCAATTAAAATTCAGAAAGTCGTTGCATTTTAGGAAATAAATTAATCAAGAAATTATTTATATTATTAATAAATTTATGGGGTGGATACAAATCTAATCTAGTGTTTGCAAAAAATCAATTCTGATAATCTTCAACACTTTACTATGATATTTTACAACACTATTTTTCTCAGTTAATTTCTTGGCTACTTTAACTTATAAGAGGAAGCAATAATCGCTACGTTTGCTAGGTGGAGATAATATTGTTTTCTTCAGAATTTATTTATAATTTTTCTTTCATATTGAACTGCCAACTAAAGAAATAGAAAATGCTACGTTATCTTCTACTTGCCGTGTTTTTCAGTGTTTTTCCCAGCAATTATGGTAAATATAATTGATGATTGAAAGTTTTGTTGTGGATGCGGCATGCGCTGTTATGTGGGCACTTGTGATTGGTTCAGAAACAACAGACAGACGCCCCTTTTAAAAGCCGGCAGCCACCTAATCACCATAAAAATGTAAATTATTAAATAATTAATTGTTTTTTTTTTTTCTAGCAAACAGTTTAGATTCTGTGACATGTGGCTCTATACTTAAATTGCTCAACTCGGATTATGCCTACCGATTACATTCACACGATGTAAAATATGGTAGTGGATCTGGGCAACAGTCAGTGACTGGTGTCGATCAAAAGGAAGATGTTAACAGTCATTGGGTTATTAAAGCCGCAACAAATAAACATTGTGACCGAGGTGAACCAGTTAAATGTGGTGCTATTATACGATTGGAACATCTGACGACACATAAAAATTTACATTCGCACCATTTCTCATCACCCCTGTCTGGGGAACAAGAAGTCTCAGCCTATGGGAATGATGGTGTTGGTGATACTGGTGACCATTGGGAAGTTATGTGCTCAAATAATAATTGGATGCGTGGTGCACATATACGATTGCGTCACGTTGATACGGGCGCTTATTTAAGTATGTCTGGACGTTCCTATAGTCGACCAATTTCTGGCCAAATGGAAATTGTTGGTGTTTTCAATCCACAACATGGTACGCGATGGACTTCTTCAGAAGGTATCTATATTTCACCCAAAGATAAGGAGTCTATTTCATATGAACATACAGAACTGTAATAACATGAATAAATATTCGAAGATCAAAGTACCCTGTAATATTAAGGTGAAAATTAGTTGAATTTACAATACAAAACCCATGGAAATAAGTGCAAAAATGACATTAACAACATTACTTAATTGGTAAATAAAAAAGTCAGATAGAATCAAATTGTAATGAAAATTTTAATTATCATCATCATCAACATAATTAGTTTTATCGATTACAGCATCTTTGTTTTGTTGCAAACAAGAAAAATAATACCACTTCTCATTTAGACCAAACTGTTCGCCATCTGTTAGTGTCTCTGGTAGTTTCCTGTAATATAAAAACAATAAAATTTTAAGCAATTCGCGGCACATGTAAATCTTTTCGCTTACTTATTTAATGTCTCAGGTAGAATAAGACATAAGGCGGATCCAACCAGCATCAAAAAACAGATTACAATCGATGGCAACGGTTTGTAATATGAACCCAAGTAAATCACATAAGGACTTAGAAAATTGAAAGCATTGCCAACAACATGTATGTTTGACATGCCACGTCCACGGACACTTGTCGGTATAATCTCGGCAGCATATTGTGCCTCAGCATCATAGGCGACAACAACACCAAAGCGTCCTAAACCAACCATTAAAGCTAATAGTAAAGCATGGACTTTTGGATCAAGAAATGCTATAAGGAATCCAGTAAAAGCTGACAGCAAACTGGCTCCAAAAAGCGAAACACAAGCCATACCCTTGCGGCCAATTGTATTCTGGAATAGAATGATGGTGATACCAGCAGGCAAATAGGTGATTGCAGTGAAAGACAGTAATTTGAAGGGTGAAGTACCCAGGCCCTCCATATTACGACTCATTATATCATATGAAAGGGTAACAATCATACTGTGTGTATGGGGAGGGAATGAGTGAGATTGGTAAATTGGTATTATCTCAATTGGACTTACGATTTCATTAACAGAACCACAGTAAACATACGTAAACGTGGTGTCCGAAACATACCCAAGAAAGTATCCTTACTTGATTTCGAGATCAAAGACATTTTCTGTTTGTAATGCTCGATGAACTCAATATAGATTGAATTATCCACCTGATGACCATTGAAGGCAGCAACCCGTTTAAGACATTTAACAGCTCGTAAATATTTCTGCTTTGTTAGTAACCATTGTGCGCTCTCACAGATCAGTAGAGGATACAAAAGCACACCAAGTGCTGGTAATGAAGCAATCCATAGATATTTACGCCAAGTTCCAACCCATATGGCAAGCCAAGGTGAAGCCATTAAACCCATGGTAAAGAAGATGGCACTGATGATGTTTAAGCCAAAAGTTCGACGTTTTGGGCTAAGATACTCAAAAACTGTAATCAATTAACTATAAATGCGAATCATTGCAATAGAATCATAATTAAACTTACCCATTATATACATTAAATAATATAGCGAATCTGTTGAGAGACCTGACAATAGTCGTGTTACTCCAAACATGGGTAACGTATGAACAAAAGAAGTTAAAAAATCACCGGTAGCACCAGTTAGAGTTGCTGCGATCATAGCTGGCAGACGTCCAATCTTATCGGCTAGGAAACCAAAGAATATTGTGCCTATCACAGAGCCTACAAAGAATAACGATTGCCCAATTGCACTATAATGTGCATAATCGCAGACCCAATTGAGCTCCGTTGTAATACTCTCATAACCTGATTCATAATCATAGATCCATTTATTGCATTGAGTATTTTCCTTGCCATCAAGAGGTGTACATGATGATAACTTCCTGTCGGCATAGATTTGTCTTAAGGATGAAATGTTTAGATTTGTTTGATTACCATAAGCGCACCTAATAAGAATTTTAAAAAATAAAAATTTCTTTAAATTTTAATGTTCATTAACGTCACCAGTGATCTGGAGTAAAACTGATGATTGTCTGTGCAAAGTAATGCAAAGCGCATAATATATTTGTATAACCAAGTAACATCAGTAGAAGGAATTGATAGCGTCCGAAATTGCCACAATTCTCAAGCACGCGATCGAAATCCATCTTAACCAGACAACTTGGCGAGAGAAACAGTTCAAGAACCTGAACAAACTTACTGACTCAAAGTCTACGATTCAACTGATATTAATGCAAATAAACTAGAATTTATTCATAGCATATTATTGGATATCAATCATTCTACCCATTAATAAAAAAAAAAGCTTATGGTTTGTCTGTCATTATTATTGTTTAGTCTTTAGTCACACACAAGTCAAGAGAGATGTTCTTTTAAAGCTCATAGCGATTTGTTTGTTCGATTGCTTCTTAAGGCGCGATTTTATTCATTTAAATTTTTATTGTATTAATTAATTTGAGCACAAACATTTCCATCCAGAGAAGCAAATTAATAAAGAGCATGACTTCTAAGAGAATGAGAGTATGCAGAAGAGTGATGTGATTGTAATTGTCTGCCAAATCAAGATTGAAACGAGAGAATTTCTGATCGTCAACAGTCATTTCATATATTTCAATAACAAAATAATTCCGATTAATTGTTTTGAGTCCACAATTATTAAGTATCTAGGAAAATAGTATAATAAAATTGTTTTTTTTTTTTATTATTTTTTGGTTATGGAAAATAACATAAAAGATCTTTTACAATTTTCAAAAAATTTTCTATACAATTTTATATAATAAACAATTGAGATGATTGGCGGTTGACAATGAAGATTTGTCGGCAAAATTCAATAAACCTGTAGATGGATATACTTATAAGCCTTAAAGTCAACAACTAGGACATGTCATAATAAAGATTTATTAAGATTCAATTGGTTTCCTGTAATCATTTGGGGCTTAAAACAGATGAAACTCTCACAAGTATAAATGATACTTTCTTTCTACTCTTTTGGATTTAATTATTAATTAACTTAATAAATTGGCTTTTGTTTTATTTAAAGATTTGTAGAAAATGTGAAAAATTCTCAAGGATTTTTAGATAAAATAATGATTTTCTTTTTTAAAAAATTAAAAACATTTTCAAAAAACAAAACATAACTGCAACCAAGGTGACCAATGCATTTGCAAAAGAATTACAAGTTCTTGCCGGTTAGGTACATTATTTTGTTGAAAATTAAAACTTGACAACTCTGACAACAAACATTTAACCGTTTAGTTTATTTTGTTTTATGGCGATTATGGCGACGCATTGACACCTTTTTATTTGAGTTAAATTGTTGATAATTGTATCTAAACTATTTGCATGCTTGTAAATTAAAAATTAAACAATCGATTACTTTTTTGCTGCAAAAAGTAACAAAATAAAAACAACTAAAAAATGCGGGAAGTTATCAATATATGTATGTGTGTGTGTATTTTTATAAAATTTGCAGACATATGTTTTATGATAAAAGTAATCTAAAAAGCATTTCAAAAGCTCATTCAAATTGTGGTTTTGTATTAAATTTTTTAATATTAGAAAAGTGTTTATATTTTAAATAAAATCATATGTGTTTTATAAAAAAGCATTTCAACTTGAAGAGCAAAAATTGTAAGTAACAAAAACTTGTTTTATTTTATTGTTATTTTTTTGTTTTTTATTATTTCTTTTGGGATGTTGATTTTGTACATTTATTTTATATTTTGTTTTTTTAATTTAAATATCAAATTTGCATAAAAAACAACTAAAAATATTCGTGAGCAATTTAAGCAAATTTAAGAAGTGAAACCCGTTTTTTTTATTATGACGATTGATTATGAAAATAGAATGCAGTTTCTTTGAAAGTGTTGGAAAGAAAGTGGGCGCGGGCCTCTTGTGTATTATAATTTAATGAAATTTACAAAAATATATAATTTATTTTTCTGTTTAAAATGCTATACAATCCCTAAAAATATAGAATAATTTAATAATTTTTGATATGCACCTTAAATATGCTTGCAAGAAATGTTATCTAAATCAAATCATTTTCTTCATTGAATGGTTTCATTTAGTTCAAAAGTATAGCTTTTTGAGATGCCTGTGTACAAGCTAGGACAATATTGACTAAAAGTATTGTCTTCGTTTTAAGGTTTTTGACAGTTTGAAGAATATTTTTCTATATTAAATTAGATGAAAAGCTCCATGAAGATTTGCCTAGCTTATACGCACTTTATTTCATAAATGAAATGATACTATAAATCAAGAATTTATTATAAATAAACTAATAAATACATATTACAGATAGTCTCTTGTTCTAACTCGGAAGCAATCCCATAGGTAAAACAAAATAATCTTAGTACAAGAAGGAATAAAGTTCTATGTACCTTAGGTTCTAGTTACCCAGGCGGACATATTTTATGGCTGTTCAAGTTTCTTAGTCCCAAGTTATATTTTTAGAACAAAACACATTCTTGTGATTGGAAATCTCTCGTGGTTGGACAATTTCATTGAAACCGGAACGGGAAACTTGCCTCCGCTAATGTGATATTACTCAACAATTAAGTTATTTAAAGCAGTAAAGCTATGATATTTTATCTACACTTGATCTAGATTGAGTTCAGTTGATAGTTTCAGACTCCATTCATGATGAGGTCATTTTTACTTAAGTACAATATATAAACATAACAAATGTGTTTTGGCCTAAAAAACTATTTTCGATCTAATTTTTTTTTTATATTTGCATATGCTTTGCTATTTAAAGTTCCTTATTGTCTATGGATTATCCTCTAACAAATTCACACACATCTATACACTATATGCATATTATTATTCTGTACCGTGCCGCCCGTGCATGTAAATGTCCCAAATCTTCTCATTAACAGCTCAGCCAGCAATAATCCATTGCATGTCAAAAGCCTACTTAAAAAAAAAACAGCTTAAACGCACACTGCATTTGTGAGTGTGAGATCCTTGCTACTAACATCACCACCATCACCACGACCACCCACATAATCGCATTGTCCTTGTAATCATTTAAGCATAAAAAAGAATGCAAAATTGTTGTTGATAAGTTGAAAATTCATTTGTTTTTCTATTTTTTTTTTTGTGTGTTATGTTATTATTATTTATCAGATTTCTTTTTTCATTCTTGCTTTTAAGTATATTCGTTTTAAATATTTAAAGAAAACTTTGGCTTAAAAAAGTTCTCAATATTCTTCAATCTTTGATTGACAATAACAATACAAATACAATACTGTACAACTTTGATAAGTTAACCAACCCATTCAACTATATATCAGTAAGTCAGTCAGTTTGTCTGTCATTGCACACGTCAGTCATTTAGACAATCAGTTGAGCGCGGCATGGCCGAAAGAAGATAAGCAAGAAATCAATAATGTGAAACGGGTTCAAAATTACCTCCTTAAACACGAAAGTTACACATACACAATATTATGAGGTGGATAGAATTGGATAGAAAGAGGTTGTGGCTGAGTTCTAGAAAGGCTTTTTTTCATGTTTTCATTTATACAGACACATGAAGGATGTTCACGTTACATGCCTTTGTATAAAATACTAATAAAAATGGAAAGGGCAAGCGGAATTCAACAAGAGTTACGTACACGTGTTATGTCGCTCACTCGTTCATTCCTTCATTCACTAACCATTATTTCATTTAATCAATTCTACCTCCCTGTGCGTGTAAATATGGGTGGAAGGGTGTTTATTTGTTTGTACATACATATAATACATACTCGTACTTTTATATTTATATCTGTTAATAACGGGTAAATCAATAAATACATATAATGGATATTATCAACACCTGAAAGATATAATGAAGGGTAAATTAAATTAATTTGAATTTGATACAAGTATTTTAGGTATTCATCATCATCCTAACATGCAGGTGAATTCAAACGAGTTTCTTCAGTGAATATGGGTATGGTTTTAATGATTGGTTGAGTTCAATTGAAATATTTTATTGAAAGTTTTTCATGTCAACATCCAAATGAAACAAAATCATATAAAATCTATTCCATGGAATCTTTGTTGTTTATTTTTGTTTAAGATTGTTGAATCAGAAAAATAGACAACTGAACCCTTTGATGGTTGAAAAAGAAGTGTAAATGTTAAGAAAAGAACTTTCGTTCGACAGCGGAAATCATTAAATTCAAAGCAATGCTAGCAGCTTAAAGTAGAACAGAATAGGAAGTAAAGTTCTGTTCACAAGGAAAGACAATACTACAATAGTTGCGAAAGCTCACTTTTTTTCGGGACATAAGAACGGAATTAACGGAAGCTGTTAATAAAACTCAAAATGTATAATGAAAAAACATTTGCCGAAACACTTTGAAGGCGATTCTTGAAATAGCCTTCAGCTCTAATTCTGGGAATTTTGTTTTTTCTCCATTCTGAGGCCTTTTAGTTTCTTTGCATATCAACAAACGTGTGACTTCATGACACATGCACACACAGCAGTTATAATGAAAATCAACATATTTCAAACGGCGACGCATTGCTTTCTTTTATAAAAAAAACTAAAAAAATCATTGACACAGTAAATTAAATTACAATTTCATGAGTTTTTTCTAACAGAAGATACAATAAATTGCTTGGTGTTGCCTAAAAATAGGCAATAAAAAATAGAATATAAATAAATATGTATAAAGGTAAATATCGAGTGCTGTTATATCAACTTACTTCTAGAAATTCTAATGGAACTAATGATTGTAAAGTTTCAGGATTGCCCTTAAACAGCCCAGTATAAGAAATATATTAAATTTATGAGAAAACTATATTTATTTTAAAATTAAGGGAACAAAATAATGAATCTCAGTGCCTACACTAGCGATCTGGCCATAGTATAAACTCTTTTGAGCCTGCGAAGATTGGATAAAAGTTAAGCCTTACAAGTTAGTTGCTGCTATGGCGAACAACTTCTTCAATATTTCTTGGCATATGTATACCAGATATTGACATAACAAATATACTAAGAAGCACCAGTAATTTTATAGGATGTTAATTTTGCTGTTAGACAAACATACTCGTACATACTTAGCTACAGTTCCTCATATTCAACACGTATATATATTTGCCATGTAGTACAATAAAATTCTCAATATTATGACCGATTAGAGATAGTGATCTCTTCTTAAAATCAAAAGAGATTTGATAAAAAACTTATAAATAGTTTATATATAAACTTTGATCAAGATGAACAATTAATTTCTAGAATCAATAATTCTTTCATTATAAAAATTATGCTGTCGAGGGAAGGACACTCAATCGCTCACTCACTTATTCACTCACCCAGTTAACCACTTACCCAATTCATCAAACAACAAAAACAAAGTGGCTAATAATGACAGGCATAATGACTTGTGTCAATATGAAGATTGGTTGGTTATAAGTAGAAGAAAGAAAGTTTAACAGGAAAATGAACAATAACAAAATATTTACCATGCACCACCAACATACATACATACATAGCCTATCAAACACAAAGACTATCAAGACCAACCAATTAGTCAAGTGAAGCATATAAACCATATGAAGCAATAAGGATCGAAGGGAGGACTCAGAAACAACATACTCAGAAAGAAAGAAGGAAAAGGAGGCCAAAAAAATAATAAAACATCTGTTCCAATTTATAGCTAACTTAATGAAGGGCGAGCCGCCAAACTTTGGCTGAGTCTCGCCCCCACGCTTCTTTAATGTGCGGAAAATCCATTCAAAGAAAACGAAAGCAAAGCAAAGTCAAACCAGAATTTAAATCAAGCGGAATAATAATAACAACATCCACAATAACAACAACAACAACATAAACTATACATACACACTTGAAGTTCCTTTGTTTCTTGGTCTGAGTCTTTTCACTCTCTCTCTCTTTCTTAGACTCTTTTGCTTTGCATGAAGTTAAGTGAAATTAATTTAGAACATAGAAAAAACAAAGAAAAGAAAGAAAAAAACAAATAAAAACAAATGTATGCCAGCGCTGGTGTCATGTGGATTAGAATAGGAAGGTGGATGGAAGGATGTACGACGAGTAAGTGGAAAAGGTGAAAAATCTTGAACGCGTAATTAATAAATAATTGCGCAACACTGATTCTGAATTTTGAATATCCTACAAGACACAACAACCACCAACAACGGCAACAACAACAACAGCATGAAACAGATAAGCAGATAAGAAACAGTGAGGGTGACAAAAAGTGAGGCAAGGTAGAAATGTTAATGTGCATACATTGGACATTAGGGAGTTGGACTAGTAGTGTAGGTTTAGTAAAAGCTTCTAAGACAGGACAAGACAGCTGGGACCCAACCAAGAGCCTATAAATGAGTGTAAGTGTTTGTGTGCCTTTTGCGTAGGCGTACGTGCATTTCTTTTGTTGTGTCTGTATGTGTGTGTGTCTGGCATAAATTGGCACTTTTGTGAATTTTTTTGTTTTTTGGGCCTCTTCTGCCTGACCATTACATATCCTGGAAGACAAACAACACAATAGAATACAGTTGTATGTGGAGGGACTTTCGAGGGGCAAAAATATTCAATTAAAAACGGTTGAGTTCAGTTTAGTGTTTGCTTCTCTTTTATGCTTTAAAGTTTTGCTTTGCGCAAATACTTATGCTCTCTCTTTTTGTTGCTCTCTCTATATATTGTATGTATATTTGTATTTGTACATATATAAATGTATTTATACATATATACTTGTGTGTGTGTGTCTGTGTGTGTGCTCACGCAGTGCACTTAACATTGAAATCAAAACAAGAACAACAACAACCAAATACAAGTATGGGCATCATAAGGAGGACAGACAAAGCACAAAAAAAGGGAAAGTTCTCGTCGTCTCAACAAGCACAAACTGACAACTTAATGTCAAAACGAATACACTTATACATGCATACATATGTATGAGAGCTTCTGCCAATAATTACTCGCAACTCTCTCTCCTTAGTCAATCTCACTCTCTGTGATTTTGCGCCTGAAAAACGCAACAATAACAAAATTTCAAGTATGACAATAACAGAATTTCCAAAAACACCAACAATAACAACAAAAGCAATGATGATTTAACATAACAACAATTGCAAGTGTTTCAACAATAATAATAACAACAACATGAATAATAGTAATAATAATAACAACAATGAAAAGTTACAAGATTTTTGATAGTGAAAGTTCATGTTTGCGGTTTGTATTTTGAAGTTTACAGCAATTTAACATTTCTTTAACTAACTGTAAGCTGAAATGAAACATTAACAGAAAGAAATGCTGTTATAAAGATAAAGATATATATATGTATGTATGTTTGATTACCTATAGAAAGTTAGGTAAATAAAAGAAAGAAAGAAGTAAATCACGGAACCCTATAAAATATATTTATTTTTTTGTGTTGCACAGATGATGCAGAGGTCATTTGAATGAAATTTCCTTCATATTTAGAACTAAGCAAATGAAAATTTTTGGTTTTGCCAGTTGAAAGACAGTGATTTTGATATTAGTGAAAGATCTATTTAGGGTAGAATCAGTACTCATCCCGCATTTCTACATTGAGACCGAAATATTTGTATGGGAGCTATACGATTCAATAATCCTAGTCTTGAAATTTACTTGGTTAGTGAATATGAGTGAAACAATTATACTATTAAAATTTCAGGTCGATAATTTGACCAACAAAAAATTTTTCCAAATAGGAAAATGAATTTGAATCTGGTTTTGTATGGGAGCTATATGATCCAGTTAACCTAAGATCTTGAAATTACCAATGTTAGTGAATATAAGTCAGATACTTTTACTGTCCAAATTTCAGTTCGATAATACCAAAAACAAAAAAGTGTTTCTAACAAGAACATGAATTTAATTGGAGTTTGTCTGGGAGCTTTACGATCCAATAATCCTAGGGTGTTAAAATATAATTGGTTGGTAGATATAAGCGAGAGATTTAAAATGGTTCAATTTCAGTGCGATAATACAAAAAACAATGAAGTTTTTCTAATAAGAACATGAATTAGAATTTGGGTTTGTATGGGAGCTACCCCTCCTAGTGGTTAAAGTCGGCTGATTCCGATAAGTGTACAGCGTCTGGGAAAAGATTTCAGCTCTCTAGCTTAAAAACTGTGGGACTAGTGTGCATACATACAGACGTACTGAATGACACACAGACTGATGAACCAGCGGACGGTCATGCGGACATGGCTAAATCAAAATACATATTTATGTATATAATTTAAGGGGTCTCCATTGATTTCTTTTTTCTGTTACAAACTTCATGACAAACATTAAATGTTATTTCATTGCGTCAAGAGTATTAATATACATGAATATACGAGTAAATGATAAGAGAATTCAAAAAGGTATCTATGTATGTACAAATTCTATTTATATCAAATAATATTCTAACAAACACAACAACAATATAACAGAGAACAGTAATGTATTTAGTCTAGGCCATAACATGTGCCGAAATAGCTCAGTTGGGAGAGCGTTAGACTGAAGATCTAAAGGTCCCCGGTTCAATCCCGGGTTTCGGCAAATGATTTTTTTTTTTTTTTATTTTTTTCAAATTATTTAAAAATTTTAAATAGAGAACATGAACTCAAATTGAGTTCCATTATTCTTTATTTTATTTAATGCCAATAAATTAAAAATAGACCCAAACTAATGTTAACATTTTTTACCACTAACAGTCCCCTAATTCTGTTAACTAGCAGTAACACATAAATGTTAATAGAAATTTAAAAATTGTAAAACAAATAAAGAAAGAATGATATTAATTGTGAGAGTAGGGACACAAATCAGTAAAAGAGAGGGAGAGAGAAAGAGAGAGAGAGAGAGAGACTTGGTTGTGTTTGTGTGTGTATGACAGAGAGTAAACGGTTCTTTGCTTTTGTGTGAGCTTTGCTTTCCCAAACTCAGTTGCTCGAACACAAAAACGTAAATACCGTTAGCAGTATCTCGTTGACAGTTGATCCAAAGAGTTTGTCGCGAATATCCTTAAAACATCACTTAAAAAAAAAAACCATAAACGATAAAAACTCAAGCAAGAAAAATATGCAAATAAAATAGGAAACAAGATTTGTAAAAAGAATGAAGTGAAAAAATATACAATTTGTGAAATTTTTAGTGTTGTAGTGATTAAATAATAATAATAAAAAAAAACAAAAACAATAATATAAACAAATAATAAAAATAAAAGTACAACATTTTGTTAACGAAAATAAAATAATTGAAAATCATTTACAGATCAATTTCATCATAACAGTTTCACAATTTCTTAATGCAACCAATTTCTTTTATCTTTTATATAAAATATAAATAGAAAATACAATTTTTTGCATTTTGCTGTGCATTCTGAACTACGCCACAACGAAACTAAAAATCAAATACAAAAAAAAAAAAAAACATTTACAACAATAACCCATAGTGTAGTTTAGTTCACCTCAGCTCAGTTCAGCTGTGTTATATAAAACTCATCATACTTTGTCTAAGGAATTTTGTAGTAAAATTTATAACAAAAAAAACAAAAAGGAAGGATAAGTGAAAAATAAACTTTAATAAAAAAGAAAATTAATAAATAAATAAAATCATTATAAAATAATAAACGATTCCTAAACTTTGTCAATTCTTGTTAGGAAATACACAAATTTTTGAACTGCGCCTATTTGTATGCTATAATATTTTTATTTTTATATATGATTTCGTTGAATTTTTTAAATAAAATAAAAAAATTAAATAGAAAAATATATATATAAAAAAAAAAAACAAAATAATAAAGTCAATTAACAGAAACATCTGATTTTGTGTGTGATTTTTCTTTTTTGTGTTTGACAAAATATAAAATAAAATACAATTTTAAAAGACAAAGTAAAGAAGTTCTACAAAAAAGAACTAAGATGATTGCGCATGCAAAATTCTAATTATAACATAAAAAATTATAAATAATAAAAAAATTCAAAAATAAATATATAAAGTATACGCCACGTTTAATATTAAATTGCGCCTAGGCTACTCTTTAACGCAAAGACAAGCGTTTAACATCAGCAAGCAAAGTCAACGTTTGATTTAAATATAAGCAATGTAAGTCTATTTCTTTTATCAGCAATTTCCCTGAAAATGGAAAAGAAAACAAAACGAAAAAGAATGAAGAAAGAAGAAAGCCAAGAGGGCCAAGAGCAGACTCGCTAAACCTTTTATTGAACCATCAGAGAGTGAACGCCCGCTCGGTTGTTCGCTTTGACACTGAAATTTGCACGAGTTTAGTTCTTCAACATTTTGTTGTTTTTCTTTTAAAATAATTTTCAACGATTTTTCCATATTTCCTTTTAAATATTTTTATGGGCATAACAAATGTTGTGTTTTATTTGTTATAATTTTTTATGTTTTTTAAGTTTTTATTTGTTTTGTTTCTGTTGTTTTATATTTTGTGTGTTTTCTGAAAGCATTTTATCGATTATTATTCACACACAAGCGTAACAACAATAAAAATAATAACAAAAAGCAAAACTAAAAACAAAAATAAGTACATAAAACAAAACAAATAGAAACAAAAAACACAGAAAGCTCAACAGAAACAGAAGCAACAATAAAAACATAGATAGAAGGGAAAATGCACATGGCAAATTGTCTGAAATTTCTTTGATTTGCATAAAATCATAAAAAAGCAAAGAAAATTATTAAAAGTATGGAAAATAACAAAAATTTAATATCACCGACAATTTTGATGAATTTTCTTTAATTTTGTTAAGTTCTTTTAACTGCTTTCTTTCATTCTTTCTTGTATTCGCTTTCGTTGTTCTTCTTATATTTGCGCTTTATTGACTGGGTTTTATTTTTCGTTTTTTTCCGGCTGCTCTGCCTCTATCTTCATTCAGCTTGTGTAACTCTTAAGTCTCCTAATCTCCACCTCCATTCAGCTTGTAACTCTTAAGTCTCCGACTCCCTACTTTGTTGGTTGGTTTGTTAAGAAGAGAGGAAGGAATGAATAAAGGAAGAAGAGACATTTGTCTTTAGCCACCTACGCAGTAAAGAAATTGTATTTTCCTTTTCCTTTTGCTTTAACTTTTCCGTTTCTGTATTTCGTTATGTTTTGTTAGAACTTTGGTTTTGAGTTGTTAACAAAATACACACAAACACAGACATACTTAAATGGAAATACACATAGATGTGTGCACAAATACAATCACAAATGCTTACAGTTACATACATCACAGATAGTAGCATTTTTCGATTTAAAAGCAGCTGCTTTTTATTTTCATACAAAAGCCAGGAGGACTCCTTTCTTCTATTCTTAAACAATCATCATTCCTGCTGTGTTTCATTCTGTGTGTTTTTATATATATTTTTTTCAATACCCTTCATGTAATATTGAAAGTATATTAACTGATTGTTAAATAAAAATAATTTTATGGTATAAAAAATTGTCTTCAGTAATCAAATTAGTATCTACAAATTTCAAATAAGCATTTCATTTCAGTTTGGTCAAGTTTTTTGAAGATTATTTTAACATATGACACACATGGCATCTGTAAAGATCTTTAATCTTATACTTAAATTTAAAAATACACCAATTTTTTTATTATGCAATGCAGAACTTAACAAGATTTTCCCAAAGGATCTGTAATTTAAACATTGTATAAGAATATACATATATTTCAAATTATAAATTTTATTGTAAGTTTATGTTATTTTTCCCGAAGGGTAAGCAAATGCAAACTTCGTTTCAACTGAACTTCTTCTATTTCACATTATTTTACTTTCATCTTTGCCACAAGCTCCTGCTGCTATTCCTATATGAAGAATAATGCAATGTCCTTGTTTTTAGCAAACACATATTGCTTTTACTCTCCTCCTTTTTTTGATTTTTTATCTTTATTTTCTTGGTCTTCTTGAAATGGTTTTAAAGTTGAGATTGTGGTTTCAAATTAAATGAGAATTTATTGTTATTTGTTTAAAGGAATTGATTTGCTGTACCTTCCGTATTCATTCACTTGACACAAGAATGGAAAGAGATTTTGATATGAGTATAAGAAACTCATTGATATTTACTTGCTTGTGAATATATATGTTTTTTAGAACTCCTTAATCGGAACTGATGTTCTATTCCAATTGGTTTTTTCACCACAAGTACATAGAAGTTGATCTACAATTTAGAATGAATAAACTACCTAATCGAAGTCTATGGAATATTTATATGAATCAAACTTTGGTTTGGTTGGTGAAAATTGGCAATGACTTAGACAAATGACTACTAAATTATGAGTGTGTATAATGTTAGTACCAAAATGGCAGACACCGTCTGCATGCTTTGGCTAACAACTATTAAGGTGACCCATGTGAATGTAGAAAGACTTAACTTTAAATAAAAATTTACTTTGTGATTATAACATTTGCAACAATTTTCATATTGTTTGGAGCTGAAAAAAAGTTGTAGACATAAAATGATTTTAGATAAATTTAGAATCTAAAGGAAAACTTCAAAAATCTACTTTCTTGGCAAAGAAATGCAATAGATTATGCAGTAAATACCAAACAACATTCAATGAAAATTGTTTTATATATTTTCTTTTTTATCAAATCTTTGACTACACCAAATGTATTTTTTGAACATAAAAGTTCTATGTCAGTTTTGAAAGTTTGCCAAAAGAAGAAAAGAGTATCAAGTGTTTCTAATCCGGAGACGCATGACTGCATTAAACTGCACCAAATAAAGAGTTTATTGACTTTTTCAAGAAAAGAAAAAATTTTTGGAAAAATACGAGTATCTTCAGCTGAAAGAGATAAAGAATTTGTAATAGTAAAAAGTTTTCTTTTTAAAGGAATCAATTATTCTACAAAGTATAGAAAGTTGTTAAAAGGTCGGCTAAGAGAGTGAGTCAGACTCATACACGGATGGTTCCGTACCAGATTGGGGTTTGTATGGGAGGTATTCCCCCTAGTGGCGCGATTTGGCGCCTGTGTTAGAAACTTATAGTGTCTAAGTTTCAGTTCGATAGGACAAAAAATAAAAATGTTTTTCTTACAACAACCGAAATTTTAATGGGGGGTTTGTATGGGGAGTACTCTCTAGTGGTCCGATCAAACTGAAATTTCAACAATATAAGTTTTTGATGCATAGACTCCAACCCACCAAATTTCAAAATCGTTAGGTTATTTTTGAAAATATTTAAGTTTTAGTATTTGTTGCTGATGTCCGGATAGAACTACATATTCTTTGAAAATTTCAACTCTCTAGCTATTATGGTTTATGAGATATGATCTGAGGACGGACGGGCGGATAACGATGTCTCTGCAATAGGGTTCCGTTTGGTATCCGGGTTCGGCCCACTGAGTGTTCGAGTTATCGGTTAACTAGGCAACACTCTGTTAACGATTGATGCTGTTAATGTTCATGTTGGTTGTTACTAAAAAATGTTGATTGGATTTAGTGATGGCTGTTGCTGTTAATGTTGTTTGCTGTTAAATGCGCAAAATCTTTCTCACACGTGCAATATGCTCGCATCTCCTACTCTCTCTCTCTCTCTCTCTCTCTCTCTATCTTTCTCTGTCTCCCTTAGTGTTGTCTCTCAGAATTTGTTGATTACAGACGATAACGCGCTCAGCTGTTTTCTGCATTTATCATTTATCAATGTTGTTGCTTTTATTGTTGATTTCGCTCTTTTCATTTCACTTGCTCGTCGTCGTTGGCTCCCATACAACTAACATTTGTCCTTTGTCCTTGACAAGGTTTTTGTTTTCTTTTTTCTTCTTCCTTTTGCTTATGTTGTTCTGCTGCTGGTTTTTCTGCTACACTTTGGATGATAATGACGACCATCGTTGGCTGTTACTGTTATTGTTGTTGGTTTTGTTATTGTTGCTTTCAAGAAAAAAAAAGAAGAGAAAACGGGAAAATACAAAGAATTCGGTTTAAGAAGAAAGAATCGAAAAGAATGAAGAAAAATGAATGAAGCGCGTCTCGTTTACAGTATCCTTTTTTTGTTTCAGATTCTTTTATTCCTTTTTAACTTTTGCCAAGTTGCGTAGGTGTATTTGCAACTGACTTTGAGACGAACAAGACTCGACTGAACTCCTCTTTCTTCTTTTTCTTATCAACAAAGCTTTCGCTTCTTATGCTTCGCGTGTCAATTGCGCATTTATTAAGTAAGGACTAGCAAGGAAGGAAAATATCAAGAAAAAAAAACAGGAAGAAACTTAACGCACACAGCGTTGTACATTTTATTATCACTTTCTCTTGTATTTGTCTTTTTGTTTTTCTATTTTTTTCACTTTTTTATGTTCGGGTTTTTTATCTCTTTTGGAAGGCGATTTCTTGAAAATTATTTGTCAAACACACCCAAAATGCTAATAAAAAATTAAATGACAGTTGCTTTTCCGGTTTCTTCTTCTCTCTTATTGTCACTTTAGATATTGTTTTTATATTTCTTAGTTACTGTTGTTTTAAGGTTTAACTGCAAAGAATTACTGTTAATTGCTTTAAAAGATACGAGTAGACGAACAATGTTTTTTTATTGAGGAAATTTGATACAAATTGGTTTATCTTAATGTAAACCTCTTAAATATATAGATTTTCTCAGAATAAACTTAACTGCAATGGCAAAATAATCTCATAAGTTAAAGTTTTTCATTTTCAAACTCTCTTATCATGTTGGGAAATTATAATGCAAAAATTTAGTGAGAAATTCGGTTTTGATTTTCGTATGGGGGACTTATTATCTCTTCCAATAATCGATGTCCAATTACATCTTCTCAAATAACTGATCCATGTAGATGGGAAGTACTCAATTCAATAAAGAAGAATTTCAAAGGAAATAAGCTAAATTTAGTAAACAAAGTGTTTTATTGTAGTTTCTTTATTACATTGTTAATAATTTTTTATTATGTGAATAGAACTTGCGTGTTCCCATATTAATCAGATGAGATTTACAATTTTGCTTAACCGAAAGTATATATTGTATATTGTGTATCAACGCCTTCCCATCCATATCATTCTGCAAAGAAAGAATGATATTGCCAAACATGGAATAGCAATGCATATATTTTTGCCAATGGCAACTGGTTTCTTTGTTGGAAATATAATTCCATCATTCAACAAATCCACTTGATTGATATAGTCACCTTTGGCCTCTTCTATTGCGATCCTGTGCCAAAATGATTCAAAGTTATCGTTAATAAACATATTGTTGCTAGTGGTCCAGAAGCTTTTGGGTATCGCTTCATTTGGACTCCGGTAAATCAAGTGGGAATTCGAAGTTGTCGGCATAATTTTGTTTCACAAAAATCTGTAGTTGTCGAAAATAATTTGAAATAATCAAATAATTCACTAGGCTTGCTTACTGTAGATTTTGAATTTTTATTTTTTTGTTGTGTATTATTTCTATAGATACTTTTGTATCTTTACCATGGTTTCACCTACTTACCTATGTCGTAAGTATTCTATTATAAAATTTTCAAGCGAATAATTCACTTTGTTATTGCTTAATCTTGTGTGACAAAGCCTTAGTAGGAAAAGTAATTACAGACTAGGATAGAGAATAGAGAAGGGGAAGAGACATGTTGCCCTAGTGATAGATACATAGTGTACTGGGAACAAGTAACATTATAAATAAATCCATGTCAACATAGGCAAAAAATCACTTGAATTGTCATCAAGCATTTTTAAATTTCATTTATTTTTATTTTTGTTTTTATTTTCTATATTCTTGTTTTTGCTTAAGAAAGTATCTAAGTATGTTTTGCATTTAAGTACTATATTTAGTATGTATATCTATGTATCTATGTGTTGTAATTGTAACTAACAACTGTGGCTTCTAGAAACTAAGTACATGCACCCATACAAAGGAGATTTGCAAGGATGTCGTTAGTCATTAATGCGACTAAGGATGTAACAAGGCTGTTTTGCTTCAACATCATCGTCTCGTGCATCTTCTATTTAGTGTTTTACCATTGTTCTATCTTTATGTTGTTGCTGATTATTTCTATTATTGCACTCAACATTGTTGCATGACATTTGCTGCATTTAAGGCAAATTCCATATGGATTTTTGTAGAATTATATGTGGTATGATGTAGTACGGTGTTTCCATGAAGCATGAATGATGTAAAGAAGGAGAGATGATACTTAAGTGTCCTTCGAGCGTTTTATTTACAGTTAGTTTGTCATAAGCTTTTTGTACTTTGTCTTTGTTGTTGTTAATGTTGATGTTGATGTTTGCATTGTGTAAATTGTAAATAATGCGCAAAATTGCTTGAGTGTCTATTTAGATAGAATATTGTAGTAGATGTTTGTATTATTATTTTTATTATTCTTATTAACTTAATTTTTTCCTGCTTATTGTATGTATATACATATATAAGTAAGTAAGGGCATGCCTCCGCGTGAGCGTTTATATGTGCCGTATAAGGATTATTAATATTTTATTACTCATACGGCAGAGTGGTGTATGAAGATTTTGTGAAATATGTGAATGTGAAAAATTGAAAAAATAATAAGAAATTAAATTCAATCCACTTGGACTAATTTAAAAGAAAAATTGAGAAGAAAAAAATCAAAAATATTGTAAAATTTATTGAATTTATTCTAGTCTTTTCTTTTGAGTTTCTCCGACGGGAAATTGCAAGTTAAAGTAATGTTGATGAAAATATTAATGATGATGATTTATTACACCAACAGCCCCAACATCATGTGTGTTGAATGGAATATTTAGTATCATTCAACGGAAATTTTTGATGCTCATTTCAAATATATTTTCAGAGAGTTAAGGAGCGTTCCAAAAAAAATTATTTATAAAAGGATACAGAAATTCTTGAATTTTCTTTTATATGATTTTCTAATGATTTGTATGACTAAGCAAAATCCGAATACATTGGTGGAACCGTTCATACTGTTCTTCGCTCATGTCACCGAGATTTTCCGGAAAAAAATTTGAAGGCCTGTGTAAGAAAAGAACTTTTAAGTTCATATGTCATCCAAGTTGCTGTAAGTAAAACAAAGAGGATTTCTAATCTCAAATCAAAGGGAACCCTATTGCAGAGACTTCGTTGTTCGTCCGTCCGTTCTCGGATTATATCTCATGAACCGTAACAGCTAAAGGGTTACAAAATATGTAGTTCTATCCAGCATCAGCAACAAATACTAAAACCAAAATATTTTCAAAACTTTAGAGGGGTTTCCATACAAGAAACTTTTTGGTTTGTATGGCAGCTATACGATCCAGTAAGCCCACAATCTTTAAATTAAGATGGTTGGTGGCTATGCATCAAAAACTTATATTGTTGAAATTTCATTTTGTTCGAACTACTAGGGAGGGTACCTCCCATACAAACCCACCATTAAAATTGAGGTTCTTATTAGAAAAACTTTTTGATTTTCGCACTATTGAACAGAAATTTAGACAAAATAAGTTTTTGATATATACGCTATATTTCTGTTGAAATCAGCTAAATCGGCCCACTAGGGGCGTACCTCCCATACAAGCTCCAATCTGGTGCGGCACCCTCCGTGTACGAATCTGAATCTCAATTGGCCGTTTTTTATCGTTTTTTTCTTAAATTTCAACTTATTAGAAATGAATAAAAATTTAAATTATATCTTTTTATTGTTTAACCAATTGTTTGTCTGCAAAAAAATTTCTAAATGACAATGAAAACCTTACCAAAATCCGTTGCTTGGTTTAGAGGTCTTGCGTATTGGATCGAACAGGAATTTTGACTTTTCTTTACTATCATGTAATTAAATTGTTCAATATCAAGGTGTTGTTGTTCCTAAAAAGTGCATTACACAAAGCATTCTTGTTTTCATCCTAATAATATTGTTCCAATATCAAGGGGTATATGGCAAAATCAGAAATGATAAATATACACACATGTCTGAGGTGGCCTCTGCCTCTCTCTCTCTCTCTGTGACATACTTTGTGAATGGTATACTGAAATGACAATGAACAATTATTACAATTCTAGGAATATATGAACTGCACAAGTGAGTGAAAGTACTGCGTATGCATGATAATTGAAAAATTTCTATTCAAAAGACAAGAAAATTCACAAGAAAAGAAGAAAAAATCATCACAAATAGTTGAATTTCCATAGGATAAATGACAATACACCACTGAAAGGGAAGATTATAAAACATAAATAGACATTTACAATTGGCACAATTCATCACAAGTACCAAGAAATCGACTGCAATTAAATCGTTGCGCTTTCAAATCATTTTAAATTCTATTGATTTAAAATTAGTTACCCATCAATTCTCTGTTTCCAGTAAAAAATAGTTATAGTTTTAAAATGGTTTTCCCATTGTTTATTCTTTCAGCACTCATTGATTTTTCTTTGGGATTACGATTGTTTACACATTACGAAATCTGTGATTTCTGCAACTATTTAAAATTTGAAAGCTTAAAGAAACCTTAGAAACAAAAAAAGAAGAACTGAAACGAGTCTCATGTATAGAAAGAAATAAATTTTAGTGAAATGTCAAATGGCTTATGAGTGTAAAAAAGATTAACGAGATTAAAAAATCTCTTCTCTGGTAATTGATTTTCTATTTTAAAATAAAAGTATGTACAGTACATATGTGTATAATTTTTTTTGTTTGTTGTCGAATGCAATTAGATGAAATTCCACGTTACTTCAAAAATGTAAGAATTTTCATTTGTCAGCCAAGAGTATGCAATGAAAAATTACAATGTGAAGTGCACTCACAATATGTCTAAGAGAACGAAATCAGTCTTTCAAGCAAGAAAAACTCAATCTTTTGAATTACAGAGCGAAAAATGGAAAAGAAAAACTTAATTAAAAATGAAGCAGAGAAGAAATTCAATGAAGCAACGACAGCGGCAGCTGTTGCTTGATTATAAGAGATGACGCTATGATGATATTTGGAATGGGTTCACAAGAAGTGAAGAGTAGTAGTAATTGCACCGCATGCACTTGAAATGAACATGCAATGTAATTAAGATGCATCCAATCACACATACACATGTATAGATGCATTGCATCGTACATAGATACAGTCACATGACTAGTGCAAGAGGAGAAAATGTAATCGTAAATCTTTTGGGTGGCGCTGTCGAGGCTGCAAAGTGCGCTTAAATCATAAAATATCATAAAATTTACAAATATACACATGCACATACACATAAAGATACACACAGCTCTGTATATTTATGCACTTAAATATACCGAATAGGAAGTGAGTCTGTAATAGGTATGTGTGTTGGCAGTAAACAGGCAACGGAAGGCATAAACGCCATGCATGCATTAAAATGAATGCATCTTAGTTGCAGAGAGAGAGAGAGGACCGAGAGTGAGTGAAGGAGCTACCTCATAATCCTATAAAGAGCAGTCAGCCAAGTATGCCGGCAACCCTGTTTCACTTAATAGTAGCAAATGTTGTTGTGTTGTGTTTTAATGTTTCAAACAAGGCGTTGGCTTCTATTTCCATGTTTAGTTATGTATACGCTTCCTTTTTGTGGTTGGCACACATTAAAAGTGACCAAGAAACTTTGAGGATGCTTAGGAATAAAGAAAATAATGAGTGAATAAAAGTGTTTAAAATAATCGAAATCTATCTAAGGTTTCCACTTAAGTTGGTGTTCAGTATCATTACAGAAATATTTACATGGAAATGAAAGATCAACAAATCCTTAGTTTAAATAAAAACCTCCTGGTATAATTTTCCTTCAACAAACAAAGAAATAACTTAACTGTAATGACTATGAATGAATAAACCATGATCCCGATTTGCTACTGAAACTTTTATCTTTTATAATAACGTTCCCTTCCTAGAAATATTGTATTAACAATAAAATTTGCCTTTGTACAAATCCTTGCGGACAACAGTCGTAACCTTTACGTTATGTCAATCTGATTTGTTAGTTATGTCAATCTGTTTGTTATTCCTGAGAGCTTAAACTTTGTTTGTTTCGTGTAAACGACGCTTTTACAAAAGTTATTCCTCTCTAAACTTCCTCTTCAACTTATATAACCCAGAGATGTTAATACAAAAAAAAAAAAAAAAACGTCTTACCACTTTTGAGACCGTTTACCACTTACTGATTCAGTCGCCAGGAAAAAAAGAAAAGATTTTAAAAAAAAAAAAAGGAAAAAAGGAAAAAAGAAACATTTTCCGTTAGCTTTATTTGTTGCCGCACAAATGTTTGCGCAGTTGTTCATTTATTGTGCCAAGAACTTGGTCCATGTTTCATGTTTTTCCTCAGAATTGCGCTTTTGTGTTGTTGTTCGTTCTGTGTTCTACACGCTTTTCATCTGTTTGCCTTCCACTCGCCATTTCAGTGTTTCTTTGTATCTTATATTCTGTTTTCTCTTTCTGTGTCTCATAATTGCAGGATATGTTTCTGGTTGTGAAAACATCAAGGATATCCTTGAGTTGGCACTGAAAATATATTGTACTTTTTGTTTTGCATACTTTGTGGCGCGCATAGAGATTTTGTTTTTATGTTTCTATTTCTCGTTGAACTTTTTCTCGGAAGTAAGAGAGAAAATATTAAAAATTTTAACAAAATGCATAAAGGAAAATACTCAATTTGAAATTTTTCATTAAAAAGTAAATGTTGAAATGCAATACAAAAAACAAAAAAAAATCAAAAAATCAACAAATTTTTTAAAACATTTTTTAGTAAATTTCTTTTTACAATTTCTCGCCACAATTTAGTGTCGCTTTGTGTTTTGTGACCAAAAAATATATGCATGCATTTTGATCTCTCAATCCATATGTCTGTCTGGCTGTGCACCACTTTCCGTTTTGTCCAAACTATTGTTCTGTGAGTTTCTAAACCATTTATTTGAATGCAAATACACTAGACAATTCCAGTTTCACATGAACAAAAGCAAAATGTCATTTACTGTATTGTGAATGTCCTTTCGTGTTGCTGCGTTGCTACCCCTTTGGGTTACATACAATATTTCATTGCGACAGAGAGACGACTTCTGCAAATGGTGGCAAAATGGCAGCCATTTGTTTTTAGCCAATTTGCAATTTGGGTTCATTTATTTAAGCCATTGGAAAATTGACAGCGCGGGAAATCAAGTCAATCCGCAGTGATGCAAATTTGATCTCGCTTAAATCGTGTGGAATTAAGTGAGAAATTTGAATTTGAAATTTGCCTTATTAAAGCAGAAATGTAATACTACTACATACACTAAGCGAGTTGATAGATACATAGAAGATCTATGAATAAATGATTGTTTATAAGAATTGATAGATGGCTAAATAGGTAAATAATTTAATGTTGCTTTGGAGATTTTCATAAATTATTGAGGATAGAAAGATAGATGGCTTGTAGTTAAGCAAACATTGCATTGAAAAACATATAATATATTCATAGAATATTGTTTCGATTGTTTCGAAGATCATGTCCTTCTATTGAGTAAACTTGACATTGTATGAGAAAAGAATTAATGTGTGTGCTCTCGCCTTGTTTTTGTGGTTTTTCTTTCCAATTAGAATGATGTAGTAACAAATAAACAAACACCCTAACAATCACACACCCAAAAACACCCACACATTAAAGCGTTCTTTCCTTCCTGTCTTTCCTTTCCTTTCCTATCTTTACATTTACTTTCCTTTCTTTTTAGCTATGAATAATGCATTAAACAGTTTTGAATATTTGAGAGCACTCGACATCGACGCTCCGCAATGCCATCACCCTTCAGTTATTTTCTATGATTCTTTTTTCTATTACTTTTTGTTTTTTCCTTTTTTGTTTCAATGAAACTTGACATTGGCTTTCTGCATTGGTTTTCAACAATTTCAAGGCTTTTCAAATATTCTCTCGGATATATAACAAAAAAACTTGTTTTCTAGTTGTCAGCCTAGTAGACGCGGTAGGACATGAGAAATCAAGGCCTTTCAAATACATAATGATGACATTGAATAAATTTTTATCAGAGCTAACAACAAGGATAGAACAATTGTATACGAAATAGGGTGAATCACTTATATGAATGAATGGAATGGTTGTGTTATGTCTCTATTTCGGTGTCAATTCATTCAGTTCCTGATGGCATCTATGACCTTCACATAACAAAGTATGTTAGGCTTATGTTCTTTTTTGGCTTTAGGTCAATTAAAGATTGTAATTCCAAAGTCACTTTGCCTTTAATACAAAGTTCATAGAAATAAAGATCCAAGAGCTTTTGACTTTGTTTTTGTTTTTGTTTTTAATGGTAACATAGAAAGTTATGATGGCCTTAGAAATGTCACAATAATTCTAAGAATATTCTTAATAATTGGCTATAATATTATACTTAGCTTTATCTTCTCTGTAGCTATTGGATAACAATTTGCTAAATAATTCACACTAATAAATGCATGAATAATTTCAACAGAAATGAACTTCATTCATGACTCAACATATAGAGCAGTGAAATTTAAATTTCCATCACAGATTCACCATTTGGTATTTCACCTTGTCCACTTTTAATTTTCGATTTTCAGAAACTTGTTTGATCAATGGAAATAAATGAAATCCTAAATTATGAGTTCATTTGAAATTGGTTTCCTCAAAGAAAATCCATAACATTTTTAATTAAAAATTTCTAAATAAAAAAAAAAAAAATTGCAAATTAATTTGCATGAAACATATTTTTTAATATATTTTGATGTTGTACGCAAGTCCTTGTGGCCTTGATTATTTTTCTGCTATTCCACACCTCTCCCTGCTTCTCTTTTTTTCATGAATTAAAATCAAAGAGAAATGAACATTGAAAAGTTTCTTTTTTTTTTATTCCCAGAATATTTTGTTTCAATTTTATACACTTCACAACAGTCAGTCTGTTGTTTTTGTTTGTTACTCAGCATCATCATAACTAAGTATCTTCCTTCTATAAGATTTGACAACAAGTTCTAAGTTTTTTTAGATTTATGCTTATTCAAGCACTAGAAGACAAAGTCATCATATAAAGCAAATAATCACATAGATTTTCATTATGCAAGTTTCTATTAAGTTGTTTTATTTAATTCGTAAGCCATGACAATGATAAAAATGCAATCATTAGAAGGTTTAGTTATTTTAAAATGTGTATTAAATATAACTTTCATGTTGGAACCTTTAAATTATTGCTAGTAATGCATTGAAACAAATCATTGTATCAAACAAATAACTATGATTCTACCTAGAAATGGTTAAGTTTATGAAACAAGCCACGCAATGTTTTTACCTATGAAAAATGAATAATTCCAAGCAAAATAAAAGTCAATAATCAAAGCTACAATTTTATGTGAAGTGTACTTAAGCTTTGATGAAGCCAAAGTTTTCATATGTTCATGTTATTTTGAAATTTTTTTTATAAAAATATATATATATATTTTATATTTTCTGCTTGTGTGTTTTGATTTGAAAATGGCTCGATGCACTTTTCAATTTTGATTATTGTAAATTCATGCTGCATGAAAGAGGATCATGTCAAAGATTGTTTCGGTTTGGATTGGGAAATGAAGGGAAAATGAATGGAAAAACAACATAAAAATGAAATTTTCTATCTATTTATATTTGGTTTTGCGCCAACAACATGTTGCAATAAAATAAAGGAAAGTGTGAGTGAGTGAGTGAGTGAGTGAGTGTCAGTTAGAATGCTGGAACATGTTGCAAGGTTACAAATTGACTTTGAATGTTAAATAATTTATATGGAATAGAAAAAATAAGTGAAAAGGAAAACCAATAAAAGTGTGAGAGAATCAGAATGTAAACATGAGATAGTAGATACTTATGTTTGTTATAAAAATTTCAATTGTATGGGTGACTCACGTTGCGTATACTTAATATTTCTATTTGTATAACTGAAATTTATGTAATTAAAAATTAAAATATGTAATAATAAATTTCTTTTTCTCTTTTCTTTACAGGTTCGTTGCCAACAATTTTAAGCAAATAATAATAATAATTAATCATAAAAAATATTAATTAAAAATAATTGTTTTCTTAATTAACAAAAAATACAATACTACAAACACATACACACACACACACACACACAGAGGATAACACATATAGAACACTACAACAAACCAAAAAACACAAACAAACACATTAAGAGATATTTGTTTACAAAACCAAGCAAGGACTAAATGCTTAAAATTAGACTTGATACTACAAAATTTAATAAAAATGCATAAAAACACAAAAATATACAAAACAATAATAACAAATAACAAACAACAAACAGTAATGTTTAATAAATGTCTGAATAGATTTAGATAAAACATTTGTATTCGCTGTTTAATGTTCTAAATGTGCCTCACCACTTAAGCTAAAACTGATCTCAAGTAGAATACTAAATGTTTCCTGGCTGTTTATAAATCAAATACAAAAATCTTTAAAGACTAAAGACAAAAATCAAATACAACAACAAATTCTTAACTATTGTAAATAGAATTTATACAGCTCGCATACATGTATATGTTTGTCTTCTCTATTTGTATTGACAATGTTTTTTACTACTACTAAAACAACCCTTTTATACCGAAACTGGAAGCAATTGGTTATGTGTCCTCCTTCTTCAACTTCATGTCGTTGTCATGCCTTCTTCTTCTACTTCTTATACGTGATGTCAACAACCTTATAAAGTTGTTTCAATATACAATACAATACAATATTTGGATTTGTGTTCCTGATCCTGAAACAAAACTCCAAAAAAATGTGCGTTTTTATTTTGAAATTATGTTTTTCTATATTCTTATAACAAAACTAAATTCTAATTTATTCTTTTACTTGTTTCAATATTATTTTCTAATTACAAACATAATTTATATATTCTTGATGTTTAAATATATGAAAATCTATTGCTGTTAAAGGGAAATCTGTAAAGTAAATAAGAGTTTTAAAGAAACATTCATTGAAGAACTTCATAATAAAAAAAAATATAAATCGGTTTGGAGTTTCACTCTGAATATATATATTTCTAAGCATATTAAACAAATTTTTTTTATTGCTTTTCGACCTTTAAAAAATACATGAAAAATATAAAAAATTTCCTAGATAATCGTTTACATTTATACTAAAGAATAGTGTAGACTTTTCATAATTTTAAATTTCATGTTCTTAAACATCAACATTATTTCTTAAGTAAGCAGCATAGTTTTTCAAAGTCTTGATTAATTTTTCATTCCTAGAGTAGATTGTCCGGAATTTGACTCTCTTTCTTATAAAACATAAATCTTTAAAGATCCTTACCTTTTCACTTTATTTTACTCTACAGATTTCTTCTTAGATTTTCAAATTTTTTAATATCTTTTCTCTTCTATTTTTTTCAAAATTCTTTATCAATACCTAAACTATCATACAATCTGCTTTAAAACTATACAATATTATAACACTATAAACGACATATCCTATTTTATAATGCTAATGCTAAAGCATGCTGCTTGATCTCCCCTACTTTACTATACAAATTTATTGTAATAGTTTAAAAATATTTACTATAATATCAATACTTGAACTTGATATATTTATGAAAAATCTATTGTGCACCAACAAAAGCTTTTAACACCCATATCCCGTATTATACAAAACACACACACACACACACACACACACACACATTTTCCAACACTATTTCATCACTATCCTGAACTAAATGTCGCGAATGCTGCTACTACAATATTTTCATCTATTTTTTCCTTAAATAAATAATAAATATTTTATTAATTAAACTCTATTTTATTAAAGCTAAAATTTATGAATTTTACAACACTAATTTTTGCTCGTTGCAATAATGTAATAAAAAAAAAAAGAAACAGTCAACTTTAAAATATAATGAATAAACTTTTTAAATTAATTAATTGAAACAAAAAGAAAAAAGAAAAAAATATGTTTTTATTCTACACTTGAAATTGAATTTTTTAAACATTTTTCCTTCAAAAAAAAAAAAAAAAAATTATATAAAAAATTAACCAAATTGGCTAAAAATTAATGGGAAATTTAATTTAATTTTGCCATTATTTGCTTCTAATTATTTTATGCGATTTCGAAAAAATAAAAAAATAAAAATTTATAATAATAAACACCAACTACAACAACAACAACTACTACTACTACTCCAACTACAACAACCACCAATTTACAACAATTCTACAATAAAAAAATTATAATAACAAAAAAAAAAAAAAAATTACAAATAAAATTGAAAAAATTCAAAAAATATGTCACGTGAAAACTCACCTCGCCATTCTATACGTGGCCGTTTCAACAGAGGCGGCTTGAGTGCCAGCGGAGATCTGCAACAGAATCATCATCATCAGCAACCACCGATTATGGAGCATACAACTAGCGCTGGCGGCATTGGTGGCAGTGGTGGCGGTGGCAGCGGTTTAGCTCCATTCTCTAGCTCTGCTTCAAACATTTGCACTGTTGTCGAAGATGCTAGCGGTGGCGAGAATCCAATTCTACCACCGCTCACCGGGTCTATACCGAGTCGCCAGCGTTCGTTGCGCGATCGTCTTAAAGATGGCATAACAGGCAGCTTCTCATGGCAGTAAGTTTGGCATAAAAATCGAGTATTTTTTCTTCCTTAAAAGTTTTCAACATTTTTCTTAAGAATTTAATTTTGTCTCTTAATTTTGAATTTCATGAAAATTAGTTAAAATTTATTTAATTAAAATTTTTTGGTAGTTTTATCTATTTGAGTAGGTGGTTTTTGTATATTTAAATATTTTTAAATAATTTTCAGTAGTTTTCACTTTGTTTTGAAATTTTACCTAGATTTTTTTATATATAAAAGTTTTAAACAAATTCAATGCACCAAAGATAAATTTCAACAAAATTGTACTTACCAAAAAAATGCTTTGAAAGTTTTCTAAAATAATAAGCACAGGCGTTTATTACCTTTAAGGATTGATCCTTTTACTTACTAATACACCCATTTCAAGCACATAGATTCCTTTAAGCACTAAACGTTTAGAAAAAAAAGTTCTCAAAACTCTTTTATAGAATCATAATTTCATTTAAATTTTTATTAGCAACATCGAAAAATGTATGTATAAAATGAAATGGGTAAGTTTTATATATATAAAAAAAAAAAAAAACATCATCGAAAATGTTTATAGCATTAAATTTCATATTGATATTAAAGATACAATAATTCAAAGTAAAGAGAATTTTAATTTCTTGTTCACTAAACTGTAAAAAGGATATTTTTCTGTGGATTTTGTATTGAAAGTAAAAAAATTGCACATATATAAATCATTCATTTCGGTTATTCTTTAGAATCCCATTACATATTTAATATATTGAATTCACTTCATGTGATAAAAATTGATCTTTGAATTGACTGTCTATGAGGCATTTGTTATCTCTCTTTCTAAACACTTGATAAAGTGTATCATACAACTGAAATTGCTCTAATTACAAGCCAATTACTGCTCTCACTGAATGATATTGGATGATTGGAAATTAAAAGTGAATTAGGTGACTGAGATTGTAGGCAGTTCAATTTAACAGAATACATCAAATTTTACATGAATATTTGGACATGAAAAAGAGCTCTGCGTGATGGTTGCCGCGATTGCTCATACTCGACCAGAAAGTTATAGTAAATCTCTCAATCTTCCAATCAAACATAAAAAACCATGATATTTTAAGCACGTTTTTGCTGTTATATAATAAAATCCTTTTGGGAAGTTCATATGAACGAACTCTCTTCGTTCATTTTTGTGAGTTCAAAAAGTCAGTAAAATTGTGAAACAAAAAAACAAAAAATATCACATACAATTCTCATAAATTATTTAAATTGCATTTTTTATACTACATCAACTCAACTTGTCTGTCTGATTGTATGACGGTCACCCTTCATCCCTAACAGATAATCTCCCTATGCTCGTTTTGTTTCATCTCTCGAGTATTTTCGCTTTCTTTTTGTTTCAATTTTGCTGCCTTTATTTGACAAAATGATTGACGTAACGCATTAAGAGTCAAGTTTGCAAATTTCGCTTTGTTTTTGAATGTCACTCTTACTTGCAGGGGTGTTTGGTGAAGGGGTGCAAACAAAAGTAAAGGAGAGATGAAATATTCGATTAGGTTTATTTCTTTTGTAGTGACAAAAAAAAAAAAAATGAGTTCTGTAAACGAAATGTTACGGAAAATGAATCACGGAAACTCCGTTTGGGCCATAAATCAATTAAATTTGACATTTTAATTTCAGTTTGTGTTGTTTTTGTTTGTTTGTCGGCTTATTTACTAGTGTAGAGTATTACGAAAGTATCTTTTGTTGTTGGTGCTGCTGTTGATGTCAAAAACAACAATTGACAAACGATTTGACAATTTCCCAACTTTTGTTTGATTGTCTTTATTTTTTGTTGGTTTTTTGAGTTCAGAATTGAAAGTGCACTCAATCAATTGCCTAACAAAAAGAGGGTCAAAAGTTATTTCTAGGAAATTTTTCAAAATTTCTATAAAAAGTCATATGTATTTTTTGCGTGATGCAACAAGAGTTTTTTTTTTTGTTGTTGTTATGTGTGAATTTATATTCAATCTTTTATAATCTCAATGTTGGGATGTGTTAAAGTTAGATAAAGGTTTTTAGGATGTTTCTACTGATTTCTTGTAGATCGTTGTGATTCATTTTCCTTCTACTGATTTTTTCTAAGATTCCAGCAAAAACTTTAATGATTCACATTCTTCCTTTTGATTCTTCACTGAAGAATAAATTATGTTGCTTAGCGAAACTAGATATAGTCCTTTTGTATCTTACCAATTCCTCCTGTGTATCATTCACATAAATTTTATTAATCATTAATTTGTGTTATAACAAAATCCCTGAATAAACTCAATAATAAATTCATTCATGACTATGAATGACTCTTCTGGTTGTAGCTGAACTAAGTGACTTAAGATATTGTAGTTTGATTGATTGATTAATTAATGAATTACGTGTACATAATGGAATTATATAATTAGCATAACAAGAGTTCAATAAAGAAACATAAGCCAAAATAAACAAAGCCAAAAAGCCAAAAAGCCAATGAACCTTCATCATATTAAAATTTTAAGTAATTTTGTTATAAAGTTTTAGCAATTTCTAAACTGAAATTGTTTTTTTGCTATTGGGTTTTTGGCTTAAACATATAGTATATTCCCAATATATCAACGCCTTCGTAGCTTTTTCCTCTTCAAGAATTCAAGGCAGATGAATAGGCAGACAGACAAGCAATTGGCCTAAAACAAATCAAAAGTCATGGCCAATTTTTTGTGAGTAAAAGTTTAAATACTTTTAAACTAAAGAAAACTGAAATGTTTTCGAAGAAATAACATTTTAGAGGTTGCTGTTGTTGTTGTTGCTGCTGTTGCTGTTTTGTTGAATGCTGGAAAATATTGTAAGTGCACGTGCTGCTGTTGCTGCGTTGATGCTGTTGCTTTTGAATGCCTTAAGGTCAACTTGATACTTACTAAGTAACAATGTTGGCAAAAGTTTTGACATTTAAGATTTGTTGAAAAAAAAAAAAAAAACAAAATAAATAATAAAAAGCATTTTTCAAGAGCTTAGAACTTATGATATTCCCATGTATGTATTCGCATATAGATGATATAGAGAGTGAGAGAAAATAAAAAAAAGTAAAAGTTGAGTTACTTCATTGCGTTCAAAATACAGAACATTCACTTGAGTTCCCTAGATCAGGGACAGGCAACTGTATCAAATATTTCTCTAATGTGGATTTCCAAAAAGTTGCTTTTGTATTGTTGAAATTACTGACTTTGTTATAGTTTCATGAGGGATGTATGTTTACAATTCCATCAATAACACAACTCAATTCATTGATGAAATTTGCTGAATGAATTCATCATATGATGCTTATTGTATCCATAAACAACCCATGGGATCTCCGATGCTTACATCAGAATCAATACAACGAATGCATACATACATATCTCTTCTTATAAACAAACTGTGTATGTAAACTTGAAAAGAACTTTCACTATAATACTTACTACTTACTGACTTCGAACGAGAGTCAGGCAGTCAGTCGCCACCAGACAGTCTCGATCCATTATATTCTTATTATTATATATACTATATGGCTTTGTTATTGTGGCTCAAGTAATTTAACCTTGAAGTTAGTTTTGTCTGATAGCTGAAGTGAGAGAATGGCAGGGCATTGCAAGGCAAAAGCGAAGCAAGAAATCACAAGTTGATGTTGATGTTGATGTGCGAAGCAGAACTTTTGAGGCATAAAAATATGTAGCTGCAACCATAACAAAAACAAAAAACAAAAAAACAAGCAATAGCCGTCATAGTTGCTGTTATCGAGATACAAAAACAAAAACAATCTTAAAAAAAGTTTTTTGCTGTTGTTGTTATTAGTGATGATGATGATGATGATGTTTATACTAAAAAATAAAAAATGCAGAAAAATATGTACAGATTGCGTTTCGTTCATGTTTACCAAAACTCATATACGCTTCGATGCATCCTTAAGCACAACAGTCATATCAATATACTCGTATGTATACACACATCCATCCGTACATAAGTATGTGAGTATATAGTATTGTATATAAAGATACATACATACTCGCAGATACATATTTAGTATTATGAGTATTATGTACATATATATATTAATTCCATAACATGCGCGTCCCTTTCCATGCCATCACATGGCTTATATTCATTCCACTTTATCATTTGTTCATTCATTCACTCATTTTAACCTTGAAACCCATTTTAGTTGGCCTTGATCATACTTTTTTCCTTTACCACTCACCACTCTGCTTCTCTTTTTGATTTTGGTCACTCTCCCTTTTCTTTGACTCACATACTGACTGACTGACTGACTGCATTTGGCTTCTTCTTGTTGTTGCTTTTGGTATTTATTCAGTTATGGTTTTATAATATTCAATATTTTTTTGTTTTAAGTTTATTTTCGCTCTTTTTGTTGTTTGTATTTTGCTTTGCTTCATTTAAGGTTTCAGGTAACTTGTTTACTTTGTTGTTGCTTGAAATTTTGAAGATTTTCTAGTAAACAAATTTTGTTTGTAAACACATAAACTGCTTCTGAAAATCAAGTTCATAGCTTATAAACTTAGAGTTTATACGAGTATGTAGTTGAATTCGTAAAAGATGAAGTAGTAAAGATACTTTGATGAAGTCGAAGAAGTAAATTAAAATAGTAGAAGCAAACTTTTAAAAGTTTTGAAATTTATTATAAAGTCGGTTATAGGTTTTCCTTACTCATACAAATATATTGGATACAAAAGAGGATTAAATTTAAATTTAAATCATCCTTAAAAAAATATATCAACTTAAATAATGAAATTTTTAAAAATAAAAAAAAATAATAATACTAATAAAAATAAGTATTTCTATGTCCCCACTGGATTGATAGCTTTCTTCATAAGTTTCATTTCCGAAAGTAAGGAGTGGGCCTTCTATTGTGCCGGTTTTGGTTTGGTCATTAAATAGACAAAAGTTCATTTTTTTAAAGAGTGATTCTTTCGATTAAGTTTAAAAAATGATTTCACCCAAAAAAGTTGGTTTTTCAAAAAAAAAAAAAAAAAGTCACATTCAAAATAAGTTTTCAGTATTTCAAATTATTGTTCCAAAGAAAAACAATCTGTAATCGTTTAGCTGAAGATTAAAACTAAAACACTGTCAACAATTAATGGTACTGGAATGGACTATGTCCTTATCAACAGGTAGTTCAAAATAGGTCCAATAGATGGCCCACTATGTACACAGATACATAAGCAATCTTACGCAAATATTAACTATGAGGATGAAACTATCAAAAGTTCTCTTAGCTAACAAGCTGCAAAACCAAAGGTGGCGAAATATTTTTGTTCCTTGGTCCACATTGGAAGAAGACGTGGTGACGTAATTGGTCCATAATTTTTCGAAAATCGAACTGGCAATGCAATTACTGTGAATGGAGCTTGATATCGAGAGATTAGAAACTTTATGTAAAGTCATTTGGAAGACATTGACTAGAAGTAAGAAGTGTTCTGTCAGTTGGGCCACATCTGAGTCGCATTGGGCCGCACTCACACTTGACTTGGGCCCCATGCGGCTGCGGGCTAAACATTAACTTTTGTAATAACTTTAAATACCACAAGATGCTTACAATGTTTACTTATCAGAAACAATCGATTCTAAAACTATATACTCGTATGACTGTTTTCTTTAATAGAGAAATAATAGTCTTCCAAACCGTGGCTTTTTCAAAAATATGAATCCATTAGAAATCTTGTAACACTAATCTAATCTAATCTTTTTTTAATCAAACGTTCTTGCTTTAGTACAAACTCTATAAAATACACGTCTTTTAAGCAGGAACTTGTTTTGTAAAATCAAAAGAATGTGTTTTGTTTAGAAACTTTATTCTAAATATTTGAGCCCGATGAGTAATTTATAAGATGATATTTTGTAAATTTAAAGTTAAGTATCTTTTTGATTAAGCTTGGTTGCTTTTTTTTTCAGTTTTAACTTTTAAAATAACTTAAAACAGAAAAGATATTTTTTTTAGGAAATACTTCAACTTCACCTTGGTGTGTCAGATGGTTACAACAACCTCGAGCGTACTCGTATTCCCTGTCGAACCCATTTCAATGGATAGTCAATTTATTAACCTTTTTAGGCATATTAAAAGATAAATCACATCACAGTATCAATTGTTGACCAACAACAATCTTAAGCCGGTTTTTCAATCTGCCAATTCATTGACTTGATGTAGCAACTTAATTTTTATTAAGATTGTTTTGATGTTAGCACATTATTTCGAAACATTTATCATTTCTGAAATTTTACATTTTCTGTAAATTGTTTTACTTTTTCTACAATACTATTCTTCAAAGCCAAGTCTTCCAATGTCATGTTAAGGGAACCAAAGGTATCTATCTCATCATATCATAAGGAGAAGAGTATAATATTATTTTCATCATTACCATATCATCATCATTTGCATTATTAAATTAGTGATGATGTGCTAATAATTTTACGAGCTCATAATCAAAATCGACGGCAAAGCATTCAAATGCTTTAAACAATTTTTGTTCTCTTCATTTTGGTTTCAAATTGCGGGTTCCTCCGTTCATGATGGTGATGATGATATTGCTGATAGATCCATTAAAATGCAAAGCACGCCTTGGCGGTCTTTTACACAGAAGCCACTAACAAAACGTGCCCGCGTGGGTGTATTACAAATGAAAGTTGAGTAAGTCACAGAAGAGTGATGAGGGGTTGTATTGGACTGAGGAATTGAATGGGGCTCGTACAAAAATTTATTATTACTATGTATTTGTATGACAACAAAAACGACAGAAAGAAAGAAACCATCATCATTTTATTGTGCATTAAATAATGAAAGCTATAAAGAAAAGGAGAATGAAAAAGTATTTTCTAATAAAGCAATAAATACCAAGGAAATGAAAGGAAAGAAAAGTGGTATAAATCTTAGAGGCAGGCAGAAGCATTAAATGCTTACACACTAAGCCTTTTAGTTACTCCCTCCCTTTGGGAGTAAAATGGGGAGAAATACTGGGCGTATTATGACAAAGGAATGTGATAGAATGAGTGAGGGTGGAAAATGCTTTTATTCAACATTTTTTCTATAAATTAAAGCTCACACATGCAAACGATCAAACAAAGCACAAAGGATATGAATACTGGCGTGCTTTACTGTGTGTAAATGGGGCCTTGAACACAAAACTAGAATTTAAAATCAAATCGAATTTTGAAAATAAAATTCCAAATAAATCTGAATCTATGGGCCTCAAAAAATTTCTTTAATGCAAACCCCATTTAGAGCAAATTCATGGAAAACATATGCTGTTATGAGAATTATTTAGTTTAGTTACGGGGCCTCTGAGCTCTACATTGCCCCTGGGCCCAACTAGTCAAAATGCGGCACTGGATATGTGGTGACCCTGAATTCAGACGCGTTTCCACCCACGCACATACCAAACTTTGCTTAGTCGTCCTTCTTCTCTGCTCTTTTACTGGACTTGTGTAATCTCGTTTTGTCACTTACATACAATATTCTCTCTTTCGCTTGGTTGCTCTCTTTAAATGCGCTTCAATGTATTTGTGGGTAGGAGAGTGGATGCGTATGTTTATGTCATTTCATGTTTGACTTTCACTTGCAGCTGTGACGTTTTGCTTGCTTTGTTTTGTTTTGTTTTGTGTTGAGCCTGTCAACGTCAGATCAACAATAACACCAAAAACAACAATAACAGGACTAACAACAACAACAACAAAAATAACAAGAATAACACCGATGACATTGTACCGTTATGCCCTAATATAATGCATCACATCACTTTTGTTGTTGATGTGTTTTTAGCTACCAGGACATGGAAGTATCGATTGCACAGTGGTCTGCTGCTATGAGTAGATTTTAACTTAAACAAAAAAAAAAAAAAATCACTACAATTTAATCAGTTATGAAATTCTGAAAGTATTAGATTGAATTTAGCATGGTTCAATAATTTCATTGTCTCTTTTCAATGATTCATCGCTTGCTTCAACAAAACAAGAATTCTGAGTGATTGCTTAGTCATATTGCCATCATATGAATAGATAATCTGGTCAAGTAATAATACTCGTAATTGATTGTATTTATAAAGAGCCATGAAGCACCTTTTAAGTGTAGATTAATATTATAATATAAATGTATTCATTGTGAAATACTTGTTCATTGTAATCAATTATTGAATGAGAAACTTTTGTAGGTTTTTTTTTGATATTTGTGATTTATCTATAAATACATACGAGTATATAAAATACATCATTATCATTCTATATTTGAAATGAAAGAAATGAGCAGTTGGAAAAGCATTTATTTTTTAAACATGTAAAATCTCCTAAGTAGAAACCAGTTTCTATATAAACTTCGTACTTATCTGCAGCTTTATGCGATATATCTTTATTATTGAGAGAGTAAAACACGAGGTGTCATTGAGAAATAATTGTTTTCATTCAACAAACAGTTTTAAGAAACATTTCAAAATACTCTGAAGCAGGGCTGCCCAACTCATGGCCCAAATGCGCCTTAAATAACAAAACAACTAAAAGAAGACAGAAATCTCTATTCTTATACTCTTCACACAGTGAATTATATTATTATAAGTATGTCTTGAAACTTGTAACAGGCAGAAGAAGACATCGGAGAGAAGGAGTATACATTCCTGATCAGCACAATGAGACGAATTGAAAAAGCCATGTTCGTCTGGCTGTCTGTCTGCCCGTCAGAGTTCTTTTCACAATACACTGCACATTTGTCGGAATCAGCCGAAACGGACCACTAGGGATGAACTTCCTATACAAAAAAGTCAAGTTCTTGTTAGAAAACCTCTTTATGTTTTTCGTACTATCGACCTGAAATTTTATGCCCATAAGTTTCTAGTCCATCTCCACCAACCATGTAAATTTCAAGATCGTAGAATTACTGAATTGTATAGCTCCCATACAAGTATTTCGGTCTATGCTGTATGTGTACTGACTCTGAATATATCAACTTCGGATAAGCCAAAATTACCCTCCTTTTTCTGGGTTTTTTTTTTTCCAGACAACTTATACCAAAGGGGTTTTTTTTTGTTTTGTCGCTAACCCAAGAGCTTTTTTGCTTCTAATATACTTGCAACCATTTGGGCACCATGTCTTGTTCCAATGTGATCCAGGTAACCAAAAAGGTTGAACACCCCTGCCCTAATGCTTCATATAATATAAATTTTGAATAATTTCTAATAATAATCTTAATCTTTTAAATAAATTGATTACATAATTTTATAAAATTACTGATTGCCTACAGCCCACTGTGAATGATGCAGAGAACAAATCCATGCAGCCATTTTGCACATGTGCATTAACATTTGATGTCATTTTTGTTGTTGTTATTGTTCTACAGTTGTAGCAGTTGCGGTCTTGTCCACTTTTGAGGATAAATGTGTCTTTGGTTCTTGGTTGTTGCAAATGTTCGTTCGCTCTGTCATTAAAAGATACATCATCATTAGTGCAATCTTATATACAATACTACAATGTTTGTTACACATATGGTCAAAATCATAAGTACATTGTAAACTTTTAAAAATAGTAGTAGTGTTAGTAATAATTTAACTTAGATATGGCACAATATTAAACTTTATTTGTGTAGTCAAAATAATAATAATAATTATTTTTTTTAAAAGAATGAAAATGGTTTTAATATAAACCAACAAAGAAATCCTATTAACTTAAAAGTGTTTATCTCTTATTGTTTGTGGTTTTGCGTTTTTGTTATTAAAAATTTCTTATTATGAATTCATTCAAGTCAACAGTAGTTTCCTATAATAGAATATAGAATATTTATGTTTATAAGGGTGTACTTATTGTTTTGACCATGTTTGTGAATGTATATTTCTATAAAATTGATGCAAGTTGTTATTTTTTTTTTATCAGTAGCAATGGACATATTTATGTGGGCGTCATAATTTTTTGTTTGTTGCAGCTGATAACATCGTCAAAGCACATTAATCATTGGCTACTAAGTACTATAGAACCATATAATACAACTAGAAATGACCAATACTAATACTTAGTAAAGAAAAACAATAACAAGAAGAACAAGTTTATACAATAAAAATAAAAATATCAAATAGAATAACAAAAATATCAACGTTATTACATTTTTTTTTGTTATGTCATAATTTTATATAAACCAAGACAAGGCAAGAGAAGGCAAGCCAAGCCCCAAGTTATAGTTGTCAAGTCTTTTGAAGCCAAGAGTTTTTTAATTAAAGTATTTACGCCAATCAAGTCGAAACACATCTGAATAAATATGTGAATTATTTAAATGAGTGATCAAATTGGATGGTTGTTTTGTTTTGGTTGGATTCGAATGGAGGAGGCCTATAATATGTAAAATACAAAAATAATAACAATCAATAAACCAAATTAATTGTTTCTGCTTGGACAATTTCATTCATTCGTTCATTTATTGTTCATTTCTTCCATTCTTCCTCATTCATTCATTCATTTCGTTCATTTAGTTTGCCTCGCTTGATCACCCCTTAGTTGCTGACTGAATGAGTGGGTGGGTGGGTGGTTATATGTATATGGATGGGTTATGTGTTATCATTTCTTTCTTCATCATCATCATCACCATCATCATCAGTTGACATTTACAATTGTGAAATTTTCCACTTCCTTGCTCTTTTTTCTTTTTTTTTTTTTAATATTTATTCATTCATTCATTTTATTTTCGCAATTGGCAAATTTATGTAAATTAGTTGCAAAATGCATTCGCATCGTAATTTCCTAAATTGTTATAAATATTTATTTGATGGAATCGAATCATTTTCATTGAAAGTACTTAGTTTGGATATTGGCCAAGAAAAACTTTGCAATGCAAATTTTTGTCACTTTGAATTTGCATTTACTAAATTAAAATTTATGGTTATTCAACATTTAAGTTTTGTGAACAAATTGATGACTCAAAGATGTAAAAAATATACTAAAAACAAAACAAAATTCCTTCCCTCTTGGTCTTCCATATATTTGCATCCTTTTACAATTTTTATACGTCTAATGACTTCCAAATGAAATGATTGGTAGCCATTGATTATTTGTAATTATATTTATTTAAACTTGTTCTTTCTTTCTTTCTATCATATTGAGGGCTCTTAATCGTGCTACTCGTGTTATTTTAATAACAGATACTAATCAATATTATAAACAATCATTTACGCTCAATTTACTAGTGTATAATCTTTATTGTTTTGTAATTTATCGAAACCATATTTTATTCTACATAAATTATATTTAATATTCATTTATCAAGAAGCCTCTTGTGACTGTCATTCTATGCAGCACCCACTGTAAGCAAAAACGTATGTACGTTTTAGATGAGTCTAATTTACACTTTTATTGAAAATTTATTATCCACATATAATAATATTATTTATGATTGATAATTGTATAGTCAATGTGTTAAATTTTAATATATTCAGTTTTGTTTATCAAAATTCTAGTCTTTTTTTTTTTTTATAAACAAAAAATTTTATTAAAATAATTTCCAAACACAATTTCCATAAATTTTTAAACAAAATTAATCAATTTTCAAATTCCCCTCTTTCAAAGACCCAATTCCACAATATTAGTATTTCCATCAAAGAACTTTTCTTGCTTGTTGCAATAAATCCTTTTTCCATCATCAAAAAGGATTCGTGATGAAATCATGGTAGTGGTGAAATGTCAACATTATTTGAATCACAAACATTAATTTTAAAAATAAATTTTATTATGATAATTTTATTTCGTTGTTTATTTATCATTCACCTTCATAGAAAATATAATACAAAATTGAGCCTCATTTATTTAAATATGAAATCAAAAAATAATAAAAATAATAATAAATAAATAAAAGAAAAAGCAAATCCAAAAACATACAAAAATAAATTGAATAAAAGCAAACTTAAAATTAAATTAAAAATAAACAAAGTCAAATGCGTGTGAAACAATCACTTTGCAACGACGTGACCGCGACACGATGCGATGCGACGACGACATTCAGTGCGAAGCATTTGTCGCTGATGATTTTCACAAATATATAACATTTTATTGAGATACAAAAATACATACAAACACACATCTACAGCGTATTTACATACATACATGCATACAAGCATTTAAAGATTGGCGTTGCGTCAAATGCAATATACAGAAATATAAAATCTATGAATCTATAAACGCATAAACATAAAAAATATATAAAAGTTTAAATTTTTCATTTTTTCAATATGCAAATTTACATTTCATTTCATGTTTTCATTGCATTAAAAGTTTTGAAAAACTATTTTTTTCTATAAGACAAACAGTTTTGTTTACATTTTATAGTTTTCCATTTATAAAATTTTAATATAATTTTTTTAATGTTATTTTTCATTTTTTCATACTTAATTCAATTCAATTCAATTCAATTTTTTTTTTATCTATTTTCTCTTCAATTGCTAATCGATCGATCAAATGCGTCATTTCTTTTTATTTATGTCATCATCATTTCATATTTAAATCAAAATAAAAAATTATTGTTTATTTTTTAATGATGGAATATTATTAATTAATTTATGTTTTTATATTTAGGATCTATTATTTAAAAAAGAAAAATCATCTGCTTTTCATATCTAATAAATGATTGTTAGTGCGTAACTGTCATTAAGTTTTAAAAACATAATTTCCCAATTTTCATATCATTTAATTTATATTATTTTAATATTTTTTTTGTTTTATTGTTCAGTGATTTACCAATTGTTTTTTTAAATTAATTATAAAATACAAAGTTAACTGAGTTGTTGAAAAATATGCTTAAATAATAATGTAATTAAAATGATATTAACGATGATTGAGTGATTTCTAAAATAAAACAATCTTTCATATTCTTTATACTTAGAACATATATATGAATAAGAAACTGAAGTCAGGAAAACTTTCATTACGCTAATCTAGGTATAATTATAATTGAGGTTTTGCAGATAACATTAATGTGGGTACTTCATTCAATACTCACTCAGCAAAATTTCAGTCTGATATTCTTACAAACAAATGAATATGATTTAAACAACTCAACTCCTTTTCTCATATAGTACTAGTACTTGTATTCTTATAACTGATACCATCTATCCAATGACTTTAATGGAGTCAAGTAGTAGAATCTATGTTATTTAATACAAGTAAATTCGAGGCAGTTGAAAGAATATAAATGATGTTATAGGAACTTCAAGGATGAGCTATTGATATCAAAATACCCGCACGCATAATACTCACAATAGAAATCACTTGTTCCCTAATGCGAACATCAAATCAATAGACATTGTTAATGACTCCGTTAAAGTGGATATTTCCTCTTTAATTCAACCATCATCCCACCCGTCACTCAGAAGAGTAATTTCCTCAAACATTATCAACTTCATGGAAATGCTGACGTGACTATTACAAGATAATTAATAGCTAAACTGACCATTATAAAATCAAGCCTATGTAAGTAGTAATACACCCAAATCTACTATTCACCTAGTCAAATGGCGCACGTGATGCCAAGCATGCAAGCATAGTATTACGTGCCTAGGGCGGCTTCTTTTCGCATCTCTTAAGCAGCAGGCGGCACCACAATGAAAATGTAAACACAAAACCAGTAGATTTTACATACATTTGCATAAGTAAAAATAAAATACTCCCAAATTTATTATACGCGTATGGGCAAGGGAGATAGAGATGTTGAAGCACAAACATTTACTTTAATCGAATGGAATTTTTCTTTTTTTTTTTCATTTTTTTTTTTTTGCGTGCCATAAACATTTGCATTATTTAAGTCGAATTCTTTTGTAATGTATGAACTCTCTTTGGTATCCGGGAAAAGAATTTTCCAGAGCCATGCTTATCGCGTCGGTGGCTTTGTTTGGTCGTTCTATCTATCTTTGTTTATCTGGCACGAAACGTTTTATGTACCAAGATACTTACATATGTATGTATGTGTGTAGGTGTGTATCTGTGTGTTTGTCTGGCCGCTTTCCTTTATTTACAAATCAAAATTAAATAAAGATAAATGCAAAATTAAATTCACTAGAAATTGTTTGTTTTTATTAAATCTTTAAATAAACTTCATTACTGCTAACTACAATACTATTTTTAATTAATTCCAAGAAGAAAAAGTCATTTTTCGTTTACTTCAAAGATTTTATATTACTTATATTTCTGCGGAAAAGAAAGTAAAATAAACAAGTACGAATGGGATAACTATTGTAGTTTTCGAATAAGTTTTTGTGAATTGAATTGTTTTTATACCATGAGAAGTAGAAGTGGTTTTTCTTAATATTGCTCAATCTTCAATCATGTGTCTCATAGTTCTTCATATAAATCCTTCATTCTTAAAGTGATTGCATCTACCTGATCTTAAGCCTAAACTTTGTTTAATAGAATCCTCTACCTTTCATTCAATACTAAGCTTTCCAAAACATCTTATAGCCAGGTATTTGAATTTTTAAGAAGAAAAGTTCGCCCAGGCCAAATAGTACTTCAGGTGGTGATCACGACAGGCTCGTGAAGAGCCACTATAGTATCCTAGTCCTAAATATTAATTTTTTTTAATAGATTACAGAAGAGAACAGTGGGTATTAGCCTCGTTGCCACTCTGTACCGAAGTCTGGTCAATATTAGACTGTCAAAGTGTCATAGCTACTACATATCATTTCCTCACCAAGCTGCTACTTGTCCGACAAGTAGGAAACATGGAGGAACACATGTTGCACTACATTATCTTGTTAATAGTATATTCAAGTTTGTTTTGATCCAGTCTATAATTGGTTAGATCAGGGTCTATGTGAATTATTTCTATAGGCAGATAATTTAAAACGGAAACACATTGCCTGTGAAAATATAATAAACATAATAAATTTTAATAATTTATAGCCATTTCATGCCCCACTTAATCTGTAATCTATGTATCTATACTTCATCGAGTGTTGATTAATTGATTGAATTACATCGAATACTTACTTCTGTGTATGCTTGAGTGCGCACTTTGTCACTTTGTTTTCTAAAAAGGAAGGACACTTCACACTATTGGCGATTATTAAAACACACTTTTCTATTATTATTTATTTATTTTTGTATTGGAATAAATATACATAAAAATATTAAAACAGAAAACAGCAATCAAGATGATTAAATCAACATCATAAATCAATATAATTACGTATCATTAGAGAAAAAAAAAAAACTTCCTTCAATGCACATTTTCTGTTCTGTTCTGTTTTCTATTTTTTATTGTATTAAAAATGTTCTAATACTACTTTTGATGCAATAAAAAATTTATAAATATTTAATATTTGAACAGTTGCTTGATTGACTGTCTCAATGAGCGAATGAACGATTGTCCAGTTACTAGTAGTAACTGTCCTCGGATCGATATCTATTAACAAAAGCTAAGCTAAACTAATAATAAGTTCATTTTGCAATTGCCACATATGAACATTTGTAATAAAAAATGTATTTATTGTTTTTGAAATTAGTTTAAACATATCGAAATTGTTTATTATGTACAAACAAGGATGTATAATATGTTCAACAAAGTTGATTAAATCAATAAGTGTTATACTTGTCGATTGTAATCAGATAACAAAATAACAAAAACTTCGGTCACATGAAGAGCATTTAACAGCTCAATCAACATCAAGTTAAGTTAATGATGTGTCAGTTAATGGATATAATACTTAATATTGGAATACAGTTAGATTCTTTAAGATAAAACATATTTTATTTGATCATTAAATATTTTACTCAAAACTATTGAGTTGAGGAAAAAAAAATGTGCGGCTTTTCTTTGTTTACTTGACTTTGAAGTGTAGCTGACGAATCAGAGTTTCATAGATCAAATAAAAAGTTATTAGAAAGACAGTATTAGTAAAAATTCGGAAAGGAAATTCAATATATTCTACAATTTTACCACGATAAGGGGAAGAATGCAGCGCACGCAAGTTAAAAAATTTGCGCTGTTTATAGTGAAAATCACTGCCAAGAAATTCTTCCCTCGCTTTCGTTCTGGAAATATTGTTTTGAAAGATGATCTATGCTTAGGTTGGCTAATTTCTGATTTCTGAGTCGATGAAATCATGCAAAAGGATGAATGAAACCGTGAAAAAAAAGTTTTAAGCTGGTTTTAAAAATAAGCTCGATATGTGGGTGCCTCATGAATTTAGTGAAATAAAATGTAAAGTGTTGACCTTGTGCGAATCGAAGTCGAACCATTTTTAACATACTAGACATTTTGTGCGAAAATGGTCTTCGTCGAAGCGAAATGAAACTCCACAAACAGTAGCATACCCTTGATTGATGGCAAAGAAGGTGTTGCTGTGTGTTTGGTGAGATTGGAAGGGTATCATCCATCACCGTCAATTGAATTGATCAACTGAAAAGGTTTAGAGTTTCATTATGACAAAGCTAAACTGCAACACATTTTTGACGATCCGGTTTTAAAGTTTTAATACATCCATCGTATAGTCCGTCACATTATCTTTTGTTCTAATCTCTACAACACCCTCTTGCTTGCACACAAATTGGCTTTAAGAAGGCATGTGAAAATTACTTCTGGCGTTAGCCGAGAAATGGCAAAAGATGGTCAAATGGGCAATATGCACATATTTTAATAAAATTTAATTTTAATATACAAGAAAGTATAAGAAAATGATCTGCATTTGTACTAAAAAGAGCCACGAACTTTTTCCTCAACGCAATATTTATTTTTGCACCTTACTCATTACTTTATGATTGTCAAAATAAGAGTAATAGAAGTTCTACCGATCAATTTGTTAAAAGTAGTCATATTGTTTCTTACAGCAAGAGTAACAAAGGTATCACATATTAATTTCATTTGATTCTTTGGTCATACGAGGCAATCATTCTAAAGTATTAAAACCAATAAAACTAATCTCTGAGTTATTGAGATATTGAGTCAACCCATTGTTTATTAATGTAACAAGCTGCATTTTTATTTATTGTGCTCGTATACGAGTATATTGTAGAATTGATATGATATGAAGGAAACATACTTAAGTAAACTTTCTGTTCTGATGAACTAGAATGTTTAAATAAAGTAACAAAATTTCAGTAAGGTCCCAAAGGTGTATGAAATTTATTTAGATTGGAATCGTATTGGAATATGTACTTGTAACTATATACATACTTAAAATCCCTTATTTTTATTTAAGAATCATCAAATTCATATTGATTGTTTAATATCAAAGCTGTTAAAGTTTCTGATCTTTTACATTCCCCCTTCATTAACATATTATTCAAATAAAGAGCTCTTAATACATATTAACCAAAAAATGAAAGGTTACTTTCAGTTCATTGTAATCACACATGTGTGTATAAATTTTGAAACTTTTTCTGGCGAAAAAGTTAATCAATTTTCCTTATTAAAGACATAAGTAAACAAAATGAAAAAGTAACTCAAATAAAACAATTAAAAGAAATTCAATGAACAAAAGTAATTAACTAAAATTTATTTAAGCATTTTGCCAGCTTAACATGAATGGGTTAAATGAGATACATATCTCTTGTTTACTATTATCACCACCACCGACATTTTGTTGTTTCCAATGTGGCACAATTTTTATTAAATTTATTATTTCTTGTTAATGTTTTTTTTTTTTTTTTTTGTTGTCTTGGATTGGTTGGTAAATATTTATAAATCTACAATATAATTATTTTGTTTTCTTTATTATCAGTTATTTATTTTTTGTTATTTCTTAACTGATTCGATTTGGTATCATATGCAGCACTCATTCATGTGTTGTGTTGCGCTTGATTTAATTATGATTAATAATTTATTTACTGTATGTTATTACTACAACAAAATGAATACTATGTATTTACAAATGGCAACAACTAACCAAAACAAGGTTATATTTAAACTACCAGTAAAGTTTTAGTTTTTCTTTGGTGTTTTTCTTTTTCTTTTTCTTTTATTAAAAATATACTTGTACCAACGAGCCCCATTTTGCCTACATATAAAAATAATATTGAACACCACCAGCTGCGTCATTTATTGAGGTCAATGTCAATCTATATCAGTATTATTAATTTTGATAAATAATTAAAATGAAAGTACAAGACTTTTATCGATTATTTTTGTTATACTTAATTGCGTAGTATGTTTCAAAGATTTTTTTTTTTTTATTATTATTTTCTAGAAAATTTGTAATGAATGCATTTCATAGTTGTTTATGATAAATGAAAATGAATTGAGTTTAATGAAGTTATGCAGAAGGGAAAGAAGGAGTTAATGGAAAAGAAATATCATATGAAGCTCCAGCCAGGCCTGACAGCCTGAGGGATATGGGAAGATCTGGTTGACTTAATAAATATAGTTTAAATTTAGCCTATCATCAGTTAAATAGAGCAAATATTAATTTTAGTATGTATCTCTTTAGATAAAATATTTTCTTTTTTTTCTTTCTCTAATCTTTTGCACATTTAATTTGCCATCATTTTGTGCTCCTTTGGTTTGCTCTACAAGCAGCACAGCACACGCTTCATTGGTCAATTAGACTTTTAACGAGTTTGTTGTATTTTTATATCAGAAAAAAAGGAAGACAAACTAAACTAGAAATAGAAAACAAAAAACCTTAGGAGAAGGAGAAGTAATAATAAGAAACCAGTTAAAGTTGGTCGAAATTGAGCGCCAAACACTTTTCCTCGTTTCGCTGTTTGCTGTTGCTATTTTTATGTTGCCACACACTTTTCTTTGCCACATTTAGTCAATGCTGCTTGGTCTTTATTTGTCGTGTCATGTTGTTTTGCAGTTTTTATTTTTGAATTTTTTGCATTTTCCTCATTTAATACAAAATTGTATTTTCCTGTCAAGCCGGTTTTCATTATTGGACCACCACCATCACCATCAATACAACTATCAGCCTCACAGCATCTGCAACATCAGAAGCTGCAACAAAAACAAAACAAAAAAAAAAAACAGCAACAGTAACAGTAACAGCAGCTTAATGCCTGCCACTTCTCTTGTTCGCTTGCTGCCACAAACATAAACTGTCAAAAACAAAAAAACAAAAAAAAAAACCGAATCGAAAAAACACAGTTACACAAAAGAGTTGCAACAGAGCAAAATTCAATGCAACAAAAGATAGAGATACAACAAAACCAACAACAGATACAACAGCAACACTAACACCAACACCAACAGATGCACTAACAATAAAAGCAATAATATGTTGTCAGTTTTGTTTGGTGTTGCGGCGCCATTCAGGTTTACGACAATTTCGCAGCTTGATTTTGATTACAAATTCGGTTGTCGACATAAAGTCTATTTTTAGCCAAAAAAATGAAAAAAGTAAAAATGTAATTACAATACTTGACTAAAAAAGCCTTCGCATTGTCTTCCGTCATTTGAAGTTGAAAAATCTTTAAAAAAAAAATATGCATGTTGTATACAAATAAAAATAAAAAAACATTAAAAAAAAATAATATTTTTGGACTGCCGAAACCCGGGATTGAACCGGGGACCTTTAGATCTTCAGTCTAACGCTCTCCCAACTGAGCTATTTCGGCACATGTTTAATCCTATGCTAAATGGGTCACTGTTCTCTGCAGTATATAGCTGCACGAACCAAGAACCTCGTCACTTGTCTGACTGAATGGGCACAATTTAACCATCGGTATTCTACCATCAATCAATTCCCTACCCAAACAAACATCTTCTCAACGAAACAGACCGTTCACCATGCCATCTCTGGAACCGATCTGACCGCACACCCAAACTTCATAACCTCCCTGTTTGGTTCACCACCCAAACTATGAACCACTCCAACATCCCTTAACAATGCCAAATTCTATAATTTTGTTAAGTTCTCAAACATTAATATTTAGGACATAGACATAATTAAATCACTAATCGAAGATCCCAGTAGCTAGTGCTCGTGAAACTTGTATATTAAGTCTATTATTAAATATTAGGTTTAATGTGTTAAAATAAAATAAATAAATACATTTAAAAAAAAGTATTTTTGTAATGCCGAAACCCGGGATTGAACCGGGGACCTTTAGATCTTCAGTCTAACGCTCTCCCAACTGAGCTATTTCGGCACATAATATATATTGTGCTAAATGGGTCACTGTTCTCTGCAATAAAATAAATAAAATAAAACATATTAATTAAAATAATAATAATTTAAAATACTGTATGTGGCGATTAATGATTATGTTTTGCCAAAATAATCTGTACTTCAATTCTATTTTAAGGTACTGGAAATGTTTTACTAAATATAGGTATGTCATCAGTGTCATATTAAATCTCTATGTATTTTCTATTGACACTACCTTCGATTAGATAAAGATGATTGTATTTTAATTTAATCTATTGCTTGACCTAAGACTTTTCTAGCAGACACACATCAGTTTAAAAAGTATATTATAACTTGCTCTGAATCTAGAAGTAGACTAACAAAACTGTCTTCACGCCAATATTGACATTCTCAGCCTAAATTCCATCAAGTTCAGCTTTTTTACTCGTGATGTTTTGCTTTTAGCATTATTGCTGATACCCCAATTTTTATCCCCAGTGATGATGTGCTTCAAAAATGGATCATTTTCTTAACGTTTGAAAAGCAAATGGCAAATTTGTTTCCGTAAGAACAAATTTCATCCCTAAGCGGTCTCACGATTTGTTATTCGCTGGTTTGTATTAATAAATGCCATTATTTTGACCTCATCAGCTTTAACTGGCCTTTCAGAACGTGATGCATCTTCAACATCATAATTGGTTTTTGCTTTTCCGATCTACTTCACGCAGATCAGCTAAGTGTGAAGATGTCTGTGAAATAATACAATAAAGTCGTCTGTTACAAATAACATATTTTATAAACTAACGTGACTTTTTATTAAATCTTAGTTTGGATACCCAACTCTTTGCTTGATTGGACAACAATTTTGATATATTTATCTTGAATTTTTCCTGTATTTTTCTCTTTTTTATACCATATTCTCCAATTCTTTATAGTCTCTGTTAGTTTAGTTTAGCTTTGTACTTTGGGAAATGATTTAATTTTTGTTCTAATTTCATTTTGTTTCATTTTGTTTGGTTCCGCTACTGGGAAATGTTGCAGGTGGTGCTAAATTTTAATCTGGGAAAGTATAGCAACAACAGCCATAACAACATCTACAACACAGAATAATAAAATTAAAAATTTCCAAGTTGGTTGTTGGCAACAAGAAAGAAAAGCCAGAAAGCAATACGGAAATTGAATTTCTTATTTAAATAATGTTCAAGCCTTTGGGATTTTATGACTTTAATTTTATTTAAATTTGTTTCTTTATGCGAAAAGTTGTTTAAAGCAACAAAAGAAAAATGTAAAAGCTGGGTGAAGCATAAAATAAATGAAATGATAAAAAAATTTTATTGTTGCATTTTGTAAGGAAAAAATATTCAAATTAACCAAAAAAGAATCTAAAGAACCTCAATAATTAAAAAGATATAAATCTACATCAAATATTTAATGATGTTTTTCTTTTTTTCTTGAAAGATTTTTGGCTATTTTTTTATTATTTCCATAAACATTTTCATCTGTTTTATGTACTTAGTAGTACTTCGAGTTGTTCTTTATAAAAGTCTATCTATTTTTGATGCCACACAAATAAACAAACCAAATAAAGAACAATCAAAACATAATTCTATTTATTTATGCAATAAACTTTGCCAAGGATAAACAATAAGTATTTCTTCTTCTCATAACATATTTTAGATAAATAAATAATGAGCAGAATGTACCATCAAAAGTAGCCTGTAATTAAAAATTTTCTAATTATTCTTAAGTGAAGAATAAAAAAAAAAATTCTTAAAAGTGACAATGGTCGAAAATATTATAAACAAAAACGTTTAACATAAACAAAAAATAATAATAAATTAAATGAAGAAATACACAATCTTTAGTTTTTAGAGGCATTAAATACCCTACAGGTTATAGGTGTTAATCTGAATTAATTTTTATTTCACGATATTTGTTCGTCAAGGCCCACGCATTTTAGACACGAAGCCGTAAGTGATCGTTCAACTACTAATTTAGACCAATAATGTCGTAAATTCTGTTTACAGTGGACCATGATTCGAATCAATCGTGATGCGACCATTGATTCGAATCACATTCGACAACAACCATTAGAAAAATTGCGTCATTCAGGGTTTTTCATTGTAGAGTCAAAGTCGAATCACGATTTGATACGCCATGATTCTGATCGTTAGAAATGGTCATTTTTTCATAAATGTTGGCAGTTTTATTGGTAAAGTCTCCTTTTTTCTGTTGCGCACCAACATAAAAACAGCTTTTCATGATTCAGAAACAGCACTGTAAACTAATCATAGAAATAAAGCGCCACTGTAAACGGGGTATTAGGAGCAAGATAAAGTTCAGTAAATTTCAGTTAACCTTATTCAATAAATCTATATATTTTGTTTATAAAACAAAGTGATAATGTTATAGCTACTTATCTATAAGATCATATATTGAACACAATAAAATGCTCACTCATTTACATGAAATCACAATCATAAATTGGATGCACTTAAGTCGGGTTTGGACTATCAGCATACTTATGAGATGGACTTTAAATTTGTTTCATGTTCTTTACTTAGATTAAAGGGCATCTAATGCTTTGTATCCAATATTCATCATACAAGGTCAGGACTAGAAGTCCTAAGTTCTTATAAGGACTACTTATTTTATACAATACTATTTTAATAATATTTAAGCTCAATAGACATGGTAGTTTGCTTTAAAAAATATTAAATATATGTATAAACAATATTTCGTTAGTTGTCCATGGCAAAACTGTTCATTTGCATATAAAAATATCTCATAGGTTGTGCAATGTCCAATTTCTTTAAAGTCATGATACAAAGTGATATATATATTTTTATTATTATAGTTGAAATTGCGATTTTACTTTCGTTTATGCCAAAAATATAAAATATGCTTTTTATGATCAGAGGCGTAGGTTCAATTATAAAAATTATGCAATAAAAATATGGGAATTCATAAATATTTCTTTTAAATAGAAATTTACTAAATAAATTTTATTTTATTCTGCAACAGTTTTACTAAAGGAAATCCCCTTTTTGGTGTTATTTATTATATATACTATATATATTGTATATACCAGATTCTGTTCCTATAAAAGATTTCTTAATATTTGTCATTGTTTTCCTTTCGTCATCCACTAAGAAACAAACGCAAAAACACAGAAAAATCTTTTGAGTGACAGTCGACTTGTCTGTCTGTCTTTGGTCTAGTTTATTTATAAAGTAAAAATAAGAGAAAATAAAATTTAAAAAACAAGAAAAATGTTTTTAAATCTTAAGAAAAATGACAACAACAACAACAACAACAATACAAATAATAATAAAAATTCTCTAAGTGTGTGCAATGCCGTTGCGGACTGTTGTTGTTGGTCGATGCTGACATTTCAGATTTTTTTGAGCTGTGCTAAGTTAAGTTGACACAATGCAAACAGAACTCAATGCGGCTAAAATGATGTATCTTCTTCACTATTGTTTTTATCTATAATTTTTATTACAATAAAATTTAAATTTCAACAAAAATATAATATTCTTGATATGCATAATACTTAGTAAGATATAATAGATAAATAAAATATTTTTAATATGTAAAACACAAAATAAAGAAGTTCAGGTTTATTTTCCACATGCAAAAAATTATTTGACATTTTTCTCCCAAGTCACGCGTGTTTGGCAATATTGCATGTGATTTATTTTGTGTGCGTGAGTACTCGCATGCGATAAATTTCTTATTTTTATTTCATTGTTAAGCTTCAATAAAGAAAATAAAAATACTCGTTCAATTCATTCACATTTTTGTTTTTGTACATTTGGAATAATATAATAATATTTTTTTTTACATTTTTGAATAGCCGCCGGAATTTGATTTTTGTTTTTATTTTTAAGTTTTTATAAAAATTTCTCGTTGTTATTGTAAACGATTGCATAACATAATATACAAAACAATTTTTGAAGGTTAAGTTGTGTTTTTTGTTGTTGTTGTTGTAATATAAAGCTTTAGTGATGCCGCTGCTGCTGTCGATCGATCGATTCAACGGTTAAATGAGATGATTATGCAGTTTCTTCAGTTCAACTCATTTGATTCAACTCTTTTTCTTTGTTATGTGGTTGCCCCAAAAAAAAAAAAAAAACAAGTACAAAAGTGCAATCAAGTAAGGGGGAAGTGAAATGGAAATTGAATGAAGTAAAAAAAGTTGCATGCCTTTTAATAGGTACATATATGAAATATGTATGTGCCAAGTCATGTTTATTAAAAGAATTTGTGTATTTTGGGGTTTCTTGGATTTTTTTTACTTATAAGAGTCTTTAATCGTTGAATGCCTTGTTGAGTTCAAGTTGTTGGGGAATTAACTCAACTGAAGATTTGGTAAATTGGTTGAAGTTGTTAAAATTGAGATTTTAATATTATTCTGGGAATTTTTCTTTCAACTGGGAAAGGCTACAAATATGTTATACTTATTTCAAGAATTTCATATTCAAACTAGCAACCGATGTACATACACGTGTATACTGCTAGAATAACCAACATTTTTTCTATATTTTCCATCACTAAGTTTCACTTTTATATTCTCAGACTTTCTAGTAAACTTTCACTTAACCTTATTCTATAATTTATTTAATGTTGTAAATGAAACTGTTCTCCCCACATCGACAAGAAACGAACCATTTTGTGTGTTAATTGATTTAAAAATGCGTTGCGGCATTGCTTGTTCACCTTCAGTGCGAACAAGTAAATGAATAAATAACTGAATGAAGGAATGAATGCATAAATAAATGAATGAATAAGCATAAACGATTAAAAAATTCAATTACCTAGAACAATTTTTGCAATGTTGCAAAATCGCATTAGAAAACACTAACTGGCAGCTTAAATAAAACCAAAAGTGAACTTAACAAAGTAGAATAATAATCATAATAAATAGAATTAGCAAAACTGAAGAGAATAAAGCTTTTGAGAGGAAAATCATACTTAATAACAAAGAGTTTGAATGAGTTCCTTGTTGTCGGACGTTGTTGCCTTTCTCTTTGATTTAATCAATTATTTTAAACTAAACATGTTTACCCTTAGTTCGTTTGACCTACATTAATTTGAATTTAATAACAAACAAAAACAAAAACACATGTTCAAATTAAATTAAAAAAAAAAAAATTGAATAAAAACAATATTTTATTTATTGGCAAATTTCCTAATAAATAACCAATGGCGTTGATGCATTAAATAATCGGAATATTTTTTCAAATTATAAAATAAAATGATTTAATTGTATAAAAAAGAAAATATGAAAATATTTTAAATAAATATGTAAAAAATTTTGTGAAAATGCATAAATAATAAATAAATGTGTATAAAATTATTATTCAAGAAATTCAATCACATTGCGTATGAGTAATTTGAATAACAAATGAGTGAATTCATGTTCTCAATGCGCTTCTTGTTTTTTAAATGAAAAATAAAAAAACTTGAAATTGAATAAGTAAAATTATATAAAAGATGATTAGAGCAGAAAAATAATAATAAAAAGAAAATAATGAAAACAAAAACAAATAAAAATGAATACAAGTGTTATAAAGAGTGCGCCATCTATTAGTCCGATCTTGGTTTGATCATTAAATCGAAAGAAAATTAACCTTTTTCAACAAATTTTACTTTATTTGATAGAAAACTTCCTCCGATTAGGTATGAATTATGATTTTATTCTAAATTTGGACGCGGCTGGCTTGGTAGTAGGTGATCCTGGTACACCAATTTTGTCCACTGTTTCTCAGACAATTTCGACAATTTCGGAGCCAATGTTCTGATTTAAGGGGCCATATTTTTGTGGATTATCGGCATAAAAGCTTAGTTCATTGAGATCGATATCTTCCAAGACCTGCCACAAAAAAGCTTTGACAATTTCTGCGAGAACTTTCGCATTTTCTGCTCTGAGTCGATATTCTGGGGTTTTAGCGAACACTTTCGGCCACAGCAGCAATTGCTTCAGCTGTACGCATCACCCGAGTATGAGGCACATGATTAGCATCAACCAGCATACCAGTTTCATGCATTTTATACACCAATTTTCGAATTGCACTCACGGTGAACACTTCATTTCTTCCAAATTTTGTAGGCAATTTTTCATTTCAGTTTAAGTTTAAAAATAAAAAAAAAGATCCTCGGTCTAAGTTGACCAACACTCTGATACCTGCCTCAAGCCGCGGGTTGGTTAGCTGTGCTCTTAATCATATTATGTGGTTCAGCTTAGTCTTCAGGTTGCGTCTTTTAATAAGGTAATCTGAAAATTTCAACAATTGATGGCAACTAAAGTTTTGATTGAAATTTCAGCACAATTTTATGGAGAGTAGAGACCAAATAGAAATGGATCTTAACCAAAATACGCAGCTACAAACATATGTGTAACAAACATGTTTAATGCACATGCGCAACAGGCAACAACAAAAAGCAAATGCAGCAATTAATAAAGACTAAAAATAACAATAAGACAACAACAAACAACAACAAGATAATTGAAAACGCAATTGTATCAACAAACAACAAAAACAGCTTTCAACATGGTGGTGGTTTGCCTATCAGAAAAAAAAGCTTATGCGAAGCACATGTTTCTGTACCGCCTTCCTTCCGCATATTTCTCATACAAAATCCAAACGAAACGAAAATTTCCTTTCTGAAATGAAATGACAAAAAAACAACAAAGAAAAGTAAAAAAAAAACCAAATCTCAATTCAATTTGCATATTATGCAAATAACAACATGACAATCCACCACCAACGAAATCGAACGAAGTACTTGAAAGAAGACAAGGAAAAACATCATTAAAAGAATATAAGATCTAAAGACCCAAAGCCCAAACGAAACCCGAAACGTCGATCAAGTTAGGCTCATTTGCCACCTCTTTAAGAGGGTGCTACATACTTCAATATTTACTGAGTACGTTTTACTACTATTTCTATGGGTAACATTTTCTACAATATTATCTTATCCTACTACTATTTCTATGCTTAAAATGGTAGTAGATATAAAAATAACATTTTCAGTACTAAGTCGCGGAAATATTTGCTAAAACTCTGAGCGTGATTTGATCTAAACTCACTCTCACTCTCTCTATATATTACAAACACAATTCCACTTTTTTGAATTCTCTCTCTCATTCTCTCTTATAAGCAAAGCATCTCTCTTTCTGTTTCCCCTCTCTAAAGCAACATGAAAACAAAACTGCAGTGCACCTGGTCAGCATTCAATATTATTGTTGTTTTTATTCAAGCTCAAGTTGATGAGAGTCAGAAACTGATCACAAGAGAGCAGCGTTACAACGAGAAAGAGAGAGAGAGAAAGATAACACTACATAAATAGCATAATTTATTGTTAAAACAGAAATTTGGAAAACAAAAAAAAAATAGCAACAACTAAGAAAATTAACAAAACAAATAAACCTAACCAAAGACTTTGCCGGCGGCGGCGTCCTCGTATGAGAGTACGCGAAGCTAACTTAAGCCGAAACTTTACATATTCGGTCGTTCATTTGTTGGTGTTCATATGTTCGTTCGGACGTTCGTTCGCTCGTTCGTTTCTTTTTGTTGCTGCTCACGCGCAGTTCAAGTTAATGCTCACTGCTCACTACAAAGCGCGTACACAACAAAGCTATGTACAACGAAGCTGTTGTTGTTGTTATTGTTCTTTTTGTAATTTTAAGTTGCTGCCTGCTGCTGCATTTATGTGCTGTGCTTGTTTGTTGTTTTTGCTCACTCACTCACTCACTAACTACTCACGATCGGAGCTGCCATCTCAATCTTCGTTGTCGGCAAAACGTCGCCGTCGCTAGTATTTTGTAAATTATATTTTTCGTGACTTTCTGAGACTTGCACATCGAAATTTTCAGTTTTCAGTTTAAATTTGAACGAACGCAAAGCAAAAAGGCAAAAAGCTCAAGCGAATTTCATACGAAAATAATTCAAAAAGATACATAAGAAAACCGAGCGCGCGCGCTTTTCTTAAAAATAACAATTAAAGGAAAAACAAAAACCATATACATTCGACGAAAATATACACACATACATACGCATAAATGACGTGCAAAAAGAAAAAAATCCTTAAAACATTTTTATAATTTATCTATCAGTGTGTGTGTGCTTTTGTGTAACTCATATTGATTTTTTTACTTTTTATTAATAAAAAAAAAAAAAAATAAAAATAAAAAAAATTGAAAAAAAAATATGTAAGAAAAATTATAATTTAAATGCGAAATAATAGGAAAATACTAAAAATCATTATAAGAATTTATACAAATACAAAATTAAGTGTCAATCGCAAAAATAAATATATTGAAATAATTTGTAGCTCATTTTAATTAGTTTGAAAATGCAACTTTCGCTTTCAATTTTATTGGTTTTTATTGTAAAATAAATGAAAACAACAAAAATATATTTAATAAAAACAAAAGGAGAAACTCAAAGTGAATAAAAACAATTTTAAATAAAATTAAATCGAAAATAAAAACAAAACACAAACACAAAAAACTTAAAAAATATGTCAATAAAGAAAATAATTTTATATAGAAAACAATAAATTACTTAAACAATAAAGAAATGGGGGACATTTTTGATTTCTTGTTATTTTTCTAAACAGATTTTTTACATTTCTATTGAAAAGTTCTTTTATGAGGGTTTTTTGTTTATATATAAATCATTTTATTAAATCTATTTTCGTAATTGTTCCAAACTTGTTTGGGCAGAATAAAAGTTTCCATCTATTGAAGGTTTTCTATGACTTCTTTTGTTTATTAGAAATCTTTCCGATATGTTAATAAAACTCAATTCTTTTCAGTTCTTTATCATTCAATTTTCTTATATACATATGTTTTATTTGAAATAATTTTCCAATAAAAAAATAGTATTAAACTTTTCTGGGAACTTGGATCTATCAAATCTATGAAATACAAATTTTATTCTACGGTTAATTCTATATTTACCATTTTTTTTTTTCTAAAGTTTAACTTTATGAAATGGTTAACATGAAAATTTTAAATTTTAGAATAATAAATAAATAAATATATTCAAATTATAAATTATTGATCCTTTTTCATAATTCAATTCCCTTTGAATGCTTTCCTTATATTAGCGAACAACATTCAACGACTCTCTTTGAGATCAAGTGAAGGGATTCATTTTGATTAAAACAAAAAATTAAAATTACAATTAAATTGTGAAAATATTTTATGGAATAATGTGACTAAGTAAAAACGAAAATACTATAAATCAAAAAAAAATTTTTTTTTATAAAGAATTTCAAAAAATTGAGAAACAAATACTAAAAACCAATAACAAAAAAAAAATCTAAACTCATTTGACCAAAGTCATTAATAACAACAACAAAAACTACAACAACAAAAAAGGTGTGTACAAAAAAGCTTAAGAAATATAATAATAAATAGTTTAATAAAGAAGTATTTTTCATAAAGTATTTATATTTAAAAAAAAAAAAAAAATCGAAAGGTAATTGAGGGCAAACGTTGCTTGCAGTTAATGCACATAAATTTTGTTTTTGTCTATAGGAAAACAGAAAGACAAAGGCGCAAATACAAAAACTAAAATAAAATAAAAATTGAACATGAACATAAGCATAAGCATACATACATATGCATTAGTATGTGTGATTAGGCATTTGAGTGAGTTTGTGTGATTGTTTTGTGGGCTTGCATATTGTTGTTTTTGTGTAGACTTCTCCACAAATCTTTTCTACCCACTTTATTTTTCTGTTTTTAAGTTTGTGTTTGGTATTTCCTGCCTGCCGCTTGCTTACTTCGGCCTGAAAGAGGATTAGGAAGAAGTATTTGTTCATGATTTGCAGTGGTAGTTTTGTGGAGAAGGAGAGAAAAAAAAGTGTAATTTGTGGTTAATAAGTAGTAATTTTTATATAAGGAAAAGGCGACACAAAATCCAAACTTGTCGTATAATAATAATACTGTGTGCTGCTGTCATTAAATCAATCCTCTCCCTCCTTCATCTCTCTATAATGTTACTGTCTGTCTGTAAGTTGTCTCCCATTTTGCAATAATTTTTGTCTTCTAGTTGGTGTAGTGAGTGCGTATTTTTATTTTTGATTTATTGTATTTAATATGAAATCACTACTTCAGTCTCTTTGCAATTTCTCACTCATTTCTCTCTCTCTTTCTCTCACTTGAAAAAAGATCAAATCCCCATTGCATAAATTTTAGTTTCTATCACAGCGGTTCTCTACTTGTTTGCCATGAAGGCCTCCAGGCTTTTTAAGCATTTTTAACATTTATTTCATAATAAATAAGTATAAGATTTGAAAAACAAAAGGATTGAACTCTTCCAACCCATAATTCTTAAAGGCAAAATACGATCTGCGCTTAAGAACCACTGTTCTATCTATCATATTCCTCTCTCTCATGGATATTTTTATGCTTTGTTTAAAAATAACGCTACCTTTTTGTATTGATTGCATACTGTTTCTTTTTCTCTACTCTACTCTATTCTACTTTCCTCTCTTTACTTCACTCTCACTTTCCCTTCTAAATGTTGTTGTCGTCGGTCGCCTGCACTAAGGTGTTTTAGCTGTCAGTCATTTGATTTGATTAAATTTCTTCATCCAATACTTTGTTGTTGTTCGTTCTTCTTTATCTTTGTCTGTCTGTCTGTTTGTCATTGCATTATGTTGTCTTCCTCTTCTCCTGTCATACTCTATCTATATATAGTATGACATTCTTCAATACCTACGATATACGAGTATTGTATGTAACAATGTATCTTGCTTAATAATAAAATGTCTACACGTTGAAATCAAAGTCGTCTTCATTTGATTATGTTGGAGGAGGCGTTGTTGGTGTAGTAAAGGTGTTGTGGGGTAAAGGTGGCGGTATTATATTGTCATTGTAATTGACTAAGCCCCCAAAGCAAATGAACAAAAGACCCACAAACAGGTCATTTTGGGATTAGTTGAGGCGTCAATAAACTAAAACCTACTTCTTGTTTTCTTCTGTTGTCTCGACTCTGACTATCTTAACTACTTCGGATTGTTCTTGTTGTTAGTATTGTTTAGTCTTATTGTTAACTGTTGATTATATGAGTAATAATAATAATAATAATATTTTATTGTTTTTCGTAATTTATAACAATTTTAGGCCAATGTATGACGATGGCAACAAAATACAACAAAACAACACCAAATAAAGAGACTTGGCAACAAATATATTAAATAAAAACAAAAAAAAATATATTGTATATTTTATTTATTTATGAAAAACCTTCCTATAACCAAAATTGAGCTTCACTGTTGCCGCCGCTTAATTTAAGGTCATCAGAAAATGAAATAAAGCAAAAGTTCAAACAAAACTATATTTTTTTCTTTTTCTATACTTTTTGCTTTTTTTTTCTCTTTTAATCTTTTACTTGATTTTTGCTTCTGAGCAACAAAAGTACAATAGTAAAGAGATTTAAGCAACGGTAACTAAAGCACAAAACAACAAAAATAATAACAAAAACAAGAAATAACTAATTTGCTTTCTGTTTGAATTTCGCAATTTACGGCGTTTTTTTTTAACAGTTTTGTTTTATTTTTTGTTTTTTTAATTCTTTTTGTTTTTTCCACCTTCCAAGAATAGTAAAAGACACGAACGACGATAAGCAATAATTAAATGTTAACAAAAAATCAAAAGAAACAAAAAATGTATAAAAAAAAAGTTGAGTTAAACATAAAATAAAATTAAAAAAACAGAAAAGAAAGAGAAAACAAATTGTGATATATGGTAAGAGAATGAATGATATGTTTACTGGATATTGGTTTTTGTGTAGGTTAAAATTGGATCTGTTGATGACTCACTTCTCAGAGAGTCATTGCACTTGCAAGTTTATGGGGTCTTTCATTTAAAGACGCTTCCATCTGACAAGTTCCTAGCACATTGATTTTAGTATTTATCCAGATTACAATTTATTCACTCTGTAAGAGATTTGATCTGACAAGTTAAGCCTTCTTTTTGGTTTGTCAGTTTGACAGATCAGTTACTACTGCTCCCTTGACTGTTGTATAATCTTTTTTTTTTTTTTTTTTGATTATTACTCGTGTCGAGATGGAGATTTTTCATTCAATCACTTTGTCATTAATATTATTATAATCCAATCATCTTTCTGTATTTATAACCTACTTTATGAACCTGTAGCACATTAATTATTTGTACTATATATTTGTTAGATCTTGAACTTGAATCCTTAATTGAACCTATGGAATTTTTATTACCTACGACGCAATGAATAAAGTATTCCTATCATTAATAAACAATGCAATAAATATGCAAATCTATAAATAAATTCCACTCATAGTTAAATTTATCATATTACTTAAGTAAGTTCATGTGTATATCTAACGATCTTGCATACTTGTACATCTCTTGTTTTGTGTTTTTATTGAGCAACACTGAATATTAATTGAGGAATTTGAAATATGAATAAATATATTTACAAATTTTTAAAACAAAAACAAGTGTCATTTTTTAATTGATAAAAAATCGTAGAATAAACAATAAGATAAAATAATAAAAAAAAACTATTTGAATAATTAAAAGAAAAGAAAAATAGATTAATAAAATGTCAAGTATTAAAAACATATAAACAATTAATAATATAAATAAAAACATAAAATTCAGTTTCATCTTAGTAAAATTACTCTTCACACTAAAAAAAATTTCAATCCCAAAATTTTCCACATCCAAAAAACACTCACAACTATCTTTTTATGACAAAAACTAAGTATTTTGCTTGCCTAGAAAACAATTCTTAATATTTTTATAAAAAATATCAATGTTCTTCGCTGATGTTTTACAAAGTTTTCTATAAAAATAATAATACTTTTGTTTTAACACTTCATGTGAAGGGTATCAGAAATTAAGAAATAATGAGCGTCCATCAATAAATCTACTTATTAAATTGCAAACCATTTGGCGCTTGCTCCGGAAGCTACAAACATCAGTTCTTCTTTCTCACCAAATAGATTCTTGGTAAATATGCTGACATGCTAATAATGATGCTAATTTTTTCTTATTCTTATTGCTGATCATCAATTCATTGTTTCTATTATTGTTGTTGGTATTTGATTGTTTAAAAATTTTTTTCTTAATCTCATAAAAATTGTATAAGACATGTGTCTTTCAAGTTCTCATTCTTGTTTTTGCCTCCCAAGTATTGACAGCTATCGATTCTTATTTATTTTGAAATTTATTTAAGATTAGGTAAAATTCTTTTTGTTTTAATATGCAAAATTTTGTTTTCATTATAAAAATAGATTCAATGTTTTGAACTTAAATTTTTGTTATTTATAATTTTGAATATTGTGGTGATTATATTCTTCACGCAGTCAATAGCATTATAAATTTGTCATGAAGTTTGCAACAGACAAAAGGAGTCATCGGAGATCCAGATTCCCTAACCATGTAAATTTCAAAACCCTAGTTCATAAAGCTCCCATACAATCCCCGATTAAAAATCATGTTTTTATTAGAAAAACTTGTTGTTTTTTTTGTATTATTAAACTGAAATTTAGACAATATAAATATCTGATCCATATTAACTAACCAAGTAAATTTCAAGATTCTATGATTACTTGATCATATAGCTTTCATACAATCCCCAATTTAAAAACATGTTCTTATTAGAAAAACTTTTTTGATTTTTATATAATCGAACTGAAACTTGGACACTATCAGTTTTCAAGACAGTCGCAAGACATTTGTCGGGCCCGAATCGAACCACTAGGGGGTACCTCCCATACAAACCACCCATTTGTATTCATGTATAAGTGTCTGATCCATCTTCACTAACTCTGAAAATTTCAAGATCTTAGGGTTGCTAGGTCATATAGCACACATACAAATATTTCGGTGTGAATGTTGATTTTGCTGTATGTACACTGACTCAATAATAGAATATTTCTGTATGCTCAATCACAGAAGCATAGATAGAAACGTTTTCTTCGGGTGCGTGAAGAGTATAACAACTTCGGCATATCCGAAGTTAACCTTCTTTTTTCTGGGGTTTCTTTTTTTTCTAATTTTTAAGTTTAAAATCGTTTTTGTGCCTTTTTTATTTTTTGTTAATAATTTTATTAAGTTTTTTTGTGAATGGATTATTTTTTCTTTATTTTGTTTTCTTTTTCATGTGTTTTTTGTTGTTGTTTTTCTCGTAATTTTCCTTTGGCCAACTTTTGTTTTTTATTTTTATTTTTACAATATTTTTTTTTTTATTTTTTTTTTCCGTAAGCAGACTGAACTAATGAATTATAGAGATACGTCTTTGTTTGGCACGAGCGACATTGAAAAACATGATTGAAAAATATGGAAATTGTTTTGAAAAATGTGTAGGTATATTAAATGAAATTCTTGATTCCAAAGATGTAAGATGGGGTAGAATAATTCAATGATAATATTTAATTTGTTTTTTACAAACTTAGTTCAATGTTCTTGCCGTAGACCTTCTGGTCTAAATTGGTTAAACCCATTTTAGTCAAGAACAGCATGTCAGTAGATATGTTGTTAAGGTTCCCTGAACTCTACAGATCTACACTGACCTAGATGTAAACACCTCCATATTAAAACTATATGCCAAACTTCCATTGTTTTTCGTTTGAAATTTTGATATATGGATTTTTAAATACCCAAAAATATTTAAATACATCATTAACATAAGGTAAATAATAAATCAATGAATGCAACAATGAAATGAAAGAATATGAACAACAAAATAAAATCCTACAACAAAGAAGTCTTATAAGCAAATGTTGTATGAGTCAAAAACTGGCATCAGAAAGATCTTTTATTTGTTGTATGCAAAAAATCGAAATACAAACAATGAAAACAAGGGAATCTGAAAGAAAACAATTAAAATTTGACATGTTTATTTTGGATATTATTAAAATTTATATGATCTTTTGTTGTAGTCATCAGTCACCTTCTTTTTTTTCTAAATTATTTATAAGTGTATTAAATAATTGAGAATTTTCTCCAATTGGGAAATCTCCAAATTATGGAGGATTTTAAAATAATAATAAATTATCAAATTGTATTATCAAACTGAAATTTGGACACTATAAATCCCTGATACATGTCCATCAACCATGTTAATTTCAAGGCCTTTGGATTACAAACTCAGATTCAAATTCATGTTCATAATAGAAAAACTTTTTTTGTTTTTTGCATCATCGAACTGAAATTTGAACACTATAAATCTCTGACTCATGTCCACAAACCATGTGAATTTCAAGATCCTAGGGCTGGTGGATCGTGTAGCTCTAAATATATATTAAAAATACAAATATTTCGGTCTCAATGTAGAAACGCAGTATGAATACTGACTCTACCCTAAGAATAAGTCAAATCAATAATGAAATTTAAGCTAAAACCCAAGAGCGTACGCAAAAACGTTTCCTAGTTGTGCTTGATTTACAATCCTTTTCACCTTCCATCTTTCTTACCCGCTAAAAATGGCATTTTTCTTTGTAAACCCTGTAAAACACCTGGGTTTCTTTGAAAAGTCATGTAATTCACTTTTACATATCAACTGAAACTGAATCTTTCATATGTCCGCTCTTTACTTATCTTATTTCAATTGTCACAAGTATACGGAAGAGCAAACATCATCATCGTTCGCAATCAATTGCATCAACGTGCCCTTTGAGTTGTCGTGAAAAAATGAAATTTGCATAAATTTAAATGAAACATTTATTTGCATCTCCTGAAATCTTTATTATCATCTTCATCATCATCAATATCTAAAAGAAATATCCTGACATCCATGAGTATTTACTGTTGCTATTTACAATTTCATTATATAAACATAAAAGTATTTTGCATTGAAATCATTTTACAGCAAAACAAAAAAATGCATGTGAAATAAATTTTAACAAAAGAATCGTCGAAAAAAATATAATTTTTATTAAAGAAAAATTAATTTAAATTAACCAACGCCAACGTACACAATTAAATTTAATAATGTTGCCGGTCTTGTTGGTTTTGCTTGGTGTGGTGTGGTGGTGGTCTGATCTGTTTTTGTCTGTCAATCTGTTATAGTATTGTATGTCTGTTATACTATATCTTTGAGATACCCATAAATGCATGTTTATGTTATTGTCTCAGTTGCCTATAAAACAAAAAACAGAAAGAAAAAAAAATTAAAAATCACATATGGGTGCTACTTCCGTGAATGGTTTTAATTATATCTGCGTAAATATGCGTTTACATGGCAGACAACTAGAAATTAAATACGAGTATAATAAATATATAATTTTATATATTTAATACATGTGTCTATATATTGGCAACAAGTCTTTAACCTTTAAAAAAAAAAAAAAGTGTTGTGTAGTAGTACGAGTATGTGAAATAAAATGCGCAAACAAGTTGCGGCAATGGCAACGAATATATAAATATACAATAATTTTAATAATAAAGTAAACAAAAATCAAACAAAACTTGAACTTGTCTTTGGTGTTCGTTCAATAAGATCAATTAAGATATACTTAGTTAAGTGTTTATTGATACGCCCACAATTATTTCATTAAATTTTGTTTTTATTACAATATATAAATTGGTTCACTTGTTCAATGTTAATTGAACTTTGTTATTAAATCGAAGTCCTCATTACCATTTATTAATAGTTTATCATGTCAATATATTCATCGACTATCAATCTTTTCGATAATAGACTGCAGGGCAAGTGTAAGAAAATTATACAAACAAACCTAGAGATCAATTTTCCATACATAAGATTATTTTCAAATAGATAATGGTGATTCTTCTTAATCGAACATCATAATTTTTGAATTCGAACAAGATTAGTACTTAGTTTACCCATTCGAACATGTTTCCTCTTTCAAATAAGATTAGATTTTGATACAATCGTCTTTGTGGATATTTTATTAAATCGATATAATTTTGTTGGTTTATAGAACAAGAACTTTGCATAAACAAAAATTTTATTCATGAATCATCTTTAAAATATACTTTAATATCTCTAAAATCTAAAGATCAAAATATTTAGCAATGTTTGTAGAAATTTTTGAATTATAATCAGAGATACACAACCCACTTGTCACTTATTATTTATCATATTAATGAACAAATTTGTTCTCGTATGTGATATTTTTGTTGAAATTTGTGCTTTGCCAAAACAATTTCAGGCTAATTCACTTTAATAGAATATTGCCATGGCATCATGGCATTTTTACTTGTTGTTGCTTAAGTTTGTAGATGCCGGGCCACCACCTTCGTACACCTATGAAAGCAACAACTCACTTTTCATCAAATTAAGGCGCAATAAAATTTACAAAAACTGAAAGAAAAAAAAAATGGTAATAAAATTCAAAATATATCAACACAAAATAACACACAGTTCACAATAAAAATAAATACATTGAAGATTTTTAAATTGAAAGAAAATTCTAATTTAAATTTTTGCTTTGTTGAACAAAAGAATCAAAATCAACCAAAACCACATTTGGTATGCTAAAGTTGATTGCTCCATAAAAATGCCAGAACATTAAAAACACTCAAAAACAAAAAAAATTAAATAAATAAATAAATTCTTTAAACTTATGGTAAATCAAAAGAATGAAGGAAACACAATATTGTGTTTTTTCTTACAATAAAACATTTAAAGAAAACAAATGAAATATTGTCATTTGTCTCAAAGACAGACAAACTAGTATTGCGCATACTTACATACTCGTAGATAGACAGACAGACAGACAGACGTTTATATCCTAGTTAATCCAACCACCTACCTATCAGTTAATAATAAGAAATACAATAACAGCAATATTTCCTTTGTCATTGTTGTTTTGTTGTCATAAGATGCTTAGAAGAAAGAAATCTTTTATCATCAAATCCCATTTGTAATTCATAAAACGTTTTGACAAATTCAATTGCAAAGTATAAAATATAATAATAAAGAAAATAAAAAAGTAAATAATAATACAAAATCCGTCTTAGAACATGTGACTCGATATTTCTATACAAAAACAACAATGAAGATATGTAATAATAATAATAATAATATATATAAGAGACGCAATGAAATAGAAATATAAAAAAATAAAAAAAAAAGTAATAAGACTCACTCACATACAATATTATTGTTTTTTGTATGTAGCATTTTATATATTGAAGTCATTGAATCGCATAGTTACAAAGACAACAAATGACATATAATAATAAAAAGATACATGTGCTTACTTATAATATACAAAGTGACATAATCCGTCACCGTGACACCTGAGCCATTTTATTGTGGAATATACAGTAGTAGTATACTTACTATACACTGAGAGAAAGATATGTGTACCTTATTTTATTGTTAAAATAATTAATAATAAAAATTTATTGAAAGGAAACCATGATGGCAATGGCAATAGAAGGGGCAAGGATTAAGTACATTCAGGAAATCAAAAATATTATATACTAAGTAAATTAGGAAAATATTTAAAGTGTTATTTAGTGTTGGAAAATAGATGAAGAAATTTGTGGAAATAAACATTAAAAAAGTTACAGTTTAGAGAACAAAATTTCAATGAAGTGTAAAAATGGCTTGGTGAATGGTTAGCGAATTCAAGATGAAACTTTCTTTTGGAATGAAATCCATAAATTGCTTATAAGATAGATAAAATGTTAAGGAAAGTGAGGGCTGATACTTTGTATAAGAATTCTTTAGCCATTATTCCAAAATTATTCTGTATGAAGATTTTAATGGCAAGTCAACTCCATTCCCATCTGTCATTCTATTCAATGCAATTCTTACAGTGTTATATTTTATAAAATTTTCTCATGTGATATGCCAAGAAAATTCACAATTCAATCATTGAACTGTGCGCATGCTTTTTTACACTTGAACCATAATTAAGCAATTTTAAAGATACATACGAGTACATGCCACGTTCAATTGCTTATGCTTATTTCTTTATAAAATTTATAGCATGAAAACTTTGTAGACATAAATAAAAATATTTATAGTAAGAACAAGTTAGAATAACAAAAATGAAGGCGGAAGTTATTGACTGAAAAAAACCTGTTGTTGTTACTTTACTTACCACAAACTATATACAATATGAAATTGAATTCAAAAGACACACACACACACACTCACACTCTCTTAGTCAATCAGTCATTCACATTCAATCGATTGGTTATAAATTTTTTCCGCACTCAATAGTTTAACAAAGTAACTAAATTTGAATATAAACTGAATTTTTATAGACAAATTATAAACACAATTCAAATTGAATATAAAAGTAAATGCAATTAATAATGCAAAATAAGCTCGAACAAACAAATTATGACATGAACAAGTAAATGTATCTATCTATCTATCTATCTATTGAAGTAATATCTCTCTCAGACATCATCACCCCTTGTGGCGGTCAGTTACTTTAAATAGCAAACGTGTTGCACTAATTATGGCAGACAGCAGTCGTTCGTCAGTTAGGCAGGCAGGCAGGCAGGCACCTAGGCGACGATGACTTTAAATGGATATGCAAGCACATGATCCAATGTACTCGTATAATGAAACCCGATTTCTCAACATAGATAATTGCAAAAACATGCATGTATGTACGAGTACATACAATATTTCATTAATGAAGGTAATAATGAAAGTGTTGCCAATTGATGTTTTGCGGGTGGAGTCACGGTTGGCTTATACTCTACAATCTACTACCCCACACTCGGTTGAGTTCAGTTCATTTAAGTTGCGTTTAGTTGAGTTGATTACAATTATAGGTATTGCTTGCAGCTGAGTTGGGAGTGCCATTCTATGTATAGTATATACATATATACCCTGATCGGTCTGGTATTTGTACTTGGGTGCGTTGCAATCGTCAATAATTGACGCTTTGTATTTCAAACTAATGTGTGTGAAAAATATCTATTTAAACTAGTTAGTATTTAAAATGGTTGCCTAGTGCCGGCTTATTTAACGTAGTACATTTTATATTACCGTCAAACTATTAACAATGTAGATTTTGTTGATCATGGGATACAGTTGTGGATTTAAACATATAAGCAAATTGACCAATGTAAAGCTAATTTTTAAAAATTGCTGATGCAATTTTTTGTTTGGATTACAAATTCTTTTTTGGATAAAATGAAAGTAGTTGGTTGCATTGATTTTACCAAAGATAAGTGGATAATCTCCAAGAACTGAAAGGATTTAAATATAAAATTCATAAAAAGAAAAGAAATTATTTAACTTCCATGAAATTTTTATGTGATCTTATAAAATCATGACTGTTTTCAGTTGAATATGATATTTTTCTAATCGAATACTGACACAGTTAAATAAGTTAATCTTCTTACACCTTTAAATGCATTTAAAGAAAGTTTTTTTTGTATATTCTATCTACAATCTTCCAAGCTTATAAGCTACAAACAAAGATAATTACTAATGCAGAAAATAACATACTAAATGATCGATCGATTAACTTGTTGTTTGTTTTTTTTTTTATTTTATAAATTTACTTTGACACATGACATGTGCTTTGACAATCGGTTACATGAATTCGAGGAGTGTTGTTTTTTTCTTTTTTGTTTACTAAACATTTTCGTGAGTATACAATATCGATGAGTTAGTATTGTAGTTTAAAACAATGTATCTACATATCCACATTGTATGATATTTTGATGACAGATCGGTTCAATGACTTGAACTTGTGGTTTTGTCATGCTTCTAAACATTATTATTTTTTTTTTTTAAATGTCATTCACAAACAGCAGCTAAACAAAAATACACATTCATAATTAAATAATAATTCAAAGCATCAAGATAAGAAAAAACAAAAAGTTAAAAAAAAAAATATAAAAATTAAAGTATAAAATTAACGATTTACAAATCAAAAAAAGTTAAATTATTTAAATACTGATTAATATTTTGTATTAACACTATTTGACAGCAACACGAACTACTGAATGAGTTAACAAAAATTTGTATCTTATTGTTATTGTTTAGGGTATAAATTTATAAAGATAATATGATTATAAATATAATGAGGACCGGTTTTTGATTGTTGATATTGTATTTGAAACAAACAATTTGTATTTGACCGGTTCCGTTTGATTATATTCTCTCATGATTTCAAATATCAACCTGATGACATCGGATCGATATTATTGGATTTATGATAATATGTTCGATTAAATAGATGGAAAATCCCATTCCAGGTGTGTTTAAATGATCTTATAAACTAAGCATAAGCAGGTTTGATGGGGGTTTGTAGGTTAAGTTTCAAAAAAGCTAACAATATTTTTTCAATCGTTGCTCAAGACACCTGGTATCTAATTTTGTGATCGCTCGCATCACAAAAACCGATCAGATCTTTAACAGGTGGCAGGTTGAGGTCATGATGTAGATTAGTGTTGCGAACATAAGTACCATTCGCTAACATTAAGAAGAAGCAAAACTTTGTTTTGCATGGTCTAGACACATTTGATTTTTGACTTTGTATGCCATATTATTTGCTGGTACACTTGCTGTTTGCTTGCAGCATTAGTTTGCCCTGCGGTTGAGAAACCAAAAGAGCTCTCTTAGTCTAGTTCAAGAGGTTCCAACTGCCTGATTGTGAGCCTTATGTCAAGGAGAAGCCCAAGGTATTTCGCTCTAAGGTCAATGGCCGGCGGTGTTCCTCGCTTTAAGGTAAAGCTTTATGTTCCATCTTCTGGTCCATTCTTCGAAAGTATGCAGGTATTCCAGCAGTCTGCCTGCAGCCTCGTATTCGCAACTTACAGAGTATAAAACTCTTACATCACCGGTGAATGACGGCGATGGAGTTATGCCCATTTCATCTGCATCAGAAATAAGGGGAGATTTGCAGTGGACAGGTGGAAGTAATCTTGGCCACCACACCGGTGTGGCAAAGGCGGTCAAATGCCTGTTGAACACCGATGATTATTACGTTACAGTATCCTTTGGCTTCGAATGCCTGAAGGATGTGGTTAACCACTTGGTGGAGCAATTAGAAACATAAGTTCTAAATTGGTCTGAACCTTTCCTTGGAATAGAAATACACACGAGGCGAAGAGAGAAGAAGAGCTAATATCCAGTAGATCAATTGAATATACTTGTCAAATTCTGATAGGCAAACTTCCTGACTCCTAACTCTTAAAAAATTACAAAAATCTCTATAATTTAATTTAGTATTTCTTGTTTGTAATTTAAAAAAAAATACCATTCTTGCTATATTTTCAATCAATGTATCTGTGATCTTTTTTTGGTTTCCACTTAAAGTATTTATAATAAAATTGAAACCTAAAAATAAACTTTTTATAGTATATTTTTCTAATCCTCTTTCAATCCCCTCTCTCGCTCTTTACTTCAATCAAATCACTTCTATCAACCATACAAACCAACAAATTTGCTTAAGATGCCAAACGAGGTGCGCATTTCCACTTCAATAAACAATTTTAATAATCTATTAAACATATTTGTTACAAGTAATTGAAACCAAACACATAGATACGAATAAAACACATACATTTACATACATAAATTTGAATTGTTTTTGTCATTTATTTTTATCAATTTCTTTTTGCGCATTGATGCGCTTCACTAGTCCATTCAACTGAATATTTGTCTGCCTGTTTGTGTGTATCTTGTCGATGATTTGTGTTCCACTCTCGTGCCATTTACAATATATATTTATACTTATTTAAACGAGATACAACACATTTCGGTCATTTCGATTTTTTAGTATCAATTTCATTTTCATTTCAACACTTTTGCTCTCAATGCAAATTGACAAATACCAAAACAAAACAAAAAAAAAAAAACAAAATAATAATAATATAAGAAAATATAAATAAAAGAAAAAGATACAATGAAATGTGCATGTATGTATGTATGTGTGTATTGTTTGTGTTTATGTTGAGTGATGTAGTAGACATGTACATTTTTGCTGTTGTTGTTTGTATCGCGTTTTTCGCATTTGCCCCAAAAACGTGCTTCATTCGAAGAGTAAAAGTATCGCATCGTTATTTTGTAGGCGTAAGAAATAAAAAGATTTAAAAGTGTGAAGGGGGAGAATGTATGTACGTTAATCTTAGGAGAGAGTTAAAGAGACCAACGGATTGCTTATGCATATTTTGTTGTATTTGCATCTATCTGTTCGTGCGCTTTTAAAGATATTTAGTCAGACATATTGGCAGATACATTAAACATAAAACAATTTATTCATTCAAGTTTTGTGTAGCTACTACAAAAGTATATTTTGCCAACATTTTGTTAGTTTGTTCATTCGTTCGTTTGGTTCGTTCATCTGTTGTTGATTCGTTCATTCGCCTTTATGTCTAATGTTCATTGAGTTTTTCTGTTTATCTATTTTTCTTACAGTTTGGACTTGTTTCTTCAATGCTCCTCATTTTGAAATGATCATAGAAATATTTAAATTTTTTTTTTTTTTTTTTTTTAATATTTTTTCTTATTATTATTGTATTTAAAGCGAAAGCGCATTCATCCAACTCTCCTCTTGAGTTTTATGATTTGTTTGTTGTTTTTACTCTTCATTATATGCAATATAATTTCTTTAGTTTATGTGTGTGCTTAAACCAAGCAAAAGATACATAGATATATAGTTTTTTTTTTCTTTATATCTTTTCAACGTTGTCAGCCAAGTATCTGGCATGCTAATTTATAGATATAGTTGAGTTGGACTAAATAAGTTGATTTGGTTTTTTTTCTCTTTATATTTTTCATCATAATTTTTTCAATGAAAACATAAAAACACAAAAAATTTGTAAATTTCATTTTATATTGGCAAGGAAAAAGTGTAAATGAAAATATCTTTTCCAAGTTGAAAATGTAAATTTTATTATGTGTTAGTTAAAGCATTTTTGATGTTTATTATGAATGTAAAGAATCTAATATTAAAGATGTTAATTTATGAAATATTTCAAATGATTTTTAATTCTTTTGGTTCATTAATTGAATCAAAGAGGCTTCTTTGTGGATTCCTAGGATGTTTTTATTATAATTTCATTAGATTTTTTGCTTATAATCGTCATCAGATCTCTTGCAATTGCCAATCTTTGTGTCATCAGTGATACTTTGAAGTTTGGTATCATTTTTAGATACAATTTCCTCCTTTCTCCTTTGTAATATTTTTTTTGTTTAAAAAGGACTTTGTGAAAATTTCAATTCTCATCTCTCTTATTTCATTTTCTAAACCTACTTGCCTTTGTTTGTTTACTTTGTCTTTCAATAAAATTTCTTCAAGTCTTTCTGCAATATTTACTATAAATCTTATAAACAAAATATATAATGATAATTATAAATTTTAATTATTAACTTTAGAAAAACAAAGCTGATGATGACATACTTTTCTGAACTACCCCACAAACAATCAATCAAAGTTTTTCGCTTCAAACCATCATCAATTTATTCTTCTTTATGGTTATTGCTCTATTATTTCGCTATGGAAAATTTTTACAAAATAATATGTGAATACAATTCATCTCACGCATGTCAAAGTTTATCAGTTTTTTGCATTTTCTTCTTCGAATACGAAAGCAAAAATTTTGTATGCATTGCGCCAGTTGCATTAGACCCTGGATCGAGATATAGCCACCATAACCATCCATGATCATCACATGAACGTTCTCATCATCATCATCATCATCATCCTCGATTTTATATTTTTAAAATCACCTTTGTTTGTTGCATTTCATATGGTGGTGGCGATCATGTGTAAAATTTCTTTATTGCATTGAGCGTAATGATGGTGATGGTGATGTATGTGGAGCTATAAATAAAACTTTGCCAACTTTGTCGAAATCGTGTGGCATCTCGGCATTCACTACATTTAACTTAAGTCATTTCATTTCATCCAATTCCATTCGTTATTGTATAGTCGAAATCACCAACAATGGGCATGACTTTAGTTATTTTATGACCGCGCGCATTGGCCTTATCGGGTCCTTATCACACGTGCCTTCGAGCCGAGCCATGTCGAGTCGAGTCGAGTCGAGTCGAGTCGAGTTGAGCTGAACAACGAGACAAATCAAATCGTATGGAGAATCGTATGAAGTATTTGGTCCATTATGCTAGTAGTTTTCCATAGCAGATTGCTTTGGTACTTGAAATGTTTATTGAACTTTGAATTCATCATTAAAATAGGGTTGCAACAGTAAAGCATGTGATCTCGGTGGTGGTGATGATTATGCTGATGATGATGATGATGATGATGGCATTCAGATTAATACAATATAAATAAATAATACTTTTACAATGTTTATCGAAACAAAACAAAGACAAGAAAATGTGTGGGTTTATAAATACTTATGGATGCAAGTGGAAAATTTGGTTTTGATGCTATTTACATTTTATGGATTATGAATGAATGAATGAGTGAAATGAGTGATCAAATTCAAATGCATTTAAACCGGTCTTATATGACTTAGTTTCTTGTATGTTGCATAAAATTGAATATGTTTTCTTGATTTAAAATTATATAAAACTGATTATAAAAGATGTCATCAAATTGCATTTCGTTTGGCCTATGGATCATAAAATCTGTTTTAAACAATTATTACCATTAGTTTCTTAACAAAATTTTGTACTATTGACCAGATTAACTCACAACAAAATCAATTAATGTATAAAGTTTTGTACCTAATTAGGTGCATATGTATGAGTATCTGTATAAGTAGATGGTTGTACATACAATAGATTTTACCGACATACATACTCGTACATATTTACATACATACATTGTGTAAATACTACTTACTACATATTTGAATAGTAACAATAACCTTCAATCTTACATACAAACAAAGGCTTGATTAATTTCCTACGTTGCGTTTCCAAGTTGTCTGTCGACAGCCATCGTATTGAATAAACTTTGAAAATAGTTTACCATGACTTTGACATAGAAAAATGTTTATTTTACATTAAAAAAAATTTGTTTTATTAAAATATACAAAAAAAAAAAAAAAATTATAATAAATAAACACAAACAAACACAAAAACCTCATTGCACAATAATGAATTTGATGTAATTGTGTAATATTGTACATACATATTATTAATATCATTATATCTTTGTGAAGAGTGACATTTTCCACCTCATCCAAAACTGTGCCATTCTTTTCTTGCATTTGAGTTACGAGGGTCTATCAAAAAGTCCTTAGATAACAATAGAAAAACAATTTTTGTTTTCATAATTTTCTTCTTATTTTGCAATTTAATCTCCTTTTCGCTCGTTACATTTAGTCCAGCATTTTTCAAATTTTTATCTTTATAAAGTCGCCAAACCGAACAATTTCTTCAGGTTTGAAAACAGGAAATATATAGTTATAGAGGGCGAAATTTGGAAATATGCTGAATGCAGATCGCAGTTCTTCTTAAGGGTTTTATTTCATGGTAAATACACATGTGTATTGTCATGTTGGGAAATCATTTTCTTCTTTAACAAATGCGGTCATTTTTGCTTCACATCAATGTCGAATCTGCCCAAAAGCTCTGAATAATATTTTTTCCATGATTGTTTTACATTTTTTAAGGTATTCAATGTGTATGACATCGCGTATATCTCAGACAGACCCACTTTGGCCTTCATAGGTGCACGTTCACCCGGAGAAGTACATTGTTTTGACTTTTCCTTGGCCTCTGGTGTATTATGATGGATCAATGTTCAGTCCACTTGACAAAACTTGTTAGGATTGCATTTGAGCATCGCCGAACATTCCTTTGAAGTAGTTAAGTTGAGTGTGGGGATAGCTTTTCATATTCCTGTAAAATGCATTGTAAGCACTCAGTTGAGGTGTCTACAGTCGCATGCACTTTCAATTTCCGATCGTCCAATATCATTCCATACATTTAATCAACTATTTCTGGAGTTACCACCTCTTATTGGCGAATAGAAGATTCGGGGTCACTTGTGCTGGTATGACCACATAGAATTCAGTAAACTTCTTCTTAACCATTAAAATTGATGGTGCACAGTCCCAATAATATTCATCAAGAATTTCCTTGGTTTCGGTGATGGTTTTTTAGGTTTGACGAGCACACGAAATTCAGCTTTTCCCATTTATTTTAAATACACAAAAGTTTATTGCTTTAATTGACAATAAAAATGAAACCATGTTGTCAATATTATTGGGACTTCAACAGCAGATGAGTCTCTCTGATTTGTTAGAGACTTATTAATCGACTCTCGTATGAATATTTAATTATTTTAGTTTGACAAACAAAATTGACTTCAATCAATTGAAAATATGTTTACTTAATTAAAAATTGTTTTTCTTCTCTGATTTATTTTGCTGTCTAAGTTATTTATTTTTGGTAAATTTGTTTTTATCTTTCTTTATTTTGGTGTGAAACATAAATAAAATTGGATTTTTTGCAATCATGATCTCCATGATTATTAAGAATTGCAATAGCTTCATCAATAGTCATTCTTTGAATATTGTGAAGGTTTTTCAAGGGAAGTCAATGTATGTTCTGATCAAAAACCTCATCATTATGTCAGACAGACCTTAGCATTACATATTATTACTTTTGTCAAGTTAATGTATTTGTACCCTTGCACTTCACGCTCGTGAGTTCATTTTCGCAATTTCCATATTAACGAGGGCAAGGTTAGTTATTTGCTTATATGAATGATAAGACGCACTCTGTGGTAACGTCCAATTCTGATAATATTCAAGAAGTGTTATTGAAACATTTTATATTAAATACTTGAATACACATAATATTCATTATTTTGCCACTAGAAAGATTGTTGTAAGTGTCTGTTAATAGGTAAGTAGAGGTGTTTAGGAGTGGCATTTGGTATGACTAATCTGGGCAAAATAGAATTAAACCAAATAATATTCACATTGTTAAGAATAAAAATATCTGTACATATGAGGTTCCCAATATATACTTATAAATCTATAGAAGCCTTTTTTGGATTCTTCTTCAGTTTTGGTTTGTTTTACCTGGGATTTTGTGTTCCCTTTAAGCAAAACATGTTCTCTGAAGTGTCTTTCTTTTAACTATTTTAGTCCGGAGTTATTAAAGTCAACTCTGTAACAATGATAAGAATTCTGGAAAAGTTCTTTAAACCTATGATATAACATAATCTTAGCAAGTCATTAGCCTCAAGAAGAAATGCACTAGAAAAATCTCAGGATTCACTAATCAAATTATTTATTTACTCGTACTTTTCTATAATATCTAATCACTTATTGATTTTGACACAATGACGCCCACTTTATTTCATACAACCAACTTACATTTATACTCATGTCTGACATAAGTTTTTAACAATTGTATTATGCACTTCTAAGTAGCTGATCTTAACTGACAAACAAACAGTTTTTTATAGTTCTAATTATCACAATAAATACAAAATGAGAACATTAAAACTGTCAGTTAACAAGCACTTCATAAACCCTATAGATACCAAATCAAAATGAATGAAAACTACCTTTAACTACATATGTGTCTATATATTGTACTTATTATATGTCTATCTAAGTACATAGTATCTTACAGTTGACACATTTCTAGCTTAATATTTTCAGTTAAGCTATTGTTCTTCTCATTGTTTGTGAAATTTATTCAACATTTTCATACCCGTGAGATTATAAATTACGATTATTATTACATTACCCGTGTATATTATACTTAGTAATAGATGTATCTAATTATCTCGATGATGATGATTTATTTGTGTAAAACGTGTAAGATTATTATTTATTTGTATTGTTAGGTCAATGAAGTTTACATTTACAACATACTTTCGATTTCATTAAATTTGTACTAATTATTATGGAAAAAAAAACCAGCAAATACGAGGGTTGCTATCAATATTTCTGGCCTAAAAATAATAAGAAAATATATATATATATATGATCAAAATTGGTTTTCTTGGTTTTTAAATTATTCTCCATGCAGAACAATACTTTTGAGTGCGTTTGAACCAAATTTCGAAGCACTTTTCCCACTTCGATTAAGGTAACTACAAAACATGAAATTGGTTTATCTTTGAAGATCTATACAGTCGTTTGCTGCTTTGTTTCGAGCTTATATGCATACCAGATCCATGATATATCACCTTTGTCTCTGGTCGTAATTTTGCAACTTTTCCCTACACCAATCTACACGAGTCTTTGATGGATTATGATGAATCCAATGCGAACAAAACTTTTTTATGTAATATCTTATTACATTAAATTACCCCAGAATGGCTAAATGTTCTATAGAAGTTATGATTACAAACATCAAATTATCGTTTGGAAACGTCAGCGGTCGCCTAGCAACACTTACTGATGTCAAGGCCAGAAATATACGTAGTAACCCTCTTATTATAAGTATTTTTTTGTGTTTGGAATTTTTCAAATGAAACAACAACCACATTTTGCCCTATTTTATAGTAAATTAGTATTTATGAATATTAAAAGGGGCCAAAGAACTATATAATTCTATTGTTAAAGGAGGATTTTATAAGGATAATGAATAATTTTATAGGAGGAATAACAGGAAATCAATAAATGAGTTTTCTATTTGCATGTATAAATAGAATAAATGTGTATGGATTCTTTTGCTACAAATAATCTTAAATTGAAATTTCCTTCATCTTAAGAACTGCACACGGGTATCACAATACATAGACCTTTTAAGACCCAGTTTTCACCAACTCTAAAGTATTAATAGTTTTTTTTAAATTAATTAATTTGTGTTTCGTTCTGATACGCGCCTTCGGCCGCATGCGGACTACGTGCCGCGTGTTGGATAGCCCTGCTTTATACTAAAATTTGCCATAAAACGATTATAGCAAAGATATAGTTCAGTTTTTCTACATAAACAAGATCTTTCACTCAACAATTGCTTAAAAAATAACTAAATTTGTTTTTTACTCTTTTTTTTATTATAGGAAAAATATAAAACTTCCATTTTACAATATTTACACAGAGCCGCTCAGAAACATTTATCATATCGCATATCCCAAAGTCGCAATAAATATAAGTTATATTATTATACTTACTATATTGTAGTATAGTAACTTTATTACATGCCATAAAATAAGGTGCCCTTATACTTTAATTTACTAATATGAATTTGAGTTTGTAGTAAACTAATGATGATGATGATGATGGTGATGACAATGTTATTGACGATGTTGATGATCGATAATTGTGTCGTGACGTGGTTGTATCATTTGATTTTCCAAACAGTATAATCTATTTGTCTGTCTGTCTGTCTGTCTGTTCCGTCAAGTTGATCTAGTCAGATTTCATAGTCTTCAATAGACATAGACGCTAATTGCAAGCGCTAATGTTACTTAGTTCAATGGAGTTCATTGAAAGTAAAAGTTTTGCGTGTGAATTATACAGTGTTTTGTAAAATTGCCTTTTGTCTATAAATGTATCTAGATACCAACCAATATACAATATGTACAAATACAATATATTTTTGCATGCTCATAGTGCAATAGTAATTACCTTTCGATTTTTTTTTTCTTTTTTCTTTTCATTATTCATTGAAAGAAGAAAGTCATTTAATTGTTTAAACTTTTTATTTTATTTTTTATTATTTATATTTATATTTTCTATTTATAATTTTTCCTCGTTCCAATTAGATTTGTGCTGTGTAACTTTAAAATAAATTGACGTTTTCTTAACGAGAAAAAGTGCTTTTGAAAAAATCTATTATAATATAAAGAGAAAGTGAGAGTTGTGTGTTTGACACACTGCATTTTTTCCTCGCCTATTTGGTTGCAACATCAACTTCTATAGAACGTTTGCAGTAATCAGTAATACACAAAATGAGTATCATTGATAGTGGCAGATATCGTTTGCGTAAGGATTGGGCTAGTGCCTCCATACCATCATTGGTCGATATCGATGAACATGCAGACGACGAAACCGAGAACAACACAATGAACGTGACTGCTCCATTGCCACCACAGAAGCCGCCACGTCGTAGTTCTTTGGCATTGAGTCTGTTTTCAAGTAAATCGGATAAGAATACAAAGCGACGTAGCTCGATTGCGGTTTCATTTCTAAGACGCGATAGTAATAAGGTAAGTCAGACTAATATTACTATATAATTTGCACTCATTTTTATTTTTTATTTTTCTTTCATTTGCAGCATGCAACCAAAGACTCATATGAATCAGCTGTGCGCCAAGAGAAAAGTGATGGCTCTGCTACACCAACAAATAATAACAGTCCTGACATAGTTTATAGTTCTGAGGAAAATATACGCGCCTCTTCACCAAATGAACCGGGCAAAGTAACTTATTTTGAAGATGGCACAAATCGCAATCCAGTCAAGGTTATAAATAGTAACAATGGTTTTCCCTATGACACACCCGTTGAACGCAATCGGCGTCGTCGCAGTTCATTGCAAACGAAATTAGATCGTCGTCGTCGCAAAAACTTTGAGGTTATCCATCAAACGAGTATGGATCAAAGTCTTTTGAGCGGCGGTGCCAATACTGATTCACAGAACAGTTTGACCAATGATGGTATGAGTGGTGGCCAGCCAACTTCACGATCTGTTGATCTCGATGATGATATTGATACAAATCATAGTGCATACTTTCCGCGTCAAAAACGTCATTCATGGTGGAATATTTTCGTTCCAGAGAATTTAAAAAGCAGGTGCGATTAATTTCCTTTGTATTTTTCATTTGATTTGATTTCCATTTATTTTTATCACAATTACTAATTGCCATGCGTATGCGGAATGTGCTCGTTAAAAAATGTGTCTCAGTTAAAAATTAATCTGGATTAATTTAAAAATAAATTAACTTCTCTACCATAAACTAAACTAACACAGTTTTGATGTATCTAATTTACAATATTAACAAGCAATGAACAGGTGCCTGGAGGATGATTATTAGTTAATCCGGTTTTTCCGTATAATAAGTCAAAAAAGATTTGTTAAAACTTGTTTCTGTAAGTGCAGAATTTCGATCTATGTTATCTATCAGGCAAGGCAAGTCATGGATTACCCCACCTTCTCTTTCTGAAATATTTATTTAAATTCAATCAAAATGAAACAAATAAAAGCAGATTTATTTGCAATTAAAAATGAAAATATCATAATATTTTCATGTAGCAACTTTACAGAAATTAGCATTTTGTCAATTGAACAATTCATGAACATGATGTAGGTCATCATAATATCACTAAATGTGAATAGGTGAAAATTGCAATTGATCATACATCATCATCTTACTTCAAATTGTATTGACTAATCTACATTTGAGTTTGAAAATTGTATTCACGTTGATTAAAAAATATATATATTTTTATATTGATTTCCTTGTCCTTCTTTTTTAGGGTTCCGGACCCAAAGGGTACCAAAAGGAACCGTATTGCAGAGACTTCTCTGCCCGTCCGTCCGTCCTCGGGTCATATCTCATAAGCCGCAATAACTAGAGAGTTGAAATTTTTACAGAAGGTGTAGTTCTAATCCCGGCGCTGATGCAAATACTAAAACTAAAATATTTTCAAAAACTTAAATGTTTCTCCATACAAGAAACATTTTGATTTGTATGGCAGCAATACGATCCAGTAATCCCACGATCTTGTAATTTGGAAGGTTGGTGACTATACATCAGAAACTTATATTGCCGAAATTTCAGTTTGATCGGATTGTTAGGGAGGGTACCTCCCATACAAACCCCCATTAAAATTCTGGTTCTTATTAGAAAAACTTTTTTGTTTTTTGTTCTATCGAACTGAAATTTAGAAAATATTCATTTTTTACATAGATGCTACACATTTGTTGGAACCAGCCAAATCGGCCACCTAGGAGGGTTACTTTTTGTTTTTTGGACTATTGAACTGATATTTAGACAATCCAATCTGGTACGGAACCCTCCGTGTACGAGTCTTACTTGCACTTGGTCGATTTTTATTATTAATTTTTTTTTTCAAAGATGAATTTCTTTTTATGTTGTTTTCAATCTTTTGAATGAATTTGTATGTTTTTAATTATCCACTTTTGTTGTCTTTTGACTTGCCTTGCCTTGTTTTGTTGTTAGTATTTCAATGTCAGTATTTTTTGCTTTTGTTTTCCACTGCTAATTTTAGTGACTAATTTGTTATGTCTTTTCTTTTTATTTTTATTTTGTAAATTCTTGGTATTTTTTGCTTTGAATTACTGTATTTTTGTTTAATATCTTTTGTTTGTTTATATGTTGCTTCCTGTCATCGAAATGTTGTTGGCCAAAACAAAAGCCACCACAACAAAAACAAAGAGACATCAACATCAACATCAGTAAAGAAAATTACTGGTAATCAATAATTTCCTTTAAGTCAAAGAATATTAATATCTATGTTTATAATTTTAGATATTATAGCTTTTGTCAATGAATGTTTTCATATCAAAAGAATCAAAGTTAAGCGCATATAATGAGTTTTGCCTGAAGGCAATTGAATGTTTTTTTGATGTTGATATTTTTAAGTTTAAACTCTAATGAAGGTGATTTTGCAGATATAAAGAGGAGACAAACGAGTGGATAGAGTGAATTTTAAATTGAAATAAAATTTTAAAGTTGAAGGTCTATTCATTATGATGTGTTGTGTATCTCAAGACAAAGTTCTCTAACTTTTTTTTTATGTATATTTTTTCCTTGAAGAGTTCTACACTTTTAATCTCATTAAAAGTTTTCCTGACTAAATTTAGTAAAACTTTTTCTATTAACTTGAATTTAATTAAATGAATATTTTATATCTAATTTAATTTTATCTTTCCGTGCACCAATAAGTTAATTTTTCAACAAATAAAAACTACCTACGTGGATTATTATCAGACTCGAATTCTATTTCCAGTTAGAATGTGAAACATGTCACTACACCATCCCCGTTATTATCATAACTATGTATCTTAAATTAACCTCAGCGTTGCTTACTCGTATGTATGTACATATTTACAATAAGTAAATATGTAATTTAAATGGTTTTATTTACATGCACACACGATCATAATGACACAATGTGGCTTAGAAATAGCAACGACTTCAATATGAGGATGATGATGATTATGATGATGATGATGAGTGCTGCGCATCTTTATCTATAGTTTCGCTATTGATTAAAGTATCTAGATACAAAAAGCTGTGTGTCTTTAAAAACACATACGCATTTGAATTTTGATATTTGTCTACAAGAAGTTGAACAAAAAAATATCAATACAAACTGTTCAAATAATCACGTGTTTAACTTTCGATACATAGGTAGATATTGTATTGTATACATACATATGTTTGTATGTAGATACAAAGATACAAATGGTCGTGAAATGAAATTCGCAAAACCATGTTTTCTCAAATGTTTACTAAATAAAATTTATAAAGCATTTCATTATTGAATTTATCAAAATTTACATTTTAAGTTCATTTATGCGTGGCTTGTTGTAATATTTCTTCTTCATTTTGTATTCACAGTTGCAAAATGAAAATATTCACTCATTCATATTATATTACGTTATTATTCATATTATTGTTGTATTTATGTTGAATGTTTTTTTTTTTTTGTCTTAATAAAACAATTAAAATATCGCGTGCTATAAAAACGTGCAACCACCAATAACAATAACAATAACAACAAAAATTCCATTGAATCACTCATCATTCAATTTCAACTTACCTTCATAAGTACATAGTAGTTCATCTTTGACTCGCTCGATAAACTTTACGCTACACTACACCCATTCTTATAAGTATCTACGAGCACCCACTACCTTCTCGCCTTTCAAAGACAGACGCCTTGATCAAAAGTAAACACTTTGAATGTCTATTTACGACTGATCTTATTGAATTTTGTGTTAATACAATACCATATATCTTAACATAAGTGGATACTATTGGTCGCCATCGTCAGTAATCAAGTTCATTCATGAACATTCTGAGATCCTCCTTTTGTCGCACTTAGCACTTGCACCATCGCTGATTACTAATCATGTTCCTTCATGAACATTCTACAGCCGGGAATATAAATGGTTCCTGCGACTTATAAATAGATTCCATATAGGGGACGTATACTTACATATATATTTATATGTATATACATATGTCTAGAACATCCCTTCCAATGAACCCTTTCATATGCCCCTTTCCGTGTAGTGTAGTGTATCTGTTTCGTTTTTATTATGTTCTATTAATTTTCATTTCATTTAATTTACAAGTTCAATTGACATTTAGTGTTTCTTCGTTCTTCACATCTTCTTTCTTCTTTATTTATTTGTAATTCCTGTTGCAGTGCTGCTTACGTAAGTCAAATACTTGAAATGAAAATATATACAGTAGATAGATAGAGTAAAATAGATAGATACAAGATACAAATAGGCAGGCAAACACTAGAAACATCTCGAATGTTTGTGGTATATGCAAATATGCGTCTATCTTAATTTAGACTATTTTGTGGCTCGTCAGAGAAGAAGATTGTGGAGTATTGAGGTGGTTTGGTGTGAAACAATATTTCTAACAATTACATTTTAATTGGGGGAAATATGTATTTTTATTAATACATTCGAGGAAATGGGAAGTGTTTCTTTTTTTTTCTTATTGAGGAACTAATAATAAAAATCCAACAATTGAGACTTTCTAAAAATCTGCCAAGATTTTTATCATATAGGAAGGAAGGAACAAACTATAAAATTTAAGACTTTCTAAGGTCATTGAATCATAGGCAGACGGAGATGTTGCTTATACAGATTTGTCCCATTTATGAAAAATAGAATGTCTTACATTTTATGTGTCTTTGTCATAAACTAGCTAGAAGGAACCTTTACTATTTTGGTACACCAAAGTCCTAAGAACCATTATGATCTATCATTGATTCTAATCAGTAAATTTGGTAGTTAGTTCTTATGGGAATCAAATTGATTACTGAGCGAATCCCGGGAATGTTTAGTTTCTATTAGTGGTAACACAATGATCCAAATATCTTAGCCTAATTAAGTCCACTTAGACTTTTCTATTGTTCAACTATAACCATTGTTAGCCATTGGATCACTTGAATGATTTTTAAATTTTCCTTTTACATTCTAATCTTATTACAACTGAACCTTCAAATCTAAATTGCCTAATAAGATTTGTGACATTTTTGACTTCAGTTTTGTTTTTGTAAAATATTTCTTACACGATTATGAAAGTTCTTTGTTTATTTTGTTGGAACTCCGAAACGACTTAAGATACATTCTAATCTCTTATTTAGTTGATCCATTCGCTGTATACCCATAAACTAACATAATATATTTTATGACAGCGGGTAAAAGAATGTCGTGTGTTTTTGTTGAACTAAAGCTTATCATTTGGCTTTTAGATTTGTTCGTTGATTTATTGCATCTTTTTAGTATAAGAAATAAATTTTACTAAATATTATAACACAATATACATATGTATTTTTAAAACTATCTAAACTACTCGTATGTGCAATATGTATATTATTTGTACTTATAGTAATTGAAGTTTCGTGCTTGAGATTGGTTAATTTTTTGAAATAAACTCAGACATTTTGTATCCAATACAATTGAGAGAAAATACATAAATTTTATATGATTCAGCTGGAATTGAGAACAAAAAAATATTGTTGTTTATTTAAAATTTAGCAACATATATGATGTTTTGATTGAAAAACGTCTAATTGTTTCTTTAATTGAAGAATTCCCATTGCTTGGTTGTTTATAGATTAAACAAATAATATAATACAATTCTTTATTTTTTTGGGTGTTTTTAGTGCTTTGTTTATATTACAATTTGTGTTTTATTATTGTTTTATGGTTAAATAAGAATTAGACAAAAAACAATATACAAATTTCCATTTGTTATTTATTACTTATAATAAATGATGAAATAACATTGAAAGTGATAAAAAGAATTATAGAAAATTTTAATAAATTATAAGATAAGACTCTAATAAATTAAATAAAATTCTAAATAATCATAAACTTTCAAAATATTTTATGGTAGTTATAGATTTTCCTTAGACATTTTTCAAGTGTTGTTTATAACTAAACCATTTCTTAATTTATTATTAATTATCTTTAGGCTTTGGTAAGAGATTATATTAATTCAGAAATAAATTTAAGTATCAACCAAAAGAATGTTCCAGCTATTATTATTTATTTACAATATTATATCTGAAGTTAAGAGAAAATCGCTTGACTCATCCTAAACTTCTGGTAAATATTGTATATGCTTTGTCTTGCTCTTTTGTACCTAGAAACTCAAAGACTCTTCGAACAAAACTTCCAGTATAAAATGTTAATGCATTAATATCTTTTAAATAAAAATATCCAACAAAATATGTGTCCCTATTAAATTCATTGAAAACTGGTCTTTACTAGTTCATTAACAATGTCCGACCTGCATCACTACAAAATACCTTAACTCTAACTGATTATATTATAATTTTTGTGATTCAAAACACTGAACTTTCTTTCTTTTTCATCCATGATTTGGCTTGAAAAATATTTGAATTTTTAGAAATTTATATGATTTCAAAGACATAAAGAATTTCTTTTAAGATTATTTCTATAAAACTATAAAATAAATTATCATCATTAATTCTCTTATTATCTCTACCTTCTATGTATTAGATTCTCTCATTTGAGTTTTATCTCCTTTCTTAAATCCTTTATCAATTTTCATTCAACAGTAAAAGATACAATATTACGTTACGATCAGAATTTTCTTAAAATACAATAAATTCTATTACTATTCAAACCCTCATCATTCTCACCACTGTAAAATCTATCGACTTGTAATATATTTATGTAAGTATGAAAGTAGTGAAACAAAATACCATGTGGGACTGACTGTTGATGATGATAGTGAGATAAATCCAATTGTCTTGTATTCCTCAACCAATCGGACAACCAATCCCAAGCAACATTTGCTCATTATTATTATTATTGTATTTTGCATTTCTCTCTTATTTTATATTTGATAAATAGTATAAATTAAAATAGGAATATAAAAAACAATTTGTGTGCTATGTGCTTATGATGAGATAACAAAATGTAAAGAGCGTGAATGAAACTATAGTAGAAGAATAATTTTTATAATTCTGATGAGTCTGATGGTGAGTCTGCTGAGTGTGTGGAATCAAAATTGAGGCAGTGAGACTCTTTAGTGTACCATCATTGACGTTGGGATTCAGTTTGACGCGAAACACACTCCATTCAAGTAGTGGTCTTCAAATCTACAGTAATAACAACTCGCGAATGTCGGGTCGAGTTTCTTCTCTCCTCTTGTCGTCGCCGTTTGCCGTTTTGATCTTGTCATATAATATAATAGTATACATACTCGTACGCACATGTATGTACATATATTCATATAAAGTGTTGTTCTAGAGTGTGTCGGAGTGGAATTTTGTATATTTAATTTTGCTTACAATATTGTTTCAAGTCTGAAGCTAATAACTTTTTCTAAAAAAATTAACAATATATGTAAATTTTTATAAAGTGTAATAAAAAACAAAGAAATCCAGTTTGATTTCATGATTTTTTCTGTATTTTTTGTATTAAAATATTTACACAGAAAGTTGTTTAGAAAAAAATTAAAGGAATAGAAAAATAATATTACATTTTTCATTTCCTATATTATTATTTTTTTTTTTCCAAGTGCAATTTTTCTTTATGAAAAATGACAAACATTTAAATTCGTTCATTTATTTATATTTCATAAAAGTAAATTTATTATATATGACATATTTTGTTGTGGTTTAGGTCTTGTTGTTGTTGTCTATATAAATGTTGAACCGGAACTTTTCATACCTTTTACGTTCTAAGTGAGCAAATAAAGAAAATCTTAACAGAAATTATAATATTTAAGAAGGTTTAAAAATAGCAGATGTACAAGTTATGGTTCAAATTTACTCGGACAAATATGATTTTACCAGTTTTACGATTCTTTGTTGGTACAAGTACATAACAACACAATAAAGCCATCAGAGAATGGCGCAAATTTAAAAGATCAGGTATTTTAGTTATTGTGCGGGAAACGACACTTTTTGTAATCGGGCAACTTTGGTTGTTCCCTAAATATCTATCTACCGCATTGCAAAGCCCCGACGTAATGTTAAAGTGTGACTTTTGTATTCATTTCTATCGGTCTATCTTCCTTGAATCAGTGAAACGTGATCGGGTGGAGCAAATGGGGTCGAAATAAAAAATATATGGTAAAAAGCTGTCTCTATCACGACAACCAAGCCAACTACCAGATCCAAATATAGCTTAGAATCGTCCAAGTGGCCCCATAGGTTAGGTTAGATTATACAGGCCGCCCGCGCGTATTCACCCAGTGGCCTTACGACCCATTGTGATGCCTGTTAAGTGAAAAACAAGGGAAGAAAAAGGGGGAAAGTAGAGATGAGACGGGAGAACAAAAATGTGAAGTAATTATGGTCGTGATGGCTAGAGAAACCAACCAGAAGGATCAACGAAAAGTGGTCACATTGCATTAGATGTACAGCTTTTGATGTCTTCGACATTACCGACACTTTGGTTATGTGGTTAACACAGTTCATGGCATGACTTCTTCAACAATCATCATCATATTTCAGTCAATTAACATAAAATCTTAATGACTTTTACACCTCGAACCTTCCTTATGAATCACTCCATCCATTGGTGACAACCATATGGAATGCTGTTCTGCACTTTATGAGTGTTTCGCTTTCAGTCAGACAGATTACGTCAAAAATTTAAGATCGATAGCTCGAAATCTGTGATTCTAATTTGCATAGAAATATATAAACTGGCTGGGCACATCTGATTTTCCTTGTTGTGTTCATCATTTGTATGTTAATCTCACAGACCCCTGTGTTACTTAATTGTAAAGCATAATAAATCTTACAGTACTATCTTTAAATAAAAAGCCCCTATAATCAATCAGCTAGGCTATATAATTTGATTAGTTGAGACACCCCTACATTATGTTAAAGATTTTCACTTTTTCTTTATTATTATTTTTTTATTTATTATTATTATTATTTTATTTTTGTTTTTGTTTTTTTTTTTTTTGTATATTTTAGAGATAAGAAAGTGCTTATTTGTATCTTATCTAAGAGTAAAATGTACGCAAAAAGAGGTCTAAATTTTAAATATATTCACATGTCAGTAGAAAGATAAATCTTTTGTATAGATTTATTACTTTTAGGTAAATATTATTTGATAAATTGTTGAAGTTGTTATGGTTTTTGTGTTGGCAAAATTGAGAATCAAAGTTTATTTATTTTTATATTTTATTTTTTTGTTTACAAATTTAATAAAAGCAAAACAAAAAAAAAAATTATCTTTTGCCATTTTTTTTAAATGTATTGTGTTTGAAATTATTGACAAAATATTATTAATTTTTTCGTACGCTTCTTACTTAATATAGAATCAATTATATAATCATAATCATTCATTTAATGAAATATTAAAGATAGGAGATATAAATTCTAAGGAAAATGTTAATTTAGATAATAAAAATTTCAAGGAAAATTAATTTAATACTATTTCTGTTCTTATTTTGATATTCGGAATTGATTTGTCTAGATATTTTGCCTTGAAATAATTAGATTTACTTATTTACCACATTTAACACTTTCAATTTGGAAAACTTTACTTAATCTTAGTAGTTCAAAGACTTCAAATATTGATAGTATTTTTTTGTTAATCATAAAATCTCTTTGCTTATGTTTAAAGAGCCAATCATTATAATCTTCACACAGTGAATAGTGCAATATGTTTGTCATGAAGTTTGTATCAGACAGAAGGAGACATCGGGGACCCCATAAAGTACATATATTATTGATCAAATTTGATGTTCTATAAGTCTCTGACTTATGTCCACAAGCCTTCTAAAACTAGAAAAACTTTTTTGATTTTCGTATTATCGAACTGAAGTTAGCCATCTTTCTTCTTGTTCTTATAGTAAATTATGTGTAAACAAAATTTAGCATTTCTATTGGAAATTAAAATTCAGAGATAACACGATTTACCAAACAAAGTCACACTAAAAAACTTATCTTTATGATGCTTAAATTGCTGACGTTTTTTTTTTTTTTGTTTTTGTTCCAATATCAGTCTATATACTAATGTAGACATAATTAAAAATAAAAAAACAATGTATCTGTTTATCAATATACTTATTATTGTATTTATACAATATAAAGACATATGATAATATACTTAGAAGGTGTAAGGTGAGGTGATGTGACAGCTGTTTAAATTTTAAGCTGTTTTGATTACACGCCTGCCAAAGCAACAAAAGCAGGATTTATATATCAAAAAATATCATATGGCATCAATAACACAAACAAAATAATGTTGAAAAGAAATAAAGAAAGAAAGATGTATGCAATTAGTATTTAAATGTGAAATACTTGAGCAAATCTTCAAATCAACAATGATGATGACAATAACAGCACAACACATTAATTTAAATAAGATATAAGTAACAAGTATCTGAACGAACTAATAATAATAAATTGTTATTATGAACAACAATACATTGACTGCTGGAGAGATGTGAGTTTGATGATTATGAATATCAAGTAAAACTTGTTAACCCAATTGAAATTTTACCACAGTGAACTGCCCCTTGTCCCTCTAATGGTTATGACTTCATTGACGATTGGATTAGTAATTGTGATCAATAAAGAAAAAGCCGCAAAAGTTGCGTAGATTGTCATCATAAATAAGTTGATCATCATTCGTAATCACCTGATGATGATGATGATGATCATTTGTTGATTTGTTGCCAATTGATTGGTTTTTGATTGCTGTTACAATACTTTGCCTGCTTTCCATTAATTCTGAAATTTTATTTTTTATTGATTTTATATGTTTCAATTTTTTAATTTTCATTATTCACTTTGAATGAGGCAGGCTTTCATTTCAAACTCTGGCGCCAATTTTTATTTTATGACCTTTTAGTCGGAAAGGTAATTTTAATTAGTCTTGGAACTCGTTGTATTTCTCGTAAATACTATATAGTATGAGTGAATATGTGAATATATCAAATCGGACACAGCGTGGGAGCGCTTGCCCCGCATGCAAGCTAAATCGGCGGCATGCGTAGCAATTTGTTGTTATTATTTTTCAATTGAATGTGAAATTTCAAAGCCAAACAAAACAAGAAAATATGTATATTAATAACAAGCAAAACGTGAGTGCAAAGTACTCACACACAGAGTATGGTGGATGTGTGAACATCTGAAGGCTTTCAACGAAATAGTAAATGTGAATGAAATGACTCATAATTCTCTAAAGTGATTTATCATTGCTACTAAATGTTACAAGAGAATAAATGTATGCAATAATTTGTGTGAGGTTATGGTGTTTCCGGTGTCATTGACTTTTGATGGAATTAAGAAAGCTCATGGTAATCAGATTTCTAGGAATTTTAGGTACAAAGATGTGTTACTTGGTCTGTTAACTTATGAATTTATAGAACTCTTTTGGATATTAATTTGATTTATTAGACAATGAAGGGTTAAAGTTTTTGGTTGAGAGTTTTTCTTTGTCTAAATGAATATAAGAAATCTTTAATGCACTAAGATTAGTTTAGATCATATAAGACTAAAGATATTGATCAAAGATAGCTTGGTAGGTTTATAAACTCTACATATTTTCAATCCTCTTCTGGAAATTGACTTTATTTGTTATTTTTAGGGTTCCGGGTTGCAGAGACTTCGTTGTGCGTCCGTCCGTCCTCGGCTCATATCTCATGAACCGTAATAGCTAGAGAGTTGAAATTTTCACAAATACTAAAACTAAAATATTTTCAAAAACTTAAAGGGATCCCCATACGAGAAACATTTTGGATTGTATGGCAGATATACGATCCAGTAATCCCACGATCTTAAAATTCGGATGGTTGGTGGCTATATATCAGAAACTTTTATTGCCGAAATCAGTTTGATGGGATTACTAGGGAGGATACCTCCCATACAAACCCCCATTAAAATTCAGGTTCTTATTCGAAAAACACTGTAAGTTTCTGATATAGGCGTGGTATATTTGTTGGAATCAGTCAAATCGGACCACTAGGGGGAGTACATCCCATACAAACCCCAATCTGCTACGGAACCCTCCGTCGAGTCGTGTCTATCTCGCACTTGGCTCATATTTTCTATATTAGTCAATTTTCTATAAAAATTTAACACCAACACATGACCAAAATGGTCATTTAACATTAAAAATTCAAGCATAAAGATGTTAAAACTAATGTATTTCCACAATTGTAAAGTTGCATTAATTTGTGTAGCCTGCGATTAATTACTTTAATTAAGGCCAGGCCAGAGGCTTTAACTTGTCAACATTTTGCTCACATGTTGCTAAATAAATTTTTTATATTCATACGAATATGAAAGATAAAACAAAACAACAATAATAATTTTAATAAAACAAAAACAAACAATAACATTTTACAATGCAAAAAATATGTAAAATTATGTCTCAAACAAAAAACAAAAAGAAAAAATCATAATAAAAGTAAGAAATTCACAAAAAAGCAAAAAAAAAAAGAAGGAAATTCAAAAAAGAAAACGAGAAATAATAAAAACTTGTCATACATTTTTACTTTAAATTAAAGTTGTCAGTTTAGGAAGTTTGCAAACTTACAAATGTCTAATTTCTGTGTACTTAAACCATTTTACACTCACCTAATGTGAATGGGCTAAAATCACTTATATGAAAAAAAAAAAATAAAAATAATATAAGACAACAATTTTTCTATACTGCGTATATAATTTTATCTAACTGCATGCAAATATTAAGCAAATAAATTAAAGGCGAATGTCGTCAGAGTTACGATGAGAACAAAATACACAAATATAAATTGAAGATTAAATAATTTTGCAAACATTTTTCACTTTTTGTCGTGGGGGACCTTGAGCAAGCTTAACCCAGTTTAAGTTATTTTATGATGTGAATTACAAAAATTTCATGGTTAATTAAAAGTTTAACACAACTTGGAAATATAGAAAAAATTTATTTAAAGAAGAATACTTAAAAAGTCTCCCTTAGAAAAGGCAATACATGGTTATAAACAAATCAATCGATAACCACCTATTGAACCTTTAAGAAGAAGATGATGATCTAATTAAAATATTTAAATAAAATAAATAAACCATGAATGAATCTTAGAATTACGAGTATAGATAAAATTTCTTTCATTAACCTTTGATATTTTCATTTTTTAGAAACTTTTACACAAAAATAGCCTAGAAAGGCAGCACATGGTTATAAACAAATCAATCAGTAACCACCTTTTGAACCTTTAAAGATTAGATGATCTAATTAAAATATTCAAAAACAAAAACAAAAAATTTCTTTAATACTATAAGTTTCTATGAATGAAAGAGTAAAGAAATAATTTAAAATTGATTTATTTATTGTATATAAATTAAAAATTTAAATAATTCATGCTATTCTTCATTTGCAAAATAGAATTTCGTTTTACATTCATTGGTTTCTTCGTTTCATCATCTTATCTATTTCCAATTCTACGCGCGACTCTTTGAATCGCTGAAAATGAATATAAAAGCACGTGATGCCAAGGTTCCACATATAATAATTAATGATAAGACAAGAAGACTCTTCTCTGCAGCTCACTTACTCATCAGCACAGTAGCAAATCAGTAGGGGAAGTCAACAAAAATATATTAAACAAAGGCGTAGAAAATTTAAAAAGATAAAGCCAATCAAAAGAAACCACGCCAAAGAGTACATCAAGTTTACTACACATTTGACTCGTGACCAAAGTGATGTCGTGTATTATTTCAATCTCTTCTTGCTCCCCCTGCGTTCTCCATTCGTTGCGTTCTGTGTTTTTGTGATTTGTATTCATTTCACTTTTCAACACAACATGGGAAACTTAATTAATTCAAATGAGCTTCAACTGCCATTTGCCAACTTCAACAGATTTAATTTTTCTGATGTGGAAGTGTATAGAAAGAGAATGGAAGTACAAAAGATATCACATATGTATATGTATTTGTGTGTTTATCTGTGCTGTTACTAAGTAAAGAGAAAATAGTTGATAACATTGAAATCATCTGATAGACAAACAGACAGACAGATAGAAAGAAAGATACGTTATATTGATTGATAGTTAAATAGTAGATACACACACACATTTGACAAAGTAATTAATTTCGAAATGATACTTTTTTTTTTGCTTTCCTTCTTTCTTTCTTTCTTTTCATTAATTTATTACTTACAACAACAACAACAACAAAGATATAAACAACTGACAACAACAACAACAAAGAAAATAACTCACAAAATGTCAGGCGAATGAGATATTAAAAATCCACAAAAATCAACAAAAAAAAAAAAAACTAGTATAAAGAATGAAACAAACCGTCATTCACTCACTTCATTTTACTCATCTTTACTTTAATTTATTTTAGTATATAAGAGTATTTTTATTTTTTTTTGCTTTGTTGTTTGTACTCGTATTTAATAAGAAATTATTAGTTTCTCAAGCTGACATTGCGTATGATTGATCATTATTGTTTTCAATGAACGAATTTCTTTTGTTTGTCAAACAAAATGACAAAATGACGTATGCATCATAATAATCTTTGTTTAACTAAAATTAATTTATTATGATTCTCTTCCTTTATTAAACATAAAAGGAAATTATAAAAAATACCAAAAAAAAAAAAAGAAAATTCATTCATTATGTGAACTAATAACAAAGGACAATAAAAACAAAAACTGTCGAAAACATAATTTGAATATTAAACTAAACAAAAAATAGATTTGTATCCAATTACTTAAAGTTCATTCTAGAAAATGCAAAACGTTATGAGTAATGCAAATTTTTACTGGTAAGAAAAACAGAAAAACAGACTTAATCTTTATATTAAACAGTAAGAAGAATCATCTGATCATATTAGATAGATTAAATTAATGCCAATCTGATTCTTCCGATTAAATATGAAAAATAATTTCATTCAAATGTTGGTTCGGCAGTAGGCCATCGCTGACTACCAAAATTCAAGAACTTTGTCTACTGTTTCCCAGTCAATTTGAGCAATTTCGGCTCGAAAGTTCTGTTTCAAATGATCTGCAACACTCAGTGACTTGAGCTGGATGCATTGGCTTCTGTACGACGATGTGTGGATTTTCCGATACCGAAATTATATACAATAAATAAATATTATTATATTACACTTTTGAAGCAGCTAAGTACTAACAACATTTCAGTTTTTCTGACAAATGCCTTTTTAGGGTTCTGAACCCAAAAGGTGCCCTATTACTAAGGCTATGCTGTCCGTCCTCGTGAACCTTAATATGCAGAAAGCTAAATTTTCATACAATGTGTAGTTTTATCAGGACTACATCAACAAACACAAAAACTAAAGTTAAATATTTAAGTGAGCGCAATCAAGAATCGTATGGGTTTGTATGGGAGCTATACGATGGTATGGTTTTGAAATTTCCATGGTTGGTGGAGATGGTTTAGAAACTTATTGTGTCTATATTTCAGTTTGATAGAACCACTAGGGTGATACCTCCCATACAAACTGCCTTTAAATTTCAGGTTCTTATTAGAATGACTTTATTGTTTTTTGATTAGCCCATTCATTCTGGATATCAAATATTCAAAATAAGTTAAACGTTGTTATTGTTGTACATCATGGTTTGTTCATTCTTGATCTGTGCTAAAACATTTCGAAATCTATTAATTACAAATAGAGCATCGCGCACATTTTCTTGTAGATTTTGTAGCTTCTGCAAAACAACTTAACGTCGAAGCAATTTATTCCATCAATTGTTTGATATCAGTTTCGGAATCGGTATCATTACATTTAGAAGTTATTCTTTTAGAATAAATACTTTCATTTATTTGTACATTCATTTAAAACAATTTTTGTGTGTAGTTTTAGATCAAAATTCACAAAACAAATGTCCAAATGCGGGTCAAATGTCCGCATTTAAGTGCGCGTGATAACAGTTTAGAAAGAGGAAAAAAAACTTATATATAAAGAATTATCTTAAATTACTTGCATGCCATACATCACGTAGTCCACTTTTTATTTCGTATCTACTCATATATAGATACATACATACATCATAGAACATAAAATAAGGCACGTGCCTAACTCACATGACTGACTCAATGACTGACCAGCTCTGGCTATTGTGTTGAGACAAGAGTATAAAATGTATAGAATTACCATAAATCAAAATATTATTATTATTATGTCATAATTTTCTAATGATCATCCCACACCAAAGTTATTAATTTTTTCTTTGATTTCACACCTTTTTTTTTTTCTCTTCTACTGATGGCATTTACAATATTTTTAACACCGAAGAAGAAAGAAAAGAAATACCAAAATGTGCGGCACGTGAATGCATTAAAATCAATTCACATCAATTAAAAAGTTGTTAATTTTAACAAAATTTTGATATTTTGTTCAGTTTCTAAAAATTTATGTATAAAATTCATAAAGCAAAAAAAAAAAACAAAAATTGGAATTTTGTTTATGATTAAGATTCATTGACACTTTATTGAGTCGATTCTGCTAATTGATTGTAAAATTGATTGTTTTGCAAAAATTTAAATGAAAATATTTCTAAAAATAAATTTTGTTTGATTTATAATGAATTCATTCATTGATTTTGTCTTGAAAAATTTAATGAAACTAAATTCTGCATTGTAAATTGTGGTTTGTTGTTTAAAATTTACCAGTGATTCTCTTTATATTCATGTATTTTCCCTATTACACCAAAGAAACATTATATACTGAATAATGAATTGAATAATGCTACAAACATTTTCGATGATGATGATGATGATTGATATTCATAATTTTATATAATAAAAATTGATTTATGAAACATTTGAAATAACATTAACTTCAAATGCAAAATGGGGCAAATTTTTCTATTTTATATCATCCATTTAAAGTGAAGAAAAAGTAAGTAAGTGAATTTAGATCCAGACAATGATTGCAGCAGTAATCTGCCACATCTTTAGGTTTGACGATCCGCCAATTCATTGGCGTCCTGAATTTAATGTCTTGTGTTTCCAAAGACAATTTTGGCATACAGTATTTGGCACCCATGTGCCATGTGTGTCTTGATACCAAATATTCATCCCAAAGAAGTTTAAATATGCAGTTTTTACAAAGTCCGTGATAGATTTAGGATTTTGTGTTAAGATGTATTCACCACAAATAACTCAAAAACTAAATAATTGGATCTTTAGTGCAAACCCTTCTTCAAGACATGATTTATACTTGTATGACAAAGATCATTCAATAATCACTTCTCATCAGTTGTTCGGAGAGCATTTGGTAAGCATAACCTCAAATGTAATCAGTGGCGAGTTCGCGCCGGAAGAACGAGATTTTTAATTGCAGAGGATATCAAAGTTAGTGAAGCCTATGAAAGTGAACGTTTACAAAGTTTAAATGCTCATGTGACGAGCAACAAAATGAACGTTCGGTTGAAATTGCAACTTTCTCCTTGTTGGAACTGTCCATAACATTATTCAGTATAAGCTGCAGTCCAAGATGGGTACTAAGACAATGGCACAGTTTATTAAAGACAGAATTTAAAAACTGGGGAGAGAGATTCTTCTAAATCACTCCTACAGCCCCAATCACGCCTCCATGGGGCTTCGATTTATTAGATCACTTAAAGAGGCTTAAAGTGAGGATGGGAGACATTTTCGAACCAATGAAGAAGTTAAATTTTAGGTGCAAAAGTGACTTTGAAATCAACCCAAAGATTTTTTGCTAGAGGTGTACACAAATTAGAGGATTGATGAGCAAGAGTAAGAGTAGTTTGTTCCTGGGGATTATATTGACAAGTAGCCAAAGTTTACTATTGATTGAATTTGGAAATCTTTTTTTTTAGCTACAATACAATGATTTATCTCGTTAATTATTGTTCAATATCTCGTATTTCTAGTAGAAAATGATATATGATAATTTATTCTCATATTGTGATAAAATATTATCGTAAACTACTTTGACTACAGTTTATCATTAGAATCTTTCTATAGGAGAAAAAAAAAACGTGCACATTCCATAAATTGATGATTGGCATTAGTTTTTGTGTTAAATAGAATTTCTTCTTACATATTTGTTTTTGTACTTGTATTTTGTTTTCTTGTTTGATTTGTGTTCTTTTCTTTATTTTGTTTTTTTTTTTTTATTAACAATTTTAATTTTTAAAATGTTAGGTCACGTAGGGCTAGTCAAGATGTAACCAGTTTATCACGCAGCGTTGACAATTTGGCGATACCAGTTCGCAGGTAAGTTACACACACACACAAAAATACACAAACAAACTCACATACACAAATGCTAAATAAGCACACAACAAACAAAGTTATATATATTAAAAAAAAATAAATAAATAATAATTTATGATTAATGTACATTTATAGAAATTAATGTTAAATTAATGCAAATGAAACCTTTCTTTTTTGTTTTTTGCTGCACGTGTTTGTAAATGTAATAAAAGCATATAAAAAATGACATAAAAGTTGCATGAAGTTTGTTTGTTGCTTTAATAAAAAAAAAATAATCTTTAGATAAACAAATGCTTGTTGCATCCTCACATAAATCAAATTTATTTTTATATTTAATATATCTTTTTTTTAAATAAAATATTTTTTATATACCATAAACATTGAAAATTTCAGATTTTGGTTAAAAGTGGAAATAACCAAAGAAAAAAAAATAAACCAACAATAAAATTTAAAATGAATATCAAAATTTTGTATAAAAAGGAAGAAATTATACCAGAGAAGTATAAATAAAAACAAATATTTTTATCAATAAAGTTATGAAAAGTTTCATCATCAGTTTATAATTTTAAAATTTCCTTATCACACACAGCATTTAGAAATAAAGAAAACACAACCATTCTTTTTTTGTTGATAAAAGCAATTTATTTATTAGGTCAATTTTCATATACTCGGCGAACAATCGAAACCAATCGAATGTTGTTATATTATGTAGATAATCTTAATGCGTCGTCGACGTCGTCGTCTTGTCGATTTATTAACTTGTCGTCGTCTGTTTATTACTAAGTATTGACCAATCGACAATGTGTTTATACTTTTGTATTTTATTTATAACTGGAGTACCCGGCCCGATGTCTCACGGCCATCCGATTACCTTGAACTTGTGTGATCATCAATAGAAAAAAAATGAAGATTAAGTGTTTCAATTGCGTTCAAATTAAATTGAATCACATCTGCAGTTACGGGTTTGCACCGCCGTGATTAATTAGTTGAATTACATTTCCGGTATTTTATTCTTGTTTCCCAATGCTTTTTTATATTAGACAAGCGGACAGAAATATACAAAATTCCAGTAATTTACCAAATAATCAACAATGCCTGGCTTCGTCCTTAGTAAATATTATTGTATTATAGAGTCCTTTAATTCATTCAAAACAAACTGTAGTACATTGCACAGCACTTGAAATATTTTTGAATACTTTGTTATTATAAAAATGTCTCTAAGTTTTATATGCAAAATTTAATGCATCAATTTTACCGAAAACTATGCCAAATATCGAATCTAAAACTATTCTATGTCCAATGCTGAAAACAACCAAACACATACACAACATTTCATTGCAATCAGATGAACGGTATGATTGCGCATTAGATTCGATATATGAGAAGATTTCAAAACAAATAACCTTTTCACAGTAGAGCATAAGCTGCTTCAATATGTAAGCACAAATTTAACGTTCCATGTATGTAGAACCAAAACAAAAAGCAGTTGTTTTCAGAAAGCCAAACAGCAATATGTATAACTATCCAAAATAAGTACTGTGAAAAGGCTATAAAACAGATAAGAAACTACGCATATTATAAGTAAATTAAATCGAAAACGCGCTGAAAACGCTTTCTATTTTTGACTACTGAGAAGAGAAAGTCGCACCCAAAACGCACTGTGAGACAAAGTCGCACAAAAAATGCACTCAAAACAGAATGTCGCGATTCTAATAGACACTTGTTAAGTAAAAAAGCCTCTATTACAATATAATATTTTAATTTGAATAAAACAGTAATTTATAGTAAGAATCGCTTTGATATGATGCATTTAAAACTAAAAGCTAAAACGCGTTTGAAACGCCTTCCTATCAAAGATAAAGTCGCGTTTCATATTTCTTCTAATAAAATTTGAAATGCATTTCAAACTCATTTTTTGATCTAAATGATCTAACTTGAAATACATTACATTATATGAATGAAACTAAGAGACTTTGAGACGGAAGTGTGTTTTCCCCTTTTACAGTACGTAAACCAAAGGTTTATTTATCTTATCAATGAAATGGAAATCGATTAAAACTGAAAAGAAAAGAAACACATATATGAAGAAAGAAAAGACAAAGTAAACTTTAATACGATTGACCGTGGATTGTGGTGATGGTGTTCGCAATCGAAGAAATTAAGTGTACTTAAGAACGTCAAATAATAACAAGTGAATGTACAAAAAAATCATGATTAAGATATTGATTGATTATTATGCGATTATCATGTTTATATTGATTGCAACATATGTTTATATCTTTCCACCTGTTTGCTTGGTACATACCTACATATGAGTATTGACATCGACGATGATCATCATAATGATAAAGAGACATTAATGATTGTTAATGATGACAATGTTGAAGAGAAGTCGTCATCGGGCATTGTGTATTCATTGATAATGTTTACATAGACTACTGACACCGTTTTCATTTCAATTTTTTTTTGATTTCTTTTGTTTTGTTTTCCTTTATAAATTGATAAAGGTTAAAACATTCAATCATCATTAGCAACGTACGAGGTTAATGAACTAATTTATTTTCTTTTAATTTTTCATTTTCTTTATGATCTGATAAAGATTTTTTTCCATTTGTTACAGTTCAAATTATCAAAAGCAATAACAAATCAAGAATGGTTGAAACCAGATTAAATTAGCTTCGTTTCAGAATTGGAACAACATTTTAAAATGATTCGTTTGTCTTTTGTTTTTTTTGTTATTTTAAATTTCTTGTATTGGAAATAAATATGGAAAATATTAAAGATGACTGGTAAATTGTTAACGTCAAAAATGAACAAATAAATACAAGAAATATACAATATATAAAAATTATGTACTTAAATACAACTGAACAAACAAAACGCAGACAGGATCACACAGTTTCACTGAAGTTAAAGTAAATTTAAGCAAAGCAAAAATAAAATAAAACAAAATAAACTCTGCATTCAAATCAAACACAGTTGTTTTGAATTATTAAATATATTTTTTTTTTTTGTTTAAACTGGAATTTTATAAAAAACACAACAAAACAAAAGTACAAAAGAAATTTATGAAAACAAAAATATTCAATAAGAATATTTTGTTGTTTCATAAAACAATAATAAATAAATAACTAAATTCTCAACTGAGTAAATAATTGACAAAAATATTTAAAACAAGGGAATAAAATCATCATTAAATATTTTTACAATAAAGAAAAATGACAATAAGAAAGTATAAAATTTGAAAAAAACCAAGCTAGAACGAACCTCTTTCGTTGGGCAAAGGATTAAATTTATTTAAATATATTTAGGAATGAAAAACTCGTTTAATTTCATTTTTTTTCTATATCAAACTTTTTTCAAACATTTTCCAAGTTAAACTTATGCGATATGCACTATACTTTTAGCAAATCGTTCAAAATGAGACAGTAAAGCGCTTTTTACATGGTGAGTTCAGTCTCAGTCCATTAATTATATGTCATATATTTTCAATTTTATTAGGCTTATTAAACTTTGTTGTTGTGTTAGTAACAGTACCTTATGTTTACTCAATTTTCGTGATCACAAAATAGGCGTCTCAAAACAAATTTGAAATTTTTACTACTCCACAACGCGCATAAAAGAGCTTAGCTCTAACAAACTGGGCAATTAAAAAAAAAAACAAAAACAATAATAAATGAAATTGAATTGAATAAAATTTAGGAAGTAGGAAGTTAGTTTGAAATGAATATTAATATTAATTTTACAATATATTCTTTTAAATACTTTTCTTATCAAATGAGCAATTTACTTGTTACAATTTCTAGTAGGCAAAATGTCATGTTTCTATAATTGAGGACCATAACTAAATACCTTTAAGATCATAAGATGGAGGATGATGTATACTATTTAATTTTATTATGTGATTTCTAACATGAATATGAGTTTTAATGCAAAAGTTACCTCCAACTAAGAAGCTCCAGTTTCAATTGGAATGTAATTTTAAATATATTTAAAACTCTTATGGGTTGATTGAAGTGAGATTTCATCAGATGCTAAATTTCTACAGAATCTACAATTAAAATCTAAGGCAACGCCCAGATTATTTAGTTGATACTTATGCCTTCAGTAACCACACAAAATGGTGGAGAGAATTTATCAAAATTGTAGAGATTTTTATCTTAAAAGATGTAAGAATTTCTTGAAAATAAATACATGTCTTGATGGTTTTGAATATGATAAAATTAAAGAAAATATTTGTTGTCTCATTAGAAATGAGATGTTTAAGTTTTCACTTAAATTTCCAGTATTAAAATGAACAGGAAACCTACTAATCATATTATACCATAAATTAAGTGTCAGAGTGGCTATTCGATGATTTCTTTATTATTTATTGAATAAACTGAAAATAAATAATAATAAATAATTATATTTCAATAACAAAAGACTTAAAGTGATATTCGAGCAAACAACAGACAGAAAAATAATAAAATTGTATGAATTAAATTTATCGAAATAGAAACAATAAATAAACTGTTTTTTTTTTTTTAATAACAAAAAACAAAGTAAATCAATAAAGAAATGAATAACAAAATGATTAAAAAGAAAATTAAATATTTTCCTATCATTTTTGCATAAACATTTGCATAGGTTTTTTTCCCCCAACTATTTACTATACAAATGATACAAATAATGACAACAAAAATACTTACTTATAATTTCTCAATGCCACGAGCGAGCGTTCCGGTTTTTATGATTTAAAAGGAAAAAATGTATTTTTTGTGCAAATACTTCACAGAATTTTTCTTAAAAAATAAATAATTAAAAACAAAAAATTGCATGAAAATGTAAAGAAAAATGTAATAAATTTACTTTATACATCACATCAATTCGCATAAATAAATTAACAACAAACAAAGTAATAAGAAAGAGGGAAAGAACAAAAATATTACTTTCAAAAATATGTAGAAAAGTACAAGCATAAATAATAAAATATCATACAAAACAAAACAAGGAACAACAAAAAGCATACAAATGAAAAGAAGAAAAAAATTAAATAATGAAAGAGACATTTCAATTTATTTTCATGAAATTGTCACTCATCACACGCATACGAGTATTCTGTCTCTGCTATTTTATTGCGTATACGTCATATTTCTCATATTCTCATATGAGATACATAGATATGGCAGAGAGGTGAAAGAAGGGAAGAAGTAAATTGCTATGAAAAAGATGAGGGACTGAGTTCATCTTCTCATATTCTGTGATCTTCTGTTGCATTCTGTTGATTCTCTCTCGAAATGTATCTTTTTGTATGCTGAAAATGCATTTACTTCCAGTTTAAAAGAAATTGAAAAATATTAAATTCAATAATAATAATAAATATGAAAAAATACAAATAAGCAAGCAACTGACAGACAACTAACTTTGTTGCAACCATTCACAATGAAGCGGAAATTATTTTAGTCAATCAAAATCTTTACAGAGCAAAAAAATATGAAATAAAATAAAAGTTCCGCAACAAAAACTCGGATATTGATGAAAGTTACTTGCTACACAACGAAAAATCACATTTTTATCTTCCTTAAACACATCAAATCATAAATTCAAAGTTGCCTTCATCTATTCATCTGTCAGTCTCTCAGTCAGTTAGTCAGTCAGCCAGTCACTCACTCACTCACTCACTCAGTCAGTCAGTCAGTCAAGTTAGTTATTTTCTTCTATTGACAGTTGATTGAGATAAAGAAAGCAGCGAACGGCTCAAGAAAAATATTAAATGAAAATTAAATAAAAAATAAAAATAAAAATCAAATAAACAGGCTACTGAGTGAATTGTTTGATTAACTAAAAAGTAAAAACAAAATAAAAATCAATCATACGCACTGTATAGAGATAAATAAATATTTATATATTTTACCTTAATTGTCAGTTAAAGTTAAACGATTTGACTTTGAGTTAAACTTAGGTTAACTGGTGAGCAGCTGCAACTACTGACTACTGTCTATTGTAATTAAAGATTAGTTAGACTTGGAAAAGAAATGAAGCAACGAAAGGCATTTGCATAATGTGAAAGGGGCACTTAAGGGAAAATTAGCTAATAAATGGTAGAATTTTCTCCATTAAATTGACTTTGTAATTTTAGATATCCACAATATTTTATGAGTTTTTCAATGCCCTCATTCAACATTCAAAATCCATGAAATTAATTTCATTGGAGGCATTTTCAGTCATGTTTTCACCGAATTTTCAATTTGAATGGGTCGAATTGGAAATCTCTTTAGTCATGATTGATGGAAACCCAGTAGGAGCAGCATAATTGAGAACTTAATAGATCTAAAAGTGGTCAAAAGACTTGCAATTAGGCATTCAACACTTTGTTTCAGAGGTTTGATTCGAAAAATTATCATAAAAACAGCAAAGAAGTCTCGGATTGAAACATCAAACGTTGATGATTGAAGAGAGACAACAATGGACCTGGGCATATGGAGGGTTCCCATGTGCAACAGGTCAAGGCTCACAAAGAGTTGTAGTACTAAAAAGAAGAAATAAATGAATGAATAAGCTCACCATATAGTCATTCTCTTGTTGAGAAATTTTACAGGAATACCCACAATTCCAGAACCTTTAGAATGCAATTATTACATAGGGGAATACTGAGTCATGGGCATGGTCTGCTGATTACGAAAATAATATTGAATATTCCATTGAAACAAAAACATATCAGAGTTAAGAAAAACTTCTTGTAAGAGATTTTCTATGGTGTTTTTGACCAGACATTCTCTATCCAAATTGTAGCAGTAGTCTGCCTTCATATGGCGATACCAAGGGTGTTGATATATTTCCATACTCTTCATGTCCTGGTGGAACCCCTTGCTGCAGGAACTGAATAAAGCACTACTATTTCACATGCCAACCGCACTATCCACTAAATTTCTGGGAAGAGAGGCAGGACAATGTCTGCCCTGGTTTCTAGGTTTCTGGGAGTTTTTAACACCAACAAACATGTTGAAATCTCGGACAAAAATAAGTATTTGTCTCGTTATACATCGAAAAAGACACACAAAAAAAAGAAAAAACGTGTAATTTTTATAGAATCACCAAAGTCAATTGTTACAAAAATTAATTTCTAGGCTAATTTTCATAATCATATGAATCCATAAACTTATGCCGCAGAAAAAATATTATATGTTTTTGCTTCCCTTGTGTTATGATGATCTAAAGTGTCTCCATTCCATTCTGATAAACTCAAATGAAGGCAACACAACAACATGACTTGACTATCATCGGTTATTTTCCACAATAAAACAAAATAAATAATTAAAAATCAAGAAAATACTTGGGTTCTACACATTGAATATTAATTTAATACAAAAAAAAAAAAAAAAAAAATGGCAATAGCTCAAAAATAATAATAATAAAAATAAAAATACCAAGAAGAGAACTTTGTTCCTTAAACTTTAAATGGTGCTAGGAAGCATTAGCAGCCGCTGGCGCATGTTACACGTTTTCAACAAATAATAATAAAAGAAATAGAAATGAAATAAAAATAATAAGAAATATACGCAAAACAAATCAAAAAAGACATTTTAAGCACGTTTTTGATACTTTGTTTTTGTTAATTTAAAATCAGAGAATTAGTATTTGTTGTTCACGCCATTGTAGACTTTGTCAAATAAACAGTTTTGGGCGCGTTTTACCCACCCGCCATTAAACTCAGTCATTCAGTCATTTAGGCAGTTAGTCATTTTGTCTAATAGACATTTCGTCAATTAGTCAGTTTCTTGTTGATTGTTCAAATACTCGCACACAAAATGAATATCAATTAAATTACGCCCATTTCAAGAGGCGGCACAACGACGTTAACCAAAGAAAGGAACGCGGTCATTAAATGGCATCCAAATAAAATATATTAAAACAAATTATTTTAAATTTGTATGCAAAAACAAAAACAACAACAATATTTCAGAGATTTTTGAATGATGCGCAATCGAAAATTATTAAAATCGTAGCGATTTTTTTTGTTTTGTTGTTAATGATAACGATACCATTAGAATATTTATCAAGATATAAATGAGACACATGCCGAGATTTCATTACAAGTATATTAGATGCCACTTCTAGAAATTATTATTTTTTTGAAGTAAGTTTGGAATTGGATTAGCCTAGAAAATAGAGAAAGGAGAAAAATTGAAAAATTAAAATTTATAGGTACATGGAAAATTATACCATACTTACATTACCCATACCCATGCCCATACCCATACCCACTGTACTACAAATAGTAAGCGGCTCTAGTTTCTGTAACATAAGCTTGGGGCGCTCCTGAACAGAGATTTGTTTGAAATTATTGGCATTAAAACGTGCAGATGCAATGCCAGCACCTTCGATAAGGCCAAGTAATATGCCACCAACCATAGCGCTGCTTATCATGGCAGTCAGACCTGAAGAAATAGTTAATAGTTAATAGTTAATAATAAAAGAGATGGACATTCATCATTTGTATGATATAAACTCACCACTTCTACATGACAAAACACTACCAGTGAGTGCACCACTGAATATCGCATTCCATGGATCCTCTTTGCATCGAACACTTACTAAAAAACAATCAAAGGCACTGAATGCTAAACCCCAAATAGCAAAACTGCCACCCAATAAACCGGAATGCAATTTCATGGCAGCAACGCCACCATGTAAACGACGTGCAAAACCATTTGCGGCATTACGAAAGCCTTTGATAGATTTAAAACCAGCACCACCAAGGCTGCCCATTGCAAAAGCCCCACCGCAATCTGTGACAACACGAAAAGGACATGGCTCGCGTCCATGTTCTTCCATTGTTGGTTGCTCTGTTCCTTTTTTGTTCTATCACTCTGCCTTCTCTTCTTCTTAATGTTACATATATTGTTTTTGTTAAACTTTTCTTATTCCTGTACCATATTACTTTAAAGAAAAGAAAAATCTATAGTTTCTGACAGTTACAAATATTGAAATTGACACTCACAGTCAAAATTGGGAGTTTGCTGTGATTGGTGATATTTTTTTGAGTGTATAAAAGTCTTTCCAATTTTGAGTTTTGTTTTTGCGGCCACAGTAGAGTTTTTATGTTCAATGTATTCTGAACAGCTGTTTCTTGTTTAGGTTATGCGATGATGCGATATAGTGGGGAGACGCAGTAAACAATTCGCATTGCTTTGCGCGGGCTCGTCTACAGCATAGAAAATGATTGCTTCTGCATGAGTAAGAGTGAGAGATAAAAAAAATGCTTTATTAATTGTGTTTACTTTACGAAAGAACTTACGAACAAGTGGCCGAATGACCGAAAAATAAAATAACTCTATTGTATTGAAACAATATAGCACTACCATATTCTGTATTATTGTTTGACCATTTACTTTAGGAGTCTCACTTCCATATTGTATTAGCCTAAATAGCTCCAATATAATAATAACATCGTCAAATTTTGATTTTCGTCACATTTCATTTTCATATTTGTATTGTATATTTTTTGGCGTTTCACTTCCTCATCATCTTCCATCTATGATGGCAGCCAATTTTGTCAATATCGTGCAATAAAATTCAATTACTATTAAAATTTACTGTTTTTGTCTCTTTGCTCATCGTAATTTGGCATTAACAGTGTCTACAACGCTAAATACTTGCCATTCATTGATTTCATTCAACTAATAACAATAATGAATTGATCCGAATTGACATCGTGCAAATGCATAGTGATTTTGGTTGCCATTCTATCCACTTTCTCATTTTATAGACAAACGATTTGATTAACGGTTTGTCATTTGGTTGAAAATCAACTAAACAAACACCACCAATGATGGATATTTCACAGGCAGCCAGGACAAGTTGTCAACGTTGATTATCTTGTGTGAATGACTGACTAATGGTATGGTGTGAATGGTTGCCACTTAAGGGCATGGCAGAAATTCAAATGCCAAATCATTTATATTCTGCTCTAAATACCGATAATTGTGAATGACAGAATTCCGGATAGTAAATGATAAAAATAAAATTGGAACTATAAATATTTTTTTTCGAGGGACAACAAAACTCTTTAATACTTGAGTCTCTTGCCATCATTCTATTGTCAAAGTCTTGTTTTGTCATTTGAATGTCAACAGTGAATGATAATTTTGAATGACACAAAGTGAATGCATAGCATTTTTGTTGTGTTTCAACAAAACAACTACTACCATTTTCCCTGGGGTCATTGTAATCAAAACACGGCGGTATTCATTCAGGGTTCTTTGGAACACATCTCACTGTTGAAAGACTATTATTTTCAATTTCCCACTTTGGTTTTGGTGGTTTTTTGTGCTTTATATTAAATAATATACCATTCAGCCAATGAGTCGTCAGTCATTCATTCATTTTATCATTCATTACATTCTCAATTCAAGGCAGGAATTTTAAGGCGAACATATTTTCACGCCACACGATTAACATTGAAATTGCTATGATGATGACAACTTAACCGCAAATGCAACGCATCTTACTAAAAATAAAAAAAAATAAATAATTAAACAACAAAATTCTCTATAACAAATACAAAACAAAATCAATTAAAAATCAATTAAAATTGCCGCGCATCTTTTTACTGTTTTACTACTTTTCTTTACTATTAAATTTCTTTTTATTTATTGTATTTTGTTGTCATAAGCAAAGGAATTCTCTCTCTCTGTTTGCGCATTTTATTTAACCATATTAGGCTACTTGACATACTGTTCCCAATATGAATTTACCAAAAATACCCTATAAATTCTATTAAAAATATCTATAATATTTTGTTATTTCGGGTATAAAAAATGTTGTGTGTTTATTTTTTATGGTTATTTCCACATTATCAACAATAACGAACAACACAAATGAGAAATTTGTTAACGATAAAAATCGACAAACATCATCGACAACAACAACAACAACATCAACAATAATAATAATAATAAAAATATCTGATGATGATGATGATTATGTATACCAACCATATAAAGTAGTAGCCTAATGTGCAAATAGAATTACAACAATTTCATTAATATTTGTTTTGTATTATTGTTATTATTTTATTGCAGGAGCAAATCGCGCAGTGTCGATCATGGCCTTGCAGCGCCATTTGATTTGGATTCGTTGCGTTCAAAAGTCGAAGGACGCTTTGAGAGTGTTGACAGATTATCAAGTAAGTATGGCGCCGCAATACAATTACATAATTACATATGTTTTCTTTTTCATTCATTCTTTTGGGGGGGTGGTGTGTGGGATACCAAGAAAATTTGTAATGCATACTTTTTAAATGGTGCTCACTCGCTGCTTATTAATAAACAGTGAGACCAACAGATGGCGCTTTGTTAATTAAACTTACATTTACTCACTCATAGATGGCGTTGCTCAGGAACAAAAAAAAACTGTTCTTGAGAATACTCGTATTTTTGAAAAACTGATTTAGTTGGCAACACTGGGTACCTGTCCCTGAGAATACATTAATTTAATTGGCCACGATGGCAAAAATAAACTGTGGATGAGTTGTATTTAGTGACATGACCAAATTTTTTTTTGTGATCCCATTGAGACATGACCAAAGTTGAGTTTTCCCACCATAAAACCAAATGCTAACAATAAATTTCATTGATATTTCTTCATTGTATGGAAAAACCGTTTAAAATTTCAAAACTTATTTTGATTTTCCTTCAATCCAATTTACTTATGGCATTTAGAGGTCTTTTAAAAGTATTTTAATCAAAAGCATTTGCAAATCAAATTCAAAAAAAACTTTTAATCAATCATGTCCCTCTCAAGTTGAATGAGTATTGTAATTTTATCAGTAAAGTTAATAGTTTTATTATGAAAAATTATATAAATTTAACAAGTATAAGAAGTTTCAATGAATGGTATTACGCATATGAATGCCTTTATTTCATTTATCTTGACTTGGACTTAATACTTTAAATAAACAAAAAAAAAAAAAAAAAAAACAAAACAAAAAACCATTAGATTCTTAAACAAAAAGAATAAAAGACAATAAACACATTTATACAATCCGTCAATTCTTCTTATCAAACAAATGCAAAGAAATTACTTTTTTTTTTTCTTGAATTACAAAGAAGAAGTCAATTGCTATAAATATTATTTATTTTTTGTTTACAAAATGTGCAATTGTAGTTTTATGATTCTTCAATTCGTTTTGTTGTTCTATATTTTCATTGTGATTTGTCAATTGAAAAAGAAACAAAAACAAAAAAGGAAAAGAACGGTTATTTCCCATCCTAATTACGAAAAATAAAAAAATTTTTTGTTTACCCACAAAATACCAAACGAAAAATGCAAGCAAAGCAAAATATGAAATATGTACTGTTACTTTATGTGTATAACAATAACAAGATACATAAGTGGACACAGCAGCAGCCAACAAATTTATTAATGTTGAGAATGTGAAGAAGAGCAAAAAGTTCCATTAGATTTAGGGTTTCTTAAACTTTTATGATTCAGCCCTTTTCCAGCACTTAGCGTCTCCATGGAGCTTAGATTAAGAAACTCTGCATTAGATGAGCAACAAAGAAGAATAGAAAAAAGAAAACAAGAAATCCTGAATTTTTATATCAACGCCGCGCAACCGCGCAATTGTTTTTTGCATGTGCAGCGATTAGAACGTGTGTTGTGTGTCGCGTGCCTCTCGGTTTCCCTTTCGGGATTTCTTTGTTTTTCTTCTAATATTGTATTTTTAATTTCCTTAATTTTAATTTAATTTAATTTATACTTTTAAAAAAATTTACTAAATTCAATTAGTAAAATGTGAAAGTGAAAATATAAAACAATTGATTTATTTGTTTTATGATTTAATATTTTTATTTTTTAAAAATATTTGCGAATTACATTATTAAAAAAAAAAAAAATTTCATCATAATAAGACGTCACTGTGTGTTAACGTGTTGTGTGTGTATTTTGCTGAACTTGACAAAATTTTTTGCAATGGAAATTGTTCAAATTTATCGACGACGCCTTGAAAGCGATAACGAAGAAAGATTTGTGCCATACCGTCGGCATATTCAATATGAATTTGTTGTTATCTATTTACAACGAAAACAACGATTAAATACTATTATCGAAGAATCGGGTATAGCGGATATAGGGCGTCTTATACCTAATAACAAAGAATTTCTATTATATGAAAAGCGTGAAAAACCGCATATTTCATTGCCGGTGAAAGTATTAAGTAAATGATAATGTGATATGATGATCTGATTGAGCCCTTTTAATTCTAAATACAAAACGTATGTACTTTGTTTACAGAGCAAAAATCTTCATTGCCCACCATACCCACCATTTCGTATACTGTGGGCAATCGCGATACATTGACTTCGGTTGCGGCCCGTTTTGATACAACGCCATCGGAGTTAACACATTTAAATCGTTTGAACAGTTCGTTTATCTATCCGGGTCAACAATTATTGGTACCGGATAAAAGTGCCAAAGATGATGATGCCTCAAACAGTTCAACAGGTACTGGTGCGGGAGGAGGTGATGCATCGAGTGCATCGGGTAAATCAAGCCCAATTGAACGTAAATTATCTAGTGAAGAGCAGAAAAATGAGCAAGGTAAGACAACAACAGCAACAACAACTGCAACAGCTTCTATCTGACCAATACTACTGAATAAAAAAAAAAAAAAAAAAAAAAAATGATTGAATGAAATTAACAAAAACAAAAAAGGAATGAAAAAGAAGAAATGGTGTAATTGGTGTGAGAATTTGAAGAAATTTGCACGCAAATTTGATAAATGCATTTAATAGTAATAGTATTGTTTTCATTATTCTTCTTTTGTTTATTTTGTTTTGTAAATTTCATATTGCTTTTTATTCAGTTAGAAAAGAATATTAAATTTTATTTCAAAACACCAAATTGGCAGCTCTGCACTCATGCAACTAACAAAATTTTGTCATTCACATGTTATTTGTCTTAATCAGCTGATTCGCACTGCTTTGCCACAGCAGAGATGGTGCAGTAGCAGCGAAGAATTGTTTCACTTGAATTCATATTCACGCGTTTGTGTAGAGTGTGTGTAAAGAGAAGACCATTAAGTATTTTAAACAAAATATACCAGTGGCCGCATGCTTTTAATATTTATATAAAACAAAATAAATAAATTAAATTAGATTTTAATTAAGTATTTGAAACAAATAATAATAGCAACAAGTGTCAGGAGACCTTAGTATGCATACGGCAGTCTTCTGGCGGAATGGAGGTGATTCTCTTAATTGAATTTGTATTTGTTTATTTTTCTAATATTTCAAAAGCACGCAAAAATATAGTGTATGATGAAGTGTTAATTATTCAATGTTTGAAGATGACAATAATTTAGAAAACTAAATTAGTACTACTTCTAATGGCAACCAATCCAATAACTAAGAAGGAAGCGCTCACACTGTTCTTACCAGAAAAAAACATGTTTAACCTTGAGTGTAATTTTTAATAGTTTTGTTATTGTTTAGTTAGAATATCGACTGAAAGCCATGTGCCTAGTGGTGTGATGTGATTGGGGTTTGCTATTGACTCATCAAAAATAGCAAATCCCTAAAGAACACAATGCTGCCGCTACCCAAGTGATTGAAAGGCGTTTTAAGCTTTTATTGTTGTTGTGATGATGACGTTGCGGCGTGGGTGCAGTCACAGCTGCTGCACCTGCTGACGTCAAAATAACTTAAATTACTGAATAGTTTTGTTATTCCTTTATATTACTGTTTTAATGACACACAATACTTATATTTTGTCAATTGCTAAGCCCAACCAAGAATGTATCATTTTTTATAATCTCATCATTAGATATGCACTTGCTTTGTCTGTGCCATATGTCGTGGTGAGTCGCGTTGTCACAAGCCCTGTAGATTTAGTAATGTTTATTTGTAAATAAATCAGTTTTAATTTATTTCATAAGAAGTTATACAATTAAAATGTGCCCAGTAGTAATACTAAATATATTTATCTTATCAAAATTTAGCAGAGCTTATAAAGCGCACCCAAAAAAACTGATAAAAAAAAAAAAAAAACAATTGAAAAAACCAACAAAAAAAAAAAATGAACTAAATAAACTAGAAAGCACTTGCCTCTTGCCTTGAATATTTTAAAATAAAATAAATATAGTTTAAATGCAAAGTAACTTAACTCAACTGAAATAAACATAATTAATTATTTGATTCAATGCACTAATACTTTTTCCACGATTTTAGACATACTTGAAGGTCTCCGTCCTGGTTCACCAAAACCCGGACATATACAACGTATTGGTAGAGCCGGTGCTGGAGATTATGATGCTGCTGGAAAAGCAGGCGATGATCCAGTTATTACACAACGTTTCCTTAAGATTAATGTACGCCATATCACAGATGGTCAAGGTGTTGTTAGTGGTGTTCTATTGGTTACACCAAATGCGATTATGTTTGATCCAAATGTTTCGGATCCATTGGTAATAGAGCATGGACCAGAAAGTTATGGCGTTATTGCACCTATGGATTTGGTTGTTAATGCTGCCATATTTCATGACATTGCACATATGCGTGTTGCTGGCGGTGCTGGTGCCGCTGCAATTGCAAGTGGCACCAATAACAACAGCAGCACCGATGAAAAACCGGAAATCTATTATCCCAAACCAGTATTAGTTGAAGAGGACTCAAAGGAAATTGCCGAACAGGCAGAAGATGCCACTTCAGTTAACAAGCAGCGCTTGGAAGGTAAATTTGTAATGGAATTTTCTTTAAATTGCCTTTTACTAATTTGTTGGCTTTGAATTCCAGCTGAAATTGGTTCAATTGAAATCAATGATGATCAGGAATCACTTTGTTCAAGCACTGGACGAGATGGTGATGCCTTCCCTAAAGCTTTTGACCGTGAGCGTATTGAGGTTTGTTGCCATCTGTTCTTTCTTTTTTTTAAATGAACAATCAATAATTTCAATTACAAATTCGCATGTAGCATGACGATAAATCGATGGAAGCCAAAGACAGTGCAAAGACTGAGGGTATTACATCAGATGATGAAGAAAAAAAGAATCTAAACATTACACGCGATACACGCACTACACTGGAAGAGCGTCGTAAAAGTCTATTGGATCATCATTGGGCCATCCCGAGCAAAGATCGGTATGTCAATGTTGCATTTGTAATGCATATGATTTAGCACAATGTTTATTTTTTTGTTTGTTTTGTTAAATTTTGCTAAATGGAAAGGGTTTTTCTGTTGTTTCAGCTTTCAATAAGATAATTATAGCTTTTAGTTTATAGGCAGATAATTGTCAACTGTTGTGTTTGACTTATTTTAAATTGTAAAGAAAAGAGGTGTCAGAACTCAGTGTAGAATTGTTGTTTACACAGCTTTTTGTAAAACTTACTTCTTTGTAGTGAAATAAGTCTTAAGTGGCATTAAGGTTAACCTATTATTATTGTATACCCTTTATTTTTATAAGTAATATCAATTTCTATAAATGATTTGTAATGTTTTTAAAAGATCTCAAAGATAATATGTACAACGTTTGGGAAGAAGAACAACATTTCTAGCCGCCAGTCCATATGACATATTCAGATTGTAAATTACATCCAAAGTTGTTGAGATATCATGATGGGTAATGGTGTACACTGTACAGATGGGTGTAATTGATTAATTTTATATATATTTATGTTATATAAATTAAATGTTTTATTTTAAATTACTTATTTGTTAAGCGTAAGCTAGCAAAGAAGTAATAGAAATGATTGATGATAAAGAAGTGTTAGATAATCAGATGATAATGAAGTGTTGGACAATCAGATGATAGAGATCGAGATATGAATGTAAAGTACTTAACTTAGACTTATTAAGAATTGTCTTGGTTAAATGTTAACAACCATCATCATCAGATTGATTCTATGTAAATTACTCCCTTAGAAATTGAGATATGACAATGTAAAGTAGTGTACAGATGTTTGAAGCACTTCTAGTTTTAAATGTAATATTAGAAAACCTTAATACTTCGGTGATATCGAATGAAGTTTATCTTTTTTATTTAATTTATTTTCAATTTTGCACTTATTTATACATTATTTATACATATTTGTATGTGTGTGTGCTTGATAAACCAATCTCAATCAATCAATCTACAACTGCACCATGATCAATCATAAAATGTGAACAACGATTTGTGTTTTTTTTTTTTTTTTTTTGTTATATAAACATTCTCAAACATCTATTGTTTTAATAATTGAAACAAATTTTTTATATGCGCACAACAACACAACATGGTTTCTGGCAATAAACAACACAAACATCCAACATATACCATATATGATATATAATGCACCCTACACACTCTGTTAAATACACACAAAACCACTTGCACTACTACTACATTGAAAACTCGTTTCATGATGCATTTTTGTATCCCATAAATCATTAGTTATTCTTTATCTTTTTCTCGAAGATCATCGGAAGATGAAGGCGATAATGAATCCAATACAACAATTGATAGTGGCGCACGTGGTCAAGATCCACATTCGGCCACGTCTTCAGTAAGTGGCGTTGCAACAGCAGCAAGCGGTGCTAGTGGTTCTGGTTTAACTGGAACAACTGGTAGTGGTGCTGCTGCTAGTGGTGCTGGTGGCTTACCAGGACTGGCTGGCATTGATTTGGAACATTTAGAGCAATTGTCAAAGCAATCTTGTTATGACTCTGGCATTGACATACGTGAACCTATACCGAATGTACAACCGATACCAAAGAAAACTGTTTATAGTGATGCTGATATTGTGCTCAGCTCAGATTGGGTACCACCGAAAACCATTGTACCAACGCATTTCAGTGAATCACCACCACATGGCACAATACTTGGACAAAGTCTTGATGCTGGTATCGGTGGTGGTGCACGCAAAAAGACCTCAAGCGTTAGCTTTAGTGTTGATGATACAAATGGTGATGCAGCAACAGCGGCAGCACAAGCAGCACAAACTTGTGATAAGTCAGCTGAGAAAAAGAATAAGGTAAATATTAATATTTGATATATGTACTACTTTATTACATTTGAATTTTAATAGATGCTGAAACGTTTATCATATCCCTTGACTTGGGTTGAGGGTCTGACAGGCGATGCGTCTGGCACCACCCCACCTGGCACTGGTAGCATCAATAAATCAACGGACAATGAATCGGCACCCAATACGGGTGATTCCAATCAAAGCGTCTTTTCGAAAGTATTTTCAAGGTTAGTTATAAAATCATAATCCAACTAATTGTTAGTTTTGTATTTGAAAATCAAAATTATTCGATTCTAATTGGTGAATTTATTGTTTTCTTTTTACAAAACATTGCTTACTTTTTTGTGGATTCGGCTCTATATTTATTTTATATATATAAACATATATCTACATACATATATAACATTTGACACACTCACTCTCCACCACACTCTACTGTACACACCACATATTATTCTCTGCATATTGTCACTTTTACTTACTTTAAATTTATTCAAATACACAAACACACTTCTATGTCACTCTTCGACTAAACAAATTCAATTCAAAATCACACATATGTATATTTAGCTCACCTATAACTCTGGTCTCAGAGTTGGGTGGCAATTTATTTTCGAAAACACCGTCCGAAGATTCTGGTGGCTCACCAGTGCCGCCTTTAACACCGCATTCCGTACATTCCGAGGGTCATGCACCCACTGGGTAAGCAGAGAGTGGATCCTGTTCTGTTCTATTCTATTCTGTATGTGTGTGTATGTGTAAATGCAGCAATTCTCTTCCAAACGCTGCAATAATTGATTGATTATTGTTGTTTGCAATATTTTCATTGTTGTTAGTAAATTTATCGTCGTTATCGTTTTTAGTTTGGTTTATTTTCTAGTAGGTAATTATTGTATTCCTTTTGAAATGAGAAAAAAAAAGTATTACCTGCTTTGGTTCAACCGAAGATTTCAATAAAACTTTTCACAAAAAGAATATTATATTCATAGATTTTCAAAATCAAACTGAATTGGTTAGCATGGGAATTGGAGATCATAGATGTGACTGGAATATTAATAACTATGTGATCTGTTTAATAATAACTATGTGTAAGTTTACCAGGATATATTAAGAACTTTAGTACTATTGTCTATGTAAAGGGTGGCCCATCTATTGGTCCGACTTTGAACTAAGTATTGATAATAACGCTGTCAATTTTAGCGCCATAAACTTTTGACAGTAGTTTAGTTTTAACCTTCCGCTTCAGTGCAGTTCATAATTTGGTGGACAAAGTATTTGAAACTGGGATGCTGGTTGATGCCAGACTTGTGACGCAATGTCGTCCGTTGCGTACAGTTGATGCCGACTTTCCGAAAATATTACAAACATGTAAAATTTCACTATGAAAACTTAAAAAACTGTATTAAATGATAAAAAGAAATTTCCTTTGTGAAAAGTCCAAAAAAAAAAATTGGAACAAAAGTTTTAAGTAATAAATATGAAACTCCTTCTTCTTCTATCTGAAAACTCTCTTAATCTCTTGAAGATTGTTTGTATATATTTCTTGTATTTTAGTTTCAATTAGTTTTGCACAATTTGTTGAATTTACTTGTACTACATCATCATCATTTCGTGATCATCATGGCCATCATTATATACCATTATGATTATCGACAACTGCTGCACTTTCATCATTCTGAAGCATTTCAAAACCAACTCATCTTATTTTTGATCATCATTACTTTTGTATTAGCATATATTTCACTATAAGCACCATTGATCATAGATCCTACTGGATCGGTTGATCAATTCAGCACCAATGTGCGCTTAAGTTGTGTCTGTGTGTGTGTTACTTTAGTGTTTGATTCAATATTTTGTATCTTTTTGGAACACCACCTTGTAGCAACTTTCACCCATGTTGAATTATTTAATAAACAAATCAATAAATATATGATGATTAAATTAACTAAAATTAATTTATATATATATAGACGTTCCTCAATTGGTACATTCATACGCCCGCATTCATCTGAGGGCACATCATCGACAACAAAAGTAAAGGAAGTTAAACAACAACCGAAACTTGATTATCGTTCGATGGTATCTATGGATGACAAACCAGAATTATTTATAAGGTTGATAGTAAGTATTCATTGACTTGTATATCTTAAGGAAGTTAAAAGATTTAATCCATGTTCTTTTTATAATTATAGAGCTGATACCACGTCCAGCACGCGCCTGTCTTGACCCACCCTTGTACCTAAGATTACGCATGGGTAAACCAGTTGGTAAAACGGTACCATTACCGACCTCTGTCATGTCATATGGCAAAAATAAGCTCAGAGCTGAGTATTGGTTTAGTGTACCTAAAAATCGGTATGTCATTGATTCATTGATTGATTATACTAAGAAATTTACTTACATACATATAACAAAATTGAATTGTAGAGTTGATGAACTTTATCGATTCATAAATACCTGGGTCAAGCATCTCTATGGTGAGCTTGATGAAGAGCAAATTAAAGCACGTGGCTTTGAGCTCATCCAAGAGGATACCGAATGGACAAAGAGCGCTGGTAGTGGACGCAATGGTAGCCAAGAGGGTGAAGAGATCAGTGATCTAACACGAGAATCTTGGGAGGTAAGTTCAAAATATTTTATATTATGTATGAATCTTATTTTTAAGATTAAGAACTTAAAGCAAATTTCTCTCTATTTATATTTTTCGAAAATGAAAAGTTCTTCCTTTTCTCTAAATATTATATATATTTTATTTAAATATATTTTAAATTAAATTTCTTATATAATTAATCAAGTTCAATTGCTCTGAAGTCTTTTTTATAAAGATTTATATATTGATTTTGGTTTTTTTTAATGAAACTTTAGGTTATGTCTATGAATTTTCTATACAAAATATAAAAATATAATTATTTCGTAATTGAATTTCTTTCTAAAAAAAAAAACAAAAAATATTCTCATTTTTAAATGCGATATAAATTTGTTTATTTCTTTTATTTATTTCATTTAAAAAAATAAAATATACTTTCTACAAAAAAAATTATTTAAAACAAACCCGACAAATATGATAAAATTCTATTCGGTTGATAAACAAAAAAATATCCTCCAACAAAATTGTCTTTAACGTCCTCCTACTACGCGTCTAAAACTCAACCAAACTCAACAACTTCAATCGTCTCGCGACTTCTTGAAAATCATCACAGCTAATAAAGGCACCATTCGCCAAGACCTACAGCATTATAAAAACGGCATCGCATGCCGCATCGCATGATTTGGAATTGTTGGGCGGCGAGGTTAGGAAATAAAAAAAAATATTCAATTATAAAAAAAATTGCAACAAAATTTCTGACAACTAAAATATTTTTTTTATAATTGTGACAATGTTGAATTTGAGTATTTAAACCAAAAAAAAACATTTTATTTAGTTTTAATGTAATAATTTTTTGCTCGCTCGATAAAGGGAAATCCAAACTCCCAAATTATTCTTTGTAGTTTGTTTTATATGAAAAGAAAGTGTGTGATGTTATTACGTATGAAATTCTAAATGTTTTTTTATTTTGAATTCTGAACAAACACGCACACATTTTGTCTTTAGTTTTATAATATCGCACTAAATTACTTTTTTTTTTTATCAAAAATTTCATTAAAAATTCATCAAAAATCATTTATAGGAAATAATAACTAGTCATTTTTGAAATTTAAGTCTTTAACTTTTTTGTCAATTTAAATTTATATTAGTTTTATTTGAAAAAAAAAAAAAAGATCCTTTCAAAATTTTCAATTTGATTATCAAAATTTTCTTTGTGTTCAACAAAATTCATTAAACAAAATGTCTTATAAGGCCAATAATACCAATGAATCTGATGAAGTAAGTTAGATTTATGTTTTATCATAATGGATTATATAACTGACATGCACTGGGTCTTTTGAAAAAAAGTCCCATAAATGATAATAATAAAATATATATTTCTTATGTTATAATTTTATGTTGTTTCCATGGAAAAACAATGTCAGATCCTCATAAAGATTTTTACGTATTCCAAAGAGGTTCTAAAAGAGCCCTTTTGTTAAGATGAAAGTGATACAGATTCTTTATTTTGTTTTTCGCATAAAATATTCAGGGGATCATAATTTTTCACAGATCCTAACATAGAACTTTAATCACAACTGAGTCTACTAAACAAAAAATAGCATCTCACGTCCAAAGTAGGTTTCTTCAAGATTATTTTCAAATCTTTATATAGAATTTTATATTTTTGAAGAGTTCTGACAGACCCCAGCAGATAAATAGATCTTTTCTTCACAACGTATAAAAAAAACTTAAGATTTTTTATATTCTAATATATTTAGAATCTAATGGCAATTGAAGGAAGGCATTAGACTTTGTTTAACTCTATTGTGGCCCTTGGTTCTTTGTCTCATTAGCATTTTTTGTTTCCTGACCCTTGTAAAACGTTTAAGTTCCCGAATGAAGGAATCTTAAATCTCATCTTGACCTTCTAAATGTTATCATATGTATAATATATGTATGTATGTAAAACCCATAAGATGTGTATGGTAAGTTTGCTGTTAGTTCATGATTGTGTAAAACAAGTGTGAGTTGCCTGTATTGTGTATGAGTCGTTCGATTTTTTTTTTTTGTAAACATGTTAAAATTTGAATAAGAATGAAAACCTAGAATTTCTAAATGACCTTTAAAGTTTTCTTTTGTATTCCAATTGAAACCTTTATGATTGTTTAATATGTAAAAGCAAAATTGTGTTTTATCAAAACAAATTTAAGCCGAAACCCTCTATCTATAACCCTCTTTCTATATCATCACTCTGTTTATCTTACATACATTTTAAGTTTATTACCACAAAAACCAACAACATTTCGAGGCAATCGTTAGACCGCATAAGTTTAATGAGAACACCTGCCAATCACAAGTATGAACTCAAACCGCTAAAAGTAACAGCCTTGCTGGCTACCTAGGGGCTTTTTATATCTTTCAACCCAGATATGTAGTTAGTAGATAGTTATCAATAGATTTGTTTGTCTGTCAGTCTGTCCCTCTTTCTATCTGTCTGCCTTTGGATTATTGTACTTACAAAGTGTTTGACTTAGCGACACGCAAAAATGTTAATTGATATGCTAATTTCAATTTTCAGAATGTCAAACACAAAATATTGAAAATACATAAAAAAATGTATTTACATATGTTTAAATTAAAATATTTAATACTCGTTTTTTTTTTTTTGAAAATAAAATTATATTTTTTAATAGGCAAATTAAAATTTTATTGAAATTGCAGAGAAAGAAATCGTTGATGATAATCGTTTTTAATATTACGAATATTTAAATAAAATTTTAACATTAATTAGCATAATGTTGCTATAATTTGTTGTGGTGGCCAAAAGGGTTAAGTCTATTAATCAATTTCTGGTATTTATTATTGCACAATTTAAATTTATTTTAAACTTTGTTAATTTTTTATATCCAATGCACGTTTTCACACCTCAACAAGAAGATGAGTTTCCCTTAATATGTGACACGCGCTCCGTACATTCCGTTCATTTATGGGTATTTAATCTGACGAGGTCAGTAAATTTTATAGGCTGGTTATGCTTGGTTAAGAGAATTCAATGAAAATCAGCGGGATTTCTTTAAGAAAAAGAAAGAATTTTCCATTGATCGATCAACATTGTTGTCGTTCTAGATTTCATTGAATGAATAAAAGTCTTTCTTTCTTTTGTACTATTTTGATCTACTTCAAGACAATATCTTTAATTGCTTGTTAATTATAAATAACATTAATATGATTAAGTTACGGATTTTGTAAATATATAGAAAATAATGAGACATACTACAATATTTTTTTTATAGAACATGACAAAGACAACCTTTCACTGAACTTTATAGTATTTGCGAGATAAGTAATTTTTATTTTACTTAGAATAAAATAAAATAAAAATTTGTTTACTTCAGTAGACAGAACCCAGACATCAATGGCAGTAACTTACTATTAATTTAGTGAGGACTCTTTGTTGATTGTAGGATTAAGAATTCATAAGTCCTTTTTGTATATCAAATAGTTTCTTTAATTGTTTTTCTTTCTCAAAAAATGTTTGCTTGTTAAAATTTATAATAAAATTGACTAAAATTTTATTTTACTTAAATCATCTTAACACTTCCTCATTTGATTGAAGTGGCATTATGTAGTGCATTATAAAGTCGGTTTCAATACAGAAGATTAATTAAAGTTTTATTGATAGTATTTCCTTATTTATGTAAATAAATTTACAAATTTTTAATCGCACATAATATTGTCTTGTTTGATGAAGACTTCAGAATCGGAAAACTCTCAAATCATTTGCAATTAAAATAATCATTAAGTCAAGAGGTTATCATCATCTATTGAAAACATGAATTGTTGATAAACTCTTGACATTCTCCTCTATCTGTATGTATCACTGACTAGAATTTAAAATAAATATTGATGACTATTCGAGACTCTAAAGGTGACACTTCCGTTTTAAAAATAATAGAAGAAATATAAAAAAAAAAAAATAATAATAGAAAAATTAATAATTAAGAATTAACAATTATATTATTAATAATATAAATTTTATGTTATGATCGAATTATCTTTTGTTTTTAATTTCAATATATTTTGATTTTATTTATATCTATTTTCATTCTTGAAATCTACATTCTTGGCGCAAAAATCTTTAAACATTTCATTATATGCATAATTTAATTTTTATACAATATGTAAATTATTTGATAACAATTCCATTCCTATGGAAAATCCCACAGATGGTCGATTGTTCTCTTTCTTTTCATTGCCAAAACATTTTTGAAAAGACGCAAATTCTCCCAAAAAACAAAAATTAAAATCAAATGTAGTAAATAATCGTTTTAATCTTTGTTTACTTATGCAAAACAAAAAGAAGAAAAAAGAGAATTATTAAATCATTACTTTGATTTCCAAAAAAAAAAACAAATTATTTTTAGGTGTTCTGAGTGTTTAAAAACGTAAAACGCTACAAAAATCTTTATATTCTTAACCGGTTTTCAATGTTTTAGAAAAAAAGGAATAAACAAAGCATTTGAAATCAAAAATCTTGTTTGCCTTTCGAATTGATGAAATTTATCCATTTGTTCATTTTTATACTCTTCACACAGTGAATAAATATTATAAGTTTGTCATGATTTTTGTAACAGACAGAAGAGAGGCATGGGAGACCCCCATAAAGTATATAATATACTCTTGATCAGCCTAACGAGACGAGTTGTTTAAGCCATGTCTGTCTATCCATCTATCTGTATGCATCCAAACTAGTCCCTCAGTTTTTGAGGTTGGGAGCTGAAATTTTTCACAAAGTTTTGTTTTTACCAGACTTTGCACATTTATCGGAATCAGCCTACTAGAAGAGATTGGTCCCATACAAATCCAAATTCAAATTTATATTTCGAACTAAAATGTTGACACTGTAAGACTTTTACTCATGTCCACCAACCACATACATTTCAAGACGCTTGGATTACTGGCTCGTGCAGCTGCCATACAAACCTCGATTTAAATTTAAGTTCTTATTAGAAAAACTTTTTTATTTCTTGTATTATCGAACTAAAATTTGGACAGTATAAGTGCCTGATCTATATTCACAAGCCATGGAAATTTCAAGACACTAACTAGAAACCAAATTCAAATTCATGTTCTTGTTAGAAAAACTATTTTGTTTTTTGTATTATCGAACTGAAATTTGGAAAATATAAGGGTCTGACCCATATTCACTAACCATGTAAATTTGAAAACCCTAGGATTACTGGATACACACAAATATTTCGGCATCAATGTTGAAATGCTGTATGTGTACTAGACTGTATCCTAAGCATAAGTAAAATGAGTAATGAAATACACAAGCGTAGACAAAAACGTTTTCTAGGGGTGCATGAAGAGTATAGCAACTTCGGCATAGCATTTTTTTTTTTTTTTTGTCTTACTTATTTTGTATTGAGTTGGTTGGTATGTCTTATTTATCATTTGATATACTTAAATTAATGTTTAAAACAAGTTTTTATAAAATAAAAGAAGAAGCTAGATAATCTTTCTGTAGCATATTACGCTTTGATTTAGCTTTATTTATCCATTTATATTTATCTTGAATAAAGAAAAGATTCAATCACACATTCTTTAGTTATGAGTTTTGCTTTGATTTCACAAACAAGGAATCAGAGATACAATCTCATTCAAATACTGTAAAATTTAGATTGAGAAACCATAGATTTGTTTTAGACAACAGATGCATTTTGTATGTCCATCAGTCATACAAAATTTTTATTCAATCATTGATAACCTGTAACTAGAGAATGTCAAATATTTCAAAAAGAATGAGAGGCACCTTTTAATGGAAATATGTGCGTTAAAAAATTACTGCGTAATTAAATTTCAATTAATCAAAAGCAAAACAAACTTATTAAAGCCTCAAGAAATTGATATAAAAACGATGTGTATTTAATATAAATTACAAGGTGGGCTGCTATACCGGTTCTCCTTTCTTTTAACTTGTTCTCTGAGCCACTAGGTAACAGGTTCAACAGTTCGCCGCACTCTTTCAACAACTTGAATCCAAGTCGAACTGTATTTGTATCAAAGATCCTAAAGATTATACGAGTGATGTGAGTGTTTTAACACCATCATAAAACCATTATAAAAATGTATTGTCAGCAGAATATCTACCGTTAATTATATATAATTAATTTGTAAAACAAACAATTCGGGTAGAGGAACATGAGTTTGAATTTCACTTTATTTTTAACTTCTTGGAAAGAAATTCAACAAGTTTTGATAATATGATGATGATTATTGACAACTTCCTCAGTAACTTGAAGAACTTGACTCGTTGTTTAAGTTGGACACTAAATCATCACATCATAATTTAAAGTAAGAAATTGTATCCTTGTGACTTCTTCTGACGTACTTTAAAAATAAAATTTCTTTCACATTTTCCCTTACAAAGTAAAGTGACTAAGAATATGGTACTATAGGTACATTGGGATGGATCTTTTTAGGATTTAAACTTAGTCAATAAAATGTTTAATGTTGTTTTCATAATGAAATTTTTAAACTTGTGTGGGTTGTTGGTAGGTGTGTTTGGTGGCTTAATCCTATAAACATATCTTCAGTTTATTTTTATTTATCAACTAATTTGCATTTAGTATTTATTAATAAATTATGTCACAAGTTTTTGTTGCTTGTCGTGTTTAATGATCACAAGCCGTTAACAGTTTTAAAAGAGGCAAGGCATAACGGGTTATATACTACTACTTCACCATTTTTGAATGTAAAGAAATATCATCTCAGATACTTTTTAAGTCAATCAAGTTTTATTGATAAAATGGAAATTCATAATCTACATTTAATTTGATATGCAAGCCTAATATTGTCAGTTTAAACCAAAATGCAACGATTTAGATTGACGATATATGTAGAGAAATTTTTAATTGTGTCCATGCGCCCTCTCCGTCAAGTGCTTCAAGCCATTTTTTAAGGATTGTGATGTACGTTTTTCACTCTGGTTTAAATTCAAGGGAAGCTTGAGTCCTGAATACGCTGTATGTCTTCCATTGAGTAGTGTTTACGATTATGCAGTCAATCAATCAACTGTGTAATCCACATCACACTGCATTATCAGCTACTTTACTTTCTGATGCATACGACATTATCGACATCTTGGTTATTTGGTTTAACTCATTTGACTGCTGACACTTTCAACAATCATCATATTTTTAGCGAATTTACACAAAACCTTAATGCATAATATACCTATAACCTTTCTCATGAATCATTCCGTCCATTGGTGAGAACCGTATGAAAATACGTTCGGTACTTTTTGAGTTTATTGCACTCAGACAGACAGATTCGGGCGAGAGCCTTTGTTTTATAATTTTTTTAGATACTTATATCGATATGTGGAGTTTTTATATTCACCTTTAACATGGTTGATGTACTTGAACCTTTTTTTTAGTAAATTAGTTCAATAACTTCAATTACTTGTGCTTGAGTATTCTGACAAAGTTCTTATTGCTTGATGTACTTGAGTATTTATGATGTAATGACGTAAACCTATAAATTTATTATAGAGACTCAAGATTATACTTAAGTATCGAAGCGGTAATTGAGAGATCTGTACTGATATATGATTTACTAGTTGAAATGCTTAGAAAGAAATACTTTATGAAGTTCATAAAATTGTTTGTTTCTCTTCTCGTTTCTATTCATGCTAGTCTTTTATTTACAAGTCATTTGTTTATCATTACAGTCTTCCATTGACTTTTTCCATCTTTGACTTATTCGTTCAAAATCGTAGTTTCTCGATTCAATGAATAATCAAAGTAACTGTGAACATGAATCGCGGAATAAACCAGTAGCTGCCAAAGCATTAATTTATATATATTTATTTCTTATGCACCAGTTGCAATTTAATATTTTGCTGTTTAAACTGGTAACTAACTGAAATCATTGACTCTTTTAAGACATGCATCATGTACGTATGTATGGAGAACACATCTAGATACAATTATATAATATAATTGCGAGAATATTCGTTTGTATTCTATTGTAAATATATAGACAACTCAATTGTCTCTTAATTTGCTTTGGCCGCCACTACCGCCAACCAAAGCCAATATCAACACTTCCCTTAGTATGTATGCACTTTGGTCAACATTTGCTTGCTTTGCCTGCCCTAATAGAAAGAATAATACTTAAGTGAATGTTTGCGGTTATTGTTGTAATTGTTGTTGTTTTTGTTTTGTTGTTAAATTATCAAGTTATTTGTGTTGTTGTTATGGTTTGTCAAAGTGCGAATTCATTGCAGTCAAACGTGCGAGCGACAGGCAACAATTACTTAAAAGTAATAAAATGTAAAGATATTTACATTAACAACATGAATTTAATAACAATTATTATAACGCGAAATACTTAAATAGTATGTTTGTATTGCTAAATACGAGATACAACATTTGACATAACAACAAATGTGGATGGAATAACAGCAAAAAGTAGTTTTTAATATGAGATGATGGTTAATGGTGTCAAATCTTTGTAACTATTTTTGAATGCCATCCATCTCAAGTCAGTTGAAGTGAAGTTTGTGTTAATTGTATGCCAACGGCTACATCAAACAAAAAAAAAAAAACAAAAAAAACATAAAAAGACGGTTAAATGATACAAGAAAAGGAAGTAAGGCTAAAATAATTAAATAAAGGTATATTAAGATTTTGAAATACAATTTATTATTAAACAAATCAAATTGTTAACTTTGGTTCACTGATTCTTCAATACCTTTCCTATTCAAATTAATTTAAAAATGAATGATATCAGAGAAGGCTACAGTTAAGTGAATTTTTAATGGGGCTACTTCTTCCTGTTGAATTTAAGTTACAATACCTATTTCAGACATCGCAATGGGCCGTCAGCTTGCTTAGGGAAGCAGCCAGTTTATCACATACTATCCTATATCTTTTGGTACTCGAAGAAATTTGATTTTGACAAACCAGGTACATTCGCCAACGAATATTGTCTATACTAAATTATAGATCTTTATCTTTGTAATATAGTTTTGGCTCAGACGGTCAAGACTTGAATCCATTCTCCTCGTTTCTCTGATCATTTCCATATAAATGAACTTTATGGCATCTACCTGTGAACAGTATAAAAATCTCCATATAAAATAAAATAAAAAACATCTTTCAAAGTCAATAAAGAAACACATTTCTCCCATCAAATGATAAAAAAGCCATAAAACACAATTGAAGCAAACGAAAACTGAATAAAAGCCAAATAAATGCTATAAACATTGAGAGAGAAGAAATTATTTGTTACGAATATAAAACATACGTCAGAGATACCCAACCAATAACATCCAAAAGGGTGTGAATGCCTTTGCCATCATTGTGTATCACCACATCATCATCAACATCATCAATTTGTTGTGTGAAAATTAAACACGATATACTCGTATAATTTGCATGAGAAGAAGTCCAAACAAATGAACCCCAAAGACAATGAAGCAAAATACAATAACAAAAAGAATTGTTTTATATAAATTGCAAAAATACTAATAAAAAAAAAAAATAAAAGGAAAATGCAAAAACAATCTAAACAAAACAAAGCTAAAGCAAAGCAAAACAATTGCAAAAACAATTTAAACAAATATGTTTTGTTTTTAAATTAAATAAATAACAACATACGTACGAGTATGTAACTGTTGCTAGATATTGTTGATGGATAACAAGGGACGGGGGTTTGAACAAATCGAACAAAGTATGTATTTTGTTGAGCTAAAAACATGTATGAATCAAAGAAAGAAATGAACAAACTTACGATTTAATAAACCTGAATGAAGAAACAAAAGTAAATTATGTAAATATGTATGAATATGTATAACTTAAAAGCCACAAGTTTAGATAGACTACTCAAGCCGAAGTGTTAAGCTATGCAAAGCTGAGCTCTCGTGCTCATTGTCACATATTAAACTATACTCTTCTCCAACATACCATATGAATTTATAGCAATACACAGTAAAATAAAGACGTAAGTACGTAGTTTTTATCACTGTAAGACATAACATGCACGTACTCGTACTCGTACTCTTTGCCGGTTAGCATACGTGCTTATATAGCAGAGTACAGTGGTATACAGTAGATTAAACTTGGTACACAAAATTTGTGTGAACTTTAATTCAAAAAGAAGCCATAAAAAACTCCATTAGCAAGGGAATTGAATGTAAATAGAAGAATCTAATGCTGTGCATTTAGTGGGTGGGATCACCTCGGAGTGATGTACTAAGAGCTAATGAAATTATTGTAAGACGAGCATTGAAGCTCAAACGCTCTCAAAAAGCCTAAATCCTGATCTATCAGCACGACAAAGCTCGGCCAAATGTTGCAAAAGTCGTCAAGGAATCTTTGAACGAATATTCACCAGATATTAGTCCTTTTTCTTTTGAAGATGCCAAAAATTGGGTTGATAATTGTATCGCCTCAAAGACGAAAAGTTGTTCCTACGAGGAATCCGTATGTTGCCTGAAAGATGGGGAAAAGTTGTGGCTAAAATCATTGTACCAATTCTCTCAATAAAGCTTCAAAAATACTAAAAACAGAAGCCTCAAAACTTATTTGTACACCCAATAAAAAGTACATGGTCTATTTTCTTAAAATGTCTATGTTATTTACGTATAGGATGAAGAAGAAAAGAAGACATGCAAGATGTCATTTCCTTATCTGAAATATCAATAAACTTGAATAGAGTAGATTAGACACATAGGTAGAATGGATTCTTTTCTCATTTAATATTTTTCAAGATGAATGGAAACTTAAAATTATTTCTCTTAGAAGTTTATTTTTATGGCAAATATTAATTAGGCCACTGTGCATTCTCTTCCTTTCTACTTTTTTTTGCTATCCATTGATGAGCATCAACGTCATCGCCTCGCCATCATTGAATGAATCAAATATAAACACGAGCAAAATTTTAAGGGAATTGAAACTGAACTTGAATTGTATTCTTTGTACGTGCTCTCGGCTCACACACTTGGTGTACTTGTCTTGGCTGTCGTTTGTCCATTGTTTTTCGCTTTGGTTAGTTTAGTTAGTTTGTCACTTTTCACACAATGTTTTGACCAATTGACTGACGATCTGACAACAACATTATGATACAGTAGTCACTGTCATCATTGTCATCGTCGTCGTTTATACATAGTACATTCTCATATGTACTATATACATTCGTTGCGCCCATCCCACGGTTCGTTTGTTGCTTCTGTTGGTGGTGCTGCTGTTGTTGGTGTTGTTTTTATTGTTGTTGGGGCCGCTCGGCTTTGACTGCGTTTTTGGGTCGGTTGCGCTACTCACAGTTTTTCTCAAACGAAACAGAAAAACTTGGCGCAGTCAACTTTTGTACGAGCTTCTTACATGATCAGATCTGATCGTCGTTTTTGTGTGTTGGCAAAGAGAACCCAGACATCAAAGCAGAGATATTAAAATCAGTTGTTGAGTTTTTGCGATCTTCAAAAAATTTAAAATTATAAAAATCTGTTTTTTAAAATATAAACTCAGTTTTAAAGCGAATAATTTGAATTAAAAAAAAAAAACGCGTTCGTTCGTTCGTTTATTGCTTTGACATAAATATTTTGCTTAATTCCAATCAATTTTTAATTTGTATGCATTGTAACATTGTTCAATATCATCAACAGCAACAGACAGTTGGACTTAAGTTTAGTTTTTTTTTTTTTGGCATCAAATGACTATTTTTTTGATCAAGCAAGAACAAAGATTTGTGGTAATTTATTAAGTGTAGAAGTGTTTAAGAATGTGACTGAATTTAAAAAAAAAAATAATTATTCGGAAAATCCAAGAGTAAAAAAAAAAAGAAACAAAACGATACAAAAAATTCTACACTCCCTGAAGAAATAGTCATTACTAATTTCATTAAGTAATAAATGTAAATGTGAAGAAAAGAAGCGTGACCAAAATTAGCAACGCTTGCCTTGATTTTTGAAACAACATAAAAGAGAATTCTAAAAAAAGATACAAAGACACGTTGATCGAAAGAAAAAAAAAGAAAAAAAAATAAACTAAACTTCAAGATACTTTTAAAAGCGAAATTCTTTTCAACAAAAGAAGACCAAATTAATTGAAGCAGCAGCAGAAGCTTCATTTATTTGCTATTTATTGTTTGTCTTCAACCTACAACAAAACAAACACAAATCAACAAAATGAGCGCCAAATCGGTGAAATTGTCAAAAATTGCGAAATACATTAAGAAAAAGGTAGGTCGTCGAAATAAAAACAAAAATATATACTACTTATATATAATATATTAAAAACATATTTATAATATTCATATAAACAAAGAGAAAAAGATACTTTATTAGAAATGAGAGAAAGATGAAATGGGAATATGAAAAAAAAAATATATATAGATATTCAAGTTGAAAATTTTATATGTTTTTGTTTTCAGCATCTTCGAAACCAAAAATATAACAAAATTACGTATTTTGTTTTTGGTTTCGTCTTTTAGTTTTCAATTGGTTTTTCAAATGTGTCAACAACAAAAAACGCAGTAGCGCGTACAACGATGTTTTTATTTTGTTTTGAATAATTTATTTATTTTGACATAATTCGATTGGTGAAAGTTGTTTTTTGTTGTATATAAGAGACACCAAACAAAAAAAAAAAAAACATTATAAACAAGTCGCGTGCCAATCCCCAAATTCATTTTAAATAAAAACCAAAAAAAAAAAAAATATATATTTCATCATAAAGTACCAACGGAACGAAAGTTACCAAATATTTCAATCATCATATGAAAAATCTTTTGGAAAAACAAAAATATGACTGCATCTAATAAACATGTAAATCAAATTTTTGGTTTTGTTGTATATTTCTATCTCTATAAATAATGTTTTCTATAAACAAAAACAAAGATTATTGTTAATGTATGGAATTCCTTTTATTTTTCCTCTACATAATTCAATTACAAAAGTCTGTGGTATATTAAGTTGGTCCAAAAGTTTGCAACACCTTTGGAAAATGTTTTGAAGAAATTTTCATACATTTGTATTAAAATATCAAGGGGGATCAAAGGCTTCACTAGTAATCACATATTTGGAATCAGCCAAAAACTTCTCCTACACTAGTGTTATATCTATACTGTATGCCTCTGTGTGAGTGTACATCTTTGTAAGGTTTAATTACATAACCTTTTTTTTTTTGGAGTTTTTGAACTAAAAGTTTTCGGTAGTCTTCTTGGGGGTATAAAAGGTACAAATAATGTTAGTTAAACTTAAAGTTAACATTGTATTTCATGCTTAATTTCAATCTTATGATGTTATTATTGTGTTTTTTATTATTGACTCGCAATTCATAGATGTAACATCTTATTGCGTTCTGTTAATCTGTTTCTTTAATTTAATTTTCATATTCAATTCAATTTAATAATTTATATTTAATTTAACTAAAAAATTTGATAATAATTTGGCTAATTATAGAAAATTACTTGTACAAAAAATATCTCTTTATTTAAAAGACAAAATAAAGATAAAATTCTACAGCAAATTTAGTTTATCGAGAAAGGAAATTGTTTTCTTGTTTCTTTACTTTCAATAAATTTCCATTATTACTTTAATAAGATAAATTTCTAAATATAGAAGACTTTTGCGTCTTAAATTCTCGTTACTCGTTTAAAGGAAAATTGTAAAAGAAATTGATATTTTTTTAATCAATGAAAAAAATTGCAAATAAATTTTACAAAAATTAAACAAAAATTTATTCTTCATTAAAAAATCATAAAATAATTTTTATAAATTTATTTTAACTGATTTAATTAAAATTGTCTATTTGGTAAACACTTTAAAGGCTTCTTAAAATACTTAATTATATATAAATATATTATACCATGATAGATGGCAAAATTCTTTAAGTTATTCGTTTCAATTCCAAAAAAAAAAAAAAAATCATAGTAGGACGTTAACAGCAAGTGGATGCGACTATGGATTATTCTGGGAATGAATGAGGTTGGACATTGTTAATGCTGACAAAATATAATGCAAAATAGATTTTAAACAATTGACAAACCAATAGAAATCCTTCAAAGACCAAAATTTCTCCATGTAATTATTTTAATTGCCGAGAAATCAGATAGACATGACTAGATCAATTTATCTTGTGGTTTCTTCATCGCATCCTTTTAGGTATTGGATACCATTATTCTCACAAAACTGGGTTTAGAATATAAAAAACCTTTTCAAGATTTTTATGCAAAACCAAAATCAAAATTTGTTATGATTTAATAAAATTTTGAAATGATTTTAAACTTGTTTCTTTTGAAACATTCAACAAAATCAATCTATCTACACGTTTTAGGATTTAATTTAACCCTGAACTTGTTCTGTATATCATTTATATGAATGTGATAAGTGATTGAGTTAAAAAGATGTGCGAATGAATTTCTTTTTTTTTGTTTATTTAATTTTATTGAAACACAAAATGATTTCGTTCCATTTCAATTAAGGAGACAAAAAACGAAAGGAAAGTGAATAATTGAATAAAATACAATAACATTAATGAAAGGTGAGAAAGGAGGCAGAGGCTAAGTTCCGGTTGGTTAATAGAACATTAAATAAATAATTAATTTGGCTTGGAAGTTATTATCAAATTAAATTAATTAGAGGTGACTTTTTCTTGTTTTGCAATTTAATAAAAAAAGACAAAAATCTGACTAGTCTCTCTATAAATTTTTGTATGCAAATTTGTTGGGTTTTTACAAAGAAAAAAGAATCTATATTTATCTCGTATTTTCTACAATTGAAATCAATACTACAATGAAATTTAATACAAAAGCCTTTCATCATCACTTCACTCAATCACTCAGTCATGAATTTATTTGTTGAAGCGGTTTGTTTTTTTTTTCTCCTATATCTTATTATTTTTTGTATTTCGGTTTAAATTTTTGACATATAATACAATTCCGGTTTGGATGTAATAGAATCTGTAAACCAAAGTTTTGACATGTTCATCTTTGTATCTTATTCCAATCATTATGTTCCCTAGCACATGTTGTCTTCTATTAGATAATTTGAAGAAGCCTTAAAAGTTAAAGACGAAGACGAAGATGAAGATGAAACCAGTTCACTTGATGATTCTGATGATTGTTAAATTAGAGATTCCTTAGTTATGAGACTAAAGCAATTTGAATAATTTAAAATATATTTATTTTCATATTTTTAAAAAGTTATTCATATAAACACATAAAGATGTGTATGCATTGCTTACCTTGATCTACTATTTGCATCTGTTGATGAGATTTCTCGTTTAAAATAAACTAAAGAAAAAAAAAGCATCTTACGTATACTTAATATTTATTATGAGTTATGCATATGCATTATATGCATCTGCTAAAAAAATCTCTAAAAAAAAAAAAAGAAAGACATAGTGAGTGAATGCTGAATTGTTAGAGAAAGTTCTAAAATTATTAAATAAAATTTAAATTGATTTCTATAATAATAAACCTGCTGCTCTAATTATGCATTTAATGAGTTGAAGTCACAAATACATTTTTCATTCATTCATTTCTTTTTTTTATGAGAGTTTTACGGATTCACACTAAAATTTTTAACAAATTAATGAAAATTGCTTTATAAATTGCTTAAATTAAATAAAATGCAGCAAAAACAAAACAAAAAATTATGACAAAAATAAGTATACGTAATTTTGAAACATGTTGACAATTGTGTGGTTGAGTCTGTTAGCAACATGTTGCAAAGTACTACACATACAAGCTGGGCAACATTTTTCTTGTTTTGTTTCTTTTAAAGTCAAAAGAGAACCGGTTTAAGGCAAAAATTTGCAAATTTAAATAAGACAAAAAATCGAAATCACAAAAAATGCACAGAACAAAAAAAAAAAAGAAAACAAATTTGGCACAAAAAACAAAAAAATGTAAAAAGGAATCGGATAAAAAAAACCGAATTAGATTGTTGAAATTTCGCAATTTGTTTAGAAATTGCTACGACTATAATTTACTAATACCCTACCTACCTATAAGTTTAGAAGAGAAGGAGTGTCATTTTGAAAATTATATTAGATAAAAATTACTGGTGAAGAAGTGTCTTAGATAAGATTACTTAAGTTTCTAGTTCCTTTTACTTCAATTTTCAATGACAATTGGTGTAGGGTATTGAACACTAAATCAAGAAGGAGGAGTGCACTTATTTATTTTTGTTTTTACAAGCAAAGTGATGAGAAGCGGTCTTTACTGGTCTTTTTTAGAATAGAAGGATTAGATTTTATTAAATAAAACTAACTTAAGTTGATATAAAAGTATCTTATATCTTATGTGTTTAGTTCCTTTAAATTCCATTCCAATTGGTGTAGGGTATTGAACACTAAATCAAAAAGGAGGAGAGCACAAAAGCACTTATTTAGTTTTGTTATTAAAAGCAAAGCGAAGAGAGTCTTCACTGGGCCTGTGCTATGCTTGCATGAATGAATGAAACTATGGAACAATTGGAAAAGAGAGCGCATTGAGACTATGCTTTTGTAGTTGTTTATATCTTTTGCTTTGCCTTTTACTCTCTTGGTACAAACGCAACAACAACAAGAACAACAACAGTGCGTTTTTTCCATCCAGTTTTTTTTGGATTCTTGATTTTGTTGTGTGCCGTTTTAGTTTGGTGATTCGTTGTGACTTAGTCAGCTGTGTGTTGGTGGAGCAAAAAAATTTAAGAAGTTGTTCTCTATATGGAAAACTACTAAATTTTGTTTTTAATTGTTTTTTCATCAATCAATCAATAAAAATCACATGAAATTGTGTAGATGCGACTATAATGAAGCGTTACAATCAATTATCCATAGAAAATTCCATGACACAAAATTGAACAACAAAATTTCACTGTTTTCTTTGGAATATTTCATAATTTATTGCAATATAAGTAAATAAAATGAAATGAATATTTTGTGTTGAAGAATAAAATCGAAAATGTGATTAAAAAAAAAACTATTGTATCGACACTCACAAAAGTAATGAGTATAAAACACAAGAAAAACAACAAAATAATAAAAATAAAATAAAAAGAAAACAGTAAAAAAAATAATATAGAGTCACAAGACCAAGACCTACAACCAACAAACAAAACGCAATAAAAAAAGAAAAAAAAAACATAAGCTTACTGAGAGTCGAGTGTAAATGCTGACTCAATGAGCAAGAGCAGCAATAGAGCGAGTAAAATACAAAAGCGCGCACGCTTATAAAAGAACATTGGAAAACAAGTGTTTGTTGTATAGTTTTTTTTGTGAGTGAGCGAACTAAAAGAGTAAACGGAAGCTAGAGAGAGCATAGACACAACCGGCACTAAAGCTAACAAAAGAAAAGCTTCAAACTGCAAAGAGCTTTTCAAACAGCTCTCTCTCTCTTTTTTAACTTATGGATTTACTTTGGTATTCGTGTTGTGTAGATAACAAAATTTAGAAAATCAAAACAAAGTTAAAAATTACTCCTCTCTGACTTTCTCATTGCGGTTGTTGTTATACATACACACATACATACATATTTTGTTTGTTTTATCAAAGTTTTTTTTTTTATCCTATTCGTTATTCGTTTCGTTGCTGCAACATGTGGTTCATTGTATCATTCTTTATTATTGCCGGCGCCTGTGGTATTGCTGGTCGTAGATGGGGTCGTTGGCTATATCTACGTTATGGCCGTCATATATTACCACGTTCTATGCTTACGGCAAAGAATCGTTCACCTACGCCGCCTTTATCACCTACCAAAGATGATCAAAGTTTGGAAGCATTGTTAGATGAAAGTGGTGAAATGCATGATACGGTGAGCTAAACAACAATAAAGGGGGAAATTATAATATGTATAATGGAGAAGGTTTGTAGATCAATATTATTTTTATACTCTGAATGGTTGTATAGCAAACTACCTTTTGGCACAAAGTGTAAATTTAGGTCTGTATATTGTGGTTCTGTGACTGACTGATATTCTGGTAACTCTATGTGTAACAGTAAGCTACAAACACCGGCAATCTGTCTGCCAAAGTTATGATATATTGTATAAGGCCATAGTTATACCATCCTACTGGTATGGAATTCAGTTTTGGGGACTAGCTGCTAAGTCCGTGATTAATCGAAATCAGGCTTTGCAGATTAAAGCCCTTCTGCACATCATTGGTACTCCTTAAAATATCTATAAAATAGCAAATTATCCACCACACTAGTCGTTACAATGACGCCCTTAATGTGAATGACAATCCTCTTGCTATGGACCTTAATACAAATCAAATGACTGCCCGATAAGGTTAAAAAGACTCCATCCATCGCATTTAAACATAGTATTGATAATTAAAAATATTTCGGCCAACGTACTGTTTCTCTTTTAAGTTGATTAAATCCCTGTCAATGTCATCAAATGTGTTCTTTTAACGCTTGATTGGAATTTTTAAAATAAACTGCCACCGAAATCAAATTGATATCTTAAATGTAGTCAATATCTTTCATTCAACTCACATCAGAAATTTACATAAAAACAGTTTCTTATCTAAAAAACAATATGTGATTATTAATTATACTTTACTGATTTTACTACTCTATTTGTTTCAACAATAATAAAAAAAAAAAACGTGATTAATATTAAGTTCGAGTTTGTAATCTATTTTGTTTAGACATGTTTTTGTCATGACACGTTTCGTTTTAGTTTCACTTAAATTAGAAAAGATAAATAATTATAATTATTGACGTTACATGCACATCTATATATGAAACAAATGGATTGCCTTCGATACTAGACAACGACTGACAACTGACTTCCTTTTTTAAGAAAGTCACGATTTTAAAATGTCATAGAAATTCCATCTCTCCAGTTCAGTCGCTTCGTTTTCCCTCCAATCTCAAGTTAAATGATTACTTAAATACCAAACATTTCTTTTTTAAAGTTACAGGCAATGTGTTTTCTTCATATAATTGTATCATTGATGACTGTTATTGCCCTTAAATTGATTGTATGTACTTAATGTTAGTTTTAGAATTTTTTCTAGAGCAATTAGTATTTTTTTTTTTTTACTTCCAATTTAATAGAAATTACCTCATGTTTTAATATTTGTATATATATTTGTATTAATATTTGTATAGAGCAAAAAAAGAAATAAAAAAATCAGAAAATATTACAAAATATAGCTTATTATATAATTATTTTGATAATTTTCAATACTTGACAACTAATTTAGCATCTTAACTGACACGTGAAAACTTAATTTGGGTTCCATTTTATATAAATTTGCAATAAAAGGTATTCATATGCGATAATTTTAGAAAGTTCTGGTGCATTTCAGTTTGAACTGCTTTGAAATCTATAGTGGCACTCATTTGTCATCATCATAAGTGGTATAAAAATATACATACTTATGTATGTAAATAAATAAAAAACATGAAAAAAGAAGTTTAACATAATTTGGGCTATTTCGAAGTTGTCATACTCTTCACGTAGCCCTAGAAAACATTTTAGCCTAGGCTACAGTGTTTGAGCATACATAGTCAGTGGACATACAGCATATCAACAGTGAGATACAAATATATATGTATGGAAGCTATACGTTCCAGTAATCATCAGGTCTTGAAATTAACATGGACATGGGTCAGAGACTTATAGTGTCTCAATATAATTACATTACTACAAAAAACATATCGTCTAGTCGAGCTGATGAAGAGTATCTATAATTTAAGGGGTCTCCTTCTGTCTGTTACAAACGTCATGACAAACTTATAATACACTGCGTGAAAAATATAAAAATATTGTAGCCTACCAATTTCTAATAATATGATGGATTGAAATCAAGATATGTACACATGTGTGTTAGTTCTATTCTGATTTATTGGCTATTGAGTCAACATTTATTGGTCTCTTAATTAGTCTGTTAATCAATTGTCACCTTCATATTCCATTTTAAAGCAAAACAGATTTTTATCACTGTAGATTAGATGTAAGAACAATACATAAACACATTATTTCAAGTAAAACAAAGAGTACTTAATGACTTTCTTGTTATTATTGTCACTCTTGAATGCAGAATGTCTACAGACAGTCAATCGGAGATTAATGAAATTTGTCATACAAAATCGTATCATTCTGAAATGTAGAAACCGGAAATCCTTGAGCACATAAAACTTCAAAATCATTTTGAAGGCCATCAATGGATACAGAATACGTATAATTCATAAAATTGTTGATTTCATACTTATTCCCTATCAATATCTAAGTACATAAAAACAATTACATCTAGATTTGCACTTATTAGAATACATAAGACTATCTCTAGTACCTTGTTTTTTGCATTAGAATCCCTTTGAATCACCTTATTTTATCGTAAGACTTACTGCAACATTATCAACTGTACATTAGATAAATCCAAACAAGTTTTTGCAACCTTGTATAATCAACAAAACTTAAGTCAAGTCTATATTTATATGCTTATATAATCATGACCTAGGAAACTCCTTGTTATTTACATTGTATTATCTATGCACTCAACTAAAGACCCAAAGATTTTTAATACGCACTTGAGATGAGGAGGTAGAGTCTAATTTGTCTAATTTGTAGCTAGTAGTAGGTATGTCATGATAAGAAGACTTTGAACAATACAATTTTTTACGCCTTCCCTTTATTTGTAATAGATTCATAATTGTTTAAATATAGTTATTTACTTAAACTGTGAGAAAGAATAATGACTTGACTTAATATTTATTTTAACAATTTAAAAACAAAAACAAAAGCGATTCTTTAGTACATATTTTCCTTTTACACTCTTTGTAAGTAAATAAATGCATTTTCTTTCCTCCTTTGCCCTGATGGTGGAAACTTACAGTGTTGGTAAGGCGCTTAAGTCAAAAGTCAAGCTTAACCCATTTGTTATATTTTTATTTATTTTTTTTTCTATTTTTACTTTATAATAGAAATGAGGAACAGGTTTTTGGTATTATTTTTCATTCTTCTGTTCTGTGTTTTCACTAAACTTTTCTGTTTTATTTTATGATTATTTTTCTTCTTTTACTCTGTCTGTTTCTCGAAACATATCAAATTACCAAGAAAGACACACAGATCAAACCAAAACCAAGTTTTCTAGTCTGGAAAAAGTTGCTTCGTTTGTCTTACTTGGAATCTATTCAATTTAGTTATATTTTGATGATAACCCGGTTAGCATGTTTAAACAGCAACAACATCAGCAAGAAACTCAGGTTCTCTTCATAAATTAAATTACAATAAATAAAATAAAAAATTGTCTTTTATTATTTTATTTTGGTTTTCTTTTTTTTCTCCAAATATTCCATTAAAAAAAAAGAAAAAGAAAAAAATCGGCAATAATAAAACGTAATAAATTTTAAGAAATTTAATTTAGAAATAAAAACAAAACAAAATAAATATTAATTAACCTTCTATAAATGTTTATAAGTCATATTTATTACTTTTCTACTTCTCATATAAATCCAAATAATATTTATTGTATGTTATGAATTATTGGTGGTTATAAATCTGTGGTGATCTGAAGTGTGATTTGTCTTATCATCAAGTTCTTGAAGAGAATTGTCTTTCATTTTCATAAATACTACAAAATTCAAAGGTGTTTAAAGTATTTAAAAATATATGTATAAATAAAATAGATAAAAGATAATAATTTTATTATTATTATTATTTTTTTAATTTAAAAATTATCAATATGTTGCGAGCAGTGTTTTTTTTTCTCTATGGCTCGATGTTAAGTGCGCAAAATGTGTACCCCTACATATTAATTTATTTTGCTTTGGAAACCTTGTCACATCGAAGGTCGCAAAGAAGAAAACTCCATTGAAGAACTGAACAAATAAGTAGATAGCTAACTAATTCTATATGGCATAACTTTGATAGATAACTTTCACTTATCAGAAGTTATTGACTTCATTGTGTTGTTTGATTTTGCAGGCCTCCCCTGGATAACAAGTTTTTATTTCATTAAATTCAATTAATGGATCATTTTTGTTATCTAAAAATGATTACTTAAGCTTGAATTATTTAGTTGTATATTAATTTTCTTTAAAAAAAATAAAGAAAAATATTACTTTTTTAAATGCAAAAGATATTTTAAGGATTTCAAATTAATCAATAAACTTTATTGTTTGCTGAAGAAGAATTATAAAAGTGAACCCTTTTTTGCATCAATTGACTTTAATGTTGTATGAATACTAAATGCAAACAAGTACAGGTAGATCTTCATATATTCGTAACCCCATGAATGAATGAACTTTACTTATTATTCATTTATTGAATGACTTTCATTCCTAATGATCTGATGGCAATTAAAAGATTCAAAACCAAGTCAGGATTGGTCTTTGTCAAAGATAGCTTTTTCTGGGTTTCCCCTGCTTAGTTACAAATTCAGCAGGTGCTTGTTGGAGGCGATATACATATATTCTTCTGATTATTATTGCATTTGATTTTAGCAACCCTGTAAATCTCATTTAAAGTTTATTTTTTAGCATCATCATTTCAGTTTGATTATTATTTCAATAATATCAATGACTTTGAGAAACAGTTAGTCTAGTCAGTCATGATTTCAATCCAGAAACCGTATGTATAATAATAATAAAAACAAAAAAAAAAATGGATTTCTAGAAAATCATAATATTTATACAAATGTTTTCTTTTTCCTTATGTATGAAGGTTAATTGTTTTTTCTTTCTTTTGTTTTATATTTTTCTTAATAATCTAAATTTATGAATTATTAAATTGAAAATGAAGTCCGTTAATTAATTTAACTGTTAACTGTTCTTCAAAAAGAAAATACATTACAATACAATAATAATAACAATGACTTGAAATAATAAAAGCAGTAATAATAATTTAAATATTTTCTGAAAAAAACAACACATAAAACACAAAACAAAATAAATTATAAATAAATGGAAAAAAAAAATTCAATAACACAATTTTTTTTTTTCTTTTTAAATATTTATTTACTTTTTTTTTAAATTTTGTTTATAATAAAAATCCCATTTATTTTTTATTTTATTTTTTTATTTATTATAATTAAATAGTAGATGCTATTATAAAGTGTTTACTGTGTGCTAGATGAAGTGAAGAGTGCCACATATTTAGATATAAATTTTTCTAATTAAATAAATAAAAAATCTACTCAACACAACACAACACAATGTGTGCAAATGACTTTCCTCTCTCTCTCTATCTGTGTGACTGACTTTTTCTCTGTATTTCTGAGTCAGTGTCATTGTCGTTTTGTCTGTCTGGTTGTTGTTTGACTTAACTTGGCTTGGTCTGATCTGTGATCTGTGTGATTACAAACATCGACTCTCGTTTAGTAATAGCCAGTTTGATTTTAGCCGTGGCGTAAAACAGTCCGAACGATAAAGTCACAAGTCAGTTAACAGACATCAAAAATTGAGTGTGCTTTGCTCTTTAGCACAGTGTCACAAGTCTTGTGAAGAAAGAGTGCGACAAACAAAGAAAAATTGTAGAATATAATAATAATAAAGCGTGTGCTAATGATAAAAGTTAATAATGCACAAAAAAACCATAATAAGAATAATTTAATTTGTTTTTTGTTGATGAGCAAAATACTATACTTACTACGTTTGACACGCGTGGCATCTCTTGACCGTCTTAACATAACGTTTTAAAATTCCACATACGCCACCTGTAACCTTTGAATTGTTTTGTATATTTTAAGTATAAAAAATTAAGAAGAAAGAAATGTGCGAATTAATATTAAATCCCGCATTAAATCGTCAGGTAATTTTTATTTTGTATAAAGAAAGACTTTGCTGTATTTTTTATTGTAGGAAAAAATTATCAATGTTACTTTGTTGGAATAATTGTGACTCTAAATTTCGTGCTTATCTCTTGGCAACAATACTAGGAATCTTTTACATAAATAAACAGATTTTGTTAAAACACAAAATTATATAGGCAACTTATTATTATAATAGAATTGACAATCATTGTTAAGCTCTGATTCATATGAGTTTCAAACAGACTCTTTATATGATGATTATATGTATCTGATTTTGTTTCATAATACAACAGAAAATTTACAATAAATCTTCAAAAATGATTTCACTTCACCCACCAACAACCCCTTTATTTCTTTGTTACTCACTTGTCACATTCTCACATTCTCTCTCGATGTCTGTCTGTCATCGTCATATTATAGTTCAAGTTCATTTTTGTTTAAATAAATAAATAAATCTAAAATGAGTTGAAATTTATTTTTTATAGTAGATATATTTTTGTTTTTATAAATCCAGAGAGTTAGGTTTGTATTCTCTGTTGTCATTGACGTTTAGAATTTGTTAGTTCATTAACATGATTTTTTTAAAAATAATTTTGTCTTTTTGTGGTAATTTTTTTTTTTTTTTTTAAATTTTTCTTCAAATTATATTTTAATTGTTACCTTCAGAATATTTTAACATATGTATATTTATTTGTTTACTCTTCATATGTGTTTCTTTGTTATGAGATTATTTACGCTTCATTTTTAGGGTTCCGTACCCAAAAAGTACCAAACGGAATTCTATTGCAGAGACTTCTTATCTCATGAACCGTAATAGCTAGAGAGTTGAAATTTTTCACAGAATGTGTAGTTCTATCCGAGCATCAGCAGCAGAAACTAAAAGTAAAATATTTTTAAAAACTTTAAAGGGTCCCCATACAAGAAACGTTTTGGTTTGTATGACAGCTATACGATCCAGTAATTCTACGATCTTGAAATTTGGATGGTTGGTGGCTATACATCAGAAACTTATATTGTCGAAATTTCAATTTGATCGGACCACTAGAGAGGGTACCACCCATACAAACCCACCATTAAATTTCAGTTTTTATTATTTTGTTTTTTTCACTATTGAACAGAAATTTAAACACAATGAGTTTTTAATATTGAGGAGGTACATTTGTTGGAATTAGTAAAATTGGACCACTATGGGGAGTACTTCCCATACAAACCCCAATCTGGTATGGAACCCTCCGTGTACGAGTCCGACTCGCACTTGGCTCATTTTTTTTTTCTTCTCAATATGATTAATTGTTAACAAAATCGAAAAATTTTAATAGAGAAATGTTTTTGAAAAATGAATATTTATGATTATTAGATGAAATCATCATCATCAATTGGCTCTTTGAAGTATGGAACAGAGACTTTATTAATTGTGGATTATTAAATGGCAAATGATTGCTTGAAAATCTTGTTTATTATAAAAAAAAAATAACTTATTTTACCTTGAAAGTAACTTGTACAAAACAACTTCTTAGCGATAAATATTTGGATTCCATAAATGCAAAAATTAAGAACTTGTCTATATAGAAATTATAATTATTATCTAAAATGTATAGGGTAACGAACTTTAATACTAGGAAATAGTAGAGACTCATTCTGACATGAGATGACTACTTTAGGGGAATATTATGAGATATATTGAATTGTAGTTTACTTTATGAAGTCTTCAAATGCCTCATTGATAAACATATGTTTTTGCCAATGGTTTATACGAGAGCTGATGCATTGTAATTGCAATCAAAACTAAATTATGTCATTAAGTAATCAGGAAACTAAGAACTCAAAAGCTTATAAAACTTAGAAACAGATGTGTCTGATCATAGCTACATCGATTTATCTTTTTAAATTGATCATTCTTATATACTTTAAAATGGCAAATATACGTTTAAAAAACACCTGGTTGTTACATAAATGTTACATTTCATGTATCAAAGTACCTTTATTTTAGAAATCATTTTTTAATAATATTAAAAATATAAATACATAGATTATTCTTCAATTATTTCCATGCATGATTTCTTTTTTTAAAATGAAAAAAAAAAAAAAAACAAAAGGTAATTTGAACTATTCTAAATACTTACAACAAATCAATGATTGGAAACTTTTTAGTATGCAATCGTCACCATATAAAATTCACTTAATATTCTTAAATATCAAATAAAATCCAATGATCTATAAAGTGTGACCTACTTAGTGTACCATAATAAAATTGCGCAAAATAAATTATCAAATACAATCATCACCATTTTATTTACTATTATTTATCGTCAAAACATATTTAAGTAGCAGATATTGTATCTCTTGCTTATATTTAGATATTTGTACATATGAAAAGTAACTTACTTATATCGAAATGTGACAATCACTAATTGCAACAAGGTCATCCATTTACGTACAATAATCTCCTCTCTCGTCTACTCGTATTTATATAATAAATTAATTCAGTTTCTTTGAAAATTCAAAAACTCATACGAATATATAAATTTTTTTATTGAATTTATCTCGTTCAAGTTTTATATCTTTTAGATCAACAATAATTCAAACATACATATGAATTTATGTATGTATTTCTTTTTCATTGTTAAATTGTTCAATATTCCTGGCGCCAATATGTTTTTCCAAGTTTCAGAGTTTAGATGCATTTGTACTACACATACATACTTGTATGTATCTGTATCTTTTAATGCATTTCCAAGAGAAATACCAAATGTTTCTCTCCTCTCAATTATGCAATTTTTTATATTATTTATATTTTTTTTTTTTTTTGTAAGTAAATAAGTCGGTTCATGTAAAGTGTTCAAGTGTACTTAGACCAGAGTGCATTGTATATGTATGTACATATTTTAAGTGATTCAACTTGATAAAATATGATTACATTATAAATCAAAGTCAAGGTATTTCAATATCTCCATAGTCACTAAATCTTTAGGACATGTAATTTGTGTACACTTCTTTACACTTATTGAAATTTAGTCTGTTTAGATAGTCAGCTAGAACCCCATTAAATAATCGTATATATATCTGTAGCTTTTATGGAGATATTGCAAGTAACTTGCATGTATTTTGTACTGAATTCATCTCAGAGTCTTCTTTTTAACGTGAAGACGTTTTTAAAAAGGGTTCCATTGTCAAAATTTAACGATGCGTTACACACAAACGATTGAGGTGTCACCAAATATTTTATTATATCTCAGGACTCAAAATTCGTTGTGCCAAGTTATTTATATATTCTGAAAATAGAGGTATGGACGTTACCTGTAGCGCGTTTTTGTCATTGCGGGCTTACTTTAACAAGGGAAGAATTGACGTTTCTTTTACATATTTAAAATTTAAACTTATAAATTTTATATATAAAAATCTTGAGATTCTTTTACAAAATAGGATTTCAATGAAGTGTACTTAAATGTAAATGCAGCCGCAACCCAAGTAAAAATATTTATATAAAAAGAAATTAATTCAATTGCTTGTTTGTTTTGTTTGACCAATCCAATCGAGCCTCCTTTTAAACAAATGAACTGAACAAATGAACACCAATCAATCATCCAATCAAATTTAAATGGTTGCATTGCATGCCTTTTACTTATAAAACCACGAGTTCGTAACTTTTGCTCTGAAAGATGTTTAATTTAAAAAAGGTTGATGATTAAGTTGGAAGTTTGTTTTCGCAGACAAGAAATTATAATAAAATTTAATTCCATTTTTAAATGTAAAGTCAGCCAACCTTAAGATGACGTTTTAAATCATTTATTTATTGTATTATTCTTATTCATAGTAATAAACAAAACATAAAATTGTTATAATGACTTTGTTGAATGCCTTTTAGTTGAAATTTAGTTTTTATCATCATCCCGTCACTAAAAGTGCTAATGTCTAGAGCACGTTTCTTCTTGGTAATCAATTTTTTATAGGATTAGACTTAATCATATGTTTAACATGGTAATATTTTCGAAAAATGAATAATTTCCCAATATGGTATAATATTTTTTGTTTTTTTTTTTTTTTTTGACGAAATCACTATGCCAAATTTCACTATAATAAAAAAAAAAACCTTTTGAGTGTTAATTTTTCATGCAAATATTGTGAACAAATCATCAAAATTTAATAAATTGTCAACTAATTTCAATATTTATAAGGTCAAGTTTTTAATATACTCGTACTTTACTTTTAATCATAAATGATATGACACATATTATGGCGCCGGCATAGCTCTTGACATTTATCTAGAGCCTAATATATTGCGCATATTGTTGTCAAAATACAATAGTATGTCGTCTGATTAAAAGTGGGGGTGGTGCAGATTTTTAACTTTCTTACTTATAGTATCACACAATACAATAAAATTAAAAAATTTACTATTTTCATGAAATTCGTTTAAATATTTTAAAATTTCATGCTACTACTTTCCTCCAAAATGTCTATCTATTTTTAGTTCGCACTCAATTTTGCTTCAATATTTCTCATAAATATGGAACTTTTGATAATATTTGGCAAGAACAAAACGATAGAAATAGTACAGATAGACTTGGTTGAAGTTGAGTGTGCGAGAACACCCCAATTGATTACAATTGTTTTTCTATATATTTATTTATTTTGATTAGATTTGTACTCGACTAGTGAAGTCACATCAAGTACTGACCGGCACAATTGTATTTATTTTATATAAAGAGACAATGAAACCTATTTAGTTGTATCAGTTAATATTTGGCATTTTAAGCAGCAAGTTATAATAATTTTATTTGTTATTTTGTACCTGAAAACTAAAATTTGAGAAATCTAATAGATATCAATTGAAAAAAAAAAAAAAAAAATGGGTAAACGTGTTGAATTAAGTAAATATTTACGAAATCGATTAAACAGACGCAAGTCATCAAGTGCGCTTCAGTTAAGCTGGAATTCTAGTACTTCTAGAGTAAGTTGCAATAATAATTTACTTAATTATTGTTTAATGGGATTTTTATAATTGAAATACTGAGAAATAATGACTAAATATTGTGAAATTATGGAAAAAAAATTTATACACATTTTATCAAATATTTTTTGTTAGATGTAGAAAGTTGGTAATCATTTATCTTTTGCTGATTCTTAAGTGATAATTAAAAGTTTGGTGTTTTGTGATTTGATTGATGTTCGAGAGAGAGAGAGATCTCATTTTTAATATTTCCAAAGGTTTTTTTACTTTTTACTGATAATACAATTGAGTTCTCTTCTTTATAAAATGGTCTGGAATACAAAAGTTACCACGGATGATAAACTTCTTTGCTTAAATTAATTTCTATAAAAGTATATATAAGAATTTTGTATACTTTTATCATTCCTACTTTATTTTTTCTATGAAAGGATATTTAGTTATCCTGTTCTGATAAGCGAAGCAACAACTTGGAATGGAAAACGAAAAATCATACTTTCGAATTCTTCTTTTCAATTTCCGAGGTTTCCTGGATTGTAGTAGAATGCCGCTCTACCACCTCCTTGTGCAAAAACTGAATCTTACTATTGCCCTGCACGAGTCAACACTAAACAAATACAACATTAACCTCTCTCGCAACTCGCAACAATCATTCAAAAGCCATAGTACATAGTATGTTTACCAACACTATCGTGTCATAACGGAAAACACGAGTCGAACGACAGCATACTCGTGGACAAAATGACTTGAATGACATGAATGACACACATGACTCGTTTTCATACGAAACTAGTGTTTAAATTTCAAACTCTACATTGCTTGCTCAACTGTTACTTAATCAGCTGATTAAAACACAGAGTTACTTTGAGTTCCATTTAACTAAGGAGGCTTTGAAAAGGAAAAAACAAATTTATAATGAATTTTTCAATTGAGTAGCCTTTTGAAAAGTAAATCACACAATAAATTTTCAGTCTGCGTTTGACTGACAAAAATAAAAATTATAGTGTTTGCACCAGAACAGTGTGTTATTGTGTTTTTTTTTTGTTTTTCTAAAAACTGTGTTAGTATTTGTTTCTTGACATTGGCCCGCGTACACGTAAAATTATATAAAAAAAAATTGTAGAAAAGAATTGTAGAAAAAAACTAACAATTGAAATGAAGAATAGTAATTGCAAAATTGGCAAACACGCATTAGACAAGTCTATATCTCCATATTTCCAAAGTGTCGTTCAAAAGGTTCACATGAATTTTTCCAATCCGATGGTAAACGCAATGGCTCCCTGCACTGCTTGTGATAGTGATCAAAATAAGAGGAAGCGGAACTTTCGAAATGGGGCGGCGGCCACTAGTATTGTCACTTCATCGAATCGTTTCGAGTGGGACGAGAAGACGGACAGCAAGGTTATCGGTAAGAAGGCGCCGGTACGTGAGTTGCAGGCCTTTGAAAGATATAAATTTCCAAGAAAAAGCAAAGTGGTTGGTAATACTCCTTCGTATAAAATGTATGGTCGCACGGCCCTTTTCTCGAGCACTAGCAGCCTAAACTCTCGTTCTGCACGTAGTGGTATGTCTCACCGGAAGCTCAGCACAAGCGCTTCAAGGAACGGGGCATATTCTGAACTAAACATGGACTTTCGAGGCAGAAGACAACGTTCGTCGGCGTACATTCGTGAGATGACAGATGCCCTTAAAAATGAACTTATGCCAATTACTGCAGCCACCAAGGCTCTTTTGGCTGTGAGAAAAAGCCCTAGGGGGGAATCTTCGTTGACACGGACGCAAGATCCATTTACAGGGTGGAAGCATCCACAGCCATCTCGTTTAAGGCCTTCACTACCGAAAAACCCTGCAATGAAGTCTAAAAGTAATTCGAAAACACCAAGACTATCAGGTACACAGAGCTACTATATGCAAGAATCTAAGACGCCAATCATACGTGAAAACTCATTAATGGCACCATATGGACCTGCGAACCAGAACCCATTTAATTTTAACTTTAATTCTGTCGGAAAACGTTCCTTAAATGACCAATACATGAGTACAGCAAAGGAGAATGAAATTCGCTACGACCACCGCATCAAACAACAGCTTTCAAGCATGTTTCCCGCGAATTATAAATTTTCTAATACAACTGTGAACAAAACACAGGACCGAGCTATGGGGTCTGCAGCAGCAATAAGCCCAATAAATCCAGTTATGCATCCTCCAGAAATTGATGTACCTAGTCAAATGGATCAACAATACCAACGTTTGGATAGTAAATCTCAATTGACTGAGATATCGCGACATCCGAAAAGCCATGATATTAACCGCGCTACTGGCAATATTCGCTTAGATGACATTCACTATAAAGACCAACTATCGACGACACATAACCGCCCTAATGTCAATGTTCGCTTAGATGACATTCACTATAAAGACGAACTTTGGACACCTGCACCGGCCAAAGAAGCCATTGAAGCCACCCAAACTTATTCGCATTCGATATTCGCAGACTCACGTCCCGTCGGGAAATTGTCCAAGTTAACCACCGATGATATTTTTGAGTCACAAACTCAAAAGTCTGCAGCGAAAGTGGCAAGTGGCGGTGGTTATAAAATGACAGAACCCTCACCGACTTCATCATCAACACATTCTGCTGCAGAGACTATCGTTAAATCTCAAAAAAAGCCTGTTGTAAAATTTACGCCTAAAGAAAATATTACATTAATGAAAATCCAACCTAAAAATCGTGACAACATTAATAATCCTGGTTCGGTTTTTGTATCGAAACTGGTTGAGAAAGTATCACGAAAATATAGTGGAAAAAAATCCCAAAACAAGGAGCAAGTTAATACAAAAAAGTACTCCCCTGGTACAAAGGTTGTCTCGACTTCAAATCAATCAAAACAACTACCACAATCCCAGTCGAAACGTAATTTGCATCAACGTCAGAAACAGGATATTAAACTGTCTGCCACTCAGCAGGTTAAGCAGTCTTCATTAAATCCGAAAGAAAGTCGTTTCAATCACGCTCGTTACAATGGAAGAATCTAAGGTTTGTCGAATAGAATAGAATAGACCAGATTTCTGCATATTGCTATGAACTCCTCCAATCAAAGGATGAAACTTACAACAACCAGAAACAGATGTACAACAGATGTGATTTGCGTAAAAAATATTTTCTAAGCATGTAATATGGAATGATGAAGACAGATAGATATTAATTTCATTATCTATGGATGTAATAACAAATACTTCTTTATAAGCGATTTACGGTAAAAAAAAAATTTTTTTGATGGAACTTGGAAGATACACAATTCAGCGTATTCAAAATTCAAACGTACTATAATTTTCTTTTGATAGAAACAATTTTGATGAACACATAAATTTGGACCATCAATTTTTTATTCAAAATTTATAAATCTGCAACTTTTTGTGGACCGATGAACAAATTTCATGTGAATTAAAATCTATGGGTGCCACAACTATTCCCTTTATGCACAACTATTGGGAATATTTAATTTCAAAATAGAATAGACCGGATTTCTGTATATTGCTATGAACTCCTCCAATCAAAGGATGAAACTTACAACAACCAGAAACAGATGTACAACAGATGTGATTTGCGTAAAAAATACTTTCTAAGCATGTAATATGGAATGATGAATACAGATATTAATTTCATTATCTATGGATGTAATAACAAATACTTCATAATAAGCGATTTTCGGTAAAAAAAAATTTTTTTTTGATGGAACTTGGAAGATACACAATTCAGCGTATTCAAAATTCAAACGTATTATAATTTTCTTTTGATCGAAACAATTTTGATGAACACATAAATTTGGGCCAATAATTTTTTATTCAAAATTTATAAATCTGCAACTTTTTGTGGACCGATGAACAAATTTCATGTGAATTAAAATCTATGGGTGCCACAACTATTCCCTTTATGCACAACTATTGGGAATATTTAATTTCAAAATATCCAACTCAATCAACCCAATCATATTGATGTGTAGCAGCTTTCATCGGCAACTACCATATAATACTATTGGATCAGATCGGATTGATTACAGGATATATGTGTAGAAGTTAATTTGGTATAATGTTGAATGACAGAAAGTGTTCTGGTGCAGAATAATAAAAGAAAAAAGAAAAATTTTGAGTCTATTTATTTTTGTAGAAATTTTATTCATAAATAATCATAATTCATAAATACTTTATTTATAAACTACTTCAAATTATCTATTTTGCCATAAGATAGAATTGGTTTAATCTAAGCTTAATATTTCATAGGTTAAAATTTTACTATGGAGATTTGTATGATTTTTTAAACAATTCAAAAAAAAAGTTGCGTTCCAGAGGAGTAATTTCAAATCAATCAAATTTCTTTGCATGTGGTTGATGTTTAGTGCCTCCGCTATATTCTGACAGACTGCTGTCGATTTTGCTCCACCAGATTCAAAATTTCATAGGTTTTTTCAGTGACTGACCGAATAGAAAAAGTTCCTTAAAATTTCTGGAACGGAATCAAGCAAACTACTCCTGAGTCCGGCGTGTTCACTCACAGTATCCTTCACCGTAGAAATTCTTCGACTGGTTTTTGCAGCGGTTTTACTTATTTTATATAAAAAAAAAAAAAAGCAGCACAAAGTGTATTTCTTCAGATAATTTCACTCATTTTCAAATCAGTATAATTTTTTGCACAAGCGGTGAATTGCACAACTGTCGTCACAAGAGAAATGTAGTTGGAAATATCAGTATTCATTTGACATTGGATTAGTTTTGCGGATACTTTTTATATCCCCCAATATTATGGAGAATAGGGTTTTTCATAAACCATTAAGAATTTTTTATATAAAGTATATCAAATTGGTGAGTTTTTAGATCAAGTTTCTCTTCAAAATTTTAATACAATTCGGCCAATGACTTCGTTATTTTTAGGGGGACTTTGTTGTAGTGAAGTCTGATTTTATTTAGATTATTATTCTATATTTAATTCTTATGACTCGTTAAAATCATCATGTTGCATTGTAAATTAAAACATCATTTTTCATTGAGCATCTCTATCCATAAATTTACTATCCATGTTGAGTGAAAAATTATCAAGAAAGCGAGCATTTTAATTTGTAGTTTTTTCATTTAGATTTTATAAATGTTTCCACTATTTTTGAACAAAAAAACCACCAACACTTAATAGTACAATACTACAAAAACTCACTCAAACTAAATAAAAAAAAAAAAAAAACCAATATGAAAATTGTTTATTGTCATATTCTTGCAAATTTGGATGTCATGTTTAATTGATAAATTGTTTCAATTTATTGTTATTATTTTTATAAAATTTGTTCCACACCGCACAAAAAAAAAAAAAATGCACTAAACAAAATTGTTTGTGTGAAAGTACTATTTGCTCTCTAGACACTTTTGAACCACCTACACTGAGTTTATATATTTTTATATATATATAACTAAATGTATAAATATATACATACATAAATATATTTCTATGTATTGAGTTTACATTTTTGTATTCTTTTAGGTTAGTTTATTTTATTTTTATTTTGAAAATAAGAAATAAATAAATTTTTTAGATATTAATAAGTTTTCTTCTTTTTATATTTCCCTTACAACTTCATAATTGTGTTTAGGTGCTGTCTATGAGCACAGATGATTATCGCAAGTCATCATTGTTTAATACTGGTTCCTTTGATTTGGACTTCCCCATACCAGATTTAATTGGCACTACAGAAATCCTAACAGAAGAGCATCGGTAAGTAAAAATTAATATTATATATTTAAATTGGGATATAGAAACTTGTTTTAAATAAACCATGTTATATATTTATTTAGATCATTCCAAATTAATCAGTTTCGTGGTCCTTTGAGGTTTGTCCGTTGTTATATGAATTCAATCATTCTTTGGTTAAATGATCATATTTTGTTTATAAAAAACATATAGAAATTTGACTCATTTTACAGTCTTTGATTGTTTAGGTATATAAAAGTTTTTTTTTCCCCAGTTACCGTGGCGTTCCAACTTTCACGTAGCTAAACACATGGCGTTGTCAAAGAACATATTAAATTTACTTTCAAACAAAATGAAAAACATTCATCCTTCCCATAGTTTTGATTTAAGGAGCAACTTACTATACTTTAAACTGTACAGAAACTTGGCAAACTTATACCTAGCAAATTTTCTATTTTCCAAATGTTGTTGGCTACCAACTTAATCGCTTTTCACAACCATGTTTTGGATTGTTATTTTTTTAAGTGCAAATGGATGTACAACTGTACCCATGGGGGCTGCTGTAGGGACGTCAGGTGATTCTGGAACGTAGACCTGCCCACTCAGGAAAACCTATATTTTTTGGGTGCAAGTTTCTTTTTATAAGAACATTTCTGTACACTATTTTAGTTGTATATCTCCAAAAAATTAAAAGACGACGAACTTAAGTACTAACTTACGCATTGCTAAAGCAGAATTAGCGATATCATTTTAATGCATTCTTTTGTTATTTACTGTATATTTAATAAATTCTATTTGGTGTTTAATTTGTAGTGAAAAAATTTGTGGACATTTACCAGCGCGTGCTGAAGGTTATTCATGGACACTTGTCTTTAGCACATCGCAGCATGGTTTCGCTTTGAATTCACTTTATCGTAAAATGGCCCGACTTGAGAGTCCTGTGCTTATTGTTATCGAGGATACAGAACATAATGTAAGTTAAACAAATTTTAATATAAATTAACAAAATCTTAAATCTTCTGTATATTCCTAAAGGTTTTTGGAGCTCTAACATCATGTTCACTGCATGTCTCAGATCATTTCTATGGTACTGGTGAATCACTTTTATATAAATTTAATCCCAGTTTCAAAGTATTCCATTGGACTGGTGAGAACATGTATTTCATCAAAGGCAACATGGAGAGTTTGTCCATTGGTGCAGGAGAGTAAGTGCAATCAACATTTGAAATTCGATGTATATAATTCAATTTATTCTATCTGTTTATAGCGGTCGCTTTGGTCTCTGGCTTGATGGTGATTTAAATCAAGGACGCTCACAGTCCTGCAGCACATATGGCAATGAACCTTTGGCGCGCCACAAGAAGACTTTGTTATTAAAACACTCGAATGCTGGGCATTTGTTTAAGATGAATTTCTGTTGAACATAAACAAACAAATAAACAATACTACATAAATACACATATAAAAACATCTTAACACATAAGCACCCATAACTTTCATACATATATACATACAAACAAACAAACATACATACAACATAAATACATACATATATTGATTAATTAATTATTATTATTATTATTATTAAAATTATATTATTATATTATGTACTACTACTACTATTATTATTATGATTATGATTATTATTAATGCAAACAAAAACAAAGAGAAATGCATATTTACACTGAGCATAACAAAAAAAAAAAAAAATACATGCAAATATATAATATAATATTATTTAAAACAAAGAAAAGTAAACTTATTTGTGTCTCATGCATTGTTTAAAACAAAAAAGTAACCAAACCCCAAAGCAAATAAATAAATAAAATTTTGTTATTTGAAAATTTAAAAAAAACAAAAAAAAAACATTTACAAAAGAAACACAAACAAATTGATACAATTTTTATATAAAAAAAAAATTGAAATGTTTAGTGTTTAAACAAAAACAAAATTACAAAGCAAAAAACATAAAATCCAAAAGTAAACAAAATTAAATTTTATTTACCCACAACACACACTAGCCGCCTATAGAAGTGCAGTACTACTGCACACACATACACTTATATATATACAAACACAAACACACTTCATTATATTTTTGCATTGAATCATTTGATTTAAAAAATTTAGTTAAACTAAATTAAATGAAAATGAGAAAAAAAAAACGAAAACAAAATTCATAATTTTTGCATGAATTTATTTCTTTTGTTTATTTTTAATGCTTTCCAAAAAAAAAAGAAAGAAACCAGCGAAAAACTTATTTACAAAATATTATATGTAAAAAACGAAAAAAAAAAAAAAATTAAATATAAACACCACAACAAATAAAAAAGAAAAAACACAACATGAAAAGTTATTTAAATGAATTAAAAATTTATTTAAAAGAAGACAGAATTAACCAAGGAAGAAAGAAAGAAAGAATACATTTTTTAATATATTATTTCATTTGTTAAATGATGATTGAATGATGCTTGATCATAATAAAAAAAATATTTAAGAGATTAAGGAAAATTAAAACAAGAAAAGCAAAATAAACATTTATTTAAAAAACAACAAATTTTCATTTATCTTTTTATTATTTTTTTTTTTATTATTAAAATTTCTTTATTTTTATTTAGAAATTTAAAACATTGAGATCGATGTTCAATGGTCAATAGAAGTAGAAGAAAATTAATCAATATTTTCCATTAATACACTTTCGATCAATCAAATATAATCTAAAGCTTTTTTTTATATAGAATTTATAAAATTTTCAAAATTGGAATCAATCAATTTGCAAATTTATTTATTTTAGTGATGAAAAGAGTATGTGTCTTTTCAACATGGTTGTTTATTGATGCCGAACAATATTGTTTAGGTATAACTTGATTCAAAACAAAATAACAGAAGGAGGTCTACATTTTATAATAAAATATAAGTATATTTCATTTATATGTCTTTCTTTTAAAAAAGGTCTATAGTTTCGGAATTACAATCTCTTTACAATATAAAAGGCAAAAAAAAACCTTAAATTGTCGAGAAGTTGTTGTTTATTGTGATGACACAACTTAGCTGACATTTAAAATTACATTTTCGTTTTTCTTCAATGAGTTTATATAATTTTATTTAAATTGATTTTGTTTATTAATAAATCAGTTTAGCAGGAAAATTATGAAATATAAGCAAAGCGTCAACCCTCTTTTAGTTTACAAAATTCTATAAGAACAAGTAAATTGAAGTTTTTTATTATTTTGCAAAATTGAAATTAGAATAAATTTGTTTGCAGTGTAAGAGGTGCTAAAAGAATAAAGTCGCATTATTCATACTATATCTTTATACTTTCTTAGTATAAAGTAAAAACATATTAATGATCATTTCAGCTAATGTTTTAAGCGGCCTCTCCAAAAAAAAAAAAGAAAAAAAAACATAAATGAACAAAGAATTTGATTGATTTGGAGATTGAAATTTATTATATATCAAATAAAAGAATGGAAAAACACAAACCTTTGTTGTTGTTGGTACCAAAGCTGGAAGACAGACACTTTTTCTATAGATTTACACTGGCAAAACACAAACCAAAAAAAAAAAAAAAAACAAAAATTAAATAAATAAAAATATTAAAAAATAAATACAAGAAAATTAATGGCTTTATATCCCTTTTTGAGATACAAATGAATAACAAACATAAAATAAAATAAACATAAAGAAAATAAATTATTTTTAAGGTTTTTTGTAGTGTATTGATTGTACTTACTATTTGTAGTAGTGTATTTTATGTGTGTATCACATGCTGTGTATTTTGAAGCAAATAAAATAAACTAAAAACAAAAAACACACACACAAAACTAAAAATGAAAAATTATTAATTAAATAAAACACATACTAAATTGAATTTAATAAATGTATTTGCGATATGTGTGACAAATACAAAAAATATCTTAAAAAAATAATGAGTTATCATACTTAACATACACATACATATATTCTAAATAGTGTTTAGTCGTCGAGATGCAAAACCGAGTAACTACTTACTAAACTTAGTAACTTTACAAAAAAAAAATAAAATAAATACTAAATTCTACACTGAAAACCAAAATATGATAAAGAAGAGGAGAACACATATTTATAAATTGGTTTAGTTTCTTATATTATCAATAATTGAATAATTTCATTAAAAAATATGTTTGTTTATTTATTTTATTTGTTTCGCAGTTGCCCCCAGGGCTACTACAAAAGTGTCTTCATTCTTTTAATTTTTTATATTCTAGTAATTTTTTTAAAACGTTTATTTGAATTTTATTTTATAATAATTTGAGTTAATTATTGGATAAACTTTTAAAGTTAAGTTTATTATAATCAATTCAAATCTATTTGTTTACGTAGCCGCCGAGCTGAAATTTGGATGAATAGAAGATTTTTCCTGCAAAATCTGTGTAATCGTTGAAGGAAAGCATATTGACACAAGCTACTTATAACCATCTAGCAAGAGTATACAGTGTGGGTCCTGGAGTATAGAGACAAAAAATTTATTGAACTAAAATACAAAAGAAATCATTATTAAATGTGATTTTGATATAAATCCAGCTGGGTCTAAGACCCCCAGTAAGAAGGCTTCATAAATCTTGTTTAAAACCTTCAGTGATTCAATTAAAATGGCAGCCATTTAATTATGTCCAAGTCATTTGAAATTTTTGATTACAAATTAATATTACGTATTATTTTTATTATAATTTCTTTATATCAAAAATGAAACGCACATAAAAAGAACTCTAAACTAATTTGAAAAGACAAGACAAAATCAAATAATTTGAGTGAAAAACAATAAATTAAAATAAAAACATAAACAAAAACATATTTTATAACTGTAAATCCCCAAAAAAAGGAATATAAATCTTAAAGCAACGTAGACTTTAATGCACATCCTCATATGAAATATTGTATATTCGTATGAGAAAAGTAGAAAAATTATAGACTCACGCCAAACTTTATAAATGGTAAATTATTTGTATTAAACAAAATAAAACAAAAGAAAATAAATAAAGTATCCTATATATCTAAACAAACATATACACATCCTTAGACTTATATATACAATACTTATATGTACACAATAAAATCCCTAACCCCCAATACAAGTATATTGCATTCTTATGTTGAGCTTAAGTCAAAGAAAAATATAAAAATTTTCATTACAAAATAAATAAAAGAAATTGTTGTAATTTGTAATAATAAAAGACTCTTAATGAAAAGCCAGTAAAGCTTGTTAAACTACTTATAAATATTATACATATTTGATAGATTGATCCATTGATTGATTGATAAAATGATTGATTATTGTTATGCATTCTAAGTGAAATGGATTAAAAAATTTTGCAGTTTTTTCTCTTGTTTTGCTTAGAAAATTGAATTAGACATAAATTGGATAAAAATTGATGAAAAATAAAAATAAAAAATAAAAATAGAAATCTAACTTAACAAAATAATAACCTATTGAGACCAATAAGCGTTTAACAGATTTTCATAAAAAACTGTAACATTTTTAAAACCAAAAAACAAATAAATGAAAAATTATTAAAATGACTAAAGCTATGAAAGTAAATAAATCAAAATCACTTCATGAATAGAGAAAAAAACAATACAAAATAAAATAATCTACTATAAACCCATGAATTTGTAAAGCTGTGTAGCCAATGTGTTGTTCCAAAGTTTAAAAATCTTTATATCTATTAATGTAAGAATATTTCCTTTATTTTTTTCAAAAAAATCATCTTTCTTTTTGCAAAGGTAACTGGAATTTGGAGAATAGGAAAACACTGTTTAACAAAATATTAAGTAAAGTCCATCAGTCATTTATAGTTCTAACCATTAGAAACATCTGGAACACGAAATTTGTTTAATTTATACAGAAAATATAATCATCCAAGATGGCTGGCACACAAACATTATTTTAAAACTATGCCCACTTTTAATCAAATGATCGAAAACATATGTATGTATTCTTGGACGTTGATCAAATATGAGATTGAACATTCGATGGCCTTAGTACTTTTCTAGAATGAAAATCAAATAATAATTGATTGTTGATTAGTCTTGAAATTTTAATCATTTCTTTCCTGCCTCTTGGTGTAAAAACAATTTACTCAATGAGAAATCGGTTGGTAATCTAGTCGGCGTTGAAACACTGTTCTGTTCTACAAAATGGCATCAAATGTTTATGCTAAACCCAAGTAGAAATATAAAATATTTCTAGGATCCTAACATCGGTATATAGGAGTCTCTGCCCTTGTCGGTTTTTGACAGTCCTATCGTGAATATCAAGCTGTGGTCTGTCAATCCACTTGTGCCAATGAGAGAAGACTTTTTAAGTTAATTTTCTTATTTTCTTCTTTAATTTGATTTGAGAAAATTAAATTTTATACAACAAAGTAAGATTTTGTTAAACAGTGTTTCTTTATAACATAAATATTTATAAATTCATAAGTTAATTCAATTCAAATGATGCATAGTAACCATCAAATATTCCGCAGTCATTAAATTATGTTGTGAGTCAATTATGCTTGCGTCGCATATTTTGAAACATTTTTAGCTTAGATTAAATTATGGGCTTCAAACACACGTAACACATACAAAAATACTCATGCAAATAAATACATATAATATATTAAAAAAAAAAAAAATTAACTAAAAAAAGAGTAAACTGTTGTTAAATTGTGTGTAAATTGCATTGTAGCAAAAATATTAAATAATTAAAATAAAAAAAAAAGAAATAAAAAAAACCTACATTTGAAAATAATTTGTGTTTATTTTTATGTGTACAAGAATATAAACATAATTTAATAATTTAAATATAAATTATTGTTATATTATTAAATTGTAACTTCTGTCAATTAAATTGTAGACTGGTTAATTCCAAAAGAAAAATTTTTGAAGTGAAAAACAAAACGAAAAATTATGAAAGAAAATTAATTTTAAAATTAAAAATAAACAAATCATAAGCAGAAATATTAAATATAAATTAAAAAAAAAAACACAAAAAAAATTGGTAGAAAAATATAAGTGTGTTAATGCAAACAAAAATTTTGAAAGAAATTGCTAAAAAAAAAAATTGTTTAATTAAACGACAAAAATTAACAAAAAGAAAAAATGTTAAAAATATTTAAAAACATTTATTATTATTATATTTTGTTAAAAATGAAATGAATCTTTATAAAATTATAATGTTTTGATTTATGGGAAAGAAAATCTTAGAGAATTTATTTATTGTCTGTTTAGGCAGATACAAAGCAATGCAAAGACATGTGAAATTATTCTTCATTTACAAAACTTAACAATTTTCCATAAACAGGATGACTTTTTATTATTATTTCCTTACCAAGATTATTCTTAATTTCCATTCAATTTTCAAAAGTTCTTTGTTTATATATTTGTTTCAATATAAGAAATTTATTCAAAATACATGATTTTTATTATTAAAAAATATAAATAAGAAATTGTTCTTCTTAGCAATTATGACACAGAAAATTGTGTAGCTTGATGTGTTTGTTATTGTATAAGCACTTTATCTAAGTAGTTACAACTTCTATAGATAAGAGTATCCACATCACACCCCCATCCCAAGTAAGTCAGTTTAGTAAAAGAAAAATATAGAAAAATATATTTAAAAATTATGAATTTATTATACAAATATTGGTTACTTTTTTTTGAAATTTAGAATTTCATATAATGAATTGTGTTAAAGACTTCTTCATCAGATTCTTGGAGCAGCTGAAATTATGGGTGAAAAGAAAGCTGCAGTGACATGGTGACTAGTTTCTTATGCTTTTCGTTAATCTCTTCTAATTTATAGATTTCTTTACCTCTATGGAATTTTATTTAAAATTTATTTTTAAGTTCATTGAATCCTTAACAATTTTTCCCTCCATTGAATATCGAATAGAAATCCGTGAAGAGTCCAGAAGAGAAAAAGTTTAACAGAAGAGAAACAAACAAACAAAATACTCCATAATGTAATATGAAAGATGAGTTAAGTATAGAATAGATGAAAAAAATAAACTGTATGCAATAGATTACTAACAAAAAGCAATGATTTGATCAGATCAGGTAACATGAAAATGATAAAGATTAAGAAAAATATGTAAAGAACTAAAAGCAAACAAATGTAAAGGATAAAGCCTAAAAGACAAAAGAAGCAACAGAACATAAATTCATATAACAAAATAAAAACATATATAAATATTTATTTTTTTATCAATTAAAAATAAAACAAAAAAACAAACATATTAAAAAAAATATTTAATCATAAAAGAAATTAACAAAAAAAAAAAAAATAATAAATAAAATAAAACAAATTTGAATAAATATTTTCAAAAAAAAGGATGCTGCTAAATATGAAAACAAAATAAAAACAAAAACAAAATAGTTGCAAACAATGTGTAGTTAAAAATATATTTATTAAAACAACAACAAAAAAAGCGAAATTTGTATATAAAAAAAAAATTAATAAAAAACAATGAAATTAATAAAATAAAACAAAAGTTGTTTAAGGCCAAGAAAGCTGAAATGAAACAGATAAAATATATTAAATAAAAATATCATTTACTACAAAATTATGCTTGTGTTTCTTAAAACAAAATATATATAAATATTACATATAAAAAACATATTTTTATTATGTAGAAAAGAGAACAGCATAAAAATATATTCGTATATGTCTTCGCAATTTCTTGTATCGTGTACAAAAGGAAAGTAAAGGATAACCAGAAAGAGGATTAAAAACAATTCATTATTCATGCAAAATTTGTTAAATATTAAATAAAAAAAAAAAATATCATAAAATAAATAATATAAAATAAAAAATGAAAAAAAAAAAACAATGCAAAAATCTTCAAGTATAAATAAAATAAAACTGTTCAAATTTGCAAAATGTGTAAACAAAATATTTATAATGTGTAAAAGTTACAAAAAAAATTTTTAAAAAAAATGCCATAAAAAAATTATACAATAATATACATAAACACTCACACACATACACACATTCCTACACATATACTATAATATTATTAAACGAAAAATAAATAAATAAAAATATATATAAATGTAAAGACATTAAAATATGAAAAATAATTTTCTGAAAAATAAAACAAAATGCATATTTAAATATCAAAAATAATTTAAGTGTTTCTTTTCCTTAAGTACTTTTTTCTATTCTCAGTGATCTTAAGGATCCTAATAGAATACAAAGCTTCTGTTCGCCACAAGGGAGAATTCACCGAGAAGACTTAGGGCCTACCGATATCCAACGACTTTGCTCTCAGAGTTCTTACACCTACTGGTCCTCCTTACTAAGAGAAGATGACAGTCCTGTAAGGGGTTACTATAATCTTTAAGATTTGGCTTTGGCAAAAATCCAAACAAAGTGGTATACAGTTGTTTCAAAAACGGAGCAGCAAGAGCTTAAGTTCTTAGTTACGAGGTGAAAGGCTCCCACTCTTCTCTAATTTATTCTAAAGTGATCATGGCAACATTTTGAAACGAATTTGCTTAGCATAAGTCAACAGGAGTTCACATGATATTATGACTCATTTGAGCTTCAGAATTTTTATAGTTTCGAAGATAAAAACATTTGAAAAGGCAAATAAAAGTCCCTTTGACAAAGTTTTAGTTGACTCATTATGCTTAACATCTTCATATGACATTTGCTCCAACTTACTGCTCCACTCCATCATATAAGAAATTGATGATCATCCCATGTAAATTTGCGACATCCTACAAAAACAATATACCAACAATTTTAGATTTTTAAAATAGTTTAATTCCTCTTTTGCATTTCAAATTTATATGCAAACAGTGCAGCAAAACATGAACATAATTTGAATCAGCTGTTGCATTTGTAGTGTTGATAAATGCACGTGCTAACCAACCTTCATCATCATCATCATCATCATCATCATCATCACTTAAGTTTTCGGCAAACCAACCGCTATTAGCCAAACTATTTTTAGATTTAACCCATCGCTTATGTTTTATTAAAAGAAAATGCATTGAAAATTTGAGAAATGTATGAGCTTTCAACAAATCGTCCGTCGCTCATACAAATCAAGAAAGCAACAAAATTTAATTAACTACAAGAATTTAGTGTTTATTATGGCTATTATAACAACAATAAATTGGCTCTTCGTTTGCGGTCTATCATTTGCACTGGGTGGCATTGTGGTTCTTAGTTTTATGCCCATCAGTTCAGGTGAATTAAAGATTTCCTTCATAAGGTCTACGGAGTTCATTCATAATTTCTATTTACAGATTGCATTTGCCCATTGAGCAGTAAGAGTAAAAGTTCCTCCAGCAACTATGTCAACAAAGATCTAGGAAATACATTGTCAACAATTGCGCCGAGCGCTAGAAAACCTCAACATAAATTAGCCTTACTTGTGCCATTTCGTGATCGTTTCGAAGAGTTGCTACAATTTGTGCCACATATCACAGAATTTCTACGCAAACAAGGAGTTGTCCATCACATCTTTGTACTGAATCAAGTGGATCGATATCGTTTCAATCGAGCTTCCTTGGTGAATGTGGGATTTCGTTTTACCAGTGATGTTTATGATTATTTTGCCATGCATGATGTTGATTTGTTGCCGCTTAATGATGATTTGCACTACGATTATCCCAGTGAAAAAGGACCATTGCATATTGCTGCGCCAACGCTTCATCCAAAATATCATTATGAGAGTTTTGTTGGTGGCATTTTGTTGGTGAGACGTGAACATTTCAAGCGCGTAAATGGCATGTCAAATCAATATTGGGGCTGGGGACTGGAAGATGATGAGTTCTATGTAAGACTAAGAGATGCGGGATTGCGTGTAACACGTCCCCAGAATATCAAAACTGGTGTCAATAATACTTTTAGGTAAGCATATTAATTGCATGATGCAACAAGAATCTTACAATGTTTAATCTTTCACTTGCAGTCATATACACAATCGCCAGCATCGCAAACGAGATACACATAAGTGTTTTAACCAAAAAGAAGTCACACGCAAACGGGATCACAATACTGGTCTCCTTGATGTCCAGTACAAAATACTAAAAGTACATGATCTTATGATAGACACTATACCCATAACCGTTTTAAATATTTGGTTGGAGTGTGACTATAATAAAACTCCATGGTGTGATTGTTCTGGTGCAGCGGCAGCAGCAGCTGCAGCAACACAATCACCACCGCAATGCATCCAAAGCGTTAGACAATGACAAACAAATTCACTTTTTGTTTTAATTTATTTTTCGTTATATTCCTAAACCGTTTGCTCTTAAAAATTATTTTCACTAGATTTCTTCAAGTAATTTAATTAGTAAACATGCACCATGCCATAAAGGAATGTCCAGAAGAGCACATATGTGCAAAGGCCGCTCATGAATTGATTGGTCAGCAGAACTTGTCGATTCATAAAGTATTTGTGCCACTGTGTTCCCGACTTGGCCAATACAAGCAGCCACAAGACAAAGATGGAGACAATATAAAATAGAAAACCAAGTAGACCACTTAAACCCAAAATACCTACAAAAGATAAGTTTATATAATGAAATATGTACATTTCATTTATAAATTTTAAGCAATAAATTACCAGCAGCACAACCAGCGACTGCTGCCATTGAAGTCCGACAATATTCCACGGCTGTGACATTATTTCGTATAGCAACTTCACTGTAGGCAATAAATTCACCAGTTTGTGTTGTGCGAGCTTTAACTCGATTCATATTTCAATTTAAATTGATTTAATACTCAAATATTATTAAGAAATTCAATATTTTAATTAATAAATGACAGCAAAAAAATACGCTAAAACTCTGAAAGTATTAAGAAATACCAAAAATTTTATTGGTGACTGGATCTGCCTTAAACACTTCAATTCTATGTAGAGTGTTTTCCTTTGTTTTTATGATTTGAATGGGCACTCTGGTGCAGAAGAAGAACGATGAGCCACCAATCGCCAATTAATGTGTTGTGATAACGATTTCGTCGTGTTAGGCGCTTTAAGGCGCAATGTGCAAAATATAAATTCATAATTTATTTTAAATATAGTTTATAAGTTCAACGTGTGCCTAAATGAAATGTAAATTTGTTGATGCATAGCATTCCCAGCCAGCAATACAAAAACAAAACCCAACAAACACAAAAGTGGCCAGCAACAACTACAACGAAAGGCAAAAAATCAATTAAGTTCAAATTGGTTAAAAGCGAAGAGGGGAAAATTCGAGTTGCGGTGGCGCTGGCGCTGGCGGTATTGCAGGTGTCAGTATGTCGCCACCGAAGGCTTGTGCCGTGTGTGGGGACAAGGCTTTAGGATATAATTTTAGCGCTGTTACCTGTGAAAGTTGCAAGGCGTTCTTTCGACGCAATGCTCTTGCCAAGAAACAATTTACCTGCCCATTCAATCAGAACTGTGAAATAACTGTGGTAACAAGGCGATTTTGCCAAAAATGCCGTCTCAAGAAATGCCTCGATATTGGCATGAAGAGCGAGAACATCATGTCCGAAGAGGACAAGATGATCAAGCGGAGAAAAATCGAAACTAATCGCGCCAAACGTAAAATGATGGAAAAGAAAGGTGGCAGCAGCGCTGGAACAGATTCTGCTGATGATGGTGCTGATGGTGATGGTGATGAGAAAGCAGAAACTGTTGGTGGTGAACGTGCTGTTGCCGATAGCAGTAGCGGCAGTCATTCAGATATGTTTGTTGCAGCATGTGATTCCCAGAGTTGTGGTTCTGGTGATAGTGGTACTGCTGGTAGAGCCAGTAGTTCGTCGAGAGCTGCAATCGACCGACTACCTGAAGTTAATCCAGAGCTAATGACTAGCGAGGAAATGGTTGATTTTATTGTCTGTGATCCTGATCGTGCCTCTCAAGCCATAAGTAAGCTAATGCGGACACCAAAGGAGGCTTTATCAACTATGGAAAAGATTATAAGTTCACAGAAGGATGCTTTACGATTGGTCTCGCATTTAATTGCCTATCCAGGTAATGAATGAGTTCTTAAGATTATAAATAAGAAAGAATTGACTAACATAAGTTTTCTTCTTTTTATATCAACTAGGTGATGGTCTAAAGATCATCAGCAAAATTATGAATTCACCATTCAATGCTCTAACAGTATTTACGAAATTTATGAGTTCACCAACTGATGGCTTGGAGATTATATCAAAAATTATGAGTTCACCACAAGATGTTGTGGTCTTTATTAAAAATTTAATGCAATCACCGGAAGATGGTTTGGATATCATGAATAAGTTTATGAATACACCAGCAGAGGCTTTAAAAATGTTAAATAGAATATTTAATGGAACAAATGCCACAGTAACAGGAACAACAACAACAACGACAACAGAAGGAGCTACAGCACTAAGAGATACCAAGATTCCATTAATAGGAATAACAATACAACAGATGCAAGAGAATAATAAGACACCAGAACGTTCGGAAACTGTCATACAATCAATGCTAAATAGTAATAGTCCACAAACGGATGTAGCAATAGCAGCAGCAGCACCACCATTACTAGCAGTACCAACGACCACAACACAAATTGGTCTTGAATTACCAACATCGCCAGCACTGACAAATCTGCGTAGTCCTCTGAGTAATAATACAACATTGGGCGATTTCATGACACCAACAGCATCACCAGCGAGTTATGCACATGCCTCACCACTATCAGCAATTGATTCACTTTCACAATATCAATCACCAAGTACAAGTCAATTGTCCGATGAGTTACCAAGCACATCATCATCCAATATCCATCCACTGCCTTATATAGCCGCCAACTCACCAGACTTTGACCTCAAAACCTTTATGCAAACACATTATAACGATGAGACCACATTGGAAGGAGGCGGAGATTTAACAATGAATTCATTGGAATCAGTTCTCTCTGAAGTTATACGTATTGAGTATCAGGGTTTCAATAGTTTGTTAGCTACTTCTCGAGTCAAAGAGGAGCAGAATCTATCCAGCATGGGTTACATGAATGGCGGTTGTAATGCTTTGCGCCAGCAAGAGCAACAGCAACATCTACAGCAGCAACCCATTTGTGCTCCATCAAGCATTATAATGGAACGTGATCTGAATGAGGCCGAACAAATGAAGCTACGTGAACTAAGAATTGCCAGTGAAGCTCTCTATGATCCAGTGAGTGAGGATCTCAGTGGTTTAATGATGGGTGATGATCGCATAAAGGTAAATTCATAAATTAAAAATTTCATTACATTTTGCGCTATTATAAAGTTTTCTATATCTGAACAAAGCGCACCCAAAATTGTGCCTATAGATGCTTATCTTATCATCAAATTTTAGTAATTTTTAGAAGCACCTGCACGCGGCGGAAGCAATTCTTTTTTGTTATTTATTACCCTCTCTTTGCCCTTACCATCTTCTGGTAATGAAATAAAATGAAAAGCGGGAATTTTGTTTGATTAACTTGAAAAGCAAGCATCATTATATTTTCTGTTTGCCCGGCAAATGATTCGCAACAAAATGATTCATCCGTAATTCAATTTAATTTCGATTGTGTTGATTGATAATAAAACATAACATAATAACAACAGCAAACCCTAATCTATATATAAGTGAATGAAAAAACCTATAATCCATCGTGCATTTTTATCACTTCACTTCAGTTCAGTTTCGCTGTCTCCCCATTTCAAAAACTAACTTTCCATTATCAAAACTTTATCACCAAAAGTTAACAGGCGCACAGAGCTCACAGAAAAGGAATGGAGTGTGTGTGTGTCTTTTTTTATGAAAAAACAGCATAAGCAACCATGATGAGTCCGATATCTTTGCTCTTGTTTACAAAACATTTCAACAGTTATTTACTGTTTACTGCTTCTCGCCATCATTTGCTCTCATTCCCTCCCACTTGCCTTAAGGTTTAATTAGCACATACAAATTTTCTTATTTGTGTTAATTTCATAGAATTTTGTTATTATTTCTCTGTCTATTTTCGTTATAATTTTTGTAAATATGGAGCATATAGTTTTTATAGATCTTAGATGATATTATTATTATTATGTTTTTCTTTTTTTTACCAGCCCGAGGATACCCGTCATAATCCTAAACTATTGCAACTCATTAATCTAACAGCGGTGGCTATAAAACGTCTAATTAAGATGGCTAAGAAAATTAGTGCATTCCGTGATATGTGCCAAGAGGATCAGGTTGCTCTGCTCAAAGGTGGTTGCACTGAAATGATGATAATGCGTTCCGCTATGATCTATGATGATGATCGTAATCAGTGGAAGGTAAGAAAGAGTAAATCAATGAACAAAACAATAAAGTAAATTAATTTCGGTTCCACCGAAGCTTAAATACTTTTTACACTCTTTGTAAGCCCGGAAACCCAATTGATGAGCACGATGTCAAATGAATTCATTTAGGCTCTTCAATACTATGTTTTACAGCAGCAATAGCTTTTCCGAAGTCTTTGAGTGTGCGTGTTGTCCTGTAGAGTATTTGTATGAAGACTATCTATCAAATGTTTAGTAATTGCAGTTCGTTATAAAGAAATTAAAGTATCACAGCGCATTTCGGTCGGGGATTATCTCTACCAGTAAATAAATAATGAATTGTAATAATAAATTGTTTCTCTAGCAATCTGGTGGTTCCAAAACAAAGGGCCTCCTGTTGCCAAAATAAGTAAGTGACTTGATAAGCGAATTACTCACAAACGACTCTCTCCAATATGGTATGGTTGGTGATTATTTGTATATGTACCCACTTTATAGTGTCTTTTTTATGCTAGGTCTTTGCCTTACAGAAAAATGATAATTTGTGTGTGTAAAAAGTATAAAATTAGAAAATATTTTAATGGTAATAAAATTTGTATTAAATGATGATTAATTTATTTAAAAACAAAAACCATAGGTACCACATACCAAAGAGAACATGGGCAATATACGTGCCGATTTGCTGAAATTTGCCGAAGGGAATGTCTATGAAGAGCATTTGAAATTCATTAGTACATTTGATGAGAAATGGCGCATGGATGAGAATATAATCTTAATAATGTGTGCAATTGTGCTTTTTACGCCATCAAGGCCGCGTATTATACATAAAGATGTTATACGTTTGGAACAGGTAATTTGATGATTGATTTGAAGATATTTAACAAGCATAATTCAATAGTTCAATTTTCTTTATATAGAATTCCTATTATTATCTTCTGCGAAGATATCTGGAGAGTGTGTATTCAGGCTGTGAAGCCAAAAATGCCTTTATCAAGTTAATACAAAAAATCTCAGATGTAGAACGTCTGAATAAATTTATTATAAATGTTTATTTAAATGTGAATCCATCGCAGGTGGAGCCTTTGCTACGTGAAATATTTGATTTGAAAAATCACTAACCATAAATAAATATCATTATAAAATTAAATAGAAGAGTCCTTATTAGTTGATATATGTCGTCTAAATTTTCTTTTATATACAATATTTAAAATTTTATTATCATATATATTTTTTTTCATATCATGATGTTGTTAAATCGTTTTAGTAGTTTACTGTTACTATATAGTATATATGTGTGTATTTGTATCTATATCTATATATTTTTTTATAATCATTCTATTTTGCTTGTAGTTTGCTGTATTACTCGTAATAATACATCATCATCAAATGTGATCGTTAATTTTGCAAATTCTATCAACTATACAAGTATGTATATACATTTTATATACATACAAATGAAAATGATATGTGTATGATATATGTATGACTATCTCTAGATCTACTATAACAATATTATTATTATACAAATGTGTGAAACACTAGATTTATATTTATAGTAATGAACACAAATGAATAATAAACTAAAACTTTTTATGTAGTCAATAATATTAAATTTAAAATTAGCCTAACAGCTAACGAGTTATGGGCGACTCAAATTGTGGCATAGGCGCCACCTATGGGATAACGGTTAAAGTATTCGGAAACGTGAGTTCCAGTGTGTTCAATAACCTGGTTTCAGCAGTTATGTTCGTAAGCGGAATGGCTTCTGGGTTAAACAATACCAAAAGTTTTTTGCGGAGTCATGAACCTGCCATTGGGAACGAAATTTTGTGTCACCATCTAAATTATTGTTTATACTTGATCTAAATGATGTTGAGTTTATCAGTTTACTTGTTCTGGAGCTTGTTGTTGATGATCTGTTACAAACATCATAACAAACTGTGTGAAGAGTATACAAATTTACTAGAATAAAGCATGACGATAATCGTCTGTTGTCTAGTAAACATTTATTCGAACCTGAAGAAGAATCGTAGTGTCCTGTATCTTGCGTTGTTAATTTTTCGCAGCTCAGAGTTGCCACAAAATCATTCCAAGCTCAACCACCTATTGAATGCCCGATGCTTTGTAAATGTGTCATCTATTTGCACAAAAACGCCACCTATGGTCGACATAATTTTAAATTTCCGCCTTGCACGAGATTGCAATATTGTGTTTTAGCAATTCTGGGGCGCCGGAATCACTCGATAAACTTTTACTCTGCTGCTAGGATAAATTCAAAATACATTTTCTTTTCATTGAAATAAAAAGTGTTTATTAATTTTATTTTATACCGGCAATAGCCACCGCTTTTAAATACATTCACAAATACATAATTTAAAAAAGAAAATAAAAACAAGACAAAACGCGACATATCTGACACCCATAAACCAAGTAATCAGATTGCCTAACCTTATAAAAACACATTAGATCAACCTTAATTTGATTTGTTTCGTTCCGCACTGCAGCGTAAAAAGACACAACAACATTGTAGCGTCATCGTCGTCCGTCACTGATAATATATGGTGTATTGATTTTAAAGACGCCGAGTCATATATGAAGAGGCAACGCGCATTCTTCCATTCGTGGAAATCGGTGTTCGGGTGGTATGATCTTCTTCTCTTCTTTAAGTTGTTGGTGTTGTTTTGTTTGCCCTTGTATATGTTACGCATATTATGTATATAAAATGTATGCGGTTGGTTTCTTAAAAACTGCCACACACTGATAGAGATTTAGATACGAATGCACTTTCGTATTTACGTTCTGTCGGTTCGTCAGTTTGTCGATCAATGCTCGTAGTGCAATGCATCTATCATTCAATATTAGGTGGCTTTATATGTTCTAAATATCAATTCAACTTCTCCGGAATTAAAGATTTCAGCTTTCACTGCTGCTATTCTTAGCCCATTGAAGGAATTCATCGAGCGCACTGACAGCTAAGTTACGTGAAAGCGCTTTCACACGTAAATTACGATCGGTTGTTATAAGCACCAATTCTGTTTGAATTAAACATTTGCCATCTACAAGATATAAGAGTGGAGAAATTAAATTCTGTTGAGATGAGATGAATAATAATGGAAACTTACCTTTATAAGTCTCAGTGCTCAAGTTCTTAAAAAGTGATACTGCTGTTGCCAGTATCTTATCGTCATTGGAAGCATATTCTTCTTCAACCAAAGCAAAGAGGTTTGCATTGATTATGGAACCCTTTGTGGTAGCACATCTATAATAAATGAAACCAGTTTAATAAGAAGTTTCTAAGCATTTTATATTTAACTTACTTGACATTAAACTTTGATTTTCGTATGAATTCCAATGTCTTTTTGGCCCTTGATGAAACCTCATCAAAATGATGTATGCGGTTCTTTTGCATTGAATACTTGTAACTATCCAATTTGACACCCTTCGATAGGCCATCTAATTCTTTAACAACTGTCAAGGGTATAATCAATGTGTAGCGTTTCAACTCAGATGCCAACCGTTCAAAATCCTCAAGGCAATCAATAAAACAATTTGTATCCGGTAATAAATAACGTGGACGCACCTCAATGTATAATTTCGTGTCCACAAATTTAAGTATCTCATCCAATTTAGCGTTACACAATTGTTTAGTTTTATTCTTTTCTTCAAGTTCACGTTTCAATTTCGACAATTGAGTCAGATTAGCATCATGAGCACTAGCTTCTGTTGTTGGTATTAACACTTTCGTGGTGGCTACCATTATATTCTCTGTACTCTCCATTCCATTATCATCATTTGATATGTCATTAATTTTATCAGCTGAATTGTTATTTATAGATAAATCATTCAAAGCATCTTTCATGTCGCTATTAAGTTCTTCGAGAACAAAACTCGAATTCAATGATTGCTGCAAACAATCTTGATACTCTTCGAAACATTGCTGGAATTCGGCAATTCTACTGATGCGTTTAAGAAACTGTAAACTCTCGGTACCAGGACTGCTACTGATGTTTGTATTGATCACATCAGAATCCAATGGTGCAAAACCATTTAAGTAGATATCTTCATCCAAAATGACATGTTTCAATTTCTCATCAAAGTCCACATCAGGTTTATCAATAATACGTGCAATATTGCAGAAAAGTTGTTGCAATTCTTTCCAACAATCATTAAATGTATGACTGCAACATAGAAATAAGAAAAACTTTAGTTTATTTTCTGTGTCAATGAATATTTCATATGTCAATCTCTTTTCAAGAAACATTATGAATTACATCGGAGGGCAGATAAGGCGCAATAAGGTCATAAGAGAATGGTATTGTGGTAAGAGGACGTACTCCACCAGTTAATGATAGTGAAATCAGACTTGCTCCTTTCTGGTATCCTTCCGGGATACCCCACAAAGAGGAAGCTATAGTCGTTATTAAAGACGTCCCCACAATTTCTTCTGTAATAATGTCAGCATAGTTATTGCAAACAATGCTCTGGCAATAGAAAGGAACAAGGTATATACTTTTATATACAATATCCTTCCACTTCTCCTACCTTAGTTTCTTTGCAAGGCATCAAAAAAACCAAACTTAACTTATTGCGATGTTTAGTATTCTTTTATGTACAGAACACAACAACAAACGCATTGTCAAAATGTTGCGATATATATAACTTACTCTTCATTACGTATGGGCTCCCAGATATCCAAATTTTTTGTCAACCATTTAACATAGATGCGTATATATTGAAGTATGGTATTCAATTCGACGAATCTATAATAATAATGAGAATATTATAATGATATGTGGTATGGTTGTCACACTTCACTTACTCATCTTCCAGTCCTTCAATGTCATCATAATGCCTTGGGGTTTGTAATATCTGATTGGCTTTACGCAACATCAAACCAAATATGGCATTACAAAAGTTGAATGCATGATAGCGAATTTCGCGACGATTTTCTAATGGAAATGCAATAATTGTGTGATTTAAAAAATTCATAAGATTCATAAAAATGAAATGCTAATTACCTTTTAGTTTATTGTGTTCCACAACAAAAATATTCAATGCTACAATTTTTAACACCTTGGGTCGTGTTAATATATTTTGACGCTTTAAAGCGGCACTAAATTGAATAATAAATTTACGCAAATGCTCATAGACATTTTCCACCCTAAAAAAAAAAAAAATGGAGAAACATTGTAATAAAAACATTACACATTGTGTAGTTCGATTTGTTACTTACCCTATGCCTGTAAAGAATTTGCCAATTAAATACAAATATAAATTGAAAATACGCCGGAATAATTCATCAGTTGTCATATCATCAAATCTTTCTTCTTCTGCAACGGTTGCCTTATTGCGATTATTATTTTTTACATCAGTTCTATGTAAACGACGTACACCATCCGGATAGATCCAAACCTCTTTACGCATTGATGTTGAGTCCAACATTTTTTGCTTTAATGCAATTTGATGCAAAGGCGAACGTTTCAATTCATTTTCTTCATATCTTCTGCGTATATCATCGAATAAATCCAAAATACTTTCCTTTGCAGTTTCAATTGAATTGGATGTTAGTAAGCTTCGCATATAATAATAAATGGCATCAAATTTTTTACGCTACAATATATAAATAGATAATGTTTAGTATGAGAAAATAAATAATAAAACAGCTTTAGATGAATAGAATTGATTAACGATTTCTTTGTAACGAAAACAGAGTTGTGATTTATATTGCAAATAAATATAATGTTCCTCCAAACTTCTGCATTAAGATATTGAGTTGATTGTGAATTTCTTAGAATATACACAGTTTTACTTACCGCATGCACAGCTGCAATGGCCAACTGATGATATGGTGCGCCATTTGTAGGCATGAGAGCCTGCGCTTGATGATAGAAACGAAAAGTTTCATTGAAATTGTTTGTTTGCAAATGTATGGCCCGATAACGACTCATGTCACCCATAACAATGAGCAGACGTTGGGCAACCACTCTAGCAATGCTTTCCATTTTTGTCGATGAATTTAAAAACTTTGATTTGAAATCCTCCAATAATGTGGTATAGAAGTTCAACGATTGTTCAATGAGTGGTGGAATATGTTTGAGCGCCTCTTCAGTGCCTTGTAATTTCAAATTATCACGTACATTGTATAGAAGAAGTTTCCAGAAGAATGTATCGACTTTTTGTTCACAAGTAAATTTTAAATGAGTGAATAATAGTTTCCGGAAAAAGTCTTGAAGTTTCTTTTGTATATCGCAGACAATGCTCCAATTCTAGACAAAAAAAAAAAAGAGACAATATTTATAAATTTCATTTCATCATTACTGATAGGAAGGATAGATTACTCACCACAATTAATAGATTTCGTTCTTGTATCACCATCAATTGATCATACAATTGTATTACAATATATCCATTTGGAATCTCTACTAAATGCTCAAACCATTCGGGATGCTCAGTTGTTAAACGTACACGGGGCGCGGATAGAGCAGTCGGAAATAGCTGATGATTCAATGGTCGATTCTCCATACGACGACTTGGATGAGTTTTGCAGCGTTTACGTGAATTGTTTGTACTGTTGTTGTATTTCTTGTTATTTTGTTCTTTCTTATCATTCTTCATTAATTCCACTTCTGATTCTTTTAAACGCAATAAACCAGGTTTTGTAGATTTTAGTAAATGGGTTTCATCCACTGCTGTTGCTAGTGCTATTGTTTGAAACCCATTGGTTTCCAAAACGGGTGCTTCTTTGTCCACAACAGTACGTTCTTGTTGTTGTGTTTGCCGCTGCTGCTGCGGTTGGTCTTGTTTTTGTTGTTGTCGTCGTAGTATATGCAGCTGCTTTTCTTTCTTGTTTTGTTCGCCAGTTCTCATATTCGCATCAGCAACTGAGAAAGAAGACAAAAGAAAAACGCAAGACGGACGCAAGTGAAGAACGAACACAACATTGCAAATTTATTTATAGTTGTAATTGTAATAGTATTTGTGTTGATAATGTTGAACTTACCCTGACTGTTGGTTGGTGGTATCTTATTTTCCGCGTTCTCTAGAACGTTATTATGATTGTCCACAACTACCGCGCAATTACAGTTTGCTGCGAATTTCATCTGCAATCGCTTCGGTAGTGTTCCAATATTTAGCGGTATATCATTTTGTTTTGGCATTATTAGCTTTCGATTCATATTTTAAATATGCCTGCACGCCAAGATTCATTTATCTTCTTTTTATTGTATTTTTAGCTTGTGATTAACTCACTACCACTCTCCAAATCAATTTCACTGAAATAATTAATGTCAAACTTATGGACACGAGTCTCGTACAGTTTTAGAGTGACCAGTATACACAAAACTTATAATAACCACAAAACGATTAACACTCACAATGAAATGTTCACTCTAACATGACATGCCTTAACAAAAAATGGCCACACTATGAAAAATATCCAAAATATACAAAAAAAAAAAAAAAAAAAGTGTTAAACAAAACAAAAGACTAAAATTTTGTAAATAATAAGAAGAATAAATAATCAAAATTTAGTAATATTAAAAACAAATATGGCACAAGTTGCTTACTTGGATACTTTGCTACGTGAATATCTTGTATTCCGTGGCTTCTCCAGTACACTGAAGGCCTTGGACTTGGAGCAGCGTAATGAAAAGGATCAACACTTTCGTGCCGAGAAAATTCTTGAGCAATTCAATAACGCGATATCCTTGCACGATCTGCAATCATTACGTGTTCTGTGGTTACATTTGGATAATAATTTGTTTAGCAAATTGGAACACACTTATGCCATGGGTAAGTTAGTAGTGTGTCAGTGTTTATTTTATTGTGTTGTGTATGAGAGTAATGTAATGTGTAATACTTGTATTTTTTGACATATGTTCATCATATTTTGTAGCCGTTAAAAAACTGGAAAACAGCCTACTAAAATATTATCTAGTAACTGCCTATAGTAATAATAAAATGGACAAAGTCACTGAGTTTTTTACCATAATGGCAACCGAGTTGCAGCAACAAAGTGAATGGAAAGATTGGTTTTGTAAGTTCGCAAGCTTTATAATCATCATTGTATTTCTTTGCATTAATATAGTTTCATTTTGTTTTATAGATTTTCCATTTTGTAAAAATGCCGAAGAATCGCCAACATTTTCTTCGTATTTCACCAAACAATGGCAGGATACCATGCAATTGTCATTAAGAAATTTCCTTACAACCATCTATCAATGCCTGCCACAACCGACTTTCGTACGTGCCGAACAAGAAGCCATGCATATACAACGCCTACAGGATGAGAATCAACGTTTGCGTGGTCGTTTGCAACAAACTCAAGAACAATTGCAACAGCAACAGCAACAACTGTCTCATAGTGCAAATGCTTCATCAGCAAATGCAGCGGCTGCTGCTGCTGCTGCTTCCGGTTCAAGTTTAAATAATACAGAATCTAAGTTGGAAAGACGTCGTTCTGGTTATCGTCAACAACAAAGTCTAAGCGATATACTGCCCTTTGATATAAGTCCGCCATCGCATGTGGTTGATGATTTCTGTATAATAGCAACTGAAGTGAATAGTGTAGCCCAGGCAAGTGATGCACAAGCTCGTGGTTTGAAGTTGCTTATAAGGAACATTGGTTCTGGTGGTTCACCAGTGCTGGGGCGTAAAGAAACTAGTGATAAAACTAATAAAAGACGCTCCGGTAGTGTTGGACGTAATTGGCTTTAAAATTTATTAAATCAAGATCTCCAATGATTTTCAATTATTCCAAACATAGAAATACAATTTGTTTAGCGCGTATAATTTGATTGCTTTATTTATTTGTCATTTTCATTTTGCTTCTTATGCCGTAAAGTGTGTAAAATTATGTTAATTTTTAATATTAAAATGCAATAAATAAAATAGCTAAAAACTATAGAATAAATAGGTTTTTTTTAAAAAAAGTTTATCATCTTAATTGTTTTTATACAAGCAGCACAAGAGATGTGATCATTCTTCTTTTCAAAAAATTCTTTAACAATTACAATTATAAAATTTACCAGGAAAATTAAAAACAAAACTAAAAACTATAAAATAATTATTGGTTTATGAAAAAGAGAAGAAGTAGCTTCGCTTTTGATTTCAGATGAAGAATATGTAAAAATTATTCTTTAGAATTTGTTGGAGTGAGCTTGGCTTATTACGAAAAATCGTTGGGTAGCTTGCTGCTGGCTGCTAAAGTCCTATCTAAGTCTAGGTGTACAATGCTTTGCTAGCTAGGCGTAGCGTGGTGGCTTGCGTGAGTGGGTCAAGTGCCTCGGGGGGTTTGCTTTAATGCATTTTTTATTGAATTATTTATTTCGTTTTCATGGCATCTGCTGTTGTGCTTCATCATCATGATTTAATCTTCCTCTAAAGTGCAGTTTCCAATGCTGGCATAGCTGCCGCTGCTGCAGCTGCTACTGCTGCGGTGGCTGTATTTGTTGGCCTTACAAGCGCCGATGGAGTTGTCCCACCACTACCACCCAATTTCGAGTCTACAATTTTTGTTGGCGATGCTTTAGCAAAGTTCTTTTTCAATTCGCCACGCATAAAATTATTTGCTTCAGTTTGCAAAAAGAAGTTCCTTTTCAAATCGAAACTGGTCTCGGCAATGCTACGCGCTGTGGCCGGAGGCGCTGATTTTGCTGCTGCTGCTGAAGATGATGATTCTATGACTTCAACAACAGAACTGGCACGTGAACTATTCGAGCCACCACTTGTATTTGAATGATCTTCTTCGCTACTATTGGCCTCTGGTATGGTGGTCGACATAATGTCTGTGCGCTGGACAGCACCAACTCCACTGGCTGTGGGTGCACGTAATTTGGGTGCAAAAGATTTTGAAGGTGAACCGAATTGTCCTTGTCGCAACATACGACGATTAGCAAATGTCTTTGGCGAACCACTCAGATCGAGTAGTTTAAGACTTGAATTCAAAGTTTGTGCGCCACCACCACCACCACCATTATTCTGGGCGCTTGCCTTGGCATGGCTATGATTTTCATCGGAATCAGCATTGCTAGTGCTGCCAACATTATTTGCTTTCTTTAACAGCTCCACAGCGGATAGCTTACGTTGCACTGGACTTGATTTAGCTGACTTTGCTAGCAACAGTTTCTTGAAGTCCATTAGACTAGTCTTGCTGTGTCCAATGCGATCCGCACAAGTATTCAGACGCTCAGCTGAGCTATTCTCGTCCCAATTGCGTAGACTGCTGGCTTGTTTTGCGGGTATATTATCCGCTGGCAGTGTTGATGATGTCGATGAATCCCTAGTGGGAGTCGATGTAAGAAATGCATTACGATTGCGTGGCACTATGGGCGATATGTTGTTAGCATTGGCAATTGAAGATTGGCCATTGGTTGGACTTGCTGTAGCCGAAGCTGCTGCAGCTGTTCTGGCAACTCTTTCCGAGCGTCTTATGGGCGTTGCATATAAATCATCACGACATATAATGTTGCTGTCATTACCAGTTGCTGGCTTTGCTTGACGACGACTTTGTAGCGTCCAATAAATGGGCGCCGTACGCTGGAAAGGCGTTGCCAAGGAGACTTCATCACAGGCACCTACTTCTGTTGGTGCTCCTGGTCCTGCTGCTGCTGCTGCTGTGGCTGAAGTTGATTGCTGTTGCCTCTTTTCTACTTGTTCGTAGATATTAGAAAAACGTTGATAGCCTGACAAAAGAAACCATTTAAAATTTGAATTAGTTGGGAGTAAATACATAGATTTTTATAGTCTACGAGTATGTAAAAAACCGTTATTGAGAAGCCCTAGAAAACCTTCACAGTTAAAAATTAACAAAAATACTAAATACAATCAATTACAAATTACAACAATTTCATAAGCCAAACAACAAAAGATTTTTTTGCCATGCCAAGGATATGTGAAGCATACTTACCTGATTTGATTGATTGATTGATTGATTTCATTGATCTCTATGAATGGTACGGATGTAGCAGTGTAGGGTATACTACATATGCATATGATTTGAACTCTTTACCCTTTAGATATTATTTACAATTTAAAATTGGTTGATTTGGGTGCGTGAAAAATGCTTCAAAGTGCTGTGGAATGGTTTTTTTTAAGATGCATTTGGTGCTTTTGTGAAGTTTGGACCACCAAGGAACTGGATCTCTTTAGATGTATGGTAATAAATATACTTGTATACTTATATAAAACAATGATGAATGGTATGGCAAGCATGAAGAATAGAATGTGCCAGGAATGAGGAAGAGAAACTTTCTTCCTAGTGCCCATGAATGTGATGTTTATTTGATTATTTTTAGTTGTGTGTGTGTGCGCGCATTTTATTTCTTTATTAAATTTTTGTTTTTCTTAAATTTTAGCAGACAAAGGAGACTTTCTTAAAATTTTTGTTACAGACACTTTTTACTTGCTTAAAGTTAAAGAAACGAAACATTAAATAGAAAAATATTCTTGGAATGTGCAATTTTTGTCTAAACTTAAATTCTACTTATGTAAATTATTAGATTCACAAAGAAATGATAATAATAAACACATCATCAAGTTAAAAAATGGTAATAATGAAACAGAATTAATTACAATAACGTTTAATTAATCATTAAGAGGAAAATCCATTAAAATTTAACGAGCGAAACTAATTTTTCAAACTACAAATTTAACGGTTTTTTTCTTCTTGTTTTTCACTTGGAAAAAACTTTGTTAAAAAGTTAGTAATAAAACAACATTAAATTAATTACAGTTAATTAATGAGTTCCAGTTAATCATATGTTTTCCTTGACATGTCAAAGGTCAGTGCCAATAATAAAAAAAAAAAAAAGAAAAAGAAAACAACCAACTACTACAACAACAACATATGAATACATATAAAATGATGTCATGTAGTTATGTTTTTTTCTTTTGCACTTTTATTTAATATAAAATTTAAATAAAATTAATTAAAAAAAAAATAAAAAACAAATTTTTTATAAAAATTTTATAGTTTGAAAAATTAGTTTTTCTTTTTGTTTTAAACCATTTTAAAATTATGTAATTATTTTCTTAAATTTAAGTAGAAAATTTTTCACAATTTTAGTGCAAAAAAAAAAATATATATAGAAAAATCTTTACAGTGTGTACAATTCATTGTTGTTGTTGCTTTTTTTCCTTGTTAATAACATTCATTTAAATTAATTTATTTTAATTAATAAACACATATAAAATTGAGAGACATACACATAAATAAATAATTAAATTAAACAAGCATAATTAATATAAAAATTAAAAAAAAAAACAAATACAAAAAAAAACATATTAAACACAAAAATAAAAAAAAGAAAACATTGATATTTAATTAATTAAATTTAAAATTATATATGTATGAAATTAGTAAGTAGTAAAATGGTGAAAAAGTGCATAAAGCAATGGCGGATTTTCAGGGTTGTCAGCCAAGCTCAGTAAAATTTATATTTATTTATTATAAATATAATAATAATAATTTATAAAATTTTCATAGTAATATTCTGTTATTTACAGTAAAACATGGCAAACAATGATGTCAAATTACTATATTTATTTCCAGTGAACATTTTTCTTATAGAGAGACACCAAACAAGTTGTCTATGAAATTATGGAATGAGACATTAATTTGTATTTTAATTTATTTAAGAATTAATACTAGAAAACTGTTTGGTTAGCAAAGTAAAATGCAATAAAATACTTGTATGCATAACGTGTCAACATTTAATGGGCCAATATTTGTGCTGTTAGTTGTGCTGAAGTGAATATGCAGAAAAAGCCATTAAAATATGCCGACACCAAGCTTTTCTCATTGTACATAATATTGCAAGACAAGTTTGCTATTGTTGTTGCTCTTAACTGCTATTGAGTTGCAATTGAGCGTCTGTGCGTGAGACAATAATTGGCTGAGTGATTGAGTTAAATAATAAAGCTTGCAACAAACAATTGAGCAATGTTGACCAAGATCAATGACAGCATTTTGCTTTTAAGTCACACGAGTACAACAAGAGAGCGTCAAGCAAATAAGCCAAATGGTTATGGGTAAAAGTAGAAAGCACACATGTGAGGTTATAAGTGTATGTATGTAGTATAATATGAGTGCATAGGTACTTGATGCTGTAATATACTCGTACTAGTAGTGTGCTGCATTGTTGTTATTCTACTAGAGAGACTAATGGCCCAAGTTAAAACAACAAGCAAACAAATTAAACACGTACGAGACGACGATGCTTTTCTACTTTCTTGTCCTCTTTGCTTTCTTCATCTTATTGCGCGTCGACCTTTTGCGTGTGACAAAAGGCAAAGACAATTGACGAGGTTCATTTCATAATTAAGGAGACAAATTGTTGTACAATACAAAGGATACATTTCGTATATTTTTGATATAATATAGAAAAAGATCAGATCCAGAAACATAAAGAACATTTATGGTTCGATTTCTGTTTCGGTTTACTTGGGGGATCCCGGCTACTACAGGAAAGAAACAGAATTACAATTCCTTTTAGTATTTTGTTTCTCATTTCTCTGCATTTTTTAATGTTTTCTGGCCAAATTAATTTAAAAAATACAAACAAATAAGCATGAATTACAAATTTTTGACATTCTTAGTGCCAGAAAGAAGTCAAAGGTAATTGTTTCTGATTCTAGAGCAAATACTAATGCAATCAAGCAGCACTGTTTCCTGGTTCTATTTCTGTTTTGTTTTGGTTTCAATCACAAACGTACTGAAATTTGGATATGTTTCTGTTTTATGGGACAACAAGCCTTAAGTTGCTAATGTAATTTTACAGGACAGTCCCAGGTTCTGCTTCTGTTCTGGTTTTAGACGCAAATGTACTGAACCCTCACTCTGTTATTGTTTTAGGTTTTTTTTTTTAAATTAAAGTTTAATACTATTGTAATGAATGAATCAGTGGCTTTCCCTGATTTTCATTTCCATTGTCCACTCAAGGAGGGGAAAAAGTTTAACAGCAACAAGGATGATGAAGAGTTTGTAGGAAATCTATTTATTCTATATTGAATGTTCTCTTTAACTATTAAACATCCCTCGGACATGTGTCTATGTGCACTTTACATACTTTGTAACTTGTGACAACAACACAGAATAGAGGAAGAGAAGACAGATGAATGCAACATTGCTGAAAACAACAGCATCAACTATGTACTTAAGACTAAGTGAATGGTACATAGTAGTTATATGTTTCGGAGCCTGGGTTTTTGTATTGTGCTATGAAAGGCTTGAGGAGGTCTGTCACCATCATACTTGTACTAGTTGAAAGAGATTGTCAATTATTTTTTTGTTAAGTTGAGTGTCTCGTGTGTTTGCATTGTGTCATAAAAGGAACTTAAAAAAACATGTAGAAATACATATAAACGCAGCAATAGCAAGATGGTGTCGATGGGGAAGGCTTATGGTATAGAAAAGGTCAAGTTTAGTTTAAGATAAACTTAATGAGCTTCACATAGCCCCAAGGATTAGCCAAGTAAGAAAGCACACATGTTATTGACAGCAAAAACGTCACATATTTTATCGTTGTATACCCTACCCTTAGTAATCCTACACAATTGAGTAAGACGTGTCTCCCAGTCAAGGGTCTTAAGTAAATAAATTTCTTTAAAATGTTAAACAATATTTCATTCCTTACAATTGAAGTAAATTTCTCAATTACTATTGATGCATTAAAGGGAACTGAATATGTGAAGGGTAGTTGAAATGAATGTAAAACTCTAACTAACTTTATGTTTCCTATCATTCTATTCTTGTGTAGCAAAAACTGCTGTTGGCTTCCTTTCTTTCTTTATTTATCTTGTACAGGACTTTTATGATTTTTAACTTCCTGTTTACCAGATTTCTGTAACTTCAAACTTTTGTAGAATGCGCTGCCTTCGCACTCCATTATCATCTGTGGGTAGGATAATCCTAAATGGTCGTAAAAGGACACTCTCAACAAAAGACTTGTGATACTTTGTTGTTGTTGCTGCTGTTGTGGAAGTTGGCAACATTTCTGGCTCGAAGTCATCAGCCTCATCATCATCATCGCCGCCGTCGTCATCATCATCATCATCATTACCATCACTATAATCACCATTGCCATTATTAGAATGGGCCGCGCCCTGTACCTGTGCAATGAGGATGGGTTCAATGTGCCCAGTTAACGTGGCTGAGTCATCAAAATTCTCTAGCGATTTATTGCGCATATATGAAGAGTCTAATGCGGAGGAAGTAGTGGACAATGAAAATTCATCAACTAACCGTTCAAAGGACTTGGCCATTTTACTACGTTGTTGTGTTGTTGTACTACTATTGTTATTGTGACTAGGGTTGTTGGTGCTGGTGGTGGTGGTGGTATTTGTGACATTTTTAAGTTTCAATGAACTTGTTGCATTTGCAGGCAATGTATTATAGGCATATGGACTACCACCTACAGAAGGAAGCGTCAGGAGTGAAAGTTGGGGTTCTTTTCTCTCACTATCATCATCATAAATGAGACAATTCTCTTTGTTCATTTCCAATTTTAATTCATCGTTAGCAAGGCGGTAACTATTATTGCGCTTTAAAGCGGATGGGCGTTTGGTTATTTCAATGGGTGGGGGTTGGGGTATTGCAGTTTGCGCAGTTGAAATTGAAAACTGCGCAGTTTTCACTGGTACTGCTGCTGCTGCTATGGCTGCAATTGGGTCATCAAAGTCAGAAATCGATAATTCAACAATGCTCGAGTGCGCTTCGTTGCTCTTAGTGTTGCTGTTGGCACTTTCACCAAGCTGCTGAGAATTTGCAGACCCCACAACTAGGGGCGGAAATGCATTATTGTGTGCAGATGTTATTCTATGTTGTTGCTGCTTTGTTATGTTCGTGTCGTTAACTTTTGTTGGTCTAGGTGGCAAGGGTGGGGGAGGTGGTGACTGGGCCTGGATATCCTGTGGGGTTGTAGTAACTGCTGTTGCTATTGCTGCTGCTGGTATTGTTACTGAATTTGAGGATGAGGATGAGGATGATTTTTCAACCCCCAAAATAACTTTTGATTTTTCGTTGGCTTCTATAAAATGAACACTAGAAATTTTACGCATTGTCATTGATGCGAAATTTGACTGGGTTTGAATTAAGGGAGAAGATTGAGTGGAATGAGAAGGATTCATTGAATATGGCAATTTATCGAAAGGAAGAGTAATAAGAGGGTTTGTAGATACAGTTGAAGTAGAAAGTGGATTGGCTGGTTGCACAAGTGCATTTGTTCTAGGGAGAGTTATAAGAGGAGAATTGAGTTGAGGAGGAGGTCTAGGAGGAACAGAAAGACTCATTGAATCTGTTAGAATTCGATTTGAATTCATGTCATTTGTTTGCCTTTGATAGTTTTCCTGCTGTAAATTAATGTTAGTGTTTATAGGATTGTGTGTAGGTGTTGTTGTTCTTGTTGTTGTTGTTGTATGGGATTGGTGTTGTACTTGTTGTGGTATAGTGTTATTTACATTAACATTAGTTGTTGTTGTTGTTGTGATAGTATTATCATTAAACATAATTGAATTCTCGGGACAAAGCAACAAAGCATTCTGGCATCTAGTACCTCTATCACTATGCTTACCTTCATCTGCCGAAGTGGCTGATGCCGTCGTTGAAGTTGAAGTCGATGAAGAAGAATTTGTTGCTGTTGAACCTGTCGATGAATTTGATTTCGTTGAAGGCGAATGCATCATGGAAGCTGCTGCTGCTGCAGCTGCCGCCGCCGCCGTCGCCGCTGGTGTTGTTGTTTGTGTTTGATAAAATGGATTTGTATGATTCGCTAGAAGATTTTTATGCTCTTGATAGCCACCACCGACAAATTGATTTGAATTTTGATGTTTTTCCAAATAGGCAGGCATCATCATGTTATTATTATTCTCAGTATTATTGGCAGTATTGTTGGATTTCAGAATGGGTAACAAGGTTTGTTGTCGCGTTAGCGGCGATTTGGCCACTATGGGTCGAACATTGGCAATCTTACGATTGGCAGAGCCGCTGCCAATGCCATTAAGTAGTAATAGTTTCGCGCTTAACGAGGATTTTGTTCTGGTTGCTTTTGTTGAAAGACTTTCACTCGCGGCATTTGTTGTTGGACCTTTTACATCGGCGGCACTTTCATTACTAACAACCACCGCTGGGGTTGATTCGGTTCTTATGTCGTTCGTCGTCGAATTCGTGTTGTGCAGCAGAGTACTTTCGGTTTCTTTGACATATGGTCCAGGTGCGAATGTTGTATGAGCGCCTTTACGCCGCTTGAGACTATCGGAATCATATACGATTCTACCCTCGGCATTTGGACGCAGCAGACGGGCACCCCTCTGTTGAGCAGCGTTTGAAGAGATTAGTGATTTTTCCTCTCGCAATTCACTGATTTCGGCATACATCGGCACTGAGCTATCAACAACGGGTGTTTTAGACGAAGCTGCCGCCTGCTGTTGTTGCGCTTCTACTTCCAGTGCGCAGGCGTCATTCATGGCGGGCTTTGTTGTACCACCATCACCACCACCACCACTTCCAGCAGTAGCAGGCGATTTAAGTTTGCTATGACGACGTAAATGTTGAGGCAATTCATTCAATGAAACGTATTCCGCCTCTCTCTCGGTGTTCTCCTGTTGTTGTTGATGTTGTTGCTCTTTCTTTCCCTGCTCTTCTAACATCTTCTCTTGTTCTCTTTTATCCCTTGTTGATTCTTCCAACTTTCGTCGCCCACGAATTATGTCATTGGAATAGTAAATACCCAAACCACTTGCTGCCACTGGCTTTGGAGGTTGTGGTACTTTCATTTGATTATGACGATTGTTGTTACTGATGTCGGCTATGGTGACATATTCACCTGCCGTGTCATATAAATCATCATTGTCTACTGCACTAGCAGCTGCCGGTTTTGGTGGTGTAGTGTTTTTGCTAGGCGAGTAACGTTTGATATGCGGCAAGACAACTTTAAGCTTTCCTAATAAACTTTTTGTCGGCGTCTCTGGCTGAGCTTTCAACAGATTCAGGTTGTGGTCCTTACTATTAGAATCATTGGGGTAGGCGTCAGGAGTCCATCTTCATCAATAATTGTTACTTTTTCATTAGCACAAACCACATCGACTGAAAGAGAGTCCTTTATATCGGAATCCTTTTTCATTATGGCCGCCGCACGAGCTGCTGCCTTCGAACATGGAGAGCTTTCCAAGTTAGTTAGAGTACGATTTGGATCGTAAGCTTCACCTGTGGCATAATGTTGCTGTTCATCATCATCACTCGTCGTTGGAGTAATAATGCACATCGATGGTATACGCTTGGCATTGATAGCGGTCTTCTGCTTGATGCGTTCTATTCTCTCTACACCCTCTAAATCTGAAGATTCCGAGCACTCTACCTCATGGGAAGAGGCATTCATTGGTGGCAATGGTAGTGCTGAGCGCTTGTTACGAATGCGTTGTTCAAAGTCGAACGTTGTATTGCTATCTGGACTTTCTTCGTGATCCTCTTGAGATTCAGGTGTTCTAGAAACTAGTTGTTCCTTTAAATTGTTGGAGTCATTATCCACCAACTTTAAATCAGCGGCATTCATATTACGTTTAATAGTACCTGTGCGTTCCAAGGTACTACCAATGGTGCTACTCGAATAGCTGCGCTCCAGGGTGCTCGAACTGGCACTATTGCTGCGTGTACTTTTATTCAACTTACCTGACAAGGAACTGATGCGTTCTGGTACATCTGGACCATGTCCATTCATTAATGTTGTGCAAACTGTACCAGCGGAACTTGTTGTTGTTGACGTCGAGCCACGTCCAAACAATTCATATTCATTTTCAGCATTTAGCACAGTCTGATTCGATTGACTGCCAAAAGAATAATTACTTGTATGAAGATTTTGACTTTGCTGTAATGGTGTCATGGGTGGCTCTTCTTCCTTGAGTGTACGTAAGCCACTATCCATGTGGAATGAGGTATAGTAACCCTCTGTGTCGCATGAATATGCAGAACTTGTTTCATCATCTAAATGATTGGGATAGCTGCCTTCGTGCACTTGCAGCTCAGGCGTAGCAGTTCCCTCACTAGTCACACTGCTCGAAGCGGAAGTATTAAGGAAGCGTCGACGACTCATCATTGATGATGGTGGTCCACTGCCTGGATGGAAGCTTGAAACATTCAATGAAGTATTCGATGCACTCGATTTGGGTTGTATGGTGATCTCGCTGCCTATTGAAGCTCGTCCCGATTCCGAGCTGGCACTCCAATTGCCACTCGATGAATGTGGTTGCTCATCTTTGCCGACCAAGCCATTTGTGGTTGAGATACCATTTCTTCGTTGACGATTCAATGATGCTGTATCGCGTAGTTTTACATTGACTCCAGCAGCAGTGGCGCTGCTAGTGTTGCCACCACTTCCTACGGCTGAAGATAATTGCAATTTTCCACGTAGATGACCACTACTGCTGACGCTCATGCTCTTCTCAGATGAGGAATATGAGGGTTTTCGTTCATGCGAAAACCGACCTTCACTCGTTTGATGCTGTTGGATCAAGGCTTGCACCACACATTCATCATCAATGTCGCCACTGCCACCTGCCTTTGATTTCTTATTATTGGAAGAATTATGACCATTGCCATTACTATGGCTAAGATCACCTTTATCTGTAGAAGTATTCTGTGAACTGCAGCCACTTGTGCTTGTATCCAGTTGACCTTGTGTTTCACCATTGCCATTGGGGCCAGTTCCTGATCCTGACAAATCATTACGTTGCATAAACTTGAAACGATTACGACCCCATTGCTTTAGAGAATTAAGACGTGTCAATGTGCTCTTACCCTTGTCATAGGGCAAGGCAACAGTTTCTTTTTTTAAGATATCACTCGATTTGCTGCGTCCAAACTTTTTCGATGATTTCTCACGACGTGCGCTCTCAATTCCTGAGCCATCGTTTATATTGGCTACGTTACTGGGACCAATCCCTCCAACGGCAACGGCGGCAGTTGTTTTATCATTGCTATTTGTTGTTGTATCGCTATTTTTGTTTTATAAATTTTTGTTTTTTTTTTGTACAAAAGTTTTTCGTGAAAAAAGAAAATATATTTTGATTTTATGTTAGCATTATTTTTTTTTTGGTTTGGTAAGTTTGTGTTTAATGATTGTGATGATCATTTTTTAATGAACATCAAAATGAAGTTGAACAGCATAAGAATAGAAATACTTATGTATGTAGAAGCAATGAAGAAGAAGTATATGTAAGTGCAATCAGTAAATATCAGAAATTAATAGTGGAAGTAGAAGACTAGAATTAATTTAAGTATTCATAGAAGAACAGAGATTACTTTCTCTCTACTCAGATTGCATAGATAGCTTAAAGTTTCAATGAGCGTGAAAATGTAAAAGAGAGGAAGAGAAAGAGTATAAGATTTCAGTATTACGGTAATTTTATTATATTTTCTACTCATAAAATTATTGTGATTTTGTTACTACTATTTTGATTTTCCCATTATCTATTTTTATTTGTATTTATGGTTAAATTTTTTTTATAATGTTTCATCTCTTTTTGATGTTGCAGTTCTTAATTATCCCTGTGCTTCTTCATATGGTTTAATATATGATCCTCTTTGGTTTTTATACGTGTTTTTTTTTATCTGTAACTAAACAAAACAAAAGTGCAAGGCTTAGAAAATTAGAACATCATTTAAATGGTTCCCCTGCCGGACCTTGATGGATTTCATTCTTCTTACTTAAATCTCCATTTCCATCATTCTCGATATACCTATATGTAGTAAATGCAGCTTCGAAATATGGTGTCTTTCTTCCATTGTTCTACAGGCATTGTCAATGAAAATAAACTTATTTTGTTAATTCGGATCTCTAATCTGATGTTCTCCATGGAAAAGACCCATTGTGTTTACACTAAACACCAAATATTTTCTTTTATGATAAAATGTCGAACGTTCAGTACGTTGCAAATGAAAGAAATGACAAAAGTTTCTTAACATTGCCTAATGGCACCAATTGGAAACTGTCAAGTTGCAGATGAAAAAAACTTTTGTTTGGATTTATCTACCGATCGTTTTCTTATAATGTAATTTGTTGTTAATAAATTGCATAGATACACACAGGCACACAAATCTGTTTTTCTTCAAACACTCACAAAACCCCATGACAGTAGAGATTTTCATTGTTTATTCTTTATTAGGGTTCCGGACCCAAAGGGAACACTATTGCAGAGACTTTGTTGCCGTCATGAACCGTAATAGCTAGAGAATTGAAATTTTCACAGAATGTGTTGTTCCATTCGGGCATCAGCAACAAATACTAAAATTAATATATTTTCAAAAATTTAAAGGGGTCCACATACAAGAAACTTTTTGATTTGTATGGCAGCTATACGATCCAGTAATCCCACGATATTAAAATTTGGGAAGTTGTTGGCTTTACATCAGAAACTTACATTGTTGAAATTTCAGTTTGATCGGATCACTGGGGAGGGTACCTCCCATACAAACCCCCATTTAAATTCAGGTTCTTATTAGAAAAACTTTTTTGTTTTTTGTCCTATTGAAATGATATTTAGACAATATAAGTTTTTGATATAGGTGCTACACATTTGTTGGAATCTGGCAACTTGGCCTCTGATACCAACCCCAATCTGGTACGGAACCCTCCGTGTACGAGTCTGACTCTCACTTGGCCGATTTATTGTTTTTAAAAAATAGCAGAAAAATTTATAAATATTATGGTTTTTGTTTTTCTTTTCTTGTGATAAACATCACTTTAAAAAGGAAATTAATTAAGAAAACAGTTCAAAGATTAATTTTGTGGCATTTGTTTTTATTTTTTTATTTATTAAAATTCTTTCGATTGCAATGCTTAAGAAGCTGGGAGGAGTTTGAATGTACATATGTATGTATCTGTGTACATTTGTGTGAGTGAGTATCTGTGTGCATAAGTATATGTATGTTTGGATTATAGAACGATTACAACATCAAAATAGACAAATGCTTTGTTAAGAATGCAGTTCGTTTTTTTTTTTTTTTTGTTGTTTTGTATTTGTCGTTTTTTCTAATATTTTCTTTCCTAGATTTATTCTTTCAAAATTTTGTTTATTTATATAGGAAAGAAAAAAAAATAAGAATAAAAATCTCAACAAAATATTTTCATTTGTAGCTTTTCTACCCTATGTTGAATGAACTGAATTGAATTGAAGTGCACTTGTCTTGAAAGCATTTCCGATAAGCATAAAACTAACTGATGAACACTTGCTTGTTTTGTAGAATTTTTGACTTTTGTTTATTTCGATTTATAGTTTTTGATTTTTCTTATTTCTTTCAAATTAATTACGACATTTATTGCTTTTTACACGAATTTGTTTCCGGTTGAGTATTTGGGTTTGTTTATCTAGAACATCAAATATTGGCAGGCATGCGGTAGATTGCTCACAAACATTCACACACTTGATTCAAAACAAAATATTTGAACTATTAAAAGTCACTTGAAATTTTCAGATGAGAGGAAAATTATGCTACCTTAACAGACAAGAAAAATGTAATAAAAACATCATCATAATCATCATCATCATCATCTCTTTTGGCAAATTTTTATGGATCAAAAGCATTAAAGTTCATACAAACATCATCACATAATCGTACACGTAAGACAGACAACACTCAGTCACTCAACACACACACACACACTCACTTTTTAGTTTTGACACTACCAAAAAAAAAAAAAAAAGCTGAAGCTAAAGGAATCTACAATACTATGTTTTGGACTTAATGCGAGAAATGGTTTCATGTTGCAGCGCATAAATTCATTCAAATGGAATGGAATGGAATGGAATGGCAGCATGACATTACTGCAGCGCAGCTAGTCAAGTCAAGAGAGTCCAAAAGCCCAAGCCCAGTCAAACTGATTCAATGGCATTAAACAATGGATGGACAACGACAACAACGAATGTTGTTTGTGGTTATTTGATGGGTTTAGTTTGGATTTTGGTTTGAGCATTGATGATGATATACAGAATCATCATCATAATGATGATCATTATGAGGCGAAGCTTCGTGGTTGTTTGGTCCTAAGAGTGGTGGGATAGATAGTGCGACGTTTGTCGCGTCACAACTGACGGACAATGGCGTCATAGTGTAAAAGATTTATGAAACTTTTGAAAAACGTGTTGCTGCGTATGAAGTTTAGAAGGAAAACAAAAACTAACTACTCGTAGTAGTAAGACATTAGTGTAGTAAGTACATTTGGCAACTTAAAGTGTTAACATCTGAACACATATTGCATATTCCATTACAGTCACAAAAATGTATGTAAAAAAAGGACCTATGGTTGTAAAAAAATATATAAATGGGATATTTTGTTATTTAGATTTTATAAAAGAACAGGACTCAGGACTCAGAATGATTAACAACGTGGCATCTAAGAATGACTAATAGATATAAAAATATAAACTATCTTGTGATCGATTGCAATAGCAAATTACAAATGGTACTTAGTCATTAATGAGTGAGGAATCTTATGTTGTCACAATGGAAAACTAATAACCTTGTCATAACAGGCTACAAAGATGTAGTAAATCATTCATCCTATGGCATTTTCATGCATTTCTTTCCAAATATCAAATATTTGCTACAAATTTACTCCCGAAATCTTTAAATACTAATAACAATTTTAGAAGAATGAGTTAGCTTAAAATTGGGTGTCTTGTGAGTTTCTCTATTTACGATTATAGTCTTTTCTTCAAAACTATCTATTTCTTCAAAACTGCAAGCATTCATACTTCCTATTATGTGAATAAAGTCACATCATAATAAACACAAATCGAACAAGTGAGAGTCAGACTCATACACGGAGGGTTCCGTACCAGATTGGGGTTTGAATAGGAGCTACGCCCCCTAGTAGTCCAATTTTACAGATTTCAACAAATGTACCGCGCCTATATTAAAAACTTATTGTGTGAAAATTTCAGTTTGATAGGACAAAAAGAATAAAAAAATTCTCTAATAAGAACCTGAATTTTAATGGGAGGTACCCTTCCTAGTGGTCCGATCGAACTTTAAATTTTTGAAAATATTTTACTTTTAGTATCTGTTCCTGATGCCCGGATAGACTTATACTTTCTGTGGAAATTTCAACTCTCTAACTATTACGGTTCATGGTTCTCTGCAGTAAGGTTCCCTTTGATACCCTTTGGGTACGGAACCCTAACAAACGAATACATAAAGATGTTAAGACACACAAGTACATATTTTGTAACATTTTTCTAACTTCTCTGTTTCCTTTTCTTTTTTTTTTTTTTTTTGGCAGGTAACTTTTGGGCGAGGTTTTTCTTGCCTTAAAAAAGAAGCCAAATGTTGTATGCATTTTTATGCACTTTGGTTGTGTGTCAGCAATACTGAAATCTTTTGAATAATTTTCTACTCTCTTTCGTTTTTTCTTTTCATCTCTTTTTAATTCTTAATACATTTTCGAAGTTATAACTTTTATGATTTATGCTGATGATGGAACTGAAGTATGTTGTAAAGAGAAAGAAGCTCAAGAAGTGAAGCATAAACATAGTTTGACGATTATATTGCTGTTCATATGTTTGCTGAATTTGATGAATTTTCTTTTTATGAATGAATAAATGATGCAGTTGAAGTAAAGTCGAAAAGTTTTCAGATGAATTAAGTTCTTTTCATTCATTTCCTTTTCTTTTTTTTTGTGATGAATTTATTAATGTGACCTATGTAGGGTATGTAAAAGAGAGTCTGTTGTGTGATTGAGTGTGTGTAGTGTGCATGAAATGTCATGTATGTATGAATGCATGAATGAATGGATGAATGAATGAATGTGTGGTTTGTGTCGAATTTGTTAGGCTGTTATTATTATTATTATTATTATTATTATTTAATCTAAATTTTTATATTTTTTCCTATTTCTATAAAGTTTTTTCTTTTTTAATATATTTTAAAATGAAAAATTATATGACAACAATCAATTTTGAACTAATTAGAAAATTATTTACAAATTTTACAAAATTAAATTTTTTAGACAATTCATTAATTTCACATGCTTTTTTTTCATCACGATTATAATTTTGTGCTAAAACAGACAATTTTAGGAAATTAAATTTTAATAGTTTTATTTAAATTTTTGATAAAACACAACATTGATTTTTAATTATAGTTTTGTTTAATTTGATTGATTCAATTAGGCAACAATAATAGAAAAAAAAAAAAAAAAAATTAATAATAATAAATTATAAAAATAAAAACAGCATAACAAATATTTTTATTTTGGAATGTATAATTTTTTTACGAATAAAAAAAGTAAATTTAATTTCATTTCTATCTATCAAAACAATTGGGAAAAAATTAATGTAAATAAAAATCACAATAATTTTATTTTTGAAAACGTAATAAAGAATAAAAGAAATTTGCTACTATAATGTATATAAAAATATATGCAAATTTATGTACATTTTATATTACTTTATTTTGTTTTAGATGTAAATTTGTATTTTTATTGAAACAAAAGGTTAGAATACATTGCGTATACTCATTATATACATTATAAGTAGTTAGATAAAATATAATTAATTTGTAGAGACAGAGAGCGAGAAAGTATAGAATAATAAATATGATAATGTGTAGTTAAAAATTGTATCTACATACCCATTAGCAGCATCCTGTATTTCTTTTTGATCAATGCCCGCTATTGTATTTCGTCGTTTTCCACGAACTTTTCGTGAACGTGAACGTCGACTAACAGTTTGTACATCTTCATTGAGATTATTAACATCGCCGGAATTGGCATTGGTAGCACCACTATTGCTACTAGTACTTGGCGGTGATATATAGCAACCAGTTGTGGATTTTCGTGCGGCACACATGCGTTGGAAGCGTTTGCCTGATGTATCCACAGAGATTACTTCGGCAGGATATCTAGAAAGAAAGGAAAAGTCATACATATTTTAATAAAATTTGGTAAGATTTAGAATATTCAATCTAGTAATTCTCATTTCTGATTATGTTAAATCCATTGAATGCAAAAGGTTTGAAGAATTCATCATTTTCACATTTATGGAGAACTTTAAGAGGAAACCCTTAAAAACAATTAACATATTTTATTATCCTTTAAAGTATTAATAAAAATTACAAAGCAGATTTCTATTTTAAATTTTTTTTATTCAAGAAAATTAAAAATTTTCGTTTAAAGATCAGTTTGAGTCTCATTATTATTATTATTTTTAAGAAATTTGACAATGACCTTTGTTTGATATGACAAAAAAATAATTGCAGAAAATATTTGACAAAGACAAAAATTTAACGTTCAGGGACGGATGTTCTCTTTGGCATCCGTATATCCAAAGATCGTCACAGTGAAGGTGCTTGAGCTTCCTCCTGGAGGTGTTTATGGTCAGAGCGTATGGTAACTTGTTGACGTGGGTCTTTAGCTGGTCATTATACCAGATTGTATGACGATTGATCGGCTAATGGACCAAATGATGGTTACTTTGTTGCTTGGACTAAGTTGACTCATGGGTCGTAAGAGCCAGTTCAGGATTTGCAGTTTTTGGCGACAGATTGCAGCAGTTTCCACAATCATACTAGGATGCAGGCTAAGCCCACGTAATGTATGACCTAGTTATGCTGCGAAACTGTTGGACAGGAGTCTCTCCTAAGTGGAAACGTACAATGATGCGATTTTATACTGTTGACCGCGATGCCCCAGCGGTCTGCTCACTTGCTGAAATCAAGTGATGATAATAGCAATGTATTGTCAGTGACTGGTGCTGGTAAATCAGAGGTGTGGAGTGTGTACTGGACAGAACCAAGGCCACTGCTCTGAGGTACTCCTGCTTCAATAAAGCTGCATCCAAGCAAGTATGACCTAAGATGTATGTCTAATGTATTGGGCAGCTGGGACAAGGGACTTTAGCCTTTAATCCAAATGTAATATAATTTCAACATTTAAAGATTATCTATAAAATACTAAGAGTCTTGTCTTCTTATTTCAATAACTTTTTCTATACCATATCTATTTGGCAACTCAAATGTACACATATAAAACAAAACTGAAAAAGAGCCCTTTATAAATAATATTTAGAGTCATATATCTTAGTACTCAGCCAGTACTCTAATATCATTAGGTAATTTATTGTATAATTTATACAAACAAGTAGACTATAATAAATAAAATAACAATATAAACATTTATCTTTCTGTCTGAGTAAACTAACACATAACTATCACATTACTTGCCAAGCACTTAATCATCACAATACATTAATATTGAATTGATTTCTCATCAATTATAGCAATAATAAAGACTACTAATGTGCATATTTACTAACCATAACATTACGAGTATGTAGTAGTAGTAGTAATAGTTCTGTTATTTATTATCAAATCCATTTCAATTTCAATTGTCTGCAACTTTGATTACTTTCACTTTGATTAACATAGCGTGGGCGATACCATTTCAGCCACCCTTCACCAAATAACAATTAATAGATGACGTTCATGATTTTATGAGACATTCAACGATTAAAACAGACGCATAAACATGCAAGTTTGGGGCAGATTGGGTTTAATGACACTTGAAAGCATTTGTGGCAATTTTTTGTGTTTTATTTATATTTTCAATAAAATTACCACCACCGAAACAATATCAACAATATTCACAAACAGTGGGTGCTCATTATGTACGAGTACAAGGCTTCCTTCCGTCCTCATTCCGATATTATTCCAAGCCATGTAGCTTTAGTAACTTTAATTAAAAATACCCCGAAACAGCTGCAAGAAGGATTACATAATTGTACTCGAATTTCTTTAAGTCAGTTTGGTGATACCAAAGGAGTCAGTCGCCACCAACCAACTTCAATTTGGTATGAAGTCTTAGAAGATTGAAAACTAAACAAGCAAAACAAAAAAAAAATAAATAGAATTAAGACATCACATCATATACAAGGCACATAAAGCCCATTAACTACACATTTGGTTGTTTTGTTTGAATGGGGTGGTATGAATGGCGTTGTGGGTCTATTTGGACTCTTCTTCTCTTGTTTCTTGGAAAATGCGCCACTTTATGTGTTTTTGTTTTTTTTTTGCCGCATGTTGTAGTACGAATGAACACTTGCATAATTGTTTTCCGCATTGTTAATATGTAATTGAATTAATTTGTAAATTTTTATTCTCTTTATTTTTTTTTAGTTTCATAGTTTTTGTTGTATTTGTCATTTGGTTTATTTATTTATTTGTTGCTTGTTGCTTGTTGCGGTTGCGTAAATTTATTTATTTATTTATTTAAGCAGACAGTTCAGTTCAGTACAGAAATCTACAAGCGATCAACAAACGCTTCAACGAACAGAAAACATTTTGTGTTTCTGTGCTGCTGCATGCTGAGTTCTCCACAATGTGGAGGAGGCAATACACAAAAGTGTGGCATAAAGTCATGTAGTAGCAATAGTATCTATATACATACATATGTATCTATCCATTGTAGCATACCATGACTTCAAGTAAAGTGGAGTGAAGTAGAGTCATTTGCAATAACAACAAACATTATAACACAGTTCAGTAATTTTTTTTTTTTTTTTTTTTGGTTTCAGTTGAAAAAACAAACAAAATCTCATTTAAATAAAAAACTCATTTAGAAAAAATGGTTTTAAATAAAATTAGCATAAATAATGGATTTTTCTTTCATTTAAATAGCCACATAAAGCAACAAAGACGCGTAACGACGCATTAGTTTTTCAAGTTCCCTTCAAGTGAAAATAAATTATACAGTAATTTGATTCCAAGTGAAGCGTGGGTGAGGTGATGTTGTCTAATTCTAACGGGTCTTTCGACATTTCTATTTTCATTTGTCCATCCATCATTCGTCTCTTTATGGGTCTTTAGCATACTTGTCATTTTAATACAATACTTTTCTTCATGGATTATGAATAAAGAAGTCATCACTTTGTGATATCCCACTTTTCATTATAGTAAATTAAGTAGTTGGCACTCTACATGATATGTTTCATATTATATATGCTTCTTCTATCCTTGAGTCTTTGCTCTGTGATACTTTCCTTTTCATTTAACAAACTCATTCATAGTAGATTAGTCTGTCTATAATTTAAGAGTTATTTTATTGATTATTTTCTATGCTTTTTGTTTGATCCTGTGACATTTTGTTTATTCAAATCTTAATGATTTTTTGTGGTACATTTCTCTTTAGATCATCCCTTCTTCATATGACTCTATGCATGACATTTCTCTGATCTTCTTTTCAATACATATTTGCTTAGGACTCAACATTTTCTCCTTTTGTATTTCACATTTCCCATATACTTTATATCATCTACCATATTTCCTTCCTTAAACCTTTTATCCTTTTCGAAATATCTACTACTCAAAATAAATTTATTCTAGTACTTACATCGTTCACAAAACAAAAAAAAAAAAAAAATAAATATATTGTATAACAAATAGTATTTACTCACTTTAAGGCAATAATTTTTGTTTGTTCTTCGGGTGAAGGCAGTCGATGATTTAAAGGCACATCTTTATTGATATCGTTTGCCAAGTGATTGGCACTCATGCTTTCCACGGCTACGCTGCTATTCACATTCAATGCATAGATGGCATCAACAGCATCAGCTGAGAGCACGGACGGAGAAAGCGCTGGCGTCAGGACACCATTATCCCCAATAGCCAATGAAGTACTTATCGATGTATCCACATGATGCATACAATCGGGTGTAACGGTGACATCACCTAGGGCCTCAGTAGATGTCCATTTTCTTAGGTCATCAATGGCAGCAGGCTGTGCAAAAAACAATTAGAAAAGAAATGAGGAATGAGGGATGAGTAATGAGAAAGAAATAGCACATAAATAAATGTTATAAACGTAATAAATCTATTCAAGAGACATGCAAAAATGTAGTCATTTGTTTTAATTATCATCTACATAGCAAACCCTCCAAAAATGTAAGATTCATCACAGACATGCAAACTTAAGCCCTCGTGGTTTAAAATTAGTTATAATTAAAAGTTTTAACGTCTATCGACATGAATGCAACAACGGAAAGCCAAATGCTTTCAACACAAACAGATACATTCTGGTAGATAGATAGATAGATAGATGAATAGATACATGGCAAATAGGCAAATAGGCAAACAGGCAGGCAGACAAAAGGCATGCCCATGTCTATTTCCTGCCTGTCTACATTTCATTCTTATCTTTCATCAAATCAAAGGCTATATTAGCGTGAGAAATGCTTAGGTTTGTGTTGATCATAGGGTGGAGTGGGGAAGTGTGGATTGTTCGTGAATTACCGGCTCAAGGAATTCACTTTGGAATTTACTTAAGTCACGCAAAAATATTCCATGTCAGTCGTCTTTTCTTTATTTTCGTATTTTCTATTTTTCTAAAAATATTTCCCATTGTCATTTCTATTTTTCAATTTCTCTAAGTTATTTCTTCTCTTGATTTCACTAAGAATAAAGAAAAAAAAAAAAAAAAAAAAATCAATCAAGAAAATTAAAAACAATAAAATAAAAGGGTAAAAGCAAAGAAATTACTTTTATTGCTTTGAAAGATTGAGCTAACACAACAACAAACAGAAGTGAATTATGTAGTTCAAAAATAAATTACTGAAAAAAGCGCAATTGATAAAAAATAAAGAAAAACATAATAATACTCGGAATAATGGAGGCAGCAAAGTAAACAAAAAAGATGAAAATTCTTAGCCTGAAATCAATTGCGACTTAATTGAGTGTATTGGATTTTATGTTGCTGCTGATATGTGACATTGAAGAAAATATTGGAACAAATGGGGGAGAATGAATGTGGAAAATGAGAGATAGAAAAATTGGGTAGATGCCGCCCAATATAAAATTTATGCTTTGCAATGAAACTTTTATATGGTGAACAATGTGATACATGAAATTTATGGAAAGTAGAGAGTAGAGAGAAGCTGAAATTGAAATGATTTTTTTTTTATACCAAGAGACTTTCAATCCTGTTCACTATGTTTTAATGATTTCAAATTTCATTAATCTGAAAATAAATTATACCTCTGTATTAAAAATCTATGTATTTGAAATGAATCCTGAATAATTCATTTATTAAAAGTAGAAAGAATTAAACTGCAGCTATGAGATTCCAGGTTAGCCTAAAAAGCCTATTTTTCAGTGTGTGTTAAGTAGAAGTGGAGATATGGGCATATTGAATTTGAATTCTGGATTTGATAGATTTGATCTTGCCACTATAAAATTACATACATTGTGTATGGGATTTTTTCATTTTTTAGCTATCAGAGTCACCATTTCTGTTGAAGTAAATTCCAGATCTCAATCCTAGCGAAAATTTGGGGCCATTGGAGAAGGGGAGGCTTTCAAAATCTAATAGAGAGTTCACTAAGAAAGATATCCTTTTGGGTACAATGCAGCAATAATATTCCCAAAACCCATGTTCACAATCTGTCTGTGATACTGATAATTATATAAAATAAGGGATTTAGACCCGATATTAAAAAAACAAGAAAAGGTAATATTTAACAAAAAAAAGTATTTATAATTGTCCGCATGATGTTGCTTGGAATCGTTGCAGGTTTTCTTGGTTCTTGACTTCTGAAAACGTAATTTTTTCGTTCTCAGCTCGTTTTTCGAGTTTCATTCTGCAGATTGTTGCTTAGTTTCAGGATCATATTTAAAGCACCATGTTTCATAACCATCTATGATCGAATCAAGAATATCTGGATCGTTTTGAGCTGTTGAAATGATGTCTTTGCATGCGATTTCTTTATCTTCGTTCATTTTCAGTTAAAATTTTGTGGATTACACGAAAATATGTGTTAAATTTAAACCTTCTGCCAGCATTCTTACTGTGAAATTTGCACCGATAGCGATTATTTCATGCCACCAACTAAGCACGATACTGTCCCTAACAAATAGGTCTTATTAAAACGTACATAACTTAGTCAGCTAACAATGGTTCAGCTTGGGCTTAGCTGCGATTGAAAGAAGAAAAATGCACCTTGCTAACACTACAAAACTTTAATAAATAGCCCTATATGTTATATGATTTAAATTTAAATTAATTTATTTAATGAACATACTACTTTGTTGCATAAGATAAGTGAACAAGGTTAAATGGCAGCCGTGGTTGGTATAGAACAGTGGGAACAACGTCGGCTTGAATCCTCACGAAGCTGCTCATATCTCTTACGCTTACTTATCATATTTGGATAACTTACTTTCGTAGTTTTCGTATCGTAAATAGTTCAAGAAAAAGCTTATGAATTCAAGAATTACCATTTTTCCATCTTATTTTTTTTTTGGGGGTTATTGATCGACCTTCGTAAATTCTTTATGAATTACAAAATTTTTATATATTCGAATTTAAGTTTCATATTTTCTTTCTATAAAAATTTATCATTTTCCGTTCAAAATTCAAGTATTGTATAATGGGGAACCTGGGCCAATGCATGGATATACTTAGTACAATATAATTGATTAAACAAACATTAATAAACAATAATGGCATTTCTACCAGGTTCCAGATTATTTCCACTTATCATAATAATATTCATATTGTATTTTTCTGTTTTGTTTCTGTTTTTTGTTACCATTAAAATTAAGATCCTTTTCATTATGTAATCTGCATAAAAATCACATTCATAGTCTCGAACTTAAACAAAGTTGTAAGTAACAATGACAAAAGACAAAAAAAAAAAAAAAATAGTAATAACACAAAAATGGTAACTTGAAAGCAGAAGAAATAAAATAAAAAAATATTGTAATGCTTGTAATGGTAATATTGATGTTGTTGTTATTATTTTTATTGTTACTGTTTTTTGTTGTTGTTGTTGTTGTTGTAATAATAAATAACTGAATAATCTTCATCAATGAAGACGACTATGATGACAACAACAACGGAATGAATGGTGGACATGAGCAAAGCTTGTTTACAAGACAAGACAAGCCAAAGAAATACATAACTAACTACTATGTATGTATAATGTTTTTTCCATTGGCGCTTTTTCTTTGAGACTTTCAATAGATGATTGTTAAAAAAGGCAAAAGAAACCAAATTTATTATTACGAGTACAATGTATAGGAAAAGTAAAGAAGTTTTGAGGGGAAGCAAAGCAAAATGGAGACGAGACACGCGCAGTTGTCGTTACTCAAGTTTTAACGATAAAATATTTGCACATAAAAGTCGTCAATATATAATAATGTAATTTAAGTGCATACAAATACACACACAAACACACATAGGTATAATACTTACATAGATACACAAACTAATAGTTGAAGATAGAAATGAACAAAACCGAACGAAAGAACATCAACCGGCATAAGGATGCGCTCTCACTAGTCAGTCGTTCGCTGTTCAATGCCATCGATATCTCGATATAACCAATAAACTTCATCACACTAATGTGTTGGCCATTATGAGGCAATGAATAAAGTAGTGGGTCGAGGAGGAGGATGAAAATCTGAGAGGTAAAATATCTTTGCAGCTTTGCGGCAAATAACAATGATGATGATGATGATGATGACGACATTGACAACGCAATGCGAAAAGGATTAAAAGTCATTTTATTAAGTAAAAAAAATAAAAAGCAAAAGCATCCATTCAATTCCTTCTGAATTTCCTTTGACTACCATCACTTCTTTATCATACATATTATCGTTTCCTTTTTCTCCTTCTTGCCGTGGAGTCGTCGTTATTGTCGCTCGCTTATCTAATACATTCTGTATAGCTTTCTCTTGGGAGTAAAACAAATAAAATCAATTCAATTCATTGAATTGTCTAAGTAACTAAAAGAATCTGTATCTGTAACCAATCAATATGCATTCAATGAAATTTGACAAGAAACAACAACAACAACAAATACAATAGCTACAAGAATATAAGATGTATTTAGAGATTCTGAAACGAAATTTCTTGGAGTTTTAAAACTAACGAACTTTGATTGGAACTTTGTCAATGTCTGAGTGTAATAAAATCAATATATGTATGAGGTCGCTTGGTCTGTGGATCGGCCGCTCGGTCGGTCTGTCGGTTCATGAAACTAATAACAACTACCAACTAAGAATAACAACAATTAAATGAAATCCATGCTCCTTTCTAAGTCTCTGACTTTTACGACGTTGTGTGGTCGTCGTCATCAAGACATAAGATTCAACGTGTTCATTGTCTTCTTCTCGTTCCTCAGACTTGTTTTCAGATGACGCTTATTAGAAGTGGAGGCAACAACTTCAACTTCAACAAACCACAAAGTCATGAAGCAACAAACTCGTCTCAGTGTTGCTGCTGTTGTTGGTTTTTTGCCTTCTCTCTTGAACTTTTTCGCATTCGTCAAGCTTCTTGGACCACACATTAGAAGTTTGCTAAACTTGACTGTTTGTTGCCCGATATTGTCGCCAAGTTTTATTGTGGTCTAAGCCAACTCAATGCTGCTACCGTCATCTTTTAAGATATTTGTGTTTTAAGCTAAATTATTTACGACCCAAGATTATCAAGAATATGAAAACATGTTAAGAAGTAAGTGTGTTATATGAGATTCTGGCAATATGTCGTGCATGGAATTATATTTATGGGTGGTTACTCGCTAATTAGAATTTTGAAAACGTAGGCGACAACTTAATGTTTTGAGATTTTACGTAAAACCAAAGGGGATAAAAGGGAGATGGAAAATTGTGATATGTATTGCAAGATTAAGTACAAGGAAACAGTTGTTCGAAGAGCTTAAGCAAACTTGGTTATAAATATTCATGGGTTTGTATTTATATGTACAAGAATAGTCCTCAGGTATAAAATGAAATTAAAAAAATGTGCCAAGTGCGAGTCAGACTCGTACACGGAGGGTTTCGTACCAGATTGGGGTTTGTATGGGAGGTACTCCCCTCCTTAGTGGTCCGATTTGATTGATTTCAACAAATGTACCGTGCCTATATCAGTGTTTAAATTTCAGTTCATTAGTCCAATAAACAAAACAGTTTTTCGAATAAGAACCTCAATTTTACACATTCAAATTTCAACTCTCTAACTATTGCCGTTTTAGAAGATATGACCCGAGGACGGACGGACGGACAACGAAGTCTCTGCAATAGGGTTCCTTTTGGTACCCTTTGGTTCCGGAACCTTAAAAAAAGAAGAAGCCGTTATGAATTCTTGCTTCTGTTTATAAAACATTTAAGATGTTTGGAGCTTTTCATATATGCAAGAGTCAAGCAGCAGAGGGAGAAGCATGACTACAAATTGTTTTGTGGATATGAATGAATAATGCAAACTGCTTTAAATATTGATGAATTTCTTTATGATGTTTAGCTGAAGGCCCTGGCAGCCATGGCTAATTTTCAGTTAACTTCTAGTTTTAACTTTAAGTTAGCATTATATAAATAAATAAATAAATTCTTTATGATGCACATTATATGATTATTTAATTATTATTTAATCAGTATTAAATTTAATTTTCATCTTCAAATTAAAAGTGTCACACATTCAACTGAAACTTGGAGATTGTCTAAGAAGAAACTTATACAACAAAAAACAGACAATTTCTTCCTCATTCTTATTCTTAATTATTGTAAATATTTATAAGATACTGAAAATGTAGAGAAAAAAATGCTCATTCAACATGTGTTTTTAATTGTGTTTATATATATCATTTTTCATATGAAAAACAAATACAAAAACAGAAGACTGTTGTTAGTCGCAAAGGAACAGTATAAACTACTTATTTATTATACAATATTTGAAATAAATTGCCTTCTCTTTAGATGTACAAACATGTTAACCTCAAAAATGAGAAAGCATGTAACGAAGTAAGTACGTAGATATGTGGTATGTATCTTTTTTCATAAGCAATTCCACACGCAACGAATGTTGTTGTTTGGTCACGTCGATCGAATTCCCCAATTCCCAGTTCTTGTCTATATGACAATGTTAGGCCAACATAACAACTACCCGTTACTAACTAACTAACTAACGGTATTAACTACTTGTTAGATGTCACCCTTTCACCTCTCCTTGGCCAACTTGCCAGCAAACGAACATGTTAAGAACAAACGACAAACAAACATTGAGTCAAATGTTCACAAGGTTTCAACTTACCAATCTTATTTCAATTTCAGCATCGATGCGTGTTCGCATCTTTCGATTGGCCTTTCCAAATACGGGCGTACAAACCAGTTCATCGCCGCCAGCAGCATACGGACCCGTTGTTGTACCTGTACTCGCCAATGTTGAATCTAAAACAAGTAAGCCATCCTCATTCAAGACATAAGCAGCTCCACCACCATCCAACACTGAACCAGGCGATGAAGGTGATCGGGCACGTAAGCCAAATGTCGGCGGCGGTGTCACTTTGCCCGCATCTTCATATAATTGACGAACGCTACTCGGACGTGTATCGGCAGTGAAGAGCTCCTTTTGGAATGACTTTTCGGTCTCATAATGGATTTTACGTTGTGCGAATGTTAAGAGGTCGCTTTCAGCTGGAAAAAAAAAAGAAATTGAGACACAATTAGTACTATGTTACTTTCAAGTTAAACTTTGATTAAAGTTATGCTTGGAATTCTTAAATATGTTAAAAAAATCTATGATACTTTATAAAAAAATAAAAGATGTTTATCTCCTCTCTGGTGAGTATCTATAACAATGAAATTTTTCTATGAAATTCCATGAATCGAAACGCAATAAGCACAACTCAAACAGATGTTCAATAAAAAAGTATCTAGTATGTATTGTAAATATCTATGAATATAACCAATAAAAAACAATACAAAATTTGAATTTTCATTAATTTTTTTTTTTTTTTGTTTAATTTATTTTTATATTATTTACATTGTTCATCATCATGGGATTGGTTTTTTCTTGTTATATTTTACATTTTATAAACAATCACAGCTGCTTTTCAGATAAATCACGATGTCGATGTCCGTCGACATCGAAACCAAGGCCAAATAAACTTCAATTATTGTATGTACTATAACTCAAGCGAAGCATAAAAAATGTAATTAACTTTAGCTATAATTTACTATTTGTATAGTGTAGATGTACATTTATGAAATCGAGTTAACGCGAACTTGGCAAAGCATAGGAAATGATGCCAAAAACAAAAATACTCACATGTCTACCCGTACATAGAATACTTGTACTTTATTTAGAGCAAAAAGTATGAGAAATAAAAATGGAAATCAAAGAAATTTTGATCATTACGCAAAACCAGAAATGTATCTCTCTAGAATGCCCAAAAAAAATATACAAGAAGAGTGAACCGTGTGTCCATTTTGAAGTTAAATAGGCTGCAAGTAGCGAGCGCCCAGTTTTGCCAATTCAAAAAGAAAATAAAACAACACAGAAAAAGAATCTCAGACTAAAGAGTATTTAAGCAACCGAGGCCAGCCTGCCAGCGGGCAATAATAACAAGAACAGAAACAACTAAAGCAACAACAATGTGTGACATGAATGACTGACTATCTGACTGACTGACTGACTGAGTGAGTAAGTAAGTGAATATCTGACTGACTGAGCAAGTCCAGATATAACGAACGTACTTCTAGTAGATGCATATATCTACGTAAGTAGAAGAAGATACACTTAAGTTAAAAAAAACAGACACACACACACACACACACACACATTACGAGTATGAGGCATGTGGCAACATTATTTTGAACGCAGAAGAGACAGTAGCATTTCTGTTCTGACATGGACAAACAAACATACACGCATGGACAAAGTCACATGGCCTGATATGATGTCGTCTTCATCTGTCCGCCTGTCCACTTGTATAGTTTGTGCCTTGGCTGTCGTTTTAACATTTTGCCGTTGGCTGCCCACAAATCTTGTCTCCTTGCCACATGCAATTTTATGGGCCCATGGACACGTCTATAGACGTCCACAGTCCACTTTAGTTCAGTTCAGTTCAGTTAGTTAGCCAGACATGCAGGCAGTCAGTCAGTCAGATAGTTCATGTGTTCGTTCGTTTTCTCATTTATTTAGCACTGACCATGGACCAGAGACCAGATCAGAGTTGTGCACCAATCAGTTCGTCCTCATGAGGCGTGTATTTAATATAATTTCCATTTTCATTTTCAATTTCAAGTACGCGCAATCCAAGTTGACATTTTGACGGTGGCGGCGGCTACAACGACAACGACAACAAACAGATACCAAACCAATGAAATCAAATGATGAGTCGAAGAGGCTCTGAGATTCTTCTGCTTTCATCGTCATCATCATCATCATCATCATCATCATCATCATCATCATCGGAGGAGTCAACCTTTCTTTTTTTATTTTGCATTTTGGCTTCCGTTTACTTGGTGGCGTCAATTTAGTAACTAGATAAATGAAAATTGCGCTTCTTTATGATGATATTTGCTGTTTTGAGATACAACATTTTTTCATCTTTTGCTACAACCATCATACATCAATACATGACAGCAACGAGGACTGTGATGATGATGATTATGATGATGCTACTGACAATGATGATGATGATGATGAAAGTGGAGTTGATGCATGATGACGAATGTTTTTTCCACATTTGCTACAGTTATGATGCCCGTGTGCAGAGAGTAGATATACCATCATATACATAGATACATAGATACATTACTCATTCCTCTTCCTCAATGCAGAAAACTCCTTGAAATCTCATTAAGCTGTGCAAATTTTCAATTTTCACATTTTCACTTCATTTGCCAAAACAAACTCAATTAACAGTTAACGAATTTGCAAGAAAAAATATTTAAAAAAATAATTTCGTTTTATAATTGTGTGTTTTCTGTGAAGATTTAAATGTATCTAAAAAGGTAGACAGACGAATGAGGAAATGCCGCAATTAAATTTAATGAGATTTTTTTTCTTTTTGGTGCTTTGTGATTTTTCTTTATTTTCTTGTTCATTTTAATTTTAATCTTCTTCGTATTTTTCATTTAACTGTATAATTTATGCTTTAATAATTGTTGACCTTTTCTCCCCATTTTGAATGTAATTATATATCTTTTTATTGTTGTTGTTGTCTTTAAGCATCTTTTATTGTTTATTATTTTCGGTGTTATATGAGATACTTTGAAGCGTCGTCACGTCTGGCTGACGCTGCAAAATAGCCACAAATGCGCCATTTTATTTACTTAAACATAATTTATATGAGTCACTGCACCCAGATACTTCTAGACACACACAGATACTTCTTAGTACTTGTAGTGATGAAGTCTCATCGTTGCACTTGTTGAAAATTAAAATTGTCATTTCATGACCAAAAGAAAGAAAACAAAAAACAATCCAAAAAGATATGACACACAGATACAAAAACATACCAATGAAAATACAAACTCACGCTGAAGCATAAATAAAATTTTTAATGCAAAAATACAATTGTCATTTGTCGTTGTTGTTCGAGTATTTTGGGTGTTGGTTTGGTTGTCATTCTTGTCTCCTTTATGCGGTCGTTATCATTGCCTTTGCCTTTTGCATTGAATTGATGTTGCCGTTGTTTATTTGCTCGTAGGTATGTATTCGCGTATCTTTTATGTGTGTTGATGAGATTCTTCTTACAGCAATAACAAAAAATATATTATATATATAAAAAACAAGGGAAGAAAAAGAAACAACCAAACATTTTATTGTTTAACATAAAGTGCCTGCTGAATAATGTTGCTGGTGTTTAACTTAAATGCGTCCGGGCGACGATTCATGGATCTATTATGATGGTGACTTGTGATTCATTTGGTGTGAAATTTAAATAATTTTAAGGCAATTTGTCTTTAAAATTTACTTGGAAGATAATTTACGTTTTCTAAGGAAAATAAATTTAATTGAAGCAATAAGTGAATTACGAAAGATTTTTATGAAAACATTTCTATGGAAATTTCAAGATAAACTCCTTCACCTCAGTCATGTAATTCCATAAATATATATTGTACTATAATTTCTTATATGAAATCTCTTTCAAGTCTATAATTTCACATATCCAATAGGGAGTGTATTTTTCCTTTCAAAAATAGTACAATTTTCTATTTGAAATCTTTCTTAGCCCATACGAGAAAGTTCTACATTTGCTTAGCAGTAGATACATGTACGAATCCATTCATATGCTGTTGCGAATACATTCATGCTGCCTGCAGATATTCTGTGAGATTGTGACTGTCTGTGCCTGCTTCAATATATTCTAAAATAGATATGAACGTGGGTTTCTACACTTTAAATTGCATTGTTCCTACTTGGGCAAATCGATACTCCATGGTTTATAAAAAAATTATTATTCGTATTAATTTTTAGATGCCAATAAAAGGCTCACTCAAATCGTCAAATCGTCATAAGTTTTATAGACCCTAGTAATTAAAACCTTAAGATGCATCACCCATTACAACTTCTTTCAAAGCTACATTTAAACCAAACAGTTCATTGTTCATTGCCATTTGTCATTGGATAGACAAAGTGGGCAGAATGTTGGACAAAATCTCCATACACACTACAACAACCACAATTGCCACTTACTTCAGTTATTGGATTGATGGAAATAGTTCCAGTGAATGGCAAGTTATAAGACTTGTGCTAAATTACACTATGAATGTCAAACGATGACGAGCAAAGGTATAAATAAGAGATGTTTTCCATCGACGAAAGTGGTCTCACAAAATTTATAACAATTCGCAAAAATTGTCATTCACACACCCCAAGGCCGTTTAGGTTGCCATTGTGTTGTGATTGATATCCACTGACACCATATCTATAATCAGTCACGCATTATCATAACAATCGGTCATTTGGTTTAAATGTACAATAGCTTCAGATTCAATGATTCTTCTTTAGTTGTCATTTGAAACCAAGCGTCCATAAAAGTTCTTGGACTTATAATAATAATTCGCTTCACGACAAACTTCTTTGAACTGGAGTTTAGATATCATTAATGAATGATCCATTAGTATTTCAATGGAAATTTTACTGAGTCATTCAAATTCTATATAGTTACAGTATATCCTTTCATTCGCTGCAAATATTTTCCAAATACAAATGAATACATATTTCATTTCGATTACCTAAAGCAGTTGATATCTTTTATTTTCATAACATCACCTACTACTTATTGCCAACAACCCACAGGCGCCATACTGCTATTGTACTTCCCACATGAACAACACATTATAATTCTGCATTCTGCATTCTTCAGTCAAAGTAGACTGCAGATCATAAAATATGGGTATATGGTATAAAAATTTTGCATATTTTTTTGCATGTGACACCAACGTCATTTGAAATGAACCTCAACCACAGCAACCTTAAAACCCTAGATCTACTATTTTATTTGCCTCTAGCTACTAGCCACCCACTCAGTCATGGATGGCTGTTGCATGACTTGCTTCCGTCATTTTGTTGGGGTTTCTCTTATTTCTTTTTTTCTTTTTTTTTGCGTTGTGTTTTATTCGCCATTAAATATAACACTCTGGTGACATGTTACAATTGTCATGACAAAATCTATGAAAATTTATTGCAAAAAATTTATAACGAAATCAGTGTACAAATTGAAACGGGGGCGACCAAAAGAGAATCGAAGTGATAGAAAGATATACGTTCTACTGCAGTTTGTGTGAAATTTGTGGCTATTGCCGGAGGTAAAGGTGATGTCGGTGTGATGAGACGCCATCGCAATATTTCACAAATCAAATAACGACAACAAATCATCGAAATTGACAGCAAAATGTAATATGAAATGGCACAGAGGAGCCAAAGAGCCAACGAGCAAGCGACTGACTGATCGAATGAGTGAGTGTCGAGACATTAGATAGATGGTTAGATAGATAGACAGATAGATACGTTTGTTCATATGTAGATAGACAGATGCAAACAAAACTATCAGCTGCTGATGGAGAAATAGAAGTATTCATGATGACTTTGATTATAATGATGATGACTATGCTACTGGTGATAATAATGAAGGCAGGCACCCTGAATGATGATGATGATGATGATGTCGATGATGACAACAATGTATATAGATACATACTTGTTTGTAAAGTGTTAACCAATAAGTAAAGCCAATATATCAAAAGTGCATTTCATAGATACACATTACACAGACATAAGCCAATTGAGAATAAATGCTGACAATGAAAAAAAAAAAATAATAATATATATCAAAATCTCATCTCATATGCCACAAGTGAACTGATTCCTCCTAAACAGATGATGATTTAGAAATGTCTAATAGAAGAAAATTCACACATATGATAGTCGTTTGTCTATATAAGTGGCACGTCGTCACTTATAAGTACATAAATGTCAGAAACATGCAAACGCACACACACACACACACTTCTGTGTATCTCATAGATATTATCATACGTATAGTAAAATATATATGTACGTGCCTTTGTATGTTAGTGTGTATGTATATAAAACCACATATGAGCTTTTGAAGCATGTACGTTGTACGTTGTCTGTAGATATCAGACTTTGTCCAATCTTGTCTATATCTGACGAGCATAATTTGCGGCAAATACGCTTCGTTGACGTCGACACAGCTTGACTTTTGTCTTCATATCTTTATAGTAGTATCTCATAGACTAAAGCTACGTTTTGTCTTTATGCTTCATATGAGTATCTATCTATCTATCTACAATATGAATCTCTCTTTTTTCTCATTCTCCTCTCAATATAACTCGGAATTGCCTTTAAACTGAGTTGAATTGACACTTTGGTGTTGTAGTTAGTGGCTGTCATTGCTGTTGCTGTTGCTGTTGCCATTGCTTTTGGTGTTGGTGCTGAGTTTTCTAGTGTTTTTTTTTTTTTGTTGTCTGTCGCTTATGGCCAAGTCGAGTTCATTAGTTTTATGTTGTTTATGCCTCAAAGCTGGTTTTAAGCATTTCGCAATAACTTGCCACAACAACATGCCACTGAAGCAACTTGAATGAAGTTAAGCGTATTATGGTGTTTCTGTTTTCCAATTAAATAGAAAAAAAAACCATCATAGAACTTGAACATGTTGTGATTGTTTTTCTAATATTAAACATTGTAGATACAAAAATTATGAATGCTTCTTCAATAAGTCAGTTAAGTTAAGTTTATCTTAATTAGTTTTCTAAATTTTTTCCTAAAATTCATTAAATCATTGTGTGTTGCTATCTTTAGAATTCATTTGGAAGGAAATTAAAAATTGTTATAGAAACTGTTTTTAGGATCAGTCATCAATTCAGGTTAAGTGACTGTCACTTTATTTGCAAAATAGAAATGAAAGCATTGACTAAAGGGAAGTTGGCAGTGTGATTGTTTTCCCAGTAAGTCATTTCTTCCTTAAAGATACAAAATGCCTCTCCAATATAAAGTTAAGTTTATCTTAATTAGTTTTCTGAATTTTTACTCAAGTTCATTATGCTTTATAGAATGCAATTTGACAGGAAACTGCAACTTGAGGCAAATACGTAATCTCTGTTATGAAATGCACTTACTGCTTACTTAGTCCCAGTCTCAGTCTACAACAGCCAAATGTCAAGATTTTACAAGTTAAAACTTAATTACATTAAGAGTTGTAGAAGAGATACTGTACAAACAAACAAACAAAGATGCGCAATGGCACCAGAAGTTACTTTTCCGGTCTCCGGCAATTGCAGCAGTTGCAGTAGCAGTAAAGCCTGAGACTTGGCTCTCTCTCTCTCTCTCTCTCTGGTAATTTTAATTTAATTATTTAAAACGAAAACAATCAGTGCAAAAGTTATCTGTAAATGGGCTTCACTCAAGCAAGCAAGAAAGCAAAAGGAACCCTGAAACAGTTCAGTTCAGCTGCAGCCTGCATCCAATGCCAAAGGCATAGCTTTCTTATTGAAGTTAATGCAACAGCGAGAGCGACATCAATGTTGATGATGTGAATGATAATGATGATGATGTTGTTGTTGTTGTTGTTGTTGATGAGGACGATGACGACAACGACGCATGCGCTGCGTGCCCTTGGCCGCTGTCGTTGTGCTTAATTGGCGTGCAGCCAAGTCAAAGATACATAGACTGAACGACGCCAACTTTCAATTCCATTTCAATTCCCCATGCCAATTCGTCGTATCTGTTAACTGTCTGTCTGTTTGTCCATGTGACTTGACTGTCTGTCAGTATGTTTGTTCTCAATGGAGTAAGTAGTAATATCTGTGTGTGTTTTTGCAGCATCCTGCTGCGTAAGTGTCATAATAACATTTAAAGCAATTAAGGCAACATTTTCGGCATCGATTGCCCTTTAATTGTGTAAAGTAAATATGTGGGTCTGCTACATGCTGTGATAAGAGATAATTTTTGGTAAAATTAAAATAAAATAAAATTAATGAAAGATAAAAAAAAATAATAGTTCATAATAGATAAGCAACCAACCAACTAAACAACCACCTTTTGCAAAAACTATCCAACTTCTTAACTAACAAAAAACTCATATCTATCATATTCAAATGTAAATATTGTAATATTCTATTTTAAATAAACTCTTATCACTTATTACTTTTGTGTATCTTTTATGCTTATTTATAAATAATGACAAACATTAGCAGTAGCAACTACATATCAACAAGGCTAAGAGAGTCATGATTTATTATGAAACCTTACCAAGGCTTTCAAATTTTTCATATTGTTGTAGAATTTTGTATTGCATGTAAGCAAAAAGTTGAACGTTGAGCGTTAATTTATGTGGCACCATCTGCACACACAGCATAAAACCACATCCTATCACATACCACATATGAACATACTACATAACTTGTTCGTTGGAGGTATGAGAAACTTATTAAAAATTTAAAAAAATGGGCCAAGTGCTAGTCAGACTCGTTCACAGAGGGTTCCGTACCAGATAGGGGTTTGATTTGACTGATTCCAAAAAATATACTGCGCCTATATCAGAAACTTATAGAGTCTAAATATCAGTTCAATAGTTCAAAAAAACAAAAAGGTTTTTCGAATAAGAACCTGAATTTTAATGGTGGGTTTGTATGGGAGGTACTCCTCCTCGGTGGCTGATTTGGCTGATTCCAACAGATGTGTACGTCTATGTCAAGAACTTAGAGTGTCTAAATTTCAGTTTGATAAAACAAAACCCAAAAAAGTTTCTAATAGGAATCTGAATTTTAATTTATATGGGAGGTACCTCTCCTAGGTGACCGATTTGGTTGATTCCAACAGATGTACAGCGCATATATCAAAAACCTATAGTGTCCAAATGTCAGTTCGATAGGATAAAAAGCAAAAAAGTCTAATTAGAAAAACTGAATTTTTAGGGGGGTTTGTAAGGGAAGTACTCTCCCTAGTAATCCGATCAAACTGAAATTTCAACAATATAAGTTTATTATGTAAAGCCATAAACCATCTAAATTTCAAGTTCGTGTGATTACTGGATCGTATAGCTGCCATACAAACCAAAATGTTTCTTGTATGGAGACCCCTTTAAGTTTTTTAAAATATTTTAGTTTTTAGTATTTGTTACATTCCAACTCTCTAGCTATTGCAGTTTATGAGATATGACCCGAGGACGAACAACGAAGTCTCTGCAATAGGGTTCCATTTGGTACCCTTTGGGTCCGGAACCCCAAAAAGTAACAAAAGATAAAAAATGTTAAATCCGGAAAAGGTTACGCAAAGAAAAAAACAATATATAGTATTAAAACAAACTATTCTCTGCTTAAACATTATTTCTCAGCTTAAGGCACAAAGTGGCTACATGGTACATGGTCGAAATATATGCAAGTAAAACCAATCGGTCGTGGTAAAATAACAAAAACACAACCCAAAAGAAAAGTAGGGTCCCAAAAGCACAGAAAACAGAAAAAACTTTAATGTGCTCATATATATTACTTTTAGATACATTTACATACATACATACAAATGTAGATACTTTACTCATACCTATATACATACATGGCAAGTATATGATGTTCGTTTACATATTTTGGTTTGACGTTATGTAAAGTAACTCAACTCAACTCAAATGCATGCGCGCCCTTTTACTACTTGGAATTTTTCATCATTTCATTGTTGTTTTTGCTGGTGCTTTTCGCAAATTTTCACAAAAAACTAACAACGAAAAAAAAAAAAATTGAATAAAGAAATAGGAGAATGAAGAATGAAAGGGATAAAAGAGCAAAGCAAACTCGCATAGCGATGAAGCGTGTCATGGCATTTGGGCGCCAGCTGCTATCATCATAGGGTCGGTTGGGTTGGGATGATTCTCTATGGTTTATGTTGCATGCAGCATGTTGTAGTAATAGTAGAAGTGGAGCGAGAATAACAAGAGATAAAAAAATAAAATAGAGAAGAAGACGAAGCGTTGTGGTGAAAAGATACGCATAAACTATGGATGCAACAACAATCTACAATGAGACAACAAACATAAGAAAAAAAAAAAAATTAAAAACAAAAATAAATAGCAACAACAGTGGAGCAAAAGCATGAATGCCACGCTTGTACTAATAGCAATAACTTTTGGCGCTAGACTACATAGCACAACAACAACAGCAAACAACAGACAACAAAAATTACAAGCAACAACAAGAACAACATTGCATGCAACATATCTAACTAATGTTGCTGCCAGCTAAAAGACGAAATATTGTATGTTGCTGACATGAATATCATCTACGTCACTTACTCCGAGCATAGAAAACAAGCAAAATGCCAATGCGACGATGGCGACAACTCATTGTGTTGTTAGTTTGTTATAGTTATACTACTACTACTACAACTACTACTACTAGATACTCATGTATGTATGTATGTAGTTGTTGTTCTTGTTTTTATAGTGTACCTCATATTGTTTTGTAGCAATTGGTATGCCATGCAACGTGTTGCAGATACCTAGTAGTGACTAGTAGTAGTTGGATAGAAGTTGAAAGAATGATATAATAATTCATATCTTCGAATAATAATACATAACATAAATAGCCCCTCCTTTTGATATATTGTTGTAAGAAACTTAACCGGATGAGATACTTGTTTAAGCAAAGCGATTACCAAGTAATTTCTAATAAGGATGACTTTCTGCCTGTTCCGAAGTAGAATATAACAAAAGATTTTACCATCTAATCATTAATTCGGATCATTTGGAAAAGAAAAATATCAATAGGAATGCTAACAATAGAATATTTTTGTCTACGATAGAGAATATCTGACAGATCAATAAGAATGTGATAGTTGCCTTAAATCAAGTCCTACAATTCATCGTAAAAATTAGTGGTTATTTCATACATATATCAATAATATTTTATAGGATTTCTTATTAGAATAGAAGAAAAATCTTGTTCCCTAGTGACAATTTTATTATCCCACAATATCTACTATTTTTAATTATTTTCCATAGAAAATCCTCCCTAATCAACTCACCATAGTGATGTAGTGTATAAGTAAGTCTCTCTCTCTTTGGAGGCATTGCATGCATGAATGCCACACCAAAAATTGCATTAAATCAGATTGTTGTTGTTGTTGTTGTTGTTGTTCCTACGACCCCTGATGAGGCCAACAACGACGACAACAAAGACAACAAGAAACATATTCGTTGCTACTGTAGAAGATTTTATGATTTCGCATTTATTAGATTTGTTAAAATTTAAGAGAGAACAAAAAAAAAAAAGAATATAACTAGTAGAATGAAAGACTGAACAATTTATTAATATCCGTTTGGTTGCATGCAACAGCACGTTTTACTTTCTTTGTGTAAAAACTACATAAAATGACAAATCAGTGAAGCTTCAAAAAACACGTGCCCATCAAAAGGTCACAAACACACTCACTCGCTTTATATCGCTCGTATCTTTCCCTTCACTCTAATCCCTTCTTACCATTCTGTCTATTTTTCTGTCTAAGTCTATTAAATGTTGATTTATGGTGCCACAAATTGCAAAAATATAAAACTCCACCACCCACCCACATCTAACTGCGTACTTACTATGAACTATGACAATACGGAAACTTCCTGTCAGCTGCCATCTGCAATAACTAAATGTGCAACATTGTTATTATCATCATCACCATCAACATCATCATCATCATTATTATTATCGGGAGCATTGTCATTATTATTAAAGTGTGACCACACAGAAAACAAAAAAAAATCACATATTTCTTCTGACATTTCTCCTTGTTGTTGCCTTTTGGCTATAAGCAAAGATTGGTTAGTAACAACATTCAGGGCGAACCTAAACCTCAGGGCAAAATGGGCCATAATCAGTTGGGCATTTTGACTAGGATGAAGTGAAATTTCGGGGCTCTTAAACATGTCTTTCTGTTCTTCTGTTCTGTTCTGTTCTTTATTGATATGTACCATTTTTTTGTTTAGATGTTTGCTGTTTATGTTTATGCTAGCTGAAGGCCCTGGCAGCCATGGCTATTTTTCTGTTAACTTTTTTAAGTTTAGGTTAGCATTATATAAATAAATAAAGATAAAATATGTTTATGTCTCTTTTGATTAATGTTCGGAAGACCTGGGAGTAAGACTAGAGGCCAAGTGCAGCAAAAAACAGAAATATATTCAGATTCCACTAGGTCTTCAGTTGTCCCCAAGAAAACGATTATATAGCCATGGCGACAAGACTTTTGAGGGCGACAATTTTTAATAGAGTTGGTTATTTATCATCTGAAAAGGGGGCCCTAACAATGGTTCTGTTCTTTGAATATTGAAAGCTGGTTTAGCTAACATTCTCTTGGACTCTTTTTATTATCTTCCATCATTTAGGCCTCTCTTCAAATCCTACAAGACTAATAATGTTTTTAAATGATGAGAAAATAGAAGAGTTTTTCAATCGCCCAGAGCTACCATGATGATAATGATAAACATTAAAAAATCAATTCTTAACTCAATTTGACAGTTTCTATGGATAGGAAATAATTTTCCCTTTAGTTTTTTGTAGTTCAACCTAATGTTGTTGTTGTTGTTTTTGTCATTATTGTTTTGGCAGTTTCATTTCATTCTGTTAGTGCTGTCCATCTTCATTTTCATTCATCTGCATTATTGTCCATCAGACTTCATTCGTTTGTTGAAGAGTTTGCGCTTAATTAAGTTCAGTATTCTTCAATTTTCCTCTTCATATTTTCTCTAGTAGTTTTAGTATTTCTTTCTATCTTTCATATTCATGCTTCCCTTGTTATTATATTGTAGTTGTTGTATTGTATCTCATGCATATTATGTTGTTAAATTCTTTAAGTTTTTGCTTTCTTTATACAATAGTTTTGTTGAGTATCTTCTTCTTTTATTTAAATTAATTGACCTTTCGTTTCCTTGACAGCAATTACGAATGTTGTTCCAATTAAACAAGTCACGAAACAAACAACCAAAGAACACAAACTGGTGAATAACGAATAGTGGTGGGTGGTAAATTGAGGCGTGGTGAGTTTTACAAGCGAAGTATAATACCAAGTTGATTTAATGAAAGAACATCCGCTCTTTAGTTTTAATTGGTCTTCTTATTCTATAACATAAACATTATCTTCTTTGACTTTGCCTTTGTGTTGTTATTGTTGCGGTAAGTGAGTCAATTGTAGGCGTCAGTTGGCTCATTATGTGTTTAAGTTAATTTTAATTAAGAGTAGAGAGATCAGTTGCCTTATAGTGAAACAAGACATTAAACAGGATTGAAGAAGATTAAGTACGAGTGTTGATATTAGGAAAAGCAAGCAATTAAAATAGTTTGATATACGAAAATATGAAATGATTTGATGAAAAATGCTTGGGTTTTCAGAATAAATAATGAATTAATGAAATCATATGAAAAATCCAAGAGATGGTGCTCGTTCAAATGAAACGATATTGGTCAAAGGGAGCTGAGGTTAAGATGGTACATCATATTTTACAGGAATAGGGTACTACGTCCCGCTGCTTTTATTATCAACTTTCACTTGCTCAAGACCTAACCACTACGAGTTCCTTATTACATGTAATTTTAGTGATTTCTTTGTTGCATGTTGAGTTAACACTGTTTTAAATGTTTTAGACTTTTGTCAGCGTTTCTCATATGCAAATGTAAGCATATGTATATTTCTTTTATGGAAGCCAACATATCTTCTTATGAGAAAGAAATCAATCTACTGTTATACAAGTATTTCCTAAAACACGAAATCTCCATTTCCATTTTATTTCCAACATTTTCATTTGCAATTTAACACGGCAAACTTACACTTACTTGAATGTCTTTCACCTAAGGCACTTTATTACCATTTCGCAAATCCATGACTAAAGCGTGTTCAACTATAAATAAATGAATGAAATCCTTGAACATACAACCGCAAGTAAAACTCAAGTACTCAAATACTTAACAAATGGCAATAAAGTTAAATGAAGTCATTAAAATGGAAACTTCAAATTCACGCGAATTTGATTTCACTTAACAGTTTAGCTTAAAAAGTCTAGACAGAATTCGTTATACTACTTACTTACTACATTCAAGTAGTAAAAATTTGAAGTACTTATAATTAAAATTTAATAGTTACAAAATTATATTGTAAAGAAAATAAAGTCTATGGAAAATAAATTGTGTTCATTTTCAATCATGAAAATAAAAATAATAAAAATAACATACATTGAACTATTGCATTTCACAATTGCTTTTATAGGTTGTTAAATTGAAAAGACCCAAAAAAAAAAGAAAACTTACAATAATATAAACAATAGCAACACGACGCTTGCAACAAAGTAACATATAAAAACATTTTCAATGGATAAAACCACGAAAAACCAATAAATTTTTGGAATGACATGCGTTTTTCATTGCAACTCCCCCTCTCACACAAAATCTATTGCACTTATACTACTCTATTATTAGCTCTATGAATATCAATATACTCATAGTATAATACATACATACTACCTACCATCCTTGACAATAATAACAACAAATATAGCAACAAAAGCAACAACACAACAACCATTAAATACATTTTTCACTTAATTTTTTTTTTTTGTATGAGATACTTAAAATTCCAACAACAATAACAACAAGAGCAATGGCAACGACAGTGAATTTCATTTTTCGATTCAATTGAATGAATCAACTAGAGGAGCCCATTCCTATAGTTTTAAACCAAACCAGCAGCTTCCTGAGTCATGGGAGGAGAAGAAGGTCTGTGTGACATTGCAGGGAATGCATAAAATGCACGTTTTTGTGAATTACACCGCGCAAGTATTTATTTCTGTAATTTAAAGTAAGTAACTTTATATAGTTTTCCTGCCTCTGCTGCTGGTTTAGACTAAACTTAACAAAAATATCTATCTACAATATGTTTATGCCGACCGGTCGTCTGGCCCCTACGATTAGTTTTCTTTCTTTGATCATTTGATAATATTAAATTTGTTATATTTGGTGCCCAACATGATTATGACAATCATGAAAAGTAACAGCAGGAGTAAAACCCAAACTCAAAACTTTTTCAGCTTTCCCTGATAATTTAATAGTGAATATGGGCGAGGGTGCATATGAGGGCGCTAAAGTGAAAAATAGTCACACAACTAAAATTAGAAAACCAAAAATAAGTATTTTTTTCTCTAAAATTAAATTACCCAAAGAGATAAAACGAAAAAAAAAAAAAATTAAAAAAAAAAAATTTCACGCCAATGACAATTTTCCTTCCCAGGCTGATTGCCTTTATGGCGTGGCATGGCTTGGTGAGACTTGGCTTGCCTTGGCTTAAGGGGAATGTATCCCCGTTTGTAATCACAGACAAACTCACTTCATTTCCTTTTTGCTTTAGAGTAGTAGAAGAGACAAACATTTAGAAGCATCCGCTTTGATAGGCATGCAATCATCTTTCTTTCACTTCCCTCTCTGTTTTTTTTCCTTTTTCTATCTAAATATGCATCTGCATCATCAGCATCATCATCATCATCATCATCATCATCATCATCACCATCATCCAATCTCTAGTTTTGTTTCTCTTTTCTAGTCTCAAACTCAAAACTCATTTAGCGGATGAAGCCATTAAATTTTCCGCCTTTTGTTTTTCTTCTGCACCCGCACTTTTATCTCTTTTCCATTTGTTTTTCCATCCACACTTCACTCCTCCAACATGATTTTCATGATGTCATGTCATGTTGTTTTTGTTTTTGATTTTGTCTCTTTATTATTATTATTTTTTTTTTTTTTTTTGTATTTTTTACAAATCCTAAAACAAAAAACTCCAAATTTCCCTTATTTTTTTTTTTTGTCGCTTGTAAAAACAACAAAATTTTCATGACATTTTCTTCGTGCATTTTCTTCTTTTTTGTTTTAATAGCTCCAAATATACATACATATTTTCTTTGCTTTGCTTTGCTTTCCTTTCATATGTCATTTAATTTTCACATTTGATTTTGTGTAAGATTTATTTATATTTAAATTTGTTTAGATTTTTCTTTTTTTGTTGTGTATTTTTTCTCGCTTAATTTAAATATTTGTCCATAAAAAAAAAAAGAAAAATTTCTGTTGCTTGAAGTTGTGGAGATGACATTTTCAATGTGTTTCAACTGACAGTTGCCTGCCACTTGAAGATTTGCTTTGTGCTTGTCAGCTGTTTGAACTTGAATCTGTATATTTTATATGTTGGATTTTTTCAGGATTTGGGATCATTTTCTTCTGTTTGTTCTTTTTAGTTGACAAAGGTGAAAGGTGGCATTTTGATTTCCGTTTTGATTTGTTTGTGGGTGATTGTGATTATGAATGTGTTGATGATGTTGATGATGATGATGTTGATTTCCTGTTCTAAAAACTATTAAGAACTTTTTTTTTTCTTACTAAATATTACTTTGTTCTATGATGATGAGTGAGTGCGTGAGTGAGTGAGTGAGTGACCTCTACTATTTATAACATCAAATTGAAACGTGTTCGAAACAAAGAATGAAAAAATTACTACACTTCTTAAGTGTTATTCTCATTTTCTTTTTGTATCTGCTTCAAGCCAAACTTAATGTTAAAGTAAGACCCAAAAATTCTTTGGGGGCAATCTCATCTATTCAACTACAATATATTATACTTATATTATAGCCATTGATGTCAGCCCTCAGCCCTCATCCCTCATCAACACTTAACATTGTTAAAAGTAACCTGAAATTGTTGTAACACACACACCACAATAAACTTGAATGTAGTAAGAATGCTTACAACAAATTGGATTTCATTCATTTTAAGTGCCCCCTAAAGCTCTTGAGTTATTACTTCTTTTTTTTGCCTAAAGGTTTGTACTATAAAAAAACCTAAAAGAAAAATATATTTTGTATATCTCATGTCCAAATAAAAGGTTGGCAAAACATAAAAAACACATTTTTATTTCAAAATTTTAAGTGGAAATATTGATTTGTTCGATATTTGAGAGTTTGAAGTTGAGTTGAGGAGTTTAGAAGATCGAAAATTGTGTATTGCGCATGCTTTGTTGATTGAGATTTCTGTTTTTTGAAAATCAGATAAGTAAACAAAAAAAAAAAACATAGCAAAAACGTGGGATTCAACTTAAAAAATATGAAGGTTTAATATTTCAATTCTAATGGGTTTTTTTTTACAGCTGCCCACAACTTTTTGGCGCCTGTCAGCTTAAAACAACTTAAAATGTGGGCAAACTTTTGTTTAATAAAGACTGACTCAGAGAACTTAAGATAAAGAGAAGGTTGCTTGGGAAGGGACGAAAATGTCAGCAGAATACATCATTTGATGAGAGAATCATTATTACTCAGAAATAAATTCAATAAGGAAAAAAATGATAAGAACTTTTGAAAAGGAGTTTTATAAGGCAGAAGTCTAAATTCATAATAAATGTGGGCATAATAAATTATGAGAATACTTTAACTACTTTAATATCTCTTATTAATAGGATAGAAGTAAATTTAATAAGGACTTAGTGATAAGAATATATTGAAAGGAAAAATGTATACGAGCAATTAAACTTAAAAGGATCAATTAGAAAAGTAAAACCAATGCAAAACAAGAAAAAGAAGATTATCTTCGGCTATGCCGAAGTTGTAATACTCTTCAAGCTTCTGTGATTGGTCATATATAAATATTATTATATTGATTTGACTTATGTTCAGGGTAGATTCAATATTCATACTGCAATTTCAACAATGAGACCGAAATATTTACATGGGAGCTATGCGATCCACTAATCCTAGGATCTTGAAATTTACATAGTTGTTGAATATGGATCAGACACTAATAGTATCCAAATTCCAGTTCGATAATACAAAAAACAAAAAAGGTTTTTTAAATAAGAACATGAATTTGAATTTGGGTTTGTATGGGAGGTAAGTCTCTTAGTAATCTTAGGGTCTAAAAATTAACATGGTTGATGATTATTGGTCAGACAATTATGATATTAACATTTGAGTTTGTTAACACAAAAAACAAAAAAGTTTTTCTAATAAGAACTTTTATTTGAATCTGGGTTTGTATGGGAGGTATCACTCCTCTTGGTCCGATTTGTCCAATTTCGACAAATGGGCACAAGCATCAGATGAAAAAGAACCGTGCAAAATTTCAGGTCTCTCCGTAAAAAACTAAAGGACTAGTTTGCATTCATATAGACGGACATGGCTTAGTCAACTCCACTCGTCTCTTTGATCAACAATACAATATACTTTATGGAGTCGCCGATGTTTTCTATTGTATGTTACATATTTTATGACTACTAACGGCCTGAAAAGTATAATAAACCAATTATGGGAATGATTTTGATTATGTATATAACTGAGTACAAGTACAGAATCTAGACAAATGTTTAACTCAACATGTCCTGATTTTGATAAAAAAATAAAAACAATAATTAACTCAACACATTTCAAGATTATCTTTTAACCATGATAATTCTACACATGGAAAGAAGTTAACTCCATAACAAATAATAACTGAACTCATTCAGCAAGAAAGAGTAAGTAATTTGACACTTGAAAGTGATAATGGAACTTCACTCACTTTCCTTTGATAAAAATGTACGAAGGATCAGTAGAAAAGACAAAATTATCTTGCTGATAAAACTATATAAGTAAAATACTTAAACAGCTCAAATTCCAGATTACTCGTAGAAGTATTCTATTCAATTTGTCTAAGTAGTTAGATGCTTTACTCAACCCATACAGACACATTCACTCCAATGACAATTAATTAGTTCCTAGAACTTGTCTAATTAAAGGATTTAAGGATTTAGACACAAGAGTGTATTTTCCAAGTCGCGACGACTACGATAACGTTTTCACTGGTTTCTATATGATAAAATTACTAAAAATGGTTTACATTGCCTCTCGGACTATCTAAGTATGCGTTTGCATTTGTCTCTGTGTCTGTTTAAGGACTATCACATGGCATAAAAATGAAAATAAATAGAAAACACAACACTTCATAGACTTCGTAATGTGTGTGTTATTAGATTAATAAAGTTTAACTGCTATAAATACTAATTAAATAGTTTAGTTTAACAATTTCTAAGGTGTTTTTGTTTTGTTATAAAGCAAACTTAAGCTTAACTTGAAAACCACCACGTTTGCTTGCTTTTATGCTCTCTAAAGGATTCTTTAGAAATTATATTCATTGTATTATGCAACTTAAGTTGAATGTGTGCGCTTCACTTCATTTTTCTTCTCTTCTCTTCTCCTCTCTTGTCTTGTCTCTGCTATGAAATACATATCAGTTTTCAGCTCCTTAGTTTGTAGTCAAGAAAGTTAAAAAAAAGGACTTAAAGTAGAACAAAGAAGTAAAAGAGAGAACGAAGAAAATCATCCACATTCACAAGTAAATAGGCGTGTGATGTCCTTAGGGTGACTGGGAATACACTTCACTTAAGGCAAGCAAACGAATGTAAATATAAAGTCGAAGAGTTTTTTGCTTCCCATCTTCAGTTTTCTTATTTTTTTTTTTTGTATTTTTCAAGTAAGCGAATAATGTATTATACATTAACTTTAACTTAAGCTACTATTATAACCATATAACAAAAACAGTAATGAGTATGAGGTGCAAAATTCAAAAAAAGATACAAAAAACAAGTATATAAAAAAGGAGAAAAATTATAAGAAAAAAAATGCATGCCTACTTCACAGAGTATCAAATTTTGCTTAAAGGTCATAAGAGTAGAGTGAGTGAGTTGCAGTAGATTGTGTTCCAAAGACAACAGAGAGAATGCAGTAAAATAATAAATAACAATAACAAAAACTTTGGTGAGCAAAATATACAAGAAAAAAATAGGAGTTAAATTTGTTTTGTCATTGTGAAATACACAAATAAACAAATGTCTGCGCTCAAAGCCTAAGGCTAAGTGCAAGTGCCAATGATCAAGAGAAAGGAATACAAACAGAGTGACTTTGAGAAGTTCTCTGAGAGAGAGAGAGATCTGGGAAATGAGTGAATAAAGGCAACTTTGTAGTTCTTCTTGTTGGGTTTATTGGGTTGGCAACTTGCCTTTGGGTTCACACTTAGCCAAACAAACACCGGACTGACTGATTGGGGGGAGGTCTGTGGATAGTAGAAGCATCAAACAACAAATAAGACTAAGGACAACAAGTACAAATTTTGTAAAATAAAACAAAACAACCAATGTTTGAGAGCAATAAAAATACCAAATAAAAATTTCAAGTTGGGAATTTCCAAAAAACCATAAGAGACAAGAAAGTTTTGTCCCCTTTTTGCATAGTTTTTCTTCTTCTTTAAATACAATACAATACAATATGTACATATGTATGTACATATCCTGCTGCATGTGTTTCTCAAAATAAAAATAAAAAGAATTTTCCCAGAGGACACGCGAAGCAGGTACAATAACAACAACAACAAAAACAAAACACAAACAATAGGAACAACACAACAAGAACAAAAAAAAAAAACCAATGAATGAATGAATGTTTGTAAGCTGGGAAATTTCTTTAGTTTATAAGGAAGTAAATAACACAACTAGAAATTTTTAGCGAGGGGAAGACCCCCTACAGCAATTTATTATGTCTCGCTTGAGCTGAACGTTTGTTCTTCTTTAGTGTCTCGTTTAAGTCTCGTTGTCTGTCAGCACATTCATCGTCTGTCCTGGCTGCGTTCCCTTATTGCTTCATGTGTGTGAGAGTGTGTGTAAAGGACACAACAAAAAATTCCTGTGAATGAAATCCAAGGAATTATAATTTTCTGTAACGCGTAACGTTCCGATTTTTATGGTTTCCTGTCGCAATGCCATACAGAGCAGGAGAATAAGTATGAGAAGATGACGATGACGATGATAGTGGCTAAGAATGTAAATTATGAGAAGAGATGAGATGAGAGAAAAGGCAATTGTAAAATGTAAAGAAGCAATTTAAGGAAGGCGACAATGAAGAGGGTGTGTGTTTGAAGAGTTTTAATAAAGAGAGAGAGAGAGAGAGAGAGAAAGGAATTTAAGGCAACACAAGAAGGACAAGGATTTGAAGGAAAAAAAAAAAAAAAACTTTAAAAACAAGAAATATTGCATAATGAAGAGTTCAGTTTATAAAAAGAAAGAGTTCATGGAGAAAAGTGCAAGCAAGGTACAATAAAAAAAAGTTTGAAGTTTACTGGAAACTTAAGGTGTAAAAGAAGCGCCTCAAGACATTAACAAAGAAACCTTACACACAAAAATGTATTCATCCTCCCTTTAACAATACATACTTTTTTTTCGTCCTTTCTTACATTCTCATTGCTCGCCATTCCTTGTGCTTCTTATCCTCCTCCTGCTTATGTTACATTGTCTTTGCTTTCCCACAAACTTCTCTGTCAACTGCGCTTCTTAAAAATGCATTTGCATAGATTAAATTACATCAGACAGCGTAACTCAGTTGGGTTTAGTTCAGGACAGGACAAACAAGGATACGAGGATACGTCAATGTCATGAATGCACAACGTTCTGCATAACTTCAACTTCAAAAGCATTAGCAGCCAAATAGAGTAGAAAATGCAGCAAAGCAAAGGCAAATATTTGCATAAAATGCACTGAATAGATTTTTCTCACCAAGTTTCCTTTTCCTCAATTTCACTCCCCTTTTCATACGTTTTTTTCTTTATCTACAGGCCTGAGTCAACGAATTAATGAATGAATGACTGAATGAAAGTGTATCTCTCTGTTTTTAATAACGCGTGGAGAATCATACATGCAAATGAAGCATGAACATGAAGGCATTTTGTATCTAGATATTGTACTTCAAAAGTAAGATGCTTGTATGCATTTATGTAAGTATAATTTTTAATTTAGTTAGATGTGCAAAGATACATTGAGAGACACTACTGGAATGGAAGAAGTATACACAAGAAGGCAGAGTGAGAGGAAAGAATTGGTAAGAAAATTTGAAGATGAGAACATAATGTGTAGGCATATGTATTTGTATCCATATTTATTTAAGTAATTATATTTAAGTATCTTTATCTATTGTCTATCCACACATTGTATCTGTAGCTTCATTTGTATCCATTACTTGCTTACTCTTATCTTTAACTTGTATCTCTTCCAATTTAATATATCTTTATGATTTACCTTACACAATATTTGTATCTCATGAATATTTTGTCATAATGTAATGAGAATTTAGTTAATGTTGTTGTTGGTAATTGTTTAGATAAATAAACATTTGTCTAAATCATCAACATCATTATTATTATACAATGTCATTTGTTTTCTTGCTTTCCATCTGCTACAACTTGTCTTTCCTTTAAATTAAACTGTTAAAAAATCCTTAGATAAGTTTTTCCGGCTTTCTTGTTATAAGATACTTTAGAATAAAGTGAGTGTTGAGAAAAGACACTGACATGTTTAAATTTATTTAAAGATTTATCGTTGAAATACTTTTATTTTATTGCACTCTGGGGCAACATTAGTTTTTTTTCAAACAAATATAAAAAACATATACCATTGGATTTAAAAAAAACAAAAAATAAAAAAAGAAAAATATACAATTTAAAAGTATGATTTTGTTTTAAAAAAAAGAAAGTTTCTTTTGTCACTTTGTGGTTTGATTGAACTTGTGAACTTGCCAACTGATTAAAAACCATAAAAGTGTTGCAACCACAAGAAGAACACAAAAATGTCTTCACACTGAGTATCTACATGTGTACAATGAAGATATCTATTAGATATTAATGTATCGTATAACTTAAGTTTATAGAAATCAGTTTATAATAGCAGATCATAAATCCTTCAAGTATATTTATATATATATATATTGTATATATGTGTGCTAGTATTTTGGATGAAGTGTTTAACCCATATGGCTAATGAAGCCATATAAATTTCAAGAGCCTAGGATTACAAGGACGGGTATCTCCCACACAAAACAAAATTCAAATTAAAGTTCTTATTAGAAATACTCTTTTTTTTTTGTGTTATCAAACTGAGATTTATACATTATAAGTGGCTGATCCAAATTCATTAGTAATGGAAGTCACAAGATCCTAAGATTACTAGGAGAATTTCTAGATTCTAGGAGTATTCGATCGCATAGCTCCCATACAAAATTATATACAAATTAATATTCTTATTAGAAAAACATATTTTTTTACTAAACTAGGAAATGCCTTTCCATCTCCAAAACATAGAAAACTAAATGAGTTATTTCAGTTGGAATATCCTTAACACACACAGAGTACAGTAATCAACTGGACACGTTATCTTACCAGAATATTTCAAATCAATATAATAGTAAAGAGAGTTTGAGGTGAGATAGGATGAAGGGCGGTCACAAACATGCATTTAATTGTGTGATAATCACAGGCAATATGATTCTACTATAAGAGTGTTCCGATAGTCAAGACGTAACAAGTTTCCAGAAAGAAGCCGAGAATCAGTTCAGTTTAAACATACTTGTAGATCTTTGGATTACAGTGTAGCTTAATTAATCCGTAAATGCAAAAGTATATACCACTCTCATAGCTTCCTCAAATCAAATTGACTAACATCTCTTATAATACTCCCCAACCAAGTTGTAACCGTTTTGAATATCTCTGCAAACCAATAATCCAAACCACTAATGAAAAGCCAAAGTAATATAAGCCAGTCGGGCCCTTAGCGGCATTTGTGGCAAATAAAGAAAGTGCATAATAAGAATCTCCAATTACATGAGCAGTTTGCATTGAATTTCATTGTCTTTTTAATAAAGTTGCTTGTTCTTCATTTAGGACATATAGAAAGAGTGGCAATAAAATTATAACTAACCACAAAAGCGGCTGCTTGCCACAGTTTGTTGTCAACTTCATGCAACGTTGCACAAAGTGTGGTTAATTAAAATAAAATAATAAAAAAGAAAAAACAATAAACTCAACTTACAACAAAAGAAAAATCAAAAGAGTGAACAAACTGCAAATGTTACAATAAACGTGCTACAAAAATTGCATGCAAAATTGATTGATATGCACTATGGAGGCACAACGGCACAAACAGTTCATTTTTAGTTCCGTTCCATTCGATTTCACGAATCATGCCTCAGTTAAGCTATCTACTATCCACATGCAACATATCCAAAATCATGATTATGATCATGATGACGATGTTGACTGTGATGATGATGGCTACCGCTGAGCGCTTTTGCGCCAGCCAAAAGGCGTTAAATGTTGCCAAAACATGTTGCGGCCCCAAGCAAGTTAAAGTAGCCACCACTACCATCACCAACTAACTACCAGTCTACTGTCTGTAGAGATGATGATGTTGCATGACGATGTGGCAAGGTGTAACAGATTCTTTTCTTTACTTTGCTTTTTATTTAACTGTAGCTTTCAAGAAACTCCTTTTCCGCAAAGTTGTTCTTTTGCTTTATCTTCTTTTTTGTTTGTGTGCTTCTTCATGTTTGTGTGTTTAGTACAAATAACAGTTTTGTTTGTTGCATGCCACTTTGACACGGCCTGTATTTCTTATATTGCATATATTGCAGTTAGTTGTCGCAGCTATCCCGTTTTTGCCGCCACAATACCAACAAAGTGAAAGGCGCGCTATTTGTTTGTGCTGTTTTTTGTTTTTTTGTTTTTTGGTTTCCTCTTAAAAAAATGTTAATATTAAATCTGTGCCACTCGCCATAGACTAACTCGCTCTCAAGGAGTCGCTGTTGCTTACTGTGGGTGCAAATTGTGCCAAATGCAACTTTTACTTAAAATGCGGCGACATAAATTTACTTACAACAACAACAACAACAACAACTCACAGCTCTAGAAATAGCAACAATTGCAAAAAACACAAAATAGAAGGAGAAGAAGGAAGCCAGTAGCAGGAAAAGCGGCAGGAAAAAATAACTTCACTTCACTTCACTTCACTCAAAAGCAACAAAATAAAATTGCAAAACACAAATAAAATCGCTGGCAACAAATAAAAATTCACCGAGTGCAAAGTTCAGTTAAAGAGCTTTTAGTTCAAGTGGCTCAATTCAACAACATAGTGACTACTGGATAAAGAGCGAGGGGAAGCAAGTAAAGTGAGGATGAGGTGAAAGAGCAAGTGAAAAGGTGAGTGGGTGAATAAGTGCGACTTTCGAAAAATTTGTCAACGCGCACACAATAACAACAGACGGAACAACAATGAAGCCACCAAAAAAAAAAAAGTTGCCACTTACAGAAGGAAAAAAAATAAAATAAAAATAGGTTTCCCTTTAAAGATGCCTCTCTTAAAGCATTAAACTACTCACCCACCTAAACTCACTCTGAACTTAAACAAATTGTCTGTGAGCTTAGACGTAGACCCTCATCATTGACTTGACTGGCTATAAAATGCAGGCAACGTCGCTGTTAAAAGCGCAAAAAAGCATTAAAACCATGTGAGAGAAGAAACTTAAGTGAGCATAAGCAAAGCAAAAGCGGACAATCAACACAAAAACTAACGCATTACACAAGTCTCGCCCAAGCTGAAGCTTATCGCACCTTAAAATCATTTCAGTATTTGCATTGCATTGCATTAACTGAAGGAAAGAAGAGAGTCGAGAGCACACAAACAGCACTCATAATCACACACACACACACATGCTCCAGAAGCTAAATGCTTTCTTCAATCGCATGCGATTACATTTGTTTACCATAAAGATTAGATGCAAATCGCATGCAATTCTGCTTGCATGCGAGAAAATACTTAGATAAGTTAAGGCGTGTTGGCGGTGGCCTCCTCCTCCTCCTCCTTTTGCTTGTTCCTCGACATTTCTTGTCTGCTCACTCACTATTCACACTTAATTGTCAAAATATGTAGTATGTTATGTTTATAACTTGATAATTAAGTTATTTTAATCATTATTTACATGAGATTTTTAAATAAAAATATAAATTATTTATAAATTACAAACTCCAACAAAAGTGTTAATGGCAAACACAAATACTATGATAATAAGGCAGACGCTAAAGGTATACAAACATATAAAAAGAAGGAAAGAAAGATAGCAAGAAACCTTAAAAGAATGAGAAAATTATTCACACTTTTAACAGATATTAGACACTTTAATGACAAGTTTCAATTTTCATAAAATGAGCTGTCAACACTTTTGAACTCAACTGATGGTTGATAAAAAATACAAGAAAAAATTGAAATAATATTTTTTCTTTTCATTTTTTCATCAGTTCTTTTTGAGACACATTTGACACTAAATTGTTGTAGACAAGTAAAAGGAAACAAAACAAATAAATAAATAAATAAACAAACTGAAGAAAAAATGGTGAAGATAATGATGGAGAGACACAAATAACAAAGAAAAACAAAAATATGTTTTAAGAAATACAATAAATGAAAAAAATAAATAAATTGTAATTTAAATATTTAGAAAATAAAAAAAAAAAAAAATTGGGGATAATAGAATAACAAAACACTATGAAATTCTTAAATATTTATGTTAAAACGAAATATTGACAAAAGAAATTGTGACAAATGAGGTCAATAGGTCTGCTCCCTTCTCACTCATTAATTCTTTATTTGATTCTATTTTACACTTTGTGCCTTGAGATAAGACCGAATTTTCTTCGTTAACAGAGAATCTGATTATATAATTTATTTTATTGTTTGTTCTTTCATTAATTTCCCATATTTTATTTATTAGTATAAAATGTGTTCATTAAAGAAAAGAAAGAACGCACGAAAAATGTTTAAAAAGAAATGAGTTTAATAAGTTTATTGAACTGCTTTCGTTTGTGGACGGGAAAGTGACACACATTTTTAATTAAATTCTAAATTAATTTATGTATTTGTTCGCCTTAAACTCAATCTTTATCTATTGCATTTGTCAAGTCTACTAGCAATCACCTTGGCATGATTAAAAGTGTAAACTTCTTGAGAAAATAACAAATAATTAAACTTTAGAAGGGATCAACTATATAAATACAATATACTTATAAAAAAAATGTGGCAAAAAGCTTCGTTTCCCTCTGCTGCTCATCATTTTTAAATGTAGATAAATACGGCAAATATATTTTTTTCTTAGTGTTAAGTATAACACAAAAAGTCTCATTTGTAAGTACACACCAGATTATTGTACTCTTTGCTCTTTTTTTTCAATGTTATGATATTGATGATAGGATAGGGTACTGTGTATATATATTATAAAACAAAGTCTCACGGCATTGTCTGTCTGTATGAAAGCAATATACTTAAAAAGTACCGTATGTATTTTCATAAGGTTTTACCAATGGATGGAGTGATCCATGAGAAAGGTTATAGGTATATTATTCTTTAAAGTTTTGTGTAAATTAGCTAAAATATGATGATGCATCTTGAAATTGTCAAAAGAAATAATATATAATAACTATATTAACCACATAACCAAGTTGTCTATAATGTCGTAGACAGCACAAAGCAGTGTAGCTGATAATGCGGTGTGATGTGGGTTACACAGTAGACTACTTTGATTTAGGTCGCATCATCGGGGATTGCCTCAACACTACTCGATGGCGGACTTACATTGCATTCAGCACTCCAAGCTTCCATTGAATTTAAACTAGATCGAAATCAATGATTCCATGGAGTATACTTATAAGGAACTAAACAGCATGATCCGTTCTATGCGAACTAGTTTCCTAAGTGTTTGATCTGTTGAGCTGAGAATTAATGTAAGCATGTCCTATTCTCATACACACCCACAATCATATTTCCTTACTTTCAGGTAGAGGAAGTTTCCATAAAGTACTCCAAAAACAGCCTCAAGTTTATTTAGATTTCACTATAAATTCAATCATTTTTAAATTGAAGTATCGAAATTTTACAAAACTGTTTGAAATGCGTTTATACCTAAATAATTTCCTAAATCTGGGATATTAGTTACTAAAGAATTCCTCATGTAATAATATACTTATTACGGTTTTAATGGCAAAACAAAAATTTAATTAAAACTTGTTTATATGCTTCCCTGAAAAATTACACTTTTTACGTCATTCTTATCACCTGTTTACGACTCATAAAATACCAGTAATAGTACTACAAAATAAGAACAACATTGACTTATGAAATGTTGTTAGTCTGATAAATGACAACGTGATGAAAATTCTTATCAATTTAACTGTCTGTAACTTTTTGTATCAGTTCATAGTACTTTTAGTATCTTTAACTTAATGAAAAGGTCTTTAGTTTTTATTTTTTTTTCAAACTATAAAACACAAAATAAAATATTGAGAAAGTCTCTTAAAGATACTACTTACAATATAAACAACAAACGAATGTCATTAAATACCTTTTTATCATAGTTTGTTGTTTCGTATCTTTAATTTTTCATTTATCATTTTACAACAAAAAAAAAAAAAAAAATTTAACTCATTTCACTTGATGTCATTTCATTAATTTCATCAACATCAACTTAAAGCTACAAAAAATGGAAATGTTAAAAAGAAACAGCATTTTCTTTATTTTTATATATTTATTTTTTATGCGAGTGACTGAACTTCATAAATTTCAATCATTTCCCATGATAGCATGATTTATTGGTTGATTTTTTGTTGTTGAAGTTTTCTGTATTTTTTGTTTTATAAGATTTCCAAAGGAAAATTCAATATGTTTGGTACTTATTAGTGAGGAGTGGAGTGAGAGATGGATGAAGCAAAACCCTCTTACCAGCATCACCATCAGTTGAGAGTTTTCGAGTCATTTGTACTCATTGAGTGATGGAATTTGTTGTCAATGGCATGTGATTGTATTATTTACTTTCCTCTAGGAGAATAGTGGAAGAGTCTCAAAGAAATGAAAGGGGCGCCATTAAACATTTGAAATTTGAACATAGAAAATCTATCTTTCCACCGTTTACAACTAGTACTGAGTGACTCTTGACGTTTTGACTATGACGTCGATTAATTATTTCCAGTTGCATTCAATTATTGCAAGTTATGACAGTTTTCTTTTTCATTTTTTGTTTCTATTGCATGTTAGACAGACAGACAGACTGACATATATTTTTTGATATAAAAAAGGGAAAATGCCTTATTGCTTTCAATGATATTCAAATACATAGTCCTTCCTTTCTACCCGCTGCTATCTCATGTTATGGTTAGAGAAAAGTGACTGCATTTGATTAATTTGTTGCATTACGCATAAATAAAACTAATGAGTTTTGGGGCAGGCAACAACAACAACAACAACAACAATAACATTATGATTATTATGAGACAATGAACATGATTTAGTTTTATGTTGAGTTACAATACTTTATGGGCAGGAAGCATAATAAAAAATATCATTACAATATGTGATAAATCAAGTAATAAATTGTTTTTAGTATTTTCAATCAGATAAATATGTTGTTTGTTGCAAGTGAAAGATTAAAAAAAGAGAAATAAATGTTGCAATAGATAAAAATACTATTAAAACTAAAAAATATAATTTTTATTGCATTATGATGTCTTAACAGTCTTTATAACCATAGACATTATAAAACTGAACACTCGGACATGAACAAAGTGTCTTTTTTAATTCAAGGTAATACATTGTTTAATGATAAACAATCTTAAAGAAGCTGAAACGTTTATACACAATTGAAATCATTAACAAAGGTTTATAATAAGTACAATACTATAAATGATTAGAGGAAAGTAGAGAAAGTGGAATCATTAAAATAATCTTAATACCATGACAAAAATGGTGAAATTGACACATTTTCAGGACTAAGAAAGACAAATTGCTTTAAAAACGGAGGGGTTCTGTCGAAGTTGCAATACTCTTCACACACGCTTAAGAAACATTTCTGTCTACGCTCCTCTGAATGAGGATACAAAAATATTACATTATTTATTTGACTTATGTGTAGGTAAGAGTCAGTATTCATACTGCTTACTGATGTATTTGTATGGGACCTATGCGAACGAATAATCATAGGATCTTGAAATTTTCATGATTAGTAAATATGGGTGAGACATTTATAGCATCCAAATTTCATTCCGAGAATGCAAAAAACAGAAAAGTTTTTTTAATAAGAACACGATTTTGAATCTCAGTTTGTATGAAAGGAACTCTTCCTAGTAATCTTAGGGTCATGAAATTCACACAGTTAGTTGACATGGGTCAGAAACTTATACTCTCAAAACGGCAGATCGATATTACAAAAAACAAAAAAGTTTTTCTAATAAGGAAATAAATTTTAATCTGAGTTTGTATGGCAGCTATACGATCCAGTAAACCTAGGATCTTGAAATTTACAGTGCTTGTGAAAATAGGTCAGAAACTTATAGTATCCGAATTTCAGTTCGATAATACTGCCAACAAAAAAATTTTTTTAATAAGAATATAAATTTAAATCTGGGTTTGTAAGGGAGGTACCCCTCCTAGTGGCCCGATTCAGTTGATTCTGTTATATGTACACCGTCTGGTGATAAGAAAACTTCATGCAAAAAATTCAGGTCTCAAGCTTAAAACAAGTGAGGGAATAGTTTACATATAAAAAGACGGACATGGCTAAATCAAATCGCCTTGTTGAGCTGATCAAGAAGATATACTTTTTGGAAGTCTCCGATGTCTCCTTCTGTGTGTTACAAACTTATATTGTAATACTATTTACTGCATGAAGAGTACAATGACTAGTAGTAAAGTCTAAATCTGTTCATTCGAATATGACAAATTTTTTTTAAAATAAAAAAATCAAAAAAGAATCAAGTTCAAGAATTGTAGAATATGATGATAAAAATAACTAGATAAAATCTTTAAGCTACAAATCTACTTAGGTGTATTCTTAAGGCAAATAATATCACGACCAAAAGTAGGATTTATAGACAAAAATGTAAAGACTCAAACTCCAACTGCCTACATCCAATAAATAGATTACAATCTAATCATTAAAATTATTATTTTCAGTACTGAAAATGTTAATACGGAATGAATGCAATAGTTTAAAGGCGTAAATTCTTCTTAAATCAGATTTATTAAAACACATCATAACTATGGAACAACATATTGTATTAATTGCAAAGTGCAGCATTGGATTTATTAATCCCATAGACACTAAAAAAAAACACTCAAATATTGACCCCATGGGATTAAAAGTGTCAAATGTACTTTAAAACGCCCTTTCCAAAATATTGTACATACTCTACTCACAATAAAAGGGGAGGCTGCTTGGCACATAACAAATTTCACTGAAATTTTATAGTTTTCGGCATGAAAATCTTTTATCCTAAACCATTGGTAGGTCGAACGTTGTTGATGATATACAAGTACATAAAAAAAAAACACCACTTGAAGCAGTTCGAAAAACTGTGGCAGTTTCATGGACATGTGTTTTCTTCTATTGCATATAGAAGAAACTTAACCCATTGCTTAGGGGCATCCCATGTATGTGTTCCTAGAGTATTTAAAGGGAGCATGGAGCAAATCAAGGGAACAACATTGCCGCCAACAGACTAACGTCATTATAATTAAGAACAAATTCATTTACACACACTTTTCGCGCCCATTTTTCAAAGAGTTTTAAAGCAAGAACGACAACAAATTTGGTTAAAGAGTCTCTCCCCACCACTTTATATACAAAGACTTTTTTCTCTCTCCATCATAAACCCTTTCGTAACGCTTGAATTTATGCTGAATGCATTTTGTTTAAAAGAATTTATACAAAAATATAACTCAATGCAGCAGCTTTTGGATATTTGGGGAGTTTTTGGTAAATTCGATGATTGAATGAATGAATGAATGAATGAATGGGTGAGTGAGTGAGTGTGTGATGGAGTAAAGTGAAGAATGAAATGTTTGGGAATTGAGTGAGTGAGATAAAATACATTCATTGGCAGCTGTTGATTGCATTAATATGGGATTTATTCGAAAGATACTTTTACATACAAATGTGTGTTTATGTATCTGTAGATAAAAATTATAAATTTATATTAATTTTCAGTTCATTCACCTCTCATACGAGTACTTCACTCAATTCGCGAACAATAGCCACACATGTGACTTATAACAAAAAATGATAACTTAAATTTATTTGCACTTTTATCTTTGTTAATTTCTTTCAATTAGATTCACAAAAGTGTGTCACTGATGACAAAGTGCTGACATTTGCCATTCGATGTCGTTTAAATAGACAACTTTTCTAGGGGCTTATTAACAATTCTAGTGCACCACTCTTCAGAGATACTAGGAGCGAGTGAACGATTTACACATGCAAACGACGTGCCTTCTGTGCACAATAGTTTGTCAATCACATTTCATATATAAATGTTGAATGAAGTACGAGTATTCGAACGATTTGAACTTGTTGAACTCTAGTTGTTGCTTTATTACTGCAATTTGCCTCGTTTTGACTATACTTAAAATTAAGTATTTCTGGCGTCTCCAGCAATATTTTTTTTATTTAATATGCAATTCATGCAAACGCCAACGACTCACGATGTGTTTAGTTTTCTTTACTTTTTTGTTTTTTAAGGCATTACGTTGTCATTAAATGTCTTTATAAATTGTTAAAATTACAAATTAAATTGAAAGGGACACAACACTACAGTTTGAGTTTCTTTTTATTGTGAACTCATTAGAATTTGTCTGAAGATGCCGTCAATAGAGAGAATTCTTGGTAGAATTCTTGACAATTTTCAATAGAATTATCGCATTCATATGTCAATTGGCGGAGGTCTTTGAACAGTTGGCAGTTTGCTACTACATACCTTATTTTTCATTTTTCAATAGAATAGTGTTCAATAGAAAGTGTTGGTTAATATTATAAAATTTTGTTTTAAGTTGAAACGAAAGATCTTTTGAGGTGTTAAAGTCGTGATTGTATTGATTGTAAAGTAAAAAACATGTTAAGAATTGAAATGTTAATGAAACTTGCCTTGAAAAGATCAGTTACTGTGGTTTTGAAAGTCTTATTAGAATAAACACTTCTAGTGATGTTAAATGACTGACAGATATGTAGTAAAGGATTGGTTAGTCAAGCTGCTTGCCCCAAGGTTGAACTCATTCAATAACATAAATATCAACAAATTTAGAAACATATTTTTATATGCTTTTTAAATTTTTCATTATTTTTTTTTTTTACCCTATGACTTCCTAAGAAAACTCTCTCGCTTGTTTAAATTAGTATTTAAGCAAATTTTAAACTAAAAATAAAACTGTATTTGTCAATATTTATTGTGCAAGGAAAGGCGCCTCAACTCATTATAATAGGCTTAAAAATTAAACAATTTTTCTACCAAATACGCCCACTTATTATGACATTATTTATTGAAACCCAAGGCAAAATACTCAGTACAAAGTACAGTAAAAATGTACACTGTAAACGAACAACAACAGAAAATGAATGGAACAAGTATTTACAATACAATACAATAGAGCCAACCATCATTAACCCATTATTGTAATGGAACTTATGAACATTAGTTCACTCACTAAGTCATTTATTCATTCATTCAGTTATTCATTCAAAAAAGGCCAGTCAGTCAAATATAATTTTCAAATGACATGTTTCATTTCCGGCATGAAGTTTCTACTTTAACTCGACTGCATTGTACGATGAAATTATTTTCGGAAAAAAAGTATTGGACAATTAAGCAAAACTATTTATTGTATACTCACAAAAAAAAAAAAAAAAAAAAAAATGAAAAGAAAAATAAGTTGAAATTGTTCACAAAAGAGGGCAATGTATGGATGGCACTTGAACAAAAAAAAAAAAAAACTGTGAACCAAACAACAGAAAAATTTAGGAAGGAAAGGGAACAAACAACACACAAAAAACCGGAACTAACCTTTCTAGTACTTTAATAAAGTATATACTCGTATAACGTCAAACATCTGTACTTTAGTTTTGGTGGTGATGTACCATACTAGATGTGGATGACTCTCCCTTCATTCCCTCCCTACTTTTTTTTTTTTGTAATCATAGAAATAACAAATAATAAGCGACGCCCCATACTAAAATTGCGAAAATATAATTATGATGCAATGATAAAAATCGTGCAAAAAAGATAAATTTGATAAAGGAAGATCGAATTGAATATTGAGAATTAAAAATTGGTGTGTTGATTGAAATGATATTTTCCATAGTATTTTAAGTATCTGTTAATGAAATAATAGAAGAAATTGTAAAGCCACAAACAACCCCTCATCACATACTGACAGACAGACAGATAGATAGGCATAAAGACAAATACATGCAACAGCTGTTGACCCATTTTCCTAGGGATCAATGAGCGAAAAATGTTTCCATTAAAACACACAAAAACATAGCCACAAAATATACATTGCTTCAGGTCTAAACTTGGGTTGCATGCCTCATTAGATGACGTTGGTTTGTTTTTTTCATTTCAAAATTTACATAATCATTTACTCATTCATCGATACATTTTCAGATTACATATATGTACGAGTAGATAAGTAAATGAACATTAATGTTGGTGACCTACTGAAATAAATAAAACTGTTTGTATTGAGCATGAAATACTTTTAGTTTAAGATGCATTTGCTGCTCTTATCATCCTTAGGCTGCTGCTGCTGCCATGCAGGAAATGACGGCACCCATTAAAGTCATCTCTCATTTCTACAATATAATCACTTTTGTATAAAAGATTTTGTATGCATTTTTACTTAGTGCATGCACATCATCATCATCATCATCAAGCACAGCACATAAAGATACTTTTCTCTGAGTACGTTCGTATAAAATATACATAAGTGTATCTGTCTGAGTGTATAAGTAGCATATCTACTTTATGTATAACTGATTGTGTATGTACTATGTAGGAACAACAGCTGAGCATGCTCTGGCATGCTGTGAAGGTAAAGTGTCAGCTGCAAACTACTTAAGTCATTAAAAAGTGTACACTGAGTGCAATATGCCATAAACTCTTTTACAGTAGATACTTTTTGTGTTGCTTGGTTGTAAATTATTTTTAGTTGTTTTAACTGTAGTTACTTTTTAGGGTTCCGGATCCAAAGGGAACCCCATTGCAGAGACTTCGTTGTCCATCTGTCCGTCCGTCTTCGGGTTATATCTCATGAATCGTAATAGCGAAAGAATTTTTACAGAATCTGTAGTTCTATCCCGGCATCAGCAACAAATACTAAAACTGAAATATTTTCATAAACTTAAAGGGGTCCCCATACAAGAAACATTTTGGTTTGTATGGCAGCTATACGATTCAATAATCCCACGATCTTGAAATTTGGGTGGTTGGTGGCTATACATAAGAAACTTATATTGTCGAAATTTCAATTTGATCGGACCAATATTTAGGTTTTTATTCGAAAAAATTTTTTGGTTTTCGTTCTATCGAACTGAAACTTGGACACTTTAAGTTCTCGCCATAGACGCTACACATCTGTTGGAATCAGCCAAATTGGCCTACTGGGAGGGATACCTCCCATACAAACCCACCATTAACATTCAGGTTCTTATTTGAAAAACTTTTTTGGATTATCGAACTGAAATTTAGATACTATAAATTTCAGATATAGGCACGGTACATTTGTTGGAATCAGTCAAATCGGACCAATAGGGGTAGTACCTCCCATACAAATTCCAATCTGGTACGAAACCCTCAGTGTACGCGTCTGTTTTTTTGTATTGTTTTGCAAGGTTAGTAATAGATACATTCTTTTGTAAAGCTTTATAAAAATATTGTTGGTTTAATGATAAAATACAACTATGTATGGAAGATACTTTTTGATTAGATTGAATTTACTTTCCTTTTATCTCATCTAGAACTATAGAATTAGAAAACTTGACATATAGAAGGTGTCTCATATAAAGTATATATATTCGTTATCAGCTAGCCGAAACAATTTGATCTAGCCATTTTCGTCTGTACTTCTGTCCGCCTGTATATATTCAAACTAGTTCCTCACCAGATGCCGCTGCACATTTGTCAAAATCAGCCGAGTCGGACCACTAGGAGAGGTACCTCCCATACAAACCAAGATTCAAATTCAAGTTTTTAATAGAAAAACTTTTATTTTTTGTATTATCGAAATGAAATGTGGACAACATAAGTTGCCTGGCCCATATTCACAAACGTTGTAAATTCTAAGACCCTAGGATTATTGGATCGTATAGCTCCCATACAAACCCAACTTCAAATTCATGTTTTTACTATTATCTAATTGAAATTTGGTTACCAAAAGTGTCCGACCAACATTCACAAAACATATAAATTTCACGATCATAAGTAGGATTACTGGATCGTATAGTTCCGATACAATTATTTCAGTCCCAGTGTTGAAATTCAGTATGAATACTGACTCTACTCTAATTATAAATCAAATCAATAATATGAAATTTCAGTATGGTCAAACAAACGATCGTGAAGAGTATTATAATTTCGGCATAGCCGAAGATAACCTTCTTTTTTTCTTGTTTTTAGAGACTTTTCTCACCTTCTGCTTACAAAAATTATTTAATTACTACATGGTCAAGATATTTTCTTCTTGGTTATTGTGCATTGCAGATATTCTTCCTTATAATAATTTTTAGTTTTTATTGCTCAATTTTACATCTTTTACTTAATTTGTTTTGTTCTTTTCTGTTTTCAACAAACCCATGGCGTTTTATTTGTTGAAAAATTGCAACAAAAATATTTTTTCATATTTTTCTCATGTCACATTTTTCATTTTCTATTTTTCGTTCGTTTTTTATGACGCGTGCTTTGCTTCATAGTTGAGGCATAGATGGGTGGCCCGGGACTAGGCCACCCAAAAGGCGTTGAAAACAAAACCGAAATGACGCCACATAAAATCATATAATTTTGGATGCAGAGTCAGAAAGAAATTGCAACGCACGTTAGACACGTTGGATGAACACAATTGAGAAATATAAGTATATCTGCACACAATATACATTACAACCACAATTGTAATCTATGAATATACGAGTATATATCTATTGTATATACAAATCTTCGTATATGATATCTATAGCTTTTCCTTTTTCTTATTATTATCATTTGCTGTTGCTTCTACTGCTGCTGCTGCTGCTGATTTAATATTATCATGCAATAAAATTGCATACAATTCGTGCTTTAACTTATAGTACTACACCACACATACAGAGATACATTTGCAAAAATTTTGTATATGTATGTGTATCTTCTCAAATGTGAAGCTCAATTTCTCAAGCAAAACTTGCATTTCTTTTCGGATGAAACTCATTGTTGCCTAAGCCAAGTGAGTGAATGAACGAATAAGCGTACGAATGAAAGGAACATTGAAATGTAAGAAGAAATGTAAGTGGTATGAAAGGGCGAACGCGCAATGAATGTATCTACAGCATTGTATTTTGTTGTATAAGTATATCTGAATGTCGGCATCTTTGGCAGCATAACGAACTTTTCGCTTTTCTGTTTCTTCTCTTCTTCATCATCATCATCATTTCTACGTTGGTTGTGAAATATTTTTCCCTTGAAATTTGTAGACCAAGAAAGCTGAGGGGAATGAGTGGAAGACAGTGGAGTCGCCTATGAAGACAATCAAAAGACAAGAACGCGTTCATCTCAGTTTAGTTTAGTTGAGCTTAGCTCTGAAGTCGTGCTTGTTTAGGTTGTTTTTCTCTAAAGATTTTGATCTCAAACGCGAATTGTTAGATACGAAGACTTTGTCTGTTGTATACCGAGTATCTTTTGTTGTTGTTATTGTTGTTGTTGTTGTTGGTTAGGAGCAATTTACAATATATAAAATGGTATCTTCCTCTTCCTCTACCAGCCGCAGCAGCTATTCAAATCTATTTTATTTCTATTTAAAGTTAAGCATTTTATTGCTTAATGTGCACTTTAAATGAACCTTGAAACTTAAATTTTTTGATTGCTTCGCATAATGCATGAGAAAAACACTTACAATAGATACATAGATAGATAGATAGATAGATAGATACAATACAATAACAACATTAACAACCGTCAAGAAATTGTAAAAAGGCGCCTTTAGAAGTAAATTCATACAGCAAAAAAAAAAAAAAAAGGCGCTAAATTATGCATAAAGGGAACACATGTCGTTTTGCAACTAACTTAGATACTTTGCTCTAAGGGACCCGAGCCTACTTTACTTTTTCCATTTATGAAATTAACACAAGCAAGCTATTGCATAGCACACATACATATATGTATGTATAAGGAAGAAAGGAAGCAACTCTTAATTAAACTATTGAGCGCACGCGCTACTTACTTTTCTATGTATGATTCCAGATACTTTGGTATGTGACAGCAGCTGCAGTACTTTTGTGTATGTTTTGAAATTCAAGTGCGTTGCTCACAAAACCAGTAATCCAAAAAATTATATACCAGATTGTTGGCATATGAACAACAACACAATACCAACAGATTGATGAATGTTTAAATGTATATTTTTCTCTCTAAACACTAATTATGGGTTTCTGAGTGTGCATTTTAGCGTAAATGTAATAAGAACGCCCCAAAAATTTGTTGTTAGTTAAATATTTGGTTGGTTCATTAACCAACATATCAAAGTATCTAAGTATCTATGACTCTTTGGAATCCATATATGCGTGAAAGTTTAGGCTTAACATAGTTTAAACTGCACCCAATATAGAAAAAAAAAAGCTAACAGACATAGATTCATTCACCTGCTTTTGTTTAACATTGAACTGTTAAAATATTTTTAAAGTTTTTCTTATTGTTTTGGTTCTTTTTTTTTGTTTTTTTTGCTTTGTCACAACAACAACAACAATAAACTTTTGACAAGCAATCAACCTAAATATAAAAAAAATGTTCAAAAATTCCAAAATGATATTGTATTTTTTTGTAAAACTGCTTTTCACGCTATGATTTTTTATATCTTTTCATTGTATCTACTACTTGTTGTAACTGGCATTTTTCAACAATTAGCATCTGTTTGTGAGAAGTATCTATAGACTTATAATAACAAAATCTAACACCAACTTACAAATGAAAAACTTGAAATTGTAAGCCTTTTATTGCCTTCATTCACTCACTCAGTCAGTCAGTCAGTCAGTCATTCAGACTTTTATAGAGCATTTCAACTTTATCCAACCAGAAATAAATATCCAACCAAGCATCCATCCAATGCATTCTTCTACCCATGCATCCAAGCATCAATTTATATGAACTTCACTCATTCATTTTGTAAGTCAGTCAATCAGTCTCTCATTCAGTCAGTCATTTACCCATTAAGTCAGTCAATCTGTTTGTTTGTCTTCAACATTTTAATGCGAGAAATGGATGAAAAAAAAAAAGAACTCTAAACGAGTTGATCCCACGCACTTGTGTGTGAAGCAAAAATCCAACAAAAAAAAAAAAAAAAAAAATATTAAACTAAAAGGCTCTAAGCCTCTTCTTCCATCTTCTCCCCTCAAACAACTATTACCCTCAACATCATCATCGTCATCATGAACAGCATGAGCAGCATGAAGTATTTATGTATTTTTGGGGCAAAGGCGTCGGCGGCTTTTGCTGCTTTTGGACTTCAAGAAATGAAGTTTGGAGGAATGAGTTTTAACGAGTTTTATGCGTTGCTCAATTTAGTTTACTTGCATTTCCTGCTTTTTGGATTGTTGTTTTTTTTTTTAACTTTACCTTCCTCTTTCATGTTTGTTTGTATCTGTTTGTCTTTTCTTTCTTAAAATGAGCTTCAACCCACTCAAAGGCAACAGAGCTAAACCAAACTAAGCTCAAATACTTTATTTTATACTTGACTCAAGTCAAGTTTCCTCGTTCTCTCTTACTACCTAATTGGCCGTTAAACCTGCATATACCTTTTTCTTCTTCTTCTTCTTCTTCTTAGTTTTGAGGCCTCCACAATATGTGGCAACAACTTTAACTTTTTTTTTGTTTTCTATCTTTTCGGTTATTTGTTTCTTTTATGCTTCGTTGGTGTTTTATATGTAAATCAAGTGAAAGCGTGCGGCATGCTGCGTGTGTTAATAAGCGAACAACACTAAAAACAGCAATAACAACTTCAACTACAAGCAATAGCAACATTTCAAAGAACAACATCATCATCCTTAACAGCAACAGCAACAGCAACATCATCATTATCAGCAACTATATTTATAAGAAAAAGTCAGGGCCAAAACAGAACATGGACCAAATTTGTCAATAGCCCTGGGCCGCAAGATTTGTTAGGGGCTACATTTTTTTTATTATACAATACTTATGTTTTATATTGTCGTTATTGTTAGTTATTTATCCTTTGTACAATATTTTCTTATGATGTGGGGCTTTTATTTATTAGTTGCCCATTGGCACTGAATATCATAAAACAGCCCTGGAAGAAATCATGAAATTTTTATGTTAAACTCACTAAACCAACAAGTTTCTTTTCTTGGTACTGAGGAATTAATGCTGTGGATACTTTTTTCTGCCTCCAGATTTTAATCGTTCTGATCTTTTACTGTTGATGACCATGAAATGTTAATGATCAAAAGTAAAGAAAATAAAATAAAACCGACAACATGAAAAGAGGAAACTACTTCAAACACAAACCGCTTGAACTTAACCTAAATCTGCATTTAACTTATGTACAATAAAAAAAAAAGAAAAAGGTACTCAGGCATAGATTTTCTATACACAAAGATACATAAAATTATCATCATTCACAGATTTCAACAATTTCAAAAAAGAGTTGCAAACACAAATATTTATGTTTAATGTATCATTAAAACTGCAACTGATTTTATATAGCAACAAATCTGCATAGAATCGTAACATATGCAATTAAGTTACAAGTCCATTTCCATGCATATTGTAAAAAAGATACTTTGGAAGAGGTGCTTGACTTGTCCTCATTTGAAGTTCTATGCTCATTTTTTTTTTCTGTCATTTTTTTTTAAATGTTTCACACTTTGAAATTGTGTCAATGAATGAATGAAGAACACTTTAGTGAATATCTAAACCCATTCACACTTTTAAACTCATAACATTTAGTTACACGTTTATTCTTTATCAGACATCATAGTTTAGTATCTCATATTCTAAAGGATTTCGAATGAAGCAACAATTGCTTTTGAATTTCATTTTAAATGAAATTTTTTACATGTAGAGATATAATTTTATAATAACTGAATTTAGTTCATGTAGAAACTTTTAGTTTTTCAAATATAAACACACACATTATAGTTGAAGTTCTACTTAAAACAGCACTTCGGTTTGTTAAAACAAAATTTAAAAAAAAAAACACAATAGGAAGAAAAAAAAAGATTATCTTCGGCTGTACCGAAGCTGTAATACCCTTCACGCTTCATATATTTGCCAATGCTCCTGTGATTGAGCATATTGAAATGTGACTTTATTGATTTGACTTATGTTTCTGATCGAGTCAGTACTCATACTGCATTTCTACATTGAGATCGAAATATTTACGATCCAATAATCCGAGGAACTTTAAATTTACATGGTTAGTGAATATGGGACAGGCACTTATAGTGTCCAATTTTCAGTTCGATAATTTGAGAAAATAAAAAAGTTTTTCTAATAGGAACATGAATTTGAATCTGGGTTTGTATGGGGTCCGGTTCAGATGATTCCGAATAAGTCGTTTCGTCGAACTGATGAAGAATATGGTATATGGTATTCTTTCTGTTATCTCCGAATAGATCATGGATTTGTTTCAAAGTATCTATGAATCTACAAGTATTTATAGGGTGAATTGGTTGCAATGCATGCATATCATGATTATTATTGCATATGCTGCTTTATCTTAATTTGCATAATGCATGATTATCAAAACAAAATCCTTTAGACGCACATAGATCAAATCAGGTAAATCATGAAAAGCCTCTTCGTTCTAGGGGAAAGATTTATTATGATTGCATTGTACTATTGATGAATAAAAACTAGTTCTTGTTATATAAAATTTTTGTTTAAATGAATGAATGAATTTTTTTTTTTTAAATATGAGAAAAATATGTTGAAGGATCTTTTTAGATGTTTCCCTAGGCTCTCTCTGAAAAAAAGGGTTGTTCACGGTTATGTTATTATTACAGTTGTTATTGTAAGTATTGTAATTTTGAACACCTTTTACTTCTTCTACATTTTGTTGTTGTGGTTTATTTTTACCCTATTTTTTTTACCAACGAGACTCTCTCCTACCTAAAGCTTCCTTCATTCATAACTCAGTTGGCTGTCATTAGGTTTGCGTGTATGTATTTTGATGATCAATGTTGCGATGATAATGATGATGATGATGATGATGAATTTATGTTTGTTGCAAAATAATAACAAAAACGACAACCACAGACTTGGTTGGACTTATGCGAATGCAATCAGTCAGCCGGAAATCTATAGGAGACAGACAACAGTAGTCCAACAAACAAACTGTCAGAAAGGCAGGAAGACAAACAGTCAGACGACTGGCAATGGCATAACTGAGAAAAAGGAAGCAGCCACAACAGTCAAACAGTTACATATGTATATACAATAACATAAATGTGCCTGTTCGTTTTACCTTGAAATGCCTAAAGAAACTCACTCTCCCTCTCTTGTATCTTAAGCATTCAACTGCAGGAGGTCGATGTTTTTTTTTTCTTATATAAGAGTATGCGTTAAACAGGATGACGACAACATGCGGCGACAAAATGTTTCCTTCCTTCCTGAACAAATGAATGAAGGAATGACTCAACTTGATGACTGGCTATGGAAACTGAACCTGGCTCAGCTGGCTGGCAATTTTTTTTTATATCTTCCCCTTGTTTTCCCTACTTTTCATATTTTCCTTAAATTTTTGCAAGTTCAACCAGTTGGAACGACGACATTACCAACAGCAATTTTTTGAGCTAAGTCAAGATAAAAATGGAAAGTCTTCTCTGTTATATTTTCAAATACTTTAAGTCTTAAAATTATCTAGTCCTTTGGCTGTGTAAAGTCAGTTTATCTCAAATTTAAATTTGAAATAAAAAAAAAACTGTAATTTATACTCAAAATACTTGATTTTATGTTCTTACTATTAAAGATATCAAAATGTATCTTAAATGCTTTCATTGCCCAAAGGAAAGTATCTCGTACAAACCTTAAAAACGAAACTCAATCAATGCTAAGCCGAATGAATGCTATGCGTATGCGCTTGATTAGTTTCGCTTACAAGTTTTGTGTTTTTTCTAAGAGTTTTTTTTTTTTTTTTTGGTTTTTTTGTTTAGATTTTCTATGTTGTGTTGTGTTGGTTACCTGTACAGATGCTCCGATGATGATGCTGGTGTATCTTTGTATATCTTATTTACCATTCTTTTTCGTTTGTCTAGCATGTAAAGAATTGAAAATCTCTCACATGCTGCTCTCTAGATGCAAACATGTTCAAATGGGAATTCCAAATTCCAGAGTCAACATGCATAAAACACATTTACCACTACTAGATACATTTACTATACTCGTATCAGTAGAACTTTTTGTTAGTCTTTTGAGTTGGTTTTCTGTTTGCATGTATGTATGTACGAGTATGTAGTTTGATGTGTACTACACTCCTCTGTTCTAACGCCTACAAATATCCTGTACCGAAATAAAGAAGAAAAGGTGTTCAAGCACAAGTAAAATGTATCTACAAGCAACTACCCACTGCAAAAACGACATTGCAACGCTCTACAAACAAATCTAGATACAATAGTTGGATGAAATGAACCAACAAACGACCGAATGAATGCATTGAAAATGGTTTAATGATCTCCAGGACTTAGTTTGGTTTGGTTTGGTGCAAAACTCTAATGGATCGGACTTATCTATATGTGTCTGTAGTATTGTAGATACTAGATACAAAGATACTTTATGCGCATCTTTTAAGAACACGTTTTTCAAGAAAATTTAATTTAAATTCCATTTAATTGAAGTTGGTTATGCGTTGTTGCAGCAACATTCCTTGCGACTCCTTCTTGTGGCATCATCTTCAACATCATTTACTTTGTCTTCCTATTCTTCGTAGATATTATTGTCGTTTTCTTAAGTGCTTTTAAATTTAATAACGTTATTATGTAAATAATCACAGATTAGAAAGTCACTAAGGTTGATTATGGTTATTTTCAAATATTGAATTTGATTTGAGTTGCATTTTGAATCTTCGTTCGTTGCCTGTCTGCATGCCTCACTATGATTTCAACCTTTGATTTGTAGTCATTTTTAAGTGTTTTGTAAGCCTCTTCTAATGGTTTTATCATTTTAATTGGCTTTGAAAGGGTTCTAGATACATAAGTATAATTTAATGTATGCGCATGCATTCATTGGTTACTTTTTACAAGAAAATACCCTAAATGGTAACAAAAAAGAAACTTAATTTATTGCTTAACAATATCTAAAATTTAAATTTATTGCCTAATAATAATTTGTGAGTAGAAAATTGCTTCAATAGATATAAATTTATATTAAATCGATTCTTTTTACGTATATTTAATACTTAGACGGTATCTCAAGGTGAATATTTATTAAGACATCATTTTATTCGGTTGTGTATTATGGAATTTGCTGTTGGCACTATTGGCAACTCTAACAGCTGATTGCTTTTGAATAGTTGAATATTTTAAAACAAAACGAAACGAAAACATTTAGAAGCTTTCTCATTGTTGCCTCTCTCTTAATAGATCCGATCTATTTTTGAATCTTATTATTACTTGTGCTTAAAAATGGATTCAATCTGAAAACTGTAAGCATTCAGCACAGTGGTTGGATAAGGATGAGATACAAAATACACATCACAAGCCAAATATTCATCAAAAGAAGGTTATGGTAAGTGTTTGGTGGTTTGATGCAGGTGTGATCTATTATGATTTCAAGCAACAGGAGCAGATGATGCCAAAACTTAAGCAAGAACAGCGTAGATTGGTCAATAGATCGACTCCTCTCTTACTGCACTATAACATCACACTGCACAAATGACTGTGTCAAAACTCTAAGAATTGGAGTGGGACTTCTTGAACATCTTCCATACTCATTAGACTTACACCCCCATGAATGACCATTTGTTCCTTAAATTGGATAACTTTTTGGTAGGAAAACAATTTAATTCCGACATTTCATTCATTGACTCCAGTCCGCCAGCATTTTATGCAACTGGCCTGAATATTCTTCCGCTTAAATGATTATAAAATCATATTTAATGTCAAATCATGTCTCTTTAAGTGAAAAACCTTTTGAAAACCATTTTAGACAAAATTTTCCTTAAATACTCGTACATTATTTATTTTAAAATAATTAAAAGCTAAATACATATTTTCAATTAAATATTGAATGGCATAAAATATTTTTAAAAACATCTTAAAGTATCTTCAACTGAAATGATGCCTTCAATTATGAAACAAAAGATTAAAATCAAAATTTAACTACAAATTATGTTCATTTATAGACCACAAAAGATTGTGTTTTCTTTTAAGCTTTCATTCATCTATCGCATCATATGAAATTGTGAGAAAAGAAGTAAAAAAAAAAATATGATTTATAACTCTAATACCAACAGGTTGTTTGCTCTTGTCACTAATCTAAGACAATCTGACATTCAAAAACTGAAAATATCTTTAAAAATTGTTGCATATGCATCTTAATTCCCAAACTCTTCATCAATGCTTAGAGATTAGGTGGAAAAACCTTTGACCAAAATATCTTTCATTATTTTTTGTTTATAAGAAATGAAAGAGAAATGCAGTGATTAATCAAACCACAATAAAAAATAAGTTAAAGATATACAAAATTGATTATAAACTGAGAATTTTGGGAGGAGATATGAAAAAAGGAGGCGTACGGTATGAGAATTAAATTTTTGTTAACTTTTTTTTTTAAGTCTTCACAGCTTTGAAAGCAAAACAAACACAAAAAAAAAAAAAATTATAAAAGAAAACAAATAAATGAGGAGAAACAAGGTAAACATCAATTTAAAGTTTCTTCCATTCGATTTTTCTATCTTTTACGCAACAAAAGAAATGCCACAAATCACAAAGCGTTTGAATGCTTGAGGTAAATATGGGCGCGTTAACTATCAATATAAAGTTTAAGTAGAATAAAGTATAGAATATACATAAATGCTGAGAAGGTGAATGAAGTAGATACAACATAAGTGAGTGAGTGAGTTTGGTTGGTTAGATACCATAGAAGAATGAAGAAAACCATAAATGCAGACAGGCAGCAAGTAGTCAGGCAAACGCTTACCACAAAAAGCATTCGCATAGCTTAAAGTTCAATGACACCCGGGAATCATCATCCACATCAATAGCAGCAACATCAGAAGCAGCGGCAAAAGCAGCCGCCATAGCGCAATAGGCAAGATTTTTTCAAAAAAAAAAAAAAAAAATAAAGTATCGACTACATGAAGCAGCATTCGCTTTCTTGCCTCCAATGCCATCCATGCCACTTGAGGTTATTTGAAGCGTTTTTGATGAGTTGCAGCATTCAACGCATGCATACAAAAGCCCAAGCCAACAGAAGATCGAATCCCAGCAATAACAACAACAACAACAACAATTGGAAAGAACAAAGACAACAAAGCAGGGAAGGCATCGCAGATCAAGTCAAAGAGAATTATTGCGTCTTTGTGTTTGCGTTCGATCAGAAATTGAAGGCAACCTGATATTGTAAGAAGTAAAAGATTGGCAAGCAAACGAAACGAACGTGCAACAATGCAGCAACAAAAACAATTGTTGTTTATGGCTAAGAAACATGATGATGATGATAATAATGAAAATGAAGAAGTTGTTAGCAAAAAACAAAAAAAACAAAAAACTAAATCTGCAAAAAACCTTCATCATTGAAATTCTTAAATAAAAAAGAAGAATTGAATGATTAAGGCAGCAGCTTCACGTAAGACTAGAAGAATTGCATAGGAAAAAGTCAATAAGAAATTTCCTGATTATACAATGCAATGAATTTGTATCTAAACATGTTTCTATATATGAGCGAGCAACAAAGTTCAAATGTTTGGTACTTTAAAAATTGATAAAACTCTGTCTGAAGTTACTTTGCTTGTAGGAGGCAAAAGATGAGGTAATCCCATCGACAACTTAATGCAATCTCATTCATTGAATCCTAGATACAAGAAGATTGTTTGTTAACGCACTCGCGACTTGACAGTCTCTGTATACACACGCAAGCTCCTTTCCATGCATGCATGCATGGATGCAGATACATACAATATTTAACTATTTATCTATCTAAGCAGACGCTTCAATCTGTCACACGTCGTCTGTCGTCTGTCGTCTGCCTCTGCAATTCTGCTTGTCTATTTAAGTATTTAGAAAAAGAATGTTTAAATCTAAGTATCTTTAGGTATTGTACATTTGTAACTTACAGGTGAAGTATACAGTGTATCTAAAGGTGTCTTTACAAACATCCAAGTATTCGAAGGTACAGCTGTATGTTATTTCCCATAGATACATTTGACTGAGTATTCTTTCTGTCCATGTCGCAGTATTTTTAGTTGATTGTCACAAACAAGTTGCTTTTGAGTGAGAAAATTGTTACAAAAACAAATAAAAAATTCATAAAGGAACGAAAAAAAAAAGATACAAAAACTAACAAATAATCATCGTAAATTCCAACAACACTAACAAAATAATAACAAAAACGTGCAACATTCATCACGCACGCACTTGAAATGAAATAATGCATTGCGTTCTCATCTTTTACACTATACTAGATAGATAGATAGATACATAGATGTATCCACAGTACGCCTGCCATAACTGTTTGCTTTTTTATTTAAAGTATATGATATGATGATTGTTTAAATAAATGTATCTGCTGCACTTTTAGTTTGTATCTTTTACTTAAAAAAAAAAAAAGGTTTATTTTTGTATTTGTTTGTAAGATATATCTTTTTTTTTTGTGTGTTATTCCTCTTCATCTCATGTTGTTTACTTTTTCGTGGTTATAATTTCATGTTATTTTTGTTGTTATTATTGCGCGATTTTGTGGCACACGCACTTCATACACAGACACACATACATATATATATATGGACACACACACACATAACAACATATCCATACAAAGTAAAGAATGAAACAAAAAACCATGAATGCGTTGCATGTATCTATCTATGGTTATATGTTCGTTCATTGCTTGCTTGCTGGTTATTTTCTTGCTGGCTGCAGATACTTTGTAGTCATGCAGGTGGAAACAGGTTTTTGTTTTTTTTTTTTTTTTCGGAAAAAAAAGAACTTATATCTCTCCACATGCGGGTTGCAAGAGTTTCGGTATTTTTTTCATTTGTTGTTCTGTTTTGTTTGTTTATGTGAACAAAAATAAGAAAATTGTATTTCCTGTCATTGAAATCATTAAGGAAATGTATCTGCAAATTGATATAATGCACAAAGCATAGCAGTATTATTATTATTCAATTATCTGTTTATAATTTAAAAAAAAAAAAAAAATTTGAATTGTAATTGAAATCAAAGTATCTAAAGAAAGAAAATGTTTTTCAAATTCTCTTCATTTCAATATGAAACATTTACTTACATGATATCTTGCAAGGAATGAATGATTGTCTATTTGAACATTTGTGGTGATTTTATATTGAAAACTTAGTAAATCCACATTTATGAAGGTGTCTGAATAAGTAAAACATAAGTTTGTATACAGTTTCTAAGTCTTTTAAGTAATCTATACTGATTTATGGGAAAAGCGAAGATGTCAACTTGCACTTAAAGCATGAAAGAAAAAGGGAAACCACTGACTCTATTCAGACGTTCACTGCGCCCTAATTTATCGGTAGTGTATCTCCAATTGGTCTCAGAGATCACCCTATGAATCTGAAAGCAATCTAAAGAATCCATAAATAAAAACATGTGACTTAGTGTCCAGATTTGCCAAGCTAATCAAATCATCAAAGAAAGGGTTCCCCAGAAGATGGACAGTCACAAAGGAGGTGCGGAATACTTTCTAATTCTTCGTCATTTTCACAGTTGCGAGAAAAGATTTTCGTTTGGGCAAGTAACCCAATTGCTCAGTGCCCCGTTAGGACTTCCGTCTTCTTCTTCTTATTCTTTTCTTGTTAAATTATAGGAACAAGGAGATCAGCGCCAGTTTAAAGCACCTCTTCCAGGCCTGTAAGGATATCTTGTAGAGATCTGAAGATATCAACAACTGCTAGGGAAACAGGCGTTGCCCATCTTTTTTTAACACATTCATCCCTCATCTCGTTACTTATAAAACGTGATGCTAATAAGAATTGTAGAATAGTTCGCATTCAATTGAATATCTAATAATAAGAATATTTGTAGAAATTTGCATTAAATCATGTTTTATATAAACAATGAAATGAATTTATATCTATAGAATACCTTTGCATCTACGACTTTGCAATGCATTTTCAAATAATTTTCTAAATTGTATCTCCAAGTCAATAAATAATAAATAGAACATAAATTAAATTTAAATATCTACAAATCCAGAATATTGCAAAAAGAGGCATCTACAACTTTGGGATATACAAGATACTAAAGCTTAAATGTATCTATTTATTATAAAACAAAGTAATAGTCTCATCGTCTTATTCCTCTTCTTCCTTTTTAAGCCACACACAGACAACAAGCAATAAAATTGGCTTTTTAGCACAGACAAACACATGTGAATGTATCTACATATGTACATACACATGTATCTAAAGTATGTACGCACTTAAAGCAAAGTATCTATAAGTGTTCAAACTACATATTTGTATATACATTTATATGTGTTTAAAATACTTCAATACTAAATGGACACGCAAGCATACAACATTCACAGCTATACTGAAACATGTGTCTTGGTATTAAAAGTATTACAACAGTGGAGTCAAGCCACTTACTCTCTCTCTGTAGCTTAGGGCTTAGGCTTAGGCAATTTATTGGTTATGTCGGCTTTTTTAAAAAGAATAAAAAACAAATCAAGAAAAAGGCAAACATGATGATTTTTGCAAGAAATAAAAGACTAAGAAATTATTTTGTAATAAAAAGAAAATAATCAATTTAAATGATAAAGAAAAAAGAAGGGAATAGCAACAAACAGGATAGTTATAGGCTTCATTAATTTTATTTCTAAGAAGCAACTTAATATTTGATGAGAAGCATTTCTTACTATTGCAACAACAACAAAAAAAAACATGTCACGTAATTAGTAGATACAAACATGCAACAAACAAACCAGCAACATGTTGCAACATTTGCTACTGAATTCTTTGAGTTAAACTGTTTGCTAGGAGGCAGTGATTGATTTATGCATTTAACCAGAGATAAGTATCTTTTTTTCTTTTCTTCTGTTTTTGTGTTAAATAAAGGTGAAATTTTTCTTAAATTTCTTGACATTTTATTTCAAATTTCATGACTTTTGCTTGAACTACAAATTTAACACCCTTGCTTAGTTTGATAAGCAACCATTTGGAACGCTTCTCGGTTCTCGGTTCTCTACTTTTATTGTATATAGAGTTTTTAGAGTTTTTGGGTTTTCTTTTCTCCTTTTTATTTGTTGCATGCTCTGCTGCACAATTTTCTACTACTGAACAATAAGTAATTTTTATTTCGTTTTTTTTTTTTCTTTTTTTTATGTGGAAATAAACACACAACAAACGATGTGAGCGATCACATAATGTTGGTTTGTGTTATCGGGGAACATTAACATTTGCCACAAATGGTGGCTTCTAGAAAAATAAAAAATGCTCATTTGTGCACCATATGGATTAGACCACGTAACCATACATAGATACATTAAAAATATATTTGGAGTCATATTAATAAACAAAATATTTATCATAACAACGAAACAGGTGAGTGTAGACTAAGGAAACATTCCACTCGCTCTATATTGATTAAGATAGAACTGAAAGAGTGGAGGGTGAAAATGAAAGCAAACAATTTGCTAAATTAACAAAATATAATGTATTATATTTTTGCTTTTTGTTGTTTGTCATCTAATGTTTGTCTTCAAGTCTCTTGTCTTACTGTGGTGCAATTAATGCGTGTTTCTTCAACTTTTTCCATAAATTGTTGCAGCTGCCTTTATTTCTTGTTTGAGACTGAACTCCCTTTTGATAAAATTGTGTTTCCTATTCTTATTACTCTCACACGTACTTAAAATTCTTTACTTAAGGCATCATTCCTGTAGTTACTTAAGTAGAAACAAATTCAAACCCAAAACCAAAAACTCAAACCAAGCCAACCCACCCTTTTTTTTCTTCAGTTTTCTGTGTTCAAAAGGGCGTTGCAAATCGCCAGCTGACTTTTGCTTTAGTATTCCTAGAGACTTTAAATATTTAACTGATGTTTTTACTTTTTCTTCTTTTGGTCTCTACTCCTATTTTTTTTTTCCTTGATTATATCTTCTGGTATATAATTGTATCTATATGAGTTGCTTTTTTTTCTATGAAAAAACCCATTTATTTTCTTATTTCAGTTGTAAAAATAAAGAAAAATTGCAATGGGAAGAAATACAAAAATAAATTGTGAACTCAAGAAATTCACAAGAAATTCGAATTTCTATCAGACTTCGATTTCGTCAATGTATTTAGTATAAACAACAAGAAATTGAAAATTAAAACGTTCCAAATTAAAATGAAAAATGAATAATAATAGCAACAACAACAGAAGATTTTTAAATATCTATAAATTGTTGAGTTTGCAGTTTTTGTTACCCTACACATAGACATATACAAGACACAAGGCAAAGCATATTGGATTTATAATAAAATAAATACATAAATAATTTTATTACTTATCATGTTAAGTCCGTGATCAATGCAATTGTTGTATGTATTATTTTATAATAGATCATCGAACTCAGTTTTGTACCTCCTTCCTTTATTTTCTTGTTTGTAGATGTGCTAAAGTTCATAATATATTTTAAGAGTTTCTCTTTCTTAATATAGTAGAAATCGGTTGTATGCAAAATGTTATAATGATTCAATATTTTTGCATAAAAACAGTATTTGCATACAAACGGTTGACTATCCAACCGATATCAACTGTAATTCATAATGGAACTTCTTGACTTCTTCTAGTAATTTTACAGATTTTTTCTTTTAAAATTCTAGGTTGAAACTGAACTTGCAGTAACTTCAAATGAAATCTTTTAAATCTCTTAAAGTTTAGTCAAAGGAGTCGTCTTTCATTTGTTCAATCTCCTTTCTTTCCTTTTCTATCTTCAATATAAGACCCCATGAATACCATCATAAAGATTTATTGATATAAAGGGCATCCATATTTCGTTCTAACAACTTTTTTATTCTTCATGTTTATGTTGTTCTTATTCTCTTTATTGCTTTCTTCCCTTTGAATTTTTTTTTGTGTGTTTCTTTCTTAAACAATTTTGCAGTTTTATGTACTTTTATTTATACATACCACCCCACCCCTTTACATGAATGCCCCTCATCCAAATTTTCGTCTTGTCTCGTCACGCTGGCGTCAGTCAATGAACGTTTAATTCGCGGAAAAAAAAAAACACAAACACACAGACCAAAATTTATTGAACAGCAAAAATTGCAAAATTAAAAATAAAAATCTGAAACAGAAATAACAATCAGCATTCGAATTCGTCTCGGTTTACTTAACTTTAAAATATGAAAAAAAAAAAAAAACAAAAACCAAAAATGAAAATTGAGCACAAAAAATTTAAAGGAAAAGAAAATAAAAAATAAAACAATACCAGAAAAAAGAAAGTTAACTTCGCCTATTCCGAAGTTGTCATACACTTCACGTAGCCCTAGAAAACGCTACTGTGATTGAGCATACAGAGTCAGTACACACTGTGACTGATATATTTATATGAGAGCTATAAGATCCAGTAATCTTAGGGTCTTGAAATTTATATGGTTGGTGAATACAGGTCAGACCCTTATAGTATCAAAATTTCAGTTGGATAGTACAAAACACAAAAAAGTTTATCTAAATAAGAACCTGAACTTGAACTTGGGTTTGTATGGGAGCTATGTGATCCAATAACCCTAGAGTTACACAATTTACACGGTTGGTGGAGATGGGCTAGAATCTTATAGTATAAAAATTTTAGTTCGGTAGTACAAATCACACAAAAGTTTTTCTAATAAGAACCTGAATTTTAATGATAGATTCCGACAGACAAAAGACATCTTTGTCCGAAATTTCAGCATTTAGCTCCATAACTGAGGGACTAGTTTGCATAAATATAGACGGATAGACTCGTCTCGTCGAGCTGATCAAGAATATATGGGGTCTCCGATGTCTTCTTCTGTGTGTGTTACAAACTTCATGACAAACTTAAAATACTATTCAATGCGTGAAGAGTATAAAAATAACAGTTTAATCGTTCCAACAACAAGAGCAACAACAACAATGGAAATTGTCTTTAAATAGTCTTTAGCTTTAACTTTATTCTTAAGACGTTTAGGAACATTTTGTCTGCTCTTCTTCTTCAGTTGTTTTCATTTTGTTATCAGCAACATTTTGTTTTATCAAACAAAACCATAATAACTTTGTTGCCGCAATGCTACTTCTTAGACAAATGTTGCACAACTTCGTTTATAAATTTTGTGCTTTAGCAACATTTATTACTATTTGAAGATATTTACAGTGGCTTGTAAAGTATATTTTGGGATCTCTAACATTTATTGAATTTGGGTTTTTTCTTTTTACATGATTTGCAATGTGCAATATTTGTTCTTTGGGAAGAAAAGTAGAATTTGTTTTATGGCAAAATTGTATAGACTGGCTTTGAGTAGGGAACCATTGCTTTGTACTGGATTTGCAGTTTTTAAAAATTTTTTGAGCTCCTTTTGGCTCTTGGCCAAGTTGCTTATAGGACAAGACGCCTCTGGCTACTTACTTAGACTCTCTCGAGTCTTTATCTTTGTTAGTTTTGTTTCTGGTTACGAGTATAAAACAATTTAATTCATCATCACCATCATCATCATAATCATTATCATCATTGTTGTTAGTCGGTGTTAATAATGAATGAATGAATACTTTAGTACTCTTTGCCAAGTTAACAAACACTCAACGACTTTTAACTTATCTGTAATTATATAATTCAAAGAGCACATCACACTAACTAACCTCCAGCTGCTTCTGCTTTGCTTCATCTTTCTCTAACACCCACTGCCCACAAGAATGAACATTTCAATTATTTTCTCCCCCCTCCATTTCTTCATTCCCTTCTATGATATTTCACCTTTTTGCTTATTGTTTTTAACACGATTGTGCGCTCACTAATTGTGTAAACATGACGACTTACTTTGTTTCGCTTCTTTTTTCCCATTTACACCTGCTGCTGCTGCTGTTGCTTCTTTTTATTATGCATTCATTCGTTTGCAAAGTGTTGCAATATTGGAGCTCTCTTTCTCCTCATACCAATCGCTCTTATTGAATCGCCCTTAAGCTTGCTCAGTGTTGCTTGTGCACTTTGTTGCTCACCATTTGAAACTTTTAAAGAAGCTTGGAAATTGTGAGATGCAATGCAGGCAGGTATGAGAAAGTAGCAGGGAGAGTAAGAGAGAGTGAGTGGGTGGTAATGAAGAGTGAGTAAGCCGCTTTTTAATTGCTTATGCCGCCGCCTTTACCTGTTTGCTGTTTGTGCTTATGAAGTTGTAAACATCTTTGCTTTTATTCTTTTTGTTTTTGTTGTTGTTATTGTTGTTATTATTGTTGTTGCTGCTGAGTTTAGTTTAGCTCATTTTGCAAATTAAAATTTCAAAGTTTGCGTGCAGCAAATAATATAATTAGATAAGATTGTCGCAATCATCAGCTCACAGTGTAGTGTAGGAGGCGCTGTGAGAGAAGTAGAGTATGAGAGTCTACTATGAACATTATGCTTATTTAATCACATTTTCCCATTGAGTGTTGAGTGTTAGCAAGGTAAAGTGTTGATAACACACAGTGAATGAATGCACGCACTTGATTTGAATCCTTTTAGCCACTTGAATTAAATTGGACAATGCAAATGAATTAACGGTAATTTATAGTGATGGATATGGAACTTGATTACTTGATGAAAAAAAAAGAGTTTGAGGTGAGATTAAATTGAGTTCAAAGGCCAACAGGTTTATGATGTTAGACTACAATATTCTCCTCAATTTTGCACAAAATTTGATGTAGAGAATGATTCTTAAAGATTAAAAGGTCTTTGTGGTGAAAATTAGCTGAATTGATCATGATAGATTCGACTGTCTTTTGCATTGATCCTTACAAAACCCCACTTGATACCAACCCACTTAAGAAATTTGTCCGAAATCATAATTCTTATTCGCATTATATTTTCAAAGCCAACAGACAAAAGAATCACAAAAAACAAAAAAAAATAATGTTGTTGTTTGTACTTACGAACTGTGACCATTTTCGGATCGTAGGCACAAACACGCCGTTCCACGGCCATAATTTTACGCTGCACGCGTCCGGCGCGTTCGCCCACCGATTGCAATTCCTGTTGTAGTTCATCAAAAATATCGCTAGCTATGAGTACCAACGAGGCCAGTTGCCGCAGAGCATTACTCAATGTTATATTGCTGATTGAATCAAATTCATAACCAGAAACAATGCGAGTTGCTGTCGGCGATTGTGGAGCACTGCCAACAACAACACGCTGCAGGGCTTGTTGTTTTTGTTGTTGGCGCTGTTGACTGGGTTGTCGGGAATTCGGCAATGATTGTGAAGCTGTGATAGAACTACGTGGATGATGATTATGTTGTGTTGTTGTTGGTGATGATGATGATGATAGAAATTCCACATGATGTTTTAATTTCTTCATAGAACCCAGATCTGGTGTTGCAGCTTTTGAGATGCTTGGCAGTAAATTGGAATCATCATCATGTTCAACAAGATCATCATTGTTATCGGTAGCAAAACTAAAACTATTGATGGCATAACCATTATGCAAAGGAGATGCCACTTGTTGATGATGATGATGATGATCATCGCCATTCTGCAATTGAGGTGAATGGACAACAACACGAGTTGTTGTTTTAGTTGTTATTGTTGTTGTTGTCGTGTCCTTGAGAACTTCTTGGCTTGTCCTTGAATCGAGTTCAATGCTTTCCTCATTCTGTTTATTGATGCAATTGTTGTTCTTGCATTTGCCGGGAATACAATAAAATCGCGTGGTATTATTGGGCGTCGTCGCTGTCGCTGTCGCCGTCGTCGTCTTCGATGATGTTGTGGCCGCCGCTGTTGCGCTTGCGGCTATGGTGACTTGTGCAACATGAACCGGTTGCACTACGCGTTGTATAAATGGCATTTTGGCATTTGGCACAAATCAACTCAATTCAACACAAAAAAACACACACAACTTTGATTATTTCAGGATTTCAAGATTTCAATTTCAATTCAAATTTAAGAAATATTTCCAATGATTTTGATGAGGTTTCTTGAGGAGGCACTAAAATGAAGGAGATTCTTTTGCTTTAAAGAAAATCATTAATCACTTTTATTTTTTTTCTTTTTTAATTATATTTTGGCCACTTTTCATGGGCAACACAAAAATTTTGCTTAAATGCTTTTAAATTTATATTCTTTTCTTTTTAATTAATTTACTTATTCACTTTATCAATTTTCTCATTCACTTTTAAGATTCTTATTTATTTCTCCATTCTTTTTTTTTTTCTTTTAAGCCAAAATTTAATACGAGAAAAAGCAAAAGAAATCGAAAAAAAAAAAAACAAAACGCAGACCAAAAATAAAAAAACACACAACACACACACAACAAAAACTGGACAAACAACTTCTTTTTATGCTTATACTTCTATGCTGTTGTTGTTGTTGTTATTATTATTGTTATTACTTTAGTTCTTCTCCTTCTTCTTCACATTGTTGTTGTTGTTGTTGTTGTTTTTGTAATTGGCTCCAGCAGCTCAACATAAATCGTACAACAAAATCATACACACTCCACTGACTCTCCAACTTCTCACCCAAGAAGAAGATGATGATGATGAGGAGAAGGAATAAAGAAGAATACTTTTCTTATTGTTGTTGCTGTTGTTGGTTTTTTTTTATTGTTTTATGTATGGGCAAGTGTTTCTGTGTAAGTGAGTGCGTACGTGTGTATGTGTGTGTGTGTGTGTGTGTGAAATTCCTTTACTTGATTTGATTTTGGGTTCGAAATAATTCAAGCAAGGGCAACCGGCTTTTCTTACTTTGCGCTGCTGCCTTTACATGCTTTCCTGCTGCTGATGCTGCTGCTGCTGCTGCTCCTTAATTTGATGTGTATTTTGTTTTTCCTTCTTTTCGGCATCTCCTTTTTCTTCCATCATCGACTTGAAGCATTTTTCGCACGCTCTTTTTTTGTTTTTTATTAACACATAAAATATACCAACAACTCAACTTTACTATAAAATTTTGTTTATTGTAAATTGAAACCGGCTTTTCTTATTTCATTTTATTCCAATTAAGAATTATGTGAAAAGTAGTTGAGATTTTTCTTATCGGTTAAACAAACCATAAGTAAATTTTTATTTATCCTTTTTGCTATTTGTTTACCGTTACACGTACATTTCATTCATCAAAATTATTGCACTTTTCAAACCATCAAACCATGGAACCACTCACATTCAAATCCATCACCGATTTTTTTTTTGTAATTTTCAGAATAACCGGCAAATTTTGTATTAACTTCTTTAAAAAATATTAAGATTTCACATTTTGATCACTTATTGTTTCTTAATTTGTAAACTTAATTCTTTATTTGAAGTCAAAACAATTTTCGTATTGAAATTTACAGACTGCCGAAAAAAAACGAATGCGCGGATGTGCTTTTGTTAAAAATCGAATGTATTAATATTTAAACCTTATTTTAATATTATTTAAATAATTTTTTAACTTTCGTAAATTTACAAAATTTTTCGTATTGAAATTTGCCGAAAAAACGGACGCCAACCCACCTTCGTCAAAAGTCGAATTTCGACTTGAAAAGTAACGAGTAGCCAATTAACGAGCAGTCGGAAGTAGCGAGTAAAATGACTAAAATGGAACGTTTTTCGATTGGATAAAACACTAAAAGTGGGAACAGATGAAATAATGAAACTATTATTCAGGATCAATGCTAAATAAAACGGTGAATTTAAGGCCAATCCAATTTTTATGTTGAAATCATCTCTTACTGTTCAACAAAAATTAACGTGTGTTCAAAAATAAAGTAATAATGGACACCCGGGCGCCCTTAAACAAAGTAATATATTAACGAGTAAGACGAAAAGTATTGAGCAATTAGAAATTACTGAGTGACGGCTTTTAGGCAATTCTGAGTCGCACGGGTGACTTGCGGGAAGAAAGAGAGCATAATAAAAATATTAGAGCGAGACCTAGCTCGAAACTGTGATATGTGAATATGTTTGAGAAAGCATACATGTTTTAAAAGTGTGAGAGAATAATTGTTTGATTATCTCTTGTGTTTTTTTTTCCTCGGACTCAATCTTTCATTCCTAATAGTTTACTCTTGATTGTTTCAAGTTCGATGGTATTTGATAACCAACTGATTCGAAATACTATGAAATGGAGAGACCTTTTTTAAACTTAACGTGTGAAATAACATAGGAATAACATTTGACTAGCACTGCGCTATTGTATTTCTATGGCAATAGTAAAATATTCAAACAATACCCATTTGGTATCCGTTGGGTACCCTAAAACATAAACAGCATTTGAGTAGCACTGCTGACTATTTCCTCTCTAAACTAATTTGAGAAGCACAGAGTAACGCACCACAGTTTTGTCCCGCTTCGTAATATAATATTTCATCCAATCATCCAAACACCTTCAAACTGTGAAAATGTTTGACAATTTGGTTTAAACATACGCTGCCAACAAGAAAACAGAAAAGTGCTGACAAGTACCCCACACGTATATCAATGACAGAAAGTTGCTTGTTACAAAACTTATATTGTGGCCATCTAACTAAATGTTTACTATTGTGGCCAACTAAATCAAAGTTTCGACGGTATTGTTAGGTAAATTTTCTATTGTAAAAGATTTGTTAAACATTTAATGAAATGGAGAGTTTTAAAAAAACTATTTTCAACCATACAAATTTCTCTATATTACGAATTTACCACAAATTTTACGATTTAATTGAGCGCATTTCTAACCAAATCAAAAACACTTGTTCAAATATTACTATTCAGAACTGTGAACAAGCTATTAAATGTATAGGAGTGACCAGTTGCTCTCACATACTTAAAATATCGATTGTAATAACTATCGATATCTTGCTCTAATGCAGACCGCCAAACACATGTGCATGTTTTTTGCATTGAACTAAAATTTAGTTTTATAGTTTTTATCAAATTTCTTAATAAGATTATTTGTTAAAGAATAAACAACAAACAAAATGGGCACAGTAAGTTTAATGGAATCAAATTCAATTGATCAATTAATAATTGTGTGTTATTTTCATATAGAAAAAAGTAAAAATCAGTGCCGTAAAACGTGCAGCTCACTTGAAATCCAAGAAGACACCGCTGACCAAACAACAACAACAAAGGAAAAATCAAAAGCAGGCACAGACTAAATCCACCCAAGAAAAAGGTCAGAATATATTCTCACAAAAGGCACACAAACGTGACAATTTGGCACAGCGTAAAAAGCAAAATAAACGCGCTTCACTTGGTTTGCCCATGCTGAATGGTGGTGGCGGCGGTGGTGGTGATGACGACGACGAAGACGAAGATGCAATGCTGGATAATGTTGCTGATATGTTGGATGGGGATGATTTTGCTTTGCTTCAATTAAAAAGTGGCGGCAATAAACGTAAACGTAAGGCTAATGATGGCGGAGTAGCTGGTGACGAGCAGCAAAGCTCGATTGGCTTGGAAAGGGCTTATACCAGTGATACTAAAAAGGAACATGATGCAAAGAAAATCAAAATCAATTTGTTGCCCATCAAATCTCGTGATGGTGAGATTATAACCCGTACCACCGAAGTGGATTTTGTGCCAAAGCCAAAAATTAAGAAAAGTGATCAAGAAGCAAAAGATGATGATGAGGGTGAAGGAAATGAAAATGATGATGACGATGACGATGATATCACCGAATATGAAGATAGTGATGATGATGTATTAAATGATGAACAACCAGCTGATGTGACCAAAGCGAAAGTGATATCTACCACGGATTTACTGATTGCACGTCAACAAGAAATCGAACGACAAAAATATCGCATTGGCATAATTTGTTCAGGAATTTTGGAGAAACCAGAAGATAAAATGCGTAACTTTAATGCCCTTTTCGAGTTGATGGATGAAACAAATGCCGCTGGTGCTCCAAATCTATTGACAGTACGCAAAGTTGCCATTATATCGCTGGCAGAGATCTTTAAAGATATTTTGCCAGAATATCGTGTTGGTCAGGTGGATACTAAAATGCAAACTGTGCGAAAGGCGACCTTACAGCGTGTCAAATATGAAAATGCCTTGCTGCAACAATTTAAAAAATTCCTACAAAAATTGGAACGTCTCACGGCCACAGTAAATCGTCGTAATGCCGGCAAACGGACACCGCAAGCAGTGAAAATAGCAGGCGTGGCAGTGCAAAGCATGTGTGATATCCTAGTGGCACATCCATATTTCAATTATGTCCAGAATATTGCTCAACTGTTGGTCTACATGTTGAATTGTAACTATGCCTCAATGCGAGAAGATGTTAACAAATGCTTCAGGACACTCTTCGCCACCGATAAACGTTATGACATGACACTCTTTGTTGTGAGACGCATCAATCATTTGATTAAGACAAAACAGAATCAAGTGCATCTGGAATGCATAACATGTTTGCTGTCATTGAAGATTAAAGATGTCAATTTAGATGCCGAAAAAGAGAATGAATTAAAGCAAAAGAAATTGGAATCGCATCGCCAGCGTTTGCTTAGTCTTTCGAAGAAGGAACGTAAACGACGCAAGAAATTAACTGAGTTAAATAAGGAATTGGAAGAGACTCGTGCCGAGGAGAATAAACAAACCAAACATCATAAACTCACTGAGATCATTAAAATGGTGTTCACCATATTCTTCCGGGTGCTGAAAAATGAACCAAATACAAAGATTCTTAGTGCTATACTCGAAGGTCTAGCTAAGTGAGTACACAACAAACTATTGTATATATTCTGTTTAGTCGGGGAATCATTAAAATTATTATTCGTTTTTTATTGCTTTTAGATTTGCTCATGTTATCAATATGGAATTCTTCTCAGATCTTATTGATGTATTGAATCGAATATTGGAAGAACATGAATTGGGTTATCGTGAGCAATTGCATTGCATACAAACGATATTTGTGATACTTTCCGGTCAGGGTGAAGTCCTCAATATTGATCCCATACGTTTCTATCAACATTTCTATCGTAATATGCTTGTGGTGAATGCTGGCAAGAATCATGAGGATTTCAAAATCATTCTAAACACACTTGATGAAGTCTTGGTCAAGCGACGTCGCAACATGAGTCAACAACGTTTAATGGCTTTCATAAAGCGTTTGCTCACGGGTGGCTTACATTTATTGCATCATGGAACCTTGGCCACATTGGGTACTGTAAAGACAAGTTTTCAATTAACTTCTGTTTTAGATGCTTTACTTGATACGGATACAAGTATTGGTTCCGGTCGTTATGATGCTGAACTGGATGATCCCGAATATTGTAATGCAGCATGTACGTCGCTCTATGAGTTGACGATGCTTGCTCGTCATTATCATCCCATTGTCAGACGCATGGCTATGCATATTGCAAGCGGGGTGCCAGCTATGGGTGAAGGTGCTTTACCCACAGATATTGGTAAATTGTAAGTGAAAGATTTATTAATATTGATTTGTATTGGATAAACGTAACTAATGAAATTCTATTTCTAGAACCTCTCATGATTTGTTCACCCAATACGATAGTACACAAATGGTTTTTAATCCAACGATTGCTCTGCCACGTCAATGTGAACCGAAAATAAAGAAAGGAAGGCACAACTATTTACGTGGCGATTTTAAATCTTATTACAATGATGTATTGCATAGATCAGACGCCGTTAGAAAAAGGAGTAGTAGCATAACTAATAGCAAATTTAAATATAATTTCCTAGATGAACTCAAGAAAATTAATAAATCATAGTGATGATGATGATGATGATGAATGGAATTGAAATGTGTACAGTAGATTGTCATGTGATTAAAGTGTTTTCGAAATTTAAAAATAGATTTTTCATTCAGATTATGGAACCCTCTCGATTATCGATCCTTGGGTAAACTCTTGTTTGAATCACATCATATGTAATTTTTATAATTTGAACAGCTAAGATTGGGTTGGTCTCTTGTTCCTCAAATTTATAAAGAACTCATTGGCATCATTGCCAAAAAAAGGAAAGCTCAATTCTTAGAAAGCATATGGTGCATACATGACAATTGTACAACTCTTATTAAGGAAGCTCCTTTCCTTTGAAGTTATTCACTTAAAAATAAATTGGGATTATATTTTGCTAATGAATATTCTTAGAATCATCTCTCCAACAAAGTACCCGGAATTTGTCATTTATAAAAAAATATTGAACAAAGAGTTTGACTCAAATTTTGTTTATTGAACGATATTTCGTGTGCCGAATCGATTTGAATGCTGGATAAGGCTTACGGTGAGTCTGTTTTAACCTAAACTCAGGCTTACGAGTGGTACAAAGCCATTAAAGACGGTCGGGAGGACGTTGAAGACTTGCCTCGTTCCAAACGGCCATCAATCTCTGGCACTGACGATAACGTCTAAAAAGTTGAGGTGGCTGATTACACCAGCTGCTGTAAACAAACTGGTTGACAGATCGCGCTCATTTTTGGCATAGTATTGTAATTAAGGACAGTCCTACTAACATACAGAACAAAAAAACCTAAAAAATAGTTAACGCGGGCAATTTAAATGACAAATTCCGGGTATTTTATTGTCTTAGGGTAGACATTGTTTATATGGTGTATCAGGGTGCAAGGTATACCATCTATTACTGTTAATATTGTTTTGTATTAAGTATACACACAAGTGGCTTCTTTTATCACTATGTCACTATCAAAATTCCGGCAGGATTTAATAAGATAATTTTTGATATAATATTTTTTAAGTGAATACATTCTATATTTTACATATAATCTTTCAACGAAGTTCCGAATCAGTTTCGAATAATAAACGATCCAATATCTCCAGCTGAGTTTGTAATATTGCTGCTACTGTATACATTCGTTCTAATTGCCTTTTATATTTTTCATGTTGTATATGTTCTTCATATTCTGTATTTGCTTCAAAATCCTCATGTCTTTGTCGTTTTCTTTTCTTTTCTATTTCATCCAATTCCTTTCGGACATTTTCACTGACTGTACGATTATGATGTCGATAGGATTTACGAAAAAAACGTAGTTTTGCAAAGATCCGAAAGAAGTGGCCATATTCCATGCGTAAGAATTGTAAGAAATTTATACTATCAGCACGTGCCTGATCACGTTTCGCTTTGGCAGTGGTAAAGTAATCATTGATTAGGGACACAAACACATTAATCAATAGGACCGCAATGACGAAAGCCATTATGGAATAAAGCATGACACCCAAAAATTCACCTCCAAAGAATAGATCTTCCGGTGATATTTGCCCAGTGTAGCCAAAAGAGAAACACATACAGGTGGCTATGCTTTTGATGAGCTTATTGAAATTGGCACTATTATTACCATTGATAGTATCGACGGCAATACCAAAAGCAATCAGGAATATGGCAATTACGATGGCTGTACTGGCAACCGCTTTCCATGCCAACGATAGTGTGTGCGTGAAAAGTTGGAAAACACTGGCAAATTGTAGGATCTTCCATAGACGTAATGTGGTTATACAAATTAGGAAACCCACAATAATTGTTGTCAAATTATGTAGACGTGTCGGCAATCGAAAATCAATGAATTCCATTTTGCTGGCACCTTCAACTTGCTTCAGCATATTCGCAACCAACCATTCCCGCGTTACAATCAGCAAAAGGACTGTAATATTCACAACAAATATAAACAAGTCGATTTTGTTCCATACATTCCTTAACTCAGTGCGATCGTACCAGATTTTCAGTACCAGAGCCTTTGAGAATTGTATCAAAACCAACATGTACATGAGCAAGACAATCAAATCCAAATGATCCAATTGATCCAAATTCTCTAGCAACTTAACACTATCGATTTCAACATGTGGTATAAGACTTCCGAATGGTGTTTGCTCAATGTACAAGGTACAAACACTAAAGATATTCACATCGACATTGTATAAGGTAAAATCCATAAAAAGCGCCGATGTATTATAATTCAGCCAATCATACTTGTCTAGATATTCAAGAATTTTCATACTATTCTGTCTGTTGCGTGCCAAGACTGTGACATAGCCCTCTGATTCGGGATATCGCACAAAATAACCGAACGATTCCCAACTAAATAGCACATACTTTTTCAATATATCCACCTCCTCTCTCATGGGAAGCCATGGTTCATAGATACGCCAATATTTATCTGTGAAATGCATACGTTTATAGGGTAATTCCCAGTGTGGCATAAACTCCTTCATAGTAAATTCAGGATCATTCAAGCCGAAATGACTTTGGTCTAAACGCACTTGACGCAATCGTACAACACCCAACATCTTCGATTGTTCAGCATGTAACCAGCCGGTAACCCCTGCATCAGCTGCTATTGATAGATTCGCATCAAAGGCATCTACTAGGGCTTCTTCTATAAAAACATATAATTGATTCAGATGATAGACTTCGGATAGGCCATAAAATCGACTATGATTTTTGAGAAATAATTCCTTTATACCCCATGTATTGTAATATCGATAACTGTCCCGCGTCACTAAGACAATCAATAACAGAAAGAAGAAGTATTTGCCATAAAGCCACAGATCCTGTGCTATACCCTTGTATTTCTCATTGAGTTTCTCATTACGATGCTGTTGAGTAAGGATCAATTGTGATTTCAGACTTGCCAAACGTAGTTTTAGATAGTCAAGACGATTATGATGTGTTGCCTCACGATCTGTTGCGAATTTTCGTTGTTTCGGTGGCCAACATGCAGCATCAATTGCCAATAAAGTAAATTTAATGGGATCACCAAAGAGATATTGAAAGAGTAATACTAAAACAACCGTTACCAGAAGAGTCTTGAATTTCTTTGCCTCATGCTCGAAGCCAGAGAATATGGCTATCATTGCCATGCACATGATAAGAATTGATATGGTTGTCCAAAAGAACAAGTGTCCACTAAAATTCAAACCCATGATGATCGAATAATTATGTTACTTTTAAAAGAATATTATTGTTTTGTATGTGTATGGTACTAAGTACAGTATAGGTATAGGTAAATTATATTAAACTTTTTGACATTGATTTTGTATATGTTTTTTTTTTTTCTTAATGTCAAATTGAGTAATGTATTGTATCTGTCTCGTTTTGTCATTCAAAATAAATTTAGGGCTCGTATACTCATATTCCTGTATTATATGTTTGTTTTTGTATTTTTTCTAATATCTATAGATATTACTAGCGTAACACGGCGGTCAAAATCGGTTCAGTGGTGTAAACAGGAAAGGATCTACAAATTCAATGTTTGCCGTTTAATTATATAGATTGGCTGAAATATGATGATGATTGTTGAAAATATCAGCTGATAATATGGTGCCATATGGGTTATACACGTGACTGCTTTGACTTTTGGTCGGGAATTGCCAACAACACTATTCGATGGCGGACAGAGTGTGAAGAACATCTCTTTTTTGATTTTTTCCTATTCATGATCGTACTGATCACAAACGTTCAAATAATTTGGTTGGCCGTGACATCCAGTTTCATATATGAATATCAATATTTGTATTGTTCGTTTGTTTGTATCTTATGCGCTACCATACCGTTCATCTGATAGCTATGTAGTTTTTTGAATGCATATGATTGGTTCCAGCCTTGAACATAGAATAGTTTTGGATCCGATATGTGGCGCAGTTGTCGACAAATTGGCGCTAGTTGTAGTATAGGTATAATGTATGTTAATAAAAACAATCTACATTTGCGGCAATAAAAAACTTTATTCATATTATGGATATAAATTGGATATATGTATGTAATACTAATATGATGGATGGAAGGCCTTTCCTGAAACTGCGATGATACAAACAAAGAACTAAACTAAATAAGCAATTTGCTATGATATCTGAGGAACATTGATAATGCACCCCGATATCACAACCATATACTTGTACAAGTGCCAAGGAATCTATCTATATACTCATAGTTTTTCTGGTCTAATCGATTTGGGATACATTAATCTCTAAGTGAAAATAATTTTAAGTTCGGCGCCCTGTAACTGAGGGTGGTAGGTATTCACGATTGGTAGAAGATTGTTGAGCTGCTGGTTGACCACCACCACCTCTCACTGACATTTGAGTATCCGTAATGAGACCGCCAGGAACAATACCAGTAGGTATAACGCCACCAGGTCTTAGAACTGCACCAAATTGTGCTGTATTCGAAACTGTTGGAGTTGGTGTAAATCCACGTGGTGCATTAGAAGCAATGAAGGCACTGCCACCACCCGTGACGCTTTGCTGCTGTACTGGGGCAGTGGGCCGAAGAGATGTACCACCGCCATATATTCCACTACCAGCACCAGTACTGCTTGGTGTGCGTGCTGTATTACTTGGTTGAACACGTGACCCGCCACCACCTAATTGATAGCCAGCAGCATTAGCATTGCCTGAAATTCCGCCTGGTCCAACTGCAGCAGTCGAGCCACCACGCTGTTCATAGTCATAGATATAAGCATTGTTTGCATAAAGGCTTGGTGCTGAGATGCAATCATATTGATTCCACCAAACACAAACGAGAGTCTCCTGGCTGAATACTGTGCCATTGGGACACAGAAAAGAGTAAGTTCGATTCAAAGCACAAATGTGAAAGACTTGACACTGAGCTTCGATGTCAGCATAGTAACCCGGTAATGGTTGTTGAGCACAATCAAAATTCGTTGTTGGCACTTGAGCATAGACGGGATAATCAACACCTGGGACACCAGGAATTGCTGAGTAATCACCATCAGAATAATCATTATCCACACCAGTTCCACCACCTGTTCCGCTTGCTGTTTGTCCAATTCGTGCCTGGTTACCTGTTGTATATTGACCACCATATTGACCTCCAATGCTACCAGTACGTGTAGATGTTTGTGTTGGTGCTGTGGGTCGTTTCAAAACACCCAAACCGGTACCAGTAGCAATTGGTGCACCGAATGCTGTTGATGCTTGTTGTACTGGCGTATAAGCCGTTGCTGGTTGCACTGGAAAGCCTCCAAAAGCGGTTGCTTGAGCAGGCGTTGCTGCCCCTGCAGCAGTTGGGTAGGCACCAGGCACTATTCTTCCACCAATACCAGCGCCGGTGGGCACAACTGCAGGAGCATTTGCTAATTCAGGGCGAGCATAATTATAGCCACTCTGAGCCTGTAAGACAAACAAAGTTTGGCATCACAAGGACACTTGGAATTACTTGGTCTAATGATGTACTCACCCACGTCTGTTGGCAGCAATTGTGCAACAATAGCAACGCTGTAATATATGGAAAAAACATTAGCACTTTCTATTTTGATTTAGTTAAGATCGTCTATCAGTTTGTGGACATGAATTGTACTACTAAGTAATTGACGTGCGTTCCATGTGAAGCATAGAATCACAATGAAGTTGAATGAAGTGTGTAGTAGTGCCACAAACTGTAGCGCAAGTCATCACTGTCGTCGTTGGCTTCGATTTTAAGGCCAAGTACAATGATCGCCACAAGACAACATTACTGTTGCTGCTGCAATCGCAGCCTCTAGCACTAGAGTCAGTAGCAACAGTATTAACAACTTTGAGTGAGTGATCGATGTGATAAAGATCTTCTCAATACAGTTTTTATTTATCATTTGTTTGGCTTTTTCTTCATTTGGTTTTGTTCTTTGTTGCTATTGCAGCCATCAATCGTAGATATAAATGTGTGGCAAACAGTTGCCAGAGGTAACACGCATGCCACATAAACAAGTCGCGAAAGCGTTAGCTGAGCAAAAAGCTACAACATCAGTTACACCCTCAACAACTCCAACAACATTATCAAGAAGAACAACGCCAACAACAATAAGAACAACTCACTCTCGATGAAGTTGGTATCTACTATTAAAGAGGAAGTGCTAATAATTATTAACTCAAAGTTAACGGTGGCGTTGCCAACGTCATAAGAACTGCAGAGCTGCTGACTGTACTTTTAACTGCTCAGCGAACTGAGGTTTGACTGCAGTCACTGCCTTCTACAAAGTTCAGTGGCGGACTAGACCTTTCGGTGGACAAAGGAGTACCAAGTCTAAATGATGTCCTTGTTGAAATGAAGCGAACAGAAGACAGAGCAAACAATTATTGATTCTTTATTTTAACTTGAGCATCGGACACTGAAGGCAACTGAATACATTTTGTCCTTTTTTGGGACTAGATAATAGACGACACTTGACGAGACTTGAAGGCCCGCCTAATGTTCTAAGTTCTGCGACGACTTAACTTCAAGTGTTTATTTTAAATTGTTTAAGCGTCAACTACTCTGCCAACTAAACTTTGACGCTGCCACAAACTAAGCATTAGCGACTGCTGCATTATCAACCGTATTTTTACAACCAACAGCTACGAGTATGTACCCATTTCAACATATCATCTTCTTCATTAACTGAGCTATCTTTTAGTCGTTAACTGATCTGCTCACTGCAACAACTTTGAGTTTGTTTGAGTTGGGCCACACTTTGGACTACATAAAGACTAAGTACTGACCTTGAATATGATGTGGGTAACAACTTCTCATATTTTCTTTAACACTACTTACCCAATAACCATACAACGTATTGCATAGTACTATTGCCTTTTTCGATCACCAAATCACTCTTAAGCAAAAAGTATCCTTATTTAACGTATCCTTTGTTTTTTTTTTTATGGAGATTCGTTACTCAGCAAAGTCACTCTTTTGTTGACATTGACAGTAGTGTAACACCAATGCAACCACCTACTACTACGCGATTGTGTCGTGCACTAAGCATCTTAAAGTTTGCGTCTCTTAAATTTATAAGCAACCAAAGTCAGACGGAGAAACCCTTTAGAATAAAACCAGAAGCAGAGATGCACCGATCGAATTGGTTGCTGGTGACTTATGCTTTATTCTAATTGGAAATTGTTAAAGTCGTCGCCATCGTCATAATCATTTACATCATCAGAAGCATTAACAGTGGCAGCAATAGGTAGCATCATCAGACTGACTGACTGACTGACTGACTGTACGCTGCATCTTTAGGAAATTTACGATATGTGATTTTGTATCTCTATAGCTATTTCTATTTGTTTTTTTTTTAAGCACACACTTGACGAATGTTTGACGTTTGCGGCTCGGTGCGGCTTGTTATTGTAGATTGAAATTGGCTTAACTTGGCTTAGCTTAGCTTTAAGCTGGGATTTGTTTGTTGTTTGCATAAGTTTATTAGATTTATGACTCGGGCTAATCTATTGTAATCCATTGTACATACAATATTTGTTTTTTTTTTTTTCTTTCATTTCATTTAATACATTGTTTCATGCCAAACAACACATTGGCAATAGTGGCGTATACGTAATATTTAGTCATTGCCTTATCAAGTGCATTTGGGCTACAACAATCTTCTTTGGTTTTATGGTATAAGAAAATTTAGGTTAAAATAAGAATTATTTTTAAATAACCTTGAATTTACCATATTTTTAATCTTTCATGTCATTTGATTTAATTTATTTTATGGTCACCTGACAACAATCACCATTAGGAGGATACACTTGGGATTATTGCATACATGACTTTGTCAATTCATAAATATTCAAGGTTTTTGTTTTCGAAATGTTTAAGCTAAGGGAAAAATTGTCAATTCTTTTTAGTTTTACTTTGATTTGTTGGGTAAATCTGTTGAATGTCATTTGTAGGTTATTTAAATATTGTTTTATTCAAATTGTATACATTCATGAAAAGAAAATCTTTAAGAAATGATATAGAGATGACCTTCATTTAACTAAAACGAATTTATATTCTTTATTATTACAATTTTCTTGGAAAATGGAATAATTAAGGCTTAAATCTTAAACTGAACTGAATTTTGGCCTTTAAATTATGTAAATTGTTGGGTTTTTCAAGTGGAAAAAATAGTTTAAAATATCATAAGTCCAATGTGAGTCCGTGAGAAGAGTTAACAAGGTAATATCCTGATTAGGGATTTATGGTTCTATTGGAGTCCATATTAACCATATTATCCGAACCATATTCCCCATTAATATTATCGTTTAGAGGACTTTGATGGATCAGTGCTCAAACTCAAAAAAGTATTCAACAATTTGTTTTATTTATTATATTTTATTTCTGAATAAATATTTACATAAAAGTTTCACAGATACATTGATAGATAGAATATAGAAATACATAGTTTTCAAGATACAATACATTAAGTTTTATGTAAGACTAAAAACTAAAGTTTTTCAACTAATACGAGTACATTTAATGTTTTATTTTTATTTTTTTTTTAAATTCTTTTTTTTTTCTTTTGTATTTAAAAAAATCTCATTTTATTTTGAGTGTTTCACTGTTTTCTTTTAAAGATAATTAAGTATATACAAGTTTGTGTAGAAACAATACATAATAAAATGCTTCGGAAGTCGATCGTACTTAGCAAATAATTAGTATTATTGGCTAAAAATTGGAACATGAAAATTTATAAAATTTAAAAGAGAAACATGTATGGAATTTTGGAGAAACTGATGTTATAATTTTTTTGTTTTTAGATTAAATGCAAAGAGGGAGAGAGAGAGAATAAAGGTTTCTAGGGTTTCTTTATGTTGACTAAAATTATAATAAAATTGTAGCATTTCTGCTTTTGCATTTACGCTTCCGCTTTCTTCGCGATTTCGAAGGGTTGGCAACACTTTTATTGAATGTTTCATTTCATTTCATTTTATTTCGTTTCGTTTGTCTACATATAATTACCGTTAGAGTTAGTTAGGAATTAGGGCGATTCTTTATCGCTCGCTCATCCTCGTCCTCATCCTTCGACCTTCCTTCTTCATCGCCGACTGCTGAATTTCGATGCGAGTGAATATAGTGACTTAAGGAGTTCCAAAGCACGACGATCAGAGTTCAAACTGCCATGTGAATTACTGACAGCAGAAGCATTTGTTGTTGTCGTGCTGCTGCTTGCTGCATCATCTTCAGGATCTTCTACGCGTATTTCGAACTTTGTTGTCTCTTCCAGGCTGCCACTCGAAATTGTTGTAGTCGAGATGGGGACATCTGTGGTGGTTGGTATAGGTGTTGTGCTTGTATAGTAATCGTCACTGCCACTACGTCTGAAGGTTGTGACAGGCGGACGTAATGTTGTCGTTGGTGTATTCAATGTTGTTGACTTGGTAGGCAATTGCTGACGCTCCAGTTTGCCATCAATATCGATGAGAGCATTCAACAAATGTTTGCGCGAACGTTCCAAAGCCTTGCCATTCTGATCATCACAGGTTTGGATGAGTAACAGAAGCAAACTAAGCACTTGCCGATTGTGTTCGGCATGGGCCATGACGCTCTTCAAATGGAGAGCTTCTTGTTCATTGAGGCCACCAAAGAGTTTATTTGCAATACGTTGAAGGCCACTGCTTGATGGCAATGCCTCACGTGGTATGTCATAGCTGTTAAAGATATCATCCCATTCATAAGCATTGGCGGTGGGTGCTTCCTCGACGAGGCGGCTACGTGGTGCCGTATCAGTGAGTAAATGAATGTGTCCAGTGGCGGCAATACCAGAAGCACCTCCCTTGGAACGCGCATGTGCATGGTTGTTTTTATGTTTATTGGCACTTGTGGTTGATACAAAGAAAAGTGGTGAATTTGTTGTGGTACGAGATTCCTTCATCAGACCATCATTAATTGTTAGAGGATCAAGGAAATCAGTTTGTGATTTAAGGGTCCAAGGATGTTCAGTTGGCTTGTGGGTAGCATCAATGAGTTTCTCAGGTTTCTTTTTATCTGTTGCACGTTGCTGGGACAATTCATTGCCAGATTTGACAAAATATTGTGTCTGCAGACGATGTAGAACTTCATCATCTTCACCTGAATCAGCATTGATTGGAGCAATTTCACCAGATAACTCAAGGCGTTCCTTTGATGAGCGATAAGTGGTTGCATCGTATAACTCCGTTGTTGTACTATACTCCGGCAAGAGTGTAGAGTAGTCAAATTTATGATTAATTTCAGCAGCAATATTTGGTGTTGATGTAGTATAATCTGGCACGGATTTCGTCGGCAAGTATGTACGTGCCGAGCCACCATTGAAGAATTCAGTATCAGGATTTGTCACGGGAGTGAAATTTGGTGGTTCAGTTGGTCTAGCTGCAGCTAATTCTGCACGCAATGTTTCAGGGTCTTTCAGATAAGTGTTTAAAGCATTCGAGAAAACTTGAGCAATTTTACGTGATTCCGGTTTCTCCGCCAATTCTCGAATGGTGGCTCCAGTACTACCAATTTGTGGGAAAAGGTTATAATTGTCTTTTTCCTTTGAACCACCATTTGCATTAGAATCATTCACATTTGAAAATAAACCATCTGAACGAGTATACTCCTTGCCTTTGGGATCCTTTAAACCAAACAAATCCGAGTATTTATTAACAGTCTTCTGACTCAATAAACTCGCTTTTATGTCATCGGCACCTTCACTAATAGTGTGGGGTGGTACATTGGGTGATACTATGGTTGCCGTTGTGTCAGATGGTTTCGATGGTGTCTTTACTGGCAATCGTACTTTGGCTTCTTTGTCTTCATCCAAAGCATTCAAAGAATTCACCTTGGAGTCATTGTGTTCTTGAGCAAAATACTTGGCCAGCGATACTAAAGCATCTGGTCCTGAAGATGGTGGAATTTCAAGACCCTCACGCGCTGGTGATTTCAATGTAAACTCGACATCTTCAATATTGTCCTTCAACAGATTGACAGTCTTCAGCATATCATGGACATTGCGTTGTATAGACTCATCTTTAACAGGATTTGGAGCAAAGAGTAAATCATCACCAGCAGCATCACCAATTGATTGTGGTATTACACCACTCTTGGGCAAATACGTAGGTCCTGTACTGCTTCCCGAAGCTGGTGTTGTAGATGGCAAGTAATCTTTATTATTATTATTCTGTTTGGATTTCAGTGGCTTTAATGGTTGATCACCAATTAAAGGAACATTTGTATTCAAACTAAAGCGTGGATATTCTGAAGAAGCGGCAACATCATAATGATGGCGCATACCTATGACTATTGGTCTAAAGGTGGCGTCTGGTTGATAACCATCCGCAGCGCTGGCAGTTGGTTTTGGTGCCGAAGATGATTCCAGGAATAAACCAGAACTTCCACCAGCATTAAAGCGATTTGGATTAGGTGTTGTAGCTGAGTGAGAAGCACCGGCACCATTGCCTTGACCATGACCTTTTATGTAGTTCGATTTGCCTTCGGTTGACTTGGCTTTACCAACAGACGGTACGGTTGGTGTATAGAAAGGAGTTACACGTGTTGATTCCAAGCGTCTAGCTGTTGTATAAGTACCAGTGGCGACATAAGGCGTTGTACTTGGTAGCTTGTCATTGACATTGCGTGTAGAGTGAGCTTCATAGAATTCTGGTTTATCGGTTTCCACTCGTACAGGTATATGCTTCTCTGTGGGTCTTTTTGATTCACCACTTCCTTCCAAACTACCGGCACCACGTTCATATGAGTCTTTGTTGCCATTATTATCCCTATAACGTTGTTGACCACGTTGACCATTGCGTGCGCGTTCCGTTGATGCATTATTGCCGGCATGTTTGTGGCCTCCATTGTGATTACGCCTAGAACTCTTTTGTGGATGTTGTTGCTCTATTAATTTGGGTACTGACTCTTCATAATTATTACGACGCTTGCCACTGCCTGCTCCATTGTTATTGCCTACAAATGATGCACTCTCTGCTGTAATCTGCGATTCATTATCATTGTTATTATTATCAATGTTCGCGATTACTTTGCGTTGTTTCTCGCCTGAAACATCATCGAAATCCACGCTTTCTAGTGAAGGCACTTCTTCATTTGAATCAATACGACGATCAGATTTACCACTAGGTGATTTGTTACGAGATTGACCACCTGCAACTTTCGGCTTATAATTCAAACCGCCGCCAACAATATTGAAGCCTTGTACTGGTACTGAAGGACGAACACGATGGATGCGTTGCTTATTCAAAATCTCAGAACTCTCAGCATAATAACCAGAAGAACCAAGACAGTTGACTTTGAACCACCAATCGCAGGTGAGTTCACTTTGTTGGAAAATCGTGCCATTCGGACAAAGGAATGAAATCTTACGGCCTTCTTCGCATATATGAAAGACCTAAGGGAAGTTAAAACTTTAGTTTAAAATTTGTACAAATTAGATTTTCTGGTTTTTCTTACCTGACAATCAGTTTCCATATCGGCAAAGTAACCATTACCATAGGAACGACAACTAAATGAAGTCTTCGGTATGCGTGGATATATGGGAAAGTCAATACCCGGTCGTCCAACAACCCCCTGATAGACTTCATAGTCGACATCCTCATCGGAGGCACGCTTCTTTAGATGATGTTTATGTTCGTTGCAGTTCGTATGTGACTCATAGCGCTCCTCTTCAAATTGTGTAGCTCCCGTCTGTTTAGCTAAAATACGAGCAGGTGTACGGTACTGGAAGTTTCGAAAGGAATACATACATTATATACATGAAGTCTTCCATATCGGATATATATACAAACCTTTGATTCAGCACATGTGTAGCTAATGAACATAAGTACGAGTAACGCTATGCGGAAGAAGATTCAAGAAAAAGTTTGATTTGATTATATTATTTGATTTCAAAAATATTTTTTTGATTATGCATAGCAAATATTTAATTATATTTAACTAAAAAATGTGATTAAATGCAGCCAAAATTAGCTTCAATCAACCTTGAATGCTTAAGAAGTCTTCTTGTACTGACCACAAATCACAGGAACTTAAACCAAGAAATTTTCTTGGCAAAAAATAAAAAATAACCAATAATCATAATTATAGTAATAATCTCTTAGGTCTTTTATATGCATCTAGGTATACCTAAACATATATCTTTTAATGACAATTAAAGTTGAAGTTATCAAATTAAATTGGAAATAAGCAAAAAAAAAAAAAAATCATCTACAGAAAAAGCCAACGACCTCTGATGGTTGGATCTTCAATGTCGAAAACAGTAATCCACTGATAATTACATATCATAAAGAATCACAACCAATGAGCAAGAATAATCATTAAGTAAGAACCCACTAAAGATACTTTGCATTTAAGGTGTGCTCTTGAAATTTTAATAAAAGAAGACTATTTTCAAGTCATGAGAACTCAAAAGTTCTAAGCTTAATAAATTGCAACTACTTGGACTCTCATTGTTCCCCACAACAAAAAAAAAAAAAAAATGTATGGAATATTGATTATTTTTTACTATCACCATCTCTTAAATGCTGATGTTTATTGTTGGGCTCTTTGCATAAGAATGTTCAAGACACTGCGACCTCTCATTATTTTCCTTATTAACCTGATTAATGAGGATGTAACGCTATAGAAGATTCTGAAGGCTATTGCTTTGGCTAATAAAGTTCAATATGTGATTTTTATAGTTGTTTATTTGGCAAACAACATGTGGCAAATTATTGTCAATTGGCTTTTGCCATGCCCTCTGAAAGGCATTTCCCGTTGCGAATCATACTTGTTGTAAAGCATTGGAACACTCATCATCGCTTGGCTTTTAATGTATACTACATAAAGTCATCGATCGTTCGATCGATCGAAGATTGGTGAGATCGCCTTTGGCTATTATAATGTTTCATCTCTTCTTAGTTTTTTTATTTTAACAATATTTAATCGCTTGCGTGATTGAGCCCAGCATGGGGCGTTTGATTGCCAACTTAATGAGCGATGACGACGATGATGACGATTTCAATGTAATTATTCTCCACAACAACAACCTAAATAAACAATTAACGAAATAACTGTATGGTTTTTCCTCATGTTTTCGTTTGTTTGTTTACCATATCTTTTACTTTTGGAGTAGGAGAAACTATTGTATGAAACTATTATTCAATTCAATAAATTGGGTCTCGGTCGTGTCAAAACTAATGAGTATTTAACTGAGATGAGTATTTCCTCTGACAAACTAAATAACTTACTAAATGTCTAAAAATGACACACTGACTAATTCACTGAGTGTCTGAGTGACTGACTGACTGAGTGACATAGTGAGTGAGAGTGTGGGTCGCAAACACAATCAAATTTTGGTTTAATTGTTTGCAGGGTTTGCAATAAACTTTTGCCAGTTTTTTTGTGTGTTTTTTGTTCCCAGAAGATTGCGTAAAATGCGTGTGCAATTACAATGAAAAATAAGAGTCAGTGGTGTTTTGTTGCCATTACACATTTTTGTCTATATAATAAAACTGTCAAAGGCGTCACAAATGAATGAATCAACTCAACCAGCCCTAACAATTGAATGAATAAATGAATGAATGAAGAATAAAGTTAACAATCTGTAACAGTCACATAAACTGTTTTTCTTGTCGCACGCCGACATCAAAATCATTTGGAGGCTGTTTTTCTTTGCCTTTTTTCTTTTTCTTTTGTTTATCTTTTTATTTATTTGTTTTTTATTTATTTTTTTGTTTATTTTCCTTTTCGAACTGAAGTGAATGGTGTCTCTTGACGCAGACAAAGGCACATTAACGCATTTCATATTTTGGTATTGCGGCATGGTTTATCGCGTGCGCCATCAGCGCGTAGCACGCATGCGCAAAAACTTTGACTGAACTTTGGCTTCACCACTGCATACATACATATATCATTTATGAGAAAAAATTATAATTTTGTTGATGTTTTTTAAAAGGGAGCGTTGCTTTTCAAAGTGACTGCAGCAAGGTCAAGGATAAAACGGCAATATTTTCATAGGTTTGAATTTGTTGATTGTTGTTTTTTTTTTTTTTTTTTTTTTTGGTGGCTGTTTGAATGATTTACTATGTGAGAAATGTACAAAATTGGAATTTATTATTAGAAATCATTTAATAATTTTGTATAAAATTGCAAAACAATACATTGTATATGTAAATATTTGTTATGATAGTCATGGTGGTCTTTTGATAATGTGCTTTAATGATCTCTTAATGATTGCTTATGAGATCTAATCATGATGATTACCATAATTGAATGTCTAAACAAATTACCATTGAATATCAATTATTAAATGAGCCTATGAATTCATAGACAAAAAAGGAAAGAAATAAAGGTGGATCACTTAAACTTCTTTAGAATAAAATAAATAAATTGGACACGGAACTATGGTATACTATTTTGATAAGGGAAAATGATGGTTAGAATTGTATTGCATATGTTTGGAAAATACAATAGATGTCTATTATAAAATATAAGAGTATATGTTTTTTTTTTTGCATTGCTTAGAATTTTTGTTATTTATTTTGGGAGTGTAAAATCTTTAGACTAAAAATGAGCTGCTGACATACTGAAAAATGAGCGTTAGAAATTCCAAAAGGCAAAATATGCTGGATAGAGTAAAATAATTGATTTAGTTGTCCGTTAGTGGCCTGTCATCTTTTCTAATGAAGTTCCATTCCAAATTGCTGTTATTTGCCAGAATAGCCAACCAACAATGTACCCCTAAAAATTGCCTTTCTGTAAGAAGGCACCTCCGATGTTAATGAATTGTAATACTGTAACTACAAATGAAAGTTTTTTGCCTGAATTTTGTGGACTGTGGAGTTAGAATAAACTAATCAATTTACTCTATTATCCAATACAAGCCTTTCCTTTGTTTATGTAAAAAATTATGCACGAAATTAGCCTTTTTCCAACTTTTTTTTAAATACCCAAAAATTTGTTGATTCTATTGACAATAAAAATGAAATCATGTTGTCAATACAATTGAGACTTCACTAGCAAATTAGTGATGATATAAACTTCCAAAAAAAAAAAACAGTTATTAATGCTAAGAGTGCCATCTCTTGGATTTGCTAAGGACATATTGATCGAACCTCTGTCATCATCTAGGAAATGAATTCATGCAAGTGTTTTTAAATAAATCAAAAGTAACTTAAGACATGAATTTACTAAGTAAATGTGTCAGCCTGTGTTATGAAACACAAACTAAAATTTACTACTTATAATAAATATGCTTGGGATTCATTGATTTATTTCTTGTGTAAATTTATTTTTGTGGTTTTACTAGAAATTGGATCAAATTGAAAGCCACAATCATCAGCATCATATGATTTATTATTAGTAACGAAACAATAGATTAGTTATAGATTAAAGATATCCGGTTTAAGTCATATCTATGTATGTCAAATTGTATCTAGTATAAAATTGTAATAAAACACAAAAAAGGAAATTCAATTTGTAATATTTGATTTCTTTTATGTTGCCATCAAATTAAAAAATTTCAACAGTACCAAGTTTGATGGATTAATTCCAAGGTTAATGTTAATATTTTTGTTTTTTTTTTTTTTAGTAAAAGTTTATCAAAGTAAATATATCTCAAACTTACCAGTGCAAAATAATTGAAGGGTTTGTCTTGAAAGCATTTTGAATATTAGAAAAAAATCTGTAAGAAAAAAGAAATATAAAAAACATATTAGATGCTTTGAGTTCATTAGTTTAATTAAGCATGAAAAATAAACAAAAAATTATGGTTATTTTATCCAAAAATATATAAAGAAAAAAGTATCTGTTGGCATAGGCAACAAAAGGAACAGGCAAAGTACAAGAAACTTGATAAAAAAAAAAAAAATAAAAAAAAAATAGTTGCACAATCACTCAAATATTCATTACACACACACACACACACACACACCTACGCACATGTTGTTTGTACATAGAAATTATAAACATTAAAATTACAATAAGAAAAATAGTCATCGCCTGTGAAAAAATGCCAAAAAATTATTTAAGCAAAATTTATTACAGATACTTTATATAGATAAAACCTACGATCATATGAAAAAGATAAATAAATATTCATAGCTATGCAGATGCATGAATATAAATTCATTTTTTTATGGTTGAGAGAAGAAGCTTGGATTCACATGTTGCAGCAACATTGAGTATTTTTCCTTTATTATATTTTTTGACTCTTTTGCTTTAATATAATAATAAGGAAGGAATAATACGAGTATATTGTACTTAATTTTGTTTACCTATATTTGCCAACTAAATTTAATGTTGCCATAAAACTATTTTCTTCATTATACTTAAGGCAGGCAGCAGGAGCAGCTGTTCGATCGATAATTCACATCCTCAGTTTGAGTCTTAAAACTCAATTCAACTCAACCTAAATGGTAAAATTTCGGACAGTTGGTCACTCAGTCATTCAGTAGAATTAAGCAGGCCACTTAAGTTGGTTAAAGTTGGTGAAGTTGCCTGACGCCTCAAAGATACAATACAATACAATAAATACAATACTTAAGGCTTCCGTCATGGCACAGCTGCTATTTCATAGTTTAATTTGCACAATCTTAAATTTGATTTCATTTAATTGTTTCTCGATTATTATCGAATCGAAAGATTCAATGAAAGATACATGGTAGTGACACACACACACACACTCACATGTAATAAAATTGTAATTTTGCAAAATAAACAATTTAATTAATTTGTTTAAATCACGAACGACAAACAAAATAGCAACAAACAACAAACAAAAAAAAGAAAAAAATGTCAATAACAATAGCCTCAAATCATGTTTTCTTTTTGCAATACAAAATTTTTTGTATATATTTTTTTAAATTTTTATTTGCAAATAAATTAAAATTTAATTCACATTGAAATTGACTTAAGTACATGCACACGTAGATACAAGATACGAGTATCTTCTTTTAAGTAATATACTAATTAAATTCGGTCTTCTTTTTGTATTCAAATTTCTTGTTTACCTTGAAATTTTTATTTCATTAATTCTACTTGTATTATTAAGTATTATTATGCTCTCTTGTTCTAAAAGACAATTGTTTGGCTATGGGATGAGTAAATCTGGGGGTGTGTGAGACCCATTTTCTCACACAATTCATAGGGAGAAGTCGTAAGGAAAAATGATTGCTCATGCATATTCAATTGACATTCAGTTTTTGTTGTATTCAATATAAAATTTTATAATCATAATCATAATTAAATTAAATAATTATGCAATAATAATCAAAGAAGTCAAAAGTTCAAATAGTGAATTGCTTAACTTTTGTTGGCAAATATCATATGTATATTGTACAATATAAAGTTAAGAGTATGAGCTCATGTAGAATTCAATGTTCAGCGCCTTTGAGTCATAGTAATACAGGGTCGGAATACGAGTACGACATTGAAAGATTAAAGGCGATTCTAACATGGGAATAAAAGAATTCACTAGAAATACAAATAGATATATTTTAATTGATTTAACAAAATTTTGGGAGATTTATTTGGGAGAACGTGGAAACTTTCTTGATTTTAAACTAAGTAGAAGATGAGTTTAAATATAATTAAAAATCAAATATGATAATCAAGTTCAACTAAATTTAAATGAAAATGTTTTAATGAAGCCAGTAAATAGCCAGAGTTTTGTAGACTAGGAAGAAATGAAAGATATAAAATGTATGGTCAGTTGAGATTTATTTAGTTTATATATTAAAACTTCAATAAATCAAGTAATTCAAAGTTTGCGTCAGGTGAGAGCAAAGAAAGGAATACAAAGATAAATGAGTTCTCCTAAGTTATAGTGTTAAAAAATAATTTAAAAAGGAACTTAACTTATAAATGATGTATAAAATTGATGAGAAACAAACTACAATCATAATTGATTTCTACTTATTGATTTATTAGATTCTAATGATGAAAACTAAGAACATTTGAATAAATTCTTTCCCGCATCCATATCTGTTGATAGGCCTCTCCTTTAAATGAATACATTTTAAATAATTTATTTTTATTATGCAAAAAATTTTGTATGTATAAGTAAATACATTTATCTTCTTCTAGTTAAACAACTTGTACCCTTACTTTATCTTCTTCATCATCATCAAACTAGAAACAAAAAAAATCAAGAAATCAAGAAATCAAAAAATCAAATAATAAAATTTGTTTGCGCACGTTTTTCAATTTGCAATTATCAAAGAGTTTACGCGTCATGGTCAAGGTTTATGGTAAAACTGAATGGATAAATGATTGGATTAATGGATGCATGGATGAATTTGATACATAGATTTGGTTAGAAAGATATAAATTTATCTTAAAAATTTATTTGATTATGTTTTATTAGATGTTTGACATTTTGTTATATGAGTATGAAAAAATCAAAAAAAAAAAAAAAAACATTATAATTACATTAATTTTGTGTTTTGCGTGTTTGATTATGCAAACATAAGAAGCGTTGAAAATGTGATTACACAACTTTTATGGATTATTGAAGAATAAACATTTTAATAAACAACAATATGAAGAAAAGATGTGTTGGTATTTTTATAACAGACATCAAAGACAGGATTTGAGATAAGGATTGCCCGTTTGTCTAGTGAACTTTTCATTTTGCATCATAGTCCATTGAATTTAATCTTGAATAAGTTAAGTAATCACATGCACATTTCTACACACACAACAATATTCATGAATCATGTAACTTTTGTGGCAAATCAAGTTTTGTAACCGAAGCGCATCTTCGCTATTGAATTGTTTTATTTATTTGTTTTTATTTATATATTTTTAGGCACCTTTATTTTATTAAATCTATGGTATGTTGAATATATGCTGAATTATGCAACAGGATCAACATGGCAAGAGAAATCATTTATACTCAAATTATTCAAATTCAAGTTCTCTGTTCTTTGGCAGAGAATATCAAATTTCGTTACAAAAAGGAGAAGAAAGAATGACTATATAGAAAAATTAGACTAATCAGTTCACTTTGTGCATGGTTATTAGTTAAAAATTTTATTTTATTTCTCTATTACATTATGCAATTGAATCTGTGATTGCTTAATATAAAATTTTTATTTTTATTTAATTGAAATTGAATTTAAATTTATATTTTAATTAATGAATTGCATTTTTTAATTGTTATTATTTTATATTTGTACTTTAAATGAACTTTTATTGCTTTTGTTGCTTATTAAGCCTACGAAGTTGTATAATAAAAACAGACAAAATAAAATAATAAAAAATTTCTCATGACTTTATCTTTGTTTGCAACTGTCGCCATCATCTTCATCATCATCATCATCATTGTAAAGGTGAAATTTCGGGCTCATCTGCAATATCTTTGAGTATTTAGTAACCATGTATCTATTTATCTATCTATCTATTGTACATATTCAAGCTATGAGTACTACAATAAACTAACATAAAAAAAAAAATATCAAAGAAGTAAAATAAAATGATTAGGAAATGCCAAATAGAAGAGCTCAACTTAAGTCATGTTAAAAGTTCAAATTAACCAAACAAAAAGCAACCACAGAAACTAAAACAATAAATAAATAAATGAATGAGCGAACCATATTCGAAATATAATATAATATAATATAATACATAATCAAGTTAAGTTAGCGTAAAACAAATAAATCAAATCGAAAATAACACACATACGACATGTTGTCCTCATGTGTCGTTTTTCATTTCAATTTTTATTCATACTCGTATCACATTTTTCTATTTCTTTTCTTTTCTTTTCTTTCAGTTTACTCATACTCGTGTTTATTGTCGTCATTCGTTTGTTATTGTTATTTTTGAAATAATTTTTATTTATTTATTTTTTGTTGCAGTTGTTAAATTGTTTTTGTAACACTTTTTTTATGGTTATTTTCACCCTAAAACTTCAAACAACAACCAACAACATGCTTCCTTCTTGGTTGCAACCAAGTAAAGGTTAAGCGGCAACTTGACAAAAAGGTTAAAACGATTTAATAGACATTTGGCTAAGACATCTTCGTCTGTCTAAGTGTCTTAACGACAGACTGAGTATCTGTGAGTGAGTGTGTTTTGTTGGTGTATCTGCGAAGGCGGAACAATTTTCAACTTTGCTTAGTTAGGACCGAGAGCGAAAGTGAACATGTTGAGCATGGGGGGCAATGAGGTACACAAATGATGAGTGAAAGCAGACGAGTGAGTAAACTTCTCTCTGTTATCTATCTCTCAATATTGTTGCTGTTTTGGTTGTTCATTCAACTGACTAACTAACTACACGCAACAACTTGTTGCACATACATAAGTCAAGCAGCAGATGCGCTGCCTGCAGATTGAGTTTACAGTAAAGTACGATTTCAAGTATCTGCTGCTATGTCTTTTGAGGTTTGTTTTACTACAGTATTTTCTTAGTATAAACACCTGATGTCAATGTTTCTCTATGTTTTTGTTTATTTTTTGACAAAGTTGACAATATTTTTATATCTTTCTCCACAGTTGCTTCTGCTTCTGCTGTTGGTGCCGATAATGATTCAACAATAATGATACGGAGACGACGACGACGACAATGAACGAGGAAACTTCCTTATTTGTCATTGTTACCAGGCAATTTTTTCTCGTGAGTTTATAGACTTTTCGCATGAAGATGCACCTTTGATTATCTGCAAATGCTACTGCAATAACATTTTCTTGGAATTTTATGAAACACAAAAAGAAAATAACAAGAAGTTGTGAGGCGTGAAATATATTTTTCTTTTTGGTTTTTATCTATTTGAATTATTGTGTAAACATTTGTTTATCAAGTAAGCGATAAATATCTATAGGGTCTGTGTTTATCTATGTACAATATATTTCTGTGTGTTTCTGGTTGTATTTGTGAATGATAATTAAATTTGCCTATATTACTTAAGTATGTCTATATATTTAACTAAGCTACCGGAAATGCTTAACTTCATATTTCTTCAACATAATCCATGTAACATGTTTGTAAGTATAATGACTGATACTGATTGATGTTTCTAGCTGCAGTGAATCATCATTTTTGTTTCGAGAGAAATTGATTAAAATGTAATCATAATTTGAAAACATTTCAATTTAATTTTAATTAAAAAACTTTATCAAATAGAAGTTCATTTATTGTAAACATAATTACTTGTTGTAAATATGTATGTTTAGAAATGCAACTGTAGCTTTTGGTATTATAAATTGCCATTATTATAGATCAATCAGTACATATTTTTGATCAATATTATGATCAAATAAGATTAAATATTGTTTTAATCAAAAATGGTACATACCTTAAGACAATGAAGTACCCGGAATTTGTCATTTAAATTGCCAGCGTTAAGTATTTTTTAGATTTTTTTTCTTCTGTATGTTAGTAGGACTGTTCTTAATTACTATGCCAAAAATGAGCGCGAGCTGTCAAACAGTTTGTTTACAGCAGCTGGTTTAATCAGTCCACCTCAGTAGTTCTCGGAGAATTTTACAAGGAAAAAAAAATATTGAACAAAGAGTTTGTATTTTGAACGAAATTTCGTGTGCCGAATTGATTCGAATGCTGGAAGAAGAAATTACAAATTCCAGATACTTTATTGTCTTAAGGTACACTATGTTCAAAACAAAGTTCCCCCATTAAACAGTCACAGATAGTCTCAAAGTCTTGGGACGTTAGGTTCTGTCGTATGTTCACTACAAAAACCGCCATTTTATTTATAATATCGAAATGAGGTCCATATTTTATTCATTCGATAAGTTAATTTTATACTCTTCGCACAGTGAATAGTATAATAAGTTTGTCATGAAGTTTGTAACAGATATCGGAGACCCCATAAAGTATATACATCTATTCGTGATCAGATCATGTCCTTCTGTCTGTCTGTATGTACGCAAACTGATCCCTCAGTTTTTGAGCTAGGGAGCTGATATTTTGTACCCAACTTTCTGTTCGCAAGACGTAGTACATTTATCGGAATCATCAGAATCGGAACACTAGGATGGGTATTTGCCACACAAACCTCCCACTAAAATTCAAGTTCTTAATAGAAAAACTTTTTTGTTTTTTGTAGTATCAAACTGTAATATAGACACCATTAGTGTCTGACTCATATGCACCAGCCATGTAAATTTCAAGATCCTAAGATTACTGGATTGCATAGCTCCCATCCAAACCCAGATTCAAATTAATGTCTTCATTAGAAAAACTTTTTTGTTTTTTCTGTTGTGGAACTTAAATTTGAACAATATAAGTGTCTGATCCATATTCATCAAACCCTGGAAATTTCAAGATTCAAGGATTACTGGATCGTATACAAATATTTCAGTTTCAGTGTTGAAATGCTGACTCTGTATGCTCAATAAAGAAGTTAACCTTCTTTTTCTGCAATTTTGAATCTTTTTCTAAGTCACCTTTTCTTTTCTATTCATTTCATTTGTTCTACTTTTTGATGTAGATTTTTTTTTATTTTATATCAAATCATCAAACAGAAGTAATACACAACAGTAAGAGTACAAATTTTATTTTTTCTAAATAAATTCGAAAATAAATTTTACACAATTTGTGTTCGTGGATTCTTTACACATTCATATAAATTGAAACAATTTGCAATTTTTGGCGATGTTGTCACCGAAGGTGATTCTTGTTCGCAGCACTATTTGTGTGCCGGCAAGCAAGTCTGTGTTGAATAAAAAGTCCCGAGTAAATATTGTGCAAATTGTTAAGATACCCAAGGAACGCAAGAATGGCAAAGTGATACATAAGGAAAAGCTAAGCAAGATGTGAACGAGGGTAAGAAATTGATAAGTTAATTTTCAAAAATTGCATTTGAATTGTTTTTTTATCCACTGCTAGACTGGAACGGGGGAGTGAGGGACAAGTTCTTGATGTACGTTTGTGTAATGCTATAAATAAATTTAAGATACCATGAAGATATTTTTTGGAAGAACATTGTTATTTATTTTTGTCAAATTGTTATTATTGGGAAAACTGTGAAAAGAACTTTTTGACTTGGCTAACTGAAGCACTAATATTAAAACATGGATTGGATGGAACTTAAGAACCCAACACGCAGCAATAATAAATTTGAGTTGAATTTGTTTAAATGAATCGTGGAGTCACATTATTAAAAAAGTTAACGTTTCGATTAAATGTTACATTCCTTTAAAATTTAATGTTGTGAAATAAAATTTACAAAAGATCATAGGCTCCGAAAAAAAGAAATGATGTCATAGACTAATTTTGTTTTCTATTGTAGTTAATTGTAGCCATTCATCCTATGGCTACAAGCAAATCCCAAACAAATAAACAACTTATCTACTTAGACACAATTAATAAAAGTTTACTAATTATTTTCAGAGCATTTTTTCACACCATTGCCACCTGTCACTTGAAACGAAGTAGATACATAATTTCATAGACAACAAGTTGGTTGCTTAATCCTTTTGTTTTAAGTGAAACAAATTTTTCCTCTTCATTATTGTGTTTTCTTATTTCGTCTTTAAAGTAAATACATATTTATGTTAATTTTGGCAATTAATTGTTGCAAAGCACACAAAATGCTAAAGACGATTAAGAATAACAATTTCAAATTGAGTTGTATCTTCTAGTTATATATGTATATACAATAGTTTGTGTTTGGAAGTATAAATAGCTTTAAGAGATCATTAGATTGACTTGTATGCACATTTGTTGTTAGCCACAAATGGTCAAAAATGCAGACAATTAAATATCTATTATTTTTATTTATGTTATGATGATTCTCGAAACTACATGACTAAGGCTGAGACAGGTTTAAACATTAAATCATAATCATCGTTAGACATCGTCATTTCTACTTATAAAATGCGCCTTGTGTTGATGAAATGTAACTAAATAGCCTACCAAAGTTAAATGCCTAGAGGGAATTTCATTTTGTCAGTGAGACTCAAATTCAATTTATTATTTAAGAAATCATTTGTTTTTTCTCTTTTTGTTTTTTATTTATTTATATGTATTTTGACAGGAAAACCATTTTAGTTTGAATGGAAATTGGCCTTACAAATCGTGTGGAGAAAGATGTGTAATATTTTCTATATTATTAAATTGTTTAAAAGGAACCAGATAAAAACTAGAAAGAAGGTTATCTTCAACTATGCCGAAGATGAAATACTCTTCACGGACTGAATGTTGCATTGTAGTATTTAAATGGGTGGTTTGTATGGGCGGTACCCCCCGTAGAGGTCCGATTCGGCTGGTTCTGACAAATGTCCTGCGTCTATCTTGGAAACTGTTACTGTCCAAGTTTCAGTTTGATAGGACAAAAAACTAAAAAGGTTTTCTTATAAGAACATCAATTCAAATGGGTGGTTTGTATGGGAGGTACCCCCATAGTGGTTCGGTTCGACTGGTTCCGACAAATGTACTGCGTATGGAAGAAAGAAAGGTTCGTGCAAAAATTCAGCTCTTTAGCTCAAAAACTGAGGGACTAGTTTGCATACATACAGATGGACAAACGGACATGGCTTAATCAATTTGTCTAATCGAGCTGATCAAGAATATAAGTTATAACAAAACAAATTAAAAGCCAGAAATACAAGAATTTGGTCATTTGGTTTCTTTAGGTTTGTTTAGTTTCTTAGTATTAAACAAATTATTGTTAAGATAAAAACATTTCTAAAATTAGCCTATGTTGAAAAAATTCTATCATTTCATTTCCACTTTGTTCCAAGGTAAATCGTTCTTTTGTTTCTTTTAATGTCTTATAATTCTCAACTGATTTATACTTTACTTTGTATAAATAGTTCGGTTTGCTAGTGTTAAATTGTACTTGAGTCGCTATGCTCAGTATCAACAAATAAATGATTTTTTTTTTTTGTTATGTTATTTAAATGCACATGATGCATAGATTTTCTACCATCATTGTTTTATTATATTTTTCATTTGCAAACTTGTCTATTTAATTTTTATTTATATTCTCGTCAGTTTTATTATCATACAATATTTGACGCTACCGTAATGTATATATGTATATTATATTTTTATTTATCGTGTTTCTGTTTCGATCTGCATTTTGCTTAGCTCAAAAATTGCGCGGATATCCATCTTCATCAATCTATTCGGATCGTCGTTTCCATCTGGCACATGAGGCGAGACACTTTTCAACTTTATTAGTATTTTCGTTGCCCTGATATTATATTCGGTTGTTCGATTTTAATCACAAAACAACGTGAATTATAATTTATAAGTACATTATTTTATTTTATTTTTTTTTTTTATTTTATTAAACAAATCCAAAATATGAAATTGGAAATAAAAATAAGAAACTTTAGAAGAAAGACAATTATTTATGTCCGATTGCAATTCCATTCGATGATTTCTACAAGCGATTAGACATAAACTTTTTTAACAAAACAGAAACTATATATGAAAATTTAAAATGAGGAAACTTTGGTTTGCAGGAAAACTACTATCATTCCATAGTTCCTACATGGGATTAGACATAAACTTTTTTAACCAAACATAAATCAAATTATGAAAATATAAAATCAACTACAAGTTAAGCGGCAACTTGACAAAAAGATTAAAACGATTTAATAGACATTTGGCTAAGACATCTTCGTCTGTCTAAGTGTCTTAACGACAGACTGAGTATCTGTGAGTGAGTGTGTTTTGTTGGTGTATCTGCGAAGGCGGAACAATTATCAACATTGCTTAGGTCGGGACGAGAGCGAAAGTGAACATGATGAGCATGGGGGCAATAGGTACACAAATGATGAGTGAAAGCAGACGAGTGAGTAAACTTCTCTTTGTTATCTATCTCTCAATATTGTTGCTGTTTTGGTTCTTCATTCAACTGACTAACTACATGCAAAAACTTGTTGCACATACATAAGTCAAGCAGCAGGTCCGATTGGGCTGGTTCCGACAAATGTGTTACACCTTTCTTGGAAATTGATAGTGTCCAAATTTCAGTTTGATAGATAAAAAACAAAAAAGTTTTTCTTATAAGTACATGAATTCAAATGGGTGGTTTGTATGTGGGGTACAATTAATCCAAAAAATGAAGAATAGGAGAATAGGTATTAATTCTAAGCATTTTGTTTTTAATTATTTTTTTTTTTTTTTTTATAACTGTGAAACACTTTTTTCCTCAATTTCTTTTTGGAACTGTAAAATTGCTCATCAAAATTATCCCAATTATCCGCGCTCTCAATGCTGTTTTTAAATTGTCCTTTATATTTAATTATTGGATCCATGGATACTGAATGCTACTTTTAAATAGGCCTTTATCTTTATATTGTGGAACTATGAAGTGGTCTGGTTCATCCCAGATATTCTTATTATGAATGCTTCTTTTTAATATGCCGTTATCTTTATCTTTTAAATCCATGCATACAAATTAAAAAGCAAAAAATAAAAGAATGAATAATAATTGGGATACTGCGGCGCGAATTAAAAGTCCCTTTATTATATCAATAAAACTGTAAATGGGACTGAAACAAGAAATATGAAAAAGAAAAAAATATGTAATGAAATTAATGATGGACAAATATGTTCAGAAGATTACAGAGTGGCCACGGATATATTACCTTAACACGCTGCCTAAAGAACACAAATGTACGTGGAATTGCTACCCCGCTTTCTTGCTTTTTTATGCGAAATTTCACTCAAGGCCTGCCATATATAAAAATTATATTGTTTAAAGTTTTCTTTTGAATAGAGTTTAAAAAGAAACATTTGTTTAATATCAAAAACTGAAGAAGGAGAAGATTTGTTTTAGAATTATCGGTTTATGGATGCAAAAAATGACTATGGCTAATATTGAGTAAAAATCTCTAATTTTCAGAGAGAAACGATGGGCAAGAAGCAGCAACACGGTTGGCGACTTGGTGTCAGTGGCTCACCTGACCCTGTTTAACTGTTGCGGGAACAGTTGTTCCCTTCTTCGGCGCTAACTAAATCAATCACCAATTTCCAAATTATAAAGAGAAATTATAAGTAAATTTAACTTAACATTTGCAGTGATGCAGTTTAGATCTTATGGCTTTAATTCAAAGTCAATTTGAAGTTGAAAGACTTTTTTGAATAGAAGTGCACTAAGCAATTTACTTTCAATGTCTCATTTGTTGAGAAATGAGTTCCAAAGCTAAAATTTAAAATAAAAATCTGAATTAAAATTCTAATAATATTCAATATCACCTTTAACTCCTAAATCATTTGGCTGAGTGCCATAACCACCCAGTTATGCCTAATTTAATGTTCTATATGAGTGATTTAAAGGGCAAAGTATATATTCCATGAAAATCAACTCCTCAATCACTGAATGTCTGAGATATTTAAGAAATAACATAGTAAGTATATAATACTGTGTTTATTAAGCATCTTCAATGTAAAGTTATGTCTATAATTAACAATTATTAATTAAGTTTCAACTGAAACAAGTTTTCTTGTAAATGTAGAAGGGCAAATGTTGTTCGCTGCTGCTGCATTTAATATTTGGTTGCAAATGAAATGCTCAAGTTGAAAACCAAATATATAATTAAAATTTTTTCTATTAAATTTTGGTTTTTGGCAACACAACACTAAAATTACAAAACACAAAAAATCATCATTTTAGTTTTAGTTCACAGTAGGGAAGCAGATTAAAGTAGAGATGACGGTGGCACACTTCGTTTCTTATATTCTGTTTTCTTAGTTTATGTATATACATAAATTATAATTTATTGTGGTTAATTATTGTTACATTAAAATGAGGCCTACACCCAAGCAATTTTTAGATTCTATGCGTACCCAGGATGATGATTTCTGCGTCTACTTATACTCATGTGTGATCTTACTATGATGATAGCTTCCTCGGTGGTAGGAACTGTCAAACGAAGTGTTCAAGTGACACTTGAAGAGTGTAAGAAACTTACTAGTTTTCTACACTTCCAATATTCTTTTAATTGAAAAATCATATTGACAAGACAAAAGCCATGATACACAACAATTCTACAGATTCCAAAACTACTTACAATACTTCAGAATTGCAAAAAACCATGTAAATACAAATTGCAAATGAAGATGTGCCGAAGGTGCAAAAACATACAAAAAAAAAAAAAAAAACTTAACTGCGGAAATAACTAAAAGGCAAAAATTCTTGCAAAAAGTTGCCCATGAGCAACAGAAAACAAAACAAGAGAAGAAAAACCACAAAATCAACTAACGTAATAATGCCGAAAAATGCGCTGCTGCGTAAAGAACAACAAATGGTATAGAAATGGTAGAAAAAAAAAAAGATCTACATTAAAAAAAGAGCCAAAAATTGTATTGCATTTGACCTCAAAATCTATTAGCACGTCGAACTCTTTGGTGCTCTGAGACTAGAACTAAGGCATCGTGTCTTAGTCAGTCAGTCAGTCAGTCAGTCAGACATTCATTGAGTCTGCTTGCATGCCTTGTGTTTTCTATCTATATATATGTATCTATCTATTTGCTTAGGACTGTAGATCAGCTACATACGTCGCTTGTGGCATAACTGTGTGCATTACTTGAAATCAACACCATCAACAGTAGACACATCATCGTCATCATACACATCAACTTTGAATCAACTTCAACTCAACTTTGATTCAACTACGACTCAACTTTAACTTAACTTAACTGAATTCATATTCAAACTCAAACTCAAACTCATCGTCATGGTTGCGCCCCTTTAGGCTGCTGATTCTTCTGAGGCTGCTGCTGCTGCTTCTTAATTTTTGGGTAATTTAATTTTTTCCACTTTTTTGGTTTTTCATTTTTATTCTTAGCACATTTCGTTAGACCCACTGATGTCTTGGTTTTGTAGGTTTTTGTTGCCAAAAAATTAATGTCAGCAAACTGTAAAGAAGTTGCACGCTGTTTTATATACTTCTTAGTCTGATGATTCTTCTTTTTGTTTTATAGAAGAGATACTTTTAGTACTTGCCTCAAGTGTTTGCATTTCATACATTTTTTTTTTTAATGTAATTTTTCCTACTCCGCCCTCTCAAATACAAACTAACTTCACCTATTCTGTGTGTGTGTGTTTTTTGTTGGTGTTTCTTTGGTTGCAACTTTTGGCCTTTATGCTTTGTTAGTTTTTTGTTGTCTTCTTCTTTAACAATTTGCATGTCGCTTAACTTGAGGCATCTCCAGCACACACAACACAAAACCAAATATTTTTACTTCACACTTCACAAAATATTTTACAGTATAAAATTGTTAAAGGCAATGACATGCTGCTTACAAAGATTAAGATGTTTGTTGTTACTTCATCAACTTTATACTACTCTCTTTAAAATTTATGCAATAATCCTTGTCAATAAAATGTATCTAAGCTAAGCTTATCACTAATAATTTATCTTTTTTGTAGTACAGTTAGTAATTTTTGGTAATTTTGGTACGACAATTGAAGATTGATGCTTATGACTAAGCATTTATGGATGACACTCGGAATACTCGTACTTGTATTTTTCATACGCATTTGTTGAATCATTTCAGCATTTAAATGATAAATTAAATTAATTAAATATTATGAAATTATTACAAAATCGTGTACGATGAATAAAAGTATACAAATTTCTTATTATTTATAATATTTTATAATTTATGTTTTGCATAATTTTTAAAATAATTCAATGAAACTGAAAGCACTTTAAAATTTATTCAAATTTCTTTGCAAACTTTATTTTTTTATTTCTTTTTTTGAAATAATAATATACAATATATTTGGGTGTTATGCAATTTATAAAAAAAAAATTGTGTTAATTTTACGCTTTTTTAAGTTATTTTGTTAATTTACAAATTATATTTTAATAAAAGTAAGTAACATTTTCATACAAAATATTTCTATCTTATGTAAGATTATTAACACTTTGACATTACGTTTGTGTGAAGATATTATTCAATGCCTAAAACAAAGTAAGTAACTATGTAGATGATATTCTCCTAAGCAAATCATCTTTCTGTTCATTTTAATTATATTCAGAACAAGACAAGTAGTGGTCCTTGTTTGACGATACCCGATACAAATCTGAGGGACCGCTGCTGCCAGCAATGTTTATAAACCCCAAGCCTGTCAAAGCAAGGTACTACGCTGCATAAGTGGGGCCTTTTGGCAACATCAAATGTCACTAGCAGAAACTGCAAATCATTCGAAAAGCCTGGCGATACCCTCACCCATAGTGTGAAACGATTGAAGAGGATTCATCCTTATTACCTTCTAGGCTGAAGATCATACTGAAACTGAGAACATATTGGTCTTGAAACAAATTCAAATTGTTCTTTTGTTCTTGACGGAGGACTACCAATGAAGAACAGATACTGGATCTTAGCTATGAGGCCGAGAAGCTATAAATACAAACATCAAAGTCTACACTAGAGAGGTGCACGAATACAAAATTTAGTGCCAATGGAGTTGGAACCCTGCATGAATAGTATTCACTGCGTGAAGGGTATAAAAACCGAAAAAGAACTTATACTTAGACTTTCTATTTGTTTATACAAGTAGTATAGATTTGTTTCCTTAGAAATATTAGATGTTCATTGGCATTGTGAGCTCCAATGAAGAACCAACTTTAAGTAATTGAAACATAAGTTTTTATATACTTTATATAAGACATTTTAATGTAAAGGTTACTCATAATTCATTACAATGTAATTTATTTATCATTATTATTATTATTATTATTATTGTATTATAATCTTCATTTATTTCGTCTCGTTAAGAGATGAAACCACGCCGATTATGTTTTGTACTTCCCGGAAATACTTTCCGTTTTCTTTTTTATAAATTCATCTCATTTTAAAATCAAACAAAATTTATCATTATCTCTATATACTCGTACACATAGTGAATGTGTCTTTATCAATAAACCAACTTTGAGTACCAAAAAATTGAATTAAAAGCGCCAAAAACAAATTGCCGACATTGCAACAAACAAAAACAGATAACAAACAACCAAAGCAACAATGCAACAAAGAAGCATTTGAATAAAATTATTCAAAAATTAAACAAGAAAACCAAAATACATATTTTCTAAATAGAAATAATGTTAAAAGATAAAGATACAAAGAAGGGGAAATGAAGACGCAGAGGGAGAATTTTAAACCTAAAAAATCTACACAAAAGCGACAACAATCAGTAGCAACAAGCAACCAAGCAATCGAGGCAACAGCAACAATGAAGCCAACAATTTCAATTGATATGAAGCAACAACAGCAACAATGCTAACAATAACAACAGCAACAAAATACTTACTATTACAATAGATACACAACAACAATAACAAAATTGCAATTTATGACAGCCAAGCGCCACCTAGACAGCAGCAGCAGATACATCAACAGCAGATACATCAACAGCAGCAGCAGCAGCAGCAGCAGCAACAACACCAATAATCAACACAAAAGGTAACAATACTAACAACAATAACAATAACAAGAATAATACAGTATATACTCGATAATACGAAAACAATCAATTATTTTCCATTGTAGACTCTTTAATCAGGAAACAATACTTTTTTAAGAGATTTAATTGATCGATTATTTAGTCTTAATATTTTAGTAATTTCGTTTTAGTTGTCCAGATTATCGAGGTTGTATTGTACTCCAACAATAATTTAATAGCAAAAGCAAAAGTAAACAAGGCAATGGAAGCAATAAAAGCCATAGAAGCAGCAACATCAATAGCAGCAACAGCAGCAGCAGCAGCAATTAATAACTAATTGCTGTTGACTCTGATGAGGCACTGAGATCGTCAAAAGATTAACAAAGACCCAAAAAGATACTCTAGGGAAAGAGAGTGAAAATGAATTGAATAAAAGCGAAATATTCAGTTAGTAACTTTATAACTTCAATCAGTCAGTCAACAATTGTTGCTTCTGTTGCAGTTGCTTCGTTTCTTCCTCTTGATGTTACCAAGTATTTGTATTTGTTTATGTTTATAATATATTTTGTTTTTTCTTTTTATTATAATTTTTGACTCTTTTCAATTGCATTTTCTATTGAGCTTTCGAATTCACCTAGTAATAAGATTCAAAGATTTAGGTTAAAGTGTCAGTAGTGTCAGCAGTGTGTTCCATGGAACAATAGAAAGTCACAGCATTGTTACTATAATAAATTGTACAATGTAACTTTGTTAAGTTGTAATTTTTACCTACTGAATTGCTTCCCTAATTAATTAATTAAACTGAAACGCAATGGGATACATTTCTTCATATTCATTTTCTTTTTCTTTCTTTAATCATCTTCATTTAAAATGGTTTCAATATTAGTTTTTAGTTTATTTTTACTCTTGTTGCTCATACGCCACCGGGTTACCTCATTTCTTAGTAAGTGTATGTATACAATATACATCAGTTTGTCTCTTATGTTTTGTTTTTGGTATTCATTTCTTTTTGTATTTCTCTTGAGGTTTGTAGCACAAATGAAGCTGCGAATTATTCACTTATTGTTGTTTATTGTTGTAATTGTTGTTTGTTATTATAATTTTGTATACATTGTTGTTGTTGTTGTTGTTACTTTGCTCTTGTGCTTTTACATTTATTAAATCTAATTTTTTTTTTTTCCTACAACTACTTATTTTTCTTTTTCTTATCTTTACTTTATTATGTGTTGTATTTTCTTTGGTGTCTGTGCGAAATGAAAGTCGCCTCAAAGTTTCTGTGCAACATTGGTTGCTTGGATTGTGGCACGTAAAATTATTATTACCACTACTACTACTACTACTACTACTACTGGCTACTAATGCTGCTACTGCTAATGTTGCTGTTGTTGCCCACTAGTAAATTAAAGCGGAAATTACATAGTAAATTAATTTAAATATCATTTCCATATGCCTTCTGTTATGGTTTAGTATAGTAGAGTAGTATGATATGCTTTTGTGCCATATTTACTAATGCATATGATGTACCATATATATTCATATGCATTCATATGTTAGTAAGTACGTGTGTATGTAAGTGTGCTGTATCTATGAAGAATCGTGCATGCCACCTGTCTGGACTATGACATGGTAGCTAATGCAATTAAGATATTTTACGCTTGATCATTTTTTTGTTAATTTTTCAGCTTAAATTAATGCGTGAAATATTTTTAATTTAGTTTAAATTTTTAATTGATTTATTTAGTGTTAGTTATTGATGTGATGTAATGTGAAAAGGTTTTTCAATAAATTCAATGAAAGCTAAAATATCAAAAGACTTAAGCAATGAACTTTAAATGAATTTAGTGCACAAAAAAAAGGAGGCAAATCAAAGAAACAACAAAATTATGTTTAAGAAGGTTAAAGATCAGTCATTATTTTTTTAAAATTAATAGAGATCCAATACTCATGAGAATCAATAAAATTATTAAAAACCATTTGGAATTGATTTCGTTTCCTTTGATGAAGTTAGGACGATGAAAAGATGGAGAGTTGCTTCAAGATCTGGAAAGTATTGGTTATTAGATTAATGAATTTAAAGTATTTTGCTGATTTTCCTGCACTGGACCAGCAAATAGTCACCACTAATTTTTTTTTTTTTTTTTGACAGATGTGTTATTCTATGCAGCATTTTAATGCTATATTTTGGTCTCACAACAACAAGGAATTTAAACAAATTTACCAAAATATACAATTTCATCACATAAATCAATGTTCTATTCTATTTTTGTTATAAAAAATAAAAGGAAAATACGCAACAATAAAAGTGATGAACAATTGAGTTTGCCCATTCAAAGAGCATTCCAATTTATTCTAGTTTTTATAAAAAAAACTTGTTAAACATGTAGCACAACTGTTTTGGATAATACAATTTATAAATATTATAGTTTTATTATGAATTTGTTCCATGATTTATGATGCAACATCTTCGTATTTATAATGAATTTATTATTCTATAAAATTGTTGATAGAAATGTTAACAAAAAATCAACAAAATTACAAACGAATTACGTCAAAAAGTATCATCAGGTAAATACTTGGAGGAAACTGATTAACATCACAAAAGGCAACTAAATTATGAAAAAAAAAAAACAAAAATATTGTTTGTACGGAAGTGTTTTGATTCAACTGGAAATTCATCAAAATTATTATTAAAATTATCATTAGCAAGTTTTTGCAATAAATTGATTATGGTTTTTTTCTTTTTTTGGTTTAAATAAAAGAAATTAAAAGGCACAATTTCTTGTCAACAAAATAATGAAATGTACTAAGTGGCTTTTTTTGATTTGGTTTTTTGGTTTAGACATTGACCTTGCTTGATCTTACTTACTAACTGACTGGTTTAGATTATAGAGATCTTATCAGTTGTTGATATATTATAATATTTATAAGACATGTGTCGCTTTCAAGCAACTTCAATTAGTAAACGAAACTCATTATTTGATACTTTTATTGCATTATTAATGTTATTATGATTTTTTATTAAGACATGTGCTGTCTTAAAAAGCTGATGGCAATAAAAAATGAGTGATTAAACAATTAGCAAACAAAAAATTTTATATAAAAATATTGAATAAATATAACAAACTCGTATAAGCTAAAGCTAAACAAAATTTATAATTAATTTGCAAAATATAAGAAAAAAAATTTAAGAAAAAATTGTATAAAAAAATTAATAATAAATATAAATATTATTTCATTTTATTATTAATGGTGTTTTTAAAATACTTTGATTATTTTTAGCTTAAATTTGCATAATAAATTTCATAATTTTTTAAACCAGAAGCAAACTGACAGTTGATCTTCATAAGCCACTTTAATAAAGCTGTCACATTGCCATCACATAAATACATTGTTTCTATACAAAATTTGCATATGTTTTATTGTTCACAATTATAACCAATATAAATACATACTTAGCATTTAACTGGTGCCTATGACTCAGTTAAGAAGACTCTCATGTAAACTCGAAATTCCACAAAAAACCCATGAACTTCAAATTAATAGCCACCATACAACTTTAAGTCATTTGATTGTAGAATTTATAGCGCAATCAAATCAAAATTGTGTCTAAAAATTAGAGAAGAGGTTCTTCAAAAGAAAAGAATCATGAAATCATGTCATCCATTAAAAAAAGAACAAAAGCCAAAGAAGTGAGAACAAAATAAGATGAATGAAAAACAACAGAGTTTTTTTGTTTGTTGTTAATTTTGATTTTTATCTAAAGAATTAAATTAATCAAAGCGTAACATCCTTTTGGTATGCAAAGAACTATTTACTAATTTAGAAGATGATTTTCGTAACTTTAGAAAGTGAGGTCATCAGCTTGAAATAAATCCTTGCGCAAAAAAATAAATAAATAAAAAACAAAAATAAAAATAAACAAAAACCTTACAAATAACAAAGCAAAATAATAATAGGCGTTAATAAACGTATAAAAATATACAATGAAATAATAAAGTTTTAAATTAAAAAAAAAAAAAAGAACAACATGGAAAATAACAAAACCGATAACAACAGAAAATAACAAGTTGATCTTGCTTACTTAATATCTCCTAACTGTAAATTATTTGAAGAGTCTTAGGCCCCGGCACCTAGTCACTCTTTAAAATTAGTATTAAGTTTAGTATTTTATATTAGATTTAATTATGATAAATAAATAAATAAATTATTTGATTATAGAATTTCTTCGAATTGGCTTCGAATTTTCATTATCATTCAAACTTGTTTCGAGACTTTTGAAATATCATACATCCAAATACAAATGAAGATAACAAATAAACATTCGGTTCCAGTGAAGGTTAAATACCTTTCTTGTCGCAACTTGAAAACTTATTGTATTTATAAGAAAAATTACAGATAAGTTTTAAGTTAGTTCATTAAGCGTTGATCCTCCATTCATTTGATTAATCAAACTTCCTTATAAATCAATTCAATGAAAGTTGAAGGAAATTATAATAGTCAAAGGTGTTCTTTTTTTTTCCTTTTTGTTTTTTTGTATAGGAACTACTTCATCTAGTAATCAAGGAATTGTGAATAGTATGGTAAGAAAACGTGTTTGTTTCATCTCAATAGAGACTATTTTGTAAAGAAAAAGACTTCACGGAAATGTAATGGTCTATTCTCTCCGTCACGCTAATCGATTTCATATACTCGTATATTCTACAAGCTGATTACTGATGCATAATTCTATGTATTACAAACATCACTACAAAGTGATACTCGTACTACCTCTTCACACTGTTAAGATTAAGAGGAATGTGTCAGATACATATTCGTACATATATTTAACTTAATATAAAATGTTGTTTATTTGTTTCTATCATCCTTCTATAAATGTTTTGCTATTACGTAATTAAGAAATATTATTAATATTTTGTATAAAGTAAAGTGTATATAATTTGCATGATTTTTGTTTATATCAAAACAAAACAAAAGATTTAAGCAACGAACTTGTTGTTAAACAAATTTTGGATTAAAATAGATTTTAAGTGTTTGTTGCTTATTGTCTATTTAAAATTTATGATAAGTTAAGATAAAATAATTTAATAAACAAAATAAAAGATTTTAAAACAAAATCAAAATCGTGTTTCTTTGAAGAGAGTTTGTCATTTAATCTCAATGATTATTTTTGCCAGATCAGTGAAGATGTGTTAAGATCGAATAATGAATACATTCCAAGTAATCTTTTCATTTAAGTTGTCATTTGAAGGTTTCTTTAGACAAACTAACTAACTTTATGAATGGTTTTCAGAAACCATAACAAATTGAATCAATCACGCATTTGGTAAGTATGGTAATCATATTTACTTATCTCATATAACATCGGCTGATGTTTCCCGGTCTGATGCACAGATGGCAGCTGAATAAATTTCATGATAATCTGGCATTTACTTTAAAACGAAATGAAGCAATTTTTCTTCTTTTCAAAACAATGGATAAAAATGACTATACCGTTGAAACGAAAGCATGGCCTTAGAAATGTTATCCAGACTTAGTATCAGGGATATCGAACATTATTGACTGGTTTGCCAAGTTTAAACATGGTCGTAAGAACACCGATGATGCGCCACGCTCTGGTCGATCAAAAAGGTGATTATATCGGAATCGGATATAAAAAAAAGCACAAAATCGTTTTGGCAAACGATAACATGAACTTGTAGGAGATAGGTGACACCATAAACATATCCAAAGAATGTGTAGGCTTTATATTGCATGAGCAGTTATCTATGAGAAAGCTGTTTTCTAAGTGGCTGCTGTGTGTGACAACAGTGGATCAAAAACAACAACGAGTTAATGGCCGAGCTTTGTTTGAAGCTGTTTCGGCGAAAAAAAGGCTTTTTGCATCGATACGTAACTATAGATGAATCTTGGATCCACTATTACAGGCCAGAGTCAAATCGATCGTCAGCTGAGTGCACAGCAGCCGGTGAACCTTACCTACAGCGGCGAAAAGTCTAAGAAATTGCTGGTAAGGTAATGGCGTCCATATTTTGGGAAGCGTGCGTTATTTTGTTTGTTGACTACATTGAAAAGGGCGAGACTGTCGATAGTGCTTGTTTACATGACCCAAGTGGATCGTTTGAACCAGGAAATTACGAATTAATGGCAATGTGTGCAAATAAAGAAAGTGATCTTTCACCGTGTCACTAGTATTTGGGTATAATGGGAAAATTGAACCAATTACAATTATTATATTATAATTGTTCTCCAGATTTGGCTTCCAGAGCCTTTTACCTGTCCGTAGACCCAAAACAAATGCTTACCGGAAAGATATTTTACTAGAATGATGAGGCGTTAGAGAAACGCTGCTAATGGAAACTGTGGTGATGAATAAAATTGAATTTTAATGAAAAACTTGTGTTTTTTTCATTTGTAGCTAAACTTCAGATGATAGTATATCAGTGGTGATAGAATAAAGATTACAAATATCAATGATTTTACATACTTAAAAGACAAAATGTGATTACAGGTCATTCTATAAGCATCTTAGCTAAAAAATCTTGACCTTTGTATGAAGTCTGACTGAATTTATATCTATTAAATCTTCTTCAATTCAAGTTTTTCTTTAAAAGAAAGTCAAGCAATTAAAAATTAATTAAAGTTATAAAAGACAAACAAAAAATATTATAAAGGAAAGAAAATGATTCATCAAAAAATTTTAAACATAATTGATCAAATATAGACGAGAAGAAGTAATTTTCTCATAAGTATGAACTTCCTTTACAATTTGTTCTAGCAGCTCAACCAATTATTTGCAATGATTAAAGAGCAAAGAAGATACTAAAGCGAATACAAAGAAGAAGAAGAATACAAATAAATACAAACAAAACATGACAATGAAAAATTGTATACAAAACTAATAAAAATCTACTACAATAAAAACAACAAGAAATGTTTATGTTATATAACAAAATACAATAATACAAAAGTGCTTACATTAAATAACAACAAAAAAAAAAAATAAAATAAAAAAAAAACATAGCAAAATCAACAAAAAGAAAAAACAAAACAAAAAAAAATTCCAATTCAAGATGAGAAAACATACAAGAAAAGAAAAAATATCTTCAATTGAACTTAAGCGAATGGGAAACACAAAATTGTTTACTTCATAAAACAGCACCAAATTGAAGATGAAGGAGCTTAAAAAGAAGATGAAGAAGCTAAAGGAAAAGATACAAAAACAACAACAAAAAAAAACAACTATTATGTATTAACTTAGGTGCAAGAAATACAATAGAATCCAAAGCAGAATAGAAATAAAATACTGACTATACTATGAGAATACTACAGTAGTCAGTCATTTAGTCAGTCAGTCAGTTGTTCATTGTTCATATTTGATTCTCTGTATTTATGTTATCTTTCATGTTATATAGTGCAGAGTTTCTTAAACATTTCTTACATCTTTCTAGTGAAGTTATGATTCCTGGGACATAGGTTAAGAAACTATGTTTTAGTGAGTTAAACATGGATCACAAAACAGGGTAAAGTGGTGTAGGGCATTTTATTATTATTTTTTTTTTTTAATAGTTTCGTTATTTACCGAAAAACGTTGTCTGAAGGTGATAAATCGTTCAATCACATATCACAGTCAGTTCAGTTCACTTCAGTTCAATTCAGTTCAGTTCAGTTCAGTTGAATTTAACTTGGGAAAATAACAAACAAAAGAGAATATAAAATCTAAGTAGATATATGTAGAAGTCATCATCATTAAAGTTTCCTAAAGTATACAAGAAAAAGAAGACCGACCTTAAAGTAAAGTTGAATACCTAGAAAAGAATCATTTTTTTCCAAAACATTTAAAAATTATGAATAGCAAATATTTAAGAATTGTTTGTTGTGATATTTGAAATGATTAAATCTGAAAATTACAGAAATTAGTTCTTCAATTAATGAATGCTATAATTTTAAATTTAAAATTAAAATCATATCTATGATATTTGAATTTATGTAGAGATGTTTTCTTTAAACTTGGAACTTGAGTCACAACTTCAATTTATAATACATCAACTTAAGTGAAGCATGAATCTGTGAAACTGTTTTACTCCAACTCGGTTTTTGGATTTCTAAGCATGTCTGGATGGTATCTATATATATACATTGTTGCCCAAATGGGATGTTGATTCTGATATCAGTTGTCAAAAACTTAATTTAAGTTTATTTTTCTGAATTCTTCACTTATGAACTTAACTTTATTCTGCTTATGAAAAGGGCAAGACATCTCTACTGTGAAATCCATGTTAATGTTATATATTTTTCTAGTATTGCATTTTTGTGTGTATTTTTTTTTTTTTTTGTTAGTTTCCAATTCATTAGTCTTTAAATTTAAGTTTATTTATCTTTATTGGCATAAAGAATTGTTGTATTTAAGCCAAATGTCAGACATATCAATTGTACAATGGAACCAAATCTGTGCACTTAGAAGTTCACAATAAAACCAAAAAAAGAAAAGTTGATGACCAAAAATTGTTGAAAAACGCAGGAAGAAGCTGCCATAGAGGTCAAACCTCTTTTGTATTTTTTTACTGGTTTCATTTTTTGTTTTGTTATTTAAGCTAATAGCCTTGATTTTCTTGCCAAATTTTTGGTCATTATGGGCCAGAAAGCATTAATATGCAATAGAGAAGATACTTTTAATGAAACGCAATGCACACGTGTACGTGTATTTTCATTCAAATGAAAAACTAAAAACAAAACAAACTAAAAAACAAAACAAAATTTTTTTTTTAAAATAAAACTAATAAAACAAATGTGCTTCATTTTGTTGTTGGGGCTTTGGCATTTTGTTATGTTGTAATTTGTGAGTGAAAAATAAAATAAAAATTGCTTTTTTGCCATTTAAATATTGTTAAATTGACCAACATAAATACAATACAAAGTGTATGTTTGGTACCCTTACCTTGCCCATACTATATTTATATCTAATTCTACATTAATATTCGAGATGAAGTTAAAAATGAAGAAGCAATAAAATTGCATTTGACATAATTTACTTGATTTTTTAAAGTTCAAGTTCATTGCTTAAGTCTTTTGTTATTACGAGATGAATGAAGTAAGTTGAAGAAGAAGGCAGCAACAACATTAAAATTATTACGTGTTAAATGTTTATTAATTTGTTTTGAATTAAATGTATATTTTAATATAAAAAGATTTCTTATTAATATTATTGCTAAGTAAGTAAGTAATATTGTTGCTGTTATTATTGCTGTATCATCATTGTCATAACTATAATTATCTTAAAGCAAGTTCGTTGTCAAAGTCTTTTGTTTCCAATTCGCCTGACTTTGGGATCATCATTTGTTGCTTTTAAATGATGATAAACAATGTCAGATAACTTAAGAATATCATAAGTATAAATAAACAAAAAAAAGATACTTTATTAACATGAACAACAACAAAATATCGACAAAGATATGTTGCAAAAAATTCGGTTCTAAAGAAACTTACATACCACTTCATAAACATAAAGAAAAATAAATAAAATAAAATGTGATTCATATTTTTATTGATTCTATGTTAGTTGAATAGATGAGGAAATCAATCAATTGATTGTGTTAAACTAAATTCAATGGGAAAAAGGAATCATTTTTCTGGGATGTTCTACTCTCTATAAAGATGTAGAGAAATTGATACTTGAATAAATCGATTCCACAAAGCAACTATTCTTCCATTTAGAAATCCATGAATTACTTATAAACTTATAATAATTCTAATAGAAATCGAGAAACTTCAATAGAACAGAAAAAGAAGCCCCTTTAAATGCGATCGTTACAAACACCAGACAAATGTGATGCTACATTTCACACAAGTGTTGTGAAGCGTACTATGTGTCTATGTAGAAAAACTGTTGCTGTTGTTATTCCATGTTGAGTTTATAGTTAGAATGTGTTGAAATCAGCAAAATAGCATCAAGAAAACATGTTCATTATTTACACTTCATTAATCACCGATCTGACGATAATAGACAAAAACGCTACAGCACCAACAACCTTATAATGTTAATGTTTTTATTTTTTGTTATTGCAGATATGGAAAAACATTAAAAACAAGCAGCATAATGTTGTATCTTTTCTTCTAAGCAAAAAGCGGGGGAAAAAAAAAATTATTCCAAATACACGATCGATCCCATGTTCGTGAGTGATAAAGACCAACGACAACAATAACGTGGCGTGCTTTTACTTTCCTCATGATGAATATTATTACATACTTCAAATACTGATTATGTACAAGTACATACTACAATTTATACATAAGGTAAGGTAGTAGTACGAGTAGTATTTGTGTTGTTATTGTATCCGTTGCACTTACTACTAAATGAGGCACGCACGCATTCATTCATTGATTCATCTATTCATTCAGTCACTCAATCACTCACTTAGTCACTCATTCATTGGATCGCCTTTTCCTTAACTCATTTCAACGCCGGTCATTTCAGACAACTTGCTTTTACCTAGTTAACGCATCATCGCCATTATTATTGTATGTGTGTATGTAAGTATGTACCTATACATATATCTTTGTATCTTTTTTTTTTGGTATGCCTGCCTGCTTGTTGCCTGCTTGCGTTGCATGAATGACTTTCTTAATTTATTTGCCATTTCTTTAAAACGCATAATGTCTAATAACAAAGGATTGTTGTTGATGATGGTGATGGTTATGGTGATGATATGGATGTGGATGATGATGATGATGATGATGATGAGGGTGTAGTTGGGCATTAGAGTGAGGGGATCAAGAAAAGCCAGTTTTTTCTTTTGTTTCTATAGTGAAAAGTTGTTGTGTTGAGTTAATAAGTTAAAGAAGAAGGTGTTCACGTTTTTCTTTTCATTTCTTTTCTTTTCTTTAGTTTCATTTCATTTTATGGGTTAACGCAATGCTCAATTACAGTGAAAGCAATTTAAAGATAACCAAATCTAATTTCAAATATTATAAAAGATTATGAAATTTATAACAGCCAAAACTAATAACTTCACAAAATAAATGAAATCAAATTAATAAGAGAAATTAAAGGACTTGGAATTTTAAAATATACTAAGTAATAAAAGCTCCACATTTCTGTATACTTTTATATGACTGATGCATGGAGGTTAAAGAATAAACTTGAGTCAAAGGAAAAAATCAAAAGCAACTATGTGACCTTAGAAACAGTTTCAAGTTCAAAAAAATTTACTCTTGCAAGTTTTCTTACTTACTAGTCAAAAGACTAAATCTTTGGGCTAATGGCCTTGGATTAAAGTTAAAAATTTTAAGCAAATTGTTTATCCATTTCAAGATAATACAATATAAAATGCCAACCAACCATTATTACACTTATATTACTCGATTCTTTTGACCATTATACAAGTATATCAATTCCAAATGTTTTGTTATTGTTCTAGATTTTCATTGACAGAGTTCTTAATATTTCATTTAGTGTTTTTTTATAAAGCTAATCATCTAATCATTATGTTATCATTGAAAATTCATTTCATATATATTTATTTTATTTATTTATTTAATTATTTTTCAGTCTATCAATTTTCAATCACATTTTTATACAAGGATTATATAATCATTTATCATTCTTATAAGTAGTTTTCAATGAAAGACATTTATTCACTCTTCATTTGCCATAAACTTCTGTATCTTCTTTGACTACTTTACGTTATGCTCATCTGTACATCTTCAGTGTTTTTCAAAGTTTTTGCTGACTTTATCTTCGTCTTCACTGAGGATTTCCTACAATCTTCTCTAGTTTTCATTAGAAGTGTAAACGACTTCATTCTTGTGTAAGCATATTCTTGTTTTCAGTCCTAATACTATTGTAATATGTGTTTACTGTACTTTTAAACTCAACCGTGGTTAAGTTTCAGGGCAAATCGTTTCGTTTCCAACCATCAACCATCGCATCATCATTGTCGTAACTCAACAAATTTCTCAGTTGGTTGTCAACTTTAACCTCCTGCCATAGATAAACACCTTAAATTTTCGTTGCATTTTGGCTCTTTGTATCTTTTGGTTATTGTTGTTTTCTGGCACATTGTTGCAGTTAGTGCAATACAACATACAAATTGCTGTGAAAGAAGTTAAGTCACACATTTGGCACATAAATTTCTTGATGATGACTTGAGTTTGCATTTTCTTTTCTTTTTTTTTTTTCTTTCTAAAATCGTCTTCAGACTTACGACTGACTGTAAATGAGAAAAGGAATGAATGAATGAATGGGCGAATGGGTGAATGGCTGAGTAAGTGAGTTTAAAAAGTTAAATTAACTTTGTTAGTATGTAAATGGAAAACTGTAACACCTTTTGACCTTTTTTTTTGTGTGTTATTGTTGTCGTTGTTATTTTCTATTTGTTCCATTTCCTAATTTCCCAAATAAAAATAGTTGTACTACTTTCTGTGATTGGATTCATTTCAAATGATCCAAGCGATGCCATGCCATGAGAAGTCATCAGATGAGATGAGATGTCATGCCAAGCTATAATTTAGTTTAACACTTATCTAACGAAGACTTTGAAAAAGATCTCTCTCTTTCTCTCTCTCTCTCTCTCTCTCCACTCAATGCAACCGTATTTTATTGTCAGTTTTTTCTTTTCGCATTATATAAAGACTCCCAAATCTTGGGTAACTTAAGTTATTTATTTATAAATATTCATAAATTATTGTAGATGCAATTGAATCGACAATAGACCTAAGAAAACCAAAGAATTCTTTTCAAATAATCCTTGAACTACAATAAGTGAACTAACTAACAACAAAGTATTGTGTATTTAAGACTATAAACTTGGCTGTTTGGTGAGGCATTTACTGATGATGATGCTGCTGCCACATTGTCTGCGGTTTATTGCAACATAAAATTATGCAGGCAGCAGATGAAATAATAATAAGACAAAAACAAATAAACAATTAAATGTGTAAACAAAATAAGAAAAAACAAAATTATTGTCTTTAATTTATAAGCAGCAGCAACCAACTTATTACATGAGGGCAGCCACAGTAGTTAACCACAAATACTCGTACAACTGAAAGTATCATATAATTTTTCATTTTTAATTTTCATTTTTTTGTTTGTTTATTGTTTTATTATTATTGTGAATACCTAATAAGTACCCAAAATATGAGAGACTTCTTTACATAAATATGATGTTTGTTTATTACATATTGTACTTAAAGGGCAAACAGATCTTATATAATAAAATATTATGGCGCCTAAGGGGTTAAATGGAATCAGTTAGTTATCTGTAAAGAATAAGACATAGAAAAATAGGCCTAATATCAATAGCTGGACAACTCTATGTAACCTACAGAATTCTGCCTTCTTTCTTATAAGATTTTGTACTTGAAACTTTAACCCAAAGAAATAGTAAAAGTGTGCATCGATTTCTATGTGTTTTGATCAAATTTTTGTTAATGAAAAATGTATTTAATATCTTGAACTGTAAGTTTTATCTACAATAAGTCCTTCAATGTATAATATATAACATAAATATTTGGTTAGACAGTTTTATAGTCCCTCATTAGATATGATATATTTTTATATAAACAAAAAACAAGGCTTTTTTGATGAATGATGAACTACAATGAAAGAACTATATTAATATAGTTGGGAATAGATACACAACTCTGACCTTAGCCAATGTGTATATTTCCTAAAGGATTCTAATTACAATTTATCAGAAAGGGTATACAATTTGCCATTTAAACTAAGTTTAAAGCATTTTCTCGCTTATTTGTTGCTTTTTTTTCAAAAATTTTTATTTGTTTTTTTGTATATTTTATTCAATTCTTCTTATTCTGCTAACAATGAAACTTTAATTAATTGCATTAAAAAAAAAAAAAAATCACAAACATTATGAAGAATATAAAATGGTGTATGCAAAAAACCTCAACTGCATATGAAAGATTATACGCTTATTAAAACCAATTTTATATTTATGCTAATTTTGATTATAGTTTCAAAATCTTTGCTTACAATTTTTTAAAAAAAATTATAAAAAATATAAAAAAGATTTTCTGTGACTTTTTACATTTTCTTTATGATTTTTTTTATTAGTTCTAAGCAAAAAAAATTATTTAAAAAAAAAAAAATTGTAAGTAAAGTTTAGTAGGTGACAGTTTAATCAAAGCAATTTAAATAAAATATATAAGAAAAAAAGCAAGACTATACTTATTTTTTTATATTTTAACTACCATTAAAAGGAATTCAATATTGAAATATCAGACAATCACAAGCTGACAATTCAATCAAATATTTAACTCCTTATATACCTTTGGTATTTGTATCTTTGGTATTAATTGTCCTTTTAAATGACAAATTCTATAGATTGTTACTAGTATAAATTTTAAATAAATTATGAACATACAATTTTTTAAAAATTCCTGCCGACATGTCAGCATTCCCTCTTTCTCAACATCTAAGTCATCCATTACAATGCCTATGACCTTCCAATAGAATCTTTAAATATATTGTGTCTCTGAAAAACCTTCAATAAAATTTGTCTCACTTTTTTCTAAATCACATTTTCCTCTTTCAAAAAATAAACAAAAACAATATATCAAAAGGGAAAAAAAATTCGGAAAATCATCGTCAAAGGTCAAGCATGAAAAACGCCAAAAATGGTGAAGAGCAAGGCTGACTTGACTGCTGCTGATTCAATGTTTGGAAATGCTTGGAAGCCAATTGACGTTACATTTTTCTGTTTGTCACTCAATGAATTTCGATATTATCGTCATCAGCATCGGCATCAACATCGACAACGCGACAATCGTCAATTGCAGTTTTCAAAAGTTCAAAGAAAACAACTGCAAATAAATTAAATACAATAAAACACCAACTTTATTGAATGACGAACTTCATTCATGTCAAAAATAAGCACCGGCAACATCAGCAACAAAAGTAAATGAAATATCATTACAACAATAATAAAAGCGATTGTAGAAACCAACAACCTTTTCAACAAACAACAACCAGCAAACAGCAAACAACAAAAGCAACATCAGCAAAAAAAAAATATCAAATGGACGTGATGACATTTGCAACGGCCATCAATAAATGAATAAAAAATGGTTTAAAAAAGAGCAGCAAAAAAACAAAAAATTAAAAACAAAAAAACTTTTAAAAAATTGAAATAAAATACAAATTAATAAAGGAAATTAAATTACAATAATAACATAGAAAATAGAATATCAATTGTAATATTGTTTTTAAGTTTTAAAATTTTATGCTGTTCTAAAAATTTTACTGACATATTAAGTTCATAATACTGATTCGATTAAGTCAAATTATGGATAGTTAAAACCTTCAGTAAATAATTATTTAGATCTGAAACTGGATAATACTATAACAAAAAAACCTCTATGTCCATGTGTACTTACAATAGTAAAAGGAATCTTACCTACTTAGGAATGACTGAGACTATGAGACAGCAAAAGAACAAACCCTTTTTGTCTCCAGGTTTATTTACTCTAAGTACAAGTAAATACTTGTATAAGAAATCTTTCAGAACTCAGTTTTACTAACTGTGTAGACTGGTATCAAAATCTTTTTCCCTAGGATGTGATTCCTTGATTAATAGCAAAAGTATAATATTTTGAAGATTGAGGATGAGATGATGAGAACATTCCGAAAATGATTCGCAGATGTTTTTAATGAATGACATGAGGAAATGTCCCTTGATGTTGTCGAAAAAGATTAAGTACCCTAAATAAAAAATGTAATAAATTTTCAGTAAACTTTATTTACTAAATATTTTGCATATACAAAATAAAGGGTATTTAAAGAAAAATATATTATTCCATAAATTTTAATTTGTTTTTTGAAAGGTCTTACAAAATTTATAGCCCATCAAAGATAAGCGATGCTACGTTAAATTACCAAAAGTGCGTACCTTATTGTAGACACTCGTTCATAGACACTCGCATATAATATTTGTATGCATCATCTTGGCATAAAAATCGTTGACATTAAAAATTTACGGTTGCAAAATGCAAAAGGTAATCAAAACTTAATTTATTGGTCAAGCACATTTAAGTGTGACTGTAGCATATCTTCGATTAGTTTTTTTTATTATCGATTTAATATATGGTAAGCAGTAAACTGATTTGGTGTACTCACTTTTAAACGGCAGCATCCTGCTTATAGCACAAATTTAATTTTTAGTATATTTTGCTTGCGGCGGCCTTAAACAGTAAAACAACGAAAGAATTCGAAGATTTTTGAAATGCACAAAAAAAATATACTCGTATATCTAAATGTTTTTGGAACTTTCAAATTTGTTTGTGAATTGCAAATTTATGATTTGGACAAACTCAAGTCAAGTCAAGAGTTTTGTTATTGATGTTATAGTTTCATAAATTTTAGTTTTACTTCACAAGATTATTTTACCCGCACTTCTTTAACTTAGTTTAAATCCGATGTAGTATTTTAGTATATAATTTTTTGCTTTTTTTTTGCGATGTTTTGTTGTCTAAAAAGACAAGTGAATGTTTGGTTAATATTTAATGCACAGCAATGAGTTTTGTTTGTGGTTATTTTGTTTGTTATTTTGTTTATATTTTGAGCTATCGTATTTTTTTTTTTCTTTATTTGGCATGAGAAACTTCAAATTTTTATCTTGTGGGAATCTTAATATATAAATATATATTCTATATAAAATCATAAATATTCATAATATACAAAAGTTAAATTTCTTAATAAAAAAAAAAAGAAAAAATATAAAAAATAAACAAGTTAAAAAAAATTCTATAATTCTGAAATATTATACAAAGTATACAAATTTTAATTAATTTAAATATTTGGCAAACAGTCTAATGTTTGGATCAAATTACAATATAATATCTACTAGAGGAATATTTTCCTATAGAAAGACTATTTTAAGACAGAAAATGTTTAACATTTATGAAATGATGAAATACCTTTGAAATTATGAAGGAATTTGCAATATATTTATTTATAGATATATTTTGCTTTATATTATATTTTATTTATGATTATTAATTTAAGATATTAAATTTAATGAATTCATATTTTATTTACTTATTTTTGATTTATTTTAAATTTTTAATCCCAATATTTTTTAAAATACTTTTATAGATTAAATTTAATATTTCATATGTGTACGAGTATTTTTTATTGAATCAGTTAAATTTATAAACTACATAACTTAACCATATTGAATTGAATGACTTGATATATTTATTTATTTATTTTTATTGTGTCTTTCAATTTATATATTTTTGAATTTTTATTTTATTATTTTTTAATATTTCTGTTATTATTAAAATATTTTTATATTTTTTTTTGTATTTATTAGTTTTTTTTATATCTTTTAATTGCTTAAATAATTTAGTTTAAATAATAATCTCCCCTTACCTAAAGGGTACTAAGCAGAAGCCTATAACTAAAACTTCAATGTCCTCGGGCTCTAACTCAGGAACCATAATAGATAGAAAATTCAAATTTACTACAAATACTAAAACAAAAATAAGATAAAAATTTATAGAAACATATAAGTTTGTATGGGAGCTATAAGATCCAGGAAACCTTGGGTTTTGACATTAACATGGTTGGTGGAAATGGATTAGGAACATGTAGTGTCCTAATTTCAGTTTGATCTGAACACTAGAAGTGGTACCTTTCTTTTTAGAAAATCTTTTTTGTTTTTTTACTATCTATTGTACTTATATTGTTTTCTGACATTATCGCTGTACATTTGTTGGAATCAGGCAAATCAGACCATTACAAACCATCAATTTGGTAAGGAACCATCAGATTTTTTAGATTTTTGCTTATATACTTATAATATATTTAAAAAAAAATATATATTAAAATATCATATACATCATATTCCCTTATTTATTATTATTCTTTTTTTTTTTCTTTTAAACTCTTAAATAAAATTTGAAGGTTTTCAACACATTTTCCACATAACAAAACTCAAAATATACACATATTTTTTTTTTTATATTTTAATTAAGTAAGTTTATTAATTTTCTCTCTTTTTGTATAAAAATCCATTATTATATATTTTAATAATTTATTATTTTGAAATATTCAAATATGTTTTTTGTTATTTCTTAAATATTTTTCAATAATTTTTTTTTTTAAATTAGAGTTTTACACTAAACAATTGATTTAAAAAAATTTCCAGAATTCGTTAAAGAATTTTTTGTTTTTTAGTATTTCAATAAATTTATCACTCTAAAGTATTTCTTGTTAAAAATTGTATTTGTTAATTCATTAAAAAGATATTTTACTTTTGTTATTTCCACTTTGAGATATTTTTTATAACTTCAGATTATGAAGAGGAGCACACAAAAACGAAGACGTCTTCACCCGAACGTTATTCACATTTGAATGTTTCATTTGGCAAAGGCGGCATCCAACTTTAGTAGAGTTACCTCTCAAGATTGTTGCTTAGTTGAAGAGATACAAACCAACAACTATTAAACAAAATGAAGCACAAGCAAAACAAGTAATAATGGACAAGATCTAACAACAAAAGTAACAACAGCAACAACAACAACAACAACATATGGCGAAGAAGTTTACGAAAAGCCGCTTGCGCCAAAAAGCGTTAAAAGCGCAAACTCGCGGCATCGGCATCAGCATCACCAGCAATAACAACAATAATATTGTCTTACATATTGAATGCTTGACTTTCGTTGAACGATCAAAATTGAAAGCGTCTGAAAGAGATTGAAAGGCAAAAGCTCACGAAAAGATACTCGTACAAGCAACACAAAAAACTTATAAAGAAATAAAAAGCAATTTGCAAAGAAATGCAAAAGCAAAGTAAAAAAGCTTTGTGTTTTTTTATTTATTTGATTTCTTTGCTTAATTTTCAGGTTATAATTAGGAGATGAGCATTTTAAGGTTTCAGTAAGATATTTTAAAACTATTGGTCATAATGTGATCAAATATTGGCATCATAATGTATTGTATATAAAAAATACAATACAAATTAGCATATAAAGAATATTCTTGTTAAAACAGGCACAACGATTATTTAATGGAAATGAAATTGGAGGAAGAAAAATGAATATGCGAAATGGGATGCATAGATCAGGTGTTTATGAAAGTGTAAATGAGTATATCAGATTGATGGATAGATAAAAATTGTTTCGTAATAACCTTTTATTCAAATTAGATATTTTTAGATGATTTATTGAAATAGAAACTTATAGCTCTGTCTAAAGAAAAAATTTGGACTGAAGATAAATAAAATATATACTAGAAAATTGTAGAACGCCGCTGATAATTCTGGGTACTGATAAGAATAGAAAATGTACAACACGTGGAATACAAGTCAATCAAGGAATTTAAAAACTATTCAAAAATACAAGAAAAATAATGCCATAGTAGATTTAAGAGACAGAGAGAGAGAGTCCAAAGGAGGTCTTAAGAAAGCAAAATTCCCTTTCTGTTGCGCTTCATTCAAAGCATGAATGATTTGGAAAACTGATTCTTAGACTTAAGTAGAGACCAACAGTTAGAACCTCTGTTTAAGAGGAATAAGGGAATCTTTGTGTATGATGAATATGAATTCTTCCCACTTAAATCTTAACACACTTTAGGTGTCACCAAAATTTTTAATATATCTAGTCATCCAGAGGACGTAGCGCTAAGTAGTGTATGTATTGAAGTTGATACCCTTTGGGTACAGAACCCTAAAAATTATCAGTAGATTTGTCCATTTCATTATGGAAAAGTTAAGTGAACTCTTTCCGGATCAATTGATGTCATATGTCATTACTAATGGAATCAATTTTATTTTCAATTGATAATAAAATTTTGGTATAAAATTAGGACACTCTTAGTTGAAAACCTCTTCATAATACAATAGCTTATTTTACAAACAAATCTTTGTAATTTAAAGCAGTTTGTTATTTGTGTTAATTGTGTCTATTACCTAGTAGCATGACCAAGCATTTTTGAATATTTCATTTTAAAGTGCATTTTAAGATTCAATAAAAATATTACGGTAGTTTAGCGATACCCACCTCGATTTTAAAAAATATATTTTATTTATTTGTATTTCACAACGGTAGGAGTGAAAACAAACGCAAACGAAGAGCGGCAGAAGTTATGAACGCGATTAAAAACGCGTTAATATGCGCGACTAACGCACGTGAAGTAATTTATTTTGCTTTTTTTTTTGTTAATTTTATTTATTATTTGATTTATTTGTTTTTTTTTTTTTTTTTCAACCAAATTTAACACAAATAAGTAGCATATATAACTGTAAAACTGTTGGATCTGTTGGCTATTGGTTGTTGGGTCATAATAACCAACAACAACAACAATAGTGAAAATAACAAAAAATTGTAAAACTTTTATGAATTCGCAACGCTGCGCGACTTTTGCTGACTTGAGGCGGTTTTTTATGTCTTGTCGATTTCTTGGCCCAAAAAAATGTTGTCGATGATGTCGATGATGATGATGATGATGATGATGATGGGAGAAGTACAACAACAACAATAATAATAATAATAAAAGAGTCACCAATAGGCCACAGCTGACAATTGTTGTTGACAGTGGACAATTTTATTTGAATTTTCTTTTCACATTCATTGATTGAAGCATGATTGAGCAGCGATTGACTGACTGAGTGAGTGACTGAATGAATAAACATTTTGGAGTGCGCTTCATGTCCGATTCCTGTCCAAACAAAAGACAATAGACAGACAGACAGACAGACAGATAGACTGGACTTACTGGACTGAACTGAACTGAACTGTTCAAGTTGCTGTTGATGCGCTACAATTGCATAACGTGAGCTTTTGTTTAGTTGCTCGATGATTTGATTTTTGATTATTATTTTTGAAATTTTTATGATTTTCTTCGTTTCCGCCTCCCACCATCTTTGAATTTTACTACATCAATTGCTGGCGCATGTTGATTATGCCGTATATTGTATCTTTTGTATATGAATATAAGTGTATATATATATATATATATATATATATATATGTGTGTGTGTGTGTGTGTGTGCATGTTTGTGTATATTTGTCTTGATTATCGCTTAGACACAAAATAATATTCCCACGAATTAGCCTGGCCGCAATAATCATAACAACAACTACAGCAAAAACATCAATATAAGAGACAAAAGAAAAAATAATAAACGCAGCCAACGCCAAAGACAAAATAATAAGTTTCATGTTCTTCATCGTCATCGTCATCGTCATAATCATCATCAGCAACAATATCATTGAATGGGAAGCGGAATTAGCATTACTTTGTAGTAGTAGATTCTACTTATTAAATGCGGTAATCGTGGAAGTCAAGAAAGAATAAGAAGAAGAAGAAGTGTTTAATAGAAAAGAAGAAGCGTTGCTAGTAATCGCATTGGCAGCGCCTGGCAAAGTGATTGCCTCACACTGTTGCCTGTCAACTATCATACTATACTTACTCTACTCTTCTCCTCTCCTTCTCTGCTGATACTTCTTCAACTCTCTACATCTATGCCATGCCAATCTCCATCATCTCTACCATCTCCATCACCGATCTCCAACAATCGAAACTTCAAAACGGAACGAAATGAATCGAAGTGAAACGAAAGCAAAGACTGCAGCATCAACGAACTTGTTGTGCATGCTTTCAATTTATTTCTTATATATTTTTTGTTTTTATTATTTTGTTTTTTGTTCTTTAGCATGGCTTTTGTTATTGTATTGTATTTTGTTTATAAAATTTATTGTTTTCTGCATGCAAATGACATTGAGCATCTTTTATTGAAATAATGAATTGCTTTATTGATTGTCCAAAATGTTGTTGGTTTTTTGGAATATTTTTGTCTATTAATAAATTGAAGTACATGAGAAATTCAAATTAGAAGAAGGTTTTCGGTTATTTGTTTTGTTTTTAATTTAGAAAGGTAAGGCGCATAATGAGGGAAGGAAGAAGAATAAGTGAGATAAAAAGAAATTTAGATTTATCTTCTATGAAGACAAGAGCACACAATGACTCAATCGACTAGAACTTGAGTCATTTTGCTTCACGGTGCATGAAGTTTAGAAGTTTCAATATACAAAAAGTCTTTTCATTCCAGTTCATAGTTGCAAAAGCTTGTAAATTCCCTTAAAGACCGGGAGCCTCATTTAATTTCACTGTCTCGGACCCCCAATGAGCTTAGTCCATCAATGGAAATAACAGAGAAAAAAATAAAAATGATATAAGAAGATATGATTTCAAAGAAATGAGAATTAGACTAAACTTAACAGAGAACAAAAACGCTGAAAAGAAAAGATTCGAAATAGTTAAGAGAACACACATTTTTAGGGAACAAAAATGAATAATCGAAGGCTAAAGAATTGTCCTTTGCTTTAAGATAAAAATTGCAAAAAAAGTGAAATAGAAAAATGTGTATAGTAGAATTGCAAAAACCCCCAAAAAAGAAGAATTGAATAGAATATATAATATGAAAAGAAGAAGATGGGAGGAGCATTTAACTTTCATCAAATCATTGCAACCTTGATTGGAACATAGATCTCTTATCAAAGATCTCAAATCAAGAGTTTCTCCAAAAATTGTAATGAAAATAGCACAAAAACTCCTTTTTATTTGTACACACAAATAAAAAACGATGCGCTTACGTTATTAAGCAATAACCTTAGAAGGTCGTTTCATCAGTTCCTTCATTCATTCATTCGCTTCATGATTATAGAAACTATGTCATTAGTCTTTGATTCTTTTGGCCTAAAAAGAAAAAAAAAAACCAAAAAGACAAAACAAAACAAAACTAACTTAACCAAGCCGAACCCAAAAAGTGTCAACTCATGCACAAGAGTTGCACCCACAAAATCCCATAAAAACAAAAGAAATACAATAAGTATAAAAAAGCTACAACTAACCTATATTTAACCCAAAACTATCCATCAAAAGTTTAGTAGAAGCAACAGTTGACGGCTGTAATTATTTTCAAATGTATTTTTTTTTTCTTTATCTTTCTATGACAAAAAGTGGCATCTTCGTCTTGGAAGAAGAAAAACTTGGTCTATAAATTGAAAAACCATTTAAATCCCGTTAGTTTTTAGCACCGATTTACCACACACACACATACACACACCGACAAACTTACACAGATACATGATACTTACTTTGATGCACTGTAAGATTGCCAAATTTAAGCAACTAGAAACAAGAAACAAAGGAGCTCCCGAAATAAGTATGTATGTATGTACAACAGAAAAGTATCTGCAACTTCTCAAGTGAGATAGATAATTACTATTGCCTACCATAAAGTGAGAAGAAGTAAACGAACTAACAACTTCAGCAGCAGATTTGCATAGCAACGTGTGACTTCTTCTTTTCCTACATTTCCTCAAGCCCTTCTACTATTTCTTTATACTATTCGATTTTCTTCTTAAGATGAAATACGTAAATATATCTGCATTGTTAGTTTGATGTTATATTGTAGATTCTTTGTGTCGCTTTGTCTGTCAACATGTGCAGACAACGACAATGTTGACGTTAACTCCGTGGACCACCGCCAGAGTGCATGAGAATCAATTCTGAATGGAAGCACCAATAGCGAAGACTTGACTTGACTCACTATTACTCATCCACAAATGTAGTAGGCAACAGATCAACGCCTCATTCATTTATTCATTCTTAATGATTCTACTACTGTTGATGTACTAGATGATGTCTTAGATTCGGGGCTTTTTGTAGATTTAAAATATATTTTTGTAGGTTTTTAGTTCAAATGCGACGTTGCAATTTGTTGATTTTTATTGTTCATTTACAATACCATGGAATGCTGTAATATTGTTCAATCTGCTGCTGTTGATAGTTTTTAGCTTCTTCATCTTCTTTGCTTTTTTTTTATTCTTCCTATGCCAAATTAAATTGCAATTTGCTTTGTCGTGCAAATAACTGTAATTAATGTTTTGGCAGACAAAGAAGAGCACCAAAGTTGATGGAATTGGGAGGTTTACATTTTGAGTTAACCGAGTTAACCGACTTGTGTTGCTTGGGTCGTAGAGTTGAATGAATGATGATTGAAAGTGATGAGAAGAGTTCAAACGAATGGATTAAATAAAAAAAAAAATAAGAGAGAAATCTATTGTATAAATATCAATGAATTCATTGAAAAATACACTTCACAGGAACACTCTCTTAACTTTGCTAAGGATCCCCTAAAAATTTAATCAAATTCGGCTTAGCGGTTTGGAAGTCTATAAGGAACATACACACATACATACAAACATCCACGGATATATATAAACCCGATGATTCACATATTGATTCAATGCAAATCAAAGTTGGATTTTTTAAAAAATTTTAGAATCTACTCTTAATAATGTCATGGATGTTCTAAAAAACTTTATGGATGTTTCTTTAAGAAATGCATAGCAACAAAAATCAGACTATAAAGTGAATGTCGTCATATTTGATATGAGAAGCGTTTAACAAATTAAAAGTATTTAGTAATTAATTTTGCCGGGCACAATCATTTATTGCTACCTTTGTATATTTTTTTTTTTTTGTCTTGTCAGTTTCACATTTGAGACCCGCATTTATCAAGATCTATCTCTTTGATACGAGAAAAGTACATGCTTAAATTGTTAGTTCAGCTTAGCTTGCAAGACAAGAAATTTGCCTTGACCAGTTCAAGGATAAATACCTTGAATTTTGTCAAAATGTAAAGAAAAAAAAATATTTTTCTCTTCCTTAGCAAACTCTGTAATCGACGTTTGCAAACCGTTTCCAGACCTATTCTATGTAGATACTCCATGCTAAGCTCTTTTTCTTTAACAAAAAAGCGGAGGGATATGAGAATTGGGAGACTTCACCGGAGAACTAATGGCACAGAGAATACATTTTTCAGTTCTTTCGACGCAAGAATGATGGCAAAGAAGGTGGAGCAAACTTCTATCACCTCTTTTGGTGGACATTGCCTTCCAAAGCCATTCTTGCAAGACCTAGGCAGTTTGGCAATCTTGCCATTGGCACACAGATTTTTTTTTTTGCTTTTGTTGAAGGTTATATATCTAATCCTCACATTTCAGACATCACACTGGCCAGATCTATGGGTAAAACACTCTATCCTCTATTCTATAAATTTCAATTAATAATGAAAGCAAAGAAAACACAAAGAATGTTTTTATCTTTTGTCGGATCTTTTTAACTGTAAACATTTATTTACTTTGAACTTGTCTAAGTTTATTACCGCATTAATTTCCGATTAAATATAAAATATTTAAATGACATCAATAAACAAAATGAATTAGTAATCATCCAACATGTTTTTATTGTATTGTGTTTTAGTTAACATAAGAATGAAAAAAACAACAACTTAGCACTCAGCAATGCATAGATACACTCTGCATAAGTTATCATTTTAAATTATTATTAAAGATGTTTTTATTGAATGCATTAGAGAATGTTCTGCATTCTTTATCATATCTATTGTAATCTCAAGCAAAGAGGCATAAAGTGTAGCTCATTTGTTCATTTATTAATTCATTTATTCACTTATTGTAAAACATACCCATCCACCCATGTACACAGAGTATTACACTATGATAATCCTTTCTTATTCATTATCTCATCAATGCATGTAGATTCCCAATGTTGGTCATCTTCTTTAGTGTAGAAAACACTTTTGATAACGAACTAATAATACAGTAGTGCTACGCTAATTAAAATCACAAGCTACGTTTCGATCATCATCAATCAAAGTTCAACCTATGCGGGACCTAATGGTAAAATATAAATCCACAGTTTTCGTATCAAAATGTTGGATTCAAAGTTTAACAAAATGACTGATAAGCAAGTGAAAGAGTCTGTTAGGCTTGATATGCTAACTAGCTCACCACCTCTGCATTATCTATAAAATAGATTAAAATTATAAAGCAGTCAATGGGAGATATTTGTGAAAGACAACTTAATTAATTATAATAAATGCCTTAGAAATTCATAAGCAACCATTCAACCATTTGGTTTGGTCATCAAATTTAAAAACATTCTTTTTTATATATAATTTGTATAGCCTCCTAAAAATTACTCATAATTGCAACTTTTCAAATACATTTGACTTTTGAAAGTTGAAAAATAATTAACATTGCAGCTTAATTTATCTTTTACCAAAGTTTAACTCATTTAGTGCGTTGCAAGAAACCTGTAAACTACTGATAAATGACAAAACAGCAATGAGAACCAACTTATGCTGGGCTTAACGGTTCTTGTGCAAAATTGTCAGGCTTTTATGGTCAGTTTGAAACCACTAAGCATACAAATATGCCACTTATATACTTATGTTTCTTCAGTCATCGCGGTCGTTACAGGACACTGCCTAATTCCCACACATGGAACTAGACTTGAGAACTTTTACAAATGAGTTTTGGAGAAATTGGGGAGATGAAGAAGTCCCAAGTCCCAATATAACAAAGAATGAATCTGAAGTTAAAAGGAAAGTTTCTTTCGGTGTCGATGTTTTTTTGTGATCAATTTACCTGCATCATTTCTGTTGAAATAAATGAGCCTTATTTCAAAACTGGGCATCTAATTTGTTTAGAAACTGATGAAGCATTTGACTTGGTAAGATTATAACAATGTCAGTTTGAATACATGTAGTTTAATTTTTTAAAATTAAACAACAGCAAATTAATTTTCAAATAATAACGAAATTCTTTGCCTTAACGAATCTGTTTTTATTTCAATCTACATGATCAACTTTTAAGAATAACAGAAATAACAAAAGTGTTGATTGAAATTTATTACTGCAATATGCAAACCTAAAGAATTTTGAAGCTACCAAATACATTTATATTTTATATATTGTATCTAAATACAACAACAACAAGGTTTTCATTCAAATCAAAAATAAATGACAAAAGTCAAATCAACACTTATTCAATGGGCTTTAACTACAATAAAATATTACGAAGTTTATCCCACCAACTTTGTCTTAAGTTAAATTCAATATGCATTCATAGTAAAAGATACAAGATAATCTGTTTTTGTTTTTATTGTATTACAAAAAGTTCGACCAAACAATAAAGTCAAAAAATATATGTATATTTTTTACAAAGCAACTTAACAAAACCACAGGGCAGACAACGACCTTTGACCGCGCATAACTGACGACTGTCATAGATACTGAGAGATTTTTTCAATGGAATCTCGAAACAAAGACAAGAAAATCGGAGTGCAATACAACAATAATGTAAGGTACAAGACAAAATTTGTATTCATTTTAATGCAATTTATGTAAGACGTTTCAATAAGACGAGTTCGTTTAAACGATGCTGATAATAATGATCATGATGATGCGGATGATGTGGATGACGCTGTTAAGTAGCCAAGGAACCCATCATCCCGTCATTACACTGACAAGAGATGAAAAGTTTTATAGAAGACAACTGCTTACCAATTGAACCAACCAACCAACTAACCAACCTATTTGTAAGTTATCGATGAGTTAATAACTTGATAATAGGAAAAAGTCATTTGTTGCGACACGATCGAATGAGGATACAATCTGATGATGTTGAAGATGTTCAAGACAAATCTTCAAACTACTTATGAATGGTGAATGATGAAGAGTGAATTTGGTAATTACACGAATGAGTGAAATAATAGATGAAAAACAGAAGATGATAACCAATGATTAAATTTGGCTTAGCTTGAGAAATTTATTGGGGAAGAATTGATTTTACTATTACATAAAAAAGTATACTAAAAAAATTAGTCGAAAATAATTTCGTGTGTGGTAGGAATTAGTTTGAACTATGAACTAGGAGAGTAATTTGCATAAAACTTAATTCAATAATCTCTAAGGTCAATTAAGTTTAGTTCATAAATTATAACTGTGTGTAAAACCCTTCGAATTTCTTTAAAGATGGAGAGATTTAATTAGTGAATGTTTATTGTCTTATTGCAAAGATAAGTTTTTATTTTTTTTTTTTTTCACAGATTTTATCTGAATGTTTACATGCTGATACAGTAATTTATTTGAACTAAGTGTTATATGGTAAATAAAAGCGAGGGAGAGTTGAAAAACCTTTAAACTTTAATTTACTTAACTTTCAATTGACAGATTACTGAATACTACTGTCTAAAAGTAAATAATCCAGATTTGTTTACAAATCAAAGGAAATGTTGAACTTTCAACTATCCCTCGTACACTATTTTTATCTTTATTTGCAAAAAACTTAAAACTTGTTTATCACGACGTATTTCGTTCTTAACTAATTTCATAATAATTTGAAAATAGAATATGTTATTGCTTGGGTACAAAGAGGAAAACCATATTTCATTTCCTACATTGTACGATATGAGAGAAGCATTTACATGTTTAAAAAATATTGCATCACTCACTAATATTATGTAGGCAGTATTACGTTATACATCATATACAATATCATTGTTAAAGGATAAAAGAAATTGAAATTTACCCAATCATATAAGAAAATGGGAGATTCCCCACTTAAATAAACACTTTGTTTGATGTTGTAGACCAAATGGCGCTATCATCTTAGAATTCTTATAATTAATAGTATCGCATTTCATTATTGATTGTCTTATCATCAATCATAATGTAAGTGTCACTTTAATTATACTTTTCACGGAAGTGAATAGTATTATATGTTTGTCATGAAGTTTGTAACAGACAGAAGGAGACAAAAGAAACCAAATGAAATATATATATTCTTGATTAAGCTATGTCTGTCTGTCCTTCTGTATGTATGCAAACTAGTCCGCAGTACATTTGTCGGAACCAGCCGAATCGGACCCCTAGGGAAGGTACCTTCCATACAAACCACCCAATTGAATTCATGTTTTTATTAGAAAAACTTTTTGATTTTTGTCCTATCGAACTGAAACTTGGACACTATCAGTTTCCAAGAAAGGTGCAAGACATTTGTCGGAACCAGCCCAATCGAACCAATAGGGGGGGTACCTCTCAAACAAACCAGCGATTTTGTTGCGAATAAATCTGAAACAACAACAATGAAACATTTACAGCCTGAAGAGTATTTCATCTTCGGGTAGTCGAAGATAACGTTCTTTCTAGTATTTTTTATGTTTTCCCCATGACTGATACCTCAATACTCCAAAAAGTACTTGTTATTTATTAGTCACATATTCTATTATCATCTATTTTGCAGTCAAGTACTTTCTTATTACATAACTAAAAGGTATTTTAGTCTCATAAGTCATTAACGTGTTAAGATTATCTCATGAAAAACTTATACTATATTTACATATAATAAATTTGTCTTGTGTACTCATGAAGCATCTAATCTTATCAAAAAGGCTCATATTACTACTCATTAATAACTCACTTGTTTTTTCCAACTAATTTTTTCCGTACGTAAAATCAAAGTCAATTGCCATTTTCATTTCAGTTAACATTCAACAGGCTTCTAAGAAGCTTAAAATATACAAAAAAAAAAAAAAATATATATAAAAAATTTTTGTAAATGTAAATTTCTTTGAAGTGTATGAAAAAGTGAAAATCTAATAGTCGAGAAATGATATGACAAGATTTTTTTTATATGAATGTTTTTATATAACGACTTAACTTAATAAAAAATATTTATTATATTTTTATACATAACTTTTTTTAATACAAGGTGAGGTGAATTCATGAAATTGAAGTGATGCGAAGATATTAAATTATTTATTTAATTGTATTTCAAAATATTAAAGTAAAAAACTAAAATCATTCAGAAAAAAAAAAATTAAAATTTATGAGTGAATCAAGCATGCTGAGTCCATCAAAGTGATGCAAAATAAAAGAAAAGCAATTACAAATTAGAATAGAACCAAAAAAGGACCCAGAACAATGGGGGTCTCCGTTATGCATCATACAAAATTGAGAATGAAGACAGAAAATTTGGATGCTTTCGATTCTGTTTAAGTCGTTGGGTGCATACAAGTTTTTGTTTATTGTTTAAGGCTAAGTTCAGGTTTTGATGACGTTTTCTTTAGATTTGAAGGCCCTTCTCACTCTCAGTTCGGCAGTGTTATAGTTATGTATTTCTTTTCGTACGAACTGTAAACAGAAATAGCAAACTGAGTTGCTCTCAAGTTCCGTTAACAAAAACAATAATAATAATAAAACGAATTTGACAATCGAATGCAATACAAATTGATAAGAAAATTTACAAACCTCTATACATATATATATATATATTCTACAAGTGTTAGAATTGCTTGTAGCATTGACTGGTACTTATGTATTGTATGTAAGTGCATATGCTCAACGACTAGAACGCAGTGTATCCCACCTTATCACAATGTTGTGTGAGCATCTTGTGATTGATACTATAGAACACAATCTAGCGTTATCACTGTTCATTGCATAAAATAAATGGACTGAACAATTTGTTCGTAATATGAATAAGTAATTTACTGAAGTTTGATGCAACATGTTTTAAAGAAATAATCGAGACATCATCAGTCATTTTCATCTTTAATAAGTAAATATTTTGCTCTTGCATTCTTATTATTCCTCATCAGCTCTAATGTGTTGCAATTTAAAAAAAAAAAAGATCTTCAATGGGATTTTAAAAGTTTTTTTCCTTTTAGAAATAATAACATTCCTAAAAATGGTACAAAGTTCATCATATACAGTACAACAGACACCAAGAACTTGCTCCTTGGTTAGCAAGCGGCATCTTGTACAAATATTAGTGACCATGACAGGTAATTAAATTTAAATAAATTTAGTTTATACATAACTTACTTGATTCCCTATGAAATTCTACAGTACACATATTGACTTTTGCACATGGCTGTGGTATTGGTTGGACTTCACCTTCTCTTCGACTACTGCAATCAGAAGATACACCCTTTTCAGAACCGACAACTATAGATCAAGCTTCATGGATCGGATCACTTATTGGCTTGGGCTCAGTAACTGGTAATATTATATTTGGCTTGCTATTAGATCGTGTTGGACGCAAATGGTGTATGTACTTGGTGGCCATACCAAATATGGTAAGTGAAAATAAAAAAGTAATCTCTTGAATCTCGTTTCCTATTTTCTTTTGTATAGCTTTTTTGGATCTTAGTCTATACATCACAAAATGTTGAGTATCTCTATGCGGGTAGATTTCTAGCGGGGATAACTGGCGGTGGCACTTATGTCGTTATGCCAATCTTTATTAGTGAAATCGCAGACACTAGGTAAGTGAGTGTGCTCGCTATAAACTCATTATTATACTATTGTATATCGTCACACACGTTGTAAACAAATCTTATCTCAAAATGATGAGTATCTCGAAAAACGTGTTCTATGCATAACAGATAATGAGCACTGACTCATCATTTAATTTTGTTTGTTTTGTTTAATTGTAGTATACGTGGGGCCCTCACATCCATGGCTATGTTATATGTCGGCATTGGCATGTTAATTGGACAAATCAGTGCAACATTTCTCTCATATCGTTTGATGCCTTGCGTACTCATTATTTTCCCTGTGATCTACCTTTTGGCTATAATTGTTTTAGCAGAAACACCACAATATCTTCTCAGATATGGTTATGAAGTAGCAGCAGAGAAATCTTATAGATTCTATAAACATATTCCAAAGAAGCCAATTACTAATGTGAATGATCCATATGAAGTAGCAAAGAGACAAGCCGATCAAGAGGAATATGAAGGTTTTAAGGAGCAAATACTGAAGGGAACTGGTGTGGGACAGAAAGTGTGTGTTAGAGATTTCTGTAAGTAAATTTAGAGTTTAAACCTAGTGTGAGTACGCATTAATTGTTATAACATATGTATGTCTTACAGTTAACAACGAAGCTCTCAAGGCCTTTGCCATCATTTTTGTGCTTATGATTACGAATCAATTTTCTGGTAGCTTTGCCATCTTTAACTATACTTCTCACATCTTTGCTGAACTGGGCAATAAAATGGATCCCAATTTATGCACCATCATTGTGGGCTGTGCCCAAATTCTGGGTACAGTCTGTGCTATTGCTCTGGTTGATCGTTTCGGTCGGCGTACTCTGTTCTTGACATCAGCAGCAGGCATGGGTTGTTGTATGTTGGGCATTGGATTGTTTAAACAGTTTGCATCTGAGGAGTTCTTTGCTACATACGATTGGTTGCCACTGGTGTTGATGTGTCTTGTGGCCTTTATTGCTTCTATTGGTATTATATCATTGATCTTTGTTATTATTGTAGAGCTGTTGCCAGCAAAGGTGAGTTCAGTTAGTGTTAGAAAACATAAAGAATCATATATAATAATCTTTTATGTTTCTTTAGATACGATCTTTGGGTACATCAATAGCAATGACAACGATGAGTTTACTTATTTTTGCCTCATTAAAACTCTATCCCACTTTGCTCTTCGATTTGGGTCTATCAGTGACTATGTACATATCAAGTGGTGCATGCTTTTTTGGTTTTATTGTTCTATGCATCGTTTTACCAGAGACCAAGGGCAAATCTATGGCGCATTAGTAGCTCTAAGTTGTATAGCGCTTACATCTCTTTTGTTAAATAATATGTATAAAAGATATAGGTAACCAATCGATGATTTGATATCTTCATATTGAATATTCATTACGCGCTACTAGTTACCAATTTGGTATTCATTATTTTGTATAGGTTTTATATCAATGTTGAACTGTTGAAAAATTGTTTAGATTAGAATAATAAGCTAAAAGCGAGTGAGAATCGAAAAGCCTTAAATCTCTTAACAATAAATTTAATTTAAGTTTCTTGAAGTAAATGGCCTTGCCAGTGGAAATATTAAAGAACAATTCCTAAAAGTCCAAAGATCAATCAAATAATCAATGTTAAAAGCAACCTGGAGCAACAAGTGTTGCAAAAGAAAGGCACTATTAAAGCAAAAAAAAAAATTCATGTAGAACACAAGAAATACTGGGACTATCACAGAGTTATGAAACATCTACATAATATGCGTATTAGTCGCAAAGGCCGATGTAGCCTATGTAACGACAAAGAGGGACAGCAGAGCATTTAATATGCCAATGTGAGGTCTTAATTTGGACCTGACTCCGCTATCTGGTAACCAGTACATGGAACCAAATAAAATTGCAGATTTACCTCCAAAGAAATTCTTCATGAATATCATAATCTCATAGGAACTGTAATTGTGATGGCAAAGAAAAATTATAATTATTAATCGATTAATAAATGTTCCCATCAATTGAAACGAGTGATTGTTTATTTTAATTAATTGCAGATAAATTAACCGATTAATCGATTTTTTCACAAACAAAAAAAAAACTTTGCTTAAAGCCTCATAGTCATAGCTTCGTTTAAGCTTGTATCCCATTTACAAAAGTAAATGAGTTTTTAATAAATAAATAAATATAATAAAACTTAAAAAGATATCTCAATTTTGAACACCCTTTACTATACATAAAAGTTATCAATTTTTATATGTACACATTATAAAATAGAGTCTCACGGTCACGTCTGTCTGTCTGAAAGCGATAAACTCAAAATGCATTGAACGTATTTTCATACGGTTTTCACCAATCGATGGAGTGATGCATGAGAAATGTTATAGGTATAATTAATTAAGGTTTTGTGTAAATTGGCTGAAATATGACGATGATTGTTCAAAATGTTAGAAAAAATAATGCCGTGAACTGTGGTAACCATATAACTGACGTGTCGATCATATCGGTGACTGCATAAAGCAGTGTAGCATCATCGGGAATTGTCTCAATACTCGAGATCTGTTCAAAAAGGTATAGTGGATTTTGTGTTTTTTTCAAAAAGTATTTATTTATTCATAAATATCTATTTTGTCCCCTTCAAAGTAATACCCACCAGATATTATACACTTGTGTCAACATTTTTTCCAATCCTCGAAGCACTTCAAAAAATCATATTTTGTTATCTTGTTCAGCTCCTCCTTCGAAGCCGTCTTTATCTCCTCAATCGTAGCGTAGCGTCGTCCTTTCATGGACCTCTTCAGTTTCGGGAACAAGAAAACGCCACAGTGGGTCAGATCTGGGGAATACGGTAGCTGCGGCATTATTAGTGTGTTGGTTTTGGACAAAAATTCGCGCACAAGCAACGATGTGTGAGCACGGGCGTTATCATAGTAAAAACAAATTTTTGTTCTTCCACAAATGTGGGCGTTTCTGGCGTATAACTTCGCGCAAATTGCGCATAACTTGCAGATAATATTACTTATTGACAGTTCTACCCTGTGGTATGAAATTATGATGCACCACGCCCCTGCTATCAAAGAAAATTGTAAGCAAAACCTTCACATCCGACCTAACTTGACGCAATTTTTTTGGTCTTGGCTTGGCTCCATTGAGATGATTGAGCTTTGATTTCTACGTTGTAACTATAAACCCATGATTCGTCACCAGTTATGACACTCTGGAGCAAATTTGGGTCGTCGCGGACAGATTCCAACAGCTCGTTAGCAAAGTTAATGCGATGCTGTTTTTGATTGAAATTGACCAATTTTGGTACGGAGACCAAATCATTAGTAAAACGTAACCCGCGGAAATTCAAAATTCGCGACACTTTTTGAACACAAGTATAGCTTATTCAGCACTCAAGCTTCATTGAATTTATACCAGACCGAAAAACATACATCCAACATCAGCAATTCCATTATTTCAAGTTTAATATATTCATATGATATATTCTTATACCATTCCATTAATGAATTCGTGAGTGAAGTATCCGATTTTATTCAATTATTAATGTTAATAAAAACGGATACTTCAATCAGATGAAACACCATTTAAAGAGCCTATAACAATTAACGAAGCTTCCTGGATTGGTTCACTCCTTGGCTTGGGTGCAGTGGCTGGTAATATTATGTTTGGTACATTGATAGAGTGTGTTGGACGGAAATTGTGTTTGTACTTATTGGCAATACCAAATATAGTGAGTGAGAAACTTAATTCATAACTAAAACTTCAATATAATATTTAATTTATTATGTTTCTTTTGTTTTTTGTTTAGCTCTTTTGGATCCTAGTCTATACTTCACAAAATGTTAATTATCTCTATGCGGGTAGATTTCTAGCGGGGATAACTGCAGGTGGTACTTATGTGGTTACTTCAATTTTTATTAGTGAAATTGCAGACACTAGGTAAGTCAATGTATTTGTTTAGATGATATTGGATAGTCAATGTCTCTTTTTAGCATACGTGGGGCCCTGACTTCAATGACTATGATTTTTATAGGCTTTGGCTTATTAATTGGACAAATTACTGCAACATTTCTCTCTTATCGTTTGTTCCCTTGCGTAATCTTGATTCTGCCTGTTATCTATATTTTAGCTCTAAGTTTTTTATCAGAAACACCACAATATCTTCTTAGACATGGTTACGAAGTAGCAGCAGAGAAATCTTATAGATTCTATAAACATAAGCCACACAAACCAATAAGTGATGATGCTCACCAAACTGCAACAGCAAAGAGACAATCTGATCAAGAGGAATATGAAATCTTTAAGGAGGAAATACTGATGACAACTAATGTGGGAGATAAAGTGTGTTTTAGAGATTTCTGTAAGTGAATCTGAAGTTTAAAAATAATGAATAGTGTGAATATACAATTACTAAATATGATTTACAGTTAACAAAGAAGCTCTTAAGGCCTTTGCAATCATACTTGTGCTTCTGATTACGAGTCAATTTTCTGGAAGTTTTGCCACTTTCATCTATACAACCCATATATTTGCTAAACTGGGCAACAGCATGGATCCCAATATATGCACCATCATTGTGGATTGTTCACAAATTCTGGGCACGCTCCTTGCTAGTTTTCTAGTTGATCGATTCGGACGGCGTACTCTATTTTTGATTTCAGTAGCCGGCATGGGTTGTTCTATGTTTGGTATGGGTTTATTTAAACAATTCGCTTCAGAGGAATTCTTTGCCACCCACGATTGGCTGGGGCTGGTGTTAATGTGCCTGGTGGTCTTAAATGCCTCCATTGGTGTGATTCCATTGATCTTTGTTATCATTATAGAGATGTTGCCAGCAAAGGTGAGTTCAGTTCGTGTACAAAATATAAAGAATATTTATATGTAATCATCATCTTTTTTAGATACGATCATTGGGTAATTCAATTGCAATGGTAACCATGAGTTTGCTTATTTTTATCGTATTGTTATTCTATCCCAATTTGCTCTCCGGTTTGGGTTTATCATTTATTATGACTATGTATATCTCAAGTGGAGCTTGTTTACTTGGCTTCGCTGTGCTGGGCTTCGTTTTACCCGAGACCAAAGGCAAATCTATGGCGCATTAGTAAAGCTACAATATATAAGTTGCATGGCTCTAGAGTCTATCCTAAGTTAAATGATATATCAGATTTAGTGCAGTATTCAAGAGGCACGTCCTATAACTGTCAGCGCTTTTTGTCTACGGCATTGAAAACTGACAGCTCCCTTTGTGTGTTGTGTATGCTTTCATTGAAGACAAGTTTTCCTTTCTGGGCTTTGTTTAACATTATATAAATCAAAAGCACGACTTGCCACTGCTTGGTGGCAACCAACCGACTATTGACCTATTGCACTTTTATCGATCAATAGGCCGCAAGTTAAACAACAACGAAAAAGAAAACATTTCATGTTACTGCATCATCATCATCATCATCATCATGGTGATCTATTGAAGGAAATGAAATCAATAGAAAGGTAAAAGCAGCAAACAAATTATGCGAGTTCATAGACAACTTACCTTTTAAAGAATCTCCTATTTTTGTCTCAAAATGTAAACCTAATGCTCTTTAACATCTTTGAGCTTCTTCCTGAAAGTATTAATAAATATTTAAATTACAAAACAAAGAAATGCCACTGAATAAAAGCATTTAAAATCTACTTATTATGAAATTCAATTCAACATAACTTCCCAATATTATTATAACTAACAACAATTTAATCATCATCATCGCTCACATCTATACAAATCCCGCTTATAAAAATTTATTTGTTTGAACAAATGATAGAAAAAAGTGTAATTCGAAAAACAATCAAAACTTGTTAGCTTTTCTTTATCATCACACATCATCTATGGGTGAGGTCTATTTGGATCGACATAATAACGAAAACAACAAAATAAAAAATCGCGCTAATTATGAATTATGGCAGATACATCCGTCCTCAGGCAAACAACAACAACACCAACAGTCAAATAACATACAGAGAAAAAAAAAAGCTTAGCCTTATGACATTTTTGTAAAATCAAAACTCAGCAGCAGTGCAAATTTGGTTGGCAATGTGGCGTGCCGACGACTTCTATTGCTTTCTTTGTCAACATCATGAAAAGTGTCAAAAGACGAAGATGACGAAGATCGATAAGGATAAAAAATTGTACCCAAATACGAATTATTACAAACTGAGGTTCTTAAACTATGGTCCGTCTTTAGTCACAATAAGTACAATTGAGGGCAGCTTAAAATAAATCTAGGATTGAATGGGGGTCAACGAAAATAATGTTACGAACCGCTGGTGTAAAGAAAATTCATACAAATGGAGACTGGAAAGAAAGAAGAGACAATTGCTATGCATAAAGTAAAATAAATTGAAAATTCTCTATTGTATGATTTTCTTATATTGATTTCATGTGCTCTAACGAAACTTTGGTTTGGTTCATCGTTCAAGTTTCTGTTACTGTCATGATGCTGCTACCATTATCCATTATCTTGGTTGCATTTGTTATAGTTTATTTGTTTGACTTCTACTGCCGCCTACTTCTGTTGCAGTTTCTTGATTTATTTTTGTTGGCCCCTTCAGAGTTGTTAGTGCCACCAGCAATTGTCTTTGCCAGTACAATGCAATGCAGATCACTTCCGCTTCTTCACTACAGAAATTTATTGTAAAAAGATTTTAAAAGCAGAAAAAAGCACTAAAAATACATTTATGTTTGGCTATAAAATATTGTGAATGAGCTACGAAATTTGGGATGCAAGCCATAAACATGGAGATACTATATACATTTTTATTCGAAAAAGATTTAAAGCTCATGATTTTAATGGACATATTAGTACTAATTTTTCATTAAGTTGGTGATTTTTATGAAGTATTCGTGCATTTCGTGTATATTTTATGATGATGATTTGACATCTGAAAAGTGAATTTTAAATAGCCAAGCATAAACAAATTCAGTTCTTATTTAATTCAGTTAGAAATTTATATCTATTACCAAATATTTTTGTTAAAAAAAAAAAATAAAAAATAATGTAATTATTTTGAAATAATCACAATAGGCAATAAGCTATGGTTCAGATATAAGGTTAAAGGTTAATATGATAATGAAAATCAAATAACTTTGGAATATAAACGTGGTGTAAAAAGATTGGTTATTTTCTGAAATTTTTTAATAAATGAAGTAACCCTATAAGAAGCAGCTTATGTATTGTACATTTAGATAGACGTACCTACATTAGTTATAATCATTTCTCAAGTTGATCAAGTTTGATAACTCGGTCTGATCCTGGACAAGCGTCTAACTTGGCGCGCTCTTTGGAAATTAAAAAAAAAATAGACTTGCCTCTGAGCACGAAAATCTAACTCAGCTTATATACAAACAAGTAGTGGCACCCTTCCAGTTATAGGGCATCCAAATATGGGAGACAACTTATCTTGACAAACCATTGCAAAATAAAGCCTTGAGGCGTATAACGGGCGCACCATGGTTTGTCAAAAAACTCTTCTTTGGATTGCGACACGTAAATGCCAACAATACGTGAGCAAATTAACTTATTCATTTCAACTGCTACAATACCCCAACACAACAGAATTCCGCGACGGCTAAAACGATTTCAACCCAACGACCGCCCCAAAAGTAGTTCGTAAATACCCTAGATATCACATTTTTCTAAGGGCACGTGACTATATATAAAAATTGATGATACAAATTTTTAAAATCTTCCTGATTGAGTTGACAATTCCCAAATAAGGAAAGAAATAAATAACATATAACATAATATCTTCCGCGAATAAGTACTTTGGTCGTTCTCGGCCAAACTTTTTTTGGGTTTTATATTATCGAATTTAAATTTGGAAAATATAAATGTCTGATCTATATTCACTAACCAAGCAAATTTCAAGATCATAGGATAAAAGATTCGTATGGCTCGCCTGGCATGATCTAAAACTTAAAAATTAACATAAACAGGTCTGCTGAGTACTTTTAGTTCAAACTTTTCAAGTGAAAGTAATAAACTTTGATGCAATATCACAATTTGATCAAACGATCATTTAAAACATTTAAGGAAAAACCATGAATGATTGGTAAACAATTGAATAAAAAATAAACTTATTAAAAAATATCATTTTATATCATCTTGGAAAAAAGATTCACATTTATCAAATATTGGTCTAAAAACCTTTCTTCTCAATTATTTGTATTAACAACTCCAAACGCTCTTGTTTGTTTGTTTAATGAGCAACTTCCCTCGATTTAGTCAAAATCTTAAGGCAAAATATAATAAAGCCAAATTACCACATGTAGAGCAACTTACAGCTTGCAACTGCACGCTTTGTGAGTAAATATTGAACGCTAAAAGCCATGCACCCATGGCGATTGACTAATTACAATGAAACCTTAAATTAGAGTTGCACTTCATGTGAAGTTCCATGAAAGATTAAACAAATTTCTTTACATTGATTATGCGCCTATGAAGTTCCAACGCACATAAAAAACAAAATATATGTGGTTGATTTAATAAATAGTTACTTATGTTAAAATGGACGCCTTTTATGAAGGCAAGGGCTTAAGTTGCAAAGAGGATGGAAAAGAAACCCATTTATATAATGTTTTTTTTTTTTTTTTTTCATTAAAAACTTGTAACTATTTATTTATTTTTTATGTTTGTGTAAATAATTTAACAAAAGCCGTGATTTCCGGATACTGTGACGTATGAAGTAGTAGAGTGTAGATTGTCTAATGAAAATTGTGTGCTTCAAAATCGTGTTTCGGCGGCAGATGTTTTATGTCCAAAAAATTAGACAAAAATTTACCTCCAAGTTATCCTATGCAGCACTTTAGTTTGTCATTTTTTGTTTGTTTAAGTTAGTAGAAAGAAAAATAAATAAATAAATAAAATCACAACAGCAACAACTGATGACAACTAACAACCTTTAGTTGTAAAAACAAAACAATAAAATAAAAATAAAAGAAAACTAACAACAATTATTGTCTACGAGAAAGTCAAATCAACGTGACAAAGCTTAAGTTATCAACTACAAATAATCTTTCAACAGATTTTCATTGCAACAAGCAACCTACAATTAATTTACAATATTTTCAAAAATATAAAATAATAGAAATTAAATTTAAAAAGTTTCGTTCAATTTTAACTCATCTTAAATTTTGTTCTTAACTAAGAAGATTTATTAAAAAAAAAAGAAAGAAAGCAACAAACAACATATCAAAAAGAAGATCAGTAACGGCACATTGAAAAATCAGCGGTTCATAAATCTTATGTATATAGAATATTTCTTCAGTCCCAATTCCAACTATAGGATCTTTCAAAAGGTTTTCTTCGAATTAAGATTTGCTTTTTACAATGAATACTTTAAAGAACTTTCAGAAATTTAGGCTGGCAGGATGAATCCTCTTCAACCGGCTTACAATATATAACAAATATTGATAAAAACATAAAAAACTAGTGTCAAAATAGTTTCACATGGCAACTTGGACGCACTCTGCGTTCCGGTGACAATAGTTTGAAAACCACTGACTTAAACTGAACAGTTTTCCCTAAAGTTGTAGTTTGTTGTCATCGTTTTCTACATCATTTTATTGTATCTTTCTTTGACACTGCTGACACTTGCTTACTTTGGTGTCGTGTAGATTGACTTCGATGCCAAAAAGAAAACAAATAAACCCACAGTGATGATGATAGAAAAATTAGACAAATTTCTTAAATAAACACCTGCCATTTTTTTCCTTTTTTTTTTTTTTTTTTTTTTGCATTGGCAGACAGAAACTGCATATAAGAGAGGCATAGATGAAGAGTACATAGATGTAGACCTAGACAGAGATGTAGATCTGCAATGTAGAGACAAACCAAAAGTCTTTGCGCTTTAGTCTGTCTATGATATGAAAAAACAACGTGTGAATTTTGACTTCCTGATGAACACTTTATATGACAACACAACAATAAAATTTGTACAAAAAATTTACAATTTTTTTAAAAATGAAAATTCCATAATAAATATGTTAGATGAAGGAGAAACAAAACATGATTTTCTTAAATAAATTTTCTTATAATTTAAAAATAATTTTATTACATTTATAAACAATTTTTTGAAATGCGTAAATAATTAAATTTATTATGCCGAGCACAGCCAATATAGTTTTTGATTATTATAACTTAGTCTAATCTATCTAGCACCTGCAGATGAATAAAATAGATAAAGCTGATCATCATTATACAATATGATAATAAATTCTTGTGTGTTGAACATTTTTTAATCATTCAAGGTATTTAAAAACAAATCACGCCCAGGGCTTTCCTTGACTTAGATTCAGTTTTAATGTGAATTATTTATGGTAAAATTCGAAATGCAATCATCATCAAACAATCAATTACAGGAAAACTCATTGTCAATACTTGAATTTTGGTTACACACTTTCAGTAAGATATTTTTAGGATTTAGCAGGATTTGTAAGCAATAAACAAAGGGAAATGTATCCTTTGTAAGCATATGAACTGTATGTTATTTTTTAAATGTTATTCAAATTGTAATTCTTAGTTCAGACAAATATAATAGCTTTATCATTTGAGATCAAAGCATATAGCTAGAATCGTTTTTGATAGAAAGTTGTCAGGAAAACAAGTATGTATATGTGAGCATGACATGGTGTTGTGGCCAAAATGACATTATGAGTTGCATTATAAGATGACTAGGCAATTGTATAAAAACTACTTGAGTTATTTATTTAAAAATGTAGGGCATCTACACCCACACATCCACATACCTATGTACCCAAATATATGCAAAATATGTTTCAATAAGAGTCCCCCGAATATGGAAAGAGTTAATTCCTTTTTGCACTTCAGTTGAACTTAAGTTTATGCAACCAAACAAAAAAAAAAAAAAATGTAAAACATAAAATTACACAAAATTTAAACTGATTGAAAAAATCATGGATTCATCATTATTTTTGCGAGTTTTTGTATGAAATGTTTTTTTTTTTTTTTTTTTTTTGGTTTTCTAAAATATTTCAGGCAAATTTCACAAATCATTTTGAGATGACAATCGATTGAACAAATGATGGATATATCTTTGCTATAATCAATTTTGTTTCAATTTTTTGTATTGTAATAAAACTGGCTTTCGTTTGAACTACATTTATTGCTTTTATTTTGCTTTAATCGTCTTTGTCAAAATATCAAAGTTGTTCAAAAACTTCATTTGCATAATTCAAATTTTATCATAGTTTCTTTTATTTATTTACTACTTAATTTACTAATTCAATATTCGCTCTAATAATAAAATTGTGCATCATTTTCTTTTATAATTGTACAAAAGCAAACAATAATAATTGAGTTCAATAAACTTGTTATTATCATTTCATCTAAATTTTTTGATTTTTATTTAAATTCAACTTAATTAAAAGTCAACCAAATTAACATATGACGAATTATCTACAAATGTCTCACTAATAAGCCAAAGGTGTAGCAAAAAAATAACAAAAATGTTAATAAACAGACAACACAAAAAAACCATTAGGAGTTTGAAAAACGTGTGAAACATTGTGATTCTTTATTCAGTTTGCATTTATTGCATTTCCTTTTGGAAAACCCTCAAGATTTGCTTATCCAACATAAGTAAAAAGCAAAATATGACGGAATTGTATTTTTATGTTGATTATGCGACATACATAATTATGCTAACTCACTTAATTATGTACTTTTTCGGCCCTCATCTGAGATCATATTAAGTAGTTTAGTAGGGTTTTGTTAACAAAGAGTTATGATGTTTATAAAGTCGTGCGAGCTCTCATCTGATTGAATCACTTTTCACAAAAAAATCCAGTCTTATTGGCCAATGTGCAATCTGATAACATCTTATGGTTAATAGTAAATATAATAATGAATTATTTGAATGAATATCCATTTTTATAATAAAACTTCTCTTCATATTTTTTTTTTTATTTCTGATACAACTCTATAAATTTCGTTATGGGTCTGTTATATTTGTATAGTAATACTATTTACATCTTTCAAATATCTGACTATACTGTTTCTGTCTATAACAAGATAAAAAATAAACCTTAAGGATTCCATGAATCTATCCATCAATGCTTAGATTCTTGTTTATCAATCATAAAGTATTGGACAACTGAACTCTAATGTGACTGTACCAGCACGTTTTGATGAAAATTATCCAAGAGGTAATCCAAATGGGGTTAAATCGGTGATTTAAAAAAAAAAAAAATCAATAGATTACAAATTACTTTTATATTGCTTTATATTTAAGCAAATTTTTATTTAATATTAATTTTCCCATATCAAATCCTTTAAAATAGTCAAATTCCGTGATTCAAGATCATCATTGTTGTATTGGAGTGCAGCTTTACTTGCCACCACCACCTCCACCGCCACCGCCACCTCCTAATGGCTCAGGAATTGGTTCTGGTGCAGCTAAAAATGATATAAGAAATATACATATGATTTTTTGTATTCCAATTCTCTATAATCTCAATTACTCACCATTTGCTAAAGCCAACAAAGCTAGCACAAATCCAAGATAAGCTAAGATTTTCATATTGGATTAGTTTTGTGTTTACTGACTGAAGTAAAAAACTGTTCTGATGATTTACTTGCAAAATGTTCGACTATTTATAGTCATCAGAGATTCCAACTGCATGAATATAACAATCTAACTGATTCTTAATCTCAGAATAGCGGGCTTTCCCAAAATGTAATTCTCAGAATTATAATCAAAATAATCAAAAATAAATAAAAAATATATATAATGTAAATAAATAAAAATGTATAACGACTTGTTTACAAAGCGTTAGTGTTGTTCGATTTTAATCAATCAAAACAATTAATTAATTAATTTTACAATTAAGCAAAATGACAATCAATATAAAATATAATTTATAAATATTTCATTTTAATTTTTATTAAAAAACAAAATAGGTAAAACATTTCCTGTGTCAAAGGCTTCTTAGCACTATTGTTTAGACATAAACACAAAAAACTTTAGAAAAGAGACAATTATTTTTGTCCGATTGCAATTCCATTTAATAATTCCTCCATGAGATTAGACATAAACTTTTTTTAAACAAACATAAACTAAATTATGAAAATATAAAATCATGAAATCATAAAACCAATCATCAGCCGAATTTGTAAAACTCAATAAAGAATTAATTAAGAATTCCAAATGAAGTTTTATTTCTGATAAGTAAATAATTATAGCAATAAAATATTTATTTTATTTATTAAAATTAATATAAATTGATTGTTAAATTTTATCACCACAAAATTAAAATTTTCAAATCTAAATTAATATTTGTTGAATTGAAACATCTTTAGTGAAGGGAAGTAAATCCTGAAAATATGAAAGTGAAATGTGACGAAAATTAAAATTTGATGATGTTATTATTACATTAGAGCTATTTTGCCAAATACAATATGGAAGTAAAACTTCTAAAGTAAATGGTCAAGATATATTACATAATATTGATGTGTTATATTGATTCAATACAAAAGAGTTATTTTATTTTTCGGTCATCTTTCGTAAAGTAAACACCATCATTATAGCATTTTTAGGGTTCCGGACCCAAAAGGTACCTATTGCAGAGACTTCGTTGTCCGTCCGTTCTCGAATCATATCTAATAAACCGCAATAGCTAGTTGAAAATTTCACAGATGGTATAGTTTTATCCGAGCATCAGCAACAACAACTAAAACTAAAATATTTTCGAAAACTTAAAGGAGTCCCCATACAAGAAACATTCCGGTTTGTATGGCAGCCATACAATCCAGTAATCCCACGATCTTGAAATTCGGAAGGTTTGGGTAAAATTTAGGTTCTTATTAAAAAAAACTTTTATATTTTTTGTTTTATCGAACTGAAATTTAAACACTATAAGTTCTTGACATAGACGCTATACATCTGTTGGAATCAGCCAACTCGGCCACCTAGGAGGGTACCTCCAATAAAAACTGTGTGGCTTTTTTGCCTATTAAACTGAAATTTAAATACTATACGTTTCCGATATAGGCGCGGTATATTATTTGGAATCAGTCAAATCTGGTACGGAACCATTCGTGTACGAGTCTGACTTGCACTTTGCCCACTTTGTTATCTCTCTCTTACTCATGCAAAAACATGCATTCTCTACGCTGTAGACGAGACCGCACAATACAATGCGCGTTGTTTTGTGCGTCTCCGCACTCATCATCGCCTCTGAAGCATCATCGCATTTTGATTTTCGTCTATTTTTTGGATTTACCTCCCTTCTTTAAAGAAGTTTTGCTACCATATTGTGCTTATAAGGGTGAGCCACACTGCTTAAATTTATTATAAAAATTTTCTTCATATTTCTCTTGATTGCTGATACAACTCTATATATTTCGTTAAGTGTCTATTCTGCTTGTACTATACTAAGTATCTCTACGTCTTTCAAATATCTGTCTGTCTGCTGATACAACTATGTACAGTATTCTGTCTATAACAGGAATCCATGCCTCCATCCATCAGTGCTCAGATTCTTGTTTATCAATCATAAAATATTGGACAATTGAATTCAAATGTAACTGTATCAGCACGTTTTGCTGAAAATCGTCCAGGAGGTAATCCAAATGAGGTTAAATTGATGATTTCATAATAAACAATCAGAGGATTAAAGTCCTTCAAGATAATCTAAGTAAATGCATCGTGAATAAATCCTGAATTCATAGCTATGCTACCTAGAGAAGAGAACTGTCAAAAGAGTGAGCTCCCTCAAAAAAAAAAAAGGATGATTGCATATTGTTTCTAAAGACCAGCACAGATGTCTTTTGAAGGAAAACGTTTGACTTCCATGGGAAGGACTATCAACAGTTTCACAAAAAGAAAAATCAATAGATTACAAATTACTTTTATATTGCTTTATATTTAAGCAAATTTTTATTTAACATTAATTTTCCCCTATCAAATATCATTTTAAAATAGTCAAGTTCCGTGATTCAAGATCATCATTGTTGCATTGGAGTGCAGCTTTACTTGCCACCACCGCCTCCACCACCACCGCCACCACCTAATGGCTCAGGAATTGGTTCTGGTGCAGCTAAAAAGGATATAAGAAATATACATATGATTTTTTGTATTCCAATTCTCTATAATCTTAATTACTCACCATTTGCTAAAGCCAACAAAGCTAGCACAAATCCAAGATAAGCTAAAATTTTCATACTGGATTAGTTTTGTGTTTACTGAATGAAGTAAAAAACTGTTCTGATGATTTACTTGCAAAATGTTCGACTATTTATAGTCATCAGAGATTCCAACTGCATAAATATATAAAAACTAACCGATTCTTTACCCCAGGAAAGCGGGCTTTCCCAAAATGTAATTCTCAGAATTATTTATATTGTAATCAAAATAATTTAAAATAAATAAAAAAATATATAATGTAAATATAAAAAAAAATGTATACGGACTTGTTTACAAAGCGTTAGTGTTGTTCGATTTTAATCAATCAAAACAATTAGTTAAATAATTTTATTATTTATTTCATTTTAATTTTTATTAAACACATCCAAATAGAAAGAAAATAAAATATTTCATGTGTTAAAGGCTTCTTAGAATTAATGTAGTAGGTTAATTCCCTTAAAATAATTTCTATATGAGATTAGACATAAACACAAAAAACTTTAGAAAAGAGACAATTATTTTTGTCCGATTGCAATTCCATTTAATAGTTCCTACATGAGATTAGACAGAAACTTTTTTAACCAAACATAAACTAAATTATGAAAATATAAAATCATGTAATCAAAAAACCAATCATCAGCCGAATTTGTAAAACTCAATAAAGAATTAATGCAGAATTCCAAATATAGTTTTATTTCTGATAAGTAAATAATTATAGCAATAAAACATTTTCAGAAATTAAAATAAATTGATTGTTAAATTTTATCACCACAAAATTGAAATTTTCAAATCTAAATTAATATCCAAAAAATATGAAAATGAAATGTGACGAAAATTAAAATTTGACTTTTATTATTATATTGCTGTTATTAGGCAAATACAATATGGAAGTGAAACTTCTAAAGTAGATGGTCAAGCAATAATACATAACTAAGGGAACGCGAGGCCGACACAATCGACCGCATTCTAGAAAAAATGGAACATTTGTTTTTCAAAATGCTAATAACTCCTTGGTAAACAATGTTCTTTGTGAAAGCTCTACTATCACGTGATAAATAGCCCTGATCTGATGTCTCAGAAATATAAAATCGCAATCCATTGAATGATCGAACTCTACTGGCGGCAACATACAATTGTCTGTGGCAAAACTTGAAAGGATCACTAAAACCACCGAACATTTTTTCTGCGTACGCCCCTGATGTATACGACATCTCTGCTGTATACACAACGAAAATAGAACAAAAATAATAACATGGCTTTGCACAACCGCACACAAACCTCCCTATTCACCCATTCTACTGCATTCACAACATCAACGGATGTGTGTTGTTGTTGTTGGAAAGAGGTTATCTTTAACACCTTTTCTTACCTAAGCAACTGAACAAATTTTGATAAAATTGAGATTGTTCACATCTTGTGAAGAATAGCTTTCAATTTGTATATTTTTTGTCAAAATCGGTTCAGTGGTGTTAGCAGGAAGAGAATGACAAATTCAATGTTTGCCGTTTAATTATATAGATATTGTAGTGTTATATTGTTTCAATACAAAAGAGTTATTTTATTTTTCGGTCATACCTTCTTTCGTAAAATAAACACAATCAGTAAAGCATTTTTTATCTCCCATGCATAAGCAATTATTCTCTGCGCTGCAGACGAGCCCGAACAAAACAATGCGCATTGTCTCCCCACTACGTTTTTGAAGCATCATCGCATTTTGATTTTCGTAACATTTCATTTTCTAATTTCGTTAAAGAAGTTTCACTTCCATATTGTGCTTATGAGGGTGAGGCAAAACTTTTCTTCATATTTTTTTTGATTGTTGATACATCTCTATATATTTCGTTAAGTGTCTGCTCTGTTTGTCCTATGCTAAGCATCACTACGTCTTTCAAATATTTGTCTGTTTGCTGATACAACTATGTATAGTATGTCTGTCTATAAAAGGAATCTATGCCTCCATCCATCAGTGCTCAGATTCTTGTTTATCAATCATAAAATATTGGACAATTTAAGTCAAATATAACTGTATCAGCACGTTTCGTTGAAGTCCTTCAAGATAATCTAAGTAGATGCATCATGAATAAATCCTGAATTCATAGCTATGCTACCTAGAGAAGAGAACTGTCAAAAGAGTGAACTCCCTCAAAAAAAAAGGATGATTGCATATTGTTTCTAAAGACCAGCACAGATGTGTTTTGAAGGAAAACGTTTGACTTCCATGGGAAGGACTATCAACAGTTTCACAAAAAGAAAAATCAATAGATTACAAATTACTTTTATATTGCTTTATATTTAAGCAAATTTTTATTTAATATTAATTTTCCCCTATCAAATATCATTTAAAATAGTCAAGTTCCGTGATTCAAGATCATCATTGTTGTATTGGAGTGCAGCTTTACTTGCCACCACCACCTCCACCGCCACCGCCACCTCCTAATGGCTCAGGAATTGGTTCTGGTGCAGCTAAAAAGGATATAAGAAATATACATATAATTTTTTGTATTCCAATTCTCTATAATATCAATTACTCACCATTTGCTAAAGCCAACAAAGCTAGCACAAATCCAAGATAAGCTAAGATTTTCATATTGGATTAGTTTTGTGTTTACTGAATGAAGTAAAAAACTGTTCTGATGATTTACTTGCAAAATGTTCGACTATTTATAGTCATCAGAGATTCCAACTGCATGAATATAACAAACTAACTGATTTTTAATCTCAGGAAAGCGGGCTTTCCCAAAATGTAATTCTCAGAATTATAATCAAAATAATCAAAAATAAATAAAAAATATATAAGTAAATGTAAATAAATAAAAATGTATAACGACTTGTTTAAAAAGCGTTAGTGCTGTTCGATTTTAATCAATCAAAACAATTAATTTAATCAATGTAAAGTATAATTTATAAATATTTCATTTTAATTTTTATTAAACACATCCAAATAGAAACAAAATAGGTAAAACATTTCCTGTGTTAAAGGCTTCTTAGAACTATAGTAGTAGATTAATTCCCTTAAAATAATTTCTACATAAATTTAGACTTTAGAAAAGAGACAATTATTTTTGTCCGGTTGCAATTCCATTTAATAGTTCCTACATGAGATTGACAGAAACTTTCTTAAACAAACAAAAACTTAATTTTGAAAATATAAAATCATGAATCAATGAAATCAAAAAATCAGCCAAATTTGTAAAACTCAATAAAGAAGTAATGCAGAATTCTAAATATAGTTTTATTTCTGATAAGTAAATAATTATAGCAATAAAACATCTTCAGAAATTAAAATAAATTGATTGTTAAATTTTATCACCACAGAATTAAAATTTTCAAATCTAAATTAATATGTGTTTCTTTGTTGGGTTGTTTGCTTGAGCCTTATGCGCGGCCATTCAATGAAATTTTGAGTACCATATGCTTGGGTACAGCCTTCAAGGTTACTTTTGGATCTGATAAGTGGCGCAGTTGTCAAGAAATTTGTGAATAGAATTTTGCATGTAAAATCAATCAAGTCACAAATCTTAGATAATATGTTATATAGGTACATATTTTTGTGTTTATGACTGCTGCGACAATAAGTTGGACATACAGTGGATGCTTATCAAGCGAGCTCTCTGATGCACGGGCTAATTATGACATGCATCACAATATTATGAAGATAAGTAGTCCGGACTCATTTGATTCCCTTATCACATTTGGTTCACAAATATAAACAGAAATTCCCAAGCTTATAAATATGTTTGTACAAAAGTACAAATTAAATTATTGCCAATAAGAGACAACCTCAATTATCTACATTTTTGCATCACCCATCATTTGAATAATTGGAATGGGAAAAAAATTTAAGTTAATAAAATTCTGACAAAATGTGGCATTCGTATCCAAATTGATACAATAGAGAATATTTAGGTTTTAAAGGAAACTAAAAGAGAAAAACAGATTGAGTGCAATGTCTAGACATAAATAGTCATCATATCATTCAGCTTTGACACACTTAAGTACTTGTATGTGTCCGCATCAAACTCATCTACATACTTACTTACATTAGAGCATTCAACTCTTCCTTATTGGGTTCTTACAAATATTTTCATTTAACTTAATATACCCTTATATCCTCATACATACACGTACGATTATGTTAACAACAAAAGAAGATTAAAGGGTCTTAATAAATATGATGAATTTTGTTAAATTATCACCATAGACCTTAACATTTAGGGATTTTTGCTAAAAGAGATAATGCCGCCTACTTTTAGTCAAAAAAACAAAAAAAAAAACAAAAAAAAATTTTAAATAATCTGCAAAAATCATTAAAAAACTAATATTTGAGTATTTTTCGTTATGGCACAAGTCTATTGGCCTTTTAACTATAATGATCATTGCTAATTTTATGTTAAATAATAAATCATCTGAACTCTTTTAAGAATAAAAGTGAAGATTAAAAAATTTTGTTAATATTCTAACATTAATTTTGACGATGACATAACCACAAAAAAAAAATAAAAAATACACAAAACCAATCCAAAGAGACACGCGTCATTCACATTAGTAGTCACTTTTATATTATTTTATTTATTTTTTCCGCTTCTATAGAGCAGAGCCATCGACTATGAACTTACGGCCTCATGGCATTTCATGAAAAAATAATCACTTTACTAACGAATTTTGGTTAAAAATTAATTTCTTATAGAAATAATAAAAATGTATCGTTAATAATTAATTACAAAAATTCATTATACACTTTTATTTACACAATTTTTTCTTTGTTTTCTGGAACTCATTCATGATAAAGGAATTATATATCCTTTTCTTTTTGTTTCTGTTTTCTTTGGTTGCATTGTTGAATTTATATTTATTTGTAGTTTTTTTCTTTTTTTTATTTAATTTAATGTGACATTAGTTTTCTTTATCTAAAATTCGTTCATTCGTAGTACACATTATTTCTTGGAATTTTGAGTCTGAATTTCTTCCATTCAAATTGAGATTTTAGTATTTTGATACTCACAAATTAACAGCACGAGCACATGCTGAATAAGTACAACTGTTACGTTTTCAATGGAATGGAAGAAGAGTCCCCCTTTATAATAAAAATGTATCGTTAATAATTATTTTCATGATTTATTTTAAATTGATATTAGTTTAATTTGTGTAAAATTCGTATATTCGTAGTAGATGTCAATTCTAGAAAATTTGTGTCAGAATTTCTTCCATTGAAAAAGAGATTTTTCCATTATTTGTATATAAGTGTAAATTACGTAGCAGAAATGAAAAGAGGAGTTGTAACAACTACTTGCACAAACTGGAAATTGTTCTTAATAATGTACTTTAAACAAATTTTTCGTCTGAACTTAACGCAATGTGCCCGCAATGTTTCATTTGTGTGTATAATCCAAATAAAAAACAGCTGTTCAAGAATCAGAATCGCCGGTGTAAACGCAAAATCGATTCTCAATGAATTACTTTGGTGTAAATGGAGTATTAGAGAAACTTTATACTACAATTAATTTACGATTAATATACAATATAAGTATGTTAAGGCTGGCAAAGTATTGATGTACTTGCAACTTTATTTGAACGATATACAATAAAATGGAACTCCAACACTGGATTATTAGTTATACTTGTATTAATCACGACCTAATAAATAGCAAGCAAAGATACTTCCGCCATATATATTTTTTAAATATATTTTTTCCTATTAAATCATTAATGATCATCGTAAGGAAAAGATTTGTTTTGAAATTAAAACCTCTAAAGCAAACTGAGACATGCAAACTTTAAGATCTTTCAATAAACGACACTCGAAATTTGTGTAAAAAGGTCAGTCGATGTTAAATAACCAAGTAACGACTTATGAACAAATTTTTAATAGACACTTCGATAGATGCTCACTCACTCATATGTATGTATATTTTATAGCTACCGTTGTAGCTGTTGCTACCGTTAGTTAGCTGTTTTTTGAATTCATTAAGCTTCTCTTATATGTAACGACGAACGAGCTAACAAATGAATTTATGAGGAAAAACTTGACGTGATGCGCGCTTTAACAGCTTTTAGAGCACTTCAATAGAAGTGCACTTGTCTTGTCATTGTGTGTATCTGTGTATCTACTATGTATCTAGTAGTTTTTATTTGGATCTCTTTCACGCCATATTTTTAATGTTTTCTTGTAACTTGCTGATCGTGTGTGCGCTTCTCATATCTTCTGAACATATCTAAGTACACGAAGTGCTATCATTGTCGTCATCATTGCCTTTGTCACTCATTCATACAAAACTTCACACTTTACACGCGACAATGCGCATTACCAGACTATATACCATATAGCTTGTATTATATAATTCCTGCCTCCAAGTAACAAAGAAGTTGCTTTTGTTGTTATGACATCATTACATACAAACTGAACTTTTGGGTTCGAAAATGTTTCAACTAAACTCAACTAAATAAGTTTTTTAAAGTTTTTTTGAAACGCTTATGAGGATTTGTGACTTATTATACACAATCTAATAAGTTTAATGACATTATATACCTATTTCAATACTTAGAATAATTTGAAAGTATTAAGAAGTTCGTTTGAAAATAATTTAATTTATTGTTTAATAAGAAATACAATACAATAAATTTGTGTTAATTCTTTGCAAAAATATACAAAGGTATTTTTAATTTAACATAATTCAAATTCTAGACAATTATTTAATTTTATTGGCAATTTTACTTGCCACCACCACCGCCGCCGCCACCGCCGCCTCCATAAAAGCCACCACCACCACCACCGCCACCACCACCTCCTAGTGGTTCTGGTAAAGGTTCTGGTGCAGCTGTAAATAAATGCAAAAATAAATTATTTAATTTCAATTCCTTACATTAAAGGATTTATTGTAATTGATTGAGGATCTCAGACTCACCAGTTGCCAAAGCCAACATTGCCAGGACAAAGCCAAGATAAGCCAAGATTTTCATATTGTTTGCGAGGTTGTTTGTTTTTTAACGAACTGAAATGTTCTGATGATTGATTTGCAATTCGTGCGAGTATTTATACTAATACTTACCCTGCTCATATGTTGAACTGTAATGGGAGACAGATAAGATTAACGCATGTCATCATCGTCATATTATGTACTCGTAACTTATCTGGTAGTTGTGTTTTTCCGAAAACCCTATTTCATGGAAACATGAATTAATTGTTTATAACGTAACAATAAATGTATCTAGTATAGAATATACTTAGCTTAATAAACTTAGATATTAATAGTTTTTATTTCAATTGAAAAATCGTTTATGCATAATGCATTCGTAGAAAATGCAAAATCTTGTTTGATCTGAACATATTGTATATGGTATGAATGAATGTAGTACATTAAGTTAACCAGTCGCTGTCGTATAGTTCTTAGAAACCTTAGATTTAAACTTAAATTCTAATTGATTGTTCATATTGTTGTGATAGACTTGCAACGGTTAAAGATTAACATATTAAGAATTAAAGGAAGTGAAGTTATTACCATTTATTATTCCGGGTAGAACATTGCAGTAAACTCCAATAAATCGGTCCATATGAACTTCACTTTCACTCCAGTTGGCTTAACCCTTGTGAGGACAACAGTTTTTATATCCACTAAAAATACACATGACCACATAGGGGTTCCTATTGTCTTACCTTGAACAGAAGGCTAAGCTGCTCGGAGCATATTAAGAGGAAGAAAAATCAACTTGTCATGCAAAGCTGGCGAGCGAACTGGCTGTTGAATCATGCTCAGTTTGAGTCAAACCAATAGACTTACGGCATTCGATTATTGGGGACAGCATTTAATTCCTACGATTTCAATCGAAGCTTCTCTCTTTTCTATATATAGAATTCGGTGCTACATAGATACCTTTGGGTGCCACTGGTTAAAGAAGAAATACGACGGTACAGTAAGCTACAAACGACCAATCTGGAAAATCACCCCAACTTGCTTGCTTTGGGTCTGCCCGACTACAGTTCCCAAACCAAAACTTTACGAAAAGAGCATTCACTGATCCTGCTGTCCTTTATAAATAAATTTACTGATTGCCCTTCCATGCACAGTTGGTCAATAAACAATAAGTCTTATAAATCCTATTTCGTGGTCTATAAAGACAACTAAGTCACCTTATGACATTGGTGAAAACAAAATAATTGTAAAACATCTACACATTTCAATTTCCAGATCTGCTTATAAAAATATACATATTGACGATTGGCGCTCAGAATTCTGGTTTGTGTTCAGGGCTCTGTGCATTAGGCCAAGTTAATCCATAGACAATTGAATTCGTAGTCAATCATATTTTCCTTTACTTAAAAATTCCCTTTGATTTGATTTCGAAACAAAGTTTACAATCTATTTTATTTCATATTTTTCACTTACTAAAATCTAAAATGGAAAAATTAACATAGCAAAACAACTAAATTTATAAGTTTAAACAATTTTTGGCCATTCAACAGAAGGAAATATGTCAATATCATCGGCAAATAAAGTACTATTTGCGTTCTCTCTCATTGCTTCCAGTGCGATTATGGGTCATATGATATACATTCAATCAAATGATCGTTTTAAGGTGCCTGGAATACTTCTTCAAGATATTGAGCAAAAGGAACAAAAGCGATGACAACCTAAAAATACTTATCACCTTCGGAAACAAATTGATGTCACCAAACACTTGATAGCGGATCATTAAAGAAAATTACTCCACATAAGAAATCCACAAGTATAATCTATCTACTAAACTGACATATTAAGTCCATCGGTTTACTTTATAAACATATGTATATTTTAAATATATGTTGGACTCTACATTGAGCTGATAATGCTGGCATTTGTTGCGGGTTCAGAAACCTTGATTGATCTGAAGGGGCTCACAATAAGAAATTTGGAAAATCAACATATAATAATCTTCATGCCAATCCTTCATGGGAAGAGAATAACTAGAACCGAATTTCGTAAGCCATCTGAATAGATGATTTCAAAAAACTATAGAATATACAATAATTAAATGCGTCATCTTTAATCATTAATCACAAAACTAATGACAGTCCAAGTATGGCGAAGACATCAGCATCATCAACATCAACATAAAATGGCTATATGAAAAGAAACTGATATACAATATTTTGTAAAATTAAATAAATTAAATTCATAATTCAATTTTTAAGGTTTTTTTTTTGATTCCATTTATTGAAAATTTTTCTTTATTATAAAAATAAGGAACGTCTACAGCACATCTTAAAAGCCTGGCAAACCAGGTTGTCCATAAGGACCACCACCGCCTCCACCACCGCCAAAGCGTCCACCATCTCCACCACGTCCGCCACCATAAATGCCGCCTGCACCACCTTGACCAGGACCAATGGGACCACCACCACCACCTCCGTATGGACCACCACCACCGCCTCCGAATGGACCACCACCACCACCACCTCCACCAATAGGCCCTCCACCACCTCCGCCACCACCATAAGGTCCACCACCACCACCTCCATAGCCAGGTGGTCCACCGCCGCCTCCTCCAAATGGTCCTCCACCCCCACCGCCACCAAACTGTGCTAGAGTCACACTTGCCCTAGACAGCAAGCAGACAAGCACCAAAGCCACATTTACAACAATAAATGCTCTCATTTTGCTAACAATATTTATAATGAAATAAACTGGTTTCTTGCACTCGCTTTTATACAGAATCTGGTCAGCAAACTTGTGAAGGGTGCACCCCTAAAGCACTTAATACTATGCACCTGAGGCAATAATATTATATATACGAGTCTATACTATTCTTATTGTCAATTATTAATGCACAAATAAGTTTATAGTTAAAAACAAATCAATTAATTTACACTTAAACTTCTTTATTTGTTTTCGCCGCAATATTGTCACACAATTGTTGAATATTCTAGGAAATTTGGAAAACCCCAATCAGCAGATAAGCGAGACCAAATAACGTATCATATTCTTATCGCATCTCAGTTAACAATTCAGCGGATGAGCTTTGAGTATAAATAAGCGTACAATTTGCCAATCAAGTGTCAGAACATTTTCAGTTCATCAAAAGAAACAACCTCGCAATCAATATGAAAATCTTGGCTTATCTCGGCTTTTTGCTAGCTTTGTTTGCTTTGGCAAATGGTGAGTCTGAGATGCTGATTCAGTCAATTCAGTCAAATAAAATTAAATACATTTTTCTTCTATATTTTAACAGCTGCACCAGAACCTTTACCAGAACCACTAGGAGGTGGTGGTGGCGGTGGTGGTGGTGGTGGCTTCTATGGAGGCGGCGGTGGTGGCGGCGGTGGCGGAGGCAAGTGAAGCTGCAAATGCTGAAAGAAAGAAAAAAAAAATTAAGTTAAAAAAATCTTTAAATAAAAAAATAAATAAAAAATAATATAATATTTTGTAATAAAAACACAAACAAAACACATGCCAAAGTTCTTATGTTTTATTATTTCGAGTTATCTTAAAAGCAAGAAAAGACTTTTGCTTTAACATAGAAAGAATAACTATAAGATTCTGATTAGTTTCTGTTTTAGCTTCTTGATAATTTTCATATATGCTTAATGGGCTTCCGACATCACATCAAAGTCTAAAGTGAAGTTAATTGAGTAAATGATGAATGAGTTTAAATATCTAAATAAGCTAAACTGAGTATAAACACCGCCAAAAGCTATTTACTAATCACATTTTGACATAACATTTAAATATAAATTAAATTAAATTTACTTGTCTTCTAATCTACAGTACATAAGTAGCATTGTTTATACTGAACTCTGCAAATATTAATGTAAAGCACCAGCTAAGTTATAATGTAATTTATAAAGGGAATAAAGCAAGATTGAATTAAATGATAAATTGCCTACCATTTACATAGTTACTTTATGCATTCCTAGTGATTGTAACTAAGTTAGTTAAAGGAAAATCTCTACTTCTTTTCCAATATTTGTAGAATATATCATTATAATATAATATAATCCACTGAGCGATTTAATGATATAAAATCACTTTGCGTTAGAAAATGTATTCCTTCAAGCTTTCATAACGAATATCTTAAATTAAATGATTGCAAATTCATTAAAGACAAATACATTTTTCACTAACCGAACAAATAATTTTTCACTGAAACTCATTTAACATAAGCGCCAAATTTCAGTCTGAGATGCTACAATAATGACCGCGTAAAAAGAAGTAAGCGCCAAAAATTCTATTTTAAACCAAAAAATAAACTTAAAAATTAATCTTTAACTTGTATTAGACCATTTGAATACCAAATTTATAGTTTCACAGAACTTCTCCAAAAGAATTTGAAAAAATTTAAAAAAAAAACCTTCTAATGTAAAATTTGCTTTTTGTCGCTTACTTGTTTTTCTCGATTTATTGAAGAATCTATTGCCAGTCTCTTCCTTTTGCTTCTATGCGAATTAGTTTGCCAATTTCTCAGATAAGATAAATTTCATTCATTGATCATATTGTCACATTTACAACTAGTAAATAAAAGAAGGGAATTAAAATTTGCCGACAAAGTCATATAGCGTATATTTATTCTGATCTATTACCATAGTAATTAAGTTATTGTATTTTTAATTTTAATTTCTAGAATGAAAACTACAAAAATCACAATTTTTTAATTATTATTTGATGGATGCTACTCACTCTCCTTAAATGATTTTACCAAACATATGATAAACTTAAATACCATTAAAAAAAAAGCGATCATAATAGCCACTAATCATTAGACAGAGACACGATTCATAAATTTTGCCACAGAAAATAATTGCGTATGAATCTTTTTTTGCGGTTTACGGCCTACAGCAATTGATTCCCTGGACTACAACTGCATCACTTGCCCACAAGTAATGTTCATGAGTGTATGAGTATATTATAAGTTGTTTCAATTCGTTGTGGTTTATGTCAGCAATTGATAGTCAGTCAGATAGATAGACAGACAGTCATTGTTGTGGTCTAAGGTCTGCGGTCCTCCCTAACTTTGGGAGTCACTTTAAAGCGGAAAAATACTGCGTTTACTCATCATTTTCATCAGCAACTTCGTCGTGTCGGGCAATTTTACTTGCCGTTTTTACTTTGCTTGCCTACTTTATGTATGTTTCTATCTCTTTGTTCGTTGATTTCGTTGAATTTTATACGGGAATTTTCAATTCAATTTTTGTCGGCTTTAACTTGTAGGAAATTATCTTGTCAATGCACTGCATAACAATTGTTCCCGCGCCTGTTCCCAGACTTTGGGCTAAAGTTCCACCAAAGGCAGACGATGACGATGGGTTGTTTGTTGCTTAGGCTGATTTGTGGCTCATGGACGAGGGAATGGCTAAAAATATGCAAAACGTCAAGACAACGTGCAGACAATTGAGCACAACAAAAATCTTACTGTGATGCTCCTTATAGTTTCTGCTACTGAATGCTCTATGCAAATGGAGAATACAAAAACAAAGCAGTAATCAAATATACACACAAGAGTAGTAGCCAACAATTGTAGGATAGAAAAGTCTTTCATAGATTTGTCATTAGTTCAATTCACATTGAGTCATTACGACTAACAGTCAGTGAGTGAGTGAGTGAGTGAGTGGGTAAGGCAGTAAGTGAGTGAGTGAATTGAAGGTGTGTACTTTGGTACTTAGTAACGATTTATTGGTATACCATTGTCTTTGAATTTCATTTCTTTTCGTTCCTTCCTCTTAAGCCCTCAATAATTTCCATGCTACCATCCATTTGTCCATCTTATGTAACATACAATAATTTTCTGAAGCACCGCCGCTTCTTCTACTCGTACAAACATTTACATTCACATCCCAAATCCACACATGTAAAAATTGGCGAGTCGTCAAAAAAGATTGCTGTGTGCTTTCAATTGAATCTTGTACAACTTAATTGCAAAAAATAAGGCTCATGTCTCAAAGAGATGCCCGCAAGCCTTTGCACTAAACCGTGGCCATAATCATTCAAGATATGTAGTGATATGTATATTTCATCAAGCTTAACTTTCCTAATTTGTAGCGTGCACAGCATGAACCCATACAATATAGAAGGAGGATGATAGTCGTCGCATGGTACATTTTTCACTTTCTACTCTCACTAACTCACTCACTCATTCATTCACTCACTAACCTTTGGCTCTGAAGTTCATTACTTCATTTGAAGGTATTTGTTCGCCATCAACATCTTCTCTATTTTCATTTTATTGAATTTCACGCTTGCAACAATTTGATTTGGCGTTGGCGATTGATCAATTGACGCTGATTGACACGATCAGTGTCAAAAGCATTTCGTGCAAGTCATGTTAACTTTACCATATTATTGATATACGAGAAGTACTAGATGTTGTACTTGTAAACAAGTTTTTTAAAAAAAAAAAAAATCGTTGTTTTTCAAACATCAATAAATGAATAAAAAAAGAAATATACATTTTTACTAAATATCTAAACATTTCTGTAAATTAAAATCAAACTTGATTTGGCGCCTAGTACAGAAATCATTCATTCATTCATTTTCGTCTGTAATAAAAATCTGAAAGGCGTCAATAGTAAAGCCCATTTGACGACTTTTACTGGATCATTAAGTTTAGTTTTTATAATATTTCAATTTAATTTTCATCAACCACTAAGCCAGTCACATTTAAGAGTTAAATGTTGAGACAAACTTGGCATATCTTTATACAAAAAATTCTAGTAAGCAGAGGCTTTGTAATGGTACTCCTCCTAAATGGTTGTACCGTGTATGATGATATTTTTGGTGTGTGTTTAAATGGGTCTGTGAATGATTTAGATATCCAGTAGCTAAAACTGTCCTCGAGATAAAGACAGTGTTTTAACTATTTTCCAATTGGTATCAATCACATAAATCTAGCATTTCGAGTTGTTTGACCCAAATTGAATTGAATAATACTAACATAATATTCGTTTAATGCATTCACAAAGAAATCAACAACAAAATAAATATTTCACAATAAAATCTCTTAACACAAAAATCTATACTGCTTATCTTACTTGGTTTTTCCTGACAGCAAACATCAAACTTAGATGAAAACACATTTATGTATCAAGTGAAACCTTTTTATTTTTAAATCGTCGTATCAAACAAGATCACTATTCTGGGAAATATGGGAAAATCCATTTAGCATACTCGTGCCTATAAGCGAAGCATATTCTTATCAAATCTCAGATTACAGCAGAGCACATTTAAGCTTTGACTAAGTAGTATAAATAGTCGCACGAATTGCGAATGAATCATCAGAACATTTCAGTTCATTCAAAACAAATAACCTCGCAATCAATATGAAAATCTTGGCTTATCTTGGCTTTGTGCTAGCTTTGTTGGCTTTGGCAAATGGTGAGTCTGAGATCCTTAGTCAATAAAATCCTTAAATTTGACATTAAATAACTTATACTTCTTTCTTTAACTTAACAGCTGCACCAGAACCTTTACCTGAACCACAAGGAGGTGGCGGCGGCGGCGGTGGCTTCTATGGAGGCGGTGGTGGTGGTGGTGGCGGTGGTGGCCCCTTTGGAGGCGGTGGTGGAGGTGGTGGTGGTGGCAAGTGAAGCTGCGAATGGATTATTTTAAGAAACAAAAAGTAAAATTTAATAAAAACAAAAACCGAACATAAAAATCTTTAATTTCTATACAAACAGTGGTTCCATTTTAGTATCTCTAAAGTTCCTGATCACAAAAATGCTTGTTGCTTTCAAAAAACCAACAAACCAATTTCCTTTTCAACTTCTTTCTTAACATAATTTGCTTAACACAAACAATAAACTTTCCAATATAAATTCAAAATAACTATCAATCACTCACTTTTTCAACCACTTCTTTTAATTCGCAACTTCGCCATGATATGACACATCCGTGCTTATCATCATCAGCATCATCATCAGCATCATCATCATTATGATAATCATCATCCATACCATTTGTTTATCTTACGTAACATCATTCAATGACCATAACGAACTATAAATACAAATTTGTGTCATTTTATATAAAAGAAGCAATCGCCATTCATTAATTAACACTTCAATTTAAGCATTTGACAAAAGAAAAATCTGTATTAATCAGTTTAAAAACAAAATAAAATAATAAAAAAAGATGCCAAGTAATCAAAAATAAAACTCAAACAAATGTCTTAAGCGACAACAAACTTGTTACCTTTGAAGTATAGGAAAAAAATTTTTTTTTTTTTGTTTTTGTTTTTGTTTCATGCAATAAAAGATTTCAAGTTTTAGCAAAAAAACACGCCACAAAAACTTTCCCAGCATTCAACAAGAAAGAAGAAGTTCAAGAAGTTGAAGCAAAAGAACTTAGAATTGAAATATTAGACATACCATCCAATATAAAAAAAATAATACTAACTTAAGTTGCAACGAATACTAAATATCCTTCATAAAAGAAGATACATATGAAGATAACATAATCTGTTATAGATTTTATAGGTTGCGAATCTTTGCCTAAAGCAAATTTCATCTAGGAAAACTCCATTTTGTTATATATGAATTTGTATCACCCACATCCAAAGGATGTTTATTTAAAACTATATATTGATATTTATTCAGTTATGATGTTGCGATATATCGAAAACTAATATCGACGTTTAGTAATTTGTATTTGATTACATTGGCAACCCATTTTATAGATTTACTTAAAGAGTAAAGTCCAAACTCCATATTAGGAAAACTCTATAAAGTAGTCGATTGTCGCAGAATTTCCTCTGTCACTAATTTGAGGGTTATCTTTTCATTTTGGGTCTTTAAAATACAAAGGACACCTGTTTGCATTCGGAATGGCGAGGAAAGTTGATGAAAATAGCACAAGAAGCAACTGACTGTTTCATAGTTTGAAGTTTTCATTTCGGTCGTCAGTCCCCATGAAGCCTCTTTCAAACGTTTTTGCAGATTTCGAGGAACCTTTAGGGAAAATGATGGTTTCAACATCAAGAAAACATTAAACTGTTTGATATTCTGTTTAGTAAAATTACAATTTAAATTGTTCAAAATTTTTACTACATTTTTCAATTGTTGATTTCTTTAATGAACATATAGATCATATATCATCATAGTATTTGTTGCTGATGCTCGGATAGAACTACACATTCTGTGAAAATTTCAACTCTCTCTCTCTCTTGCTATTACGGTTCATGAGATATAACCCGAGGACGGACGAACAACAAAATCTCTCATAAAGGGATGTTGACTTAAAAGTTTTGGTTATCGAGATGCTTATTATAATACTGTAGTAACTTCTACTGCATCTCTACTTCTTCTGACCGACAGTGCCCCTTTAGTCACTTCCTATTCTGCTTGCCATCCTTTTTCCAGATCAATTGCCTTAACACTCAAGTGATTTGTTGCATTTGTACAATGCGCTCCTTAGACTTGTCCCCAATGGTTAATGGTTAGCACACCATACTATGACAAAGCCAAAGTCACCTTTTCAGCCTCATAATCAGTTGGCAAGGAATTGTAACGTCTTTGCACACCATTTTGACCTACAATTCACTCGGCTTGATGTAAATAACACGCATGCAAACCTTGAAGTCATCTTTGCTAATGATAGAAGCTGATGTTTTCATGTCATTTAGTCCAGTTAAGTCAGCAAGTTTGCGCAATTCTTGTAATGGATGGTTACAATGTGGTGCCATTAGTCCGTGCAAATTTTCTGGATGAATATTATATCCCAAATCGTACATTAGGTTGTGGCCTTCGCTCACCAATTGTTCCAACATATCGCATAATAAAGACATTTTAAATACAATTTTTATTGTTATAAGTGCTAAGCAAACGTTTCATTAAAATAAATATATCATACAAAATACATGTGCAGCGTACACAAATATAAAAGACTTAAGCAACAAACTTCGATGATTGGATAAACATGCAATATTAATTGGTTGGTATGGGGACATAAGCCTTTTGAAGAATCTTTAGTTGTTATTCTTCTGCTTTCTTAGTCTTCGTCTCTTTGTTATCTCTTTTATTCTTGTTTATGTTCTTGTTTAAGTTGTTGTTATTGTAATTATGTCAGTTGCCATCATCTTCACATTATACTAAGTATATTTAAATCGCATATTGCCATGATGTCGAGAGAATCTAGTAAATTCATAAATATTTAAAATCGAAGATAAGATTAATATATTTTTATTAATATTAAAAATAAAAAATTAATAATCATTCTTAACAATATGATTATTATTATTATTCTTGTTGTTGGCGTGTTGCTGCCAAATTAAAACTCGAGGAAAGAAGTATTTTTCACAAGGCGCCATATTTATTTGGTCTTTTGTTCTAAGGCAAATTAAAATAGTTTTAAGATAAGAATAATGTTGAAATCTTTTCTTTTTTTTTTTTTTTTTGTAACAATTATGTTTATCTCTTCCTCTTATGAGTACTTTATTCTATTATATTATAGTATCTATTGCATAACAATAGACAAACTTAAAGCGGCTTACAATATTGTTTTGTTGATATTTTTTGTGCAAGTTTTTGTATTTTTCATATGTTAAAAACAAATTAATTTAATTAATTTTAATAAACATACCCCAAATGTGTTGATTATTTTTATTATATTTTTTTTTTTTTTTTTTATTTCTTTGTTGTTTTTTCTTTTTATAATTGTTATTGTTGAAATACCCAAAAAATTCTTGTCTGAAAATAAGCAATTATGCAATTTTATGCTTTGTTTTTCTTTCCCTTTAGTTTACTTTGGCTATGTAAATTCATTTAAATTTTTAACTATTGGTTGTTATTGTTACTTATCTTCCACTATGATGCTATAGTTGTTGTTTGCTCAATGTAATGTTTAAATAAAATAATTATATACAACTAGTACTTCAAGTAACAACAGCAGCCAACTGAACAATGAAAACATCAGCAAACGGCAGCAGCAGCAGCAGCTGAAGTTATCAAAAGCAAATAACAACTGCAACAACGACAATTCGACAAGACCTTAGACCTCAGATCTCAGAGACCTCAGCATTGGTTTGAACGCCCACGATTTTGTTATTTTTTTACTATAATATAGCTATTGTTGTTTTTTTTTTTTTTTTATAGACAAATTCAGGCAGTCAGTCGTGTGGCCCAAGAAATTCAACTCAAATTTAACTCAATTCAACTGGAGTCAAGTCATTTCATTTACAATAAAGTTACCCTTCGTTGTCGCATAATTGTTAATCTTCTTGTTATTGTTACTAGTATTTGTTGCTGTTGTTGTTGTTTTAAATTATATCGTTGTAATTGTTAGATTATTGCATTTGTTGAACTCAAACTCAACTCAAACTAAACTTCAATTAAGTATTTTCCTCAAATGTATTCTTCAGCACTTTTGTTGTGAAGCATCTCATTCATGATGATGGATTTTTATCATCATGCAACACGACATGACACTTTATCTTTGATAAGCCAGAATAAAAAAAGACGTGTTAAAGTTTTAATCTAACAGATTTAGAGAGGTTTGTTTCATTCAATTGTCATACAAAGTGAATGTGGGCAAATTTTGTTTGATAGCATTTATTTTTTTATTTTATTTTTTGTGTTAGATAACCTTCACGCTTAGTTTAAATGGTAATAGCATTGGAGTTTATTAAGATTAAAAAGTTAATCAAAGTTCTTCAATTTTTAATATCTTTAGACAATATACTTACAAAACCAATGCATATTTTTAGATAGTCAAATCAGTTTACTTTTATTATACTAGAGTCTTATACAAAAATCAGTATTGGAAAGTCGTAACTTGACTTAGAAAAGTCATCTTAATCAACCTTTATGAAGAGCCTAAATCTTACCATAGTGGCCACATCAATTAATCATTTTACTCCTTTTAAAAACCTTTCATAGATGATATTGTACAAGCCCTTAGTACTATCCCACATTGCTTTAAGGAATTTCAGCACCATCATTCAGAATATTTCAAATAACATGAAAGTAGGCTATGTGTTTTTGTAGATGATGACTCTGTGAGTTGTTCCAATTTAGATGCTAAGATATTGTTTGATAGACAATAAATATAATATAGTATAATGGCAAACTATAGATTTTAAACAATTACTTTTTGTTTGTTGTAATTATTTTTGTATTTTATGATATTTAATTAACCACCGTTTAAATGCCAAATAATAATCGAATAATAAATTTTAGGATGGATCCCATTTCCTTAACTTTGTTTTTCATTTAAATTCTGGATATTTGATAGCATTATTCATCAAATCTAATTTTCCAATTTACTTTTAAGAACTCAAACTTGTTCTTGTCCAAGATTTGAATCAACATTTTAAAGTATTTCTCGCTATGTAAAAATTTCTTTCATCGTTTCACATTTATTCTCGTTCTTAACTTGTTTCTTATTTTGTTTTTTATTAGTTAAGAAAATGTATCAAATTTTTATTGAAATCTAAAAATATTTCGATTATTTAAAAGCCTTTAAGACATTTTGCTTGCAATATTTTCTTACCATTTTGCTCCTCGGCCTGTCGCTGTATCACCATCATTCTATACACAACATCAATGTTTTTTCCATTGTTACCACAATTCCAGATTTGTTCACACCATTCCTTAGGCCAACGACAATTGCATTTAACCACCTTCGGCTCTTCGAAGGAGCCATCAAAGAAATAAACAAGTAATACTAGGATAACTAAACTGATTGCCAAATACGCGGCACAAAAGATCAAATCCTCTATGAGATTAGAGATATAGTTAAAGAATGTTCCATTTTGATGTTGTTGCTGCTCTTGTGATTCTGCGGAAGTCTGAGGTACAATTTCTATTTTAGTCATTTTGTGTTATACAGTTGTTTTTATTATTTTTTTTTTTATTATTATTATTATTGATTTTTAGAATTTTGATACTGAAAAAATAAATTTTCAAAGGAGAAATATTAATGAAAATAATTTTTGATGAAATGACAAATTTTTAAAAGATTAAAAGAATTAAATACAATTTTAAGCAGAAATTTTATTTGATAAAATTTTTGTTTTTATTTCTTTCATTTTTTTTCATGCAATTCAAATGCAATTGAATTTATAAGGTTTTTTTTTGTTGTTGTTGTTTAAGTTATTGCAGTTAACTCGTATGCACCATAAGTACGAGTATGTTGAGACCAGGAACTTTCTCATTTGCAAAGTCAATTAGTGTAATTGAAACGTTTTAAAGCCATTTTAACCAGCTATCAACATGACGTTTGATGTGATTGAATTATTGGACACTTAAATGGGCGTCCCAGCACTAAACTACAATACAACAGCAGCAGCACCACCACTGATGTTGATGATGATGATGATGATAATGATGACGATTGCTTAAATGAGGCTTCTTCTTCTATCACTCTTAAAGGAATTTGTGTGAAAAAGAAAATACAAAAATAAAATGGGAATTACAAAGAAAAGGCGTCAAATGTGGTGTATAATGTATTTTACTTGAAGGCTTAATGCCTACAAAGAGAAGATCAATTGGTTGGTAGGTAGGTAGGTTAATTATAGCAATTTTTCACCTCTTTTATAACTTCTTATATTTAATATACAATATGAATAATGAGATACATAAGAACAATTGCATTTAACAAAGGTTTAGGGTATCTGAAGAGAACTTTTATTAAATATTTTCAATTTTATGCCAACATTGGATTGGAAGGGGAAATGCCAGAAATTATCATAAATTTGTAGACGTTGGCATAGTTTCCTCTAGATAAGATTTTTCTGCTTTACAAGGCAATACTAATATCTACTTGCATATATGGAATACATATGTGGGGCTTCACTTTGTCATCTAACATTGATATTGCGGAGAATCAATATAAGCTTTTTTAAAAAAGTGTTGAAGGTCAAACAAGCAGTACATATGTCTGGAGATGATTTAAAGGAAAACATTTGAGAAGAGTAATTATTCCAAATTTTAATGTAATTGCTATAAATTTATACCCTAAAATTTACATATTACCTTCTTGTCTTTCAGGATGTTAGTATTTTGAATAAAAACTTTATAATTAACTTAAGTGAATCTTAAAAAAAAACATATTAAACTAACACATAGTTCAATGTTATGCCAAATGAAATTGTATAAAAGAAGTTTTATGATATCATGCTGAGCCCGTGATGAAGAACGTGGGAATCACATAATTTTTTATTTGTTTTCATTGCTGCCATTGAATCCTATACTCTAAGTACTTTAATACTCCCCAATAATAATAATAATTATTATTAGAAATAATAAACAAAAATATTTATATATATTAATTTTCATTAAAAAAAAAAAAAAACATAATTGAAAATATCATGAAATCTTTGGCAGCTGCAACTTTACTAATACTTAGGTACAATACTTGATTCATATTATTTATATGTTGGGAAGTTTGTTAAGAAACGCCAGCAGCATCAGCAGCATTAGCATTTCAAGTATCAGCGGGAGCAATTCGTAATCAATCGAAGCTAAACTGTGCACAATAAATGTATTGGAAGAGAGCTCGATTGAATGAATGATTGATCGAATGCTGCTGCTAACTGAATGAACTAACTAACTAACTGACTGATTGTCTGACTAACTGACTGACTGAAGACGGGCAAATAAAACTCTTGACAGAGTTGATTGTTTACGCTGTTGGTCGCTCTAATTAATTTTGATGTTGATTTTTCATTTATACTATATACTATTTTTATACTAAAGAAACTTGATTTATTATTACATATTATGGTATGTAAGTTTATGGAATAAATCCATTTCTTCAACTTCAAATAAAAAATTTTCTTCTTATTTTAGTTTTATACCTTCCACACAAGTGTGCTTAGGTATTATCTCTTTATAGTAATGTTTGTGATGTACAGAACTGTGAGTAAGAGGGCTTTACAAAAATCCATTGCTTCTATGTACACTTGTCTTTTATCTTTAAAACGATCGAACTAAATTGTGGTGCAGGCACCTCTTATTGCCATGAACCTTCAGAAACATAGAAGAAATAACAATATAATAAATAAACAAATGGAAAACTTTGAGTTAAAAAGTATTTATGATTTGGTGAACGTTGGTGTCTTGTTTAAAATTACATAGTGTTTGTGATCGATGCTTTTTTAATTTAATTAATTTTATGTTGCAAACTTTTTGAACTCATATAATCATGAATACAAAAATTTGTTTAGGTTTATCTTTTATTTTTTTTTTATTGTTACGAACTTCATTGTACTTTTTTTTTTTTTTTGATTGTTTATGTTTGTGATGTGTTGACGTTTGTACACATGTTACCTTTTGTTAGTTTCTTGATCTCTATGGTGTGGATTGTTGTGATGAATTGCTCCAGTACCCTCATTTCCTTATTGTAAATTGTATTTAATATTGATTATGTGCCGATGACATCCGCATAAACAGCACACGCATTGTGGATCGATCAATTGACTTTAATTTAAAAAATGAATTTTTGTATGATTAATGATGAAATGTGAGTGTAAACATTTATGTTCCAGATGCCTCCATGAAGTGAGGGTGCTTGTTTTATAAGCCTTAAAAATAAACAAATAAATAAATACAAGTATTTACGGGTATGGTTAGCTGCCCCCAGCAGAAACGTTGCTAACAAGACTGGTGAATGAATATTAAATATTTTATCTTTTTCCATTACTTTCATAACTACTCGTATATGTTTTGATTTGATTTGATTATGTTTTTAATTTTTCATGACAATATGTGTTTTGATGGCATTAATTAATTTGAAATGTTGGTATAATTGATTATTGCATCTTAATGTAAGGGGATGCATGTATCTATCGAATAATTAATAATAATAATAAAGACACAAAGAAATACGAGTACCTACAAATAAGTATATTCAATATGATTGAGAGATTATTTATATTATCAAGTTTGGGACTTACAGATATTGGGACAGAAGTTAGCTGTTGCCTTACTTACTTATAATAGGGAATATTCAAGAAACTTAATGTATTTTAACTTTTTCTATCATAAATTTATTTATGGTGAATTAATTTTCTATCCAAACTTCTTACTTTTCTGGATCTTCTGATTTACAATATATAAGGCCTTATCGGGGCTTTATGTGCTCAAGAACTCTGAGTAAAGAAGATAGACTTATCAACAGAAAAATGGCACAGGAGTTGGCCAATCATCTGGAACCCACCTGCACTGCAGATTAACTGTCTGAAGAATTCAAAATCTTCCGGCTATGCCAAGATTAATGCATGCTCTATCCGATCCCTGCCTCATAACGTTCTCTTGCATCTAACGGCAATGTTTAATGGCATCTTGCTTCTCAGTCACTTCCCCGCTCAATAGAAGCACATCAACCTGAGCATAAACCATGCTTCTTCCAACCGATTAGGTTAGTCGCAATACACTCCATATTATTCGTAATACTTCTTCTGTTTAGATTGTGACCACTGCTGGTCAGAGGGCGCATGATTCCAGATCCAGAACCCCAGAGGAATATCACCGCGTTGTACAAAAAGTTTTGAAAACCCTGGAATACTGATCGGCTATCTAATTGGTAGTGGCCTTCTGTACAAACTCAACAAATAACTGCCTCACCATATATTTTGGTGCTTAACTCGTATCTCCGCAATAAGGAACCTACATGGCAGATAAGAATATCAAGAGTCTAACTTAATAGATATAACAGCTGGAGTTCCTCAGGGTAGTCCCAATCTTACACCTATATGACATACGAGTATATGAAAAATATCTAATACTGGAATTTTCAGAAAAGGATTTTAGCAGTGAAAGGATACCTGAAGACTTTTGGATTTCGTTTGATGTCAATTAATAAAAATAGTCATGTCAACTTAGCCCCAACAAGATTTTATTTAGAATTTTTATTGAAAGAAAATCGAATCAAAGTGTGCATTGAATTATTATTCCAGTAACAAATTTACGAATGTTTCGAAACACGTAGAGATCGGATATTAGTAAATTAAATTTAATAAAAAAATATACTCGTACAGATTAGGATACATAATCGTGTTTTCGGTATATAAGAAACAAAAAAAAAAGAAACCATTTAGTTTTTAACAATTTTAACAAAAATAAAAGTTACTTTTTAAAGATTTTGCATAAATTCATTTATATTTAATTACATCAAAATGCCGTGCGCAATTCGTGAAAAGGGCATTTCATATCGCCCCAGGCGGCGATCTAATAAAAATGTCCTTGCGCCGAGGCCCGTGCATCCAAGGGCAGTGCAATTCCATGGCCTTTTTGGCATGTCTTACTTGCGGCAGCACATGATGGTTGATGAACGATGGACACCAAATTCCCTGACAGAACAATTCAAGGGAATGACCGATTTATTGGGTAAGTTGAAGAAGTGTTCAATTTATCTACTTGCAATATTTATTTGTGTTAAAATTTAGCACGTCGTCTGGTCTTCAAGAAGCTTGAATCGAAGGCAAATCGCAAGCGTTACTTTAAGGAGAACCGCAATTTAAAGATACAATGCCGCGATGGACGTGCCAAGCTGCAGATGATACTGACCGGTGATAATACGCACAAGATACGCAACTTTCTGATCAATCATAAGGACATGCAGCGTCTGTACCAAAAGATGCCCATACACATGGTTGTCGATAATATCAACCAACGGACTTTTGTTATGCGTAAGGAACGTGATCGTTTACAGTTTCGTCTGGATCAGTTGAAGGCACAATATCGAGAGCAATTGGTAATTTCCATCCATAAAACTATCCTGCACCTACAAAATTGTCCTCATATTTTTTTTCTTTAGCTCCAACGTGCTTTACTTGAGAATCGCATAAAGTATCAAAATGAGTTTGTGCTTGAAGAAGAGCTCAAGTCGCGTGTCTTCCTTAAGAAAATTGAAAACTCAAATGTCCGCCTCAAGGCCATTAAAACCATTAATAATACCTACAAGAAGATGATCCAAGTGCTTTTGCATGATGAAATCTTCTATGAGCCCATATTACGTTCACTTAGCGCTGACATGGAGGATCAGGCAAATTTTATTAAGCACATTCTTTACCTGGGCATGCCTGCCATTGCAAAGTTTAAGGAACTTAATAATGAGTACAGGGTAAGCATAGGTGAATCAAAATGTAAAAACTTTTATGCAGTTTTATTTCGTGAATTCTAGCATATGGAAGACAAATCACGAAAAACTCTACAAGCGAAACTACAAATGTTGGCTTCATTTAAAAAGAAGCCTGCAATACAAATTCAGGAGCAACCGAAAAAACAAGAAGAACCAGCAACTACAAATGTTAAACGTTACGTACGTGAAACTCAAAGCATGATGGTCCTCAAACTGGAACTGGAATCAATTGAGAAGACTATTAAAGAGATTAAATTCATAACACTATGTTCTCAAGCTAAAGAAATTTATCCACGGTAAGTTAGAGAAAGAAGAAAATTCAAGTTAATTCGGGGGTAGAGAGAAGTAGAAAATGTTACCGTGGTAAATGCAAAGGACCAAATATGGTATAAGTGATTTGATCTTGATCAAAAGCTTTCATTTCTTCCAGAATATGGATCGAAGTTAGATCAAACTATAATTTCAGTATTGTATCTTAGAAATGTAGTAACTAATTTTGGAATTGCAGCATTTAAAACCTTGAAAATCTTAAGAAATATCTGTTTCTTGAATTGACAATTTACCAAGGTCCAAAGTAGAGTTAAAATTTGACACAACATTTGATTCGAATATTACAAATTTTACCTAGAAAGTAGTTTTAATATGGAATCCATAAAATAACTAAAGCATAGAGCAATTTGAAGTTGTCTATTTAATAAAATATATTTATATTTTTATTATAACAAAAATTTACAGTATGAAATCTCAAGTGGACAATAATGAGAAATTGCATCGTATGATTGAAAATGATATGTTGGCTCATGAAATGTTGGAAATGAAAAAAAAATGTGCCAGAGTACTAAAGGGTGTTTTGGTCAATAATCTTTCGGAAGAAGAAATCAAGTAAGTTCTTATATTAAATTCAAAGAAAATTCTCTAAAATATGGCTACCCTTTTGTCTTTTAGTCGCTTGGAACGCATTAAGGACTTAAAGAAAATACTTAAAAAAGATATTGAATATGAAGAACAGACCATGGCACATATGAGAAATCGTGCCGATGCCTATGTCTTACTCAGGTAAATTATTGTCTAGTGAGCTTAGAGATTAGATTTCTATCCTCATTATAATTTCAATAATTTCAGATTTTCTCTTTGGAATATTGTTGAAATATTACGTCACGTCGATCGACAACCGAAGATGCCGCGTGCACTTTATCCGAATTCTTATTTGAAGCTGCCTTTGCTCAAATTCGAAATGTTAAATATGCGTGCGGCACCTCCGGAAATTTATGAAGAGAACAGTAAGATCTTTTATATCACATAAAAATAAATATAGTTGATCTATATAAATTATTTTCAGTTGATAACATTATGCATTTGGTCAAACGCAAACTCTATAAACTGATGAAGGCCTATAAGGCGGAATTGAAACCGGCAGTGATCCAACGTAACGTTGATGAATATCATGCAGATTTCTTGGCCAGTTTGGATATGGATGAAATGGTTGCTGATACAGAACAAGCTCCTCCGGTGGCCGAAGAGGACATGCTACAAGAATCTAAGAACATGCAGAATGTACCAAATCGTAAACAGATTAAGGCTCAGAGTGCCAAATTGGTCGAAGAACTCTCCAAGAAGGACGAATAAATATGTCAATGTGTGTATATTGAGTGTATATTGACTTCAATCCTAATATTCCATGAAAGACAAAACACAAAATTTTAGGTTCTCTCTCTCTCTTATTGTTCAGTTTTTTGGATACAATTGAAATTACGAAATTAAAGTTTGAATTGGAAATTAAGTAAGAAACAAACTAAATAAATCCGTTATTAAGATAAAGCAACCCAAAAAGATGTTGGTTGTTGTGGTTGGAAATATTTCAGAAAAAAAAAAAACCAAAAATCAGAAATCATAAAAACATAATAAATAGCAAACAAAATTAATAAATCGTGAGATTTGCTACTCGGACTGAGACAAGATTTAATAGAAAAGAAACTCCAAAAAACAAACAATGGCAGATTTCTGGATTGCTGCCGAAATTATGGCGTTTGTAATCGTAAAAATTGTCGTCATTCATTATTGTTATTGTCGTTGTTGTTGTTGTTGTTGTTGTTGCGAAACCATCTACAGCAACATGTTGCATGCTTTGGTATCAAAATCAACAGCACCACCACCACCACCAACTGTTGCTTCACATAATTGACCCGATCGGTTGTTAGGCGATGCTCTCGTGCGCTTCTTGGCTTTTACTTTACTCTAAGTCTTAGACTTACTACAATAGTTTAATGTCTCCCTCGCTAAGCTTCATCATCATTATCACCAACAACATCATCATCATCATGATAGCGTTCATCTTCGTTTCAATTTTAACTTATCTTCAACTTTGGCTTCTTTTTTTTTTCATTGTTCCAATCTTCTTGGGCTTTTAACTACCACTAACGCCCTTTCGATATAATAGTACAATATACCTACATATAAATCCATCCCGTTTGTTGAAAGCGCGTTAAAGTAACAATAAATTTTGGTTTTTTTTTTTTCTTATCTTGTACGAGTATATTGTATTTTTGGCCCAGCACCAACAGCAGCAGTAACAACAACATGATGAACAACCGCCGTCAACAATTTGGTGGTAGTGATGGTGGTGTTGTTGTTTTCTGATTTCCACATCTCATATAATTATGGGGTTTTCTTTTCTTTTATGTGGTTTTGATGATTTGTTGTTGTGCAAGTCTAAAGTGGCGCTTTGATCTGTTGCTAATAAAGTGGAGTAAATTGGGCACGGGGCCACTTTTAGTATCTCGTACCAAGAGTTGATGATATTATAGATGCACTAAGCATGTCAGCAGTATTATGTTTATAGTAACAAAGATGAAATCTTTCTAGTGACGTGAAAAAACATAAATAATAAACAAGGCATCGCAAAGATTTACAATAGTAAGTATGAAATCTATTTAGAACTATAATTTTATTAAGTTTCATAGATAACAAGTACCATATTCCGATTTCAATGGAAGGCTGATGTCAATATATTAAATCAATTATCATATAATCATATCTACAAACAGAATACTTAAAAAAATTTAAGTAGTGTGCTTCACCCTCATAAGCACAATAAGGGGAGTAAATCCAAAATATATGAAAATGAAATGTGACGAACTGGGGAGACGCACAAACCAATGCGCATTGTCTTGTGCAGGCTTGTCTGCAGCGTAGGTAATGAATGCTTAGGATGAGTAAGAGGGAGATAAAAAACGCTTTACTGATTGTGTTCTCTAACCACTACGCCACGGAGACATTTCAATTGTATTTGCTTAAAAATATAATAATAACTTCTTCAAATTTTGATTTTCGTCACATTTAATTTTTCATATTTTTTGGATTTGCTAAAGAGGTTAAAAAATCAAAGAAGGCAAGGGCAACTTCTTTCTCCCAATTGCTTCAATTAGCTGTGACAAGTAAAGCTGCAAATGGTAAAAGAAAAAATTTAATGATTGTGTCAATTAATATTAAAATACTAGAAAAACACAAACACAAATCAAACTTCTTCTGTTTTATTATTTCTAATTCAAGATACAAAGGTCCATCAATAAGTTCTTAGTAAATAATCTCTTCTTTTCTTTTTATTTTACTATTTAAAACTCCTTTTAGCTATATACATTTAGTTTAGCATTTTTTCATTATTTTTATTCCTAGGTTTTCTCAAGGTCCTCAAAAGTTCATTACTTCATTTGAAGATATATGATCCCCATCTTCATCATCTCGTATCTTTTCTGTTTTTTTTTTTTTTTAATTTTATGCTTGCTACAGATGGTTTTATCGTAGGAGATTGATTAATTGAAGCTGAATTGTATTTTAACAGTTTCCTTTAATTATGTTAAAATTTCCAGTTTCTAATAAGAATTTTATTGTTTAATAGAAGTTTAATATGAAACAAATGGATATAAAATTATGTGCCCAAGAGTCGCGGGTTCGATTCCCGCTCAAGGCAAGTCTGGTCCTGCACTTTTCTAATTTTCTCCTTTCCTTCTTAACTTTCCCCTGAGCTGAAGGCCTGTGTCGCTATTGCTCATATTAAAAAAAAATACTAGGTTATAATTTGTAATTATAATCTTAGTTCTAATAAAAAACAAAAAAAAAAACAAAAAATTATGTACCAAAAGAAGAATAACCCTTTACAAACGCCGTCAAATTTCAACAATTTATGGAGGTCAGAGCAAGGTCAATGTGATAATGGCAGAAAGTAGAATTCATAATCTTTTCAATGACATGACATTCATTCAAATCGGTTTAACCATTCCAAAGTTATACACAAATTCACATTCACGTATATTCCGCATTCACTTGCTGTGCATTTCTGTTCGCCTGGTGTTGCCAATGAAAATTTGTATGAAAACTTTGATTTTTACGATTTTGATAGACTGCCCCCGAGGGTATGCAATATATTTTTTAGAGTAACAAAAATTTATAAAATAATTAGAACTAGAAAAAATAGGAAAATAAATAAAAAAAAAATAAGAAAAAATAATAATATGGACAAAAATAAAATTAAATACAATTAATTAACATTAAATAGATTTAAATAAAAATGAAGTAATATTATGTGTTTACTTTATTTATTATTATAATAGACTCGACCATAATAAATATATAAAGTTTTTATGCAAAATTTCAGCTCTCTAGCACAAAAACTGAGGGACTAGTTTGCATACACACAGACAGACAGACAGACGAATCAGGCTTAATCAACTCGTCACGTTGATCTGATCAAGAATATATGTATATACAAAACTTTTTGGGGCCTCAAAATAAAGTTTGGCTTAAAGTGTTTTTAAACGTTTATCTAAGTTTATGTGAAAATATCTCTAGCAATCCAGAGTTCCTATGATATGATTCACTGATTAACCTCAATGTATGCAAGTTTATGTATAAAAAGAGTGTTAATCTGCCTTGGAGATCCTTTGATATCCTTGGTTTGATGATTGATCTCTACTGATCTCCACTGATAAATAAATAAAAATAAATAAAAATTCAATGTTAATTATATTTTATTTATTAATTTTTTTTTTTTTATTGACATTTATTTCATAATTTGTTTTCATTTCTTTCTTAAATATTTGTTTCTTTTTTATATTTTCACTAATTTGTCTCAACACAAAAAGGATTTCCATTTCTTCACTTATGATTAGTATACATAAAATATTTGTTTGTTTTATTTTAATTTGTTTGTTGGTTGTATTTATGACACTATTATGTCTATGTATTGGTATATGGCTTATGCATGTGTGAATAGAATTTCTATTTTATTTTGTATTGTATTTCTTTTACTAAACATTCATGAACGCATTGCTTGTCTTTTGCTTTATTTTTTATAATAATTTCTTTTTGTATAAATGATTTTGTTTCTTTTTTTTTTTAATTTTTCATTATTTTTTTTATTGTTTGTAATTGTTTTTTAAATACTTGGACTTAATTGAAACATTTTCCATAAAGAGAACAATTTGAAACAAATTTATGTATTCATTTTAGGTGAAAAGCAGTAAATATAAATTCTAAGCAATTTTTCTTAAATTTGTTTTATTTTTCCGAGGTTTGTTTTTCTTTTAACATATATAATTATAATTATAATTTGAACATATCATAGAGGATTTATTGTGTATCTACAAGTTTTTATATATATTTTTAACATTTAACAACAAGTGGTCGCCTGGAATTTTCTTTTTGTTTAAAGGTTTGTTTTTTCACAAATTGCGCTATGCAAACAAAAGCATAAATTCTTTTAATGTATTTATTTATTTATTCTTTATATATATAATAATAATAATAATTTGTATATAGTTATTTTGTTTTTTTTTTGTTGTTATAGTTTATTTTGTATATAGATAGATTTATAGTTTTGAAAGTATAAGTATATATGTATGTAAGTATGTATTAAGATGTACATAGATGTATCTATAAACCACCAGCGTATAAATATTGTCATAAAACTTTTTACTTCCTTTATCTTTTCTTGTGTTGTTCTTTGTTCTTGTTGTATATACTTCTATGTATGAGTGAGTATTTATTAGTGTATATTTGTGAGTATTTTTTTCATAAACTCATTTTTGTTTCTAGGGTTTTGTTAAATTCTAAGTATTGTAGTTTCATTCATTGTTCTATAAATCAAAAATTTCCTTTCTCTTTTGTAATTCAATACAAAATCACATATTTGATTTATTGAAAAGCGCCTGATTAGGGTAAACTTTCTTAATTAATATAATAATTTTGCGTATTTTTTCATTTATTTAAATATAATTTTGCTAGATTTATACAATTGATTTGTTTTTCTTCTTTTAAGGTAATTTTTTTTTTTTTTCTTTTTCTTTTAGTAAAAATAATTTTCTTTTTGTTTACGATTCCGTTTAGACTTCGGTGATTGTTGCGGAGTTATGAGTTCTTTTTATAAATTATTATTTCTTTATTAATTTTATGTTTTTATTTAATATATTTTCTTTTACATATTGAATTGATTTAATTTGTGTAGTATTTTTAAATTTTTCAGTTTCTTCTTTCTTAAACTTAAATTTAATTGTCATAAATTTGTCTTTATATTATTTTTATTTAATTATGTTTTTATTTTATTAAATTTTGCTTTACTTTTAGTTTAATTGCATCCTTCCTTCATTCATATATTACTAATTAGTTTAATAACTAATAAACGAAAGTGAGGTGGTGAAGAGGGGCGCAAATGAGTCAAATTAACGGATCTGTTTGGTCACGAGATTTTTCGTGACATTTTATTTAAATTCAAATTAAAAATTGTAAGTCATAAGTAAACAGAAAATATTACCTTGGGCAGGATTTGAACCCACGCGGAGCGCACTACGAGACACCTGCCACAACAGCAAAATCTTAGTGTGCTGCTTCATTTTCTGGATGCCCAACAAATTCAAAGCTTAACAGCAAGCATTTCTGCTAAATTAACAAGCCGCCGCTGTTGTTACTCAACAGCATTCTGGCAGCAACATGTTGCTAGTACATAAATTTTGTTGCCGCCTATCTACTTCTTAGGCAAAATTGCAAAAAGTTTATAAATTTTATGCTTTTGCAACATTTTAAACTAGTTAAAGCAATTTACAGTGGCTATCTTGCATGGACTTTGGTTAAATTGCTTGCGTTTTCAATGTCTACTTACAGTAAGTACTATAACCGCAGCCTAGATTGTTTATTTTCTACTGTTTGTGTTTTTAAATATCTGTTGCATACTTTTATGTGCTGCTTTTACATTTGTCAATACAATTTTTATACAATTTCAAGTTGAATTTCAATGAATTTTGTTGTGATTTTTAAGTTATTGCAAATCATGTGGTGTTGTTGTTATTGTTGCTTGTTATACAAGGTGTCCAACAAGTCAATTATATGCTTTAGAGCGGTGATAGATGAGCTCATAATAAGCTAGAATAACTCCAATATGACATCAGAAATAATATTTTAGATTTTCGAAGGTATTGGCATTTTTAATAATTTCTAGAAAATCGATTCCTTTTTAATTTTTCCAAGTGCCACAGGTACAAAATTTGTTATTCTATATTCTCCTTTTGCAGTATAAACCCGTATCTTTTTGTTATTTAACACATGGCATCATAACTTTTTAGTAGAACTTACTTGTTATCAACAATAGAGTTATTCTACAAATTATGTAGCTGTGGCATTCGAAAAACTAAGGTAAATAATAAACTTTTTAGAAATTCTTAAAAGTTCCATTATCTCTAACTCTTAAAACATTTGGAATGAGATCATATACATATATGTAGTTATTCTGGCTAGTTATGAACTGATCTATCATCACCCCAAGGGATTTCGTTGGCTTTTGTGACACTCTCAGTATACATAAATATTTATATTAATTTATTTTAATGATTTTATTTTATGTTCAAATTCCCTAATACACTTTTCTGCAAAAAGCCGCTTTTAGCCTTCAATAAATCAATAATAAAATTAAATAATAAACTTAAAGGAAACTGAAACTATATTAAATTTGATAAGAAATAAAGAAATAATTTTTATTTATTATATTTTCAATTTATTTTCATATTATTTTTGTTTATATACAAATCATAATCAGACACAATATTTTTTCCTTGCAATGCAAAACAAATCACTACAAGACACAAGCAAATATTATTTTTTTAATAATAATAGTAATAATAAAAAAAAAGATAATAATACTTAAATAATAAACAAAAATATATGGTATTTCTATTGATTGATTCCTTGTAATATTTCTTTTAACAGTTTTACACATAATAAACTATAATATTTTCATATCAATTCTCATAATATTTTGAACAAAACATGCAAACAACAATTTATTTGTAGGTCTCTTTTTCTTTTTTACAATTATTATCATAATTTAATTTATTTTATTTCATTTCATTTCATTAATATTTGGAATGCTTAACAAAATTTAATTTATAGTTTATTTTTAATTAACACAAAATAATTTAATTTAAACACAAACCAAAAATGAAAAATTTAAAGACAAAATTAATTTTAATCAATTTATATTGAAAATTGCAGCGCACTCAGAAATAAATTTTTTTAATTAAAGCAATTTTTGTAATTATTTAGCTAAAAATGAAAATAAATATTAAATTAATTAGTATAATTTTTTGTTTGTTTTGTTTTTAATTGCATAACTAATTGTGGCTTTTCACATTCAAATTACGACGGATTTTTTCATATTGCTAAGTTTATGTTTTGCTTCAAATTTTTATACTTTTCATTCAAAGAAAGCTAACAGTTAAACAACAAAAGACCTTACAGATATTTTGTGTTTTACAATTGAACGAAAAAATTATTTATGGCTTCATTTAATAATTTTCTTTTTAAGAAAATTAAAATGATTATCATATTTAGGAGAACAAATATTGTTTGGTGAAAAGCATAAAAATCTTCATCTTTTAAACCAAAAAAAGAATTTTTTTCCCATTTATTTTTGTGTTGTTGATGTTGTTTTGTTTTTTAGTTTTTATACTTTTTACTTTATAAAATATGTCACAAGCTTTTAATTTCTATATTATTTTTCATTGGACTGTTTTATTGTAATTAGAAACTATTTCATTTCATCTCATCATTTTTGTTTTTCTACTTTACAGTTCAAAATGAATTTTTAAATTTTGTCTAACATAAAATATTGTTTATTCATTAAAGTTTATGTGGATGTGAGTGTGGTTTGTTTGTTTGTTTATGTTTTGCTTATTATTAATTAATAATTATTTATTTATTATGCATTTAGGAGAAGAACTTGATTGGCGAAGGACTCAACACTACAAAGTTTGCCTATAGTTGTTTTTATTTTATTTTAGTTTTTAATATTATGATTTTCTTATAATTTACACAGTAGCAATACATTTTCCATATATTTTATTATATTTTTATTATTTATTTGGTCTATAAGTGGATTTGTTGGCTTTTAGATTCCAGTAAACATATGTATCTTATGACTTTAAACTAGAATTGCACTGTCAGAGGAAACATTGAAAGCAGTTTGCTGGGATTTTAGCTACCCCAAGTTGCTTATTTACCAGAGGCTTAGAGGCTGTTTTGTTTCATGACTCATTCCCAATCAAAATGTCTTAATTCTGTTGAAGTTGGATCTCGAAATCACTTAATAAGGAGAAGTCAATCTTCTGTCAATAAATCTGTGTCCAATGCCAATATGATTAATTGTGTGTCCTCTAATTTGATTTAAAAAGAACCGAAGAATCCACAGAAACCTTATAATATTTATACATATTTATATATATTTAATTATTCATTTTTTATTTTAATTTATATTTGATTTTTATTTATTTTATATTATATTTATTTATTTTCTATATATATGTTTAATTAATTATTTTATTTTAATTGAAATATTGTATTGTATGTAGCAATAACTTTGTATTCCTTACCGTTTTATTTTTGTTTGTTGCTTGTGAAATTTTTGCTCTTATAACATTTCTTCGTATATCATAGTTCATATCATATTTCTAACATATTTTTATTATTACTTTTCCTCTTGTTTGTTTGTGTTTCTATTCCAACCAACCATCCATCACTACCATCCTGTTTCTTGGATTCGTTCATGGGTTGATGATGGGTAGTATTTATAGTAATAACATATACATTTATTTTTCTTTATCTTCTTTTTTTTTATAACATAATGAATTACTTTTTGCTTAATAGGTTTTCTTTTAAATATATGCATGTATGTACGTATGACATCCTATTTACTGAGAGAGAGATTGTGTGTGTTTATGTGTGTGTGTCTATATATATGTATAATATATATATAAATATAATATATAATAGTTTCTATAGAGGGTGGAGTGAGAGTGAGTATGTGTTGTATGCATACGCTACAATTTATTCCATTCAATTTCATAATCATTTCACTTCATTTCTACAAGTTTTTATTTTGTTTTTGCTGTTGGTTTTTATAACGCACCAAATGGATCTAATGGTATATTTTTATTGCCTCCACTACCATTTTGTGTTGGTTGCATTGGTTGCATCATTCCGCCGCTGACGCCTGTCGTCCCCGTTGGGCCCACACTACTGTGCGTTTGCATCATCGTCGGTTGCACCCCAGTCAAAGGGGCTCCCTGTCCCAGCATACCCGCCGTCGGTTGCGTCATTACCGGCATTCCCTAGACATATTCAAAGGGAAGAGCATCATCATCATCATCATCATCATCCAAGGAAGAAAACAAGAATTTATAAAAAGAAAATATTAATTTTTATATAGAAAATTATAAATACTTAGGTAAGTATTTCGTATGCAATTTAAAAGGACATGCAAGTCATTTCTTTTATATTATTACATAATTTCAATTCAAATCACTACAAATTATGACACACACACACGATGCAAAATCGTGTAGATAGTGAAAATATATAAAAATATTTATGTAGGTTAGAATTACTGTAAAAGATTGAGTAGAGTAAAGTAGTTAGAGTAGTAGGTTAGATAAGTTGCAGTTGTTAAAGGCGTAGAAGTATAAAGTATTTTAGTAAGTTGGAAGTTATAGTTTTGTTTTAATTCATTTTATTTGAGGAACACGCTAAACAAAAAAAGAATGTTACTGCTGCTACGCGCTAATATAAATGTCGTTAGTGATCTATCAACAAAATAATTAATTAATTTAATCAAGTAAATAATAATAGAAATTAAATTTAAATTAATAAAAAGAAACGAAAGAAAGAAAAGAAAAATATTAAATCAAATACAAAAATTTACTTTCTTCAGTTTTGATTAGTTTTAGACGTGCGTTAACAATTAAAAGTTCTAGTAAGTGGTGAAAAATTGGTGAACATTAAATGGGTGCGTATCAGTGTCCCTCGTGTTCTACTGCACATAAGTAACAGTTAACAGTGTGGTAAACAAACGTGATTGAAATAATAAGAACTCATCAACATCATCATCTCATGGCAGTGCACAATTTATTGAAAATAATTAAATATAATTAATTTATCCATTTTGTTTTTGTCCTAATTCATGTTACAAATTTCTTCAAAAATAAATTAAGTTAAATTAAAATTGAACAAAAAATTATTTGAATCAACTTTCTTTTACCTCAAAATACAAATTACCAAGTGTAGAAATTCAAAATGCCGTTTTTTTTTTTAAAAAAGATGGCGCACATAGCCATGGTCACCAGGTTAGTATCATATTTCCTTCTGGTGTCGATATTTTGAGGCCATTAAAGAACATTTGCGGCACGGGCAAATTTTCTATATTATATAAAACGCCTCGCAAAAGTCATGGAGCTTGTTCCAACTGTCAAGAATTGTAAACGCTGGTTTCAACGATTAAAAATTGGTAAGAGAACACCGAAAATTTGGAAAATGGAAATTTCCATCGGGTTGTGACTGGTTATGAAAAGTTGATTAGATATCATCGACAATGCGGTGTGTGTGATGGAAATACAAGGATGCTGTGTACTACAAGCTTCTCAAACCTGGTGAAACACAGTTAATACCAACCTCTAACGGCAGCACAAATGATCAATTTGAACCAAGAGTTGATCCAAAAAATTGTCAGAATGGACCCGAAGACATGAGAACTCAAATTGCAACATGACAAAGCTCCAGCACATTCAGCCAATCTGGACAAAGATACCATTTCCGCCCTTGGTTGGGAACTCTTACCTCAATCGCCGTATTCACCAGACTCCATCAGATTTTTCATCGATGGATGAAGTGGAAGAATGGCTTGGTGAATGGATTCTGATGAAGCATGCAACATTCTTAAATTGCTCGAAAGATGGACAAAATGTATTGAACGCGTGGGACGATATTTTGAATAAAAAACCTGTGGCCTTTTTATCTAAATTTTTGAGTATTTTTGATGAAAAATAAGGCATTTTATTAAACTTCTACAACTGGTAGATTCTTAACTAACAAAAAAGAAATTTAAAACTATCAACCTTAAAAATTTTGTATTCGAATATTGCTTTTTTTATTCGTAAATCTATTTTGCATACAAATTTTCAATTCGAAGAGAATTTTACATTATTTTTCATTATTAAAATAATGTAAAATGATGATGATGAGTTTCATAAAAATATTAATATTAATGCTTTAATTTAATAGATGAACTTAATGTTTCGAGCCTGAATTTGTAATTCTAACTCATATTTCCTCAAAGGATTTTCTTATTAAATCCTTAAATAAATACTTTCTAAATTAAATTTATGTATTTGAGTTTGTAACCACAACCATTTCACAGACACCTTAATTATTATTATTGAAAGTTTTTCAATGAAACATAGATAGATAGATAGTAGATAGATAGATAGGTTTTACAACTTTCTAATTGAATAATAACTACAGAAAGAAGAGTGTATAAGTGGGTGAGTAAATAAATACTTAGTTATAAGGTAGAAGGAATGTGTCAAACAACTTTCTGCCACAAATTACAGTGTAGAGTTCATTTTCATTAACAAAACTAAATAATTTATTGCAAATAATACAAAATAAATAATAATAAAATTAAAATATTAAATGGAAAATATATAAAAAAAAAAAATAATAAAATTAAAATGAAAATAAAATATTGCATAAACAAAAACAAAAGAATTTAATAATAAAGTTTTCTTTTTGGTTTTTCAACGCATTCTTACCTGCATATAATTTGGCATTACAGGATAACTAGCATGTATATACGGATGATTGATTGTGAGTGGCGCAGGACTTACTGTCATGCCATGTGCCTATATTGATATTGATTCAACATAATACAGACATATACACACAAAATTTGAGGGTTTTTTGTTTTGGTTTTTTGTTTGTTCATCATTTTTCAATAAGTTGAATTTTAATTTTTGTCATACAGAACACACATTTTTCGTATATTCATCAGAGTGATAAGCAAAATGGTAAATTTGATTGAAGAAAGGAGGCACACAACATAAAACCAGAAATAAAATATATAGTAGAAATAGTAGAACATGAAAAAGATAATTGAAACAAAGAAGAAAATTAAAAAAATAATAATAATAATAAATAAAATTTATTTGAAAAATAAAATAAAAATCAAATAAAATAAATGTGTTCTTAGAAGAAAATTTATTTAATATTGCGGGGTGTTGTGTATTTGTATTTGAATTTGTTCACTCTCTATATATTTCTGTATTTTTGAACTTTGAGAGCGAACAAATGTGGAACAAGTGAACGAGTGATAAAGAACCTGAGAGAGTGAGCAATTGAAAAGTGTAATTCCTAAACCGTTTATGATCTTCATACCTTTGAAACAACAAATTTATATCATTTTAAAAATATATTTTAAATATAGAGTCCTGTAATGTATTTACTTGGTTTTGTTGAAAAGTTTATAAAGACTGAACTACTATTTTTTACTTTCTGTGAGTGAGAACTTTTTTTTTTTTAATTTAGTGACAATCATTTCCACTTCACTCTACCACATAGAGAAAGAATGGAATGAATGGACATAGTCATGTGGCATGACTCAATTTGAGAGAAATCAACCGATAAGAACCTCTCAGCTGAAGAAGACAAGAAAATGATAATGTTGGCCGAAAACTTTAATAGATGGAATATTCGAACATCGTTTGTCATCACAAATAGATGATCGAATGCATATGAAAACTGGATGAAAGTTTTCTGATAAATACTGAGACTAACGTAAAACCAAATGAATTGGAACATTAACAGTTCCAACTGTATCCAACTGAAACTTCTTTTTACCTACTAACTTCATAATTTCTATCTTTTCTATATATTTTTATATTCTTCCATTTTAGAATTACAATTTTATACAATTTCTTATATGAATAATTTTCAAATTCAAAGAAATAACATGATTTTCGAATTGGAATTTATAGCAAAAATTATTATAATCAAATACAATATCAATACAAAATACATCAAGATTTTGGAATAAAAAAAGAGAGATGGTGGAGGAGGGTCAAGCATATTTTATTATTTAATTCAAAAAAATAAACTTATGGAAACATTCAAAACCAAGTAAACCATTTCAAGAAGAATAATAGAAAAAATTCGCAAAAGAAAATAGTATAGAAGAAAAATTTAAAGAAGAAAAAATAAAAGTACCAAACAAACAAAATGCAGTGTTGTGTAGTTTCAAATTTTAATAAAAGAAAATAAATCCAAAAAAAAAATATTAGATTTGAACAATTTAAAAAATTGTATTATACATGAAGAGAAAGAAGAAGTATGAGCTGAGCGCGCTTATTAAAATGTGTAAAAAGGAGTAGTAAGTAGTAGGTAGAGAATAGAAAAAAAAAAACATTAAAGAAAAATAATGAAGAAAAATATTGAAAATATTTTTTCGTATATAAAAAATTTTTTGTTGCGTTGTTGGCACAAATGTTTTCTTTTCTTTGATTTTGATTTTGGGAGTGTAAACGATTTTCTTTTGAAATTTTATTGAAATGAGTTTTCTTTCTTTATTTGCTTTTCGATTCGATTTTTCTTAGTTCAATTTGTTTTATTGATTTTTCGTTTCTGAGGCATTTCTGAGATTTTAAGTAGTATACAAAGTGGAGTATATAGTGGAGTAGTATTGGTAGTGGTAGTAGTAGTAGTAGTAGTACAGTAGTAGTAGTAGAGTAGTAGTAGTAGAAGTAGTTGGCAACTCACCATTGGACGATAGCCAGCACCAGTTGTAGCCGCCATTGGTTGTGGTGTCCAATTAGCACCTGGTTTCGCTGTATTTTTAGGTGAATTCCATTGCACAGGTCTATGAGAATAATGGGGAAGTAATGATATAGACACGATATCAATGATAGAGCACACGGCAATTTTAATGTTTTGTTTTTTGTATTTTATTTTTTAATTATTTTTTATCGAATTATATGTTTTTTTTTTTTCTAATTTTTTGTTCTTTTGCTTTGAAGTGAGAATATGATTGAGGAAAGCAAATGATTTTTTATTTTATTTTTATATGTACAAAAGATCTTAATATGATATTTGTTTGATCATGAGATGGATTCTTTATGATTTGGTTTGTAGAATTTCAATTGCCAGGATAATGTAATCATTGAGTCTGATAACATTTCTATTACAAAGTTTTCTATTAAAAGTTTTTAATGTCCTTAAAAATATCCGACTCCTTTTGAAATGAGAAAATGATTGTTTTTAATGTTGAATTAATCCTTTTACTCGTATACGTTAAACTCTAGTGAAGGTCTAAATCGAACTTACATATAAGAGCATTTTGATTATGATAAATAAAAGAAATACAACTCTTGAAGTTGCAAATTTCTGAAATTCGTAAGATATAAGTATAAGTATAATGGAGTAAAATTATTATGAAAAATAAGAATTGTAAAGGGTGTCCCCAAAATTTATACAAGATTTGATTTTGGTACCATTTGAGAGTGGTGCCAAGCCAAGAAAAAATCTAAATAGTGTGCCTCACCCTCATAAGCACAATATGGAAGTGAAATTTCTTTAGCGTAGGGAAGTAAATACAAAAATAAGAAAATGAAATGTGACGAAAATCAAAATGCGATGATGCTTCAGAGACGTAGTGGGACAATGGAGCGTCATACGATGGAACAACGTGTCTTTATTGTTGAACATTATATCAAAAATAATGAAAGTTTGGCGGACGTACTTAGTTAGAAAATTTAATACAAAATATGGTCAAAATAGTGTTTTGATTTTATCAACTGTGAAAAAATTAATTGAAATTAATTGGAGCAGTCGGAGAACACGCACGTGATTATCAAAAAACAAATGCACCCACAACCTGTCACTGTTTGGAGTAGATTTTGGGGTGGAAGCATCATTCGACCATATTTTTTTTTTTTTTTTTGAAAAAAGGCTGCTCAAGCAGTGATTGCTACTGGTGCTCGATATCGCGACATGATAACCATTTCTTTGTACCGATATTGGAGGATATTGATGTGGCCAATATGTGCAGTTACTGCATCAGATATTTCCAGGGGTTACTTGAAGGCTGTTTTCCCAATGTGTTATTCCATAACCCTATCCTATGTACATTCTTTATAATTCAATAAAAACATAACAATCAAAATATCAAATACTGTGTTTTCAATATAATTGAGATCTTGCGTAAATTTTGGGACATCCAATATAATAATTTAATGTAGTTCAATCATCTTGAGAATTGATAAGTTAGAAAGGAATCTTGTTAACATGAATCCAGACAACTTACACTAACATTATCTCATTAAAGTGAAAAGGTTTTGAGGAGACGATCTAACAGTTATCCTAAAGTAAAAGGAATCAATTTTTGTGTAGTAGAAAAACTTTGGTTCATTTGAAAAAAAATTAAGATTGAGTATTAGAAATGTTTATGAGGATTATGGACGAACGAAATGAATGCGAATTTTCTATTTTGCACTTTTGTACTTCTGTTTTTTTTAATACATGTTCATGTTGTTATTCTGTTGTTGTTGTTGTTGTTATTATTTTCGTTATTGTTGTTATTGTTGATTATTGATGATTTGTTTGTTTTTACTCACTTGGCACTTGCTGATTTATTTATATTTAGATTATCAACTAATGACAATAGTGAACTATCCAAATCGCCAGTTATAATTTTCCCAGTGCTGGCTGCTGTTTGTTGTTGCTGTTGTTGTTGTAGTTGCTGCTGCTGTTGTTGTTGTTGTAGGAATAGGTTGTTGTGTTGTTGTTGTTGTTGAGCTGATATTGATGAACTATTAAATTGGCCGCCCATACCCGCTAACGCACCCGAACTACCTGCAGTAACAACATTTGTTTGATTCGCTGCTGGATTATTTGAGGCAATGCCAGGTTTCAAAACATCACCCAATGCATCGAAGCCTTTATTTCATTGTTATTTGATTTTGAGTTTGATTTTTATGGTGAATTTTGAAAGATTTCGTGTTGTGTTTATATATTTTGTGATTTTTGAAATTGTTTTTAAATTAATTTATACAGTGCGCCCGCATTATTAGATAATAAAATAATTGATAGATAGAATTTTATTCCACAAAACAAAGCCAAAAAATTGTATAAGTACACACAAACACATAAAAGCGTAGACGAGTAAACACAATTTTTTTTTTTTCAAATATTTTGATTTGGATGATGAGTAGTAGAGAGACAGAGAGATTTTGATGGAGTTTTCATGTTGGATATTTGATAATTTGAGATTTGAGATTTGAGAATTAAAATTTGAGTTGCCAGATGCCACCACAGAGTATGAAGTAATGTAATGTTGTTGTTTGTTGTTGGTTGGTTGAGTTCGTTCATAAAAAAAAAATTACAATCAGTTGCCACCATTTTATCATTATTAACCGAGATTTTTGTTATACCATATAGTTATTATATGAACACATATACAAATATACACAAGGAAACGAGATGCAGTAGATTGTTAATTTATTGTTCGTTTGTTTGTTTGTTTGTTTATTTAATTTGTGCCATCACAAAAAATGTTGGATTATTATTATTTATTTTTGCATGAGAAAAATGTTTTATGGTTTAAGTGTATGTGTGTGTGTGTTTGTGTGTTTTTGTGAGAGTGTAAAAAAAAAAACATAAAAAAGAGAAAGAGAAAAATATACATTTTACAAAAATAAATATTTTTGTTTTCACGTGTCTTCGTTTATATTAATTTTTTTTTTTTTTGTTTATTATTATTATTTTATACTAAATTTAAATTATTGTCTTTAGTGAGCTTAAAGTGAGAGGATACATGTAATTTTAATTTTGAAGGTGAGGAAAGAGAGAGGTTTAGAGAGTGTGTGTGAGAGAGATAGAGAGAGAGAGAGTGAGAGAGAGACAGTGGGTTAGGTGAGTGGGTGAACATTGTGATTTTTTTTTTTTTTTAATATAATTTACATAAAAATATTGACAAAAATTACACAAAAATCATAAAATTTTCATAAAATACAAAACACATAGAAATATATTAAAATTATTTATAAATGAAAGAAGATTATTGTACAAAACATAAATTTAGATCTGTTAAAGAATTTACCAATCCCAAAAAATCTTATTATACAAAAAAGAATAGGTACAATTGACTTGCAATATTCTTCTTGTTTTAAGAGATAGTAGATTTTAATTAAGAAGTTAACATATTTCGAAATGATTAACACTATAGAAGGAATTTCAAATTTAATTATATCTAGAGAATTGATATTAATCAAGGAATCGTATCCTTTTATACTTTGCCCAGCGATATACATAGATAGATTTTCAAGGGATAGCAGAGAAGGACTGAAGGAATATAGGGGAGTCCTTCAAAAGAAGATCTTGAACACTTTCATTGTTAATAATATAAGTTATGCTGGTTTCTAAACAATATTAATGATATTGCTTTCAAATCTCTGGCGAATATAGAACTCAGGCTAGAACTAGTTCAGAACAAATTGTTTAATTCCATTGTATTTTTTTTTCATGGCAAGACTTACACCCGAACAACGAATTTTATTATTAAAATTCAAGCTAAAGAGACCAATTTTCCCATCAATTTCACGCTATTGGACATCAAGCCACCTACCCGTATGCGTTTGGTGCGAATGGAGGAAAATATTGCTGCTGTATGAGCCAGAGTTACCTAGAGACACGGTTTTCCCATTCGTCGCCGTTAGCAGCAATGGCGCCCTCTATCTTTCAATAATTTTGATTTTTTTTTTTTTTTTTTTTTCCAAAAACACCAGCTGAACCTGGCGCTATAGCCCACGGAGCATATGAATCAATGGATCAATTGAGAAATGATTTCGGTGAGCAACTATATCACTTTATTGACCAGTGAATTGGCTGAATTAATCGAGCGATTTGACGCTGGAAGACAAGTTTACTTTCGTCATTAGTGAGATTCCAGCCAATATGTGACTCAAAAAATGTAGTCATGGTCAACATTTAAGCTTTTTTGTTATACGAATTAAAAAAGACACACTAAATCGCCTTATAGAAACAATAAAGTGAATATTAAGAGATGAAAATGATGAGATGATATATATACAAAGAACAAGCATATTAAGGAATATGCTAGATGGCAAACTTGGATCTAAAATCCATACAAACACAGAGACTTTTGGATTCACAATCGAGATATAGAAAAAGAAAACTGACTTCCATTGAAAAGAAAAATATGTTTAAGACAAAAAATATTTATTCAGCAACTTTAAAAATAAGTAGAATTATGAAGAAATTCTTATTAAATTTCTTTTCATTTTCCTCCTTTATATACTCAAATTCACACAAAATTTTGACTAAAAAACTACAAAAAAAAAAAATCATTAATTTTATACAAAAAACAAATTCAATACAAAAATCAAGGAAACAAAAAAATTAATTTTAATTGTTTATACAAAAACAAAATTGTTTAAAGCAGCAACTACACTTTTGATTAATAGGATAATTGATTGAATATACAAAAGTATGAAGCGTGAGTTTGTTTAAACAATAAAATATTAATAAAATAGAATATTGAAATAGTCTCCCTATGAATAAGAGATTTTAAAAGGAAGAGACTTGTGTCTCTTGTTAGAAAGTGAATTGCTTCATCTTAATCGCTTTGCTGTACAAGACTTTGATTTTTTCTTTTAATGTTTTTTTGTTTTTTTAGTGTCGTTAAGCATTTTTTGTATTTTCCGATAGAATTTACAATATTTTGTACAGAATTTTCAATACTAAAGACTAATCTGAATAGAAGCGATGATGATGACGACGACGACGACGAGAAGAAGATGGACGACAACAACATTGACGAAGACAATTATGAACGAAAGAAGAAAGGAAGACATACAACGAGCACAACATTTTTATATTTTTTGGAGCTTATGATGTTTTGAGATATAGGAAGAAGATTACCAAATATACATACATAAGTACAAAAGACAAAAAGCTGGAGAAGGAAAAGCATTATGGTTTTCTTTAAGTATTGCATGTGCTCACGGCAGCTAAAAAGCATTTGTCTGGATTTTGGAAAATTGTTGGTGTTTTATATCTTTTCGAACTTATTGCTTCACCTGATAGGAACTGATTTGTTGCTGTTGTTGTTGATGTTGCTGCCGATGGTATTGAGACAAGTCCTGACGACGACGCTGTTGGAATTGAGGTTGGCATTAGAATATCACTAGGATTATTTCTTGTTGCTTGTTGTGTGCTCATAAAAAAGGCATTTTGTTGTTGTTGTTGAGGTTGTTGCTGTTGAGCATAGATTTGTTGATGGTATTGCTGTTGTTGTTGTCGTTGTCCAACAAATTGTTGCTGACTTGATTCAATTTCATCGAAAAATGGATTTGGCAATTTCATAGTAGATGAAACATCATCAGCAGCAAAGGAAACTGCTGTAGATTTTTATTGTTGTGGGTTACAACACAATTTTGAATAATTTAAAAAAAAAATATAAAATAAATTTTAATTAATCAATTTACTTTAAAATAAAATTAAAAATCAATTAATCTTTCTTAAAGTTCTTTGAATGCTTTTCAATCAGTGTAAAGAATAAATAATATAAAAAAACAAAAATAATCATAACGAAATTCGAATTTCTCACATTCACGCGATTGAACACTCATACTTTGATTATGAAGAGAGTTTTTGTTTTATGGTGGAAAGAAATTGAGAGAACAAGACAACAAAAAAAATTTAACTTTGGTATATCCAAAGAGTTAATACACTTCACAAATAAGTATGTGTCCTAAAAGTAGTAAAACCTCACGAGATAATGAAGCTAATTCATGGTTGAAGCAGTAGAATATACAGCAGTCCATTTGATATGCCACTGTGTTGGTCACAATTGGAAATGATTGAAATATCTAGGTAATCATTACCACATAGAACCAATTGAAATTACATTAGACTTATCTTAGGATACTCTTGGAAATCCTAATAGTATTCATCGTAACCTCGGATGAGGTATAATTATGAAGTCGCAATGATGAAGGGACTAGCTCCCTTACTTTCCTAATCTAAGTAAGCATTCAAACGATCGATGCTTTGAAAACATATGTATCATCGATATGTGGATGTGGAGTTGTTCCACTTTGCCATTACCAAGGGACCAGAAAACATGTTAATATGGACTTTACCATACCAAATTTTGGACCATTTTCCCAATATTCTATACATACTTATTGAATGATTCTCATAGGATCAGGAAATATCTTTTAAGATTCCAAAATCATAGAATGAAACCAATGAATTGTATTGTAGTTTCACTACAATTGTGGAGTGTATGTAAATACAATATTATTACAGAAATGGGTAAGAAATAAATTTAATAAAAATTAAAGGAAAAATTAATAGAAAATTGATTATTGGATTAAGGAAAAACTTCACGGCCTTTTTCTATTCACTTGAATTTGAAGTGTCAAAATTTTTAAAGAGTTCATTTTTTGACAACTTGCGAATCAATTGATGGTTGGTGAAAATTTTCTTAAATTTACTTTGTTCTATAAAAAGTTATTAGATATTTCGAAAAAATTGGATATAGTCCGTAATTTTACTGCGATAAGGAGACATTCGCAGGCACATGATAAAATTTATGCTGTTTATGATGGTATTATATCGAAAACCACTGCCAAGAAATGGTTCGCTTGCTTTCGTTTTGGTATTCTTGACATGAAAGATGCACCATGATAGTGGTCGACATACCACTGAGAAAGTCCATGAAATGTTGTAATGAAGCTGCAAAAATATTAGCAAAGCCAGGACTGACGTCAAAAAAGGTAATGCAGTGTGTTTGCTTGGATTGGAAGGATATCATCCTCCTAATACCCCCGTCTGCCAAACGATTGATTCGAATGTCTACAACATGCAGTTGAAGGAATCAATTGAAAAAATATCCAGAAAAGGTGTGTTGTTTCATCATGACAACACTAGACCACACATCCTTTTTGACGACGGAAAGAAAGCGTTTGTAGGGGCAGTTTTAATGCATCTACCGTAAAGTCGTGGCATTGCATCGTCAGACTATCATTTGTCCTGATTACTGGAACACTCTCTAGGAACACTACACTTGTCGCAGTTTATGATTTGAGACACTCCAGGTATTTTACATTGATGAATGGTGGTGTTAGCTGAGAAATGACAGAACAAAAAGATCTGAATACTACAATATTACTGCCAACAAAAAGGCCGTGTTTTTTTTCCTATATCCAATAATAATAAAAAAAAAAAATATTCACAATGATAATAAAAATATTTAAAAAAAGTATGAGAAATGCATTGAAAAATTTGTTAGTCACTTGAAGCAATAACATGCAGCCACTTAAAAAATTATAGTAAATTATATTGAAAAATTATTTTATATATTGGGTGTATGCATGTGATTCCGCCCTTTTTTGTGAAAACAAAACAAATTTGCTTGTTTAGAAAAAGGAAAATTTATTTATTCAAAGTATGCCCCATCTGCAGCTACAACCTTTGCCCATCTTTCAGGCAATTTACGGATTCCTTGCATAAAGAAGTCCTGGTCTTTTGAGGCAATCCAATTATGAAGCCAAATTTTGATATCTTCATAAGAAGTGAATCGCTCTCCCGTAAGATCAGACTGCATCCTTCGAAATAAATGAAAATCTGAAGGGGCTATATCTGGTGAATATGGCGGGTGGGGTAGCACTTCCCAGTCTTGTCCATTTAAATATGTTTTCACAACATTTGCCGTATGCGGTCTGGCGTTGTCATGTTGAAGAATTAATTTGTCATGCCTATTCACCCATTCCGGTCGTTTTTCTTCTATAGCTACCTTCAACCGCATTAGTTGTCGTCTGTAAACATCGCCAGTGATAGTATCAGACGGTTTCAGCAACTCATAGTGCACAACACCTTTCTGATCCCACCAAATACAGAGCATAACCTTGGTACAATGAATATTTTTCTTTGGCTGTGATGGGCCGGCCTCACCTGGCTTCAGCCAAGATTTTTTGCGTTTAGGATTCTCGTAATATATCCATTTTTCATCTCCCGTGATTATCCGATGCAAAAAACCTTTTCTTTTTTGTCTTTGAAGCAGCATTTCACAAATGGTTTTGCGACGTTCGATGTCTCGGTCTTTCAATTCATGTGGCACCCAGTTATTGACTTTTTGAACCATTCCCATTGCTTGCAAACGTCTTGAAATAGTTGATTGATCAACATTTAATGTTGTTGCCAATTCTGATTGTGTTTGACAACAATCTTCGGTCAATAAATCTTCCAATTCAGCATCTTCAAATTTTTTGGGTGGTTTTCCATGTTCTCTGTCCTCAATGTCAAAATCATCATTTTTAAATCGTCGAAACCATTCTTTGCAAGTTGTATTCGATGGAGCATGCTCACCGTAAACATCAGCAAGCAAACGATAAGTTTCCGCTGCACTTTTCTTTGCAACAAAATAGTGCAATAAAACCTCCCGCAAATGATGTTTACTTGGGATAAAACTCGACATTTTCAATGAATTAGAAATATTTGTTGTTTATGCTTCCACCGAATGTTATACACTGTGTTTAACAGCTGATAGAAGGCACTATCGAATGCAAGTATTAGTATTTTAGTGTGCAAGTGTAAGCGGCGATACTAGCGAAACTATCGGAAAGGGCGGAATCATATGCATACACCCAATACAAAAATATTTAAAAATTCTGTTAATTGGAAAAGGATTATCAATATTGGTTAGTAATATCAAATTTTCTTTGTTTTTTTTTTCTGGGGATAATTGATTGATTATTCAATTTAATTGGATTGATTGATTGATGTTGTAAATGTATTTATGAATTGATTGATTGATTGTGATGAGAGTTGAACAAATACAGAGAAAGTAACTATATTGACTTACCTGCTGGTTCTGTATTACCAAAAACAGATGTAAAATTACTATCGGAAACGAATGCATTTGTAGCAGCAGCGGAAGGTACTGAAGCGCCATTGAAACCTGTATTAGGTTGGTTGGTTGTTTGGTTGGTTTTGTTGGTTTGGATTGGTTCAATGATTTATTGTTGGTTGTTGGTTTTGTATTTGTTATTATTGTTGTTGTGAAGGTAGTGGTAATGGTGATGTTTATATTTCATTGGTGTTGTTGTTGTTGTTGTTGTTTAAGGTAAGTAGAAGAAAAGACATGGCCAAGTGAAAGGGAAAAGTGATGTAGAAATGAAGAGTCAGTCACATTAGTTGAGAAGAAAAATAAAATAATAAGAAAAAAAAAGAAACAATACAGAAAATTAATAAATTTAAAATAAAATCACAAAAAACAAAAAGAAAACAATTCAAAAATAATTAGAAACTATTTACATTGTAAACAAAATAATGAAAAATTAATAAAATAAAGTGCTTATGATGCATGAGACTCTACAAGTTGAAATTTAGCGTGTGTTTCTTTTTCTTTTCGTTTTCTTAGATTTTTGAGTTTAAACAAAACTAACTACGCTTAACAACTAATTTGCCATCATTTGAAAGCATATACATAAATACATAACTATGAAATACATAACATAATAATTGAATAATTTAAATGAATGCAAATTAAATGAAATTAAAATGAAGCACTAGAATAAATTAGTAAAATTTAAGGAAATTATAAAATCATAATTGCATGCTACCATTATTATGCATCCAAATATTATTTGCATTTAATGCAGCACCTGTGGCTCCGACGCCTCCAGCGCCCGCACCACCACCTGGTGCATCGAACATATCAGCAAATGGATTACCCAACTGCAGCAAATCATCGGATGCCTTTGTTGAGGCGCCTCCACCTGCTGCAGCTGCAGCGGGCTGTGCGGACGCTGCACCAAACAAATCAACTATCGGTGCACCAGCCTGAGAGGCTGGTGGCGACGATAGGAATGGATTTGTTAATGCAGCGCTAGCACCAGCAGCTCCGCTACTAGTGGGCGATGATACCTTGGACTATATTTTTTTTGTGTTTTTTTTTTTTTGTAAATAAATTAGAAAAGGAAATTTCAATTATTCACATGATTCAACATTCATATTGGGTTGGTGGATAAGTAACTTTGGAAAATATTAATTGCTAAATTTTAAAAAAAATATCGACCAAGTGAAAGTCAGAATCGTACTTGCAGGAGGGTTTGTATGGGAGGTACTCCTCATATCAACAAATGTACCGCACCTATATTAAAAACTTGTTGTGTCTAAATTTCTGTTAAAAAAAAAAAACAAATAAGTTTTTCTAATAAGAACCTGAATTTTAAGGGATTACTGGATCGTACAGCTGCCATACAATGCCAAAATGTTTCTAGGGATCCCTTTAAGTTTTATGAAAATATGTTAGTTTTAGTATTCGTTGCTTGTTTGATGACGTTTGTTGCCTGTAAAAACTTCAAGTCTCTACCTATTACGGTTCATGAGATAAGACCCGAGGACGGATGGAAAGACAGACGGAAAACGAAGTCTCTGCAATAGGGTTCCGCCGTTTGGTACCCTTTGGGTCCAGAACCCTAAAAATGACATATCTGCCAGTTTTGTTCTGATTGGAAATGCCATGCACCAAAAAAAATCTGGCAATTTTGATAAAACTATGCTGCTAAGATAATGAAAAAGTGATTATTATTGAATCAGCAGTTTTTGTGTAAAGAAATTGTGTGTCGAAATAGAGTAAATTGAATACAATTTACTTTATTTCTTTAAAAAAGATTATGCTGCAGCGAAGGCTTTTAAATAAATTTGTGGACATCATGGAAAAGGTAGTATATCAGAACGATTAGTCACTAGTTAGTGTAGAATGACCAGCGTTAAATCGCTAAAGATCTTCTTGTCATCCACCAAACGAAGGTTTAAGACCATTTCAAAAATGTTAGCTTTGCAAAAAACTGGATGTTTGGGTACTACACAATTTGACAGAAATCTTTCTTATTGATCGCATTTCAATTTGCGAAATGTTATTGCCATGGAATGATTTGGAACCTTTTCTGTCCAAATTGGTAATTGGTCTAAACAAGGTGAATCATTGCAAACCGACCCTATATACGAGGAAGTTGTTACTGTGCATTTGATGGGATTGCAAGGGTCCTGTTGATTATGTTCTTCTCCCATCTGGGCAAACGATAAATTCAGAACTCTACTGTCAAAGTCTAACAAAACTAAACGAAGCTCTGAAGGAAAAACGAACGCAATTGTTGAAAGAAAGACCATAGGCTTCAATCAAGACAACACTAGGCCACACACTTATTATACCTCGGAAATAATTAAAGGAATTCGGCAAAAAATTGATGGAACTCGAATCGGAAGTGTTAATGCACCCAGAATATGCTCCGGATCCACCATCATCTGATTACCATTCATAATTATCTGGGTGGCGTAACAATGAATTCCCTAGACGATTGTAAACAATATTGCGTCAGTTTTTTTGATAAGAAACCTTCAAATATCATTAAAGATGAGATTATAGTTTCACACGAAAGGTGGCAAGAAATTATCAATAACAATGGATAATATAAAGTTGCTTTCTGACCCTGATTCATCAATTGTGCGGGTCAGTTTGAGTCTCAATATTTCAATAAAAAAGTTCTTGATACATGGTTCCCATTTTCGAAAGTTACTTTTCTTCCAGCAACCCAATACAATAAAAGAAATATTTCACAATTTTGTTATACAATAAATAATAATAAGTAATAATATCTACTCACTTTGTACTGATTCATGGCAGCCTCTTCCTCGGCCAAAACTTGAGCTTTAAGTTGTTCATCAATGCCATTGGTGGTGTCAAATTTACTGGAAGCAGCTGCTGTGCCAAAGGATGAGCTAGTGGTAGAAAGTGCAGAAACAGCGGATTTTACGTTCTTTTGGTTGCTACTAAATTTTTTTATTTCAATTTAATATATTTTTCAATTTTTCATAATGAAAAACAAAAGTTGAATGTGAAAATTATATTTGATGTAAATCAAATAAAAGCAACCAAAATCACACAAAAGAAATGAATTGAAAGAAAATAGTGGGGAAGCATTGAATTGATTAGAATAGGAAAACACAAAAGGAAGAGTAAAAAGTAATAGCAAAAGGAAAATAGGATTTAAAAAAGAAATGGGAAGAAAATAAAAATCAATTTAATAAAATTATAGAAAATTAACAGGATATGAATAAATTTAAAACTCTTTAAAAATTAAACAATAAAAATAAATGCTATAAATGGAAGAAATCTTGCGATGACCAGATGACAATTTCAGCTTAATACAATAGTTGATAGTAAAAACGAAGATACAAATTTGAATATAGTCGGACACAGATAGCATTAAATGAAAGATAATTCAATATAATGAAAACTATTACTCAATTTCTTATAAGAAAAAGGTACCAGAAGAAATGTCTGTACACTTTCAACAAACAGAATCTTGATGATGACCCCGAAAACAAGATGTGCCAAATCAAACTTTCATATCATTATGGATTTTTTGTCATTTAAACTTCAAGTTCAGACTTATTTTAATTAATCCTAATAAAACTATTTCCTTATACAAATTTCTTAATAAATTAAAAGTTCGTGATTCATTAAATGTTGACAATTTTAGTATCTTTACCTTGCCGATTGAGTTGGTGTATTGGCTGCTGATACACGACGACCTTCTAAAGTAGCCAAATGTTGTTCCAATGCATCCAAAAGTGAACTTGGTGCTTTTGTTAAATCAGGTATGTCACCTTTATCAATGCCAACATTCTATTCATAAACAACAGACAACAACAACAACAACAAATTAATATTTAATGTTTTCAATGTATAGAATTTCTTACTTACCTCAGCAACTTTTAAGAATTCACCAACACGATCCATGCGCACCAAAAATTTCTTATATAAATCCAATGCCTCTCGTGCATGCTTTTTATTCATATCAAAATACTTCTCCAATAGATTTATAATGCCATCATTATAACAAGCAAATAAGCGTATGAGATCGCGAAAGAGTAACATGAAGCTTATATTGATGACACCTGATATAGAACAGAAAAATATTTAAAATTTCTGTATGAGTCAATTGTAATATGAATGATGAGTCAATTTGAATACAAACCATTTGTCAAATCATTCGCCTGACAATCGAATTCTAATAATGCATCTAGCTGTGCTTGCAAAACAGGTAAAGTTTTCAATAATTTATCAGCATTCATGCTACGCAGTGAGCCTTCCTCTTTACTAAAATTAAAAAAGTGACAAATCAATTCATCAATACTATTGTAGTATATTTTATTTTTCAATATTAAAAACAGAAAACTTACCCGCGTTTTACTTTACAAAAATCAAAAGCCATTGCACGATAAGACAAAGATTTCTCATTCAAATACTTGGCATATCGCCTGATAAACGGTGACATATCATAGCCTGTTGATATTTTTTTGTTTGAAATTTAATTAATTAAAGAATTTTTTTTACAAAACAAAAAGCATTTAAATAAAAACATAAACAGATATATAAAAATACAGAGAGAGATCTACAAATAATCTAAAAAATGAGCCAAATGTTACAAAAGATAAAAGAAATATAGAAAGACAAGAGCGCATAATTTACAATAAATAAAATTTTTTTTTAGATTTGGGTTTTTGGTTAATCAAAATTAATTAAGAATAATTTAGAATTTAGTAAGAATTTTTTGCACTAGCACAACTACAAAGAAAATTAAATTTTGTTTTTAAAAAAGCCTGCAGTATTTGAGATACTCACCCATTCTGCCACCCGGTACGCCCATGCCACCATCTGTATTTGTTTCGAGGATTTATGTTTTTATTTTTTTTGATATCATAAAGATGTTTTGTAATGTTGCGGATGGTTTTTTGTTTATATGGTACAGCGATAGTAGAAGTTGTTGTCATTTATTATTGTTGTTGTTGTTAATAAAGCGTTGTTTTTTTTTTTTATCAATTTTAAATTGATTATGTTTTAATGGTTATTTTGTTCAGAGAGCACAAAGAAAGCCAACAAACACACACACACAGAGAGAGGAGGTGAAATTTTGATGAATTAAAGTAACAGCGAGCAATCGAATCAATCGAGAACAAGCGACAATGCGAGGAGATACGTGCGTTTATAATATAAAGAGAAAGATGGAGAAATGAAGCACATGAAATCACGCATGAAAGAGAGAAGAATTGTCAATTAGTTATATTTTTCTCTTTGATTCTTTAAATAAAACTAAAAAATAATCTCAAAACCTTTTTCGTAAAATTAAAATAAAATAAATAATTATTAATGTGATTGAAGCAATAAATTTATAAAAATAAATAAATAAAATATCAATTGGTTTCCATCAATAAAAATATGATTAAATGAATAATAAAATATTGATGGTTGATGTGAATATGTTTTTTCTTCATATTAAATGCGAAAATATGGAAAAATAAATTGTATTTTCATTATTTGTTTTGTGTATTGTTTTGTTTTATACCTTGTACGGTGCCTTTGTCCAGAAAAGAACTCAAATTGAAGGTTGAATTACTTGAAGCCAAATATTGCATGAAACGCTGAAATTTAAAAAAAAAATATGCATTAATAGAAATTTCAATTAATTTTATTCAAGGAAAATTCATTTTTACTATGATTTCTAGAGAAATATTTTAGTTTAAAGTGACTCAGTTTTTTGCTATTTTCTTTGCCTTATATAAAATTAAAAATTAAAACAATATTACATTTTCTTTGAAGAATTTTTGCTGCAGCAATCACTTATGTGGCCGTAAGTGTTTGCCAAAACCCCAGAACATTGATTAGCTGCAATTGTGAACAAGTACGTAAATTCATTTCTCTGGAAATGAAGTCAATTTTTCTCATATTTCTACTAAAACAACCTGCTTTCTAGTTTATCTACTTAGACATTAATTTAACTAACCTAACCCAATGTTAGATAAACATCACAACAACGCAACATACTTAACCTCATTTAAATTCTTTGCACACAACATTTTATTAGAACCAAGAGACCAACAAAATATGGTTCTCCCTAGTGAAATCTCCCTTCTGACACATTATAAACTAAATGCAGACATTAACCTAATAACAAAAACAATATGATGGAACAACATACATACATATTGTACATATGTATGTTCCATGTCAAGGTAAAATTAAATCTCAACATTATTATTACATTAGGTTAGACAACGATGATAAATGAAGTTAACTAAACCAAAAACGAGAGTACAAGACTGAATAAAAGAATAAAAAAATTACAAAAACAAAAACAGAATAATCATCAGCGGAATAAGTAGCACCAAAGTACGTGACCTTTTGTCATGAGCCAAGAAGAGAATTAATTAAAAAAAAACACAATGAAAACAAAAATCCAAGAATTATTTAAACAAAAGTAAAAGTCAATAAAGAACAATGAAAAATAAATTCACTTAACATGACGACGCATGAGAAAAGTTTAATGCGGGAAAACAAAGAATTTTAAATAAACAAAAAAAGTTGACTCATCGAGATGAGTAAAGAAGTAGTTTAATAAAGATTTCATGAGTCAATAATAAGTTGATGCGCTACAGAATAAGAGTAGAAAGATAATTTCAATAAGAAGTATACTCTTCACAAATGGGAGGGTAACTCCCATTCAAACCACCCATTTGAATTAATGTTCTTATTAGAAAAACTTGTTTTGTTTTTATCCTATCGAACTGAAACTTGGACACTATCAGTTTCCAAGATAGGCCTAGGACATTTGTCAGAACCAGTCGAATCGGAGCGCTAGGGGCATAACCACCCATTTGAATACTACAATGACACTGCGTCCCGTGAAGTAGTCTTCGGCATAGTCGAAGATAATCTTCTTTCTAGTTTTTTAGAATCAGTGTCTCTGACTTTTCTTTAGCAATATTAATCACCCGGCTCAAATGAGTGGAAGTTTAGTGTCCAAAAGTGATGTATTGGATGATAACGTCACGTCCTCGAATACGGCAAATATCCAAGACCAGTTCAATACCGTTTTCAACATGTTGCGGAGCAAAATGTCCCAATAATTACGTAAAATTGATTCGGTATTATTTCTCATGATTATATCCATATGGGGTGACATTGCGATCTGTATAATGAGCATTCACATGACGAACTTTAAAGACAAAAAATGCAGGTGCCGGTTTTTACACACTTTTATGTTTATGAAATCAAACTGCTTTTCAAACCACCTATCTGCTCTTTAACTCAATTGAATTTACATGCAGAACATGGTGCTTACTCAAAAAGATATGACGATTTTTGTGATGCCTATTCCATCATCATGTGGTTCATGTTGGTTAGTCTTTTTTAGGGTTTCGTATCCAAAGGGTACCAAACGGTTGTAAAACTGCTATTTCGATAGGCCAATATTTTGCCTTTTTCTTCTGATTTCAAATAAAACTAACTATACACATTATTAATTAAGCTTAAAAACATAATAAACAATTCCAATATATCATATATATGTTTCACTTTCATTTGTGGCTTTTTAGTATATGTTACTATGTATATTAACCAACGCCCCTTTCTTGATTCGTTAAGATTATCAGCAAATCCAATGAGAAGACTGCTGTCTCGAAAAAAAACAAACACCCATTTTCATCATAATTTGAATTGTTTTGCTGTACTTCTGTTTCTGTTGCTGATCTATTGTTTTTAACTTACCTCATTGCCATATGCCATTAAATGATGTGTCGTTATCAACGATTTGTAGACAACAACCCAGTTAGCATTCTGGGAACGTTCAATAAGTAAATTGGCCAAATGCGGTATTGAGACATTCGGTTCGTTTGTGCAATGCACCAAATCTAAAAGGAGAAATGGAAAATTTTATTATAAAATTATTCAAAATAATGTATTAATTTTATAAATAGATTAAATGAAAAATTAAGAAAACACAAAATAATTTTATTTTTTATATAATCATAATAAACAAGTGCATTGAATTGTTCTTATCATGCATTCTTTGTTAGCTTCTACTTTTGCTGTTGTTGCTGCTTTCCATTGACGCCCAGCGACAGAAGCTTATCATCATCAACATTTAAATTTGTCGTTGGATGATTTGAAACATGCAATCACTTTGATGAAGATGTCAGTTGAGTCTTTTACATATATTTGTTTGTATTGTTTCTTTATTAGCAGTGTTTTAGTAAATACTTACTTACTTACATACATATACAATATTTATGATAATAAATAAAGGGAGAGAGAGAAAGTTCACAATATTGTATATTCTTTTCTTTGTTTCAATAAAAAAAAATGTACTGATAAATTATAATAATTATTTCGTTTTTATCATTATCTTTTTGAAGAGTTCACACAGCTGCTTATTTTTATATTTCATTTTTATTTTTTGTATCGTTTTGTGCAATTAATTGAATTTGTTAAGGCAATTAAAAAAGGGAAAAAAAAAGAATTTACATCTATGAACTGTGAAATGACAATTAAATGCTATTAAATGTTATTAGGGGCGTTTTCTTGTTTTCCTTCTATAAATTAATTCTTTTCAATTTATTACCATAGAAATAGTCATAAATCATACAATGAATTTGAAAAGAATTCACTAACAAATGCAAAACAAAATAAACTTATATAGAGAAATCAGTTTTAGTATACAAAAAAATAAAGCTCCAAAATAAAATTTCAAAAATTACAATGGTGGACAGAATCGTTCACAAAATTTCAATTATTACAATTTTATTGATTTCTTTTACTTAAAATTGGACAACAATCAATTGATACACCAAAGTATTTATTCCATTTTTTGAATTCCAATAATTTATAAAAAAAAAGTAATTGAAACAAGAAATTATGTGAACAGTTTTCTAGCAATATTGAAAAATATGAAATATGAAAAGAATGACAATATTTTGTGTGGCCCCCTCCTCCCAGATTGAAAGACGATCTTTCTTCATAGCAACATGCTCTCTATTAAATTTTCTGATGACTGTAAAGTTATTTCTGTAAATTCCTTCATTTACAAATAATCAAGGCTTTAAGGAAAAACCTACACAATAAAAACAAAAATGTTGCTGATGATATTGAAAATGGTGTGATGTATAATATATCTATAGGAGTAATTGATTAAATTAAACATAACCAAAATGTAGCTTTATCAATGTGTAATAATAGTTTTATAAAAAAATCATTTCGTGAACAACATGAATCCCTTCTTACTGTGATGGCTTTGACCCGTGTGCTGGAGAATAATTGAAACACACCATGAATTAACAGATTGAATTTTAAGAGGAGAAGTTTCCTTATTTCACGAACGACGTAGATCAATCTGTTTTCCCATCCCTGCCCTAAAAGTTCGTATCTTTATATTAATGGAAACCGCTAAAGAAATCCTACAGTTTAGAACTTTAAATTGGCATGCAATTTTAAGATAATAGGACATAGATTAAAGTTGCTGCCATTATTTCAAATCGTATTAAATAATAATTGATTAAGATGGGTTACTATGATTTCCGAGATGTTATGAGCGGTTACGTCGTCATGAAGGTTGGATCAACATTAGCCATCATTTTTTGAATTGGTTGTGGGTTTATTTCTAAGTGTATGATGTTGCCGATTTTCTTAGTAGTTGGATGGGAAAATTTCTTATTTATTTGAGTATTTTTATGTGTATTGTGTATCTGATGTATTTGAGTATATTCATAAATTTTGTGTGATACTATATTTGCTTGCTACTCCTATTAGTTCGAATAAAGATGGACCAAGAAACTAGAGGAAGATAATTGTGTTAACATTTCATTGGTGTTCATTGGTTAAATAAAATAAATAATACATCTAATTTTATCAATTATAATCCTTAATAAAGTCTAAGCTATAAGCAAAATTTTCTATTTTTTTTTTCATATATATGTAAATAGGTAATAATGAGTCAAACACCACCTCCGTCTAACCATTCCCCACCCGGGTTAATGAGTCAACTATTGCCTAGATTGGGTCCTTATTATTCTATCCTAATAGATCATGAAGAGGAAATCATTAATATAAAAAAAAAAATACCCATCTATTTATGGTCTCTAAATCATCTCTTCCAAAAGGTTTTTGTAAAGAAATTTTTATTTTACTATTTTATACAAATTTACAAAATCATCTTATTGAAACCATATTTCTATAAAACTTTAACACAGTCACTTGTTTTAAAAGACAAAACTTCCCACGAACTCCAACCAAACACCTTGAGCTGATGAGTCACCTTGGTTATGTGGCAAAAACAGGTCAACATAAATTCCATAAATTAAACCGTGCAAAATAACAAATCCAAGAAAGAAATAAATGGTTTTCCAGGCAAAACAAAAAAACAGATTCTGTTGGCGAAACCCAAAATTATGTGAAATTATTAAAATCAAACTTCATAATTTTGAAATTCTAATTAAGATATGCGCATAAATTTAACAAACATTGACACCATCATTATAATCATAAAATGAATTAATCCCGAAAAGAAATGCAAAAACAAACAACATAAGCTAAATACCAAAAGAGAAGAGGAAATCAGATAAAGAAAAAACTTTTTGCAATTGTGTATGTGTGTGTAATCAAAGCTTATGGCACATGCGAAGTCGTGAGAAAGTGACGTAACAATTAGAAAACAAAACAACTAAAAAGTAAAGTAAAAAAAAATAGCACGAGAGAGTAAGACGCCAAAAACAAACAAAAACAAATACACATAAAATACATTTAATTTGGGTGCCAAACTTCCAAGAGAGTAGAGAGAGAAATCGAGACTGATTGTGGGAGCAGAGATAGCTTATTAGTAGTAAAAAAAAAAAAAACAAAATTCAGGCAAGTGCGCACGGAGAATGACAACAAATACAAACTAAAAGAAAGAACAAACACAAACACAAACAACAAAAAGCAAGTAAAAAGGAAAAAAGGAATGATTGAGAGAAAAAGCAACCGTAAGCAGGCAGGACAGGTGCACTTAACCAAGCTTTTTTTCTTCTCATTTTGTATATTGTTTTTGCTTCTCCTTCTTATTTGTCAATACACAAATGTTTTATACAATTAGAGCAAAAAGAAAAGAAACTCACACAGGGCAACATACTACTGCTACATAGACACTTGCTGGCAAATTTATTCAAATATCAAACGGTACACAAAGGCACATGCAGAAAACATTGTTTTTTCTTAATTAAATGAAGAAATGCGCAAAGAAAAAAGGCAAACGTACAAGTGAGTGAGTGACTCAATGCAAGTTATGTACGAACATATAAATATGTACACATGTGCATGCACCGTCATACGTGCTTACGTATATTACAATGTGTCACTAAAGTATACATTTTGATTCTTCAGTTAATGGATAAATTCAAAGATTTTGGTAAATGGAGAGAAAATTATCATTGCAAGAATGAAATTTAGTTATCCTCCTATCTTTACAAGAGGAACCCTTTTGAAACTTCTTCTTTTATGGTTCCCACTATGACAAAATTTATCCCCATTCTAAACCATAAATATTTCACGACGAAGTTAATGAGAAAAGTATTTCGCTGATCCTTGGTATAAGCATCGCGGAGCAACAGTTTAAAAGCAATTACACGAATTATGTTTCATTATAGAAATTATTGTTGCTTTCCAGAATTTCGTGTTTTACTCATGAACTTTTCTTAAAGTAAATACTTATGTGATATACTGTATCTATGATAGTGTTGTTGTTATTGTAGTAGTTGTTACTATTGCCACACAGCATGTTTGGCACTTTTTAGACGTTTTTGTGCATTACAACAAAAGCCTGCAGTTTGATGCAGTTTTTTCATGTCTTTTTGTTTTATGCAATCTTTGAACAATACATCATCATCATTTTCTCTAGTTTGTTGTTTTTCTTATCTAGTTTGAAAATATACTCACAATCTAAATGCTTCTTCTTTGGTCCAATGCATTCCTCCGTTGTGGCCTTGCATACAGATTTGGCCAGTCCTTGACCAGCAAGGCTGTGCCTGGCCGCCAGCAGCCTGTCGTTGATTGTTTGTCCTGCCATAGTCATCTTGAAGCTCTTTTTTTATTTAATTCACACTTTTTTATGTTAAATTTTGAATTTTGTTATTTTTTTTTTGTTTCTAGTTTAATTAAATTATGCACACAAAAAACACAGAGGGAACGAAAAGAACGACAGACACTTGACGACGTCGTCGCTTTCAATACAAACACTTATAGCACATACACACACTCATACATACAAATTTCGCTGAATTATTGATTGATATTTATTTACAGTTATTTTACACGCGCGCTTTCGTCAACGATTAAATTATTATAGTTGTTTTTGCTTTTATTTCTGTTGTTGTTGCTGCTGGTAACAAGTTGTCAAAAAATTTATTATTATTATTATTATAACATGTGAGTGAGTAAATTTAGCCACTTGCGTATGTGTGTGTGTGTGTGTGCAGCCTTAAACTTTTGCTCTCAGTTCAGCTTCCTGACTCGAAACTCGGTAACAACTGACAACTTTAACAAACTGCTGCAATTTGCACACTGTTGCTGGTTATTTGCTTTTGCTTTTTGGCTAACTGTTCTTCTACTGCCGCCGCCGCAATGCTCTGTTTTGCTCTGTGTTGAGCTTGACTTCAAAATGTTCAATTGCCGGGAGCAAAAAGAGCGAAATCGAGTGAGTGTTAAGTGTTTTCTTCTTTTAATTTTGAAAGAGCGGGAGAGTACAACAATTACGAGCTCATTGCAATTCAACTGCTGACTGCTTATCACACAAAACTTGTACTCACTCAACACAACTTGTTATTGTGCTTTTTATGCTGCTGCTGGTGCTTGCTTCTGATTGTTTTGTTTTTGTTGGTCCAAAACTACAAAGAATTCACTTAAAATTTTGAAATTTTTCTTTTTTTTTTATTTGATATTTAAATTGTTTTGGATATGTTGTGTAAAATTTATTACGTGATAAGCAAGCATTATTATTAATTTTTATATCAACTTTCATTTTCATGCTTTGTCATCATAGGCCTGCCTTACAAATTGGCAAAGCGGTCAAGGCATAGAACGCCCACAAAATACAATAATATATGATAATTCTGTCCTCTCTAGGGGAATCACTAAACAGAAGATGTTTCTTGTCAACACAAACAAATAAACAAACCAAATGAATTTGCAAAAAACTCAGCACCTATTGTTTGCAATAGCAAAATTTTGGCCATTGCCGACGAAGCAATGGCGCCCCACCCCACACACAATCGAACCAACCAACCAGTCAGTCAGCCGACCAACTAACCTGCTCGACCCCCTCCCATTCTTTATATTACATTTGTGGGCTTTGCTGGTTTGCTATGACAAAACTTGGCAAAATCGATGCAGGCAGTCTGCCTCATTCAAGAAAAAATAAAATTCTGGCCTCGCGTAATCACCAACTTTAGTGAAAATTTATCACATTCTTATACACGTCTTAATTTGTATTGCCGCAGACTCCAAAAGTCAAAAGCCACGTACCGAAAAAGCATATAAAGAATGTGAAAACTATGAATGAAGAAAAAATTCTTTTGCCGATTCTGCTGCGCTGGCGTTGCTTAGAGGCTGCACACACAAAACACACACACACATTAATTGTATCAAATTAATATGCAATTTTGTATTTAAAAAACGCACTTTTTTATATTAATAATTTCATTTTATTGTTATGTTGCTCATTTTACGCACTTTTATTGCTCACTTATCACTTTTATTTAAATAAATTAATATTGTTCTACACCGCTGTCTTCTATAGCGCTGCTTCGGAAACTTGTCATTCACAGGCAACAGCTGACATATTCTACTGCTGCTTTTCCACATAGTGTTGAAAATGTTCTCTCACAAAGTTAGTGCTGGTCTTTGATATTGTAGAAACGTTAATTTGAAATCAAAAACTTGTAAAGCTCATGTATAATTAAATAATTTTCTTGATTATTAAAATTAAAAATACATAATTTATAATACTTACTTGATGATTAAAAAAGAAGATATTTAAGAAAATAAATAAATAATAAATATAAAAAGTAGTAAGACATGAGGGTATTATGCCAACAAGATAAATAAGCAATTACCATCCAAAAGATTCTCTCTTAAAGAGACTTTAATTAACAAAACCAATCAATAAAATTATAGTAAAATCAAAGAAGCATATTTTATAAATAAAATCAATTTATTCAAATGTTCTTCATTCTACCCTCAAGTCAGTTTAGTCTGAAAATCAGATCCATCTTTTTTGGATTTGTATTTACCAGCACTTAATAATTTCCTCACACTGCTGCAGCTGATGCTATCAGCTGTTCAAAATGACTGCAAACATAAGACGAGCTATTTGTGATAAGGTTTAAATTACAATACTCTTTTAATTTAAATACTCAAATATGTTTCATAACTAACTTATTTAATCAAATTCCAGTTTAAACTTATTGGTCACTCAGGAAGTATTTACAATAAGTTAGAAGTACCTAGCAAGAAACAACTTAATGGCCAACCGGCATTACAATGGACACTGCCACCAAATATTATTGCACAACCAGAGGCTGAACATAAATTGCTCAATGTCTTTAAAACATTGGAACATGATAAAGAAAGTTGTGTGAAACGCGTGCTACTCATGCCAGCGGAAGGTAAACAAGCCGCAAAGATCGAGTTCCAATTGCAACCGGATACTTTTATCGAACATATATTAAAACCTGAAAATGAACAAGGATTAACGAATTCGCGTACGAATGAACTTATTCTTGTAGAATTTAGTTCACCTAACATTGCAAAACCATTCCATGTTGGACATTTACGTTCTACTATTATAGGAAATGTGATTGCAAATCTGCATCAATCGTTGGGTTACAAAACTTTGAAAATGAATTATCTTGGCGATTGGGGTACACAATTTGGTCTACTGGCACTTGGAGTGCAACTGGCAAAGGTTAGTGATGCTGAAATGAGTAAACAACCTATTGAGACTCTATACAATGCTTATGTAGAAGCAAATAAAGCAGCGGAAAAGGATCCATCATTAGCAGCACGAGCACGTGAGCTCTTCACAAATCTAGAGACCGGGGAGGATGATTCAATGGCACAACAATGGCAAAAATATCGTCAGTATACCATTGATGAATTGAGTTGTGTTTATGCTCGTCTTGGTGTGCAATTTGATCGCTATGAATGGGAATCCCAATACTCACAACGTGAGATTAGTGAGGTGCTTCAACAGTTGCGTGTTGCAGGTTTATTACAACGTGAAATTGATGGGCGCGAAGTTGTTGCGGTTGGAGACCGCCGTGTACCTATAATCAAGAGTGATGGTTCTACGCTTTACTTAGCCCGTGATATTGCTGCATTACTCGAACGGTATGAACGTTTTAAATTCGAAAGGATTGTCTATGTGGTAGACAATGGTCAGACAGATCATTTTAAGGCATTATTTTCAACAACATCAGCCTTGAGTAGTAATCTACAAGCAGAACGTCTTACACATATCAAATTCGGTCGAATACATGGCATGAGCACACGTCAGGGTAAGGCAATATTTCTTCGTGATGTTCTAGATGAGGCACGTGATATTATGAGAGAGAAGCGACACAATAGTGCAAGTAAGTTTAATTTACTTCCGTCATCAAACTTCTTTAATACGCATTAAAACTCTTTATAGCAACCAAAAGCAATGTTACTCTGGATGATGATCATGTGTGCGATATACTTGGTGTTTCGGCAGTCATCATCAATGATCTTAAACAGCGACGGCAACGTGATTATGAATTCAATTGGCAACAGGCTCTACAAATGAATGGCGATACAGGCATCAAATTGCAGTATACTCACTGTCGCCTGCATAGTTTATTGGAAAATTTCAGGCATATAGAACTGGAAAATGTTAAGCCAAGTTGGCAGTTGCTCGGAGAACCTGAAGCTCAGGATTTAATTTATGAGATAGCACGATTTGAACAGACAATTTGGTGTGCAAAGGAACAAATGGAAGCCTGTATTCTTGTCAATTATCTCTTTAGTTTATGGTAACTTTCCTGCATATTTCATTTGATCTGTAATAATGTTATTTTATTCCATTTAGCAACACAACCAGTCGAGCTTTAAAACGTCTGCCTGTCAAACTTGAATCTTCTCAGGCGAAACAAGCTCAGCGTCTCTTACTTTTCAATGCAGCAATGCGTACTCTTAAGCAAGGCATGTCTATATTGGGTCTTCAACCTTTAGAACAAATGTAGTCTGATAATTTATAATGTTTGTTATGTTTTCTTTTATTTTATTTTTATATTACATAAAGATCTTAGAAAATCCTATAAGTTTTGAAATCTTCTATTGCTTTTAACGTTTCTTCCACGTGTATTTGCGACGTGCACCTTCCTGGCCAGGCTTTTTGCGTTCACGTCTTCTGTAGTCACGTGTCAATAAACCAGCTATAAGTAGATACAACAAAACGGAAGCAATTAAAATTGGATCGACGACTTGTGTCCAATTAGAACAATAAGATGAATATCGTTGATGTCTTTGGCTTTTAACTCACCCAATCTCATTGATTCAATCATATCTTGATCAATAAAGCTACGCAAACTCATTGCGATACCCCAACGTATGGCGCCCGCTTGACCGGAAGGTCCGCCACCCGCGACATTGGCCTCGACATCGACTTTGTTTAGCATCTCGGCAAAATGCAAAGGGAAAAGTAACTGAAAGTAAATCGAGAAAATGCGATTAAGTACAATGATAATGTTGTTTGTACAAAAAGCAAAAACTTTATTCAATGAAATGAAACACAAAACAGCAGCGACCCCCCTCTGGATTTTCCATAGATTGTACAATATAATTACGCGCATGCATCTGTTGTTTGTATTTGTTTCTTTCACTTAATTTTCTCACATAATACAACGAGTGAATTTCCTCCCGAATTCACAAAGACAATACAATACACAAAACAAATGGCCGCAATACATTAAAATGAAACAAAACTGATTGAGATTCATTGGAAGATTCATTCATTCATTTATTATCTATTGACCCGTTGGCGTTTGTTGTGCATTTGTTAGTAAAATTACATAGGCAAAAAAATAGAAAAACCTACAAATTAACAAACACAACAACTGAAATACAAAAGAATGCAACAATGTGTTGCATGTAATGCTGCAATTAACTGTCAATCAAATAAGGGAAAGAAAGTCAGTCAGTCACATCGACGTGTGAAGTATGTATGCATTATATGCAGTTATTCTACTGTGATTATTTTAAACCTTTACTTAAATACTATATAATTTTCATTCTTTTATGTAATTTTATAAATAAACTATGTAATTTTTAGGTGTCAGTTGATGCCACATAATCATATATTTGGATAGTATTTAATTTAATTAAATTTAGTTAAATGCAAAATATTCAAATGAAGAAATATTGCAGGCAAGTAGTGCATAAACACATTTATGATCGTATTTTGATTACAAATGGAATCGCTGAAGATGGTTTAGAGCATTAATTGCTGAAGAGACGCATTCAAAACAACTCACAGGAATCGATTAAACTATAGATCACATGATCCAGATAGTTAATAGACGATGAATTGCCCCATTTTTCTACAGGCTAATTGGCAAATGACTGGGGCATCTAGAAAAGGAGCCTTGAGGAATAACCTGTCTCAAGTTTGTACATTTTCTACATATTAGAAATTGAAGTTAGGGCTTCAAAATTCTACTCTTCCTAAGGCCACTCACCTAAGGAAAATGAGCCACTGTTTAAACAGAACCTTACTGCAACATTTTATGAATTTGCTTCATTAAAGAGTATGAAAAAATCCTTTAAATTTTAATAGCGGAATTGTCTTTCTATGGACCATAGAGTAAAACTTAAAGAACCTGTATAAATAAAAAACTCATATAAGTTACTTACTTATCTGTCTTCGATTGAATATACATCATTATAAAAAGAGAACCCGCTGTAATAAGGAAGTATTTCTTGGGTGAAGTGGTTCCAAACTGGTTAAAACCAGTCAAAACAATGTAGACGATTTAAGAAAGCGAAAAATTACTGCATATTTGCATTTTTTACAAAATATTTTTTGATAAAACATCATCCTCATCATCGTTTCCTTCAGCATTATCACCTTTAGTTACAGTCACATGCAGTTTTATTGCACATGTTAAGTTTCAATTTATTGATCAAAAACTGGTTTCTACATTTATCAATTCAATACAATTAAGCAGTTTGGTCTGTTGGATTAAGACATTATTGCTAACAGAAATTTTTGGAAATCATTTCTGGAGATGGGAGAGATTATGTGATTATACTTGTAAGTATTTCTGTATTTGCTTTGGTATTTCAACATTTTCTTATATAAATTTGATGATGCTAAATACAATATAAATAAAAAAAATAACCAAAAATAAACCTCGACAAATGATAAAAGTAATAGAGTAATTCGCATATAATTGTGATATCGTGTCTGATGAGTTTTTAAGGTATTTTTTATAGCCTTTTTTGTTATAAGAATATTTTGTTTTTGTTTTTTATGTAGAAGCGTTTATCTTTGTTTTTCTGAGGGAATTCTCTGTGGAATTTGGACAAGGGAAAAATTGTATAGAAACAAAGTAAGAAATTTTGATTGAAAGATTGATTTGATATTTTTTTAAATACTCTATTGATCCATAAAACAAACTCATCATATATTTTAAGAATAACTCATGATCACATCTCTTTAAATATTTGCCCTAATTTAGTATTGAGTTCTTTATGAATTTATCCATCTGAAAAACTTAGACATGGGAAACCTGTTTTAAATTCAGGCCAAAATAAGATTCGCACGTGAAATGATGAAACCAAATTTATGGAATAATACAATAATAAATCTTTATTACGTCAAATTATTAAAGTCAGATCATTAATATTATCTATCCATCTGAAACAAAATGTGACAATAAACTTTGTAACCAAAAAAAAAAAAAAAAAAAAAAAACACATGTGTGGGAATTTCACACTCAATAGACATCCCAGAGACACTGAATTTAGCATTATGATTAAAAATCAATAACAATAACCATTAAATAAATAATAATATGATACAAAATAAGGTTAGTCTTTTCGGAACAAAAGAAGAAAAATACTTTGACTTTATTTTGAATAAAAAAAAATTTAAGTAGTGTGCCTCACGCTCATAAGCACAATATGGAAGTGAAACTTCTTTAGCGAATGGAGGTAAATCCAAAAATTAGAAAATGGAATGTGACGAAAATCAAAATGTAATTACATGAACTGTAATTTATCATATAGAACAATCAATCATAGATGAAATAAAACTTTTTTTCATCAAATACAAAAAGATGAGTGAATTTACGTATGAGTAATATGGTATTAAATGAGAGAATGACAATGTTTTTTTAAATCTTAAATAAAAAACAAAACAACAAAATTGCAGATTCACATATTTTGGGTACCAGGAGAAACAGGTTTCTCACAGAAGACAGCTGATCTGTTTAGATCATCCAGCAGAGCAACATATCTTCTATGTATCATAAGAGCTAATACGAGTATAACCCGCACGCCTACAATTTGTGGAAGCCTCATAATAAATATTGTATATACTCGTGCTACAAAATGCCGACAACAAAATAAAAAATAAAGCTTAACTTTTTGGAATGTTGTTTGTTTTTTTTATTTGGCGTTGATTGACTCTACCTATTAGAGAACCGACTATGACAGATCATACTTGTGATGATGGTGATGATGAATCTTTGAAATCTTATGCGAAAATTCTCGTCACTGAGATGAATGAAGAACAAAACAAGTTGAACATTAACCTCAGCTCACCGAAGTTTACATACTTTTCACACCTCATATATCGGTACTTCTAGTTACTGTAATCCAAACATTAAGTTCAACACATTATATCTACATATGATAAAAGGACATGATCAGAGCAAACTTCAGTTTGTGAGCTCATAAACTGCTAGATCAGTTTCCTTTCAAAAGGATGGACAGACTTGACTCACACACACACACACTGAGTATTATCCGAAGCACGTTTCTAGGCATTACAAATCTCTCGACAAAGTCATATTACCTAATCACACTAGTGTGAAAGGTATAAATATGCGTTTTAAATAGATTTTATACTTAAGTGCCGCTTTGTCTCACACTTTAGATACACATAAATAACTTAAGACGAAACCGAAACTAAAGACCGAGAACGAAGACTTTAAACTATGTTTGGGTGAGTAGTAGAGGTTCGTCGTCTATACTAAACATATTTATTTATACTATATAGTTCAAAGTCGTATGTATATATGTACATCTGATCATCATCACTATATCATACAAAATATTCACTTCTGTTTTCTCGTTGATAAAAATTTATTGTATTGTATATTCTTTGCGGCAAATGTAATCAAGAACATTTATATCTATCTATCTGTCTTCGGTCATACTTAAATGTGGATTTACTTTTGCAGTTTCGCAAGAGTCGTGATCGCCTTCAAACGTTTATCGGTATACTACAAAGCGGTGCCTAGGATGCAGGATAACAATAATATAATACAAAAAATTTAATTTCAAAAATATTTGCAAAATTAAAAAAAAAAAACCACGATGAAGATTGTGTAAAAAACGTAAATAAAATAGATAGTTTTAAGATACCATAAAGATAAGAGAAAGTTATCTTCATTTGTAAATTTTTCATCCTTATTAACTTACACAAGAAAAATATTGTACATATAGTTGATTTCTAAGATCAAAGTATCTAGTATCTATAGATCCTTCAATTGCTGATTACAAACAAAGCTTATATTGTATTAAAATTTGTGAAAGTGACATCAACATATCCAATTTCCTTTAAATTTAGTTGGTTCTTCAAATTAACTATAACAATTATGATTTTTTAGAAATCAGGCAGAAGTGCCCTTGCCTAATCTAAAAATCATTAAAATTATAAATATGAAATTTAAAGATATAGATATTTTGATTTCAATTTGAAAAGCAAGCAATTTTTTAGTCAAAAAATATAGGGAAATAGGATGCCAAGGATAATCATATTTCTATAACAGACACTCTAGACACTCTAAAAATGTAGTATGTACTCGTACAATAAATTAACTTAAATGTTACTAAGAAACCAAAATTATTCAAGTGAATCCCTAAAACGAAGATCGAGAATTAACTTAATAACTGCAGATTTCTCTAGATTTATTCAGATTTTAAATTATAGCAAATTATAGAACAATATAGTGCAAGTCATTTGATAATAGTCCACTCAGTTATTATTATGGTAAGAAAAACTTTAGATTTTAACATAACAAAAAGCACAATTGAACTATTTTTCATGGTTTTCAACAATGCATTATCCTTTAATTTGGACAATTTATTTAATATTCTTCTCATACTGATCACATATGGCAGCAATTTCTAGAAATTTCCATTCATAACTGATATGCATATGTAATGAATGCTATAGAAATTTATCATAACAAACGCGAGTAACACAAATAGCAAGTACTATGCTGACGCGGACGACGACGCCTCAGGTTCAAGGGCAGTATAGTTGTACTACGATAGATTAGAAGGTGGTTCATTTCATTTAAGAAACGAGAAACATGAAAAGAGATACATTTTTCGAATGCAAAATGCGACTACTAAATACAGATATAGTGTATCTACCCTAAAGATCTATCTTTATATTGTATGTACAATACATGTTTAAGATCATCATCAACCGAATCAGTAACAACATCATGATCACAATCATCATCATCATCATCATAGGCCAAACACAAATGAGCACAACAAAAGCGCAATTGATTTAAATTATAATTGAATAAAGAAAGAAACCCACAACAATAAGAAAAGAAAAAAAAAAAAAAAAAATTTGTATTCTCCTTTCAAAAGTAAAGAATTGAAAATGGAAAAAGAGCAGAAACGAGAAAATTCAACAAGATACAAAATGAAATTATTTACGACGTATTTATGGATTTCTTTCTTTCAAAGCAATCAACAAATTACAAAGGAAAAGGTAAAAAGCACAAGAGAAAGCGTGATATTTCAATACTTTTTTACAAAATGGCGAAGCGCAATTACAGTTACATGCATCATCATCATTTTCGTGATAATGAAACTAAAAAAAAAAAAAAAAAACGACACTTCCGGGCCAATTCGTATTGAACAAACCGAACGATTCATACCGGTGGCATCTAACAGTAAACGTGGGTTTTAATTAATGAAAAGAGCCGCTCTTAGTCTCACACACTCGTACTTCGTGTTGTTTCATTTCATTTGTTCCCCCTTAGCATGTAGTCACAGTCACGTTTCTATACACTCGTTCCCCATGCTCTCGCCATTAAATCAAATGCTCTCGTTGCCTTTGTCGCTGCTAATTCCAGTACTAAATTCTGGATCTTATTTGATTTGATCAAGCCAAATTCTTTGATCGATCTTAGTTTTATTTTTTATATGAAAGTCAGAGCCCGAAGTCGACATAGCTGAGATTTAAAAATTATTATAATTTTGATATTATTTATGGAATGAAATTAATCATAAAAAGTTCGGCTTAGATCTGAATCAGATCAGTATTCATCATCATCATCATGATGATCATCATCATCAAACTACAATAGTAGAAGTGTGAAAAATTTGATAAGATCGGTTAAATCACGTTTAATTAAAGAAATGCCGTTTATTTCAATTTGTCGTCATCATCAACATCATCATTATCATCAACATCATCATCATAGCTCACAATTCATGATAAATTTGATAACAATAACACTTTTGTTATGACTATTATTACATATATTGTATTGTATATTCGTACGATATTCAAGCTTAAGTATTAGACTTTGGAGCTTCGTGTGAGTTTAGTTTATTCAAAGGCAAGCAAACATTTTCACACTTGAAAATCGTTTTGGCGTAACGTCGTTTGCAATCTTCGAAAAGTGTGCGAAAAATAAATTATTTGCGAGTAGAAGTATATATGTATGTTATTTATTATACTTAGCTTTGAACATATTCATATAGTTAAAAAAAAACTCGTAATTCAACGCAACTGCATACAAGATTTATTATCGGCTTTAGTAATGGGTAAAATTGTTGTAGAATTATCCCATTTTAATAAAGTTTACTCACTGAATTCATAGATAAGCTGGGTTAACAAAAATCCTATTGACCCTAGGAGGAGTAGAAGGCTCAGATCAAATTAGGCGAAATTAAGACAATCAAAAGGGGTAACGGCAGACAAATAGTCTCCGGAACCAGGGCTGCCATCACGCAGCCCATGTCGAGTATCAGTGCAGCCCAAAGCACCTTGCCAACTTAAACCGTTGGACCATTTTTCTTGCTCGCCAATTTAAACCGATGACTTAAAATAAATAATTTTCGGGGAACTAACATTTTTATACAGCTCTAAGAGGATGATGGTTGAGTTTTTGGGCATTTCAAAAGAAAATGATTGAGACATGAGCTTCCAATGCAGGAACAAAAGGATCAAGTGATGATGCGTTGCACAAGTGACCGTGGGATAGTTTATGACCTAGGAGAACCTTATATATTTTATAATGTCCAGCCTTCTAAATTCCAATTTGATGTTGGAACCTAAAGAGCCAGAAGTCATGTATGTGACTGGGTGTTGTGAGGAACAATCCGGGGTTATAAGGAGTGGAACGATAGCAGTTTCTTGGTTGGGTATGTTTGCGCTTTTGACAATTAAGTATTCATTAATGAAGCCATAACTAATATTATTGTCTGTTTAAGATCCATCTATGAAAATGAAAGTATAGTAGTTACTAAATTCTTCTTTTGAGTAATTGAAAAGTGCTCTAAATTGGCTGGGGTTTATATCAGGCTTGAGTAAGTTATGAAGAGAATAGATGAAGGCTTAAGGTTCCATAAGGTTGGCAGTATATCTTTAACTGAAGAGGGGATGAAATATTTATTTAATATTTATTCAATATTTTTGGTTCTCATTCAGATTCTAGAATCTTAAATATTGGATTCTTTAATGAGACATTTAGAAATATTATCAAATACATTTGACATCAACACTTACTAGAAACTGGAATCCTTACTTGGACTTTTGTTCATTGGGTTGAAGGTTTCCAACATCATTATAATAATGACAGTTTTTTTGATCAGATTCATTCAGAGCAATTTAAAACAAGTTTTGTAAATTAAGGGATCAAATGTCTACAGACATCTTAACTTTTTATGAGATTCATTTAATTATAAGCACGTATTAGTCATCATGTATTATGTGTGTCAGTGATCCGATTCCTTGAAGCGTCCTAAGCTTTTTTCTTTTAGTGTTTGAACCATTAAAATGAAATTAGATACTGGAGCGTCTTTATTGTCGTAATTATATAATATAAATATATATGAGTACAAGTACATCGAAACTACAGTTCTCCAATTATTGGAAGAGATCGTATACCAACTTTAACACTTATCATTTTAATTTCGGTTTAATTTCCATAAATTTCAAGTTAAAATCGCAAAACAGTATCAAATTGCTTTAAATCGAACAAATAACTTATATAGACACCATGTAGACTGGTCTAAATATTTTAATTTCTCTTAAATATAGTCAGGATTGCACTGCGATCTCCAGATGTCTATTGTACTTGAGATCATTTTCTGTATTAGCAATATTATAATAAAAATAGTAAGTAACAGTTTACCAATCTCAATACAATACAATATTTTTGGTTTAAACTCAAAACGGTCCTTCACATATTAAGGTCTTTAAAATTAACCTTTAAAAAATTTATTGATTTATTATCTTTGCCTTTTATTTCTTTTTCTTTATTCTTGTTGCTTATCATAATCAATCAACAAATTGCTACAAAATGTCTTTACTTTAATTTTCATAATCTTTGAAATCACAAAATTTATATTTTTTGTTTGTTAATTTAAACAAAATATTCACACAAATCATACAGAAGATTTTGACGCCTATTGAATGTAATATTTATTTATTTCTTTGTACATAACATTGCAAAAAAAGGCAAACTCTTTTTACACCAAGAAATCGTAGGCGTTAATTAATTTTATCATATGAAACTTAAGCAACCGAATAAATATATGAGAAGAAAAAAAAAATAAAGAAATACATAAGAAATAAATAAACAACAAATAAAATACCGTCAGCTAAATTCAAACTGGTTTTAACGTAAAAAATGCGTTTGAATGGAGTGAAAAATTTGATTAATCGTGATTTGTTTTTTTTTTTTTTTTTTGATCATCGAGTTTTTGGTCAACGAGCATCGCCTCAAGTTATGTCTATGGGGAAGTTTGTTTTTTTTTTTTTGAGCCATTAAGCAAATTTAATATTTGCAAAATATTTATTTTTATTTCTATGTTGTCAACTGCGAAAGTTGTTTCTATGGAATCACATTTTTTGTTTGTTTATTATTGTTTACAATTAATAAATCTGATATATTTAATATAAGCAGAAAACACATTTTTTGGTTTTTGCTTTGATGCATTTGTTGGACTTTCCTCCTAATAATTCTGGGAAGTAGAAACTGGAATTTGATATAAATGACTGTTTTGACAACAAATATCCAATTTTCTGTTTTGTTCTTTTGCAATAAAATACAATAATAGAAGAGAAAGTTGAAATAAATAATTTACTGTATTGAATAAAAGGTCCATTTATTTCTAGAAATTCTCAAAAATTAATCTGTAATTTACCTAATCATTACTACTAAACTGATCAAAAAATATCTACATTCATTTGTATTATATACATATATTGTACACATGATCGATGAACGATTGAATTTCTAAATAGATCAATTAATTTATTACCATTACATTCTCAAACTTCTTACTTCAAACTACAATTAATTACGATTCTATATACTACTGAAGTGGACTGATTAAACCAGCTGCTGTAAACAAACTAGTTGACAGATCGCGCTCATTTTTGGCATAGTAATTAAGGACAGTCCTTCTAACGTACAGAAAAAACCTAAAAAATACTTAACGCGGCCAATTTCAATGACAAATTCCGGGTAATTTATTGTCTTAAGGTATATGATTGAATGAATGGATCATTGACTATTTTAAAGTAACTCAAATTGATTAACTACTACATGATTTGTATTCTAAAAACTGTGTTGTACTTCAAAGAAGTGTTCAGCAACGTTTAATCACAATCCAAATATATTTTTGGTCCGTGGACAAGACATTGATCCAGTAAAATACAACAGAGTCCAAGGAAAAGTCAAAGCAGTGGACTTCTCCGGGTGAACGTGTATCAAAGAAGACCAAGGTGGGTCTGTCGACCAACAAGGCTATGGCGTGCATTTTTTGGGATGCACGCAGTGTCATTCACAAAGGGTACCTTTAAAAAGGCAAAACAATCACCGGCGAATATTATTTAGAGCTTTTGGACAGATTTTCCATTAATTTGAAGCAAAAATCATGGAAAAAATTCATAAATTAAACTACAAACTACTGTCCCATCCAACATATTCCCCAAATTAAGCTGTTTGCAAATATTTTCTGTAATTTATAATCTAAAAACTTTCAAGATGAGCTGCGTAATAGTAGGTCAATACAAGAAAATATGGTAAGATTTGTAAATTATTGTATATGGGAAAGAGAAGTTCAGTTCACAGATACAACAGTTATTTTCTTAAAGATTATGATAACAGATCTAAAGAGAAGACATTTGAGTTATATAGAGGAAAGGCAAATTCGATTGATTCTTCATATTTTTGTTATTACAAATTATTACGTAGTATTTTAATATGAGCAAACAGAGGCCTTCGCTCATGCGAAAGTTAAGAAGGAAAGGAGGAAATTAGTAAAGTGCAGGGACCAGATTTGCCATGAGCGGGAATCGAACCAGCGACTCTTGGGATGTCAGCCCAGCGCACATCAAATCGGGCTTGATTGGGAAGCAAAAACATGGTTTATGTACTCGTTCTGGGTAAATAGAGTTGCTGTTCTGCATGGGATGGTAATTTGTTCCCTGAATAGTTACTTACGTAGCCAATTGTGGAAGTTTCTTGCTAAAAATATTTAAACGTTTTTTGTTATTAAATTGAAAATGATGAACGGAAATCAGAAATGCAAGAGATGATTTTAAGAAATTTTGATGAGAGATTTATGGTAGAATGATTTTTTTTTTTTTTTTTTTTCATTATATGGTATTATATTTTGTTTAAAAAATAAAGTAGATTAACTTTTTAATAATTGAACAATTCTAGTTTTTGTTTTTAAAACTAAATTACTTATTATTATTCTACAATTTCAGAATAAATTCAATTATTCAATAGAATTTTCATATACAAGGTTTGATATTATAATTAATTAATAATACTTAAAGCATAGACAACTTTACGCATCGATGATTTAAAAAATTACAACCACTCTTTAATTAATAGAGCGGAGGTTAATTCAAAAGTTCAAAATTGATAATCAAATTGAAAGTAAAAAATTCAAGTGTTTGGAAATTTTATATGAATTATATTCTGCCTAGCTAAAGCCAGACACGCGCTGAAATATTCAGTAAAGAGTAAAAAAAAAACACTAAATATCAAATCAAAAAGGTTGAATAATAACATCAAACAAAAACAGAATATACACTACTTACTCGTATTGTTGACATAATTGTAAATAATGTTAGTCAACATGAAATAATAATAACAAGTAGCAGACTCGGGATGCTGATACAATACTAGTATATGAAATTGAAATCTCTACTTATCATATTAACAAAGATAAGTACCAAAAAAAGAGAAAAACTGTTTTGTTTTGTCTATAGATAGAAGAATAAATGTAGGTTGGGTTTATTTGGAATCTGATAATCAGTAGCGCGTTTTGCAAAGCGCGGGGCCCCTAAAGCGAAGAAAACAATTTGTGTATTAGATAAATTCAAGAATCAATGTTTTTGAATGGGATACACACATACACACTACACCCGCTGGTGACCTTTTACCCTATTACCCAATGAATGACGAACTTTTATTGATCAACTGCATATTTTTTATATGATTTATAATTCTCAGATTTCAGTTTGTCTTGGGCGCCCTCTTTTGCTTTGAGGCCTACGAATGTTGCCAAGTTGTCCATAGGTAAACGCTTCTTCTTTGCTGATGATGGTGTTGACTTGTCGGTCGTGACAAATTAGATAAGAAGCCTATTAAACATATGACTGCTGCCGCATTAAAGCGCACAACTAAACTTTGGACAAGAGTATATAGTTGCTAAAGAAAGTTAATTCGGAATGTGTTTCTCTGTAGCACACACGATCTCATATCTCATGCAATGGAATATTAGATAAAAAGAAAAGTGACGCAGAGAAAGAGTGAAAATATATACATACATAAATATAAGCTAAATTGTTGTAGCAAAAATTATAAAACAATTAGAAGCAACGCAAAACCGATTCACTGAATTCTTTAGTCAGTTGATCCCGGACGCTACGCTTGATTAAATGTTCATATATATCAAATCATATTATTTATTGTAATTAGATCAGAATTTAACAAAGTATAACGAACAAACAAGTGTATCTTTATCTCATACTATTCTCCGATCTCTTGTGTAAGTTTGTAAGTTTACAGTTTTGTAGTAAGTTTTGGGGGAAGCAACAATGTTTACTATCAAACAAACAGTTGAAAATTAATCTCACAATCACTCAATCACCCACCTCCGCCGACTCAATGAAATTGTAAAATCAGTGAAGCATTTAAAATTTTTGGATTTTCAAATTAAATTAATTTTCTACTCAAAAACGAAAAAAAAAAAATCTGTATTATAGTTTTTTTTGTATCTTTTTCATTAACAGAACCTAAAAATAAAGACGCCCAAAGGTGCAATCCATCGATTTTATTATTATTTTGTATAAGCAAAATGTTGTCTCAAGCCAAAACTTGATTGCATATTAATGTGGCTTTAAATAACAATAACAATAATTAAAACAAAAAAAGTCTGTATTACTCAGAAGAAGAAAGTGGAAAAAAACATAAGAAAACAGAAGATTATAAAATATACAATTGATAAATCATAAATAAAACAACATTTGCATTTTATGTGATTTTTCTGGAAATTGTGTGTGCCTGCAGTCAATAAGACTAAGAAATAAAGTGGTGTGTCCTCAGCTGCCAGAGTCTTTAAACAACATTTTATTCGGTAAAAAATAACAGCAAAATCTACTAAAAAACAAGTGATATTGCTGCATATTGAATTTCGGCTTGCAGTCCATAACGCAGCATGGAGAATCTTGGTTACAAGGAGGGCAGCACGAAGCCACGTCGCATAACACGTTCGATCAGTGTCGTTACCAAAAGTGAAGTGGAACAACCGCTCAATGATAATAATGCAAATAACCGGTAAGAGACCAACAACCAACAAAATAAATAAAAAAAAAAAATAATAATAATAAAAATAATGCCAAAAACAAAATTCCAATTGCCATACATTCATAGTAGTTGGCACAGCCATGTAATATGTAGTACTATCTATCTGTATCTCTTTGTGTAGTTTGTGTTTGTTGGATATCTGTATGTGCCGCCGCCTGCCTCTCTTTTGCACATTTACTTCTTTTTCTTTTTTTTTTTGTATTGAAAATGTATTTAGTTTTGTTGCACTTTGAATTTTGAGGTTGGTTTAACATGTAACCATGTAACAGTTTGTTGTCTTCGAAAGTGGACTCGTTTTATATAGAAAGCTGTCCTATAAATTGCCGTCCACCAATGATTTGTCTAAAGTCCAATTAAAATTGTCTTGGGTATAAGATTTTGAAAGCAGAATACAATAAATATTAAAATCTTAGAGTTAGTAATATATTTTAAAAGATTCTAAAATTCAGAAGATCTAAACATACAAAAATATTATACAGATAACATGGCAAAGTCAACCTATTATTCGAAAAATTAAATAAAATTTATATTATTTAACCTTAGAATCAAAGGGCAAGAGTCCCATGAGAGCAAAAAAGAAACTCTCTCTTATGATTAAACCCTAAATCTAAATCTAAGTTGCATTTAGAGTTCTTAAAACGGAGAAAATGTAGAAAAATATATAAAGGAAAGGTACAAATATAACAAGAAATTATATTAGAAATCCAATCAATTAGGTCAAATTTCCGGATACTTATAAGAACCCATTACTTTTATAATAGACAGTCAAGAAAGACATTAGAGTTTTATGTTTAATTTTCTCAATTACAATTTAACTGCCGGGATTATTCTTTTTTTTTTCAAATGGGAAAAGTTTCATCTTCACAGGAATTTTTTAAATAAAATATTTTAAGAACAAAATGATTATTGATTACAATGAAAATGTTGTAATAAGCAAAATACTATTACATTACTTTTGTAGAATAGATTATAAACCAATTAATTGTGAGAAAATTACTTAATGAGTTATTCTCTTAAATCAATACTTAAATGAACTGTGCGACCTCCTATCTACCATACATACGAGTATATTAGCCGATTATTTAACATTTGTTATAAAATCAATAAATTTCTTCTTAATATTTCTATATGAATTCATGATCATGATGATTGATTGATGTCTTCAGTGATTCGATTCATTCAACCATTTACTATAAACTATGTATGTATTAATAAAATTATTACATACATATTTCATAGACTCGAAAGTTCGAAAGCAAAATCCAAAAAACAACTTCAGAATGAACATATTTTTTTCTGAATGTAAATGGATACTTTGACTCATGTTGTAAGCAAACGTTACATAAAAATAACTACTGCAACAGAAAACAGTCTTTCAATTTAGCTTAACCAGATACTTATTTTCTTTATAAAACCACAACTTGTACTCGCATATAGTATATGATGATTATGTTATATCAATTGATTGCCTCTGATTCGTGTTAGAAACACTTTGATTCTTTCATTTAAGCAGTGGCGGATTAAATCTTCTTTCTTGAATTTAATAATTGAATTGAATATTTAAGATGAGAGAAATTGGGACTCCTCTAAATCGTAAGAATTGTTTTGTAAACAAATATTAAGCAAAGTCAAAATATGTTTGAGTTCCTTGAAATCTGGGGAGTCCCCAAGTTCAAATTCAATGAGAAGCATCAAAGGCTCAATAATTCTAAAATACTTTTTCATTTGAATGGGGGCCTAAATTAGATTTTATTTGCACTCCATCACTGAATTCAAACTCTTACAGACATACACATCAGAACCCAGATCCCTTTCAAAGAGGCTTATGTTGTTTAGCATTTTAACACAAACCACATTTTTACATTTACATAAAAGGCTTACAAAAGGCTTTTGAGTAGACACAAAAAAAAAAGATTGAAAAATATCTAAGACAAGAAAGACGACAGACACATAATAAGTGGTGAGTGGTGACAACAACAAGCGAACCGAAACAAAATAAATAAATATACATAAGTACATATCTCTCATACATAGAGAAAACCATAGCTTAAAGCATTTGTGGTAGTGTGAAACAACTAACGAATCGTTTTGGTTGATTTTATTTTCTCTGAACCGATCTGAACCGATCATGGTTTGGTGAAACGAATGTTCCGAGCGATTTTGCATGATCGCAGTACAATTTTAGCAAACAATGGAGACGGTTGGCCGGTTTTCGTCGCTTTTGCTAACGTTTCGCTAAACTTGGCTTAAATTGTACAAAAAAAAAAAAAAAAAAAATAAAAATTTAAATTTAATGGAAAAATAATTGTGGAAAAAAAAATTAAATTATATAAAAAAAAAAATTAGACAAAACAACTAATTTTTGTTCTAGTATACGAGAACGGAAGTGCAAAATTTCGCTTTATTCGCATTACTTGTTTTTTTGTTTGTTGTTATTTATGTGAAATTACTCCGATTTTTTATTCATTGATTAGACTGAGACTATCTATCTATCTAACTGACTACAATATACAACAATCTCGATTTTGAAATTGTTGGCGGCGGTTACGTTGGCAATGAAATTGGAAGTGGAAAATAACACATTAGCAAATTGGCATCATCCGTGGATATGGTTACAAACGGTGTATGTAGTAGTTAAGAGTGAAGTTATATCAAAAGTTCCTGATTAGAAAAAAAAAATGGGAAAAAAGAATCATGACAAGAACCCAATGTACTACGAAAGTTTCTAAATAAAATACTTGTGTTTATATTGATTTCGTGTCTTTTTGTTTAAGCTTAATTTGCCAAATGTCCAAGTTTTTAAAGATTCTACTAAATAGTTTTAGAAAATTAATTGGAGTTTATAAAAAAAAAAAAAAATACAGTACAAATTATAAAGTGACAAAGAAATCTTCAAAGTGTGTAAATGATTTTTTCCTTTCTAAGAAAAACAAATGATCTACAACATCTGTTCTTATTTTAATTACCTTCTGGTTTTATTAAAGAAAGATTTACAAATAAAATAAAAATAAACTCTACTTATTCTATATGATATTGTATATAAAGTTTCTTTAGTTTGAAAACTTCCATCAGTTCTTAATAAGTAGACTTCCAGTCAAGTATTTATTTCTAAAAAAATAAATTGAAACAAAGAATATTCTGATCTACAGTTTGAAAAAAGCTATAAAGTGCAAAAAACTGAGAAACAAAATGAAATTTATTCTGCAGTGAAAGAAACTAGGAGTCTTTAAAAGTTAAATTATATATATGTACTATGATCCTTGAAAAAATTAATTAATTAATATCAATTCAAAATTGTTGCAATCTCTGAATTATGAAATTTTTGTTATCTCCTCCTCATTTAATGTAGATTCAAATCAATACCACCAAATTTGATGGTGAGATGGCGCAACAATACTGATGCCATGATCGAAGCTCAATATCCGGCTGCCGGTGAATTCGAATACATGGAGTGCGGTCCATCGCCACCAGCCGAAAGTGCACCTTCGATGTACGATAGCTTCGAAGAACCAACCAGTGAATTAAGCGTACAAATATGCAATGATACGCTACGCATAAGTCTCATAGATCAAATGAAGAGCGCTGCCGGACGTGTGCGTTTCTTCGAGGACATTGAGCAAGGCAATGTAATTGCCGAAAATACGAAAACACATTTTGAATCAGCATCGAAAATTGAAAAGAATTTAAGTTTCTTGTGGGCAGCATTCCTGAAACGTTGGGATTTACTTGAATGTCTGCTGGAGATTGGTGCTGAATTGCATTTTTGTGATCAGAATGGGATTTCAGCATTGCATTTGGGTGCCTTTAGTGGATGTTTGTCCACATTAAGTTTCCTCGTTGGCAAAGGTGTCAATGTGAATCTTCAACCCAAGTGTTATACGCCACTGCATTGTTCTGCATTTGGTAATGCCGCTGAAGCGGCTAAATTTCTAATTAACAACGGAGCACAGATCACCATCGATACAAACAAACCGAATTGTGAGGAAAGTCTATTGCACTGTGCAGTTCGTTCCAATGCACTCGAGTGCCTGCAGTTGTTCATAAACGAAGGTGCCGATGTAAATTCACTCAAACCGAATGGCACCAATGCCATACATTTGGCAGCGGATCTAGGCAATGTCCAATGTCTGGAGGCATTGTTGAATGCCCCGTCTGCTGATCCCAATGTACGCATTTGCATACGTGAAAAAGAATCGACAGCTTTACATCTTGCCGCCGATGAGGGCAATGTAGAGTGTGTAGATTTGCTATTAGCCAAAGGCGCTGATGCCAAACTAAAGAATCATCGTGGCTTTAGTCCTTTACATCTGGCAGCACGCACTTCAAGTTTGGAATGTGTTGAATCCCTATTGCGTAATGGAAATGCAGATTCCAACGCCGAGGACTTTGATCATCGCACTCCATTACATGCAGCCGTTGGCAAATCGGAAAATGCCTATGACATAATGGAGACTCTAATACAATGGGGAGCCAATGTCAATCATAAGGATATTTATGGCTTTACAGCATTGCATTTGGCTGCTTTGGATGGTCTGGTGCAATGTGTTGAAATGTTGATATTTCATGGTGCCGATGTGACTACAAAATCCAAAAAGGGTACATCAGCATTAAATGTCATAACACGGAAGACACCTGCTTCGGTGGCAATGATACGACAGAAGTTAGATGCTGCAATCACATTACATCATTCACAGGTAATTGATTAATGAAGCTAATAGCTAATAACTAACTTCTTTTGTAGGAATTTTTAATGTTATTGTATATTTTCTTTGTTTATTGACAGGATCCTATTAATCGTGAAGTGGAACTTGAACTTGACTTCCGTCAGCTGTTGCAACATTGCCATCCACGGGAGATAAGCTATCTCAATACCTTTGTTGACGAAGGTCAAAAAGAGATCCTGGAACATCCTTTGTGCTCTTCCTTTCTGTACATCAAATGGGGCAAGATACGCAAATACTACATTGGACGACTCATCTTTTGCTTTACTTTCGTGCTTTTCCTAACGCTTTATGTGCTCACGGCGCTCGCCCACAATTGCTACAATGGCAGCAAGGATGATAACACAACCATACAGGCCCAGGAACTTTGCCAGAAGCAATCCATACTTGGTGATATGCTACGTAATAATCCCTTTGTTATGGAAATGCAATGGTGGGTTCTGGTGGCCATCACAATTGTTGAGATATTTCGAAAACTATATGGGATCACGGGCTATTCATCGTTTAAGCATTATGTATGTCAAGTGGAGAATATAATGGAATGGTTTGTCATAACGAGTGTCTTCGTCATATCCTATATTTATACGAAACAAACGTATACCTTTCAAAATCACATAGGCGCCTTTGCCGTCCTATTGGGTTGGACAAATCTTATGCTGATGATCGGACAACTACCAGTTTTTGATGTTTATGTGGCAATGTACACGCGAGTTCAGGGTGAATTTGCTAAATTATTTATGGCCTATTCCTGCATGTTGATTGGTTTTACAATTAGTTTTTGTGTCATATTCCCATCGTCCTCGTCGTTTGCGAATCCATTTATGGGTTTCATTACAGTTCTAGTTATGATGATCGGTGAACAGGATTTATCATTGTTAATCAATGATCCTGATGGCAAAGATCCACCCTTTCTACTTGAAGTCAGTGCACAAATTACCTTTGTGCTCTTTTTGCTCTTTGTCACAATTATTCTGATGAATCTATTAGTCGGTATAGCGGTACATGATATACAAGGCCTCAAAAAAACTGCAGGTCTCTCAAAATTGGTACGCCAAACGAAACTAATCTCATACATCGAATCGGCTCTGTTCATTGGTTATTTACCTACTTGGTTACGCAATCTCCTACACTACACAGCCCTTGTATCACCACAAGCCTATCGTGTCGTCCTATGCGTTAAGCCCCTTAATCCAAGTGAAAAACGTTTGCCTCGAGATATATTAATGAAAGCCTATGAAGTGGGCAAAATGCGTAAGCAATTTGGTCATACAATTTCAGCAAAGAACTCAGCCGAAAATTATTTATCATATAAAAATAAATATAATAATAATAGTGGTCAAACATCGTATGTGGTGTCTGGTGAAGATTTGGAATCAACACAATATGCTACACTAACCACGAAAATGGATGACAATGCCGAACGTATAGATTATCTAACACAGGAGATACAAGAGTTAAAGCAGGCACTCATCTCACAGCAACAACAGGCTAGCAAAGTGATCGATAAACTATTGATTGTCATATCCAATCAACAAAAAAATAATCTAAGAAAATGAACAATCATAGTTTGATATAAATACATAAATACATTAAGAAGAAAATATATTCAAATAGATTTAAGTTCTCTGTACAATAATTGGCTGGAGCAGCTTCGTAGTTTTATTAATTAGTCATTCGTTTTTATAGTTTAGTTTAGTGAAAAATCATCATTTTTTTTTTATCTACATATGTTTAAACAAAAATTTATCCAGTATTTAAATTGAATATGCACACATCATAGAGAAGAGATATGAGATATTCGAGATTCTCGAAATAGGGATTAAGCAAAAGAAAAAAAAACAAAATAGCATGGAAATTATAATAAAACGAAACTTGAGAAAAAGAAAGGAAACCCTAAATTCTATATAAAGAATTATCTATATATTAATTATACAAATATTATTTTTATGCGCATATCTATGATTTTTCCAAAATGAATATTTGTTATTTTATAATAGAAAAGCAAAGAGAAATCTGTATGAAATCTGATTTTAAAGTTTAAGCAGGAAGCAAAGAATGTTTGTGGCGTTTTAGGCTGTGTATGGTTAAAGTTTGTTATTGTTAGATGAAAGGTAACTTAAGATTGATTGTATAATGATAATAATACATATTACATATACATATATAAATGATTATATCTAAAAACTCACATATGGAGGAACAACTCAACAAGTGTTTTACTATTTAAAAGCAAAATTTACTGTAGATTTATATCAATTCAAACTTATGATTGGAGGTTTTTTATACAAAAGAGATAAACTTTTGAACTAGAATTGTTTTTGAATTGAAAAAAAAAAATTAGAATAAAATTTTAAGTGAGAAAATACAAATCGTCACGTTTTTTCGATTCTGTATCTCATGAACCGCACTAGGTAGAGACTTGAAATTTTCACAGAATGTGTATTTCTATTGTCATATCCCCAAACAAATAATAAAATATAAATTTTTGGAAAATTATCAATAAAGAGATTACAATTATATGACAATAACATGTAGCTTGTGTGTTTATAACAACAACGTGCAAGCAATTAGCTTGTGTGTGTGTAAACACAAGCGAATGTACCAAGAAAAGAGGACGAGAAATACACAGAAGTTCGCAGTTGATTTCATTTTTGGGAAAGGGGGGACAGACAGAAAACGTAAAAACATTGTTTAACACAACAACAACAATTACACACACCACAGACGAACCGACAGACAGAATGACAGATTGACATACAATCGTGACATCACCCTTCCCCGCACACGTTTTGAAAGTCAACAAGCAAAATGAAATTCTACAACCAATCGCATAATGTGTGGCCGGCATTACAAACTTCTTGACAAACTTATAATATTGTATGTAGTTGTATTTGTTTTGAGATGATCTCTCTCTCTGTCTGTTTTTAAGAAGTTTCAATTCTATCACGTGTACGATGGCAATTTTTTTAGTAATCATAGAAAAAAAAAATTCAATTTTTCGGAGTCCAAGAGACTACAAAAGAAAATGGCTTAGGGTTAATCAAAGTTACAATATCATTTATAATTGGTGTGAAGGTTATTATAACAAATCTGGAAATGGAACTAAGAACCTAATATGATTCAACTACTCAACGAAAAAATACTAGGGTGATGCCATTGATAATTAAGGAAATGAAGTAATACAAGGTTGTTCTAGTCCTAAATTGAGCTAAAGAAAATAACGTTCCATTAAAATCTCATCTCATCTCATCTCATCTCATCTCATTAAAATAAATGCAATAAAAAAAACTTCACCTATATTTCTGCTTTTACTTTTTCTAAAGAATAAAGCCGGTTAATTTTTAAGAAACAATCGTAGCACAGAGCGTCAACAGTGGTCACATCTGGAGATCTTATACCTGTTGCCAATTGAGCAGTTTTAGTTCACAATCCCAAGCATAAAATTGGACTAGTGGCCTAGGAAATACACGTTGATACTTTCATTGTAGCCCATGAGGCTATAACAGACTTCTTACTGCTCAATCTCATTCTTGTGAGACACAATTTATATATTTACCAAGCAATTGCCTTTAAAATGGAACAAATGAACAGACATGAATAAGCTTGAGCTCTATAATACTGAAGATGACTAGTTAATAAATTTCAGTATCGTTCGTTATTTTAATTATTCAGACAAACTAAGAATAGACATGAATCACAGATAGATAGATTCCAAGAAGAGAGAAGAACACGCAAATATTCGAACTTCACAATCTTTCCCGAGCATTGGTCTAATAAACGAGTTCTCAGCTCTGACTAAATCTTCCGCCATTTTATATCATTAACAATAAACATACAAGAAACTCACCTGTTCACGACATTGTATATCATCAAAGTACATTATATCCTGCCCATTTATGGTAATTTTGCCAGTGCCAGGCAAGCGTACAGTAACATCAGCTCTTGCTGTTTTACGTAGACATTCTATAATAAAAACAAATGTACAATTATTATTTACATTTAATAAAAACATATAAATGTGTTATTATGTCTTACCATATGTTGTTATAAACTGACGACCTTGTTCATCGATCTGTGGCTTAGGTACTTCTAACTGTTGTGATATATCCATCAAAGGTCTAGTGAATTTTTCAATGAACTCTTTTGTTTTATATGAATATGGTAAGGCGATTAAACGATTCATGACATTTGTAAAATTTAAATACTCAATATCAGCAATGGTCTCTACCAATTGACGCTCAAGTTGATCCTTTGGCAGCAATTGAAAGCCAGTCATGTCGCTATTTATATTGATAAAATTTGTTATAGGACTTTTTAAATTTTATAATAGTCAATAGACTTACATCTTTTGATTGTCATCAGGTTTATTGCCACGACGCAACATACGTTCTTCCAAGTCATTAAGTTTATTAATTTCCTCTACTATATCCTGAAAGTAGTAAAACAAAACTTATTATGTTAAACATTTCACCTTCATGTCGAGAAATGAGTATGTACTTACATGCAGAAGCTTGAAAAAGTTTGGTTTGCTTGTGTAGAAGAATGTGTGAAATGGTCTGCCAGTCTCATCGAACTCGGCAGCTTTTCGTGCAGGAAATACAACATCTGGACTCTTCATAGCTGGACGCGCACGTTTATCATACAAACCAGATGGGAAGAGATACTCAATTGCTTTCTATAAAGATCTTTTAATAGTTTATAAATTGTCATTAATCATATTCACATGTACATACATCAATATCTTCTTGGGTAAAATGTTCCACATCTTCACCCATTATATTGGCCAAATGCCTTTTACCAATTTGATATTCCAAATGTTGGGTTTTCATGAACTCATCATGCTCCTGCGCTCGTTCCAGGTACGCTTTCATTGCCTTACTTACCTTTTGCTTTTGAACTGCTACCGGTGAAGCTTGTACGGTTACCTCTGTGCTTAGCTGCTGCTTGTTTTTTTTTTATCAAAATGTATGATTATGCAAACATGTCATGTTGTTAATTAAAATTGAGAAAATGTCAATAAATAAACGTCTTGATCTTATATTATTCATACTCACCATATTCGCCAGAGCCACCGTATTAATTCTGCATGCATTTTGCAATAGATTTTTGTTAGTTTTTATAAAATTAAAGCCAAAAACACGCAAAGACATAATTTCTATGTTTTTGTGCGGCACTTTCCAGAACAGCAGCTAAAACAGCTGATTGCAATTTGCCATTTACCTGGAAGTTACAAAATCTAAGCAGTTGGCAGCTCTAAGGTAACGGTATTTTTAGCGCTTACACGTGACTGACAGGAAGTGCCAGAAACAGAATTTCATGTCAATTCGTTGAAGCTGCTGCTGTTGAACGTGGTTGGTGTTTTTCCGTAAGGAAAGTGAATCCATTTTTTTTCGTTGAACCAAGTAAGTTTTTTAATTAAAAAATTATATTTTCTTGTGAGTGTGAGTGCAATTGTGTTGTTTTTTTATTTATTTATTGTTTTCAATTCATGAAATCCTTCAAATGGAAAAATGTTAATGCATTTGACTAAATTAAAAATTTAGTTTCCTTTATTTCCGCTGGAATAAATTTTGCAAACTGATGATTAGTAAAAGACGAAATGAATGAAAGAATTGTGTAAAAAAAAAAGAAATGAAGAAAACATTCATTGCATTCATCGCATTAATTCGTTTTATCGAATTTTTATTAGCTTATTATTTTGCGTTCTAACAAACACTATTGAATGAATTCATGAAGACATCTAATGCATGTGTGGCCGTGTGTTGGTGTTTGTAAGCATTTTTTTAATGAATATGAATTTTTGCTTATTTGTGCTAGATTTGAATTACAATTCACAAATTCTATATGAGCATTTTTCTAAGGTTTCTAGAAGATATGGTATCTTCATGTCATTGAAAAACAAAAAAAACTTATTATTTTTTGTTGTTGATTCCCAAAATCTTAAAATTATTATCTATTACAGAGACTTCGTTGTCCGTCCGTCCGTTCTCGGGTCATGTCTCATGAACCGTAATAGCTAGAGAGTTGAAATTTTCACAGAATATGTAGTTCTCTCTGGGCAACATTTTGGTTTGTGTGGCACTTATACGATCCAGTAATCTCATTATCTTGAAATTTCAGTTTGATTAGACCAATAGGGGGTACCTCCCATACAAACCCCCATTAAAATTCAGGTTCTTATATTTTTGTTTTCTATCAAACTAAAATTTAGACACTATAAGTTTTTGATATATGCGCTGTACATTTGTTAAAATCAATTAATTACAAAAAACTTTTGTTTTTTTCACTATTGAACAGAAATTTGGACACAATAAGTGTTTAATATTGGCGCGGTACATATGTTAGAATCAGTAAAATCGAACCACTAGGGGGAGTACCTCCCATACAAACCACAATCTGGTACGGTACCCTCCGTGTAAGAGTCTGACTCGCACTTGGCCACTTGGCCGTTATTTTTTTTTTTTTTGTTCAAAACATATTTTTATATAATAAATGTTTTTCATTTTAAATTTACCAACAACTTAAATCAATTTTAGTTCAAATACTAATATTGATGCAAATTTTTTATTCTTCTAGCAAAATGGAACGCGTACCAATTGAGGGTGATATAATGATTTGTCCCTTTGAGCCCAGCCATCATGTTATGCGCAGCAAATTTAATTTGCATATTGTTCGTTGCGGTCGCACCAACAACAAGGGAAATCTTAAAGTATGCCCCTTCAACAATACTCACTTGTTGCCAAAAAGTGAGTTGGATGAGCATGTTCTTGTTTGTGAGAACCGCAAAGGCTTTGAACGATTCAAGCATAACGATCCCGTGGTGCATGGATTATCAACAACTAAGCCAAAAGCATTCACAGGTGGTACCAATCAGAAACACGACTTTTTTGAGGCTGCCATAGAATGCTACGAAAACTGGGATGATGAACCTCCACAAGAAACTTATGATCCTAAAAAGACTATTCTCAAAAAATATATTATACGTCAGCCAGAAGGGCAGACACGATCTCAACGCATTGCTTTCCGTTCTCAAGAACGTGTACGCTTGCGTGAAATACGTAACAATATGATGTGATGGTTGGGGGCCAAACAATGGAAAACATTTATTAATGTTGCAAATAGTTTGTGGGAAGAAAAAGGATGAATATGAATAACAGTGGACAACTCAAAAATTTAATACTTAAATTTTTTTCTAAACTACAAAAAAAAAAAAAAAATAATTATTAACAAAGAATCACATAGAATTGTACTTTTTGTTATTGACTGACTTCAAATAAACCAAAACAAAATAAATAACAATTTGTATTTTCATTTGTTTATAATTTAATCATATTTTTAATTCAAAATTTAAACAAAAAACATAAAACAAGGACAAAGAATAATAATACCAACAACAGCAGGCATTTTTGAGAAACTTCTTAATTATTTTTTTTTTTTTTTTAATAAATTTTACTATGTATTTTCTTTATATTTGTTCAATTCACAAGGAAAAATAATTGAGTTTTATACTATTCTCTTTAACATTACTTTAAAGTCAATATTAATAATAATGCAACTACTACATTTATAGATATATATAAATTTTTTTTTTATTTTTTTTGGTCGCAAAAGTACTGTAAACATCTAGTACATCCAGAAAAGCCTTGCAAATCTTGCACCCAGCCGATTAATGTTACACCTTCTTCATTCTCTCTGATATCTTTCACTACTTTGCTTTGACTTATTTCCACGCTTGTTTTAGTAATTTGCGCGAAGCTAAATGCTTAACCACCAATGAACCTGATGTCAAAACGACTAGCACTATGGAAAGGAGAATATAATCAAAGTCTTCTTTCAACAAATCGAAAGTCTTTGAGGGTGAGACACGTGTCACGAATATATCTAAGCCGGTGGCAACAACAAGGCACGTACTCTCAAGGCCACTGGGAGATGTATAAATGTTTTTCAAACGTGCCACAGTTTGATTATAATTTATAAAATTCTCTGTAGATATTGGCAGCTCTGGCATATAGGGTATGGAACCTTCGTCACGCACTTGCGTTGATTGAGGCACCGGACGACGTGGATCAAGTAGAGCCCACGGCATTTCTATAATGGCACCACTTGATGTACCAACTAAATAGCAAAAAGAAAAATCACATGTTTACATATTTTAAAAAATAGTTACAATTTTAAATGATTTGAACTTACTTAAGACATGCTTATTGGTAATGCCACGTTCCGTGATGGTCTCACGCATTGTCTCAATTGTCGTGGGCACAATATATGATTGACGTTCGATCAATGGCATTGGTGGTGCATTCCATGAGCTCCAAACAGTACTATTTGCCTGTGTTTTGCCCTCATACAATTCAATGGTTGCTGTAATCAACAACAAATCAAGAAATTGAATGAATTCCTTTCAAGATCAAATTAGATCAAGAACACTTACTTATTTCTGTACGTCGAACTTTATCATTGTAATATGAATATGCCAACCAATTCTCTGAGTGCACAATGTTCAGAGGTGCACGCACCTTACGATGAATCATGGAAAAGACAACCGCTCCAGATACCACATCAACCAAATAAAGGTTTAAAATATCTGCTTTTTGGAGGGAAATTAAATCACCATTTTATAAATACATATTCAGCAATCATATGACTTACTTTTGTGTATAGGATCGGCAGCCTGAGTAACAAATGCCACAAGATTAGGATTAATATATTTATAAAGAACAGAACGATCGCCAAGAACACGTCCTTGTGAATTCACACGTTCTATGGGATTCTTCTCAGCAACAGCAATGATTTTATTTTCACCAACAAAGCCACCCAATCGAACATTCCATAAAGGTCTAGGTATGAGTTGCTATAAATAAATAGCTAGGAATCAAATTGTTGTCTCTTTAAGCAAACAAAACTACTACTTACACCTTCTTTGTTCAGCTTAATGTGATAACCATCAAGCACTGCGGTGTTAAGATCCACCGTATACAAGTATAAATTGTTAGCCAACTCAGCAGAATGTGCAGGATAAACATGGATTTTATTTTGTGCATCCAGGAGTAAAATGCCTTGTATAAAATCCTGTTCGGTCTCGGCTATCAAAGCCATTTGTTTAATTTGATAATCCAATAGCATGGGACCACCTTCGACCCCACGACCAGTTATGGGATTAAAAAGTACAAGACACCATTTCCAGTCACCTTATGCTTGCATACAATAGTACATAGTGGCTCCAAGGGGAAATGTTTCGAAGTACGTTGAACAATTAAACGCATTTGCTCAGCATTTTTAAAGCCTTCGACATTTGGTATAAATTGTTGCCAATGTTTTTTACCATTTAGATTATCAATACCAAAGATTTTTCCCGATTTCGTCAAAACAACCAACATTTTATGTAAACCAAAGGAGTCACGAACCAAACCAGCACGTTGCGAATCGGTTGGTGGTGGTCCCAAGCCAATGACATGTAGAAAGATATTCTTAATCTGGATGGCTTGAGTGCTAAGACGACGAACAAATGCACTAACAACATCAGCTGTTAAAATCAAGAAACATAATATTAAGTTTTCATTATAGATGAGTGTTTTTCTACTTGCATTTAATGATGACAACCACAAACAAATATCATACAAAATGAACACAATTTATAAAGCATTAAAAACTACAAAAGCAAGCAACAAACAAATAAATAAATATCAAACATTAAATATAATAAGTAGTTTGTTTGGTTATGACTTGCTAATTTTTTTTATTTGCTCCACAAAGCTTATGCTCAAGTCATTATCAAACAACCTCATATAAAGAAACAACATAAGAACAATAAAAATATATGACACAAAGCACAAAACATGTGTGTTTGTGTATGATGTGTTTTTAGACGCTTTACTCACTCTCGTGACCCGTGGAATCCACTAATTAAACAATTGCACACAAATATATATGAAGATGAAAGAATAAGTTTAGAAAAAGAAATTGAAATATCATTTGTATTATATTGTGATGAGATGATGAAAGATGATTTGATATGTGCACATAAGAGACTCTTCCAACACCATCAGTGTATGCGAGACAAGAAAAACTCACCTGATTTCCCTTTAATCTCATTCTCTAGAGTTCCTTCGCTATCGGCCAAAGGCAAATCTATTAATTGCGTTGCTATAACATTAGCCAAGCCTCTTCACGCACCCAACGTATTTTGCTTTGTTGTACAACAATCAAAGAATCTGAACTTGTATCAAATACAAACTGACAATTTCTACCATCCGCATTACGTTTACTTTTACAATCAAATGCTCGGAGTTTTGGTTCTCCATGTAATTCGGTATAGTGAACATTCTGTTGCAATTCCTCAACTATTGCACAATTGTCAACATAATTTGCAGTAATTTTAAGTATCTAAAATGGATTGAAATATAAAACCAAACACAGAAACTTATTAAGTATATAATTTCTTACATTTTCAACGACATCAGCTTGTATAATAACACGGCGTTGATTAAAATTACCAACAATAAAATTGGAGCTTTGCAAATCACTACAAACATTAAGTTGATTTTCTACATTAATCAGTTTTTGATTCACCACCACAAAGCCATTTAAACCCTTTGGAAAAAAGAGGATTATTATTATTATCATATGTAGATCGGTCAGCTGAATATACCAACCTCCAAAGCCTCTAACTTTTGTACTATTGCCCTATTGTTACCCTCCAGTTGTATCACATATTGTTTATCTGATGTTAGATCTAAACTTTTGAGAGTAGCAGATGATTCAACTAGACAAACAAAATGCACACCACTTAGTATGCAATCATCTGGTTTAATCCAAGGTGCTATTATTTTACTGGTTGTACCCAAAGATTGACCGCTTGCTGCAAAGTATTGTGTCACCTCCAAATGGCTGCCCCAATACGGCACGATGTGATAAACAAAAGAGTTACTATAAAACCAGAAGGCATCTTGTGCGTATTCCGTTTGTATTGGCATCAGTGACCATTCGAACTCAATACTGCCTATTTGTGAATTCCAGCCACGCACCAATGCTGGTGTATGTCCTTGTACGGTAAGCAAATCGATATCAAGGTTACTATTTGTTCGAGCTGCAGCAGTTGAATCGCTTTCTTCTGATGAACCGCTTAATTTGAATAGCTTCACTTGACCGCGGTGCGACTTTGAGTATTTGACGCCACAGTATTTCACCTGTTTTGGGGCAAAGGGCCGCCAGAACTTGTTCACGTGTGCTCACCAGTAAGCGGGGTTGAAAGTGATTTAAGTCTAAGTGTGCATTTGCCACTCCACCAATATTAAGTTGCCGCCTAATAGAAATTGATGAATTATTTATATTATAAACTATATATAAATGTGCTTACCAGTCGAATTTTCCGATTTGATCTTCGTACAGCCCACTGGCACAGCAGCTGAACAATATCAACGAAAGCAGCGCACCGGCTAAATTACTTTGTAGACTCATATTGACTGTGTGTATATGTGATTTACTGTTTGTCAGCAAAAAATTTCAACCAACTAATTTAAGTTAATTAACTCCTATCCTACTTTTTAGTCAACTTATTATTAATTAAACTAAAATTTCCATTGTACCAAGTAATGACAGACGAAAAAGGGTGATAGCGGAGAGAGTTGCCGGATGGTACTAATTAATCATCATAACATTTGCAACCTGGTAGCATTTTTTTATTTGGATGCAGCACTGAGATCACATCACACCAGCAACTGAAAAACATATGGCAGCACCAAATTTATTTATTTTTATTCATTTATTGCTGATAATTAATTACTTATAAAGTGTTGTTGTTTTTTTATAAAAATGATTGGAAAAAGTAATGAAAAGAAACAAGAAATAAAGCCACGCGATGATGGCATTGAGTTGGAGAACCAATTCATATTGCGATTGCCTGAAGTAAGTTTTACTTTTCTCTCAGCTCAGATGAGTGCCCGCGCTGGATTCATTGAGACAAGTAACAATTTTTCTATTCCAGGAACCAGCAATGGCCTTACGCGAAGCTATACAAAGTGGCAATCTAAAGGATCGCATGACTATCAAATTGGATAATGATTTGCGTTATGGTGAAGTGCGTCTTGATCATTGGCTACTTTATGCCAAGGTGGTTGACTTGCCCACCATTGTTGAATGCCTTAAAACCATCGATAATAAGAGCTTCTACAAATCATCAGATGTTTGTCAAATAATGATTTGCAAAGAAGAATTGGACGAAGAACCCGAAAAGGAATCGCCAAACAAAGGCAAAAAGAAGGATCCCAATAAAGTGGATAAGAAATACTTATGGCCTCATGGCATAACGCCGCCCTGCAAGAATGTACGCAAGCGACGTTTTCGCAAGACTTTGAAAAAGAAAAATGTAGAGGCGCCAGAAATTGAAAAAGAAGTTAAACATCTGCTACGCATCGATAATGAAGCAGTCAAAGTGGATTACGAAATTATCAATGAAGATTTGGACAAACTTGGTATGCATCAATCAGATATTAAAGACTATAATGAAGGCGATGAGGATTTCAATAATGAAACACTTAATGATGTCAAACCCATGGTCGATGGTAGTCTACAGCGACGCGACATGAATGTTGAATCTGATGATGATGATGACAGAACAGCAACCTTTTCACAAAATAATGCTCAGATCAGCACTGTGGCAGAACATGATATTTTCGGTGAAGAACTATCTTCATCGGATGATGATGAAGACAATGAACCACGTTCATCGCAACCAATGCGTGAAATAGAAGAATCGTCACGTTTGTCGGCAGATGATTCGCGTATGTCGGATTTCTTTGGTGTCAGTGCTTCCGGGGGAAATGTTACAAAAGCCAGTGAATTCAATAAAACCATGTTTGGTGATTCCGCTAACAGTCCTAAAAGCAATATGGATAAATTTGGTGGCTCAAGTTCAAATTTGGCTGCGCCAAGTGGTTTCTTTGATAATCAATCACAATCATCACAGATGCAATCTAAACGTGAAGATATGGATGACGATTACACCAATGATACATCAACATCACAGCCACAGCTTAGTAGTCAACAAATTACTGCAAAGATTTCACAATTGCATCGTCAAATTGTAGAATTGAAGACGCAACAAAGCCAGAAATCTCAGGAAATTGCAACCATACAGAATGCAACACTCAAGAATCGTATGCAAGGAGGCTTTGGACAATGTTCTTAGTTTGCTGGTGGAGAAGGAATTAGAGCTTAAAGATTATGAAACAATGTTGGTCTCACAATTGAACTGATTTGTTTGAAGGATAAAGTATTCCAAGTAAATAAAACCAACAGTAATTCGCCCTGACTTTAAAATCTAATTACTCTTTTTTTTTTCATAAATCTTCTTTATCAGCCATTAAAGCGTAACCAGGTCAAATATCGCCCACAAGCCATCATCGTTGACATTGATGTATGGTTTTCATTTCAAATCATTCTGTTTGCCATTATCATTGAAATAGATCTCAGAGTTTGTCATGCGGTTTTCTTGTGTTTACTTTTATTTATTATTCCATAATAATAATTTTACAAATCTACAAAGAATAAATGTCAAAGATGCGCGTTATCGTTCTGCTTTCAACTTACAAATACAATTTAATACATATATAAAGTACCATAATCAAATGCTCTAAAAGAGGCATCTAAAAATTAATAAATGGAAAATTTGTGACTCAGAACTTGTGTTTCTGTGTGTGGTGGTTTTCTATGGCTCCAATTGGAATTTGATTTATGCTACAACTACTAATTTATATAGAGAAGAATAGTAAACAGAAAATACCCTGAACTGAATAGAAATAAATGCATTGTAAATATACATACTCTCCTTTACCATTTCATCAACACTCATTCACCAGCTCAGATCATCGGGCAAACCACCAGGATATTCACCCGTCAGACATGCCGTGCAATGACCTAAATTTTTGCCATTTGCTGGTTTTCGATTGAGTTGCACTGCCTCCACAAGACCCTGTACACTAAGATACGTTAGAGAATCGGCACCAACATGACGTGCCAATTGCTCAGCATTCAAATTGTTGGCAATAAGTTCCTCCCGCGTTGGTATATTGATGCCCATATAGCATGGATACTGTAACGGTGGACTAGCAATACGTATGTGTACTTCAAGGGCACCAGCATCGCGTAGCAATTTGATAATAGGACCAATTGTATTGCCGCGCACTATGGAATCATCGATAAGAACCAAACGTTTGCCAGCCACATTCTCCGAGAGGGCACCGAACTTCTTTGCAACACCCAATTGACGTAGGCGTGTTGAAGGCTGAATAAATGTACGTCCTACATAACGATTCCTGCATAGTACTTCGGCAAACTCCAAACCAGATTCACGAGCATAGCCATGAGCAGCTGCTGTACCCGATTCCGGTACAGAACTAACAATATCCGCCTCTACCGGTGCTTCCCGCCATAATTGCCGGCCACACTGCAAACGCACGGAATAAACCATTTGTCCTTCGAAGATGGAATCACCACGTGCAAAATAAACATATTCAAAGATACAGAAGGCCATGTGCTTGTAATCGGGTCGTTGAACAATGTCCACGGTACGAAAACCTTTACGTGTCAATTCAACAATTTCGCCAGGCTCCACTTCGCGTAAATACCGCGCACCAATCGAAAGAAAGCCACAACTTTCACTAGAGACAACCCAACCTTCATCTGCTGCGTCTTCCACACTCACATTGCCCAACTTCAGAGGCATTATCTTACCCAAACACAACGGTCGATTGCCATAAGTATCACGTACAGCATAAATCTTATCTGTGAGCATAATGACCAGCGAGTAGGAGAGTGGAGCCATTTGCATAAAATGCCTTATGCGTGCAGGCCAATCGGGCCCATTTAGTTCAGAAACTCCTTCAGGTGAACAGCATAAAGATTGAGCAATTAGCTCAGTATCACTGTGCGATGATAAACCAATACCGCGTGCAAGAACTTCACGACGCAATGATTCATTATTGACCAGTTCACCATTGTGAGCTAATGCCATAGTACCATGTGTTGTATGGACCACAAAGGGTTGACAGTTAACCACTTCCGAGCCACCTGATGTGGCATAACGCGTATGTCCGATACCAAGGTTTCCGCGCAATTTCTTCATAGAATCTTCATTAAACAGCGTGCTAATCATGCCCATACCTTTGTGTACATTAAAATTCTTATGGGTTTTGCCTTCACTTGTTGCTATGCCTGCTGATTCTTGACCGCGATGTTGCAAGGCTACTAGACCCAGACATATCACGTGGGCAATATCAATTTGCGTAGGCCAATCGCCACAAGCGATAGCCCCAAAAACACCACACTCATGTGTTAAACCAGTTGACTCCTTGCTTTCTGATATCGACAATGCACCACCTGTTTTGTTGCTGCTACTACTGCTGTTGTCATTCTCTCCTCCCTCTTTTCCTGCTGCTGATGACAATGTTGCTGTTGCTGCTGTTTCTATTTCTCTTTCGTTTGTTACAGCCACTTGTTGCTGCCTCGTTACGATTTCTTCGCTTGACGACGACATTCTCTTCGCTTCTCTTTTTCCAATGCAGGTTAAACTTATTTATCCGTCTTTTAATTCAATTAACACCTAAGCGCTCGCTCGATAATCCAAGCGCTTCTGTTAAGATCAACTTACGCAACAATACAATTTATATGGGTTTCTAGCCTAATTATTTTACTATTTGTTACGCTGTTTTGTTACTGTAAACCATGTGTAAGTAAGAGAAGTAACAGTTGTGCCGCACGCGCAATTAACAACGCGCAACAACAACAAGAAAGTGAAATTGAGTGTTGTAAGACGAGTGACTAATTCAATTGATCGCATATGCTGCTCTTACAACACTAAGAGAGAAACTTTGAAGATCGTAACTGAATACAAATTAAATTGAGTCAATTAGCATCAAATTTACATACATACATTTTTTTTTGATGAAAGAAAGTCAATTTCGTCCATCAGCAAAAACAAATTTTTGATATTTATGATCTATTGTTCCATGTTTGTTTCTATCATAAATCCTATATTATAATAATATCATACTTAGTATTATCTCTTCAAGACTATAAGGTTTCTATCTGACTGTATAAATATTTATAATTAAAAATGTTAATAATTCAAAACAGAACACCTGCTTTTGCCTAAACGAAGATAAACTGTTGCATCGCTAGATGGCGCACTATCATTAGTAGTAGGGATCTAAGAAAATATCTTCCAGATTATTTCTGCTGTTAATCATGAATTTAAACCAACCATACATACCATAGATATCAATTGATAAACAACAAACACTTCAATAGTCTTGTCATTATTTCTTTTGGTTTATTTGGAAAATCTTAAGTACTTTTTAGCCACTTGAAGTACTTGAGCAGATGTAAATAATTGATCTATTCTAAACGCTACATAAATCACGTAAATTTTGCTTACGATAAGATAACTTCTCCTATTGCACAGTTACGTAGTTATGGTCATGGTTATTCCTTAAAAAAAGGAGCATCTTTCAGTGCTAATTTATTTGGATCTGAATCCAAAAGTTGCTTAGCATCTTTTATATCTTGTTGTATAGCAGCTACAAGTTCATCCAAACTATTAAACTTACGTTCCGGACGTAAATAACCAACAATGCAGATTTTTAATGTGCGTCCATATAAATCTTGTTTAAAATCATGCAATATGTGCGTTTCCTATATGCAAAATAAGAAGTTTAATACCTATTTCATTTAATAATGTAAGGTGCGTTGCAAAATTATAGAACCACCTAAAAATTTTTGATTTCTTAAAAACGAAGGACTGTAGGGTATCACAATGTTCTACGAAAATGTGTGGAAGGCAAAATAACAAACTTATAACGGCATTTGGTAAAAATTGTTAGTGTAAAGTTTTAAGCAAATCAAAAAAAAGCTTTTTTTACTGTTGCATTTCTATAGAACCACTTGCGTTTTATTTTTATTTTGAAACGAATAACATGATTTTATTTATGTAATTAACTATAATTTAATTAATTAGGCTTCCTTTTGCTAATATCGTCTGAAAAATACGATTCTTCATACTGTCAATGAGATTTTTAAGCAAGTTTGGTTCCAATTGGTCCCATTCTCTTATTATTGCCCTTTTCAACTCTTCAATGGAATCATATTGTTTTTGATTGTTGTAAATCCTTCGGACTAGTATTCCCCATATGTTTTCCATCGGATTTAGGTCTGGGGAACAAGCCGGCCAATCCATAATTAGGTGATGACTTCGATCAGTTTTCCTGGCAATTTCCCTAAATCCCATATTTTGCTCTCTAAGAGCCAATATTCTTCCTTTCTCAACATCTGTCAATCTTTTTCCACGCGGCATAATTAAATTTTTCAATTTTTTTAACTTTACTTGATCAAACAACTGATAAACACTTATTAAAATAGTTCACAAACGAGTAAAACGCAAGTGGTTCTAAGAAATGCAACAGTAAAAAAAGCTTTTTTTTGATTTGCTTAAAACTTTACAATAACAATTTTTACCAAATGCCGTTATAAGTTTGTTATTTTGCCTTCCACACATTTTCGTAGAACATTGTGATACCCTACAGTCCTTCGTTTTTAAGAAATCAAAAATTTTTAGGTGGTTCTATAATTTTGCAACGCACCTTATAAAGGCACATACCACACTTTTTTCTTTATTGTCATAGAATGGATTCCAACCGATACTCATGACCATTTTTTCCACCTCACCATTGTCTACATTCGCCCAACCATAATAGGCACCAGTTTGTAATTCTTCGGGTAGAGATTTTACAATATCCAACGGATAATTTGCTATACATGTGATTTATGATATGTTTATCAATAAATTCAATTCAAATCATTTGTCAAGGTCAAATTGTGTTTTTAATTACCTGTTGGAATGCCTAATTCTTTTGAACCGCGACCATAACCACGAACAATTTCACCACAAACAAACAGCGGCAGATGAGCTAACATTTTTTCCAACATCTTGTTATTAACAAAACTACGACGTTGTGGACTTTGAAAGTTTCGAAGGAGGCGCACGGCAGGAACGCACGAATATGAGTTGTTTATAGTTTCACTGAGAATTTTGCACAACCTCAACCTGAAATTGATAACTTTTGCTATATTATTTGGTTACGAAAGCATAAACATTGTCTGCTATGCCGTTGCCAATTAACTGATTTACCCAGCTCGGTACGTTTGCATTTTAAATTAATTTCCATGCATGTTAAAACAAAAACATCTGAAACTTATCAAGAAACTATGTAGAAAAGGCAGATAGATGATGCGGCTTTTGCAGCGTTGCCAGTATGAATGACAGAAATCAGCTGTTTGCATACGTATGTTTTTTGTGGGTGGCAGCACTGTGGCATGTTAGGTAAACTCTAAATTAGAATGCAAAAATATTTTTAATTTTTTAAACACGAAAATGAATGTAAGCAATCGAGTAATTAATTCAAAGCTATGGCAAAAAAATGCATTTAAAAGAATTGGTAAGAAGCTAAACTTTTTTATGCATCAATATACATATATTATACAAATTTCCATGCAGTCACGTTCTCAACGAAGCCGCAACCTCAGCAGGAACAGGCAACTGCAACTCAACAGCAACAACAACAAGAACAACCACAGAATGTAGTGTCTGACACACGAAAGCCCATAGTGCCTCCTCATTATCGTTTTGTCTACCCAGAGTTCCTACCTGATCCCAAAGTGGAATGGCGAAATCATGTGCGTGAAAAACTCGAACGTTTGGATATGTTAGAACGACGGCGGCACATTGATCTACCTGAATTCTATGTTGGCTCCATTTTAGCTGTTACCAGTTCTGATCCACATGCTGCCGGTAAAGTTAGTCGTTTCGTTGGCATCTGTATACATCGCGAACGTTGCGGTTTACGTGCTCGTTTCATATTGCGCAATGTCATTGACCATCAAGGTGTTGAGGTTCTCTACGAAATGTATGATCCAACTATACAAAAAGTTGAGGTTTTACGTTTGGAGAAACGCCTGGATGATCACCTCTTTTATTTGCGTGATGCTTTGCCAGAATTCAGTACATTCGATGAGAAAATGGAGGCCGAACATTATGAAGAAGGTGCACCGGTACGTGTGAATGACATTCAAGTAGTATTGCGTCCACGTCCTTGGCTAGAACGTTGGGAACGTCAAAACCTGAAGGGTGTTGCGAATGTCGATCAATACTTAAAGGATAAACATCGTTTGTCGGCTTTGAAAGTACAGAAACCTTGGGAGAAATATGATCTTATGAAACAGTATCGTGCGACAATACCCGAAGAGGAACAAAAAGAGATCTTTGCAGAAGTGCACACCGAGTTGCATAATCTTGAATTACAACGCAAGCGTAACAGGCGTAAACGCTTATTTGTAAAACCCACTCAATTGGCTTAGGTTTGGTTAATAGTAAATGAGTTATATTCTGTTAAAATAAAATAAAAATTTAAACACGTTTAACTATATTAACTTTGTATTTGCTTAGAAGATTTATGCATTATTGGTTTAGTCACTTAAACTTTGAGTAGAATACACTATTTTATTATACAGTGGAGGGGGACCAGAAGAATTCCGATGATGGCTTGCTTAATAGACTCGATATTTATAGAAATTTATAAACGATACTGTGGCATTCCAACCAATAATCATGACCACAAAATATAAAAGGAAAATTATGGGTAAAGCAATGAGTATAACGCGTGTATTTTTTAGGTGTGGTATGCCTGCAAATGGTAGAATAGATTAGTTAAATTATAAGATTCGTGTTATGTGAAAAACTTACAATTGTAGCCTAAAAATGTGATATACACATAATAAGTCATGGCAAGCAACCAAAATGTGTTGCCCAACAAACGTGAAATAAACCAATCCTGTTTGATGAGCCAATTATAGAAGAATAATTGTATAAAATGCAGCAACATGAGCGGCGGAAAGAAAGCATTAAGATGAACATCAAACGCATAGCCCCATTCGATGTCGGGCTCTAGGGAAGTACTTCGTAGATAACGATTCGTAACAATCCAGAAAAATGATGCAATTATAATGCCCGCAAATATACAATCAACGAACACCACATATAATATGAAGGAGATACTTTGAAGAAAGTTTAAATTCAGAACCCAAGCGAAGCCCAATGAAGTCACTGCAATATATAAAAATTGGTTTAAGAATTTTCTTTGTGATATATGTGTAATCATACTCCCACACTATCACTTACCACATAGACAAACAACTAAGAGTACAAGAAATGCTGGATCATCTCGCGCAAATTGTGATTTGGTTTGTTTTCTATAATTAAAATTTCGATACACTTTTTGTGGTGCAATGAAAAGATACAACATTTGCCATAACGCAAACTCGAAGTCCATTTGATTGAATTTCAACAGACGTCGCAGATATTTGTAGCTTTTCGTTGTTGCTGAAAGACAATCTATGCGATGGCTTACGGGAGGTGGCAGCGGTGATGCTGCTCGAGACGTGTATGTATAACCAGACGCCTCTGAAGGCGTTGGTGATGTTGGATATTTCAAATTAGTATTACCATACATTGTCTATTTGTTTGTTAAACACTTAATTTAATTATTTTTACTTATTCCCTAGACATTTCGCAATGTTGACGTTGTGTTATTGTTGCTGTACCCAGTAAGAGCTGACAACTTGCTGCAATTTCAACGTAAGGTTGCGCTGTGAAACATCCATCTCTGGTGGTGTTGTTTAGGTGATTTTCGACAGAATTATTTTTTTTTTTTGTCATTTCCGCTTTTGTGGTCATACTAGACAGACTTCGGTTTTTTGTTTTTTTCTGTTATGTGCTAACATAAAACAGCTGAGTCAGGTGGCAGCCCCCGGAAGAATCCAGTTGAAAGACCAGAACGGTGCATGGCATCGCTCCCACAAGATTAAATTTATAGGTGGATGTTGCCAGATTGAACAAGTGTTATTTTGTTAGAACGTTAATTTAAATTAAAATCCGTTGTTATTGAAAACTTACGTAAATGTATAATTTTATTAAAAATTAATTATTTGGTTTTAGTTTTTTTTAAATTAATAATTATAAGAAGGTTCTTAAGTGTAACTTTGATAGAACATTAATTTGAGAAAAAATCTTGTTGTATTGCATTTGTTTTATAGAAGAAACTTTGATTGATTAAACAAATAAACTAAGAAAATTTCTGAAGACTAAAGTCTTAAACCAACAATAATTAAACAAACAAAAAAAAAAAAAAAAACTTACAAAATATGTATGTCATAAAAATACGGATGCATTTGCAACTGATCAAATAAAAAAAAATAAATAAAGACGACTCCCTTAACTCCCACAATAAAAATTATCCCGCTTGGCATTTATTCAGCTGCTGCTGTTGCAACTAAAGGCAACTTGTGGTCACAATTAAGGCATCATCTAAGATATTTTCCAACATTTGACCCATTGATCGAAGATCTAAGATCCCAAGTAAACTCAAGCAAAATTTATGTGAGTCCAAACTCCATGCAATCACTAAAGAAACAATAGCGTAAAAATATTTATCAAATTTATTGTGCGCAATAATGAATTGTCTCATTGCTGAGCTGCATAACATTGACAATAGAATGAATAAATGTGAAGATGCAGGATAAGGATGAATGAGAAAAAGAAAAGAGAAAGGTCAAACGGCTGTACGACAAAAAGCAAACCGAAAGCGATCGTAAGAATTTACGAAAAAGGACACACTTTTGAGGTCATCTTAGGGTCAAGATGATCATTACTTAGGCATGTCAAAGACGAAGCAGAGTAAGGCAGAGAGCCGTTACAAAGTCGGGGAGAATGTGAGCGTTTGTGCAAAGGTGCGAATGTCCTGCGTCAGTTCGGCATGCACATTTAACTGGCTAAGTTTCGGGGGAAACTAACTCATTTTGTTATTCGCCAGGAAAATTTCACAGCAGGGTAGTGTCTCTTGAATATTCTTTTAAATTTGACTCCTTTTGAACACGACACAGCTGATCTTTGAGTTTCATTAGTGTTCAGAGTAAAAATGCTTCTGCAAAGCAATTGCACTGGTATTGAGTAAGAGATTGAGGGAGAGTATTTGCTTTGAGTGAATACAATATCATTTTGAATAAGAACCACTCTCTCATTTTGAGTGCAAATTCATTTTTTGATTTTCCCAACAGTCTGCGGAAGTCTAAGAGCAAAGGACATTTAATAAAGAAAAAAAAAAAAAGAGAACAACCTGGGCGATCATTGCAACAATACTTACTAAATGCCATTCTATTCTTAAAGACTATAAAGCGCACACAGGACATTTCCGGATTTCATTGAAACATTCAATGGCTATTCTTTGCTTTTTATCTTTTTCCTTCAGACAAAACGACAATTGAAACTATTGGTTTTTTCACTCATGTTACTAGTTTTTGTTCTTTTGATTGAACCATTGAGATTGATGGCCCAAGTGGCAGCTATCAATGTACACAGCTTTGTTTGCGAAAAGATTACTACATTTTAAAGAACAGCATAAAATGTGTAAAAAACATACATAAATATAATTCATATTTCATATTTCAAGATACCAAAATTGTCCTTACATTCAACCGTACTGTTCTCTTTTTCTCTACATTTGGGGATTTGTTTAGGGATCAAACTCGTATCCTTACAAAGTGTTCATGTCACACAGCACATAAAAATTAAGTTGAAATTAAGCGAAAACATGTAAACTCCCGAACATCAAATCACATAAATATAAACTAGTCAAAGTAGGTAGCCTTGGTATCCTTGCCACTGCCACTCTCAGTGTTTGATCCTTGCAGCTGTTTGTTTTAATTTTGTTCTCCTTCTGATCTTATTTTTTCTTTGCGTGCATTTCAAAATTAGTTTATTCCCTTTTTGTGAGTTATGCACTGTTGAAATCAATGTGACTTGATTAACATATGTATGTCCTGATGGTGGCGGTAGCGGCGGCATCATTTTAGTTACAAAATCCTTCAACGCTTCATTGATTGCGTCGTTTAAGGCGACAGTTCACACTCTTCACGGTAGGTGTCCAATGCGGGCGTTTCTTTACATACATAAAAAAGGAGAACAGAATGAAGGGGGAACTTACTACATATGGCTCCATAAGTTTACAGTTTTAACTCATTCATTATGAGTTGGAACTGTCAGTAGGTGATAAATGTTATTCATAAATCTTTAAGATTGATTGGAAATATTCAAGTAGCTGAAATAAAGGCGGATTGTGTAGTATAGAGCAATGTGATATTTGAGAGGTTGTTCTTGTCTTGAGAGAATCTTTGATTGCAGAGTAGATTAGAAGTCAAGCTTCTTGGATAAGGTTATTTGAAGCCAGAGACTTACTTACATTACGGTTTAGTATCCTTGTACAATATGACTAGCAGGCATTTCAGATTGAATTCCTTAAGAATGTTGTACAAATTCTATATTATTTATTTATTTAATTAAAAAATTAATTTATTCCTTGTTTTATTCCCTTTTAAATTTACATTTTCACTTAAGCTGATGATTTACATTAATATTTACAGAGTTTATAGTATGAATAATTCTATTTAACTACTGTACATTTACTTATATGTAGTTCATTTTGGTTGATTTCATAGATAACGATTTAAGGGAAATTGGGATTACCCATCAAAAAATTGACTAGATAGAGAGACTTAATAATGCTAGCTGGGCAGTGAGTATGTAAAGTTGTGAGCAGCACAATTATTGTCCAATATGATTGATATTTTCGTATGTTGAAATTTAGTTTTTGCGCATGATATTTGATCGTGGATCATTTGAATATTCATTTTGAAGTGCTGCCTGGATTTTGAATAGTAAAATGGAATAGAATGGAACATCATTTTTAGTATCTCATATTGCGCAATTTGTGGTTTGTTTTAGTGCGTATTTGCAGCTTCAGAACCTTATAGAATAATCGGGACATAAATTGATTTGTATATCGATAGCTTACTTTTGGTCGATAGCTTGGATCTGCGGTTTATGAAGGGATTTTCCAATAAGCACGTTGATACAAAGTTTTTAATCCAGATGAACTCCAAGATATATAACATAATTAACCCATGGAATTGTTAATTGTTTACTTCCAAGGAATAGCTCGGTAGGTGACATTCTCTATGCTTTTTGTCAAGAAGATTTTTTCTTCTACTTCTGCACTATCCATGAAAACTGTCGAAAAGCGATCCGTCATAATGCTTTGGATTAGCTATACTATATGTTACGATGGTATTCCAATGTGAATTAACTTATGCTATACTGTGTCGAATGCGGCTTCGATATTCACGGCAAGTCAAATTGGGTGAAGTAATGATCTTACGTTCAGTTCATCTAGCTTGCAGCTTGTTCTGATTTCCGAAAGCAGCGAAGGGCGATGATGACAAGTGCAGAGGGCGAGATATCTCTGATGAGAGGACGTTATTATAATAAGTGCATAAGCTCGGAAAGAATCATGTAGGGCATAGCTTATCTGATTTAAGAGATCAGGAGAATCTTGGCCCAAACTATAAGTTTATGAAATTAGATAAGTGCAAGACTTGCATTGAGCGGGAATCGAACCCGTGACTCTTTGGATGACAGCCCAGCGCACTAACCACTGAGCCAACGAGCCAATCAACTTCATTATTAATATTACTTCTAGTATCAAACCACAAAATGAAGAGAATTCTATGATTTATTAATTTGAATAATAATTCTTGAGTTCTAGAACAAAAAGTTAGGCCATATTGAAATGAATTAAAAATAATCTATATATTTCAATACAAATTTGATGGTAACCTCAATGAAATCATATAAACATTTTTTAAAGTACTTAACCCTTAAATCCCTTAAATTAACCTCTGAAACTCCTTGTTTAACAAAATTCCTAAATCTCCTTCTACCAAAACACCTTGTAACTAAAATATTTAAGTACAATACAATATATTCCATGTCTTTACAGCTGCTTTATATTCTTCCTAGAACAACAATAATAACAATCCACTAAAATTCCAATAAACCGAACACAAAAATATTAAAATAACAATTTTGAAAAATTACCCCAACTTGTTCGATGTTCTTAAAATTATAAGGGAGACACAAGTAAGGAGTAAACATTGCATAGACGAGACACTTAGTACTAGTGATAGATACATACTTAGGCGACAATATGAGTCGCCATTTGACACAGATTTATACAAATGAACACGAGTCTTTGACACACTCGGATTTCGATAGTAGTTCGTACAGATGTTAAATTGTGCTAAAGAGCTCGCTAAAGATCATGAATCCCGCAGGACGCGCAACTTACTAGTATTTTAGTATAGTAGCACATGCGCATAAGGAATATTAATAACCCAAAGGAATTCATTGCGACTGACGGCCAGAAGCTGCATTCACTCCATCTTCCTTTCTATGTATGTTTTTAGAAAACTCAATGAACCAAAAGCCAAAGGTCGCGTGTGTCTTCATTGGAAGAATTTAAATGTCATATGCAGACCGAGGTCATGATTGTTATGGCACAGAGAAGCAACAACATCAATAGAACCTATGACATTGTAATGAAGTCCCCCTCTAAATATTTTCTTCATCTTAAGGGTCGAATTTGGCGCGAAAGATTAGTGTTTCCTACAAAACTCAAGTGGTGGTGCCCCTTGTGTGTGTATGTGCGTACATAGGAATTTCCTTTTCATTTTTTTGTTGTTGTTTTGATTATGCATTCTTTAGATCTTCTGGTTGTTGATCCTTTTTGAACTATGTATGTCCTTTGATTTATATATTGTAACTTTACGTAATGTGAGCGTGTGTTACGCACGCGATTTTCTTATTCAAAATTCTTAATGTCATGAATTTTTTCGTTGTTGTTCCTTCTTTTCTTTCTATTTCTCCCTCTTGATTCAATCTGTTTTGTTTTGGTTACCATTGGGATTGTGATTGATCCCACTTTTCTTTATATATTTAACGTTTTTTTCAATTGATGCCTACTGATTGTGATCACAATAATTCCTTCGATTATTTTCTCCTTTTTTTTTTTTTTTTTGGTTTGGAGGTGTAACATTTTGTGGTCGTGTGTATTGGATGTTGGGATCGTTCATTCATTGTTCCAACATTTCGTGATGATTATGCATAAATTGAGGAAAAATAAATCTCTGATGCTGATGATTTGGCGCGTGATCTTATACTTATTCCAAATCAGTAACAAAGCAGGAATAAAAACTGAATTAAAGGCTATGACATTGAATGGATTCTATAGGCAGTTCATGATTTTGGACAGAAAAATATTATTATCAAGTCTGAGGTTCAAGATGTCTTACCTTAAAATTATTTTTGTAGAAGGCATAGAGTAAGTAAAGTAGTAGGACCAGTAACATTTCATAACTTTTAAGTAATCTTAACTTATTGACCCCTCAAGTTTCTGAAATTTTATTTGAAGTTATGTACTAGATTAGATTAAATTAGTTTATTGGAAAGGCGGGAAATTGTACATCTGGTCACTGCGGCCGCGACTGGGCCTATTGGGACAGATCCTCTAATTACAGCTCCACCGAGATTCTGGTATTCATCAAGAATTCTAGAATCCGCTTTGGAGGCAATTATTATTATTATTATTTATTCATTATGGTCCATATATTAGCTATCTAGATAGCAAAGTTCGGTCCAGATTAAAGCCTCATAGGAGCATAGCAAATATTCTGCTGTCTCCTCCTCTACTCTTTTCATTACGACTGATTCTTATGTTATACAGATGTTTCATTACTCTTCCAATCCTTTCCGTATTAGCCTGAATAATTCCTGTGTTCTGCTGTGAGATCTAGTAGGAATGAAGATTTTAGTTAGGCATTTGTTCATGATTAGACCAAGCTACCGGGCTTGATTTATCATAAAAGGGATTCGTAAGCCAAATGCAACGTCCAGATTTGCTTGAGTTGATGGCGATATTCCAATGCTTGGCCCAAGCATATTATTACTGCAGATAATGTTTGATCATATTTGCTGGGGAATCTTAAATCATAAGCATTAAGAACAATGTAATCTAGTAGAGAACCTACTATTACTTACTCCATATACACTTAATACACTTAATTTTGCAATAGTCTCAATAAAGGTTTATTATTTAAGATTAATCATTATTGATCATGTTTAATTTTAGTAAATTAAAAATATGGAAATGGTAAGGATTTCTTTATAATCTATTAAATTCAGATTAAAATTTTTACAATCTGAAGAACACAAATCATCCGTGTGATCTTGAAACAATATCTAAAACAGCTTAATGTCATTGAAACAATGTCTTGGCAATTTAACGCCAATCGTACATAATAATATATCTTATATAGACGCTATCAAAGATCATTTCATGGCTGTCAGATTTGAGATAAAAGCAAAAAAAAAAAACCAATGACAAAAAATCGTGTTCAACTGATCGGCATCTGATGACTTTATCGTAAGCGAAACGTGCCCAATTGAGCATAAAAAACAGAATGACAATATTTTGAATGAAGGAAAGGAAAAGCAGCGCATAATCCTGTCAGTAAAAATGGATGCCCAATGAAAGTAATCTTGTCCAACAATAGAAACACACACAGGTTAAGAAGTGATCGACAATTTGTTGGAGCGTTTGCTAAATTCCTATCAAAAAAAAAAAAAAAAAACAATAGTCCTTCATTGAAGAAATAAAATCTAATGCAATCGCCAATAATATGAAAATGACACGCTTATCAGGCTGCAAACAATGCTGGTTCATGTGGACATAGACCAGCTCAGTCATGCGCTAGACTAAACACGACGACGACAATGTTGAGACAATTGACGAGACGAGTTTTTCTGTTCAGATTTTCGTCCTTTCGTCTATGTTATTTTTCTTTGAAAGTAAAAGTGCGCAGTTGTCGCTTGTGGTTATTGAAGCCAAAAGTGCCACTCAGCAGAGAGAATAGAGTAATGCAGACGGAAGTAAGAAGTATCTTGATATCTTATAGTTCTTGTTGTTGTTGTTGTTGTTGTTGTTGGTGGTGATGGTGGTGGTGGAAGCAACTTGTTGTTGGTTTTTGTGTTATTGTTTTTATAACTGGCATTGGCGTTTTTTCTTGATTTGAATGACATACAAACAAATAAGCATGAGGACGAAACCAACCAACCAACCTAGGACTGGGCCGAACATCAGCTGATATAGTCCGCACACCCGGTGGTGACACAGTCTGGTGATTCGAAACGTTTTGTTTTGAAAACCGGATGGTACTATGCTCTCTCTCTCTCTCTCTCTCTTTCTCTCTCTCTCTATGCGTTGTTCTGCATAAAAATAGCATAGAATAATAATAAATGTATCCTGCAAACAGGATATTAGAAAAATGAAAATTGCATATTCCTTTGAATGAGTTTTTCCATCTTTTTTCTGTTTTTTTTTTTTTTATTGTAGTACACACATTCAGATTTATGAAATTTATCTTTGGAATTGTATAATTCAAAAATTATGCAGGCGTTGATTGTATTGCCAAGTAATACACGCTTATCCTCGACCAATTTCATCATCATCATCACCATCACCGTTTCCACATTACCATCATCATTGGTGTTCATTCGTAAACTGTTGAAATGTCGTTTGAATTGTCATTGAATGGTTTCCCTTTTTTTTTTTTTGTTCTTTTAGGCATGTGGCATATTTTTGCAACTTCAAATGACATTTAAATTTTATAGTATTTTATGTATTTATTTGATCTGGTGCCTATTGTTGTTGATGGACTAATCTTATACACAGTTTTTGTAGGTAGATCCAGGTACTTACATTATTCAGAAGATATGGTAGTTTTGAAATGATTCTTTATGAGATTGATAAGTTCATTTGAATTTAGAATGAATGTCTTAGGTGTTTGTTTATCTTACTGATGATTCTTTAATGATTGCATTAAGTTTATATTATAAAGATTCCATTAATTGCTTTTACTAAAAGTGGCATTAAATATTGATTAAACCAGTTCCTAACATTATCTCTTTGAACTTGATAAGAATAATAACTACTAATAGTTGAAAATTCATTATATTACAAAATTGCTTGTTTGTCCTTTCTTAGGGATAGCAAAACCTAGAAGTCCTTTAAATTTTTTTGCCATAATGATGACTTACTTCCATTTATAATGGGTTAAAACTATCATATTGGCTGAAGAATCTATATTATATTTCAGTTACCTAAGTCAGCTGAGGCCCAAAAGGTGCTTGGTCTATCATAACTTTTCGAACCTCGAGGGTTCTAACAAAAAAACTGAACTGTAGATTTTGTTGGGACGTGTCCGTACAGTAGACAAGCCAAAAAGTCTTGATGGGAAACTATACTTGATGTCTTTATGTAATCACATTGTATCTACATATTTTCCAATCCAATCAAAAAGAAATGGTTTCCTCTTCATCCCTATGCCTTTGATCCACTAAAAAAAACAGAAAAATGTTCGAGATCAAGTAGCAAGGTTAATTATTGGGTGTATGCATATGATTCCGCCCTTTCCGATAGTTTCGCTAGTATCGCCGCTTACACTTGCACACTAAAATACTAATACTTGCATTCGATAGTGCCTTCTATCAGCTGTTAAACACAGTGTATAACAGCTGATAGAAGCATAAACAACAAATATTTCTAATTCATTGAAAATGTCGAGTTTTATCCCAAGTAAACATCATTTGCGGGAGGTTTTATTGCACTATTTTGTTGCAAAGAAAAGTGCAGCGGAAACTTATCGTTTGCTTGCTGATGTTTACGGTGAGCATGCTCCATCGAATACAACTTGCAAAGAATGGTTTCGACGATTTAAAAATGATGATTTTGACATTGAGGACAGAGAACATGGAAAACCACCCAAAAAATTTGAAAATGCTGAATTGGAAGATTTATTGACCGAAGATTGTTGTCAAACACAATCAGAATTGGCAACAACATTAAATGTTGATCAATCAACTATTTCAAGACGTTTGCAAGCAATGGGAATGGTTCAAAAAGTCAATAACTGGGTGCCACATGAATTGAAAGACCGAGACATCGAACGTCGCAAAACCATTTGTGAAATGCTGCTTCAAAGACAAAAAAGAAAAGGTTTTTTGCATCGGATAATCACGGGAGATGAAAAATGGATATATTACGAGAATCCTAAACGCAAAAAATCTTGGCTGAAGCCAGGTGAGGCCGGCCCATCACAGCCAAAGAAAAATATTCATTGTACCAAGGTTATGCTCTGTATTTGGTGGGATCAGAAAGGTGTTGTGCACTATGAGTTGCTGAAACCGTCTGATACTATCACTGGCGATGTTTACAGACGACAACTAATGCGGTTGAAGGTAGCTATAGAAGAAAAACGACCGGAATGGGTGAATAGGCATGACAAATTAATTCTTCAACATGACAACGCCAGACCGCATACGGCAAATGTTGTGAAAACATATTTAAATGGACAAGACTGGGAAGTGCTACCCCACCCGCCATATTCACCAGATATAGCCCCTTCAGATTTTCATTTATTTCGAAGGATGCAGTCTGATCTTACGGGAGAGCGATTCACTTCTTATGAAGATATCAAAATTTGGCTTCATAATTGGATTGCCTCAAAAGACCAGGACTTCTTTATGCAAGGAATCCGTAAATTGCCTGAAAGATGGGCAAAGGTTGTAGCTGCAGATGGGGCATACTTTGAATAAATAAATTTTCCTTTTTCTAAACAAGCAAATTTGTTTTGTTTTCACAAAAAAGGGCGGAATCATATGCATACACCCAATACATAATCAACTTGTACACAAAAACCCAATGAGATTACAATAAACTCAACAACAAATTGAGGCACTTTCCCTTTTTACTACATAAAAAGTGAACACACCCTGACACGCATAAAAAAATCCCTTCATCAAATTGTACTTGATATGGAAACCAAAAAAAAAAAAAATATTAAGTGGCGCTAAAAATCGAATTAAGGGTGTTTATGCTAACACAATTATATAACACATCATTTAAAAAAGTAATAGTAGGGAAGGAATTACATACTCGTAATGTTAATGGAAAGGTAAAAAGTGTAAAAAAATGGGACAGAACAGAAAAGGCCATGTAAAGTTCTATGAGAGGAAGTAGAGACTATCAAACAATGGTTTCCTATAAACGGAAGTAATTTTTTTGTATTTATTTTTTATGAATCGCCTTTTTATTGGTGGTTAATTTGTGAAGTGTGCCCTCACTTCAGAACGTAATCGATATGATGAGGGTAATTTTCATTGGCTTCCTTTTTTTATTTTTTTTATTTATAAGTATTATTGTGTATTATCCAATGTTGCGGCATGTCCCCTTTTTTGTTTTGTGTCCATAAAGCAACAAGTAAGGGTTGTCATGTCATTATTAACAAAAAATTGAGAATAGAAAAAAGGGTACAAGAAAAAAGAAAGCCAATAAAGAATGATAGATAGACATACTCCTCACACATATCAACCACACATGGATTAAATCTATTTTTGTAATGGTTTTCTTCAAGAATTTGAGAAAAGAAAAGGGTGTGAAAATGGAACTTGTTGCCTATTCTTTGAGCTACCGTTGAAAGGGTAAATATGACATAACACACATTGTAATAGTGTTCCATTCTATCTATCCCTTCTTCTTATTTTCTCTCTTTAATAAATATCTTCATAAATCTTAAGACGCGTGCGTAGATAAGATACTCCCGTGAGTATATATACAAGATCATTGAAGAATAGAACGAACATTTTCTTTCTATACATTCAATTCAAGTTCAATGTCGTGTCATCTTTATATTTGTTCAACAAATTTTCCCTTTCATTTTCATTGGTTCCTCATGTCATGTTGTGAGTAGTGTGGCATGGCACGCATATACAACTTGGCACTTATCCAAAAATAATATATTTTAATTGTTTGTATTTCATGTTCTTTTTGTTTTTATTAAGTGCATTAAATTAGTTTTTATTCCTTTAAAGGGCGTTCAAATTTGACTTTGCCTTCTTTCTTTATGAAACGTTCTCGTCATGGATCTCTTCAATGAAATATGGAGTTTTTCCATTAAAAATAACAAAACTAAATTTGTTGTTTGCGTGTTTAATAGAACAAAAATATGGGATCATTTTTTTGAAGTGAAGGTGTTGAGTTTGATTTGGTTTCTTTCAATTGTGTTGGACGCCATTTTTAGAAATTTCAACAAATTCTTTCTTATTTCAAAAAACAAAATAAAAAATTTTTAGTAGTGAAGTCTTTTATACTTATTCTATTTAACTAAACTCTGTAAAAACTACTTAAATTAACAAAAATTGTATTACCATTAAATGTTTGGGTAAATAAATAAAACAAAAAAAAAAAAAATAATGCCAAACAAAAAAACAATCTTATTGTAAAAATAATTTTGCTGAATGATAATGAAAATTTAGCATTTAATTTTTTGATATACAAATTTTGTGCTAATGTTCCAATTAAAGTATCTTATGTACCTTAGCTATTCAAAGATCTCAAATACTATTCAAAGAAGAAATATTGGCTTATAAGAAAATTTTTCTAATTTATATTAGATCCCATTTTTAGATTCCGGACCCAAAGGGAACCATATTGCAGAGACTTCGTTGTCCGTCCGTCCGTTCTCGGGTCATGTCTCATGAAATGTAATAGCTAGAGAGTTGAAATTTTCACAGAATATTTAGTTCTCACCGGGCATCAGCAACAAATACTAAAACTAAAATATTTTCAAAAACTTAAAGGGGTCCCATATACAAGAAACATTATGGTTTGTATGGCAGCTATACCATCCAGTAATCGCACGATCTTGAATGGTTGGTCTTGGATAGTTGGTGGCTATACATCAGGAACTTATATTGTCGAAATTTCAGTTTGATCGGACCACTAAAGAGGGTACCTCCCATACAAACCCACCAATAAAATTCAGGTTCTTACTCGAAAAACTTTTTTGTTTATTGGACTATTGAACTGAAATTTAGACACTATAAGCTTCTGATATAGGCTCGGTACATTTGTTGGAATCAGTCAAATCGGACCAATAGGGGAGTACCTCCCTTACAAACCCCATTCTGGTAGGAACTCTCCGTGTACGAGTCTACTCGCAATTGGCCCATTTTTTTATTTGATTGATCTAATCTGTAGAAAAATACTGTATCTAGAAAATGGATGTAAAATTTACTTTCTATGCGTATCTTTCTTTCTTTTAGGTACCATCAGGACAAAGAAGCTTTGAATGTCATTGATTGCACAGTTTAGATCCTTGAGAAGGATATAGTGTCTTTTAGAGAATGAAATCCAAAAAATGTTTATTTCTTTATTATTTGTAAATCTTTACCATATGCATTCAATTAGATATACTTCAGAGAAAGACAATGAAGCTTTTAGTTCAACAGTTCTAATTTGTGAGAAACAGAATGCTTAATAGTCTCAACAAGAATCAAATTAAAACACTGAACCATCTCACTTAATTCTGTAATTCACAATAATCTTGATTTATTCTTTGAATCATTTCTAGTCCTTTATGTATTTGGTTCACACTTTAACTGCAGAATTTCTAAAAAAAAATGTGTTAGCAAAGTAACTGACAATTCACTTTAATGTTATCAAACTTTTTTTCGAAAATATTCTTACTAAATGTAAGTTGTTGTTTCATTTAAGTTTGTATTTCTTGTATTTGTAATCTTTTCGTTTATTATTTGTTTGCCTTTACTTATTGACCAATCCTTTGCTATCCTTTGACTGCGGCTGTTCCCTCGTTCTAATAGAAATTCCTAAAAAAATTTTGCATCTGTATAAACTAAACTCTGGAACAATAAGCAATGGGAAACCCATATTTATTTGTCGACACCAAATGAAGTGAACCAAACGGCGGCGGCAACTCACGGCTTAGCGAAATGCAACCCCCACCCGTACCTCAGTACCATAACGGCTGCTTAACTCACACTAACTGAATGAATGCATAACTGACTGACTGACTGACGAACTGAGTAACAATCTGACTGACTGTCTCTGTATCTATGTATCTAGCTATAACTGGTTAGCAGTGGCGGCTATCTTTGTTTGTTTGTATTTACTTCCTTTCGAACGGATGCTGGACATTATCGATACGAAAAACACGGCATGACACAAAATAGAATTTTGGTTTTTCTTTTCGCTTTTTTTTGTTGTGTTCAGTTTTTCATCGTGTATTTTTGTTGTTTTGCTATTTGTTTCAATGTACCATGAAAAACTGGACGCGTGCACACATAGAAAGAATCATGTTTTTGTTGTTTTATTTTTACATGTTGTTGCTGTTGTTTTTGTAGTTTTCTGTAACTAAAGTGCCATCAGGAGCAGATGTTTTGTCTTTTCTTCCTTTACTATACTGCAACTACTGATTTTTTCTCCTCATAACGACGACTTTTTTTTTTCCAATTTTTTGTTTTTCGACTGGACAATTTAACCAAATTTTTCTTTTATTTTATTTTATTTTTTTTTGTTTAATAAAAGTGGTTAGAATGAAGTTAGTTTAGTCTTTGGATTTCGAATAGAATGAAAATCACCCCAGACATAGACAAATGGCAACCTTCACCCCACCATATTTTGTTGTACTATGTGTTGTTACAGTGAGATTGATTTGTTACACTTTGTAAAGTTGCTGGAATTTCTATAGATTTTCTATGGACTGCAAATTTGCATATATTACAATAGATAATACAATATTAATAATGAGAATTTATAGATATATGTTTAAGTTCATATACTTTCCTGAAACCCTACACAAGTTAACAGTTGAAAAAGTTTCTATACATTTTTGATCTTTAACAATACTTTTTAATAAAATACCTTAGACTAATCCATCTCCATCGGTAATGGCCAACAATAACAAATTATAATTGGGTAACACAATTCAACTCTTATCTGACCATAAGTGGTCCAATAAGTATGTGGGAAAAGCTTGCAGAAATAGTACTTTATCCATAAACTGTAAGATCTTAAGAGAGCGATACTTGGTGTAGCCAGTTTTCCTTCTTCCAAATAGGGTCTTACGTTTTGCATTAAAGGCATAATTTATAAAATAGATCAAATCAGTACATGCAAGCAGTGCAATCTCAACACTTTGGAAACGATTCAACACATCATCCAAGAAGCTAGAAATTTCTACCTAGGTGACCTTGCTAATGGTAATATTACTTCTTTAACCAACTTCATGTGTGTCTTAGGGTTAGAGCTTTAAATACAATAGAACCCTACAGGTTTCCCAACCACAACTTTACCTGACTTTTCAGGTCTCTAATGAATGAAGTCCTGAGAAAAAGGTTTCAACTCTCTTTTCAGGGCAGTCGCAGCGGAAATTGTGGATTGTTTAATTATGTATTGTACTTACTTCATTTATAACATCCAATCAGATTACATACACGTATACCATATACATGAAAACCTCAATTATCCGGAAGTGTTAAAAAAGTCAAAATCACAAATTACATAATCAATGAATCAATGAAACCAATTTTCCGCCCTTAAAACGATTGCAACCAATAAAAAGAGATTACAATAAAAAAAAATTATCACGCTTTTTATATAAAAAAAGAAAATATACATTTTTTCCTAATTTTTTAGTACTCGAAAGAGGGTGAGAATAAACCAAAGACCAATCCCAAAAAAAACAGCTTATTAAGAATACAAAAGTCTATAGAAAAAAATAACATAATGAAATACACCCTAAGGGGTGGGAAAAATCAACCCCTAGTGGGTTTTTTTTGCAAAAAAAAAAAAAGATAAACAATGAAAGAACACATAGAGAAAAAGGAATAAGAGTTTTTGCAGTTCTTAGGGTAAGTATTTTTGTAAAAAACAAGTATAGTCGTAGTATTGTAGATCCCATGAGTTTTGGTATAAAAAACAGGTAGACTTGTGTGCTATTTTTTTTTTCTTTTTTTAATGTGAACAAAAAAACCGTAACAGATACTTTTTCTTATGGGTGCCATACACAACATGTGATCTTTTGTTTATTTCACTGACTGATGATCACCGTAAAAATACAATAATTGTCTTGTATGATACTTGGAAACTTAAGAATGTATCAGATGCTGCTGAAGAAAAAGAAAAAATCCTAGTAATGTGAGTAGAAAAAGAAAAAGATACAGAAACAGAAACAGAGAAAGGTTTTCCATTTGCAATGTTTGTCATTATTTGCTTGACATTGACAAGTACAATATTTGTAATAGGAGCATTTAGAGCAATTGATCAATAGAATGAAATTACAGGTGATATATTTTATAAATTTTGTTTGGTTAAACATTTTGATTTTTGATTAGAAAGATGTCATCATGGTTTGACATTTCTTACTTTCAAAAGTTAGAAAAACACCCACCAGCTACCAAAAAAGTATCATAATGTCATGATTGTAGAACATTTGAAATGCGGATGTGGCATCAATTTACAATATAGAAATTTTGATATGTTAGATTTTAGGGGAGGGGCGTTCATCTAAAGCCAAATACCAGCAAGGTGTACATAGTACATTTATTGAAAATATTCCATGTCAAGAAAGTAAAAGTGGGTTTTATCATCAACGCGTGCTTTGGTTGCTTAACAGCTGAAAATTTGCCAACTTTTGCATGATAATTCAGTTTATTAAGCCACAAAAGAAGAATCCTATCATGTTCGCTTAGATAATTAACACCTGGTTATACGCCAAAAACCGCTGATGACAAAATTGATGGCATTATTCATCAAAAAATATTATTATTATTGTGGTAAGTACCAGCACATGCAGGTGACCCAAACTATGCACATCCATCAATTCATCAAACAATGCATCTAGAAAAGAAAAAATAAAAACTCCCAAAAATTCGTTACGATTTCTTTTCTTTGAAAAGAAAATTTGGAAAGTCGCATGCAAAAATTTCCCTTTTACTATTGTACGAGTATTTACAATTGTCCTTGCTGTACACCATTCACTCACTCTCTTGCCGACGCCTATTTATTTATTTGTTTAATATGAAGTGCTGAACTCTTTCTCTTATTTTGCAATAGGGTTAAAGGGTACTTACAAATACTTTCCAGCTGCCAGAAAGAAAATCCATTGGTACATATATGCATTCTCTCAACTGTCAGTGGAATCATTAACATTCATTTCAATTGAATTGTTATTTGCCTTTGTTGCTCCTCTTTTGTCTACCACATTTTGCTACATCACAGCGCAAATAATTTTCTCTACCATATTTACTTCTTTTTTTTTTGCGCTATTTCGATATTTTATTGTGAAAAAGTGTCATATTTTTGTGTGGTTTTCCAGAATTCATTGGTTTTATTTGATTTTTACCCTTTCATATTTCCGTTTTTGTTAGATTTTTGCTGCATTTTCTGTATAAATAATAGTTTTGTTGGTTGATAGAAATTTGGTTAGGGAGCAGATGTTTTGATGATTGTGAGGTGAAGTTGAAAGAGTTGGTAATGGAAGAGTTGTTATGAACGACGACTACTGGTTGTGACAATCTCACTTGTCCACTCCATCAATACTAACTACTTAGTACCTTCCATTCACATCAGCCTATGATGATGTTACAATTCTAATGTCAGTTTGTGGATATACAATGAGGTAATCGCTGCCAAACAGTTATAGTTACAGAAAGATGACCATGTAATAGTCGAAATAATAACTACATATAATGTGTAAAATATGAGAAACAAAAGGTATGAAGTGGTGCCTTGTTTGTTGCTTCTAGGAAACCGAGTCTATGCATTGCATTAGATTATTGGGCAACCAGAAAGAAAAAACTGATTTGTTTCGATGCAATTTTTTATTAAGAATGACTCATATTAAATATCTAGGTGCATTGAGTTGAGTGAGGTTCCATTTTATTGGACTTTGAGGTTTCTTAGACTGAATTTAGGGCATAAGTGGAAAGACTCTTGGCATGAAGAAGATATTATAATTTTGAAATAATTTTACGAGAATAATATAGTGGGAAGGATTAGGAAATCTTGTCCTCTGATCTGATGTTCTATTATACAATAGAAAATTAATAATAATTTCATCACTTAAAGTTCCTCACCCTTCCTTCTCCAGCTTCATCAAAATTGCCTAAATATCCTAGCAGCAGCCACTTAAACATTTGTTCTGCTCACTTTAAGTAATCATAGTACATCTTGTAGTCAGATGGTTGAGTAGCTCTTAAGAGAAACCATTTTTTAATCAAAACCAATTCCAATGAAAATGTTTACAGAAATAAATTATAGGAAAGAAACATTAATGAGCAAAAATTTACACAATAACAAAACATAAAGACTCTTCGTCGTCGTCGTCGCCGCCGCTTAAGCTTCAAAAGGTTGGGTCAGTTGTCTTTTAAACTGTTGAGTAGACGACGAAGAACTAATCGCATTGCACATGACGTTACGCATTTATGTGGCTAACAAAACAATAGAAAGACCAATTCGAGACGATCCGAGCTACGCACACGCCGATCTTTAAAGACCACAACAATGTTATTGACCATTCTAAGGACCTGCTTGCATTTCAAAGGCTACTACAATATTACTCCAACTATTACAATAGTTCGACTCAGCTAAGTATGAGAGTTTGGTTTTGCTACAAAAGCGATTGTAATTATTAATTGGCTGAATGTGCCGACGCACAGATGCTGGTAAGACAAAGTGCATTCAGTTTAAACGGGTAGCCAGAGACGCCTTTAAGGCACCTTTGACCGTGGGTCTTCAGCAAATAATTCAATTAAAATGCGTGAATTTGTAGAAGAAAAAAATACACACGTGAGAGATGCTGGCAACATACTCGTATACATCATCAGGCCAATCAGGCTTGAAGCAGTTTTGGTTCGTGTGCTTGATGTGGGTTGAAGGATCACATAGAATCGAAGGATAATAATCATACAAACAATTGAAAATTTTATATATTTTTATTTAAAAATATCAAAATAAATGAAAAAATATGAAGGGAAAAAAAAAAACTCAACCAATTTATACAATTCTCCCCTCTCTTCGTGTCGATTTCTTTTATGCGTACGCCATCTTTTCTAGCATGAGTTGTAGAGAAAACACCCATAAGTCGTTTGTTATCAGCATGGATTAGAATTGTGTGTTGTGTGTGTGTGCGTGTTTTTATCCCATTCCCCTTTTTAGTGGAAAACCTTGTAACACTTTAACCCACCCCTTCCAGTATATCAATGGGCCTCCCACTCTTTCTCTTGTAATTCAACTTAACTCTACTTATTTTTAGCGTCTGTCTGTCGCAGCCTAAAAATAACTTATCGTCATCAATATCATCAATATTCAATATGGCGTATTTCTCTTTGAGTTTTCCTGCTTCCGTGTTTTCTTTATTTAATTTTTTTTTGTATGTTCTATCGTTGTTGTATTGTATTTGTGGTAATACCCATTTTATGTTTGTCCCGCTGGGAGGTGTGATATTTATACATAATACTTTTCTGAATTTTATGTTCTTCAGCGCCGTCGAACCGCCATTGCTAGAAAGGGTGGAGTCTCTCTAGCTTGATTAATAATCATCTGATAATGCTTTCTTTTAGATATTCAGGGTTGCAATTTAGATATTATATCTAAACTTTAGTCAGATGGATTACAAGATATGACAAAAGAAAACGAATAGCATTTAGTATGATAATATATTCAGGTTAGTTGGTGACCATTGGATCAATTCATGCTTATAAGATAAGAAGCCAAGGCCAGAGATGTGCGGGATGAAATAATTGTATATTGTATATTTTTCTATCATGTCACATCATTTAATTGATATCTAATGCCTATAAATAAAATATGTCTGAATTTCATATTTACGAAGGTTTATGCAGAAGACTTTTCGTCTAAAATAAAAATAGGGAAAATTAAGAATGATACACTTAAAATCTGCTTTTTGGTTTATATTTTTGATATACAGAAGATTATTCATATATCAATTTTAATTTTTTATAGAAAATTTCCCACCATCCATCTGCCTTTTACTTAACAAATAAATTACCGTTGAAAGCCAACATAATTACATTCTCAATGTATTCATTGTCATCATTAACATCACCACCGATTGATGTCAACTACATATAAAGTGTGCTAAACGTGTGCCCAAAATCAATAGTAAATATTACCTTTCCAAAAATAAAAATGTAATAAAATCAGCCTGAGATTTCTTACAAAAACTAACAACAAATCAATAAAGCCAACATTAAACAATAAGAGAAGAACTCTCGGAATATTACAATAGGGATGGATGGATGGATGGATGGATGGTCAATCAAGACTCTAAATTAAACAGCAGACTGGGGAAAAGACAAGAAGACTGTGATGACAAAAGGAAAAACTCTAAAAAGAAATACGAATAAAAAAGACAAAAGGTGCAAAATATGCTCGGAATACTAAACGACCAAAGTGGACAATGGCCATACAACAAAGGAGAGACTATTGATCAATTTATATGTAGACCAAGTACAGATGTTAAAAAGTAGTACATACTAGTAAGGAAACCATAAATGAGCATGCGCAACAACAAAACTCAGCCTGAGAAAAACGGTACACATTTCAAAAGGCAATAGATATTTTTCAATTTTAGTATTGGATTTTGTGATAGATAAGAAAAAAAAGGCAGATCGAATAGGAACCTCAATAACTGCAGTAAAAAAACAAAAAAAAAACAAAAAATTAAACACAAGATAAAAATTGGCTAGTTTCATTTAGTTTTCCAATGTGAACAAAGATTCTATTAACAGGAAATCGCTTTTTGGCAACAATACCACAAGCCGAGATAAGCGAAGCAAACAAACCAGAAATCATCCATAAGACAAAGGAATACTTTTTCTTAGTTTTGAGTTTAGTTCAGTTCAGTTTGTTTGATCTTTTTGTTTTCATGACCCCATGAGGGTCATCAATGACAATTTCAAATCGCCTTGAGTCTTGCAAGAAGACAACATAGACTAGGCTAAGTAGATTTGTATTAGGAACTTATGTTTGCTTAAATGAGCAAATTTTACATAGAATCAGATAAAGAAATTACATATTTATTTGTGATTGTATTCCATAGAGTATTAAAAATTAATGGAAGATAAAATATATAGTACAATAATTTCATTATTATTGCGTTAAATTGTAGAATTTAAATCTTTGTAGAGTTGGAAATTAGAAAATTGATAAGAAAGAGTATAACTTTTTCAGATTAATATATTAGAGGTCTATATATAAAATATATATAAATATTTAAGAAGATTAATTCTAGTTATTGTATAATGAACTCTTAGTATATTTTCTCTTATAAATCTGAACTCATCATAAGAAATCTATTCTTATATTAATGACAATTCAAGTTCTCAACAACAAAAGATCCATTAATATTTAACCTTGCATATGGCGGCTTGTTCATAATTTCTCTTACCGTAACGGATGCCAAATGTCAACGAAAAATGTTAAAGAATATGGCATGATTTTAAAATTCTAATACAATAAAAAATTGGAAACTGCTCCATCATGTGCTAATCACGTGTGATGAATTTCCCATTAAGTGGCATTCAATTGAGTAAACCGGAACGGCTCGGTGTGTGCGGGCAGCCACCAAGCAAATTGAACTAAGCGTTTAAATGAATAAACAAACATAGATCTTTATTATTTGTTTGGTTGCATTTTCTTTACAATTTTCATTGCAACAATATATGCAACAAATATCATACACTCGTATAAATGAAAAGATGATGGATTGTTTAATGGTTTATAAGTCTTTCCTTTTTTCAGACACCCCAGCAAATGTTATGAATTCAAAGAACATTACAAAATTATGAAATACTCATAAGGACACGAATATTCATGATGATGATGATGATGACGAACCTTCACAAATATGTTTTTGTATATTACGTATAGAAGAAAGCAACGCCTTCAATTTGTTCTTGCATGCAAGAGTTCGTGATCCTTGAACGAGTAGCAAGCAAAATGAACAAAAGATGATTGAAATGAGAAAAATGATCAAGAAATTTGTATGTACATAACATATTTTCTTTTCTCTTCAATATTTATAAGATTACGCATGCGTCTCGCACACTTCTTCATGTTTCTAGATGATTGCAAAGGTCTTGGGTCTTGATCTTAAACTTAAGGTTTTTATATTCTGCTTCCCTGATTTTTGTGTGTCCCATGTCGTCAGCCATTCACGCGCCAAACTATGGTAATGTAGCTATGAATGATTTCGTCTGTCATTTAGGGTGCGGAGCCTTAGGTTATATATTTTATTTGTTTTTGCTTTGACGCGTTCTTTATGTTGGGGGATTTTACGCTTCTTTCTCTGGGATGTGATTTTGTCTTTGTATTTCTTCAGCAACTTCTGTTTATGATTTTTTTATATTTTCTTCTCTCTATTTTCTTTTTTGTTTAACTTTGCACTTTACACATTTTTCTACTCATTAAAATTAGTAAATATTGTTATTATAATTAAAATTTATTTTTTTCTTTTCTCTTGTTTATTCATAAATTATTTAATTGAAATTGCGGGTGGTTTCAATTTCAACATCGATAGATTCGATTTTGGTAATTGAAATTTATTACAATTTTTGAGCAGAACAAACAAAAAGGGAAATATGTTGAAATATAGGCAAAGTTATATACAATATTCAGATGAATGATGAATGTTGGAGATGGCAATATTTGACTCAGATTAAGAGCAGAACTTTTGTTGAATTGAACAAAAAATTATAGATGGTTTTCCTAAATTTTTAAACAGTCACATACAAATTTTTAGAATGTATAAAAAAGTATTTTACATTAACATTCCAAAGAAAATTTTTATACCCCGAGCAAGTCTTTGATTATTGTAATGTTTTTCCTTGTACTCGTATCCATTATTTTTTGTAACAACCCTAGATATTCTTTTCAATGGTTTCATTCCTTTAATTATTTATTGAATAAAATTATTAAATAACTTTCTTTTTCATTTTGTATATATAACAATTTCTCCTTTATGAAATTTCCTTAAAATTATGTTAAAACAATTTTATTTTCATATTTACTCTTATTTTCTTGTTTTTTCTTTATAAAATCTAATTTTGATCCATTTGCTCCGATTGTGAATTTTGTCTATAAAACTACCATAAAAAGTTATTAATTATTTATATAATTAAATAGTATTGAGCATGAATTATCTATATATAATATACTTATATGTTATCTGTAGTTCGTTCGTTTTAATATTACAAATCTACAACTAGAAAAATTAAAATGCATTTAAAATTCTTCATTTGTACTTTTTTTATATTCAAAAATATTGTCGTTGGCCAAAGGTTTTATGTATTTTAATTAATAAAATAAATTTGAAAAATTAATTTATTAAATTCTCAATCATAAATGATCATTAAAATAAATTAATAAACTTGTAAAAAAAAAAATAAACAAAAAATATGTATTTTTGTTTTGTATAGAAAATTTATTTTAATTTTCCAAAAGTGTTTTAAAAATAAGAAAATTAGAAATAAAAATAATTTAAAAATATATAAAAATACTGAGAGTCATTTTTTGAATTAAATTTTTTTTTTTGGCTTTTTGAATTTCTTAATTTTTTAAATTTAATAGTTTTCCATATATTTATTTTCATTTTTTGGTTTTTTTTTTTGATTTTAAGAAACTAAAATTTAGAAGAAAATTTTTCAGTTTTCCATTTCTTAATTTTTTTATTTCAAAATTTTGTTTTAAATTTTTATTACTTTTTTAAATTTTCTGAAAATTAATATAAAATCAAAATTAATATTTAATCTTTAGAGAAGAAAAAAAATGTCCAAATTTTGTTACTGTTGTTGATGTTGTTATTGTTTTATGTACCCTACTTAATATACTTACTAAATTATATTAAATTAACTTATACAATTTATCAAAATTTGTTTACAAATTTGTTAATACAATTTTCTCGATTACATACATTTTTTTTTCTTTTCAAACTTATATAATAAAATATTTCGAACTTAGATATAAATACAATTATTCAAACTTATAAATATACGAATTGCTTATATTAGAATTTATCTTTAAATCTACTTCAAACTAAAATCTTACAATCTTTTTGCATATTTCTCTTTACAAACTTAGGAAATAAAGAAAACTAATTCTTTATTTTATAATTACAAATATTTCTTAATTTCATTTTAGTATATAATTTTTTTAAACCGTTTTTCGGTATTTCTGCTTCGTTTGTTGGGTTTGTTCGTTTTGCTTAAGATCAGCGTCGTCAATGTTTTGTTGGCATTTAAGATTAGAAGGAAACTTCTACCACATTAAGAAACTAAACTTAAAATTTAACTTTAAATCAAATGAAAAAGATACTTAGATAGATTTACTTACATATAGTACTAATATGTAAGTTTACCCATCTACTAATGCTGGAGTTATACAAATAAAATTCTTGTTCATATATACAATATGTGCCTCAAAATGAAGGCATTTACTGTAATAAAAAATAATAAAATATTTACAATTCAAGACAACAAAATTAAATAAATAAAATATTTCAAAAAATAACAAAAACTAAATAAATAAATTAAAGTATTGTGCGTGTGTGTGTGTCTCTTAACCATTTAATCGTGAGATTTGCGTGTAACGTGCACAAAAAGACCAACAGGTCCATCACATTTTTCACCGCACATGTTGCATTTGAAGACATCATCGCAACTGTGATATCCCATGTGAATTGTATAGAGCACAGCATCTTTGAAGAATATTTCACAATACTTGCATTCAAAATAGTTACTGAATGGGGAAACTGTGCTACTGGCTGGAGTAATTGGAACGGTGGCGGGTGCATTAGGAGTTGGGGATATTGATGCCGATGGCGATGACGATAGACTGTTGGAGCTATTTGAGCTGTTGCCCGAAGATGAAGGTACTGAATCATTATGAACAGTTTTGGGTACCTTAGCGTTGTGCTCTTGAGATTCATCTGAACTTGAGGTCTGAGGTTCCGGCGACGTTGAGGCAGATTTAGTCTGCACGGAATTATCCAATTTAAGGACACGACCCTTGCGACGGGAATTCGAGGTCAACAATGGTGTTTCATTGTCATCTTGTAGTTTAAGATTTATAGCAACACTAACATCAGCAGTGGGCGTTTGCTTCGGTTGTTGTTGCTGTTGCTTTTGTTCCTCTTCTTTAAGTGGTGTACCTTGCGAGAGATCCATAGCAGAATCAACAGATCTGGGCTCGTGACCATTATTATCATTAGTATCTTCTTCTTCAATATCTTCTTCATCATCGGAATCTTCATCATCGACGGCATGTTCATTTGCATCTTGATCAGCAGCATCATCATCGTCATCATCGCAAGCTGCATCTTCAACGCTTTGCATCTCAAGTTGTTGCTGATGTTGCTTGATTTGTTGCAAGGCAGTTTCACGCATGGTCGGCGAGAGTTGGGCCAGAACTGCCTGTTGCTGGGCGGCAAGCATTTGCAAATTAAGATTCCAATAAGGAAAGAAAGCCATATTGGGATTTTGTTGCAGCATCGTGGCAAGGGGTGGCAATAAACTGGCAGCTGCAGCGGCCGCGGCAGCATTGGGAGGTAAATTCTGTTGTTGTTGTTGCTGTTGTTGTTGTTGCTGTTGCTGTTGAACTTGTTGTTGCAGGCCCATATTCACAGAAAGACTAGGCATTTCTGGAGCATTTGAGTTCTTTTCTGGGGAAATACACATTGGCTGTGGTGATGCTTGCCTTTGTTGCTGTTGTGAAGGCATTGCAAATCCCTGTAAGGCGGCAGTTAGTTGAGTACTCAAAACCTTTAAATCATTGGCACTAACAACAGCGGCGGCGGAGGCACCACTTCCACGCTTTGTGGCACCACCACCACCACCACTACTAGATGCAGCTCCTCCTGTACTATTATTTGTAGCACTGACACTATTAGTATTAGCAGACTTATTCTTTGGTCCACGGCGGGTGCCATATACATCAATGACAAGTGATGGATTGGGATTACCCTCTTCATCGAGTACCATACCCGGCTTATGATCATATTTACGTAGATGCAACTTAAATGAATGGCAGTATTTTGTGGCATAATCACAATCAGCACAACGGTACTGATAGACAGATGAGTGTGACTTACGATGAGAATTCAGCATGGACTTATTGACACATGTGTAGGAGCATTTATCACATTGGAATGGCTTCTGATTCTTATGTTTTCGGATATGATATTCCAAATGATGTTTGAATTCAGTCACAAAGGGACATTTGGGACATTGCAAAATCTTATCGGGCTTCATGTGGGTACGCGTATGGTCCCAGAAGGCCACCTTTGTTATGGACACCATGCCACAGGTTTTACATTTGTAATTTTTCATTTTGCCATGGGAATTATAGATGGGCATGCGGATAGTTTCATCATCTTCCTCTTCAGGTTCAGCCAAGTACTTCATATCTTCGCTGCAATTTGAGATCAAATCTTGTTCTTTATCGCCAGCAGTACCAGCTTTATTAGGGGTAGCTTCAGCCTCTTTGCTTTGGTTGATGTTTTTGGTTGATTTAGGAGATTTTGGTGGTGTAACATCCATGGGCGGGGTATTACGTGGTGTTAGAGCTGCTTGCAATTTCTCAACTTGTTCAGCAAGGTTTGCCGCAGTCATGGCCGGTTGGGGACTTGGTGTCTGAGGCTGGTGTTGTTGTCCTGAACGCAAATTACCATAGAAATGCTGTATGCCATTGTTACCACTGGGCGGTGGTGGTAAGATAGCATTAGGCAAACCAGGTGGCGTCAAAGGATTAAAACCCAACGGCAAGTGATGATGATTTTGGGCTGCAGCCTGTTGAGCGTGTTGGAATTGTTGCTGATAGTGTTGTTGCTGAAGAAATTGTTGCTGCATGGCATTGGCATCAAAGAAATGAGGCAAGTTGCTATCATTATTGCTTGGCGATGGTGTCATGGTCAAAGACATTGTATCCATTGGTTGCTGCGGGTGTCCTTGTTGCTGTTGCTGTTGCTGCTGCTGCTGCTGCTGCTGCTGTTGATGTTGATGTTGCTTTAAATACTGTTCAAGTTGAGTGGAAGCACTATTGCCAGCACTGCTTGCAATGGGCGAGTCAAGAGGGGAACTAGTACCAGGCTCTTGTTTAATGGTAGCAGCAAACATGCTGTTATACCAAGCATTATGCTGATCGTAGTTGGCATTCGGTTGTATGCTTTCCCAGTTTTGCATTTTGGTTTTATTTTCTTTTTACGATGTGTTTGTTTGTTGTGGATTTAAAGAGAGGAGATCTGTAATGAGAGAAGAACAAATATGTTGCTTAGTTTTATAATATGATTCGCATCCAAAGCGCCTGCGTCAATTTTTTTTCATTTCACTCAATTTATTCTTTTTGGTTTTTTTTTTTTTTTTGATGTTTCCCTTTTTGTGCCCAACCACCCTTAAAAAGCCGACGTTGATTTCTATAGGAATAATAAAAATGGCAGCCTCTGTTCAAACCCAGAGGGTGGGTATCCTTTTTTACTACATAAACTATACTACTATATACTTCAAAACAATGTGCTTGACTCAACATGCTAAGCGTTTTATCCTCATTTAAGAAGAACAAAAAAACAAATAGAAATAAAAATGGAACAATATTCATTTTTTTGGGGTGTTGTTTTCCCTCGGATTTGTGAACTGCAATAGGGTTTTTTTTTTGTTTGTTGTTACCCTCGAACTGGACCACTAAATTTCACTATTTTTTCCCCATTTTCATTTTCCATTTATAAAAAAATCTCTTTGATTTTTGATTGGTTTTCATTCACAATGAGCACATAACAAATGTTTCGATTGAAAGTTTCTTGTTGAAGATCTTATTTTGTATTTATTATTATGATTATTATTATAATTTTCACCATTCTTTCATTATTTGTTTTCAAAACCACGAAAAACTTACGTAAAAAATGTATTTTAACAATAAAAACTTTGCTTCATTTGCTCTTGTTTAATGATGTTTTCACTTGCTAGGCAGATTCAGAACTGATGTTACAAAATGAAGTTCCTTGTCTTAAATTTGTCGTAGGGAAATCGCGGAGTATGCAACTAAAAACCGCTGCAGATCAAATAAAGAAATCACGAGCATCACGCTTCGCGCATGCCACGCACATAGTGTTTGTGTGTTTGTTGTACACGCACACATACAAGGACACAAACACAAAATCACATGCCTTCTCTTTTATTACCTGTGTGCATGAGTGTGTTTGTGTGTAGTAGAACGGATTAAGCAATTGGTTTTCTCTTTCTTCTCTATCCTTGCTTGCTTTACATTTACATTGTACTTATATGTATTTTCTTTTAAATTCGCGTCGCCTGCTCTCTTGCAAATCAGGTATTTATGATCCTTTTGTGATTTTTTCGCGATCTTGTCTAACTGGATGCTAACAAACAACAACGGCGGCAATAACAATGACAGCTATTTGCTTAATCCGGGTCACGCAATTCATGGAAAGTGTCTACCTTCTTAATCCATGCAATAAAATTGTAATGTGCAGTGAGCAAAAAAGAAAAGTAAAAATCATTTGAATTCATGAAAAATATACAAAAATTTTAATATTTTAACGGTGGATTAAGACAGTTTGCTAATCCGTTTAAATAAAGAAATTAGCAAACTCTTCTATACAAAAGTTCTATATTATTTACTTAACACGAGAAGATAATTCAACATGAAAAGGATTTAGAATAAAATATATAAAAGATATACAAGTACATACTATGTACTAGTATTATAAGTATATGGTATATAACGGGTGGGGGCATCTATTGGTCCGATTTTGGTTTGATCGTTAAATGAAAGTAAATAAAAGTTAATTTTTTTCAATGGTACAAAGATCCTACAGGTTAAGTATGAAGAAGGCCACCCTGAATTTCGTCGCGAATATTCTATTTTTGAAGTGATATATTTTTTGGATTGTCAGCATGAACTTTATCTTTCGATGCGACCTACAAAAATATGTCCAGAGGCATTAAATCGTAGCTGCGAGCAACCCAATCTACTTTCCCTGATATTACTAGTGAAATAATTGCTTTCATTACACTCCCGAGTATAGCAATACTATACAATTGGTTCAAGAACTAGTCCCTAGTAACTGGTTCCAGAACTGGTGGACGGTAAGCGAGACGGTGGCAAATCACTCTTTCCAATGACATTTACTCTTATATATTTTTCATACAAAAAATGTATAGTTTAATCAAAAGATTTTTTTTAATATGAGCAATAGCGACAGAGGCTTTCAGCTCAGGAAAAAGTTAAGAAGGAAAGGAGGAAGTGCATGACCAGACTTGCCTTGCGCGGGAATCAAACCCGCGGCTCTTGGGATGTCAGCCCAGCGCACTAACCTCTGAGCCAATAAGTAAGTCAGTGTTGCTTATTAAAGAATATTAATATTGTATTAATAGAATCTCTCGGTAGCGCCGTACTAGTTAGTGACCATGAGCCAGCTGCAGCCTCATCCCTTCTCCAGAACTAACTAGTCGTCATTGAGCAACGGATTAAGAGGTACTGTGGAGGTGGATTAGAAACTCTAGAGTCTGAAATCTAAATTTCAATTCGATAGTAAAAAAAACAATAAAGTTTTTCAGATAAGAACCTGACTTTTTATTGGAGGGTGGGTTTGTGTAGGAGGTACTTCCCGTAGTGGAAAAGAAATCTTCTTTTTTCTTTCAAAAAACTGAAGGAAGAGGTTGCATACTACAGACGGACATGGGTTTATCGTCGAGCTGATCAAGAACATATGTATATACTTTATGTGGTCTCCCATGTCTCCTGCTGTGTGTTCCAGACTTCATGACAAATTTATTATACTTTTCTCTGCATGAAGACTATAATGATGTACATATATCTAACAAAAATATTATTGTTAACCACAAAATGTTGTATACTTAACATTGACTTTGTATATTTTTGGTTGACAAATACAATATTTATAAAGAAAATAAGAAGTCATTTCTACATTAATATAAATAAATATACTCGTACTTATAGTAGTCATAATTCTATTTAACAAATTGCCAGAAATTGTTTTCAGTTGCATTGCATGCAATAAAGGAAGAAAAACATTTCTTTGGTAAAAAGCAAGTTTTTGAACATTTTTCTTAATAATAATAATATTTTCTTTATTCACAATATTTTTTTTTTGTATTACTTTTGGCTATTTGCGTAAGAACATTTTTACACAATAAATTTTTTGTTTTTATTTCAAGTGCTTTTTTTTCCGTATGTATTTTATTTTTGTTGTAAAACGTCATCAAGTGCAAAATAATTGATTGTTCAGGAAATTTTTTTGAGTGCGCGCGTGTTACAACGAAAAAAAGGCGTCAAAAATACACTAAGCAACATGACAAAGAAAGTATGAGTGGTTTGCATAAATTTGAAAATTATATATAGAAAATTATTCGTTTTGATCTCTTCGAAAACCAACTAGAAGAATCAACAAAATCAGCCAAAATCCCCAGTGGGACTCTCGCCAAACTACACAAGTCCTCAAAAAAGGGTCTTCCAAGAAAGCAGTATCGCCTTCTGAGTAATGCAGGACAGTCACACAGGATTTGCTGAACTCTTTTCTTCTTCCTTGTTTTGGCAGCTATGACAGAAATCCTAGTGGTGGAACGTGCAACCTCTGAGCCATTAGCCCAATTGCACAATGCCCCTTTAAAACTCTTGTCATCATCCGAATCCTTTTCTTGTTAAAGTGTAGGAGTTCGGATGTCTTTTTCGACTGATAGGAGGGCCAGAGCTTATTAGCGATAGAGCACCCTTGCTCGTTCACCCATCTCGTCTCTGCTGCCTCCTTAGTGTCTGCTACCTATTCCGATAAAATATGATACAGGGGTCTGCTTACGTCCTTAACTGCCCCGTTCTGACACACTCGGTCGCAATCTCATTTCCTAAGAAACCAGAATGGCCAGGAACCCAGACTATCTCTATTGAATGCCGTCTATCTAAATTAAAAGCTTCAAACGTGCTACGGATGATTTTACTCTTAATACTATGTGCAGACAGAGCCTTAATAGCAGCCTGACTGTCAACGTAGGTGAATACGTTCCTAAGAGTTTCTCCGAAGGCGCAGATCCCGAAGTCTAACTGCACTTCTCGCAGCCACGTACTTGAGATACATGATATCAAGTTTACATATAAATTTAATAAATAGATAGTTTCATTTCAAAAGAACTCAAACTACTTTGAGTTATTAAGATATACAAACAATAGTAACAACTGTACAATACTTTATGAGGACTCCCCTGAATCCTAGTTGTATAGTGTAATTCCACTGATGAAATTGCAAAAGACAAAACTTATAAAAGCGCATTAAAAATTTGCAACAAAAACTTAATTTTTAACATAATTAATTAGTGTAAATCTAATATTTAAATAAATGTCACTTGACATAACAATTAAAAATTCACTAATAGAAAGACAGACAAACATAACAGATAGGCAGACAGACAGACAGACACACATATGAACATAAGTATAAACAGACAAAAGCGTGCTTTATGAAAAGGTGGAAATTATTTGTGTGTAGAATGCATAGATAAATAGATCCAATTTATAATAAAATACAAGTTTATCTGTAAAATATCTTTTAACTTAAAAGTTAAAGGCAACTAACACAAAAAAAAAAAACAACACCAACAACAAAACATTACAAACAACCAACAAAATGCGGCAATTGTGAAGAAAAACCAAAAAAAAAAATAAGTTCACAAATTAGAGGCCAAGTGTAGCATTAATAATATTCCGGCCGGAGAGTGTGCGAAAATCACAAAAATCGAGCAGAAGCAACGCAGTGAAGTGAAGTGAAGTGAATTGCAGTGCAGTGCATTGTACGACACGCCACGCCATGCTACTCTCGGATGCCACTCTCCTTCCGTTCACCCAATTTCGATGGAATTACGAACAGCCACAGCAAATTGTAGATGCATGGGAGACAGGAGAAGGATTGACATCATGCAAAGCCACACCACACCGTGCCACGCCATGCCATGCATTGCCATGTAAACTTTGTTGAAGCGCGCTGAACTCACACATACTTGGATACAAATGTATCTAACAACAACATATGATGTTAATTTCTTAAAAATCTTTTTCTCCTTTTTTCTGTTTGTTTGTATATTTTGTATAACTAAAGAATATACAACGTAAAAATTTCATTTGGAAATGCAAAAGCAAAAAAGAAAAAAAAAAGATCTTGTGAAAAACTTTTATGGTACAAAAAAAGAAAAACCTCTGAAAACCGTTTGAAAAACGCGCAAAATATATTTTTTTGCTGAAAATATGAAAAATATATTTATAAAGAGCGCATTTAAAAAAAAATAATTTATAGTTTCTTTATTCCATTTTGTGTTTCGTGTGGATTTGAAAATAAGAAAATTTGGAAAAACTACTTGTTGTTGGGGCTAAGAGAAATCAGAAGAAAAAAGAAAAAATCAACTAGCGCAAGGAAATCAAATATTGTTTTTAAGAGGGCAAAAGATGGCAGGACGATTACAAAATTTTGATATTTTATTGAATTAATTTATAAATAAATGCGTGGGCTGGAATATAATTACAGAAATAAGGAAGCTTAATGCAAATGTGTGAAAAATCACAAGAGACTCATAAATAAATAGAGCAAAAGTACTTTTTCAAATTAAAATGAAATAACAATAATAAATAATAAATTCCTTTAAGGAAAGGATCATGGAAATGTGTTGATATTATACTTATAAAATTGCATAGTTTATTTTGTTATACTTAGTAAAATTATGACCAAATGATGATGATTAAATTGGAAATTAAAAAGAAAATTACACCCTTCGGAATACAGGATAAATGGACGAAACAGGTCCATTTGGTTGGCAAAAGCCCAACATAGACGTGAGTTCATCATGATATTTACATCATTCATTCATTTCATTAAAATATTTACAGCTAAAAGTAAATAATATAAATTTGTTTAATAAAGGACAATTCTAACATCGATTGTAAATGTTTAGAAGCTTCTTTGCAACACATTTCTATCTTATATCTTTATAAATAACTAAGTTTTTAACAAGTCCTTATTAATAATGAGTACACTTGGAGTAACTAACAAATTCAATTGAAGTAGTCTACATTATAATGTATAAAATACACTCTCATCTACGGAATAAAACTGGATATCTCACGGATCACTGAAGTCTCAGGTATCATATCAATAATCAGTACTCTTAGTCACTGAGAATGGTCAACTTTGTGATCTGAATATTGTAACATTAGGAGGTACACATTTCTCTGCAAATATCCTGCCAGGAAAAGATTTTCCCAAAGAGAAGCATAATAATAATAATAATGATATAATTGGCTCAATAGCCCAGAGGTTAGTTAATGCGCTGGGCTGACATCCCAAGAGTCGTGGCTTCGATTCCGGCTCAAGGCAAATCTGGTCCTTAACTTTTATAATTTCCTCCTTTCCTTCTTAACTATCCCCTAATAGTCTTAGTTCTAATAAATAAATAAATAAAATAGTAATGATAAGAACAACCACATAATTTGCTTATGAATCATGGGACATTTGTGACAAAAGAAATCCTCATTTTAAGCTATGCAAATGTCTCTTGTTAATATTGTAAAGAAATTATTTAAAAGACACCTCACAAAAAAAAAACAAAAAAATGTAAGAATAAAGATGAAACTATAAAAACTTAATTATGATGCGACAGTTTAGACATTAAAATTCTCTTTTAATTCGGTTTATTTTAGATTCTTAAACAAAATAGACAATTTCTATTCTAAGACAATGCAATTGAATTTTCTTAGATTTTTTATTTTTTTAGTTTAATTATTTCTCATATTTTTTCTATTTTAGATAAAACAAAAAGAAAAAAAAAAATATAAAACATAAATAAACTAAAGTGACAAAATCACAGTCACAAGGAGGAGGTAAGGAGTGTGTGTGTGATCTCACTAGGATGCATTTACATGCCACAACGCAAATATGAAAATCACAAAAAAAATATAATAAAAAAAAAAAACACAAAGAAAAGTCAAAAAGCAAAACAAATCAGCAAACTGACAACCAGTTTATGCAACGATGACACATGCAATAGTTTTCTTTGCCAAAATAGTAAATACTATGTGCGATATATAAAAAACAACAAGTTCCCTCTAAACATAAATAAAAAATACATAAAAGTTTTGAATAAACAGAAACATTTTCCAAATTTTTTATTTATTTTTTTCGGTCTCAACATTAGAGAAACTGCACAAACTGCAACTGAGAGAGCATAAAAAATTGCAATGTTGACTTTGAATTATAGTTCTGCTGAATGTATCTAAATATAAATTATTAAAAAAACAGAAAAGAAACGAAACAAAAAAAAAAAAAAATAATAATAAGAAAAACTAAGACAAAAAAGAAATCTTTAAACTGGCAAATGTGAGAAAAAACATGAAAATTTTACATGTAAACAAATAAAATTGGCTGATCTTCAGAAGAAAAGAAATGCATTAGTAGTGTAAATAAGTATGTGTGAATGTGTCAGTGTATATATGTGTGTGTGTGTGTGTGTGTCTTTAGACATTATGGCAGATAGGCTAAAAGCCAGACAGATTTGATATATTGTTATTTTTTGTGAAATAAAAAGATTGAAAACGTTGTCAGAGGTAAAAGAGAAAAAAAAAATTGAAAATATTTAAAAAAAAAATAAGAAAAGAACAATTGCATTAATTTGAGTCTTATTGAATATTTAATACTCTTTACATTAGTAAAAGATGAAAGTCTTACATGGATTATCTATCCAATGCAATTTGTAGATTCTACTTAAAGTTTGATACTCGTAACTTAAGAAAAGAAAGAATTCTCCCATATCAAACTCTATTTATACTTATTATAGTTACATAACTTACTTGTAGAAAGAATAGAAGAAAATAGAATATAAGGGTATGCTTAAGAAAAATTGTAGAATTGTAGTTACACTACACTACTCTACTTTCTATCCGACGTTACTTTCCACACCCCAAAAAATTATTCTTGTATGGGGATCCCTTTAAGTTTTTGTAAATATTTTCGTTTTAGTATTTGTGCTGATGCCCGGATAGAACTACATATTCTGTGAAAATTTCAAATCTCTAGCTAAAAACCGGAGGACGGACGGACAATGAAGTCTCAATAGGGTTCCCTTTGGTACCCTTTGGACTGGAACCCTAAAAAAGATAAATTAAATTAAAAAAAATTTCGTTGATTAGTTAAAAGAATGCTATCTGTTAAGGCGAGTTAACAGATTAGATTTTGATTGATCGGAAGAAATAGAGTTAGATGCAAGGTCATAGTATAGTTTGTATGATTGACATAAAACACGAAATGGATCATGTTGCAAATAAGTAGTCTTACATTTACTAACAAGTATAGGAGAATAATTGATTGTACCCGAGAAGGAACATTGAAATTTATACTATCAAGTAAAGATGGGGAAAAAATACTGCATACAATTAGATTGCACCACAGAAGAACTCGACTATATCAACCATCCGATCTTTTTGAAAGCGATGTACAACCAAAATGTTTAAATTTTATCTACTTACAATATAAGTATACAATATATACTTCAATTATAGGTAATTTCTATCAGATAAGAAGATAAAGACAGGGTCTTTTATCATTAAAAAACCTTAAGTGTCTTCAAAAATACCTAAATTCTATGCATATATATTACCTATAAATATAGCAAAAACTATGGGGTTGTGATATGGAATTGGTATGAAATAGAAGCTTTTTCCATCTTGTTAAACTCTTTATCTATTTAGCTTTCAGAATTTAAAGTCTAATAATGATTAGGCTTGCAATAATACCACTTTGTATCCGACGAGGAAAAATGAGGATTATGTTTTTGTTTCCTCATAACTTTTTAACTACATATCATAATTTAACAAATGAGGTATCATTGGAAGAGTCTTCATCGTCCGGTGATTATAGGATATATATTAAATGAATATGAAATATGACATTCTCTAGAGAATATAAAGTAATTTTTTTTTTTAATAATGACGTCTTAGTTATTAATTGAACTTAATCTCTTTACTTGTATCTTTTATCTTGGCAACTAAGTCATGTATATTTAAAGTTCTTCTCAAAGTAAGTTGTCCTTCAGCCCCACTAATCACTCTCATGTTTTTTCCATAAAATCGGTTATAATTTTTCGAATTTCGAAAATTGTAATATTTTATCAACAAAGTACCCTTGTAAAATTTTGTTTCGGGATTCCTGCCTCAATTAAAGGTTTTCCTTGAACAATTTTACTTTATTTTAAAATCAAATAGTCCATATTTACTGATCACAGCAATTTTCCAAACGAAAAGTTAGGGGGAGTTTTTATTCAAATTCTCTAAAATAAAAGGTAATCTTTTTTTTTTTAGTTGATTCCCTCAAAAATTCATATAACTTCAAATGAAGTACCTATTTTAAAAAAGAATTTACATCTCGTCCAGTGGAATATTTTGAAATCTCTTAATCTCTAAACTATTCACAACTTTAAAAGAAAACATTTCAAAACTTCTCTTTAAAACTCATCTACAATATTTGAACTGTTCCAATTGGACTTCAAATCCTTCTCATAAAGAGCTTTTCCTTTTCTTCTATACATAATACATAATATATTTCACATCTACAATATTATGAGTCAAAGTTCTAAAATTGCATATTTGCACCAACTCAACTTTTAGTTATGCAGGCAAAATCTTTTATTTTATTTGTTGAATGCATTTATCTCTTATTCGTGTTATTTTTTTTTTTTTTGTTTATAGAAATTTTTGTGTTATTTTTTGTTGGTTTAATTTTTTTCTCAAATGTGTGTGCGATTGTTTTTTTTTTTTTTTTGTGAGATTTTTTCAAGGTTAAATGCATTTTTGAATATATTTTCTTATTTTTGCAATTTTTTGTTTAGACTTTGGCGCTCAAATGATGATGATGAATGGAAAAGAATAAATAAATAAATAAATAGATATAAATTCAGAATAAAGAACAACAAAGAATAATACTTACCTTAGAAATTTAAAAAATAAAATTGCACTGCACTCGATGCAGTCAGTTGTTTTCTTATTTCAAATTTGACTTAGTTTGGTTAAAAAATATCCCACTGTTCTTTGGTAGTAATTCGTGCTCTGGAGTGGGTCGCAAATGGGTGAAATATTTATATTTTGTTTTTGCCGCCGGCTTCAAAGGCGCCAAATCCAAACTAAGCTTTTCGATTGGTTCTGGGCCTCGTGTTATGTTTTTTGCCTTTTTATTTTATTGTTTTTTTTTTTGTCAATTTTTTTTTTCTTTTTTGTAAGAATGTGATGATGTTTTTTAGTTTTTATTTTCCTTTATTTATATTGTGTGTGAGTTTTTTGTTTGTATGATTGCTTTAAATTAACTTCTGCAATGGGAACTTCGCGTTTTACGCATGTGCGCGACTTCGGCGTAGATTTTTCGAATATCTTTTATTATGTTTTGTTTTAATTTCATACACTAATTTCTTATGAAGCATTCCCCTTTTCTAAAATTATTTGTGTTTATGCTGCTCTTTCGCTTTTTTTGTTTGTTCCTTTTGTTCGCCACTGATGTTGGATGATGCTTAAAAAACAGTTACTACAATAGTTTCAATAAAAAACAAACGACAAAAGCTTTTTATGCCTTTATGCTTTTTATGTTTAAAATGAAAAAACACTCATTCACTTTTTGACAACATTTTTATTTTTTTATTTCTTAACGTTAATTTTTTTTAAAATCCTTTTTATTTTTTTTATTGTGTGACGTTTTTTATAATGTTTATTGTTTATTATAATAAAATGATTTAAAAGTTTTTTAATTTATATTTTTTTATTGTGGGTGCACACATCCTTTTTTTGACGTTTCTTTTTCGAGGCACTGAGCACGAATGACTTGATTCTCTGCTGAGCATCTGATAGTCATCATCCTCATCATCATCATAGTCGACAAAAACACACACACACACAACAGAAATTTTTCTGATGTCTGTGCTTCGTTTTTCTAATATTCGAAAAAGGAAAATGAAAATGTAGTTTTTCCTTTCCTTATTGTTGTTGTTGTTTTTTCGACAAAGAATGAAAAACAAAATGCATTTACACAAAAAGAACTCACTCACTCATACGACAAAACTCAATTGAATTCAACTCAACAGCAATTCATATCAGTTGATGCTGCTGCTGCTTCTGTTGTTGAGTAGAAATTCTCATAAGGAAAAAGCAAAACAAAAATGCCATAACGGCACACTCTCACTTATATTGACATTCATTCACACTCAATCACTCACTGGCGCACTCTCCCCCATAATCATTTTGACTCATAACATTCAACTCAACTCAACTCAACTCAACTTTGCGGTGTACATTGTGTGTTTTTCTTATTTGCTGTTGTCATTGTAATTGGAATTACTACTTCTCCTTTGTTTTTGTGTTCTACTTTGTTTTCAATTGCATTCTCTCACTCACTTACGCACTCTCTATTTACAGCTCTTTGAGCACAAACTTATTACATATACTCCGAGTAAGCATGGAGTGACTGTGTGGCCCCCTGCTGCTACTTTCTCTTCCACAATCTACATGTAAACGATTTTATTCTGTTTTATCTTTGCCTTACTTATCAGGTAGTCAGTCAGTCTCCTGCCCCTCTTTAGAGCACATTTTGTTGTGCTCTTATCAACAACAGCATGCCGCAACAATGACTCTCTGATTTCTCATTTTTCTAATTCACTCATTTTCTTTTTTAATTAAATGCATCCTTTGCAGAAATGCAATTGATTTCATGCTGACCAGCATTTTGGCTCAATTCACATGGCACGCGCTTCTTCTTTATAATGTGTGCCGTGTATTTTGATTTTAGCTATTATTATCCTTCTTCTTGTTGTTGCTGTAGTTTTTGTTGTTATTATTGAAGCTACAATTGCGTTTTTGATGTGTGTCCAATGTTTTTTATGTCAATTTTCGCTATCGATTATTGATTTGTTTTGTTTGCCGTTCATCAATTTAAAGTTTCAAATTTTTGGTAAAATGTTGTAACTTTTGATGAGATTCAACTGATAATGGTTACATGTAGTTAGTTTGTAATTTAAGAGTACATTGATATGTGTAGTTCCTTTAAAAATTATTTAATATAAACACACCTCTGACTTTCTCCAAGTATTCAATAGCATACAACCCCCTTAGAAGCCCAATCGGCTTAGTTAATTAGTACATTAGAAAATCCTAATATGAAATTTGCAGTAAACTGCAACAGGGCGCCTGTTCTTAGCATCCATTTAAATTAATTCCATGTCAAAACTTCGACAAATTGAAGCAGTCTAAAATTTGGCAAAGCACGAATGTTTCAAGAATTAATATCCAAAAAAAAATTAAGTGTAGTTTCGGTTAAGGAAAATTTCACTTTTTAGTGTGTTCATTGTGTTAATCATTGGCTTACGGTTCATACATCGAACAGAAGCATAATATTTTCATATATTTGAGTGTCCTATACAGCGAATTCTCATGTAAAATTTCATTGAACATATTTCAATTTTTATTAGGCTTATTAAACTTTAATAATCACAGAAGGCGCTACAAACTTGCAATCATATTTAAACCGCTTGGAAGTCTGATTCACAAGGTGGAACATCAAGGTGAACTCATGTAAATCACAACTGTTTTCTTTCACCTTAAGGAAAAAACACCACCCGATATGCTTAGTGGTCTGGCGATACCACAGTCCACAGTTGCGGCTTTCACCTTGACAAACGCCTATAAAATGAACAAACTGAACTGGCTTCTGAGCAATAGGAGCATACTAAGATTGGAAAGCAAGCTGTTAATATTTTACATATATAAATGAATGGTTGCTCCTTTCAGGAAATATGGTATCCAACTATGGGGTATGTGGGGTGGCCCATCTAACCGCAAGAAAATTCAGAACGTTCAAAATAAATCACCAATGCCCAATAGTTTATCAGGAACTTGATGCTCCACAACGACCTCAGCATCCAAAAAGGCACTGAGAAGATTTTGAATTATCAAAGATTCTTCTGATTCTGAAAGTACAAAAATATATTGTATTATAACTAATATTTAATATATCCGTTTCAGTCACTTGTCCCTTATATGGGACAATTTTTTTTTTTAATTTTAAATTACTACAGGTTTTTAAGTGATCATATCAGGTAAAAGCTTTATAACTCTTTAAAAAGCTTTATTTTTCCGCTTCTGCTGATTTTATCAGTTCAGCGCTTTACTTTTATTAGTATCATGTGTTTTTGTGAGTTGATCTTTTTCGTGTAATAGTTTTCCTTTTCGCTATCATAAAATATACATCAATATATCTGTAAAGAAGTGATCAGAAACAATTGGTGAGTATTGTATGATTGTTTATAAATAGTTTTGTGGAATTGCAATGACAAATAGTGTTTTTGGAAAAGCATCAGACATAACTAGAAAGAAGGTTATCTTCGACTATGCCGAAGATGAAATACTCTTCACGGGACGCAGTGAATGTTTCATTGTAGTATTCAAATAAGTGGTTTGTATGGGAGGTACCCCCCTTAGTGGTCCGTTTCGGCTGGTTCTAACAAATATCCTTGGCCTATCTTGGAAACTGATAGTGTCCAAGTTTCAGTTCAATAGGACAAAAACAAAAAAGTTTTTCTAATAAGAACATGAATTCAAATGGGTGGTTTGTATGGGAGGTACCCCCCGTAGTGGTCCAATTCGGCTGGTTATGACAAATGTTCTGGACCTGTCTTGGAAACTGATAGTGTCCAAGTCATACTTACTGGATGGTATGTTTTCGTACCAAAGTGTCACTTTATTATCCCCACCAGTAACAGCTAGAGTATTGCCAGTTACGGACCATGACAGACTCCAAACGGCATCATCGAATGTGTGGAGTAGGTGTAGTAGGAGACCAATTGTTAAAACCATTGCTATTCCAAATTAAATTGAACCCAACGAGCGTTATCTTCTCGCCAGATCTTGACACAATTGTTGCAACCTCCACTTACCAAGCGCTTAACGGCTGTGCTTCGTGACGAAGAGCGTTGATAGAATGCTGGATCGGGTGCGGTCGAGGAACACCAAGAAATAGCATTACAGCCAGTTGTATGTGCGTTTGTAATCTTTTTACAGTCCCACACACTATATTCGGTGTTGCATGTTAATACAGAAATGGAACCACCTGAGCTCCTACAAGCCAGCATTGGACCGTATTCAGCAGGCTCAAAATCAACTGAATTCACTCGCCAAACGATAACCTTTCCGTCATATGAATACGATGCCAATATATTGCCGAACTTATCTGCTGCTGCTTTAAGTTTTCCCTTGGAATTACCTTTATTTAAGAATTTTTGTTGAAATTGTAAAAGGAGATACGCTGCTTTATAGACATATATTTGATCTTTCTATAATTTAAAATTATTGTAGTTTTTCTGCCCATGAAACTCTTCTCTTCATTAGTTTAGAAACAAAAACGAAAGATAAAATCTTTATCAAAATGGATTTCAATTTAAAGCAACGATACAAATGCCTACCATTCTATCTGTTCTCAATTTTTCAATGGTACAAATTTTAAAAAACTATTCTTTTAAAAAAATAACAAGCATATCTCTTAATTAGTTCAAACCACATTACTACACAGTAGCATCAAATAGCCAATCTTAAACAATTCACTCCAAAAATCTCTAAAATTCCAACAAACAAAAAAAAAAATAATGTTATCTCAAAAAATCCAAAACAGCGTGAAATCAGCTTAAAGGCACAAGCTGATATCAAAATAGAGATTGAAGTACGCCAAGTCAAAACAATCCAAAGATACCTTCCACAATTGAAGAACGTGTCCGTGTCGGTCAACCACATAAGAAGGTTGGTCGCAGGGATCTTCTTCTTCTTCTTCTTCTTGACACATGAAGAAGATTTCATGCGCATCAATGAATTTGCATATTTTTGCATGAATTCGAAGGCAAACACAAAGAACACAAAGCAATAACAAAAACTCTTGTGATGATGAAGATGTTTTGGTAGGGACTCTCGGAATTAGTTAGTATTGACACAAAAGGGCGGCATTCAATGGGCAAAGGTACTTGAAAGGTTAAGGAGAAAAATATAAAGGGAGATCTAAAATGTTTCATCTGCATGCAATACTTATAAAGTAAAGATGAAGTCAGGAAGTAATTAGTAAATAATGAACTTGAATTGATAATCATTTATTTCTTTAGAGAGACAAGAGAGAATCGGAGAACAAATAGAATTTTTTGTAAGAAACTGGTATTCATAATTGATACATATGTAGTATTTCTGGAGAAAATAACTCTCTTAAACCAGGCCAATAAAACCAAAATTTTACATGATCCGGGCAATAAAACTATAAAGAGTAACACAGCTATTGATATTACTATTTCTATGGATCACAAAAACCATTAACTTGTAATGTTTTTCATATCGCTGTAAATATTCTAAGTATTTCCGAAGTATATATGGTGTATAGTGACGGTGACGTTCGGCTTGCCATTAATAGTGAGCAGGTAAAAATTAACTTTATGATCCATTCTTGACCGTATGTTTGTTTTAAATTTGCTCTCTTCAATATAGAAATTAATCGCGAGAGAGATAAATGAAATGAAACCAATGTTTTTGGTTTCCATCAATTATTTTGGGGCGTTATTTGTTTCATAATTTATTAAACAGTTTGTTGACTAAATCCTTTATTATGATAGACTATTTACACATAATATGACTAGATAAGAATAGCAAAGAGTGTGAAATGGTGAATGAGATAGAGAAAGTGAGAGTAAACAAAATTTGAATCGAAAGATATTTAAGTTCTAAATAAAGGCTGAAATTCCGGTTATCCCAGTGATAAATGTATGTTATCTCCTTCTCTATTGAATAAATCTAGAGTCTAGTCGACTGTCATTCTAAGCCATAGAATGTTCGCAAACTTATTTCGATAACAACTATATGTAAAAACAGTTATAGTGCCCCAAAAAAGTACTTTTCTTTAAGATAAAGTTTGTCTGCCGTTGCCCCTTTTCATTTCCGTAACGATAAATAATTTGCATTAAGCCTTCTGCAGCATCCCTGAAAGCCAACACAGCACAGCACCCAACAGGGGCCGTTATCTATATATCTATATGTATTTGCTTATCAATTTAAACTATCCAGTCATCATATTATACAATAGTTTTAACATTTTCCTAGACAACAATAAAAACAATATTTTTCATCTGAAGTGAAAGTGTTAAGAACTCAAATGATCTCTTTAACGAACTTGTACTCTCCTATAGCGAAGACTTCTCCTTAATGAAGTGAATGATGGATTCTCCAATGATAGATGAGTTGGAAATTTGCAATAGCGAAGAATATGTAATACATTTTGTCGATTATCTATACTTTTGCCATGAAGAAGGGGAGACTATTAGGCTTTCTCAAATTGAGGTGAATTTTATAAAAAGAGTTAAATTGCCCAGAACAACAAGAAAATAAGTTTCACTCGTCCTTCTGAAGTTTAAGGCCTATTAATAGTTTGATGTGTTTCATCTGTACTTTAGTATTTTAAAGACTACTGTATTTTGATTATTTTTTATTTAAAGGTACATACTTATATTTATTGTAATTTGTCGAGACATCCACTAAAATAGTTTCCCGATTTTCATGGAAGTGTTATTTGTATTTTATTATAATTTATAACCTAATAAAATATATTACTTTCCATAGTTTTGTTTTTTAACTAACTAAAAGAATTTCTATTTTTAACCCTTTATCCTTATGCACAAATGCATATCCTTTAACCCGTTCCCAATACCTTACTTCTCTCCTCTTCATCCACAACTCAATATACACATTTCTCCATAACTCTTTGTTACTCACTTACAGTCTTTTTTCCTTAAGATCAATACCATTTGTACACTTTAACTCATTCAAAATATTCTTAACCCTTTCATTTGTAAAAATTCTTGTTGACATAATTTATTTCTCTTTTCCATTAATTTAACTCTTTCACTACGTAAAAAACAAAAGGAAAAACTTTCTTCACTCATAAAACGTTTACCAGATCATAAATCCTTTAGTTCAAGACTTAACCCTTTCGTCTGATGTGTTAAGTGAAAGACAAATTTCCATGAAATCTACTTGTGGAAAAATGATAGGAAATTCCCAAAAATCCTTTAACTAAAACAAAATACACACTCACAAAAAATAAAATTTATTGTACAAAATTTAACCCGTTCACTTAACCTTCTAAAACATTCCGTAAAAAACAGTGAAATGGTTACACGATGCATTTAAGTACTCACTCGTCCCATTAAAAAAAAAAAAAAAAATTTAAATACAAATAAACACAAAGAAATTATCATTAGTATAAATCACAAAAATAATTACAAGGTCTACTAGCAATAACAACATCACTTTATAAAAAACGAATGAATCCTAAACAAAAAAATGGCAATGGTAATCCTTCAAAAATGTTAATGGCAAAAAAGTGAAACTCATAAAAAAGGGTTAAATGTTCAGCCGAGGTATAAAAAACTGCTTGCTCAATTGAAGGACCAAATGCAAGTCCTAAAAAATGAAGTCTCATAAAGAAAAAATAGGGCAAACTTCCATAAGTTTTTTTACCTGCAGTTTTTTATGCATTAGGTAAAAAACGGATAAAAACGATTTTTTGAATTAAGTGAACATGGAATTTTTAGTATGAGTTTGTTTTTTAACGAAGAAGGATGTGTGAGCGGTAAAAAATACATAGATACAAGGTTTTTTAACAAGATTTTTTAATTTTCTTTAATATAAAAAATGAATAGCTTAATAAGAAAAATTTCTTTTTATATTAAAATAATGGATCAAAATTATAGTTATAAGGATTCCTGATAAACATTTTGAAATTCTTTATTTTGCAATTTTAAAGGAAGTTTGTTCTATTCTTTATTAACATAAAGGATCAAAATTAAATTTACTTAAATTTTTTTTAAACTTTAGCATGATTTGTTTGTTTTTATCAAGAAGGTTGTGTTATGAATCAAAAAGTTTTGTTTTCTTTATTAAAATGAAGAATCGAAACGAGGGAAATGGAAGTTGAATAAAATAGATAAATTTTGTAAATTTAAAGAGATTTCTTTGAAGGAAATTGCATCCAAAGGCCTTTTGTGATCATCATAAGAAACTAAATATTTTGGATGGAATCAAATGAAAAGTTTTCCTTCCATTTAGAAAGTGTCTTACCAATCGTTTTCGGGTGAAATATGGTGGTTTATTACCAGCATTGCGAAAAATAAAGAAATAATCATAAAAAACAATATCATAAAATGGCCCTAAGAAAGAGAGAAAGAGGCCCCTTTTTTTATACTTATGCAAGTCAACACTAATAATGAAATGCCAACAAATAACAAGAAAAAAATCCGCTTGTTTACTTAACTCGATTTGGTTTTATAAGTTCAAAGTTAAAGCATTGGGTACGTCCGTTTATGCTACGAGTATTCGCAACAACCAGAAGCCTTTATTAGCAAAATATTGTCGGAATCTAGAACCCATAGTTCTAAACATTTGTTTTTCCCAAGAGTTACATTGTTCTCACTGTTCTATTTTATTCTATTCTGTTCTTTCGATCTTTTCAAAAAGCAATCACAAAGATCATGGTATATATTTGGAATTACCTGTTGTCCTCTATATTATCCTTAGCAATCCTCGTACTTGTTGTTGTATGCAAATGTGTGTGCTATGTCATAAAAACTTAGAAACAGTTTTTTTCGTTAAGTCGTTCGTCGCTGTTTGTCGTTCATTACTCGCCTATATTTTTACCTTCACCGGCGGCGGCTGATTGTTGATGGCACTTTATATTTTTAGACCTTTCACTTGGAATAGTTCAACAGCAATTTAGTTTAGTTCTGCCTCCTTTTTTTTTTTGCATTTGCATTTGCATTTGCTTTTCTTTCCTTTCCTTTCAATCGTTCGCACGTTATTAGGCATTTGTCCTTCATGGGTTTTATTTTTACTACTCTACCGACACTAAAAGCCCACAATGAAAATTAGATCACTAGACCATTATTTAGTTGCAGTCGATAGACAATTCATTTTGATTTTGTTTGCTTTCGAATATTGAGAACAATAAACGAGAATATTTACGGCTATGTGTATTTTTAATCCTTCGTTCATTCGTTTGTTTCCCTTCACGGTTCAAGCGTTCGTTTGTTGAATTTTCGCGCTAAAAAAGGATTTTTGCATTTACCTACAAAAAATATTCTCAGAATAGAGGACCACATTGTTTGCTTAACAATATTGAAAAAGTTGACTTTTAAATTAGGTCATAAATGAATAAAAATTCTGTTCATTCTTTTGTTTGTATTTTTGAAATACGAGTAAGTGGAAAATATTATTGTATTTTCGCGACCAAATTTTTAGCATTCGTTTTTTTATGTTGCTTGTCTTAAAATATCCCAAAGATATTATGTATGTATATCGTAGATTGTATAACTAATGCAATATTGAAATTGACTGAAATTGACTTTTCGTTAGGTAAAAAAAAAATCTTTGGTATAAAAAAAATTAAAATATGAGATCATTAGGATAGAAAAGAAATGCCCACTTAACGAGAAAACAGAGAAAATGGCACAAGGCTGAAAGTATATGCAGGCAAAATGTTTCCTTAAACCTGCAAGGAAATTTTCTCGAAGTTACCTCTATGTACGGGAGGATCTACCGAGGCTTAAAGGATATCATTTCAGATACTAAGAACTGCTGACTTTATGAATTGAAGAAATATCTATCTATCTATATTCTAGTGGCAGCTGCAATGCTTCTATCACAGTCTACTTAATAGAGTGCTTAAATTAAAAGCGAAGCAATTATAACCATTAATAATAACACATTTAAGAGAAAATTTCAGTTTTTTTGAGTTAAGAGCTACATATTCTGGCATGAAAAATGCAAACTCACCCAACATTACCACTATATAGTTCCGTTCCGGTAACTTTAATGTCAGAGATGTACCATGGTCTCGAAAGCCAAATGTCCAAAATGTCTATGAAATAATGGATTATTAGCAAGTCCAATCGCCATCATAAGCACTGCTTCGATTGCCCAGAAGCTAAAATAAGCCATTTGGGGCCACTTGATTACGGCTGGGTTTAAAAAAAAGATCGATATATGGGTGGATGGTAACTGGTGAAAAAAGTAGACCACTTAGGATACCTTCAATCAAAAACAGTTGTGTTTGAATAGCGGTAAGCCGTCGCCAATGGTGGCCAAACCACGATTGAAGGTTAATAAGGTTTTGCTGTGTGTTTGGTGTGATTGACAGAGAATTATCTTCTATAAGCTACACCCCTACGGCCACTGTCAACAATTGAACCGTCTGAAGGAAGTAATCGCCCAAAAGCGACCAGCTTTGTCTCTTAGTAGAGGAATTGTGTTCCATCAAAACAATGTCATCAACTACATCAATAGTGGCTCCCGCAGAAGTTTCAGGCAATTGGTTGAGAAGTTTTATGCATCCACCTTATAGTTCAGAACTGGCGCTAAGTGTTACCGACTGTTCCTGTGTGTTTGCCGGTGAAAAAGTCGTTTCAAGAGAAGATATGAAAATCCACTGTCCACATTTTTTTGCCAACAGGGGCGAGGGTTTCTATGACAGAAGCATAATGAAATTACTTACAAAATGACAATAATTTATCAAACATAACGGTGCCTATTTGACTTAAATCGGAGCATTCTACCTATGCTAAATGAAGCCTTCAATTTCACCAAAAATAATGGATTTATTTTTACCAAAGTTTTCTATTAAAACTTTTACTGAGTTATAAGCATTTCATCACATTCTACTTCAAATAGGGTTTAAGAAATACATTTAGTGGACTATATCTACTAAGTCTGTGAATCTGATTCTTCAGGAAAATGGCAAAAGTGTTTTAATGATATGGGTACATACTTTTATAATAAAAATTATACAATAACCCATCAATTGAAGTTTCTAACTCTCATTTTTTTTTTTTTTTTTTTTGTTACATCGTTTGAAGTTATGACCCTATTCCTAGTTCTAATTTATATGAAAATAACTTTACGAACTAATCCTTCATCTAAATAAATGAATTTTCTAATCTTAAGACTGTTAGATTTATTTCTCCCATAAAGAACTTTGGACGCTATTTTCTAAAATCGTGTAAATTTTATCAAAACTCATAAATTAAAATTATGTATTATAACCACAAATGGAGAAATCCATTGCATTGATTATTTACAAATCCAATGGATTAAAGACATATATTCAATGAATTCGCACAATGGGCAAGGACAATTTTCATTTTAGATATGCATTTATTTATGTATTGTATGTAGAATAATACGAATATGTATATAGAAATATCGAAATCGAGAATGAGAGAATGAAATAGCTAGAAGAAGCTTATGTAAGGCAAATCATTTAATGTCAAATAAACGTAGCCAATGGAATAAAATTCTAAATCCGTTACTTAAGACCATATAGGAAAACGCGATCAACCGAACTCGAGTTAGGGTCACAGGCTCGGCTCTTAAGCCTGAAAAGTACGCGCCAATAATTCGGGGTCAATGCATATGGAACACACGTATGTGTGTACACAATACACATTGACATCATGCAACATATAGAAAAACTAATGTCCAGTTTAATGTTAGCCTTTCCATGAGTACTGCGTGTGTGTAGTGTATGTATGGGTATTGGTGTCCTTGTGGAAAGGACATTGATAATGCTGCTGCTGCTGCTGTTGCTGCTGTTCAAGTGAACTGAAATCGTATACGTAAAATTACATTTTTCACACTTTCATGACCCCTGCGGTGAGCGGGAAAGTGGCGATGGCATCGAATACAAATACAAAATTTTACTACATAGTATAAACTAACAAACACATATCCTTGCAATCCTTAAAACTAGTTCAAAAAAACAAAAAAAAAAAAAAACAGGGTGAGAAATTTATTCTTATTCTTAAATATTCGCAAAAATCATTTTGATAATTCTTAGGGGTCACTCAACAATTGACCATTGGTCAATGCCTGAACCGCCTGACTGACCCCTTGTCAGCATTAACCCCGTCGCACGTTCTGTTAAAAACAATAAGAAATCAAAGTAGAATGAAACAGTTTAAATAAATGTAACACAGTAAAAATTTCGAGAAAAATCAAAAAAAAAAAAAAAAATAATAATAATAATAGAGAAAAAATCCATTCATTCTGGGCAGGGGTCATACTTAAGAAACTTCATGAAGATGCCCTACAACAATTAGGGGTGAGTATCGATGGTGGTGTGGTGGTGATGCTGATGGTGATGGTGGTAAAAATGGCTGTTGCTGCTCTAACTTTGACTGCTGACTGCAATTTTGGTTTTGTGGCGCTACAAATTTTATCGAAAATTTATTACATAAAAATTGTAACAATTTTTCGATTTCCATGAATTCGATGAATTCTTTTCAATAAAGGATACAATTTTTAGTTATTGTATGTGTTGTAATTGTTCTTGTATTTTGCATGACGGATATTTAAAGGATGCCTTGCGGGTCAAACATGCATACGAAAACACAGCTGACCCTTGTTGAGTCGCTCCTGATTGTGACCTTTTCGTTTTGATAAAAGGGAATAAAATGTGATTTTCGAAAATTTTACACATTTAAATAATTTTTCATAGTGTCAATGTCTTTCAAATGTTTATTCTGTCATTTGATGTATGTTTTTTTTTTTTTTTTCGTTTCTTCGTCACCTTTTGTCAATTGCATTTAATTGTTGACCTTTTTTCCATTTTGTTTTGTTTCAGTTACATTGCAGTTGAATTCGATATACTCGTATTTGGGATGATTTGAATGCAAATGAAAATAATAACGTATTTTTAGTTTATTGCATATAGAAATTGTGATTTGATAAAAGAGGAAACACAGTTTGCTTTTGTATCTACTAAAACCAATTGTAAGGGCAGGAGCGACTACCATGGGGCTAGCAGGTAATGCAGTGGGGGTTTCTACCAACTGAAACAGACCTCCCAGCTCCTATACTTTAACAAGAAAGAATTGCTGATTGAAGGCTGAACGAAGCACTGCTTAATTGGATTGATGGCCCAAAGAATGCATGTTATATATAAGATGTCTGTCAGAGCTGTGACTGCCCTGCTCTTCTTGAAAGATGAATCTGTTTTCTCCCGAAATCTTTCTTTGATCATTTGGGCAGTTTGGAAAAGTTGCCACTAAAGGACTTGGCATTGTTCATGGCTTTTTCGGGTTGCTTTTAGATGCTGAAGGAGATCTCTGAGACCAACTAATAATACCCACTCCTCCACCCTTCTAAAAAATCAGCCATCACAATGCGCCGTAAGACTTTTGGCTGTACAACCGTTTTGTGGCGTGAGGTCAAATCTAATCTGATCTAACTTATACTTACGAGTACGAGTATGAATCCATAGTTCTATACTTCTATATTACGAAATTCATAAGAAAGTATTGTCACTTCACTGTAATGATAATTTAAACTGTATAAAACATATATTATTAATACAAAATTAAAAAAATCATTTGAAAACACTAGAAAATAAAGAAAAAAAACATGAAGTACTAAAAATTCATATAATCAAAAATTATATTTATAACAATGTTAAAGAAATATTCTATATAATTTTTAATTAAAATATTATGCCACTTTATTATAGAAATACTTATGTACAAAGTGTATGTATGTATTTGTGAATAGAATAGTATGTATGTATGTAAGTACAGCCGAACTTCCATAACTCGAATCACCATAATGAACAAAATAAGTTCGACTTATGGAGACTTTGAGTTATAGAATTATTCATTACAACTAAGTAGTTTGGCAAATTGTATTGTAGTCATTAAAAATTAAATATATTTTGTATTTAGAATGGCTACGAAATCCACTACATTTTTCTTGGAAACATGTTTAATAAATTCATCCTCCGAACTGTCATTATCATCTTACATGGCTCTTGGAGTTGGACTTACTAGCTCTGGGCAATAATGTTCAATAATGTTATCATCTGAAAGAAAGTATACTGTGTAAGTCTCATTGTCCAGATCAATATAATCCTTAAGAGGATTCAATCTTATCCACGTTTCGTAAGCACCTTCCATTAAGTTTTGATCTTTATCAATATCAATCAAGAAAATTAAATATAGGTATGTCATCTCCTTTGTCTCAAGTAGAATATTGACCAAACACAGCTTTTTTGAAGAAATTTGCTATTGTCTGAGTCTTGATATTTGTAAGTATGAATTTTTTTTATTTTTACTTTCAATGCTTCTTTTGTTTATGTATTTTATTCTATTGGTGATACTAGACTCAAATGATTTGTTTTGTTGATTTCTTATTTCTTAAAATAGTGAAAACCGTACTCGAGTGTGCACTATATTTTACAGTTACGTCCTTTGTCTTTGATCTACTTTGGAAAAAAATGTTACATATTTTTACAAAAAGGGACTTCCCCGAATAATAAAATTAAAAATAAATCAGTTCTATGATTTCGAACGAGACAACAAATCATACACATGGAAACGCTTATGTCATTAGCGAAAGGATGAGCACATAAACTAGGATTTCCGCGATAAATTCGATTTAAGGTTGCACGTGTCACCTTATGAAGATGTTCGAGTTATTGAAGAAAAATTGTATAGAATTTTAGTTCTAAACGCTACTACAACTTGAATTAGTTTGAGTTATGGAAAAATCGAGTTGTGGAAGTTCAGCTGTATATATTTAGTTATGTTTGTTTTATGGCAAATATTTGTAATATGCAAAATGTTAATGAAAAATTATATTCACACACGCATACAACCATGGAATCATATGTAGTCTATGTATGTGTAAATAGAGCTACCCACTTTAATTCATATAAATTATTGGGATATTAAAATGTTAGGGAAAAACTAATATTTTGTAGTTTATTTTGAAAAAACAAAACCAAAATTAAAGCTCGTGGCCATGTTAAGCAAATGAATTCATATAGAACAGCAAATAGTGAAAAAAAATAAAAACAATATTAATAAAGAGAGAGTAGATAGCAGATACAAAGATACATTGCGAGCAAAATAGTATTACTAAATATTGTAATAGAAGAATGTAGAATGGGGGAAATTCTGCCTAAATAAAATATGAAAAAAATATATATATATACAGTCATATAAGTATTAATATTATACAGACGCAATAACCAAAATATTTATTATTTATGCGGCATAAACACAACCAAAAACAACAACATGAACAAAAAAAAAAACAACAACAACAACAAAATACTGAATAACACAAGCAAATATGAAATTAATGCAAAAATGACAAAAGCAGAAAAGCCAAAAACTAAGTGAAATACTAACAAATACAGACACACACACACAGATACTTAGCTACACATACACAAACATTAATAAGTATGTATATGCTAGATACATTCATACACTCATGTGTTCGCTTGTGCATGTGAAGGATGAGTCGTAAAACTATGAAAAACCGCCAAAACAAAAAAAGGATATTAAATGGCAACAATAACAAGCATGAGGAGCAATAAGAGAAACAACAACAACAGCAACCATCATAGTGAGAGTATTATATACCGTTATACAAATAATCAAATCGTTGGAAAGCTAAAGAAAGAAAGCAAAAAAAAGAGAAAACAAAATTGTTAAATATAATAAAATGATAATAACAAAAAGATAAGAGACATAAAAAGCAATTTTTATTTTGGGAAAGCATGAAAACATAAAATAAACAGAAACAAAAACAAAACATAAACGTAAATAGCTGGCAAAATGAAATAAGTATATAAAAAAAAAGTCATATAAACGAAAAATTGGAAAAAATGCCAAAAATCTACTAAAAATATAATAATATGTGATGGCATAAAAATCTCTATAATTCATAAAAATACACACACAAAAACTTATGTATGTAGAAATAAAAGCACGTTAAAATAAATAAAAGAAGATAGAAAGAAAGCATGACATTAGAGTCCGCCATATTGGGTCATAAAATCATTGAACCGAAAGCAAAATAAAACAACAACACCGCCAACAGCACAACAAATAAAAAAGAAAGCAAAAAAAACACACTTTGCTTTATGATCTTGCTTAACACACCTTTCAACTCACTCAACTTAACTCAAAGTGCCCACAAAATCATAATACTCACAACTCTTCTGCTCTCCCTCTCTCTCTCTCTGCTGATACAGATTCTCTCAGTCGCTTTATCTCTGTGGCTACTCCTGCTGCTACTGTTGCTGGTGTTGAATATCAAAATATTGTGTATAAAAAAATGTTGCATATATTTTGGGGCTCAGTGCCAAATGACTTTCATATAACATGATTTTGTATGTTACATATTTCTATAGAAATAACATTTAATGTATTGGTATTTCTGAATTATGATAACTTTGACTTAGTAGAGTATTCCCACTGAGTTGTTTGTTGTCTCTCTTTATGTAATTTGCTAAAAAGCATCATAAAAAAGAGCATAGGAAAAATGTAACAAAAATTTATGCACACTGAAAGAAAATGGTAGATTAAATTTTGGCTTTTTTTTTTTGTTTTGCAATTATTATAACTTCATAAATGATAAAAATGTGAATAGATGAATATTTATTAAGAACTAACAGCCCTGGAACTCCTCGGAGGACTAGAATTTGTAATATAAAGTCTGATATAAGCCAAGTAAATCTCAATAGCCAAAGACTTGATCTTTTGTGGCTAGTAAAGTTTATGCTTTCTAAGAATCCAAATTTGGAACTATTTAGGATTTTAATAATAATAAATGAAAGCACTTTACAGATCAAATTGATAACAATTTGGTGCTATGTTTGATTATAGTTTTGTCTTTGATATCAAAAAACCCATCCATAGAACCATTCAAATGGTCGAATATTGCCTTATACAGTAATTTAAGGTGAGGGAAATGACTTAAATCCACACCAATACTTTGTTCAGCAATATAAGATTCAACTTTATCTCAATAACTTATCTTCCACTTTACTTTACATATAAATGAAATAAATTATTGTTGTTGTTGTTTTTTTTTTCTAGTGTATAACGCAACACAAATTATTATATACCGAAAAAAAAGAAAGAAAATTCCATTTTCAGCAAACAATTTTTGTTTGTTGTGCGCTTTGCTTCATCATTATTGCAATAAATGATGTCTATCTCCCCCAACAAGCAGAAAAGCAAAAGCCGTTAAAGAATCAGAAGCAAAAGAAAGGAAGGAAGGCAAGCATCTGCCTACTTGATGCCCATCAAAGGCATTGACGACAATTCTGGCCATAAAAATATGCTTGAAATTGTCTTGCATGAAGAGAAAAAAAAAATGGAAACATTTCATGTCGTCTCTCAGTCTCCAGTTTTTGATCATCATCATCATCATCATCATCATCATGACCAGAGTTCGACATTCAACCCACAGCGACAGTTTCAATTGACAACGTCCCAAGTTTCCTTGGGGAACTCAGACCTCCTTTACTCCTTCAACTTTACGTTTCTTCATCTGTCGTCTGCCTGTATGTCCTTGTGTGCTTGTGCTGTTTTTGATTGTTTCGCAAACACAAAGAATACACTGTGTTCAGTTCTTTTTATACACAATGATTGCCAGTCCCTTCTTTAGCAGCTTCACTCCATACACATGCTACCCACCACCACCGCCACACTATTATCACCACCACCACCACCATCATCATCCTCAATATCCTCCTTGTGCACTCAATATGCCATCCAATGGCAAATGCTCATAAAACGCGTTGCTTTCATTTCATTTTTGTTATTTTTTCCGTTTTTCCTTTCTTTTTTTTTTGGTTTTTGCTACGTTTCCATTTTGTGTTAACCCAAAATGAAATAAACACAAACAACAACAGCAAGGACTAACAAAAAAAAGTGAAATGAAAGCACACAAACAAACAAACATACAAACATAAAACAACAACAATAGAAATTTTTTCGTGAGGGTGGTTTTCCATTTTCATTTTGTGCGCTTACATGATTTGAGCTTTTGCGTTTTTTCATTTCCATTCATGTTTTTTTTTTCCATTTTTTCCCCATTTTTTGTTTGGTTTGGTTTGGTTTTGTTTTGTTTTTGTTTTTGTTTGTCGCTCAGTGTATTGTATTGCCCATATATGAGTATATCTGTGTGTGTATGTGTGTAAGTATATTTTTGGTATTTTCATTATTTGGCAATTTTCTCTTTTTCGTTCTTGATTTTGATTGTTGTTGATATTATGGTTGTTGTTACTATTACCATAAATGACTCAGAAACATTTACCAATTCGATTTCATTTTCCAAAGAATTTTACACAAAAAATTAATTTCTATGCTGATTGAAGCTCACTCTATCATGTGTAGAAAGATTTTAATTCGAATTGCTTATGAAAGTGAAAGAGAAATTAGAAGAATATTCTTAACTACAAAATTACAAACAAAAAGAAGTAAATGCCTTTGAACTACATAATAAAGTTTAATGGTGGTTTAAGTTCCAGACTTGTATCTATTAAAATGATAGTTTTGTAAATAAATTAGAGGATTTTCAATATTCAAGCAGACAATTATCAAGATTATACATAATTAAAAGTTCTTTAGATTTGCAGATCCCCTGAACTGGTAGTCTGCGGCAGGTCAACACAGGAAATAAAGAGGCATGAAGACAATTTAGAGGGCAATGGCAGACACATTCTAGCAACAAACACAAAATTAAATTAAAAATTTTGGGAGACGCTGCAATTTTTTACAGCTCAAAATGGGTGGTGGTCCATAAAAGTTTGGGAACAAAGAGTCCTGAATGACATCTCTCTTGAACTTAAAGATTGAGACTATTAAAATTTATATAAATATTCACATTTCAGGGTGATTCGTGTTTTCAATTCAATCTCAAACTCTTAACTCACTCAGACTTGGCAAAAAAAAAGTATTCTTGTATAATGTTTTCTTTTTCTTTTATTTATGATTTTATTTTTATTTTTTTTCTGATTTCCCCAGCATAATAAGTTTTCCAACAAATTTAAACGTGATTCAAACACCCAAAGCAGGACAATGATGAAGCAAGAATAATATATTGAAAAAATTCAAGTCAAATTCAATAACAAGAAAGTAAATAAAATGGAAACTCGCCAAACTACACTTTTTTTTTATTTTGTCACTAAACATGAAATACTAAACAAAAGGTAAGAAGACAAAAAAAAAGTTTTATCATTGCTAAATTATAGTCAGAACTTGATTGAGGATTGAGGATATGTAGAAATAAAATTACCCAGTCAAAAGTTTGGGGCGATGAAAAGAGAAATTGTACTTGAATAAAAAATGTTCCTAAATAAATATGCTTTGTGTGAAGCTATTAAGTGCAGGCGGATCTTAGATTTTTCTACGAAATTGTAGGCATATGAAAAGTTGGTGAATGAAAGGAAATAAACAATGAAAAAATGGCATATTTTATTTGCTAATATATTCACACATTACATTGTTGTGCCAAAAGAAAAATGAAGGTTCAGCTTTCATTGCTGACAAAATTCACTACTAAGAAGAAGAAATACCAAAAATAATCTTATCTAACAACATTTAGGGGTTTCTGCAAATATATTTGAAATATATATATAAGAAAAATATTCGAACAAAAATAAATGCTGCCTTGGTTAGAAATATCAAAAAACCAAATGACATCTGAGACAATCAGTTTTCTCATCATCAACAACAAAGCAGCGCATTCAGAAAGCTTCATATAACCAAGTTCAGATACGTGAATATGGCTAACGTCAACTAACCATATATCCATATGTCCATACACCCAAACCATTCATCTCCATATTCTTCCCCAACCGTCCAAATCCCCCCCTTCCCGTGTAACTAAGCTCTCGTTGAATACAATTTCCGTTTTTGGATATTTCATTTTTTTTTCTTTTTCGTTTTTGGTTGTGTTCCATTTTGTTCTCTGCCTTAAAATAAAGTTCCATACTACAATTTTTCCTTACTGTCATTTATTTTCGTATTATCATAATGAGCACTCGTATATTTTTATGTCCCAACAAAAACAACAAAAAGAAGAAAGAACCAACCATTTTACTTCAGACGCCATATGCCTGCTTTACCCAAACTAATAACAACAAAAAAACCACTTATACCCATTTTGTCTAAGTTTCCCCCCAACTCTCTATTACTATCTCTCCCTTTCTCTCTCTCTCTCTCTCTCTCTCTCTTTAGAAACTTATGTCACCCTATAGTAGTCACTTTTCTAGAGAATTTTTGCTGATGTTGAATTCAAAGCCGCAAAAAAAAAGAGGGCGACGTCTATAAACAAAAAAAAGGAAAAAAAAATTAAAGAAAATTTTGAAGGAGCAGAAGGAAAAAAACGGAGATAAAATAGTCAGCAAGTGTTTTTGTTAAATTAACACCCCCCAAACAACTGAGACACCAAAAATCTTCATAGCCACCCAATCTCCTAACAATCGCCGACGCCAACACGCATTTCAGCAAACCTTGTTTAATTCCTTCTGATACATAAGGCTCAGTCCAAAAGTCCGACAATCCGTCCGACAGACGACCGAACGACCCTCTATGTTGGAGAGTATTCGAAAACAGGAATATTTCTGAACTTTATGACGACGGTGACGGTGGCAATAGCAACGGCAACGGCAACGGCTACATTCGTTGTTTGTAGTATTTCTGTTCCTTTTTTTTACTTCAACTTTATGTGTGTCCTTTGTTAAGGAAGAACGTAGGGGTGAGTAAGTGGACGCGAAGTGTGTCGTCCTATGTGAATGTTTTGTATGTGTGCAGCATAAATTGGTTTTTGGCTCTATTGGGAACGCATACATGTACTGCCCAAGGGGGTGATGGTCCTTTACTCTACTAGTGTTCGATATAGTAAAGTGCTTTTGTGTTTACATGAGGCTTCCAGACATTGGACTTGAGGCTTCATTCAGGCTTTCAACTTCATGACTTCATGCGTATTTCAGTTTCCATTTTCATTTATTTTTTTTTTTTTTACTATTTCATTTCCTTTTTTTCTCATTTATGTCTTCTTTCCTTTTTTGTTGTTGTTTGTTTGCAATAAAACGTGCCAAATATAAACGCCCACTGAAAATAAGTAGCATCTTTTTATGTTCCTTATGATGATGATGATGATGATGACAATTTTTGTTATCAAACCAAATAAATTTCGATTGAACAGAAAATACAAAACTTTAACTGAAAAATGTGTAATTATAATCAAAACTGCAGTTTATGATTATTTTAATCAAAAGCAAACAAACAAACAATTCTTCTTGCCTTTTTTAAAAATATTTACAAAAATTTTACTTACTGATAACAAACACAAAATTCTCATTGTTCTCATGTTTCTTTCACTTTAAGACTTTTTTGTTTTGTGTTGTTTGTTTTCAAAATTTTGATGAACACAACAAAAAGACAACAAATTTGCTCGTATCAGTTTATTTATTTGTTATTTAAAGACTATTTGTGAGATTGGTTTGTTTATGATGATTGTAATGTTAATTCAACATCATCATTTGATGATAATCTAGTCAAGTTCCTTATTGAAAACTGGATTTGTATGAGAAATTCTTCAAAACTGCAATCAAAACTAGAAACATTTGCTTATAAGACTCCTTTGAGTTCCTAGAATCCAAAATATCTTATATTTCTTGAGTTATTAAGGCTTAAAAAAGACTCATTTTTGTCACTCATTCATTTAAAATTTAAACCATTTCTAATTGACTCTGAAACTCTAATTGTTGAATACGATTCTCAAACTGTAGTAGTGGGCTCTCAAACTGTCAATGAAATTTTTAAGACAATAATGCTCCTTAAACTGTGTTCACTTGCTTTCATGCCGTCTAATTAGAAAGTATTTTTATTTATAGAAATTTACAATGAAAAGAAAAATAAAGTGTAATTTTTGGATGAATGAACAAATTCGAGTTTTTCAAAATGAATGATATCCATGTAAACAGTTCATCTTTAAATATTTGTAGCAAAACTACTCTTAGTATTGAAAATTCTTTAATTTTTTAAGCAATACATCTAAATGCATACATAATTTAATCGAATCGAGTCCTTATATCATTCACATATGTATAAAAGCTTCTCTTTGTAATTATTAACTTTAACTTAATGTTGCTATTATTTGGTGTAAAATAAGTGGAACAGAATTTAATATTCTACACATACAATAGTTTCCTGTTGTTATTTTTAGCTTAACACATTTTCCTATTTTTAACTTTTTTACTAAGTAATATGAAAATCTTATATTTATTAACATACTTCTTGTATACTTGTATATTAAATCTTATTTTACATCAATTTCTTTGATCCTGGCACATGATAAATTTTATCATTGTCTCATATTTTGTCATAATTTTAAACTTAATACAAAAATACTACACCAGCAGTACAATCTTACTTAACACATAGGAGGTTAGTTGTATACTTTTGGTCTTTTGATTGATGAACTTAATAGCTAAGTCCCTAGGAGGGTCAGACATTTCATTATTATCCCTCAACTGCTACACCACCACCACCAACATTGTGTTGTTGTTGCTGCTGCTGCTCCTGTTGTGGTTGCTCCACACTTGCTGCTGCATTAATTGTTGTTGGTGGTGGTACATCTTCACGTTTGCGACGGAATAATATTACATGAGGCTCCGGAACATGCACCATATAATGCACCCAACCAGGACTTTGTTGTATACCCAAATTACGCCATTCGGTTTCTGTCATTAAATGACATTTTGGCACATGTTTTGTTATATCTGGTGGCAAAATCACATGTCTGCAAATCAAAGAAACAAAACAATAATCATTGAAAAATATACTGAGAAGAGAGCAACAGGTTCTTGTGATTTTATTATGCTTACCGAAATTCATAGACATCATCGCAATATTTTTCTGAATATTGTATTTGATCGGCTGGCATCTTTGCTTGATACTTGATATTTATATAGCCAATAAATCTTATCTTATTTATTTTATAATACAAAAATTGCAAATTAACAAAATTCGCATAAACGGCCTGCTTCCCAATTGCGTGTTGTGTTTAGGACCTGCTAACTTGACTAAATTCATATTGAATATATTTACATCTCATTCGCACAGCATGCAAGCAGAAATATCACAAAATAGTGTTGTATGCCTATGAAATACAGAAAAATTTAATTGATTCGTTAAAAATTAATTTGTTTTTTAAATTATTTTCTTATTTAAGGAAGATAAATAATACTGAAAACCATTAAAATAATTAACAATATGAGTTTTAAATATAATTGAATTTTTGAGTACTCAGTTGTGATGTTATCAACACATTTGACTAAAGAAAAACTTGCTTAAATTCAGATGTCATTCCATATACTTATTTATATCCAACGAAACTCTGGATTTTAGAAAGACATCTGCATTTGACATATTGTATCCAGCGCATGCGCCATATAACCGTCATGGAAAAACCAAAACGAAAACATCTGCTTGCAATACAATAAAAGAAAACTTGTGGAAAAACTAAATGTAAGCGCAGCAGTACATAAGAAAGAGCATAGAGAAAATGGTATAAATGGTGTATGTAAGCTATAATAAAAAGTAATGTAAAAAGTAATGAAGGTAGAACAAGTGAAAGTGTCAAAATGCCAAATAAAATAAATGCCTTGGCCTTATATGTGGACAATATATAAATACATAAGTAGTATGTAAGCTTCTGGGTGTTGTTTTCAACGCGCGAGAATGAATATGATGAATTAAGAAGAATAGTTAGTAGTGACACAACATCATGATGAGAAAAAGAACATCATAATATTTAGGCCTGCTCTAACAAAATAAGTGTAAACTGATTAATTGATTAACACACAATTAAAAGTGAGTTCGAACTAGTCAATTGTAAAGTCATTCATAATTTTCAATTTAAAAGAAAAAAACAAAAAATTGGTAAAAAAAAAAAGATTTGCGAAAATTGAAATAATATTCAACATCGTCAATATGTAAAATATGATTATGTATGATTCAAAAACAAAAAGCTATGCCAGGCACAACAACAGCAAGAACAATCAGAACAACAAGAACAACATTCCTGCCGGAGAAGACAGAAGTGTAGTAATATGAGGTAAAGGCAGCAGCGCTGCTACACATGTTCAAAAATAAACTTTTCTTTTCGGTTAACGTTGCTGCTGCTGCTAATAATGAGTTCTTTCTTTAATCAAGCAAAAAATATTATGATGTTGCTTCAGCAAACGCATTTAAATTGTTTTTGAATAAGATTTTCTCCTTGTGTGCCAAAAAAACGAAAAATATATTAAAGACTCTAAAAAAAAACTAAAAAAGCGCGTAAAGTGTAAAAAAAATGACACAGTGAATTTCATGAAATTACTTAATTAAAATGTTGTAATTTCTTTTTAGATATTAATTAAATGAAAACTACAATTAAACACGCACATATATTTGTGAAATTGTCAAGGTGATTTTAAAGGAAGCAATAAACAAATAACAAAGCAACCAAGGCAACCAAGTCAACAACTAGAAGCGAACAACAAACAAACATCCAACAACAAAACGTCAAAAACGCTATAAAGGGAGTCAAGAACACAAAATAAAAAGACTCCCTTGACAACGAGACAAATTACAAGTGAAAGTAAAAAGGCATGTTCACATCAACACTATTACCACCTGCTGCTGTTGCTTCTACCACTACTTTAACTTCTTGCGGACAATATAATTCATTCAATTAACACATCGTTGTTGGGGCATTTAAGCCAACAAATATAACAAAATACCGTCTTCAAAGTGGCCAACATTAATGTGTTGTCACTACCGGTGACAACCGCAAAAACACAACACATTGCGCATCAACATTGTCGCACTTAATCAACCAACAACCATCATTATCAACTTTTATCAGTCATTGGTAGTAGTAGGAGTAGTTGTAATTGTGTAGTTGTCATCGTCCTTGTGCCACCACTACCACCACCACCACCACCAATATGAATGCCAGCCTTACATATGAGATACTTATGTATCTAAATTCATTTTATTTTGGCATGTATGCTGCATTCGAAATCGGTGTTGGCGTATTGAAACGCATCAATTTGCATTATGGCGAGAATATTTTCGTACGTGAGGCAAGCATTTTGGTATCGTTTTGCTTTATTGAAGCGATAAGAATTGTACTTGGTCGCAAAAGCAGTCTAAGTGATCGTGGTGAGTGACAAAATATATCTACTTATATTTCAATTCTATATAAGATCTTTTTACTGGGAATGTCATTATAAACATATGTTCTTAAAACTATTTAATTTATGTATATTTTGGTTTTCATGTTTATACAGTCGAACTTCTCTGTGACGAACTTCCATATCACGAAGATCGAAATGATATCGCGTAGACAGTTCAACTTTTTTTTCTTCAATCGTTAGAAAATAAAAAATCAGAGTAGTGCGAGTCAGACTCTTACAGGAAGGGTTTCGTACCAGATTGGGGTTTGTATTTGGCTGATTCCAAAAAATGCACCCCGCCTTTGTCTACATTTTTGTTCAATACTGAAATAAATTTTTTCTAAAAAGAATTAGAAACGAATGGTGGGTTTGTACGTGAGGTACCCTTCCTAATTGGCCGATTTGGCTGATTCCAACAAATTTATCGCGCCTATATCAAGAACTTATAGAGTGTAAATTCAATCATGTTGAATATGAATAGTGAATTCGTTATAAAGAAGTTCAACTGTATACAACATTTTGTCATCATTTCATCATCAATATTATATTGTACAAAATATACTCGTAAATGTGTAAGAATGTTTATATTTTAGTGTGGGGACACCACAATGGAGAATTTTATTTTCTTGTGATTATTTTAGACATTTGTTTGTTTAATGAGCCGTATAAACTGTTGGCGTCAGGATAAATGGCTAAAAGAAGGTTAAATGGTGGTGAATGAGGAATAGGAATATGTCAATAAGACAATGGTAATGATGATGATGATGATGCCATTCATGCATATGTGAGTGTATTTCATCATCATCATTAGAAGAAGGGAAGGGAGTGATGGAGAGGGAGGTGCTGACAACATGTCCTATTACAATGTGTTATGACATAAAAAAGGATGTCCTTTGTCTGTGTTCAGTCAAGTTTGCATTGAATCTTGTTATGTTGTTAATGGTTTCATTGGGAAGATGCCACCCACATTGGGTTTATACTTAAGTATTTTTGTGAATGATGACAGTTGATAGAAATAATAATGTATTGGAATTTTTATTTATTAAGATTTCATTTCAAATTTATATTAATTTTGTATATATTTTGTATTTCAGGTTGGCAAGCAACAGCATCAGTAATATTAACACTGCCCAGTCTTGGTATCGTTATATATTTATGTTGTTTTCAAACCTTTGTTCTTAAACTTGAGATTATTCTGAGTGCCTTAATGATCGCCATACAAAGCGCTGAATTAGTTTATGCCAGCATATTCATTTGTACAATGTGTCGACCGGTAACATATACCTAGCAGTTGTTAATAATAAAAATTAATACTACTAATAATAAAAAAAGCAATATGAAGATGGTGATGATGTGGATGATGATGATAAGAAAGAATGGCACCAACAACAAGAACTACAACAGAAATTGTATTGATGATGATTTACAAGGAAAGGCAAAATAAAAATAGTCAAGATCATGGTCAGTCAACATCATCAGTCAATGGATTTTGAATTGAATTGCTTTAGTAGTCTTCATAAAAACACACAGAAACCATAGACCATAGAATGGATTCAAATTCAAAATAATAAAATAATAAGGACTTTATAACTAATACATACTCATATATCGTTTTACATACACACATACACACACATGGCACAAAAACTTAAACACAGACACCAACGACCAATTATAAATCAACAATTTAAATAAATGAAAAACCGATCGTTTTAAGGATTATACACAAGAAATGAAACACTGGCATCTTCTTTCCGTTAAAATGCTTTCTTCTTTATGCTTTGCAAAAAGCCTTTTCTTCTTTTACAGGTAAGTCAAATGATGAAATTATTAAAATTTTATAAAAAAAACTTTTATAATTTGTACATTTTTAGGTAAAATCCATTTTGAACTTAAACTTATTGCGCGACACCCAACAGTTTCGATCGAAAGGAAATTTTTATTTAAATTGTGAATATTCTTTTGTTCTAACGTCAACTGTGGTTTCGCATGCATTGCATACTCATACACAATACATAGAGAACTGTTTTAGTGGTGGTGTAGCTGCTATTATAATAAGTATAAGTACAATAAAATGTATCTTATGCCCTCATGCCTCATTTCTGTCTGTCTATCGGTCTGTCCGACTGTCCAACATTTTATACGACGACACATAGTTATAGTTATAGTTGTGTTGTGTTGCGATTGTTGTTTGTATATACATACATACATACTTACATATCTACTTAGTATATTTACATTTTTATGATGATCTAAAATTATAAAAATACCAAGTAGCCTACCACATCATCATCATTATCATCATCATCATCATGTATCAATAGTGCATAGAAGCGCAATGTAGACGCTTAATTTAAGTGTAATCTATATTGTATAGACAACAACACCAACAAAAACAACAACACTACATTGACTATAAAAAATGATGTACTGATAAACTTAAAAGCGGCTGAATAAGAAGGAATACATTGAAGTAGTTTATTGTTTAAAAAACATCTTACAATGATGCACTTAAAGCGGTAACTTAATCTTTAATCTGAGACACTATACCCATCTCACCCCCCCTTCCTCTTTAAATAGTAGGTGACCACTAGAGATTTTTCTTATTTTTATTCTACTCTTCACACAGTGAAATGTATTATAAATTTGTCATGAAGTTTGTAACGGACATTGGTGACTCCATAAAATATAAAAATGTATTTATGATCAGCTCGACTAGACGAGTTGATTAAGCCATGACCATCTGTCCGTTTGTGTGTAGAAAAACTAGTCACTTAATCAAAAATTCCAAATTTAAGTTCTTTGTAGAAAAACTTTTTTGTTTTTTGTATAATCGAACTAAAATTTCCATAGTATAAATGCCTAATCCATATTCACTAAACATGTAAATTTCAATATCCTAGGAAATTGCTCTACCCTAAATATAAATCAAATCAATAATGAAATATTTCTGTATGATCAATCACAGGAAAACCCCATTTCTAGAGCATAACAACTTCGACCTAGTCGAAATTAACCTTCTTTTTATTTGCTTGATTTTATTTTCCTTTTGCTTACGTTCAAAAGTGAAATGTCGCAAATAATTCGTTCGCTTCGAATTTACACGACAAGCAACATTGTCGCTATTGTCGCCATAGCCGTGCTGCCGATTCAGTTTGTGCTGCTAGGTGTCAATTGAAACCCAAAGAGAACGGTGATGGTCAGTCTAAAAATACTGTGCCAACTTAAAAGACGCGTCTCGCCTAGTCTTGGGCTAGTGCACTTGCCATCTGCATTTTTGCTATTTTTACAGTGAAAAGAAATTTAAAACAAAAATCGGACCCAATTAAACTTTATACAATATATAAATAAATCTCTAGACGATTGATTTTATTCAAGTTAATTATTTTATTGAAGTTTATTATTTAAAGGCTTCAAAATGCCGCCAAAACGTCCGCCACCACAAGTGCCAAAGAAACCAAATCCCAGCATGAACTATGAAGTGTTAATCTATTTAAATTCTTTCTATTTTGGCATGTTCGCATGCTGTGAGCTGAGTATGGGTCTGCTGAAGGCAATCAATTTATCGTACACGGGTCATACATTGGCTCAAGATTCATCAATTTTGATTGCCTTATGCGTTTTAGAGGCCATACGAATATTACTTGGCCGCAGTGGTTCATTGGCCGATCGAGGTATATTATTCATCCATCCAATAGATTTGCTAATTTAGTCTTAAAATTGAATTCTTGGTTCATTGAACTCTTTTATTTATCTATGTTATTTATTAATTTCTTTCTTTCAGGTTGGCAACCAATTCTATCAGTTTTTTTAACAGCGCCTTGCTTTCTCGGTGTCTCATATTTACTATTATTGCAGACATATAAGCTACGTTTGGAATATGTGCTCTGTACATTATTGATCGGTTTATATTTAACTGAAATATTTTATGCAATATACTTTGTTTTTTCACTATGTCGTCCAATAACTTATGATTAGATTTACAAAAAATAAATAAAAATAAAAATTATACAATTTGAAGAATAACAGAAATGTAATAAAAGAAAAAATAAAAAAAAACCCAAGAATCCCTTAATGAAATATGAAAAGAAATATAAAATAAAATCTTGTATTTAGGTTAGCAATATACAAAGATCTTAAGTGAGAGAGAATATAATAATTGTAAAAAATCGAGTGAACAATCAGCAAGAAAAGATTTGGTGTCTCCAAAAGATCAAATTCACTTTAGTCACTTCAGTCCCAGCCAATTGATGGAAAAGCCTTATGAAGAAATTAAACCAGAAAATTATATGTCAGTTGAATGTTTAAAAGTTCTCGATATGATAAGTTCATATATATATATATATATATATATATATATGATATTTATATGTATATATATTCAGGGTTTAAGCGAATTGTCAAATGTTTAAGAAATTCAAATTGAAATTTAAAGGAATTGTCTCACCAACAAACCTTTAATTATAAACTCACCATTCAAGATTATGTAGTAAGTATATTGCAAACAAATTAGTTAAATAATGAAATATAGTAAATAATAAATAAACAAATAAATATAAATGTTAACATAAGTAACAGCAATTGGAACCAATTTGAAGACAACAAAACAAAAAATCACCAAATAATAATTTTTCAGACTTTTTTGATGACAATTTTTTTTGTAAGATGAAATATTAAAAGAATTTTACATTCAAAAAGAAATAAATTATTAAAACTTTACATATAATAAAAAAAAATAAATTTAGTTTAACACATTAAATTTAAATGGTCAAAAAACGAGAAGAATTTGTAAAAATAAAAAAAAAAATTTAATAAATATTGTATTTATACACTAGAGTGTCCTTTATGAAAACAAAAAAAATACAAATAAAAGAAAACGAAAGAAAACAAAAAATTGAAGATTTTATTTCGCACAATTTGCGTTAGAAAATAAAAAAAAAATAATATATAATTTTAACAAAAATTATTGTACCATTTGAAATAGAAAAAAATTAGTTTAAGCAAGACACATTTCCCTGCTAAAGAGAATAATATAACCTCAACAATTTTGATTAGAAAAATAGAGAAAAATATATACTTATATATAAAAAAAATACTTAGAGACTTTTAAAACAAAACAAAATAAAAAGAATGTTGTTGTGTGTAAGTAGTAAACATAATATGATATTTATAACAAAAAAAAAAATATATATATATATATACAAATCACATGGACAAATAGACAAATTTTGTAATTTTCATTTTAAATATTATTAAAAAACAAACCAAATGGAAATTTCAATAAAGGATTCATAGTCCATTCAATATTCATGTCCTAGTAGGAAACTAAAAACGAAACTTTTACTTTATACTTAGCATTAAACACCAAAAAAAGAAAACTAACATAAAATTGAAAATACAAACTTACTTTATTTACCTTAACACAAATCTACAAAAATATATTTCAAAACCTATAAAAAACATGTTGAACAATTAATGTCCAAAATTTACTAATAAATAAATTCGAGTCAAAGAAAGATTCAATTCTTTCAAGAATATTATTTATATTCGCTTAGAATAAATTCTAAAATAAAGATCCGTCTGATTGATTGCTTTGACTGACTGTTAATGAAGAAGTTTATGTCTGATGTTCAAGAAATGCTGATCGATGGACATAGTAAAGAGAATTTGAGAAAAGGACGAAGGTTTATTGATTAACTAAGCACCTAAACAAATATTTTTAAACTTGTCCTTGACATTAAAAAGTTTAGAGAGCCTGTCTTTCGAGTCTCTTATATACAGAATTCATAATAATAAATGGATCCATCCAAAATATACCAACAATTGTATGCTCTAGTTTTTCTTATAAGAAAAAAAAGAAAAAAATTATTATGGTTTCATTAAACAAGAAATTGTAAATGTGAAAACTTCTACAAAAACCAACATTTGTCGCATGCAACATTTAATTAATATTAATTATTTCCAAAATAAAATCATTCTTTTCATAAAAAACTTTAGTCCAAAACTTATCATTTTTCATGCAAAATCGCAAATCTTTTTTAAACTATCGAACACCTTGCATAATGTAAATGTCCTCCAACCTCAATAAAAAACTTATGATAAACAAAAAGTGAAAAAGACAAAATATGAAAAATAAAAAAACCTGCAAAAAAAAACTAGTAACAAATTTTATTACTTTGTATAAAAATTTATAAGTTTTATGTTTTTATCAAAGGAAAAAATATAATAAAAATCTGCAGAATTTTGTGTGAAAATTTTTATTATTTTATTTATGTTAACAAACAATTTTATGATAATAAAAATCAAGAAAGAATGAAAGAAAGATTTCATAATTAAAAAAAAAAAAAAATACTATATAATAATTAAGTAAAACAAAATAAGAAATAATTAACTTGTAAGTAAAAAAGTTGTGAGTTTCGAATAAAAAACAAAAGTAAAAAATTTAAAAATTCATTTTCATCTTCATTTAGTTGGCTTTGGATTTTCTGTTAGAAATTTTCCATTAAATATAAATAAACCTGGTTGGATTCACAAAAGAAAAATATCCCCAAATATTAGAAAGTTTTTTGCTATATTTTGTGGCAATAAAATTTAATCAAAATTGCAAGTAAAAATTGGTTTTCAGTATGAGTATGACAAATAAAAATGAAAAATCTGGTAAGTACTCGTAACTGATGAAATCATAAAATATTTCTGGTGGTGGTGTTGACTATGGGATTCTGCATATAATTTTCTAGATGAGGCCTTCAATGTGGGGCGCCGCACAGCTTCAAGTGGCAGTCGTCGTGTTATGTGGAAGTTAAGTGATGAAGAGGATAATTTTGGCCCTATTCTCGTCGACTATCGATGTATGCCAAAAAAGAAGTTAAATGCAACAAAACCAACGGTAGAAAATGAAGATGTTGAAGAGGCAACTTCAACTGTTGAAGCTTCAGCTAGCTCTGCCTCACGACCAAATGCCTGGGCATATATCTATAGTCTCATAAAATCCCAGCAATTTTCTGAAGAGCTAACACAACCGAATCTGGCATTGCGTTACAAACCATCAAAGGAATCACTTAAATATAAACGCAGTAAGGAGCAACAATTGCAGCAGCTTGAAGAGCAGGCAAAGGAACAAAATAACACGGGTTCAAAGCATGACACTAAGATACAAATGACTGATTTCAGAGTGGAAAACTGTTCGTTGCCACCACACCAACGTGCTGTTGTCCACGAAATACCACCCCAGTTTGCTAAATGCATACCACATAATAGAAATGATTCCGATTCATCAGATGGGATTCCTGCAGTGGCTAATATGCCAGATAAGGCCATTGCTGCCAATAATCCTTCCAACACAAAATCATGCAGTAGCAGCAGGTTACGTACAACTGCTGGTCGCTTGACACTGCCTAGCCCAAATAGTTCGTTGGATGCTGTATCAGTATTGCAGACACAACGTAAGGCGAGTTCTCAGACTCAATCGCGTAAGCGTAAGGTAGAAGCCATGATGGCATCAAAGACTAGTGGATCCGTACCTAAAATGGTATCGTCGTCAACTACTGTTAGTCCATTCCGTCAACGTCAAATTGAATTACATCGCTATCGTCTAAGAGTGGAGCAGCGTCGCTTGGAGTTATTGGACTTGCAGATTGTACGTGAACGTGAAGAATCTGTTCGCCGGCAAATACTCTTTCAAAAGGAAATGGAGTTAAAATCCTCACAGATCAAACGAATCTATGATGATCTTTCTTTCGACAACTAATAACTTAAATCCAATACAAGTAACTTAAGAATATCAAAATTCTGATGCCTCATAATCTTAATAGTTCTGTAATTTCAATTCAATTCAATCAAAATTTATAGTAATAATATATTCAAACAATAATCAACATAATCTATCCATATAAAGTGTGTTAAAATAGTTTTATTTAATTTGAAGCATAGCAATTTCAGTAACATTGAATTAATCCACGATAACATAAAGCTATATGATAAAGATTTTTATTGAATTTTGATCGTGTAAGGGGCGCATTAATTTAACTCTTCTTCTTATTGATTAGAAATTCTTCAACGTTTTTTTTTTTTTTTTTTTTTTATATATCGGTAGAAAAGCATCGAAAGTCCCACCGGTCTACAATCGAGTGCGGGACTTTAACCCGCTCAAAACTACAGCATCATGTCCTACTGACTGACCCCCGGAAATGTTTTTAAATATTTCTTCGAAATAATATTCTTCACTGTGAATTGCATATTTTGCCTATGATGAAGAGTAACCGCTTACATTTCTAACTAGTAATTTCTCCTATTCACCGTGGATGGCAAAATGCTAAGAATCAGCTGCTCGCGTAGATTGTTCAAAAATTTTTTAAATAAAATTTTAAGAAAAAATTAAGGTTACCGCATGAAAAAATGTTTTCGAAACTTTGCCGTTTATGTGTGCAGGAGGTGGACGTTGAAACATGCAAAAAGCTTTTCGAAAAACATTCAGAACAACTGTTGCTAGACATCAAAAATCTCACAGGCGTTTTGGTACATCAAATTAATTATCATAATCATGTAAATTGAATATATGATTGTATATTTTTCTGTTATAATTTCAGTTAGAAAATGTGCCTACTATGCCGTGTCATATTTGTAATAGTTGTGAAAATGAATTACAACAAGCTTCACTGTTTCGACAACAATGTCTGGACGCTCAGGATTATTTTGCGCAGGAAACTGTAAAGAACGAGGATTTCACCGATGTCGAAACCATTGAAGAAATTGAAGACGTTGAAGACAATCTGAGTACAGTTAACTTAGTGATGCAAGACGATTTAGATGCCGATTTAATCAAAGATTTAAAAGAAGAGGAACTTAATTATGTGCTGATACCGGAAATAGATTATAACTCGGATGTTAATGTCATTGATGATTACTTGGGAGTTGATTCTGATATAGACTCGATACCAGCTAGCATTCATGACAACGAAGAGATTCCTGTTCCTGCGTCAAAAAGACTTGTAGTCTTGCCAAAAACGCAACATGCAAAAGGCACCACCAATGCTGCAATGCCCAAAATAGTGACAAAAATGATTTATAAAGAGAAACGGCCCAAGGGTCGTCCACGCAAAGATGGTTTACCCAATAAATCTGCTCGTGGCGAACTAAAGGACGCCAAAAAGTCCGCAGAAGATCGCGCCAGATTGCATATAAATATATGTGACCAATGTGGTAATCGGGTAATTGGTCGCCATGCCTTCCAGCAACATTTGCGAAGGCATTTCGGTGTTAAAGATTATCATTGCGAGTAAGTAGAAATGAACACAATAATCCTCTTCCCACTACAATTTAGTTATTTATCATTTTTGTTGTATTTCTTGCATAGAATCTGCTCTAATAGCTTTTGTACTCATTCGGAATTAAAACGTCATATGCGTAAGCATACCGGTGAAAGACCCTTTGCCTGTCAGCATTGTGAACGTCGGTTTACAGACTACAGCACACGTGTTAAACATGAACGTACGCATACCAATGAACGACCGTATATCTGTGGCCAATGTGGTAAAGCATTCACCACAGCTTATATATTAAAGAATCATATGCTAGTTCATACCGGAGAACGTTCATATAGGTAAGTCTTGTATAACAATTGTACAAAGCAATGATGTTAAACATTTTTCTTCTCCTTATACAATTTTAGATGTGAACCTTGCAATAAATCATTCCAACGACAGACTCATCTAGCAACACATTGTCGTTCGCTTGTTCACAGACAGAATCTGGAAAAGGCAACCATAACAAAACACGAATATGACTCATAAAGGAAGGTTCACGCACCTATAGGATAAACATAAATAAGCACATAACATAACATCAAACACAAAGTATGCATAATGATAGTTTATATATATATATATATATATGGATATTTTCAATGAAATACATTTATTAGTATATATGATTGTAAGCGAAGCGACGTCTTCTATTTTATTTTTTTAAATAGATTTTAGATGATACTAAGTATTCTAAGTATTACTTAGAATTGTGCTACGGATTGGATTTATACTAATGGCGTTAATGAGTAGTTTTTCAATTTAAGTGATGAAGTTATGTTTACAGTCATAATTTTTTTATGTAAAGATCATGATTTGATTCTTAAAAGCTACTCTGAAAGGAAAGAGGAGTGAAAGATAACGCTATTATAGATAGGTATATACAAAGGAAATTGTTTACCCAGAGGCTTTACAACCAACCCAATGTGATTCCTGGTTTGGACTAATCTTAACTTCAGTGTTCGCCATTGCGCTTACCTATCGATAGCCTGGGTCAACACCGGCAAGGGGGTAGCTATTATACCTAGATACATAATATTAAAACTGAAGCTTGTTTTCTTTATATTTATACTCTTGACGGGAGTGAATAGTATAATAAGTTTGTCATGAAAGTTGTAACAGGCAGAAGGAGGCAAAAGAGACCATGTAAATTATATATATTCTTGAGCAGCTCGATTAGACGAATTGATTAAGCCATGTCCGTCTGTATATATGTAAACTAGTCCCTCAGTTTTTGAGCTAGGGAGGTACATTTGTCGGAACCACCCGTATAGGACCACTAGGGGGGTACCTCCCATACAAAACACCTATTTGAATTCATGTTCTCATTAGAAAACCTTTTTTATTTTTTGTCCTATGGAATTGAAACTTGGACACTATCAGTTTCTAGGATAGGCTCAGGACATTCATTTATCAGAACCACTCGAATCGGACCACTAAGGGGGTACCTCCCATACAAACTACCATTTGAATTCATGTTCTTATTAGAAAAACTCTTTTGTTTTTGTCCTATCGAACTGAAACTTTGACACTATCATTTTGCAAGGCAGGCGCAGGACATTTGTCGGAACCAGCAGAATTGAGCCAATAGGGGGGTACCTCCCATACAAACCACCCATTTTGTTGCGAATAAAGCTTAAATACTACAATGAAACATTCACTGCGTGAAGAGTATTTCATCTTCGGCATAGTCGAAGATAACGTTCTTTCTAGTTTTGTTTTAACAACAATGTCTAAATAGACGCATCAGACGCCGTACAAATTTTAAACCATCATGGGTTAATAAATAACATGATTTGAATAATAGGAGTCTATGAAATGAAGGGTAATTGGTAAATGGGTACCTACAATATGGTTAGCCCTTAAAGTTAGAGCATTTTTATTGTTTTCTTAACCACTGTGCACATTTGGAACTAAATCAGCTGTTAATGTTTGGCAAAGAAATAATATAAATAATAAGAAGAAGCAGTTGAGAAAGCGTCTTTCGTCTTTGCTTAGTTTATTTATTAGTCAAATGGCGAATTTAGACTGGTAAATTATATAAAATTAAATATAAAACCATTCTTTATTGAACATTTAATAAAATATAACAGGATTTGTGTGCCACGTTGCTATGAAGTCACGAAAAATTATCTTCAAGGCTATCAAACTTTTGAGCATCCACTTAAATTGCAAACTGTGACGGTAATAATAAGAAGGGAAATTTTATTTAAAAACTCATTCTATTTATTATTGTGGAAAAATCTTCTTTTAGATGGTAGATAGTAAAGGCACACGTGCTCCTAGTTTGGGCAGCAATGCAAGTAGTCGTTCGTCTAGTGTCTCTCTAATTGTTGATCCACTGGGCAGTGCCTTAGATGGCACTGATCCACTGTCACAATTTGCAAGGCAAGAGCAAGAGCTGAAAGATCCGCTTTCACAAATGGCTAGTGAATATGTAAGTATTCCCTGTTACTGCATTAAATTTGCTATACAAACCATGTGAATTGCAACAGGATGCCAAAACGAAACGTCGTGAAAAGCAAGCACCGGATGATAATACATTAAACTGGAGCTCACGTCGCTTGGGCATATTGAATCGGTTTACAACTTCAGAGAAATTATCATTAACCACCAGTTTTCTTTGCACCGGTAGCTCAAGTGTGGATGGTGGTTCGGATAACAGTAAGTAATTGCATATCTTGCCGAAATTATCCTGCATTTATATGTTTTCCATTAAACAACAGTTAAAGCTCAAACTGTTGTTGCTGACAAAGTGAAATATCGTTTGGAACAATTGGATAATTTCGATGATGATGGCAGCGTGAGCCATATGATGGATCTAACCCAACAGGAATACATACAACGTTTCGAACAATTGAAGCAAGAACTCATACAATCCTGGCATAGTGATCAACGTGTTAAGGCTCTAAAGATTGCCATACAATGTGCCAAAATGCTTGCCGACACCTCAGTGTTGCAATTCTATCCAAGTCAATATGTTTTAATAACAGACATTTTGGATGCTTTTGGTAAACTTGTCTATGAACGTTTACGTACTAAAGCGGCTGGTGCTGGTGCCGGGGCTTCGGCTGCATCCCTAGCACGTGAACGTGAGAGTGCACGTGAGACATGCCAGAATTGGTTCTTTAAGGTTGCCTCAATACGTGAGCTATTGCCACGTTTGTATGTAGAGATGGCGATACTGAAATGTTATGAATTTATGGCGGCGGCGGATAGGTTTGTGGGTCTTTAAATGATAATGAATTCAATAATCAATTCACTTTTTCTTCTTCCTCTTGCAGTAGTGAATTTGAGGTTGCTCTGTTGCGTATAACAAAAATGTTACGTGGCATTGCTGATCCTTTGGTCTCGACATATGCGCGTTGTTATCTTGTCCGAGTGGGAGTCATTGTCACACAATCCAAGGAATACATAAGGGAGAGTTTCCATGATTTCTTTGTCATATATCCAATGGTAAGTGAAGCTGATATCAATATGTCATATACAAGTAATGATCTTTCTGCTTTCCCTTTAGATTTTCCGGTATTGCGCTCGATTTAATCTTCATCCAGAAATAATAACACCTGCTACTTATTTAGGACTCTATGCTCCCGCTCTTGATTATATGCTGCAAGCCTTGGTACACAAGTGTGAACTCTATACTGAAGAATTACTCAATGAATGCAAGGCACTAAAAAATAAGTAAGACTTCTTCACTTCTTATCGATACATAATTTAATATTATTTCATATATCTATTTATATTTGTTTAGTGGACCTTTACTGGTTTCCATACTCAATGCCTTTAAATCAGAGTTCATTGCTGCCAATGCCATGGATCTCATTGATTTGCTGATCAACTCAAATACCGTAGGCATTTCAAAGGGACAACTCCTGCGTGCCTTGGGCAGCAGTGTAAGTCACTGTGCTCCCATACAAGCCCAAAGAGGAGATTTCCTAAATATCGCCTTGCAAACAATTAGTACATTCACCGATCCAAATGAATATATATCATGTGTGGAAACTTGGGCACCTTTTGTTGCTGAAAATTTTACGGTAAGGCGACAATCTAATCTTAACTTTTATAAGCGAATGAACAGATCAAATCAAAGAATCATTAATGTAATTAGTGGATCAAACAAATGTGTCCAAGATGCCTAAGAAAACTAAGCAAAATGACAACACACAATATATTTTCATATCTTCTCAATGTTTCCATTGAAATCCTTTTCAGATACACGAAATCAATCATTTCCTTGGCGATATTATAACCCGAATGAGTGTGGGTAAAGCCTATGAGAAACACTATACCCAATTGCAAGGGATTCTCAACAAGATCATGCAACATTGTAAACATATAGAAATGCTTTTGATTCAGGATAATTTCTTACCTTATTTGGATCTTTTTCACAAAGAATCAATTAAGATTGAAATGTGCAAGAATGTCCTAACGATGCATAAACAATATAGCGAGGAATATACATCAGATGCAGTTGTCACAAATGCTTTAATGTATTTGGGTAAAATATTAAATGATTCTGTCACGTAAGTATCAACTTAATGTAGTTCAGAAAAATAATGGAATTGTAATTAATGTAATTTTTAGAGCTATGACTGTGGAAGATGAACGTCGCCAAATTGCCCAATTGATTAATAGTTTTATACACAAAGTGAATTTCTCACAAGATTTGGAACAACAATTGAGCTTCTTTGTAGAAGCACGTGGCACATTTTCCAACCTAGATGCCGTCTATATAACCTTAGTGCATGCTGTAAACAATTTGGCTATGGAAACTTATCAACTCGTGGGTGGACAACATACAAGAAAAACGGCAGCATTTGTTAAGGCATGCATAGCCTATTGCTTTATAACAATACCAAGCATTAATTCGGTACAAGTTCAAATGGATCTTTATTTATTAAGTGGACAAGTGGCTTTATTGAATCTATGCTTGGGTCAAGCGGATGCATGTTTTGAGGCAGCTTTGTATTTGGTTAATGAACTGCCCACGGCCATTGAAGTTGAAGGTAAACCAAGAAGTCTGGAAACTTATTTAGTTTCGTATTTGTGCAATATGTTAGCAACATTGGTCGTAGTTCCCGATAGTCCTGAACAAGGAGTTCTATACTTTTTGCGGCTATTACTCGATGTCCTAAGCAAATATCCATTTAAGGCAGATAGCGCTGGACCCATTACAGTTTATTTGCATGCCTTGGATATGCTTTATGTGCAGAGTTTGGAACGATTTCCATATCATATACCCAATGGTAAGAGAATTTTATTTGTAAAATGATGATGTAAAATGATGTTTTTCAATATAAAAATTTATGTTTGTATTGAATACAGTGGTTTCCAATGATGAACTTTATGGACATGATCAGAAATTTCTTGCCGAAATTAATAATCTATGTGGCCAAGTATTGGATGCTATACTTATACAATTGAAGGCACTCGGCACAGCTCAACAGTTACGCATGCAAGCCACTTTAGCCTTGGATTTATTTTTAAGAATTATACGCTATGCTGATCTCAGTCAAGAGAAAATATTTCAACTTGCTTTAAATCTTTGGCTTTTGTCTTATAAAGCTGAAAATCATTTGGATCCTAAATTAATTGTAAGTCAAATTCACATTATTATGGTAGTTTTCTATTTCATGTTTCATATTCTTTTCATTTTTAGCAACAAACCTTAAAAAGTGTGGAAGAAACTTACCGTTGGATCAAGGATCATAGTATGGAACGCGCTCAATGTATTGCCAAGTTATTAATGCGTATGCGTAATAAGTAGATTAGATTTTATATAGAAATCTGCATTTATATACTATACACATATTTAGATGTTTAGTAATGAGATTCATGATGATAGAAGAAGATATGTATTTTAATGTTGTATTAGTAGGTTAAGTTTTTAGAGAAACAACTTTGTCAAACACATTCCAGACTAATGAGTAAACCACCACCTCTTTAGTGAGTCCTAACTAGTAGTGTAATTAGATTTATGTATGACAATTTCATAAAGATAATTTTGTGGAATAGTTTTTAAAAAAGTTTCTGTTTCACTAATCTTATTCTACAAATTCAAAACATTACGAAAATTCTATTCTCAATTTGGAAAAAAATTATTTTTATAAATTTTACTTCCAAGAGTTTGTTGTTAAATGTTTAATTGAATCTACCAGTTTTTATGTCTAAATTGAACTACTAATCTTCCTATATACAGTGGTTAGTATCCTTTCAGGGGCCAGGTTATAATTTTTTGTTCTATTTTAAATATGAAATTTTTTTTTTTGTATTTTTTGTTGTTTTGTTCCGTGTTTGTCTTTATTTTATTATGTCCATTTTTATGTATATGACTTTTTAATTATTTGTTTTTAATTAACTTAAACATGTTTTAAATTCTTTTTTTTTTATTGTTTTTTTAGTAGCAATTATTATTTGTAAACTTTTGTTTAATTTTAATTAATTACTATAATTAATTTATGCGTTGCTTGCTCCATAAAAAGTTTATATTTTGTTTTGTTTTCTAACCTTTTATTTTTAATTAATTTAAATTGTATTTTTTTTTTTTTTTTTTTTTTTGTTTGCTTAAAAACAAATTTTCATTTATCGATTGCTTGTGCCGGAAAAGTGTTTTCCATGTTGTTTCGTTCTCAAACAATAAATATACTCGTACAAACTTCAAATTGAGTAGGCTAAATTATCAATTATTGTAATCAATTAATCAACCATAGTTTAGTATATTTTGTTTTTCCTTTTGTTTTTGTTTAAACTTGAAATATATTTTTTTTTAAATTTATTATAATAGTTTTTATCATAATTATTTGTGATAATAATAATTTATTTCTTTTTTTTTTTAAATTAATATTTTTTTAAAACAAAATAATGGAATATTCATTTTCTGTAATAAATGCAAGAAATTTTAAAATAAAATTCCAAACAAAATAAAAAATAATTAATATTTTATTTTAGTGTAAAGTGTATTGCATTTTTAATGGGGTGTGGTTTGGGGGTGTTTTTGATTATAGAGAAAGAGGTCATATGGTTTTTCTGAGTATCATAATATCTAATAATTGAGTGTAAGAGTTCTAAGGATTAAAGAAGTAACTTGTAATAATATGCTTTCTAAAAATGTTTTTATAAGATTGGTTTTCTATTAAAAGTATTAATTTTTTTAACTGACCTGATTTTCTCATATATTTATTTATTATGTACTTTTGTTTTTCGATTCCGAAAGTCATAAAAATTGAGTTTTTGCATTATAAAATGTACCCTGCTTCATTTAAAATACTATAAAAAGTATTTTATTTTATTCCACACTGCTTTTGTTTCTGTTAAGACACAAAAAAAAATAAACGAAATCTCTGTTCCAACCGAGTTAACAATGATGATGAATAATCATAGGAAAGAAAGAATAAATATACCAAAACATATCTTTATTGCTAATCTTCAAACAAGCAAACCATCACAATTCCTTATAAATCATTGGAGATCACAGATAATGGATCCTTAATTAACGATTTCTTCTTAAATCACACGCCAATATCCTGCAAAACCAAACAAATCAACTTCATTAAATCAATACGTAAAGAATTTTCAGTGTTAAACAATAAGATCGATTTCCATAATCCAAAACTTCTTAGCAAACCTGTAATCTAAATCAATATTTGATCCTCACTATAAAAAAATATATTGCTTATAAAAGAAGTACTTTCCTTTTCCGCCGTTCAACCCTATATATAAGATTATCTTTTGAGAATTATTAAAAAAAGAAAAAGCTTTGAAAAACTATGTTTTAAAGTTTTTTTAATGATTTTATTTGAAATGAATACGAATTCCAGTTTTATTGTTGTTGCTTGTTTGTTTTTCTTATATATTTTTGTTGTTTTTTCTTTTAGTTTTAGAGTTTTTCTCAGCTGGGCATAATATATAATAATGAAGAAAGCAATTGTTCACTATTTTCTTTTTCTTTTTTTTTTGTTTGTTTTAAATTCTTAATATTAATTAAATTTCTCTCGTTTACAAAGTTTTTGTTCATTTGTTTTCTTTTATTTTTCTTTTGAATGAATTGTGAATTTAAATTTGTATTGAATTTTCTCTCAGAGCACAAAACAACAACATAAACTAAGAAATTTAATAATCTCGCATGCAACAATTAATATGTGCGCTCTTTGCTCTGAAAACTATATATGTATGTAAAAATAAAATAAAGAGAAATTGCTGCTGATGAATGACACTTCTTTAAGTGAGAAAAGACATCAACAAGAACATGAAGCTTTTCTTGCTTAATCAAGTCAAGCGTCGTCGTCTGAGGATTTTAACTTTTATTTGACTTTGAGTGTTTTGTGTTATCCTAAATGCAAATCATAAAAAAGAAACTAATTTGTTTTTTCATGAGAGAAAAGGAACCGAGGGAGAGAGTGACTTGAAATCTCTACAAAATACAATAATAATAATAAGTAGTAAGTAGGCAATTATTAGAAAATATACAAAGGTATTATGAAGTTACTCTATACATGTTAATATTTTTTTGTTTTCTTTTTTTAGCAACTACAGAATTAGTTTTTCATTTCTTTAAAATTTGTTCTTGGTTTTTCTTTAATAAAAAAACTAATGAAACAAAAAATTTGTGAAAAATAGTTATAATTCCATTTTCTTTTTTTGGTAATTTAAAGTTATTTGTCTTAAAGGGAATAAAAAATATTTTTATTCAAAAAAGCAAAAAATGCAATACAATTTATTATTGTTTTTGTGAATGATTTTTTTTTTTCAAAACAAACTTAACTTCCTAGAAAATTACAGGTATAGAGACAGATGATGATGTTTGTTTGGATGTTTGTGTGTGTGAAAACGATTAAAACTGTTGTGTATGGTTTTGTGGGAGGGAGAAGTAGAAGGGAGCAGAGGTGACTGAGGACACATTGAAACAATACACTTACAATTAAGCTTAAGAATTCGTTTTTTTTTTTTCTTTTGCTTAAATCTTTACTTTCTTTTTTTCTTTTCATTAAACTAAAATTTTTTTTTATCATCATTCTCTTTTTTTGCTGCTTTCTTTTTTTTTTTTTAATATTAATTTCTGTTTTTTCTTTTTCCGTATTTAAATTCTCTTCTCCTTCTTTCTTTTATTGTTATTATTTTATTATCGATTTGTTTATTTTCTTCGTAATTACGCGGCGCCTTAAAATTAAAGTTTTGTTTATGTTGTGTGTGGTTTTTGTTCTTCTGTTCTAATGACATCTCATAGCTTATAAAAGAGAGTAAAGTAGTGGGAGTGCAGTGTTGTATTTATGTTGTTACTGTGGTATGTGTTTGATGTAATGCAGTTAAAAGAGAATTTATATTGAAGAGAAATTTTGGTTTATCACACACAAAAAAAAAACAAAAACTGAATAAGAGTAGATTTCATTTTAATTGAAAGTTTTTCTGTTTTTTCTTTTTAGAAAGGTGAGGAGTATACAATATGCTTGTAGGGGGGAGACTGAAAATTTCGGTTGAAAATAGCAATTGCATCTTTTGCTGCTGATGATGTTGTTGTTGTCATTTTATAATTATAATATTAACATTTGGATTTTTGTTTTTCGTTTTTGTTTTTATTTGTTTTTACTTTAACTGTTTTTTAGTTTTTATTAATTAATCATAATTATTAATAATATGCTCATTTATCTCGTTTGTTTGTTGCTTTCTGTTCTAGAGCATGTGTGGTGAATCCTACTTGGGTTTGTTTATTGCTTTCTCGAGCTTGTGTGCGCCCCGCTTATGGTAAGTAAAGGAGGTGATCGTTGTTTAGATCTCATTAATCAGAAGGGGAGCCAACAGGCTTGATGTGAGAACTTTAAACTTGATCCAGATGTTGTTGCGTTGTGAGCAGCGGCGCCCAGCGCGTTGGCTTCTTGTTTGTTTACTTGAACTTTGCATCTTTTCGAACCGATTCAGATGTGCGTGTGTGAGTGCAGGACGAGGAGGAGAGCATGGACATCAAATTTCTGGTTGATTGTTGTGTGCTGACGCAAATGTAATTTGTTGTTGTTTATTGGTTGCTTTTGTATTTTCGAGTGTAGGAAGGGGGATTTAGGAGGGAAGTTGTTGCTGTAGTGTTTGTGTTGTTGTGATTTTGTTTTTTATTTTTGGGAGAGAAGTTTCTTTATGCATATATAATTATGTATATTTATTTTAGAAGGTATATAATGTGTTAAATGGAAGGGCGGGGGTTTACTTAAATTACGACACATCCTGATCCTCAACATCCTGAATTTGATCTTTTTGTTCTCCATCACCTATAATATAGAGAAATGAAGATTTATATTAGTATAATAATGAAATTTCGGTCATATCTTTTAGATTTACGTGCCTTCATTTCCATCAGCCTGCATATCGGACGTCCATAATGTAAGGTTATCTCTCAGCAGCTGCATGATAAGTGTGGAGTCTTTGTAGCTCTCTTCACTCAATGTATCCAACTCAGCAATGGCATCATCAAATGCTGCTTTCGCCAATCGGCAAGCACGATCAGGCGAATTGAGAATTTCGTAATAAAATACCTAAGGAGACAAAGAAGATCACATCGATCAGTCAAACCATTCATCATTCAAATTAGAATATGCTGCAAAGAAAAGTGTTGGCAGACTTACCGAAAAGTTCAATGCCAAACCCAAACGAATTGGATGTGTTGGTGGCAGATCGTTCATGGCAATGTCACTGGCTGCCTTATAGGCAATCAATGAATTCTCAGCAGCATCTTTACGATCTGAGCCCGTTGCGAATTCAGCCAAATAACGATGATAATCACCCTTCATCTTATAGTAGAATACTTTACTTTCGCCAGTGGTGGCACATGGAATAAGATGCTTCTCAAGCACATTCAAAATATCCGAACAGATGTCGCGCAATTCTTTCTCAACTTGACCACGATAGGTTTTAATCATTTCAAGTTTTTCTTCGGCTCCCTTATTCTCCTCTTTCTGTTCAATAGAGGTTATGATGCGCCATGAGGCACGACGTGCACCAATCACATTCTTGTATGCAACTGACAATAAATTACGCTCCTCAACAGTTAGTTCAACATCCATTGATGCAACTTTTTTCATAGCCTCAACCATTTCTAAAAGAAAAATGATAAATTTACATTATTACATAATACATTTGGTACTCAAAAGGAAGAGATGAGTGTGTCATTATCATAATACATACAGACAAACATACATCATCAGTTACTATTATTGGTCATGATCTTATCAATGTTAGGTTTTGTGTAATCAATACAAATTTGCAAACACTCATCGTTCTTGCGAAAATTGTCACAACATTAAATGCTGACTCAATGTGATTTTACTGCTGTCTTCAGGAATCTGCAACTATACTTAAAGTCGTTGTATTTGAACCCTTTAGTAAATATATAGAACAATCATTATCAATGGCATAGAATGCAAAGTCAAAAAATATGTGTAAAAGCTCTCTTCTACTGTTTCTGCTGTCATGAGACACATGCAATGTTTGTTTTAGTTTTTAAATACTATAAGAGAAGAAACTTTGACTTCATGATAGCCGGTCGTCAGTTGTCGTCTCTATGCCAAGTTATTATAGTTTTGCTGATAACGACGTTGTGGAGAAAAAGCAAAGTTCGCTTTTGTTGTTACCATTGCCGCTTTGAAAGGTAAGACATTTTTCTTGTTTGGTTTGGTATGTTTGTTGGTTAAAACTACGTCAGCAATTGAACTAACGAGGACACCCCTTTCCATATCACCCTGGTCTGTTCTACATCACCGGTTTGTTCATCAATTCAAGGCGTGGTGCGTGCAGCACAGTAAGGTGTGTAGGCTGAAAGACTTTATACTACTCTACTCCGTTGTTAAGTCAACTAAGGTGGTGTTGTTTTTGCTTTGTTTAAAACCATAACCAACCAAACCAAAGCAAAGTAGGAACAACAACAAACAACAACCGGCTTACAGTACATTACAATGTGAGTCACAACATTTGGTTCTCTTATTTTTATGTATTTTGTATTTATTTTCAACTGTTCACAATTGTTTTTATCATTTCTTTTTTTTTTTTCTAATTTTGTCTTTGCCAAGTAAGGTGCAAGTGGTTGAGGGGGTTCATGAGAAACTGGTTATAATTTGGTGCTCTATAAAAACTTAAACATAAAACGGCTGTCATTCGTTTACGCCCAAATGATTACTATGAATGAATGTAAAGCCACATTTAATTTTCTAGGTTATCTTTCCTTTTTTTTTTTCTAAACCAATCTGGGTTAATCATTTCTAAAAATTCAATTCCACTATTAACAAAAAGCACTTTCATTGAAACTTCTGGAATATTTTATTTGATCGACATGAATGACTCAACTTGAGTTCGACATATGCATCGTCAGATGAATATCGCAATAGATAAATAAGGAATTTTCCATCTATATGTAGCAATATTTCCAACAACATTACAGAAACACTATTGTTCTACTTGCCGTAGGAAGCTCTTACCATAAAAGATTATTTACCTAAGCTAGCACCCATACCTTAAGCCAAGGTCAAAGAACTCATATACAATAAAATGTCACATCATTTTTACTTTTTCTTATTCTTATTAAAGGGTCACTAGTCGTCGTAGTCAATAAAAATCAAAGCAAACACTTCCCCATTTTTCCAACCCAACTTCATTCCAATAAAAACCCCAAACACTGTGCCTCTGCCTCCTTCTTTCTTGTTTTCTATTTTTTACCATTTACGTCAAGTGTAGTCATGATTAATGAATACCAACCACATTAAAAGCTCCCAAAAGGAAGAGAAATTAATCGATAAGTGTTTAAAAAAAAGGGGTGAGTAGGAAAGAGGAATCACCTCTCACACTCAAGACACATCCATGCCAAGCATAACGAAGAAACAACACTCAAGTGTGGTAAAAATTCCCACGGCATGACGACAAATATACAGGCGGCTACTCATCATCACCATCACCACCACCACACCACCCATCAGCTCATCATCACTAACTATACTTATTACATACGTATACATATAAAGTTAGGCGCCGACTCTATGTACGACGACATCATAATGCAGCTTGCTTTAGCTTCCTTTTATATTCCTCAATCTTCTTGAGCCAAATGAAAAGCAAGTAAACTCAAAGGAACTTATACTTTTCTTTATTTTTTTATAGTATTAAGAAAAAAGAGAATAGAAGAACAAAACCAACTTGTAAATGTGGCAACTTCTTCTGTGATTCTATACCATAGAAAGGCTTTAAGAGACTTTAGGACGACAGCACAAAGTTTTTGGTCGTGTGCAAGGATTAGTCAGATGGTAAGGCGAGGCGGGTGAAACAATACGCCATTGTGGGTGTGTCCACAAGTCTATAAGAATGATCATGCTGGAAGCAGGAGATTAACTCATGGCTTAGCCAGACAGACAAGAAGAAACAAAGTTAAAAAAATCAAAAGAAATATAATTAGACAAAAAGAAGACTTAAGTAGCATCTAAAAAGAGTCTAAAGATGTGCAGTTAGATAGATTTCATCGCAATGAAGAAGTTCGCTCAGTGAAACTGAAGTAAATCAACCATTATGATGGTGATGACCAATAACAACAACAGTTGTTGCCATTTTTTATAGACGCTTTTGTTCAATCTACATTTCTTTCCTTTTTTTGTTCTGCTCTTCTGCAAATCATTATCCCATTTAGTTGTTGTTGCCTACTAGCTTTTTTTGTCTTTTCTCGTTTTTTTTTTTTTTCTTTTTTTTGCGAATTGACGACATTGACGCATACGTCAACGTAATGCTGCTTTGTGCGACCGAAAAAAAAGTAGAAGCACTGGCAGCACGGCATACAACAACAACTAGTAGTAGTACTACTACTAATACTACTGAAAGCACACACTTAACGTTGCCATGTCGTCGTCGTCGTCGTCGACGAGAATATGAGTGAAACAGTCAAGATGTAATGGGGGGTAGAGAATTGAGCGTTTCATTTCACGTTGCGCGTATATTATTTTGCAGACAACAAAATTCATACCGGCTGCGAACAGTCTCCCTCCATTTCTTCCAAACATTCTAGAGATAGCGTCGCAGTCGTCCGCCGTCTATTCGAAAAGCCTAACGCATCACTGTATTAGTGACTCATACGACAAATTATACGAAAAAGTTCGCTGACTTATATGATGCTCCCCCTTAAAGTTAACATTAGTTCGAGCAACATAAAGAATCTGATAATGCGCAAAGGTAAAAACAAGAAGAAAAACATGTGATACAGACACAAAATGAGAGAATATAACAACAAAGGCAACAACAGCAACACTACACTGACTTCGAAGCAATGTTGGACTAAAAGAAAGGCAGGAAGAAAGGGGGTTTGCGCACGCTAGTAGCTTTTGACTTCCAACTACACACATACTAAATCATCATAGGAGCAGCGAAATCAATACAATAAAGGAAAGGTGAAGCGAAGAGGAGACCGCCATGGATCAGGTTCACACTGACATCCCTTTTGCACACACATCTTACTGTGTACAATTTGCAAAAAGCCGAGTGCGATGACATGTTTGCAAAAATTTTTTCAAGAAAAATGCGAACAATTAATATGTTGACAATTTAATTTAAAAAGACCACAAAAAATTTTTAAAAATCTGTCATTTTTTAATGACTTAAATAAGCTTAATGTATTTTGTGTGTATGAGCTTTAAATTTGAATGCGGGGGCGCAAATGAACTCTTCAAAAGATATTAAAAGTATGAGTAATGCTCATGCAATTTTTAACATTTGCTACCGCTCTCTCTCTTTTTTTTGTTCTCTCTTGACGCACACACTCATATGAAGAAATACAAAGTTGACACACTGCACGTTTATTACAAACGCTTTGCTGCTGTGTTGCCGGAAATGTACAAACGTTTTGAGCGTCATCATAAAGGCAAACGATCAATTTACACAGTCAATTATATCAAATGCATTTTATAAACATGATCATGTGGGAAGATACGTATGGAGGAAATTCATATGTCTGACATTAGCATTATTGTTGCAACGCTTAGATCAACGGATGAATTTACTAAATAAAAATTTAAATTGTAACGACCACACACGTCCACATGGCAACTCTGCTCTGCTTTATATGTGCGCGCAACGCAATTCAATCGATTCATTCATCGATTTTTCGCGCTAGCAACGTCGGGACACGCATACAATGTTGCAAAGCGTCAGCAGCAGCAGGCGTACCTGCTCACACTCATAAGCACATGCACATGCAATGCTAAATTAAAAGAAAGAGATGAGAGCACACACACATTTCATAGGCAAATGGCTGGACAAACAACAACCAGCTCAGCAGCGGTGTGCGGAGCAGTGGCGGCGCCAGTAAAAAGCACATTATTTCAAAGTCGTTGGTTTGGTTGTGTGTTGAAAGAGCAAGAGAATATCATAATGATGGTAGAGATGGAAATGAAGAAAAAGAGAGTCCGCCCAGGAGTGCTTCATCAAACATTACTTCTTATATATTTTAAGGGGTGTTGTACAACTCTTTATAAAATTTTGGGCCTAGATTGGGGTGCAGCAGTAACACCGACACCAAATATAATACAAAATGAGGAAATTTACATTCCTCATACGTGTATTTAAATTAAGAAATGCCGTTAAAATTATGCCTAAAATTCGCCTTAGCAACAACTACACAATGCTACATACAACAACCCTATATGAAGAAATATAACTTAAACAGCAGCAGAGTCGCGCCTTAACATTTTGTGCCCCCTACCCCCACACCACCTACTTTTAAATCGGCTCTTTCTTTTTTTTTCTTTTCCACTACTTTTGTCAGTCAATCAGTCACTTTTTCCAACATCATGACACCTTTTTAGAAATCTATTTTTCTTTGCAAAAATGAACACGCGAATTTTTTCTTTTGCCGGCATATGAAAAAAAAATTAAATCAGGTTTCTTTTAGCGGTTTTTCTCTGCGTTATTTTGCTGCTGCTGTCGCCACTGTTCTCCGCTTCTTTTTCTTCGCATTGTCTGTCAGTGTCTTCTTGGAATATTTTTTACTCATCGAGCGACCGCGTTATAGCAATACGCAGTCAGCGTCACTGCCGACGCAACACTCACCTAGCGAACGAATATGTCCCGCAATTGATATTTTTTTTTTTTTTTCATGAAATCCCAACAATTTTCTAACTGCCTACAATAGTTTAGTTAAAAGAAAACTAATATTTGTTAAACTGAATGAGGTGGTAGCCATAGCCATGTAATATAATCCAGGAAAATTATATGCTACCGCCGCGCGATGACGACGGACCCCTCCCATAGAACGAGTCTTTTTTCGCTCTGCACATAGACACGGACGGCGACAAAACTTTTTTATGTGTGGATGACTTTTAACACTCTCTTCTTTTTTGTATTTTTACTACTTACCATCGTATCTTTCAGCTTGTTCAGCCAACTTGGCTTTGTAGACATTGTTCTCGCGTTCAGTCATCCTTTTAAGTTTTAATAATCCACAAAATATATAGTAATTTTCTTTCCCGGTACTGGCGGCGTCGTTTCCTCCGTTCGTACTGATTTGCTCTGTTCTGCTACTGATTGCTTTTGCTGCCTGTCAGAGTTTTTTTCTGTATTACTTTTTCTTCTTCTTATGTTTCCACTGGCTTCTGCTGCGTTCACTCGTTTTCAATGTCGTCGTGGACGCTTCAACAAAATCTGCGAGTTTTAATTAACAGCCGTTGATGGTATTGCAAAAGATAAAATATTTATTGTGTTAGCAATTTTTTCGAATTAAATCAATAGATTTATTATAAATTCGTTTTTCTACACACTTGGATTTTCGCTCGATAAATGCCGTGCCGCTGACTGAATTGAGACTGGACTTATTTCTGATGCTAGATGTTGACGTTGCCACACCGTAAGTTTGCCAGACTACGTTCTGCATAACCAACACTTTTATTGTTATCGCGAGCCCAAGCAAATAATTCAAAATTCTTTAGATGCCTTTAAATGTTTCTTTAAAAAATATGTATATGATTACAAATTTTTATTGTGGAATTCATAATAGTTATTCCAAATAGACTTTGAATGTTTTTTGTAAATTAATTATTTTTTGAAGGAGCAAAAGTTTGAAAATATGGCAACTCGCTCTCATTAGAGATGTCAAACTATCAATAGTTTTCGATTGTTCGAAAAATAACTATTGATGCTCATTGATCGTTCCTAAAAGAAGTAAGCTACCATAAAACTTCATTGATTCATAATTGTAGACTCTGCATAAATTCATCAAATTTCACCGTCACGCGTGCGGGTTCGTGTTCCTTTGCAGAAAAGTCGTATTGACAGCTGATTGGCATATAACGCGTCTGAAATTCTTCAAACATTTGATCAAATGTAAAATTAGTGCCATCCAACATCAAATAGCTTTCAACCTCCTTTTTTTATCGAAAAATTTGATGAAGACTTGACGTGTGACCTTTACGATTGATAAAAATATCGATTGCAGGCCAAATGCTGCCAAATGTAGCATTCTTTTGAGTAGATGGCGCGCTTGTACAAACAGCTGGAAATATGATTTTCTTAATGGCGACGATTATTAAAAACAAAACATGATTTTAATCATGTAATTAATAAATAGCATCATTTTAAACAAAATAAATAAAGCCACAATGTCTTTAAATCTGGGCGGCTGGATACACAGCTTTACAGTAACAGACACCCAAACTCACAAGGGAGGCTACACTATTTATAAAATAACATCAATTGTAAGTCGCATACCAACATAAAAAGTTAGACGCCCCTCAAATTTGCTATTTTAACTTATTATATTATCAAGGTCTTCCCTCGTTCGGTGCCTCAAGCGCTTACATGCTTAGTTGTTTGGAAGCGTTTCCATGATGTCAAACGCTTGCATCGTGAACTCAGTAGACGTCATAAGAATTTACACCTGCCGGGTAAAATGCCCGAACCAACGGACAGCAGTTATTTTAAACGTTTTGAACCCGAAGTCATACAACGACGCAAAGTCTATATATTGGAGTTGTTAGATTTCGCTGCACAACATCCAGTCTTATACAAATGTAATGCCTTCGCACAATTCTTTAGCGATGCTGCAAGTGTTCAATCGCCAATATCAGCATCACCTCTACATAAATTATATGTACAAAAGTGTTCGAAAGCATTGATTGCTGATGCTGCTGGTGAGCTACAAGAATCTGAAAACACAATGTGCGGTGAGGGTGCTATAGCTGAAATATGCGATAAGTTAGATTTACTTTATGATCCGCATGATGCCGGTGGTATCACACCGCTTGACCCAACGCGCGATAAATGCACTGACACCGACCAAGCAGAAGATGAAACAAATGCTGACAATGATGATAAGACAAATGATTTTGTTATTACTCTTGAAAATAAAGACGAACAAAACCAGACGATGCATTTAAGGGAGAAGCCTAGCAAAGATTATACACGTTTTTTGACACCCATGGCATCGATTGAGAGTGATGACAGCGACTATATCTATGAGGCTGCACTGGAGTTTAGCCATGCTGTGCAATCTGAAGTGAATCTCGAATATAAAGAAGCGCATGATGCATATAAACGAGGCGTTGAAGTCCTATTGCAAGGAGCAAAAGGTGTGTTGTCCTTATGGCATTTTGTTATTTGTAATCATTTCTACATTTATTACTTTTAGATGATTTTAATGATGAACGCAAGTTTATAGCTAAAGCGAAAATCTCAAAATATTTGGCACGTGCTGATGAGATCTTTGATCGTTTTTTACGTGATCCCATCGATCCAAAGAAACCAAAATTTCAACTATCCCTTGATGTTGTGGATAATGATAATGATAGCGACGTACCGACACGATATTTAGAGCGTCCATGGAGTTATTTAGCCAAATATAAAGTGATTCAAGTGTTGGGTGATAGTGTTATGCAAGTTCAATGCTTCACTGAACCACAGAAACCAATGTGTATTATGAAAGGAGTGGAGAAGCCCTCAAGTAATTCCCCAACCTCAAGTATTTTTCTTCCACAACAAGTACCCTATATGGTTGAATTGTTAGCCTACTTCCAATCCGAACAAAAGATTTTTCTTTTACTGAAACAAGCTGAAGGCGGTCTACTCTATGATTATATACAAAGTTATACACCGACTGCAGTCAAATGTGACAATTATGCGCATTTATTTCCAGCGATAGCCAATGAAAAAACACATGACAACACAAAGGATGACGATGACCATATTAATGATGATGAAAAACCAAAGCTTCTCTCAATGGAAAGTGACTTAAATGAGTTGTTACGTAATTCCCAACAATTATTGAAATCCGTTTCAATTACCCTACGTGATGTGAAATTGCTTGAGAATCAATCAATTGAACGATCTGCTGGGACACCAAGCAAAATACCAAGGAGTCCCTTACGTATAAACGCCTACAAAGCAAAAATGCCTGAACAATGTTTGAAGCAATGGGCCTGTGAATTAGCAGTGGCTATACATTGTTTACATGGCAAAGGCGTGATCTTAGGGTGAGTATGAGTGAAATGAATTTTAGTATAGTATAATTAAAATCGTATTTTCTTTTTTTTTTTTTGTAGTGATCTTCATATGGCAAATGTATTGTTGGGTCACAAGGGTCAATTATTACTAACATATTTCTATCAGAATGAAGGTCTCAGTTCCGATGACAATTATGTGCATAAAGCATTGAGTACCACAGCATTGGCTGAACACTTTGTGGCTCCTGAACGTCCATTAACATTGAAATCGGATTGGTGGAGTTATGGGTTGTCCTCTATCAATTATTAATTGGTTTGGTGGGTTGATTTCACACATCATTAATCATTAATTTTGTATTCTTACTAATTTCTCTTCTGTATTGTTTTGTTTTAGCCTTTTAAAGTTACCCATCCTGGTCAAATTGATCTATATGGAGCTGTCCAATTTCCAGATAATGTAGAAATCTCTGATAGTGCACGTGATTTGCTTGACAATTTATTGCAACTACAACCTGAATCTCGTTTGGATTATGATCAATTACATTTGCACAATTTCTTTAATGGTGTCAATTTTCAAGAAGTTCTGAGGAATGGATTGAATCAAAAATGAAAGTTATGTTTTCAGTATTTGATAGTACATTATTTATTTATTTTTTTTTTTTTCGATCAATACCCTTTACTCTTCTTAAACTTTATAAAAAGGGGAAGCAGTTAAAAAGAAAACGAAATTTAAATTTACAAAAAAACAAATTTAAATTTCATTTAAGCATAAAGTGTGATAATAAATCAATCCAATCAAATTTAAGACAGATTTTCATACAGATATTTCCTATATTCTAGAAGCACCAAAATTGTCACAATTATTAGTACAAAAATCTGATGAAACAATTTATAAACCCCACATAAATATATTTGCTTAAAATTAAAAAATATCAAGACTGTTGCTTGTGTGAAGGGTATTAAATCGTGACATAGGTTAATGAGTTAGTTTGCCTTTTTGTTTCTTGTTATTTTATTTATAAAATGAAAAAAAATGAAATTGTTAATTTATTGCATTAAGTTTATTGGTTTAATTTGTATTATACAAAAATGTATTTAATATTTTGTTTATTTTCACATTCCACAGAAAAACATGAAATAATATAGAACATATAAAATTATTTAGTATTAAATATAAGCAAAAGGAAATAGTATTCTATATATTTACTTATGTATAAAAGTAGGAAAAAAAAAAATAATGAACAAAATATTTATACATAAAATTGAAATATAAAAAAATATTTATATACAAAATAGAATTAAAAATGGCATTAAATTTATTATTTAAAATCGAATTATTGTTTAATGACACAACAGTTTTTTTAAATTTTATTTTATAAATTTATAATAATTTTATATTTTATGAATAGCAAAAATTGCAACATTTTATTTGTTTTTATTTTTAGTTGTCAATTTTTACTGTTTAAATTCTAATAAGGCACATTTGGAATGCATTTTTCTTTGGGATTCTTCTGCGCAGTTTTTCAATACAAACTGAATATTGTTCATTTTTTAGTTTAAATGAAATTTTTAAAGTTGAACTGAACTAAATGTTTATTTAAACATTTTCTTATTAACTGAGTTTTTTTTATTGTCTATATTTTTAGTCGATTTAATTTTAACTGCACAGTTCTTTATTATAACTGTACAGTTGATGTGAAAGCACAGTTATTTTATATAAATGCACAGTTTTTTATACAAATTCACAATTTCCTATTTATTATTATTTTTTTTTTTTTTTTGGAAACTGCACAGTTTTATTATACAACTGCACAGTTCTTCAATATTAATATTCAGTATTACTACAAATTGCGCAGTTCTTTCTCCGTTTAAACTAATTTATATAAACTAAGCTAACCTCAAATTAAACTGGAATGCAATTTACATTAAGTTTTGGCAAGACTTTTTGGATTTTGTTGAGTTTCTTTTTGGTTTTAATCTTAAGAAATAAACTTATATCATTAAAAAGGAACCGATGCATGTGATCGTTATTGTTACGAAAACTAACTAAGAAAAAATATTTAAAATTAAAAACGAAATATGTAATATGTATCTTTAGAAATGCTCTCTCTCTCTCTCACTAGCTAAATAAAATGGCCGCCTGTAACGTACCATTCTCATTGTTGTTGCTGATGTTGCTGGCAAAAAACGTTGATGATGATGAGGATAATAACGACGTTGTTGCTGGTAATATTTTCTATGTGAGAGCATTTCTCTTAATGCAAAAAAGGAGGCAGAACATAGCTTTGAGTCTGTTGCTGGCCATTGCTTTCTTCACTTTTAATCACAGTCTGACAATCATTGGGATCGTCACCACCAACAACATGATTTCCAGTTGCTACAACTGTACCAGCTGTTGTTCCTGATGATGATGATGACGACGACGTACTCTGTTGACCAACATAGTGTTGTTGTTGTTGTTGTTGCTGCTGCTGTTGGGCATCTTGCATATGACAAGCATTCGTAGGATCCATTGAGCTCAATGAATGCGTCATGCCTGTAACCTGAACATATTTAGCCTCCTCTGCAGTTAAATATTTACCATTTGATGTTTGATGTTGTACCACAAGTGTTCCGTCGGCAGTCATATGGGTAGCAACACCACCACTCACCACATCATGATCTAGTTGACCATTGACTGGATTCGCATTAGTTCCATACACAGCACTACCATCATGTACATGTAATTTGTTAACATCATCACCAACACCACCACCACCACCACCACCACCATTCATTTCTATTCTTGGTGGACTCCCATATTCAAAGTGACGCATTGGAAATAGTTGACTCTCATGGACATAGGTGCCATATTGACTGGAGTATGTGCCATAAGGACTAGCCGCCGGAGAAAGTAAACTGAATTGTGGACTCAACTCATAGGGTGGCTGATAACTAGTCCAACTGTCCATGCTACCCGGCGGTGTTACTGTGGTTGTTTGTGGAAATGTTGCAAACGGTGGTGCCAATGAGTTATTAAGTGTTGCCGTCGGCGGTGTGCTGGTCTTAATGTAACCCGTTTTACGTGGTGGCTCATGTTTACGCCATTTAGCGCGACGATTCTGAAACCAGACTTGGACTCGTGATTCACTAAGATTCAACTTAATTGCGAGTTCTTCGCGTGCAAATACATCAGGATATGGGGCACGTTCAAAGGCGCGTTCAAGTTCTTCCAATTGATAGGCAGTAAATGTGGTTCTGTAAAAGGATTCCAAGGATAAAATCAGACATTATGATGTGATGATAATAGTAATGAATATTGTTCTTGAAGATGATAATGTTTATGAGCAGCAATTACTGTTATACATATACTTGTAATTATTGAACATAAAGACAATGATTTCCCGTCGTTAAATTAATTATTTGCCCTCAAAAATTGAATCAAACTTACCTCGTTTTCTTTTTTTTTATGCCATTCGGATCTCCCTTTTTCTTGTCATTCTTCTTGGGTGCTGCCGATGGCGTATTACTTGCCGATCCACCATTGCTGCCACCTGTTGAGGTTGAACCACCAGCCGAGCCATTACCATTTATGGCACCATTTGAATTCCCACTGCCATCTACCATTTGACACATTTCATCAGTTTTTTTATGCTTGCCTCCAGCTGCGTTACCATTATTACCATTAAGCAGTGTTGTGGCATCTCCTACGCCTACACCCACTCCCATTAGACCATTTGTGGGTGTCGACATGCCATTTGAAGCATCCCCATTCATTTCATGTTGCTGCTGCTGTTGTTGATGATGATGATGTTGTTGCTGCTGCTGCTGCTGCTGCTGCTGATGTGGACTACCGCCATACATGTGTTGATGTTGCTGCTGCAACTGATGATGTTCGTATTCCATTTTGGAATTTGGTGAATAATCCAATTTGCCATTGACATGATGATAATCACTAAGCATTGCTGCCTGTTGAGCTGATGAAGCACCACCAATGAGTTGCTTATGCTGCACTAATCCATTGGAAGATGGTATGGCAATAACTGCCGGTGGTGGTGTTGCCGTATAATGATGATGCTGAGCATGTTCCAATTTCTGTGGTGCCGTGATATATTCATATTTTTGGGTTGGCGAATAGCAACCCATTTTATTAACAGAACTAACAAAATCTAATTTTTGTACATAATTCGGTGAACCGCTGGCTCCATTTGTACCACTGCCACCAGGCAGTAGAGTATTACAATCAGGCAAACGTTGTGTGCAAAGTTCATGGACACCACTAGATCCTCCACTCCCACCTCCTCCTCCTCCTCCTCCTCCACCCCCTGTGGAAGATGGTAAGCCCAACATAACCGAATGCATTTGAGCATGAGTCACATGACTGCTCATGCTGGATGATGTTGTAGTTGGAAGTAAAGGCTTAGCCCCTAGTGGTGATAGAGGTCCTGAGAAATCACCAAAGATTTGATCGTCAAAGGCAGCGTGCTCCATTGATGAAATTGTGAATTTTTTTATTCAAAGTGTATGGTTTTTTGTTTTTTTTTTATTTGCAAAATGTTTATAATTGATGATTTTACTTTTTCCCTCCCCAACCACTAAAACCACTTAAATCATTTCGATGGGTGTTAAACGAATTGCGTTAGTTTCACGTTAAAAATAAATCAAAATCAATTAATACAATTGAATTCGCAGAGCTTCTTTCACACACAAATAATCCAAGATCCTCACTTTTCCACAAGTTGATACACTCACATAAATAAATACAATTACACTAATTGTTGTAAATGAATTAATTGCATTTGTGCCTTTGTTGGTGTTGTTTTTATTATAGATACTTTTTTGTTGTTGTTGTTGTTGCTGTTATGATCATTCGCGCACACTTTTGTAAATTTGAGATTCATTCCTCAAATGATGTTTAGTTGGTTTCTTGTTTGACTTGATTCCTTGACAAATTTCGCATAAACAGAAAATCATTAAAATTCATTAAAGGAAAACCAAACTTGTTGCTTGATTATCTGTTTTTAATATTTAAGTTCTTTATTTAACATGAAATTTCAATTCCGATTATTACTACGACGTCGACGTTGTGCTTCCGTTGAAGTCTACGTGCTTAATTGACAACAAACGGGCGATGATTGCCTTTTTATACTCAATTTAAACGTAAATTAATGAAGCCAGCATTCTGACCAATCCGCATGAGGCAATGGCTGCCGGCATGAAACACGCTGCGCTGGTATTGGCAGATAGCCTATGCACGCACCATAGACACACATACACACCCTACATTCAAAACAGCAAGATATATCACTGAAAGAGAATCGAGTTGATCATGTTGATTTGTCATTGTGTTGCTTGCATTGAAGGCTTAGAAAAATCGTTTGGTTTTACAGTTTCTATTGCCTGATTCTTTTGAATCACACACATAAGCTTTTATTCTTGCATTTGAGGATCATTTGGATTTGGAAGGATATGATAGATGATGAGTCAATGATGCAGTCAGTAGCTTAGATAGAGAGACACAACAGAAATGATCTGCATTGAATCTGAATTAAAGTTAAATAAAGTGAATTCAGAAGTGTATGGTGGATATACTAAGGATGTCTTTAAACTGTTTCTTCTGTATTATATAAAAATAAAAAATGGGAACCCCCAAACATTAAACGAAGTCACAGTTAATGGATTGTATTGTATCGTATAAAAAAGGAAAACCATGGCTAACAGAGAGATTAAAAACAAAGATTCAGCTTCCGGGATAGTAGTTCTAGTTCTAGATGAAAGTTCTTAGATCTTAGATCAACAGTAATCCTGTATAACATGTACTCATACTTACTTTTCAATTGTAGCACATCTAACAGTCATTAAGACTATTTAAAATGATATTTCTGCTTTCTGTTTTCTATTAGGGTGGTTTCTTTTGTTGATCACTCACTCGCTTGCTCTCTCATTTGAGCATTGAACTGCTTGTGTCCGGTTTCGGCTACTAGAAAGTTGTTAGTTACTATCACAATCAAAAATTCTAAGCCTACAACAATGACAGTTGAGTACCAGCGGGTGCGTTCCTTCCAAAATGCGCTACATAACAAAAGCGCGTGCGCACACAAGGATCAAAACCTGTCTGTCTGCTGGTTACCAAGGAATATAATCAATATATGCTGGCATGGGAAAATTTGATTTTTGCATTCATGTGAGATCCTTAAGAGAATTTTAGCTAATATTTTACATAAAGGGAAAACCTGTGATAATATTAGGGTAACTTGTAAATTAATGATTAGTTAGATAATCAGAAAACTTTTGAGATATGTCCTATAATAGTATAAAAAGATAACAACTTGGAGCCACTTGGAGCTGTCGGTTTACTTTATATAAATTTAATATTCTTATTGGAATTCTATCTTAAACTAAATAAAACACTCATGCTTTTACAAAAAATCTAGTATGAAATACAACAGTCGAACATATAGGGGCCTCAAGAGGAAAATAATATTCAACCCTCACGAGATATGATCCTACTTTACTTTTATGTTACGCGTGTCACCCTCTTGCCAAGACCACGACGAGGACGATAGTGTCGACAATAGAGACTTGACTTTGGCGCGCTTCTCAATGATCGTGACCTTTTTTGGGCAAGTTGGGAATCTTATTTGTGTGTGACCTTTTGGCTTTATGCTGGTGGCAAAGCAAAGAGTCGAGTGACTGGACGCTAAAAGGAAGATACATAGAGTTTGATGGGAAGTTTTTGAGTGAGAAAAACTATGTTGATGAGTCAAAAGCTGTGAAGGAATTTATTAGATTTTTTCTTTATATCCTTTTACTTAAATGAAGGTTTATGGGTGGCAGGACTGCAATATTTTAGGAACATAACTCACCATGAAAGCCATGATTCTCTAGTCCATATTATATTCTGGATGAAATACGCTAAAATGCCAAAATAGCTAACCCGCATTCCTCCCAAGGACTCAACCAAGTTAATCTATTTCCCACAAAACTAGATTCACCAAAGAAATAAAATAAGAGAAAAAAAAAAAAAAAAACAAAATAAAAAGAAAACCTTTTCGAATGATTTTTCCCACCAAAAATCGACCACAAATAAACTAAAGAAAAAATCTCATAATATTTGATACTTTTTCGCGCTGTATGAGATATGGAAACAATTCACAGTTGCTTATGCTCGCTCTATCACAGGTTTGAAAATGCGGGCTCTATACATCTTTCACTATGTTCCAGCACTTCCTTTCTTCCGCTGTCACAGAACATTTTTTTATTGTACTTTTGCACGCGATCAACGAATGTAGACTCTCTCTCACCCCAAAGTTGTTGATTCAGCTATGACTAAATGTTTGAGATGAGCCTGGGTCACAGTTTGGGTCTGCGTCTGGGTGTGTTTGTTGCAAAGGGCGTTGCACGTCAGACAATATTTTGCATTGCGCTAATAATGTGGGCCAAGTACTAAAAAGAAAAGTTCACAGGATCATCTTCTTGCCATCATCAACATCATCATCTTCATCAATGATATTGTAATATTGTCGAGGTGTTTCTTGTGCAGGCTGAAAATTTCTCAGGGGTTAAGTTTTAAGGATACATTGAGTAGGTTAATTGATTAGGATGATTTCAAAAGTCAAATCAGGATAACATCTTAGGTTGGTAAGCTTTAAAGATAAGGGTCAAACCCAAGGTTCAGAAAATACAATACAATATATTACATAAATTTTAAGATTTTTCTCATTGAGATTTTCCTTCTTCAGGACCATTAGCAAAGATAAGGAAAATATTTACCAAAATACATAGGAAAAGAATAGGGAGGGCATAATTACCCTAACAATTTAAATTCAATACTATTATTATTACTTATGAGCTTAAGAGTTTCCTTGCGGGATACTACTTATGATTCGTGGTACCTCAAGACAATAAAGTACCCGGAATTTGTCATTTAAATTGCCCGTGTTAAGTATTTTTTAGGGCCACGATTATAAGGCCAAAAACGCGATAAAAACCATCGACCAACCGTCCTTTTCACCTGACTTAGCTCCGTGTGGCTTTTTCCTGTTCCTCAAATTCAAATTGTAGCTTCGGGGAAACCGGCATGACTCTATAGACTCCATCAAACAAAATTCACCGAGAACTACTGAGGTAGACTGATTAAACGAGCTGCTGTAAACAAACTGGTTGACAGATCGTACTCATTTTTGCATATTAATTAAGGACATACCTAGTAATATACAGAAAAAAAAAACTTAAAAAATACTTAACGCAGGTAATTTAAATGACAAATTCCAGGTACTTTATTGTGTTAAGGTATATTGTGAAATCAACTTTCTTTTCAATGTAATGCGGAAAAATGTATCTAAATATGACTGAAGAAAGATTCCAAACTTTTTTCAGTCATCTTGTATTGTAAGATTCTATTAAACTGAAAGATTAAAGCAAAATTATAGGCATTCAAACTTGGTTTGTAATATGAGAATTCAGAAATCGAACTATGAATTTACATACAATAAGTTTTCTTAACTTCCTTGACACACAAATATGTAAATATATGCAAAACTTTGTCAAAATTTATATCCAAATTCTATTCTAACTTTGAGATTGAAGCAAAGTTTTAAGCATCTGTTATTTATTGTATTTTATCTTAATTTAGAAGTTATGGAATCTTATAAACTGCCTTAACACATGTAGGATCAAAGGTTTGAATTGAAATTCTCAAGATTTTTGTCTAGTAGTTTATGAAGGAAGGGATTCGTTTCCTGTAGTTAGACGGATTCTTGTTGAATATAGATTCCTAGATCTTAGGGAACCTGGATTGAGTCCATTGCAACATTATTGAATATAGATAAGCTTCAAAGGATGTTTCTTAAATACTCATAAACTTATTTGCCACTCCAATAGATCTTAGTACTATCTGTCATTCAATAAGAAAGTTTTCTTTGTCCATTTAAACACCCTAGAAACCAAAGTAACCCAACAACAATAACATACTTATGCCACTCAATTACCAATCATGATTTTGATAACAAAGCGTAGATGATTTACTTACAACAATGATAACTAATAGTTGACTATGACTCCGACTGACTATGATGATAATGTTGATAGAGATGATAGCAATGACGATGACGTTGGTTGCAAAATCGTTGAATTTAATCAAGTGCACACTTGCCTCAACTTACAATCATATACGCTCCTATGTATTCTAAGACCTGATCATAAAAAACCAAGTCGTTTGGGGCTATAAACGCTCGTGATATCGCTGGGTCAGATGTCAAACCGCGCGCATCCGTCCTCAAATGCTTCCATATATCACTTGTGGCATTTATAACAAAAAAAAAAACAAACCAATATTTTTTATTTAATGGTTTATTTCTTTTTTTAAGAAAAACGATTCCAATGAATATGAAAAGTCATTCAAAATCTAAAAAGACGAAGAACAGAAGAAACATATAAAGAAATAAGTATTGTATCTAGATACAAAGTAAGTAAGTACATACATAAATACATGCTCATATATTTCTTCGTCATGGCATTGTCATGTCCAACGACAAATAACAAATAACTGTGTTCTTGTTATTGGGGAGTGAAATGACAATAGTGACGGAGATGGTGATGGTGATGGTGATGGCGGTGGGATCACTGACGACGGACGCAACGTCAACTGTTGCAGCTCTTGTGGGTTGTGGTTGTCGTTCAGTCAGAATATGATTGCTGTTTTTGTTGTTGTTGATGATGATGTTGATTTCGAAATATTCTCGCTCGTGAGAGAAGATACATAAATATAATATGAAAAGCCAAGCAAGCAGAAGGCAAACTAAAGTACACAACTATTTGATATTTTATGCGGGATTTTAAATTGATCTTAATGAAGCTTAATTGCTTGCTTTAGTATTGGTGAGTTTTTACAGTACTGTGTCTGGACTTTGCCTATACACATGCATAGACATACATGATCGCGGACCAAGTGTGTGTCCATCCATCCATCCATCCCTCTATTTGGTTGTCTGTTTGTATGGTTTTGTGTATATGCTCCAAGTCGCCATTTATTTTTTACGCCACCGCCATATTGAAATACATTTTTTCCAACTTGTTTTCTTGTCATTCTTATTTGTTTTTTAGTTTCATTTTTTTCAGTTGTTTGTCATTGTTTTTTTGTTGGGCTTCTCTTGTTGTTAATGTTTTTATTTTTTGTTATTCAAGTCTCAAAAGGCAGATCACAATCGCCGATATACACACACAGATACAAACATATTGAAATAACAAAAAAATGAAGGCAAGAGAAAATAAAAAACACAAACATTTAACTACGCTTTCAAAGTATCTGTCATCGAGAGTTCAACAAATGAATAATGGTGACAAAAATGTTTTGTTAAATGTTTCAAGTGGCAACTGTACTTAAAGCTTTCAAGTTATAGTACTGTACCAATATGAATTGTTAGATGGAGGACAACATATACAAACATACATTTAACTTCATATTCCAATAGAATTTTCAAAAGAAATTCATTTTAATGTGATGAGCACAAAAAAACAAAACGGATCTCTTTGATCATAGAAATTGCATGAGAAAACTTCATAAATCATAAAAACTTTGATATTGAAGAACAACCGGATAGATTTACGGCCACACAAAGAAAAGTGAAGGTGAAGCTGAATTCTGGGACTCCTAGGATGATCTCCAAATATCAACAAGAAATCCACAATAATAGAAGCAAGTCCTAAAAACAAGGAACCTGAAACGTGTAATTCATCATTGAAATATTGTCTTGTTTTGTCTATTTTACAGTTCATAGTACTAATGTTCACGACTTCCTGAGTATACCAGGAGCCTCATTTAGATTTGCCACCCCAGAAACTGCATGTATATAAATTATTCAATTAAATACTTGATATGTATGCTTTGCCTAATGAGTCTGAGATTTACTAGCCAATTTTTTCTTCTAATACAAATACCTGTGAATGTTTTAAAAAACTATAGGAACAAGTCTGAGATATCACTGCCGAACGAAGTCCCAACATCGTCATCCTTGAGCATTAAGATAATATTTTGAAATTCTTAGAGAACAGGAAGATATTCCAAGTTGTTGTGTTATCAAAAAATATCTATGATGTATGAAAATTAATAGAAGTAGAGTCTTTAAAAAGTTGAAAATATAGAAAGATAAAAAAAAAAACAAAATGAAAAAATTTTAATAATTAGAATTCATTGATTATTTGATTACACGCATATTGAGGAAATATAGCTATTTTTAAAGAAATATCTTTCTATATTGAACAAATTTTTATCCATTAAAACCAAAATCACAGTAACAAAATCCAAATTGCAAAAGAAAAAAAAAAATCCATCCGAACAACAATTGGAAAACTTAATTCAATCAGTGAAAGTAACACCCGCCAATAAATTAAAACCAATAAGTCGACGGCGGACAATATATAGAGAGACAGATGTATGCGATATGGTTGTGGCATGGAAACCAATCTCCAAATCAACAGCAACAGCAATAGCATTGAGGAGAGAACAAGAACAACTTGTTGACAATTTCAAATATGTAATTGCAAAACAAGAAAAGACCATAGAATCGGGTATACAAGTACAAGAGAATTGGAGGTCTGATCCAAACAAATATATGTACATATGTACATACAATATATATTGAGCAATTCCAAAATCGCAACAACGCGCGTAATTCAAATTAATTGCCGACAATTGTGACTTATTTAAGCAAAGCGCCATTTAATACACCCAACATCATCATCATCATCATCATCATCATCATCATCATCAACAGAAATATTGTGCGCCCCCAGTTGTAGCCATTTGGGCGATACAACTGAGACGACTTACACTTATTATTCAATAGCAACAGTTTAGTCTTTTGTCAGTTTGGATCGGTCCTGATGCAAAAGTCTCGTTGTCGTTTATATATTGTATTTTGTCACTAATTGAAATCGATATTAAGACAAAATGTTCCAACTTAAATGAATGAAGAATGAAGCCAAGAGTTATGCCGGTTATACAAATGATGATGACAGATCTTTTTCTCTCTCTCCCAGTGACTGAGTAATGAATGAATGATCTAATGAGTTTATGTAATAATTGTACAATATTTTTTCTTTATAATAAATGAAGTCAAAAAAATTAAACAAGTTGAAAACAAAGAAAGTCATATTTTTAATTGAATGAGAAATATAAATAAAAAAAAAAAATAAAATTATATTCCAGACCCATTAACCTACTAAAGAAAGGATCAATGGGTCTTTAAACCTAAGTACTCGCACATACCATGTACACATTACATAAAATACAATATGAATCCAATTAAGGTTTTAAATCAATTGGATACACCCGCTTTATATTTGTATATTGTATTATTAACTGCTATGATCATGATCCAGGTGACTTTTGTCTAACACCCCCCACAAAATGTGATCATATAAAATCAAATTTGGATTCTCTTGAATTCTTTCTATGAATGAATTTTTTTTTTATTCTTTTGTTAATTAAAATTTTGTGTGTTTTGTTATGGTTGTTAATTGTTTGTAATTAAATAAAATTCTACAAGGTCGTTTACTTACATTCATTCAATCTTGGATTCTGACATTGGTGCAACGAATCATCATCATCAGCAGCAACAGCAACAGCAGCAGTAGAGTAGCATCATCATCACCATTGCCATTGCGTCATTGTCGCATCCCAAATGATGCCGCGCCAATTTGTTTTAATATAAAAATGCCGGCCGGCATTTTGATCACTGGAAATTGATTCCTGCTCATTATTTCATTGAATTACTTACACACTAAACTATTGTACAATATCATCATATGGTTGGTGTTCATATTCTACTCTATTATTTACTATAAAATCATATTTGATCATTGGTATCTCTTTCTTGATTTTGGTTTGTGTCCAATAAATGAATGGAATTCAATTCAATTGACTGTTGTTGGTTTTATTGTTAAATTTTTTCTCTTATTTTTTTCATGCTTTTTCCAACTAATTAAGTTGGGGGTGTGTATCTTGTTTTAATGCTTGAAGTTTGGTTAGTCGTGATTTCCGGGATTCCTTTTAATTTTTGTGTGATTTTCATCAATTGAATTATTAATGGCGCGCGTATGAAATTGATTTGTTTATCTTGTTTTATTAGGACAATTTATTAATCTAATTAACAACTATCTCATGATGTAATAATAAAAATAATTTAAAAAGATCAATGCTAATTCATTAAGTAAACTAATTTATGACGCAAATTAAATGGATTTCATATATTGTATGATTAGTTTATACGAGTATGTAGATTATCATGAATTTGTGTTTACAACTCTGAGGGATTAAAAGTATTTTCTTAATTTAATTTGATCCGTAAAATCATATTATGTTATTTTATAGATATTTTTTAAATATTTTATAAAGAAATTACTATGTAATATCTACTACAAGATGAATTTTTTTTAAATATATAACATATCACAATCCATCTAATTTACTATAGTAGACTGTTTTTTATAGAAATATAACTAATTGTGCCATGGAGCGCAATAATTAATGGGTTGCAATTTTATTAACTTCACTTGAAGACACTTCATAGTCACATAAAAGATGTTGTAGATAATTTTGTTGTACTATTTTTTTGACAGAAAAACTAACTTAACGCCATCTGATGGAAAAAGCAACACATTAAGGTGTAAATGTGGGTATGTGACTTAAGTGGAAAATTCTTAAATTAAGAAAATTTATTTATTATCAAGTTTTTAAATATATGTATAATAAGTACAATATGCCCGAATATCTACGAGGATCGATCAATAATTCCTTAGAAGCTTCAACAATCTGCTGTTCTTGTCTCAATAATATTGACCTCATGGTTTCATTTTTATTGTCACTAAAACCAACAAACTTTGTGTCTTTAAAAAAGCTGGAAAAAGGTGAATTTCATTCGCTCATCAAGTATTATTTATGGGGACCATTAATTTACGGTGTTAAGAAGAGGTTTATAGCAAAAATTGAGCCTAACATTCAATTTGCCGAATAGAAGTGGTCACTCCTGAAATCGTCGATTAAATCCATGGAATGATATTGGATGATCGAAAATTGAAAGTACGTGAAGTGGCTGAGATTGTAGGCATCTCAACTAAGCGGGCACATCACATTCGACAGGAATATTTGGACATTGATTTAACACAATACAACAGGAACCAAGGAAAAGTCGAAGCAGTGGCCAGTGGCGACAGTTTTTTGGGATGCACGCAGTCTCATTGATATTGAATACCTCAAAAAATGGTGTATATTGTTCAGAGCTATTGGAAAGTTCGACATTGAATTGAAGCAAGAGCGATCGCATTTGGTGAAAAAAAAAGGGATTTTCCACCATGACAATGACACCAGTGTATGAAAAAAGGAAAAAATCCATAAATTAAGCTACGAACTGCTACCCCATCTAGTATATCTCTAAATTTAGCCCTCTGCAACTCTTTTCATACCTGAAGAAATGCCTCGATGTTAAGAGATATGGGTCGAATGAAGAGATCATCACTGATACAAACGCCTATTTTGAGGACCTTGAGAAAACTTAATATTTGGAAGAGATAAAAAAATGGAAAAATGCTGGACTAAATGTATTGAGCTAGAAGGAGATTAAATGGATAAATAAAAAGAAAATTACAAAAAAAAAATGTTTTTCTATCTTCTAAGGACTTATGAGAGTCGATCATCATAGATAAAATGTACATTGCTATGTTAGGATATGTTACACAGTCCGCTCGCTATAACAACGCGCGTGCAGCCAAACACCTTACGTCCCATTGTGAGGGGTTTGGAGTAATTGACGGTAAGGTATCCCTAGTTGGTCTCAGAGTTACCCTCAGTCTCAGAAATCAACCTGAAGATCAACAAACAAAGCCAGGTTCCCCAATAGCAATTTTTCCAAACTGCTCAAATCATCGAATAAGGGTTTGTGTTCCAAAAAGAGCAGGGCAATCACATACCATAGGAGGTGTTTAATACTTTCTGATTGTTTTTCATCTACACAGCTGTACATTGTTGAGCATGTCCTTTTCAATATTCTGATCTCAGAATACCGTAACCCATTTTAACCCTCCGATGAGTGAGAAGGTCTCTGGGGTCCTTTTCATTTTCAAATTGAACTTACTCCTTGATGGTCCATGGGAAGTATACCCCCACATGTGCACCAAGGAAATTTTATATAGAATCGTTTAAAATAACGTTCAAGGCGATCCGACCAATAGTTCAGTTTTTCTTGAGATTTAAAGGTGATTAGTTTTTTGGCTTGTTTTTAATTGTTTGAATACATTTCAAACGAGTTCTTTGAATTTACCCTTACTTTTTGTTACCTGCGCTATAAGTACTTACTTCCTAATAATCATTATACATTTATAATTAGTGTATAATAATAAAGCAAAACAAAAAAGTTAAAAATAAATGGCGTTTTCGCCTGTGTGCCTTGTACCTCGTATAACGGCAACGGATGACTCAAAAATTGGATAGTTAAAAACTTATGCAGTCGTTATATAAATAAATGTCTAAAATGAAATTTTATAAAACTTCATTGTTATTTGAATGAGTTTCTTTTCTACTTATTTTTTGCTCCATCTGCTGTCACTCAACAGTCATCTACAATAACTGAATGCATCCCTTTAAGAAATCAATTTAAAACCTACGGTTCAGTGAGGTGAGCTCAAAGTAAATTTCTGATCAAATTGTCGAATTTCCGTCTTGGGAAATAAATTTAGTCTCTATTATGGTAAAGTAAATTCAGAGATGTACAAAGTAAATTTGCGATATATTTCTTCAGATATTCAAAACTAGTCTCCGATCATCGTCAAATTGTCCACTTACTACCTTATTCACTGTAACTTTTACAATATTCGTTTCCGGAAAACCATTTAGCAATTTAACTTTGAACTTATTGGTTTTTATGGCATAAAAAATGTGACAATAACCAACATGAATGCCACCATACGAGAAATCACTTCCATAGTTTTTAAAATTTTCATTATGCCAACTATGAAAAGAAAACGCATTTTGTTTTTTTTTGTTTTCGTATAAGAAAGACATAATAACAAAAACAAGCGTGTAGTAGCAACAAACATTCATACATAGATACTCATGTATCTCACACAATATGCATGAGGAACGTTCCAACAGTGTTCGCTCGCATCAGCTGAATTTTTCATGCGGGTAAGTTTAAATTGATCTTAACGAAGCTTAATTGACTGCAATAGTATTGGTGACATCAATGTTGTATATGTTTATAAAGGAAAAACAAATGTTTTACGAGTGGTTGTATCAACTATACGCTGAAAGAAAATGTTTTCAAAAATTAACGTAATTTAATATTATAAAGATGTATTCTAGAAATGATTCTTAATAACATTGATTACATTAAAATCTTTTGATTATATTTTTCTCAGTGTACTCACACATGTGCATAAAAATAAGAAGCCAAAGAAATCTAAACCATTACCATTGCATGCATTGCCAATGTCTCCAACACAACACACTCAAATATTTTATAAAGTCCTATGAAAATTATACCTACATTTGTATATAGAAAGACATAAGTTGTCAACTAGGAAAACAAAAGATGTTTTTTCTTCTCTCTAAATTTATTTTAAGTATCCATTTTTCACTTATTATTCTGATGTTTTTATATAAATACAAATACATAAGATTTGTTGTGTTTCCACAGAATTTCCTGATTTGGTTTTCTGTTTATAACAACTTTTCTAAATGATAATCTTTGGAAATACAATGAGTTAAGTGAGTCACTGTTAACTTAAAACAAAGTCTTTAAACAAAAAGCTATGTAGAAAAAAAAGCAAAATTAAATTCATATAATTTAATAAAAAATATAAAAACATAACCTCATCATTGTAACTTGGTTGCTTAGTGGTTATAGTGAACCTAAAAACGCCAGGATGGAAAGGGAAATATTTTGATACAAAAACTATCAAATGTATATACGATGCTTTTCCAGCTAGTTTTTGGAACACACTTTTTAGGCATTGGCGAAGTCAATACCCTTTTGAATGTTTTTCTTAAGCTCAGGAATGGCAGCTTCGAGCAATTTCTTTTCATAATCATTCAATTTGGGTAAACCCAAATTCTCCTGAATGCCATTCTTGCCCAAAACCAATGGGGTCGAGAAGTATGTAGCTTCAGTGACAGTCGATTGAACATATGAGCATTCAACAACGTTCTTCTCGCCGCTCAAGCCTCTGAGTAGAGAATTAGCGAAACGTGCACCAGCATAGGCCATCGACAATGTGGCGGAACCAGCACCAGCCTTAGCCTTAACGACTTCAGTACCAGCTTCCTGAATGCGAACGGTCAATTTTTCAATAACATCTTGACTTCCCTTGAATTGTGGGCAACTTTGTGAGAGTACTGGCAAGATAGTAACACCAGAATGACCACCAATTACGGGAATTTCAACATCTTGTGGATCAACGCCCAAAGAGTGACCGATGAAAGCGCGTGCACGCACAACATCCAAAGTGGAAACACCGAACAGCCGTTTGGGGTCATGTACACCAGCCTGGGCAAGTAGTAGTAGGAAAGGAAGTTAGTAAATATATATATATAGCATAAAATAAAGAAAAAAAAAAGATTTACCTTCTTCAGGATTTCGGCAGCAATTGGAACACAGGTGTTGACTGGATTTGTAATGATGGCAACCAATGCCTTGGGGCAGCTTTTAGCAATGGAGCATGAGATATCTCTAATGATACCAGCATTGACATTGAAAAGATCATCACGTGTCATGCCAGGTTTACGTGGCACACCAGCAGGTATGACAACAACATCAGCATCTAGTCAAAGAGAAGAAAATTATAACAGAATGCACAAAATGTGTGTAAATTTTATGAGTTTTTCATATTTAGTCATTTAACTTGTGATAAGATGTTAATTGCCATCTTACATATTTTGATAAAAACAATATAAATGCTTATCTTGAGGTCAAAAATACTCAACGTATAAGTTTTCTTTACTTCAACAATTTTATCGCACAAAATCAATACATCTATAAAAATCTAATTGCACAAATAGAATAGACTATAAATAAAATTCGGAAGCACATATAATAACAAACTCATCTATCCGATTACTGTCTATTTGTCATAATTGAACCTTGATATTAAACTTGACGGATGATCAATGACCTATAATCTATAATCAAACGAATACAATTATAATAACAATCAATTAAGGCCCCACGCGATAACATAAGAGAAAGAAATGATAATAAAGCTGTTTTTATGTTATGTTGTAATGGAAATTTTTCTTATCTGCGACATAACCACAAACCACTCGTGAACTTACCCTTCAAGGCGTTGTCCAATTGTTCGGCGCCAATGAATCCCTCAGTTTTGCTCTTGGTATCAATGTGGGATAGATCAGCAGCAACACCAGGTGTATGAACAATATCATATAGAGACAAGTTAGTGACCAATCGATTTTGCTTGAGCAGCAAAGACAGAGGCTGTCCAATACCGCCGGCGGCACCACACACAGTAACCTTGTAGTTTTTCTAAACGAAAAATAAAAAATTGATTTGTTAATTATGTTTATTACAATCTCAAAGATTTATTTTAATATGCAATTGTTTTCAATGTATACATATGCACATTAGCCTCTTTCCATTGTTCTAGACATTACGTAAACACGTCATTTGTTCTAACATAACATAATAATATGCCAGTCCAACAAATTCTTAAGCACATAACCCTTAATTCATTTCAGGCACTTACCTGTTGAGTGACAGAGAAGTTACGAACACCCTGAAGGGCTAATTGTTTGGAAATTTTCTTGAACATTTTAAATTTTGTTCTTATTAATCTCAAAAATAAGCCTGCTGTGTGCTTATAGCCTGCAAAATCTGTAGTAAGTAAATCGCGAAAAGTTCTTGTCCGTCCGCCAAGGTTAAATATTAGAGCTGCCAACTTGCTTGCATTTATTATTCGCGTTGTCAACTTCATTTAAACAACAAAGCCAATACATTTTGTTTTTCTATTTTGCTGTTAATAGTATATTTGCTGTACAAATTATATTTTTAATATTTAAATTTTAATTGTCATATTGAAATTTTGTTCGTTAAATATTTAGGATTGTTGGAGCAATGAAGAATTTTTGAGCTTAAACATAATATTGATATTAAGGCATAGGAAACATACTAGACATATGTACTTTAATGAGCCCGTCGCCTAAAATACCAAACTTAAAGATTTAAAAATCTGTTAAGCTATTGAATTGAATAACTATTTATAATTTTGCAATTCTAATTCCACTTCAAGTGCAATCAATTCACGTTTCTCCTCAAATAATTCCTTGGCGAGCATAATTTTTTTTGCCTCCAGCAGTTTGTTTTCACGTACATAGTTCTCTATGACTTTATCATATTCGGCGCCATCGGCAACCTCTGTATCCTCTGACATAGTTGTTGCATCATCAGGATTTTTGCCATCGCTTTCATCTTGCTTGGCCAATTCCATTTCATACATTTGCTTCAAAATCAATGTCTCCGCACGTTCTCCAGTAATTTGAGTTTGTAGTTGTTCTTTCCATGCCAAAAGCTCTTGGTATTCAAATTGCAAACGTAATAGATCAGTATAATGAGGATGTGATTTTGGCACCATAAGCAAACCCGTTGCGGGATCAAGGTAAAGGCCATCGGGATTTGTTGTTTCTGTTCCTGTTGTTGTTGGTTGTTCCATTGTAGCTTGAGGAGTTTGTTCGGTGTCTATTTTTTCTGGTGTCTCATTTCTATTGTTCGTTATCGATTGTGTTTCATGCTGTGATTTCATTTTGCTCTCATTCTCTTGCTCTTCAGCAATAATGATTTTGTTCGTTTCTTGGGGATCGTTGTTCTGATGAGCTTTTGAATCCGTTGTATCTTGATCAACAGTTATTGTTGACGTTGTTGCCGTTGCTGTTGTTACCGGTGCTGGTGGTGGTGCTGGTGTTGATGAAATGGTTTCTGTTGGCGTTGCCACAACAGGTGGTGGTAGTTGTGTTGGTGGTGGTGGTGGTAGTAGTGTTGGTTGTGGTGGTGGTGCCTCAAGCTCTTCTACGGATTTTTCTTGTTTTTTCTCAAAGCTGCGTAATTTTCGTTTAAGCTGTGTAATGATACGTTGTACTTCCCACAATTGTTCTTCCAGTTTCTTAGTAATGAAGCCTGCATTCATGTCATGGTGAATCTGGGCTAGTAGACTCTCTTGTTTACGCAGTTCAATTTGAATATCTTCAACATTTTCCGGTAAGTTTGGACTGGTTGGGTCCAAAGGTGGCACATATCTATTAGAAAGTAGAATAAACACTATATTATTCTAGACTCAATTACAAAGCAGCAGCAGCTGTTTGTTTTACTTTATGAAAAACTTTGCAATGCGCTTAAAGGGTTTGAACTTTCTTGCTTGTGTATTCATAATTACCAACTAAACTTATCAACTAATCTGATCTGTTGCTTATCTATCTTATTTTATATATAGTATTACAAATATTATATATTGTTATCTTTATTATATCTCACTTACTTTATCAACTCGACATCAGGAAACAGTTTAGTGCAATGAGATAATAGCGCAACCATTAGACGATGAGACATTTGTAGTGTGTGATGGAGTAGCATGGCCATTGAAGTTTTACTGAGTCTATTGTACATTTCATTCCGAGTAACATCGTTAAAATGCAGCAGTACCCATGCCAATAATGTTTGATTGCATTTCGGTAGTTGTTCGATTAATTGTTGAAATTCTATCCGTCGGTTTAGACAACGCGGATGTGTGGCAACCTCTTCGAAATCCTTCATGAGATCTGTGGTAAGCATTGGCTCAGGCAGTTCTCTGCAATTAATTAATTTTTAGATCAATTCATAAACAACAGAACGAAATTGTTTCCACTTACTTTAGAAACAACTTAAGCACACTACATGCTGTCGGGGTATCCAATTTGTCGGTATCTTTGCGTTCGCGGTGATTGTACAAACGTTTGAAATGTAGAATATCCGTAATGAATGGTTCTAGTTTGTATATACTTGGACATCTCAGGGAATTCTCTTGTAAATAATCAATGCATTCACGTACAACTAATGGCAATTCGATGCCATCATGGCAACGACTACGTTCCACTGCCAAGCTGACAGAGACACCGAAAACTGGATAGACCAAAGCCAACTCTGAGTCCGAACCGGAATCATTTCCACTGTGCGTTTGTTTTAGTTTTTTCTCCTTCTTATCCTTGTCTTTATCTTTGGACTTTTCCTTTTTCTCTTTTTCTTTGCGTTCTTTATCCTTTTTCTTATGATCCTTGTCTTTAGTTGTTGATTCATCATCCTTAACATCTTTGTCTTTGTCACGTGATTTCTCACGTTTTTCTTTGCTTTTTGAGCTGGTAAACTTAAACGTTTTTGATTTTTTCGATTTATTTGGGCTTCTGTCAAAAATATAAAACTTAAACATTTTTTTTTTGTCTCTATCTTGTTTATCTAATTTCGAATACATACTTTGTATCTAATTCCTCCTCTGGTGAACTTTCACCCTCTAAGGCAGCATATCCACGATCTTTGCCCTTGTCCTTCTTATCTTTTCGACGCCCACTGAGTAAATCCTTTTTTCCCAGTTCACCACCGCCTTCGCTATCTACATGTAATGTTTATAGTATAAATTTTTATAATATTTTATTGATTTCTTCATTGTAAAACACACAAAACTTACAATCACTTTCCTCTTTGCTTCTCTTTGATTTGCTATCAGCCGCTTCGGATGCATATAGACCCGGAAACTCCTTCTCCTCTGGACTATCGAATTCCATAATTAAGATATACCAATTGCTTCAAATTAATTAAATAAACAAACTTTTATTTGTTTATACGCGCCAAATCCAACACACTTGTTCTTCCTTGAAATGTTGTCAATCAGCTGACACAACATAAGAGGCACAGTGGGTTGCAATATATGATTTTGATGACAAACATATTGTACACACAAATTTAGCAACAAGTTGAATTAAATGTCAGCTAATCCATTCACCCATGAATATGAAACCCTCTATCGCTTCCAAAATATCCATTTTTAAAATTATTTTCATTTAATAAGTGGATAAAGAAAAAATTTTAAATTATTTTATACGCAAATAATCATATTAAAAAAAAAAATAATAATAATGCACCCATTCGCCAGACTTTAACCCAAATGGCAATTGCACATTTATGTGAATTATTATAGTGTCGAACTCGAAAATACACTATCACCATGTTTGCAAAAAGAATGCTAAGTGAGAAAATATTAAAATAATGGGGAAAAATTAGTTCAAAAGACAATAAAAAATCTATGAAGATTATTGTCAGTGTGCCATTTTGAAGTGTACTTACATACACAACACATACATATATGTATGTATGTGACCTAAATATTAATTCATTAATTGTTATTTCATTCATTATTAATCACTTTAGTTATATTTTCATTTTGCATTAATTTATTTTTCTTGGTAATTTATGCATTTAGGCACAGTGGTTTTTCGAACAGCTGATTTTATGTGATCATCGGAAGTTTTAAATTGTAATTAACAGAAAATAGAAAAATTACTTATCATGTCTTTATATTTGAAAACAACTCAACGTCAACATCTTGCGCTGCTCCAACGTTCGCCGGCTGATGTCGTTGAACTATGCAAATCAGCATTTGAGTATTTAAGTGGTGGTCCAAATGTTGGACGATATGAGCAGCTTGCCAAGAAATATGCCGGCAATTTGGATGCAAATGCAGTGCAACATGCTGTTGAAGCATTAATTGCTTTATTAATTGATGCGACTAAAGCAAATGCAGAACGTGTTGATATGCCGCATTTGTTGCGACAAACATTTCCTGAGCTAAGTGAAGATGTACTTGATGTGCTCATCCAATTCGTATCGAGTAAACGCAACTTTGTTGAGGGTTCCATTAAATCGGCAAATATACGTGCCTATCGCTTGGTCAACCTGGAATGGCGTCTTGAGGTGCGCATAGCAACGCGTAGCTTGTTGCAGCAGAGCAACATTTTGGTAACCATGAAGTTGTACCTGCACACTGAACCTAAGAATGAAAATCGTGATCTATTGGAATTGGATAATGTGGCTGGTTCCGGAGACAATGAGAACAATAAAAAACACATAATACATGAAGATGAGCGAAGAAACCGTAAGGATTTATTAGTGCAAACCGATCTCAATAGTTTAGTGCATATAATAAAAACTCTTGAGGATGCGCTTATTGAATCGAAAACGCGACGTATACGGAACATTGTTGATGCTATACACTAATACCAATACCAATACTACATTAAAAATAGTCCGTAGTAAGTAATTGACAACAAATAGGAGTATTAATAATATTTTAAAGGACCAATTTATTGCTAGAAACTAAAATAAAGTACATAATGAAATGCCTATCATTATACAATAAAAAAAGTAGAATTCAAATATTTATGGCTTTAGACCAAGTGCCTGTTTTGCTGCAGCCTTCAAAGCAACCTTCTTTTTAAGGCGATCTGCTCGTTTTTCATCCGCCGTCTTCTTGAGACCCTTCACACGACGCGTCTGTATCTTTGTAACATTCTGTTTGCCCAAATGCACACGACCATGTGTATTGCCCAGTTCATCACGAGTGATGTTCTTCTTTTTGGTAACCTTAAGTTCTTTAGGTTGTTTTCTGGCTTGTTTATAAAGACCTTCCGAAGCAATCTTTGTTCGACGAATAGAGAAGTCAGCAGATGGTCCAATTTCTACAAGTTCAATGCGTGGCGTTTTCTGCCCAGACTTTTTAAGCAGAATTTTGTACGATCGCATCAAAATGTTTATATCATCGGTGCATGTAAAACTTATAACATGTTCAATACCCTGCAAGCGAATCGCCTCCACTTTGTCGCGTTGGAACGTATCAATTAACAAGTTACGGAGACGTCGTAACTCCTCTGTTTGAGCCCATTTAGGTCCATTAAAGACTAGGCAAGGTTTCACGCAGGTACCAATTTTCTCATTTTTGAATTCAGTTATTGCCTGGTACTGCTTAATACCCAATTCGACCATATCGAGGACTTCATTTTCAAATATACGACCAAGTATTATATTGTCTGGGCGTTTCTTTGTTGTCGAACCAAATGCGAATTGTGCACAATCATTTTTCACTGTTAAGCTGGAAAATTAATGCATTAGTTTTGAAGATTGTTGACAGCATTGTAATGCAATTGTCTCTTACAATTCCAGTGAGGATGGATCCTCAAATGGTGTGATATCATTCTTTCGGTTCATTACTTTAACTAGTGGTTTCTTTAATTGCTGCAAGTCCTTCATGAACAGTTTGACGTGACCACCACATTTGCGTCCATCAACAAATACCATGCTACGCGCTGGTTCAATTAATTGAGGCTCACGCGCCAACAACACTTTCTTACCCTTGCGTGTTTTGGGTTTTCTGCAAGTTTAAAGTTATCGGTTCATATACAAACTTAAGTCCACATTTTGCTGTACGGCTTACCTTATTCTCATAAGCGACATTCTGATATAAAATTTGTTTAAAAGTTAAAAGTAAATAAAAATGTGCGGAAAATAGTAAACACACGTGTAGAATCAGAGGCGACACTTGTTGAGGTGCTGCCAACTTGTTTTTTCTATCAAGTTGCATGCTGCATATGGTTGATGAGATTAATTGTTACTAATTTCGATAAACCATAATTTTATTAGATATTATGGATTCTACTATTTATTGATTCTTGTTTATAATATAAATTCGTCATTACTATAAGGTTAATACCTTTTTACAATAAGTTGGCAGCAACAGTATGCGGCAAGCATCTTTGAAGCACTGAAAACATCTGATTTATTTGGTTGGTGGATACTGTTTTGGTTTCATTTAAACCTTAAAGCAATTTATAATAATGCTACGCAATGGCCAAATACAGCAAGTACAGAACATTGCACGACATTGGTTTAGTCTATCGAGTAATTTGGCCTCCTTAAAAAGTACAAAAAGCAAAGCCACGAAGGTGCACAAACCGTCGCCATCGACACGGGATGAAGAAGTTCGTAATGAACATCTTATAAATGCAAGTTTTTTGTCACGCTCATTTGGTAAGTTATATGCATGTATATTCACATAATCTACAATCATAATTGAATATCTAAATTTGGTATATGTACTATTATTATTTATCTTAGGTAGTAACTATCGAAATTGGGCTCTGGCACTGGAAAAACATCCTGAATTGAAGTCTCTTAAAAGGGAAGATGTAATCAACTCTGTGGATTTTTTGAAATCGCTTAATTTTCAAATCAATGAAATATTATCAAAGCCCATGATTATCTACTATAATTATTTAACACTCATTAACCGTCACATGGTACTGACGGAATGTGGCTGTGAGTCTATTAATGTATCAATGCTAGCCAAATACATTACAGTGATGAATAAGTCGATTGCTTTGTTAAAATCACATAAATATATACCATACAATTCGGATGTTGCGAAGATGTTAAAGGAATGCTTTACAGATATAAAAATTGAACTACCTTGTGAAGATAGTAATAACTTTGAAGACATAAGGCTTAAGGAACTCCGTGAGATGATATTAAACCAGTATCTGCGTCAACGACTGGACATGAGTGAAAGTGACTTAAAAAAGATGTGGAAAACGTATTCGCGTGTACGACATAAAAGTTTCAAAACTGTTCAGGATGTTATGCAAATTCTAATGGTTGATTTGAAATTTCCCAAGGAACGCATAAGAAAAAACTTATATTTAACACATGCTGATGCAGATAACATTAGGCGTATACTCACCGACCTACCCACAATAGATGGCGAAGATATACGTGAAATTATCTATAGACGTCCAAAGATTATAATGTCACCATTTGATTCTTTGCAAAAAACTTTACAACATGTTCGAGAATTTGGTATTAACGAAGGTGCCGTATTACGTTGCTTGGAAGTGTTAACTCTGGGACCAGATACGGTGCTAGAACGTTTACGAGATTTGAATGAAATTGATGAATTTCAAGTACTTGGTACAAATCCAAGAATTATGCGCTTGGTACATTATCAGAATAAGGCTCGAATGCGCTTAGACTATTTAAATCAGTTAAAAGTGCGTTGTGCCTCATTGCATATACTTTCATGTGGATCAGAAGCATTTGCGAAGTAAGTTAAGACATAATGATTTTAATATTAATAAATAATACCAATCTCTCGCATAAAGGTTTGCCCGCATTGGTTCTGATCGAACAAAAGGACGTGATATTGTTGTCTATTTGGGCAATATCCTTGAAAAGGATGAAAATGAATTACGCAGCTTGTTGTCACGTCATCCAAATTGGTGTCATATACCAGTGTTGCATATTAAACAATGTTTGGAATTTCTAATAAGCAAAAAGTTCAGCAAAGAGAATATTTTCAATAATATTCATTTATTGCTTTATCCCACGTACGTTTTTATTCCCTTTCTTACTTACTCTCTGGTTGTTAATTTCGTGTTTTTTCCTTTAGGAAACTGATTGAAGAGAAATTGTCAATGCTGTTGACACCTGAATTCTTTGAGGATCTTCAAATAAATGTTAGCAGCGTACATGATCTGAATAGTAATGAGATATTGACTTTAATACTTTATCTTATTGAATTGGAATTTCATTTCACCGGTGATGGCATCTGGACAGAGCAACACTCACACCATGTTGAGAACTTCAATAATTTACTGCCTGATTTCCCAGAAAGTGTAAATAAAGTCTACAAATATGGTGTAAAACCACCAACAGAAAGATTAATAATGGATCAATTGTAAAATTATGTAAATAAAACAATATGCAAGGATAATTTTTTCAAAGAAACAGATCTTGTTTGTATCTAAATGCGGACAGTGATATACATACACACATAATTTTAAACTTAATTTTATAAATAATAGACCCTCTTAAGGAGATCCTTTGCTAGTGTTTTCATTCAAATGTCATTGCAATTTGAAATACCTTCATCTGAATATTCACTGTTTTCATTATTGATCCCGCACCAGTCTAATGCATCGACAAGTAGTTCTTGCATTTTTTCTACGAGAAGTTCGTCATCTTCCTCTCCTTCGTCGTCATCCTGCTCAATTTCTGACTCATCGTCCATGTCTTTACCGTCTTCATTCGGTTGTACAGTAATTGCTGAATATTTCAAATTGTGAGTACGCATTTTTTCCAAGATTTTCTTATATGGCGGCGATATTGGTGGCTGAACAGCCTCACGAGGTGAATAATTTTCACTTCCAGATCCCTTTATACTCACATCATTCAAATTGTAGCTCTTGTCAGCATCAAAACCAGAAAGATCGCCACAAGCAACAAATGGAACGAGTTTTCGGTTGACTGGTGATCCAGTTTCAGCTGCAACCTCCGTGGGATTTGCAATTGGGTTAATCATTTGAGGTAAATACCCTTCGGGCAGTTTGAAGTCTTGACAAACAACAAATGCTTCGATACTTGAATTTCGAGAACTTGCTGGTTTGGCAATATGAACTTTTTTAAAGAAGATTCCCATACGCATTGTTATAAAGCTAACATTGGTGCCGCGGAAAATTTTCGCCACGAATTTTCCACCTTCACTTAATACATGAGTAGTAATGCAAAGGGCAGCTAACAGCAGCTGATTCTGTATATATTCATCCATGTCATGAAGTCCGGTAACATCAGGAGCCCCATCACAAACAACTATTTGCGCCTTCTCACCGGGACCAAAGTGATTGATGATTGCTTCTGCTGTACTCACTTTTGTTATATCGCCTTGCAATTGAGTGACTCCTTCGATGGGAGCCATAGCCTGTAAGTCGACAGCAATGATTTTCACATTTTCTCTATCTTCTTTACTCAGTGGTTGGTATAGTTTTTTTGACAAGACTTGCGACCAACTGCCTGGTGCGGCACACAGATCAACGGCGCGCTGGATTCCATCTAAAATAGGCAAGTGCTGTTAATAAACATGTGCATGGCGAGTGCAAAGGGATTCATGTGTTTGTTACCAGATAAAATACCAAAGGTTTGGTCAAGATGCAACTAACTTAAAAGCGCTTCGTGCACGCCAACCCTGTTCCTTGGCTAGTCGGTAATAGATGTCACGCTTGTCCTTTGATGTTTTTCCCATGTTTTCTTATTGATAAATATAACTCAAGGCCAAAGAGGCAAGGTTGGAGATGTGCAAAACTATTGATACATTAGAATGCAGTCGAGGTATTGACCAGACTTAATAGGCCCATACACGCATGCAAAGCAGCATGCAGCACGGTTAGTCGAAACAACAGTGCAGCATTAATTTGTTTTCACTTTTATAGTAAGGGGTTGTCATGGATACTTCGGACGATGATCTAATTGGAATTGTACTTGTTTCGCAAATACAATAAGTAATTTCTGAAAATTGGTAACACAAGTTTCCTAAGAGACTTTTGCTTCAAACGATAACCGATAACTGACTTGCGAATCACGCAAAATATGAAACTCATTTTTATATTCGTGCATGAAACCAGCATTGTCGGTCTTGCTCAAACATAGTACTTATTTTCACTAATGTAATCAAACATTTGCGTCCGCAGCTTCGCCATGAATGGGACCAATAATAATATTATTGGTCATAACATTGACAACCGATTAATTCTTTATCGTATTTGCTAGGTTACAGAAAAAAAGCCTAGGATTGGTGCAGATTAATCTGCATCATTCCAAGTTGCCTTGCGATGGACCTGTTAAAGTGTATGGTGGAGGGGAAATGGTGTATTTAGCGTGTATGTCTACCTCCGCTATGAAAAAGATGACCGAGCGTAGATCGGGGAACGTAAGATCCCTAGCAAGCGACGATCGAAGAGGGTAATGTGATCCTGGGGTGTGATGCAAAAATATTTAGGTTGTCATAAACAGGAGGGGAGAAACATTGTATGATTCTATACTTACTTCCCACAAATCTTGTTGTGTGTGTTATAGGGGCAACCAGCTAACCTTCTGCAAATGAACCGAGCAGATGTTATTGTCAGAACCGTAGTGTCAAACAGTAACATATGAGATGACGAAAAAAGAAAACCAATACAGAAAGTCGAAGAGGATAAACTATCACCGTAACCAGTAATTCCAATTTTTCTGTATAAAATTTATATTTTTCTTATACAATAACATAATAATTCCAGAACCAATATCAGAGTACAAAAATAGAATGTATGTGAGAAGTTAATAAATGTAAATTGGCAGCTTTACTGCTTGAGATTGAACGGTGGCACCCAACCACCAAATGATCGCTCCAGTTCTTCAGCAACAGCCAAGCATAGGCGATCATTCATTTCATTGGCCACCACTTGTATGCCCAATGGCAAACCATTGGAGTCCAAACCCATAGGCACTTGAGTGACAGGCACATGCAGAACATTGAATATACTGAAGTAACTAAAGTCCATAATTTTCACAAGTGGATAGTAATGAAAAGGTGCAGTTCGTGGGGAACTGTGAAAGAAGAGAACGCCATCATCACCGAGTAGCTCCTGCAAGGCATTCTTGCACTCCTTAGTTGCTTCTCTCATAAGATCTTCTCGCTCTTTTGGCAATACACCGTCAATTAGGGAATATATGGCTGCCATGCTCAAGTCGCTCCTCCCCAAAAGTTTTTTAATTAATTCCAAAAATGGATTCAGGGCGACACCATTGCCAAGAAGCAAATTGAAATTTGCTGGTTCTTTTGTCATCCAATGACGCCACATTTTTCCCGATATTTCGGTGTAAGGCAGCTTGGCTAATTTGACTTCACGTCCGCTCAGGTTTTTAAAGTGTTTGCATACATTGGACATGACAGCTTGTGTCTCGGAATTCACAGGATTACATTGTGGCATCCCATTTCCAGGCACATAAAAATAACGAAGTTGCTTTAGATTTACTTTTGTGTCCAGTTTAAGTGTTTCCAATGCCTTTGGTTCCACCAACACCTTCATAATGGGCAACAAATCACCAGCATAACGCGACATGGGACCAGCTGCCACCATGGTATCGGTTTCTTTGCCTGTCCGGAAAGTACAGCCCCGCATATTTACAATATTTCTAGTGGGTTTGTGTCCAAAAATACCACAATTGAATGCCGGTATACGTATGGAACCACCAATATCAGTACCAAGGCCAAAACCGGTGCCACATGCTGATATAAGGGCAGCTTCGCCGCCAGACGAGCCACCCACAGACCGTCGAAAGTCATAGGGATTTTAGTATTTCCCAATAACATATTACGTGTCTCCATCCATTTGTTAACCTCGGGTACATTACTCGTGGCAATGATTATGGCTCCCGCTGACTTCATTATCCGCACACATTCGGCATCTTCAGTGCTGCGTGTTTGTTTGCGTACCACAAGTCCTAATGTGTGCAATTTGCCGGCTACCGAAGTGCTGTCTTTTGTTGTAAAGGGCACACCTAAGAATGGTTGATTTGCCAACTCCTCCTCAGTGTATGCCTTAGCTTTGAGTTTAGCATCAACCGCCTTGGCTTCCTCCAAAGCTTCAAGGAATGGTCCATCGACAACTGCATTTAGTTCACGATTTATCACTTCAATGCGTTCGATAAAGGCTTTAACTACTTCATACGCACTAAGTCTACGTTCGCGTATCAACTTTGCCAACTCGACGGCGCTGCATGTGATTATCTTTTGTTGCTCGAGATTCTGTGGCGGTGCAACACGTTTGCGTGGTCCCAAAAACCAGCCAAGAACAAATTCCAAGAAACGATCACTAATTAAATGCAGAATAGTGAGGAGCGCATCTAAAAGGGTTTTCCATTCGAATGCCATCGTAAAAAAGTTCCAATAGTTAACGATGGTTTATTGAACTTTAGCACCAAGCGAAATGAACTCTTATAACAGACAAATATGAGAATGGTCTATGCTTAATATAATATTAACCATACATACTTGCGTTTTCACACCTGTCCGCCATAGTGCTTGTTTATCTGTGTGTGTTTGTGTAAAGAAAACAGCAGCGAAATCAAAGATAAAAGTTCGTTTACGGTGTTGCCAGACTATGACAAATTGGTTTTGGTTTCAATAAAAAAAAAGAATTTTTAATTTAAAAAATTTAAATTCAAAATGAATTCGTAATTTAGAATCTCTGTTATATTAAAAGAAGTTCATTATAAAGAAGTTTTAATTGCGGATAGTACTAATCTAAGTATATGCATATTACTTGCATCATTGTTCATACCACAAATAAAGTTTGTGTCAAACTGAATTTATGCTTTCGAAGTGAAGTAATTTTAGTAATTTTTCCTATCAATTATATATGATAAGTTATATTAATTTTAAATACATAATAACCGGTTCTTTTACACACACACAACCAGCCATATACAAACTTGCAACTACATGCGGCAACTTTCACACGCATTTCCAACTTATTCACACACACATTTACACAATGAAATGCTTTTATCGACCGTGGGCTGCCGTGAGAAACTATTGATTGTGCACGCTCGCTCTCTTATTCATTCAACAAAAAGTAACACAACATAGTGGGAGTTTTTATTTTACGGATAAATGTATAAACACAAAACTGGAATAAAAATAAATTAATTCCCAGTGAAGTGCAAAGTTTAATTATTTAAAATAAAACAAATAAACATAAAATTAAGGTTTGTTTAAAGATCGATAAAAGCATACATAAAATAAGGTGAAAAGTGCAGGGTTTGAATTTTTATCCATATTTACTTTAGTTTATTTGATGACGTTATTTACTTAACAATGCAATTTGTCTATTACTTATGCATAAATTACATTAAGTGCCTTTTATTTGCGTCTATTAACTATTAGTAGAGAATGACAGTAAAAAAATATAATATGCATAAGAAAAAGTAGCGACAAAAATTGTAAATTTTTTATCATAAATTGCAATTTTTAGCTATCTTTCTCTTTTTTCCTTGTGTTGGAGAGAGAGAGTCATTTCCCCCCAACGAACCCACTTTTGACCAATGTATGTATTTCACGTGTTCGACACTCTCTCACTCACTCACGACTCACTCTCATATGCGTATATACGCTCTGTTTACTTTTATAGTTGTTTTGGTTTTGTGGTATGTGCAGTTGTTGTTGTTTATTTCAAATAGAAAAACAAAAAATATCACGCCACGAGCAGTTAGTTATCTTCACATAAGTAGCTGGACATATTAAGATTATTTTCTTTTGACTTTGTGTTAGGTGTGGTTAATTAAACATTATATTGCTATGAAAGTATTTATTAAGGAATATTGATTGCATAAGAAATGCAGAAATAATTGTCATGTTCCAGTGCATCTTGCGTGTTTCTCACGCGTGTGCAAATACGAGCCGCTCACCCACATTGCACACATTACGCATTCACTTTTAGAGTTGCCAGCTGTTTTCCCAGTACTAAAGTACCTAAGCCGGTAAAATGAATATGTATAATAAATACAAAAAACACCTGATGTCTTCGCGTGTCTCAAAAATTCCATCTGCTTCTCTAGTTGTTTAATCAGTTGTCAACTAAATAAAGCTACTCACAGCTAGATAAGATGCAACCAAATAAATACTTGGTAAAGCAAATATTGAAAGTCACATCTTAAAATAAAGTGAAAACATTAGAAAGGAAAATATTAAACAAAAAAAAAAAAAAACTTTTATAAACTTATATATTTATCATTCTTCAGTACAGTTGAACGCGCACAAATCGAAATGAACTCATCGCCACCGCCGTCGCCTTCGTCATCATCAGAAGCAAGTGCAGAATCCTCACCAACATCAAGAGTGCCCACCGTTGTCACCGCCACCGATAAAGTATCATTACATGCAACTGTCCTTCATGATGACAGATTCTCATCACCATCCGCTTATGCCACCAGTGCTGCTGCTGCTACTGCCGCTGAGTATATGCGCAATTTTGAGAATATTATAGCGGCAGGAAAGGAGCCTGTTATGACCAAAGAGTACAAACCTCAAGTTGCTTATGAATTTGAACGGTTTTTGAATCCACAAACATTAAAAGAACATGTCCTGCGAAGTGAAAAGATGCGCATGATCATAGAGCATTATTCACGTGAAACTAAGAAACCGATTAAGCAAATCACCCAGCAAGCACGTGCCATAATTGATGAAATCGGCTTGGATCGCAATTTGGCTATTATACGTTGGTGTGGTATGGCCATAACAGCAATTGGAAAGCGGATCTGTGATGGCATCTATGTGAATGCGGCGAGTATGGCAACAGTCAAACAAGGTTTGGGTCGCAATCCGGTATTATATTTACCTAGCCATCGTAGCTATATGGATTTTATACTCATGTCGTATATATGTTTCTATTATGATATTGAAATCCCTGGCATTGCAGCAGGCATGGGTGAGATATACATACATTGATTAAATATGACAAGAGATATTGAATTTTTTTTTATTGTACCAATTTCAGATTTCCACTCCATGTTTGGCATGGGAACCATGCTACGTAAAACGGGTGCCTTCTTTATGCGTCGCTCCTTCTCTAATGATGAACTCTATTGGGATATCTTTCGCGAGTACATGTACGCCTTGGTAGCCAGCTATCACATTGGTGTAGAATTTTTTATTGAAGGCACCCGCAGTCGTAACTTTAAAGCTTTAGTGCCCAAAGTAGGTTTATTGTCAATGGCTTTGTTACCTTATTTTACGGGAGAAGTTCCGGATGTGACAATTGTCCCAGTAAGCGTTTCTTATGAACGAGTCCTTGAAGAACAACTATTTGTCTACGAATTGCTTGGTGTGCCAAAGCCCAAAGAATCAACAAAGGGTTTCTTTAAGGCTTTAAAGATTATCGATGAACGTTTTGGTAAAATGTATTTGGATTTTGGGGCACCAATTTCAGTGCGTGAATTCTTCAAGCACAGCAGTGAGCAACGCATGCAAAGGGCCTCTGTAGGTCCACAACTACAAAAGCTCAATAAACAGGAGATCGAATTAGTCAAACAATTAGCCAATGAGGTTGGTATACGAGTCTTACATCAATCTCAAGAATTTATTATGTCATAATTATTCTTTATCTGAAGATAATCTACCAACAACAGCGTCGTATTGTTATCAACACATTCAACTTGCTCAGCCTTTTCTATGCTAGTCAATTGTATGCTCAACGTTCTGTAACTCTTGATGAGTTGTCGCGCGGCATATTGCATCTGAAAGGAGTCTTTGAACAATTGGGCGCTCATGTCTCGACAACTGAGAAGAGTATTCGAGTAGAGATTATGGATACTGTTGAAATACACGGAAATATTTTACATTTTCGTTCGGGTCGTTTGGAATTCACACAATTGGCTGCTGCACAATTGGTTCAACAGATTGACATGAGAAGACTGAAGGCGCACGCGCTGTCGCCGCATACAATGGCTGTGGCTGTGCCAATGTTGGCATTACAATTGTACATAAATCCTTGTATGTTTTGGTTATCAAGACCCGCTTACATGGTCTTGGCAGCACTAAAGTTACAAAAGCAGCAGCAGGAACAGGAACAACAGCACCAAGATGATGTTGGTTATGATGCTATAATGGCTGAAATACGTGAACTTGTCATACAATTGGATGAGATATTTCAACATGAATTCATAATTGAATCTCATCGTGAAGCTGAGGTCTGAAGGACTCATTTTTAATTAGTTATAAGTTGATTTTGTATGTTCTGTTTTTTTAGGAATTCCAAAAGCATTTGGTTTTACTAAAAGCGGAAGGTGTTCTCGATATTGACAAGGATACTGGTAAAATCATCGTAAGCGATAATATAAGTGGTCGTGTTATACTTGCTGCTTTGGCACCTTTTCTTTGTCTCTACTATCAGTTGGCTGTGACTATAGCAGAAGTTAGTATTTAAATTCAATCAGGAATGTTTTAGAAACTTATATCCTTTGAAATATACCTATCTCATTCCAGCTACCGTCCACGGAAGATTTTAGTAACAAGGACATACTTGTACTAGTTCAGAAACGGGTTGAAGACTTACTTCAGCAACCGCATGCTTTGCATGTTCATCCATATTGTCTGGCATTGGATAATCTTAATATTGCTATATACTCATTCGTGCAAAGTGGTTATTTACTCAAACAACGTGATAATGGATTAATGAGAGTGATGAGTAATAAAGATGAATTGGCCTTGCTGGAGCAAAAATTACTAAATTACTGTCAATTGATGCCATTTGAACAGTTAAGTGCATCTGCTAATGCTCAAGTACAGTTGAATATATCAAAGTTATAACTATCAAATGGCCGCAGTCATTCTCATTCTCATCATCATCACCATCAATGTCATTATGAGCAGCAACAGCAATTTCATCATTACAAATCAAGTTTAATGCCTTGCATTACTCAATTGTCTACAACGATATATAAAAATTGTCGCATCATAGCCATCCTCATTATTTTAGTTATTTTGTTGCCATTATTGCAGTTTATACTTTGGTTTATAAATTGTACATTATAAATTAAGAATTATTTAACTACATATATATTTCTATTTATTATTATGCATTAAGAACAAGGGATAGAGGAGTTTAGAAATGGTTTATGGCTTATGGGTGGAGCGTTTAAGCTTTGCTTTTATTATTATTATTATGACATTAAATTTTATTAAATTAGTATTTTTTTAGATTAATTAACAATGGCAAAAAAAAAATTTAGAAGAAAGGAAAACAGATAGATTGAGTCAATTGAAATAAAACTAACATTCTTTTAATGTTTAAGAATTTTTTGTAGCACTGATTTATATACCACAACACAAAAATAAATATTATGGTAGCCAGTTGTTGCCATTTGGTGCTAGTTGCACTCATATAAGACAAATAAAACAAAAGAAAACCTACTTATCTTCTGATTCTTTACAATCTTAAATTTAACAATGTTTAACAAAATAAACGTTTAAATTGCTGCAGAATATTTTCGGTGATAACAACATGCATGATTAACATTTCTGAATTATCTGCATCGGCTTGCATATCAACAACCGCTGCATTCTTATATAACCATGCCATTTCTTGACCTCCATTGGGTACACGCATGCGTAACTTACGTCGTCCTGTGACACTTAAGATGTTTTGTTCGATTTCATTAAGTAAATCAGGTAAACCCATTTGGGTTTTGGCTGAGACAAGATGATGAGTATCAGGAGGTGCTTGTCTTGCATTCTCTGGTAATAGATCCACCTTATTGCAGACGTTGATTATGGGAGGTAATTTGAGTTCTTCACCTTCTTTGTCATCTAAATTTTGCACCAAATTCTGTAGAGTTGCTTCAACATGTTGACGTTGAGCATTGTGACAAGGATGTGCAAGATCTTGAACATGAACAATGACATCCTGTTGATGATGGGAATAAATAAAGAAATAAATAAAATTAATTAATTAACATATGCTTCGATGTGATCTCACCGCCAGCATAGCATCTTCCAGAGTAGCCACAAAGCATTCAATCAATCCTGTTGGTAAATCAGACATAAAACCCACAGTATCCATGTAAATGACTTGTAGATTACAAGGCAATACTCCACCATGGGCTGTAACATCAAGTGTAGCAAAAAGTTGATCACGTGGCTGCATAGATTCCTCAACCGTTAAGGCCTTTATGAGTGAGGTCTTGCCTGAATTCGTGTAGCCAACGACAGCAACAATAGGATAATCCTTTTGTTTGCGCTTGTTGCGTAGTAATTTTCTAGAATATTTTAAGTATAGAATAGTAAATAACTAACCCTTTAGTTAATTAAGTTACCGTTGATTTCTTATGCGTTCCAATTCCTGCTTCAATTTGCGCTCGCGCGTTCTTAATATTTCACGCTGTAAATCTGTTAAATGATAACCTTGCCTCTTGGACTGGGTTATATTTGCATCTTTTGCTTGCGCCCAGATGTATGGCAACTCAGCCATAGCCACTTGTAGTCTGGACTCGGCACTTGTTGCATGTAAACGTAGAATTTGTATGACCACCGAATAACGATCCATGACTGGAAGTTTGAATTCTGATTCCAGATAACGTTTTTGGGCAAAGCTCAGCGTACCTTTGCTAACAAAAAGACAAGTTAATGGCTGTTGGCTAACACCGCTGCTGCGTTGGCGCATTTCATGTACCATTGCCTTCAGTTCAGCCATTTTGCCACTGCCAAAAAGAGTTTTACGTTGAAGTGATTCGAGGGGCACTTTCATTGACAGTGCCACCTGCCAATTGGGCAAGGAACGTATTAGAGCTTCAGCTTCAGCCAGTTGATCTGCTGGTTGTACATCTGCATTACGCTCGGGCCCCCATTTAATGTAAGGTTGCAGAATGAGTACATTTTGAGCGGTAGCAATTTCGCGAGTGACACGCATTGCACCGCTAGCAACTTCATCATAAGCACTGTTGATACAAAAAAAAAAAAAAAATGTATAATGTGGAATAATATAATTGAATGCTTCTTACCGATCGTCTAGAAAAAGTGCATCATTTTCATTGACTGCTCGCAACTCATCTTCATCTTCTGCTTCATCAGTTACTTTACCTTCATAAAAGCTCTTACGATTGCGTATGCCCTTCACACCTTTATTCTGATTGTATTTATAACGTACTGATATGGCTGTTACCATTGGCAAGTAGCGCTGTTTGGTCAAAGCCTGATGGCAATGACCCAAACTTCGCGCCAATATTCTAAATAACATTTTGCTTTAATACTAAAAATTACTTTACTACTTAAATTAATATTCTGCTTCTTTTAATATTGTGTGTTTGTTCTCGGAGGCCATCCAACGAGCTTGACAGGATTTCGTACGCTCTGATGTGATTTGATAAGATGCCCCAGTTGCAATCAATGTAGAAACTAAAATATTATACTTTAAGGGATAATGGATTTTGGTCTGAATGATCTTTTGTGCAAAATATGAGCTTGAAAAACCTATTAAAATGAAAATAATTATGCAATTTTTCGAATTGAAAAATTTAAAGTTATCATACCCAAACAAAATGTTGCTAAACCTGTGAAAAGCGCACGGGTCATGCAATCCAGATAGGAATCAAAGCCAGGATGTTTCTCACGTTGTTGGTCTTTTAAACGCTTAATGTCGTTCATATTAAATGCAATATTTGTTCAGAATAATGCAATTTAACAAAACTATTTACCGGCTGCAATCAGCTGTTGCATTAGAATGCATTTTGCACAGGTTGGCAGCACTAAAAAGAGTCACAGGCCGCTAGTTTCTTTTCAACGGCATTACACAAGACGCTTCTGCGCTTTTTATTTTGTTGTTCGGTTGACATATTTTTTGTGATTTAATTAGTTTAATATTTTATGGTCTCGTAAAAATGGATATTGAAAAAATATGTCGCACTTGTTTGGGACTCACTGGGCCATTTCTTTCGATTTTTGATGAAACTACTGGCAACAGTACAGGCAGCATAGCAGATATGCTTCGAAATTTCACTAAGACCAAGGTAAGCGAAACCAAGTTGGAATATTAAAGATGCATGCATTCATTGGGATACTTTTATTTTCTGATTATAGCCTAAACTCGCTGACAATATGCCCGAGAAGGTGTGCCTGAGTTGCATAAGTGAGATAAATAGATGCTATTCGTTTAAATTGAAATGTGAACAATCCAATCGAACATTGCGTCAGTTGTTACCCGATGCTCTACCAGAAGAACCAGATATACATATCCAAACGGTGGCATCTAAACCGCCTTTATCGACAGCAAATAAATTCGCACAGACAATTCCAATAAGCGACAAAAAAAAGAAAACCGTGAGTAGGGAAGTACAAACACTTGAAGAAGATCAAAGAAAAAATGTGGTTAAAAAACTAACAGCCTTGCCTATTAAAATATCGAATCGTGCATCGAAACCACCAAGAAGGGGTGAACGTAAAGCAAAAGCCGCGGTTAAAGTGATACATTTTGATGGCGATGATGATGGGGTTGTGGAAGAAGATGGTGAATTCTATGAACTTGATAATGCTGAATCAGCTACAATAATAGATGAAACTGATAAGAATAGCATTGTATTGCATGTGTCTAAGGGCGAAGGAAAATATACAGAAATGATTTTTAATGAATCAACTGGTGAATTGCGCTCACAGGGTGATATTACTGAAGAACCATGCAATACCGAAGAACCAGTTAAGCAAGCAAAGGGGACAAAAAATACAGAAGAATATAAATTTACAATCTATAGTAATGAAAATGGTGAAGAAGAGTTCGCACCCAGTACCACCGTAACAACAAGGAATAGTCGTGCCAGGAAGCGAGCTGTTAAACAAGATACAACAGTATCTCCTTCGTCTACTTCTACAAATACTCAACCTAAGCGTTCCGGTGTTGAAAAAGCAAAGGAAATTGTTGGAGAAATGAAAAATGAATACAAGAAACGTCGTCGTCTATTAAATTCCAATGCAGAGAATGAAGTTGAGGAACCAATTAAATTAAAACATTTTTGTGAACATTGCAATGCTGGTTTTGCCATTCACAAATCCTTAGTCATCCATCAGAGGTATAACAACTGCACACGTCAATCTTTTAAGTGTGAAGAATGCGAACGCGTCTTCATAAGTGAAGAGCATTTGGATGAGCATCGTGTTACACATAAAAGTATGACTTTGCCTTGTGCCGACTGCTCCGAAACATTTCCCACAAAAGAAGAACTCAGCAAGCATATGATAGATAGTCACAAGCGTAGTTCTAAGAATCAGTGCCATGTGTGTCAGAAAGGTGAGTTTGAATATGAATATTGTTCTGATTTAGTACGAATTACTTTTCTATGCCTATAGTGTTCACCATGTTGTCGGCTTTGAGGGATCACATACGCATACACACAGGTGAAAAGCCTTTTGTTTGTGAAATTTGCAACAAAGGATTCACACAGAGTGCCAATATGCGCCAACACATGCTCCGTCATTCGAGAATCAAACGTTTTCAATGCAATCATTGCGATAGTAGTTTCGTAACCAAAGCAGAATTAATGGCCCACAATCGTTCACACACTGGTGACAAGCCTTTTCATTGTGATGACTGCGGAGTTAAGTTTACGACATCATCATCTTTGATCAAACATAAGCGTAAACATACCGGTGAAATTCCCTATGCCTGCGAGATGTGTCCAATGCGTTTCACTGCTCTTAATGTGCTCAAAAATCATCGGCGTACGCATACGGGCGAGAGACCCTATGCTTGTCCACAATGTAAACGTCGTTTTGCACAAAATGGTGATTGCATTATGCATCAACGAACACATGAGAATTTAAAACGGTTTATTTGTCATATTTGTAACAAGCACTTTAAATCTATTCCGGAAATTGAAAGTCATTTAAAAGTGCACAATAATGTTGATGTATCAAAATTGCACATAACTTTAGGACTAAAAGATAGCAATGAGGATGAAGTTGCCGCAAGTGAGAATGCATCAAATAATGTTGAGGAACAAGAATTTATTCAAACGACAATGGATTCGATTTGTTAATTGGAATAACTTTGAATCTGTCGAAGATTTTAAATATTTCAAACAAAACAAATACTTTAAATATATAAGATATATAGCATCATAGATTAAACTATACTTTCTTATTTAGCATATGAGTTGAGCATCTCAATATTAAAGTTTTTAATAAAGAAACCTAAGTTAAATCGTTGCTAAAGAGGTACCTATTTTGTTAAGCATTTGAGTAATGAACTCTTAATAAATTCCGAAATACTTTCACTTAGGGTTTTAAAGGTAACCTTGTGTAATGTTTAAGTTCAATATTTGAAGTATTTAGGATGTAAGTAGACAAACAACCTTGTACAATTGTATTTAGTTACTCTAGTGTGCTCATGTTATCATATGTAACATGATAGTATAAACACAGAAAGACATTAACTTGAATGGAATGAAGTACTTATGTCAGTGCTTATTCCAGAAACACGGTAATATGATTAACCACTTCAGACACTGACTGTTGTACACGCTTAAGCACAGCATACAGTCTGGTTCCATCAAATAACTGACTGTATATATTTGTAATGAACGTATGTATCCATCGCTCTCCATTCTTAGCCTAAGTAAAACAATTTAGTTAAATAAAAGAGCATTCGCAAATCAAAACTGAAAGTCTCGAAGCAGTCCCCTCTAAGTACTATATCACACTCAACATTACAAACAAATAACAATCATAACAATGCATACAAAATTGTAATTAACAAAAAATTCATTCATAGAAAGAATTAGAGAAAATCTAAATGTTTTTGTATGGAAGCATTTAGGGGATGTCAGCTGGTGTATCCAATTGTCTGCAGCAGCGAAAATGAAACCACACAGGAGCAGCTACATAAGTTAGCAAGACACTCCAGTTAAATGACATCAGCAAAAGCAGCTGAGCCAGCAATATGATTACGATAGGTAGCAGCAATAGCTTAGTATTTAGCCATAAAAATAAGTTGTAATTAGTCTAAAATTGACCACTGTACAATCCACATCAATAAATATAGTTGCTCGCACCAGTGCAGCAAAAAAATAAATTTATTAAAAATATTCAAAGTATTAAATATTTTAATTTGTCTAAAGATCCATTGATAATTTCTGTAGTTTCATTAAACTTTATATGGATTTCTTTGCTTTCAATTTGTTTGACTTCATTTATTATAAGGAAAAATACAATTATGTTGAAGTATCAATTGGGGTGTGACATTGGCTATAGTGATGCTAATGCTGAAGACAATGATACGTTGCACCAATGACTCATTGACTGGTCAATGAGATCAAAGATCACCAAGTAATTAAAACTTAATCTTATAGTGGAGGAGGATTTTAGTTATTAATGGTTTCATTTATGTTTTTTTTTTTTGTTATTGATGAGATTTGGCTGCCTGCCAAATCATTTCTGATTTATTATATAATTAAAATAATATAATTTTAATAAAATTGCTTTTCATTTTTGTCTTTATTTTCATCAATAAAATTGTCCAAATTGTTGTTGTTGTGGAGCCACCTGTTGTTGCAAGTGCTGTTGTTGTTGTTGCAAGGTTTGTAATGATGTGTGCTGTGTTGGCTCAGCAATAACACCACCGCCACCACCACCTGCTCCACTGATACTATTTGTAACAGGAGGCTCACCTTGAAACCAATTTATCAATGCATGATGAACACTTTGCACACATTTTCTTTGATCTGCAATCAGATTTTCCGAGTATTTTACATGATTCGCATAAGCTTCCTTTTCATGTTGAACATCTTTTGACAAACGATGCAAGTCTTTTAATATAGCTGAACCCCAAAGTTGTACATGGATATCGGGGATTTTGGAAGCCAATTGCATGGCAGGCGTAACCATGTTCATGCTCTCCTTTGAATTGCCAATGCTGAGGAAGACATGTGATAAAAGCACTAGGGAACATGAGGTCAAACGATTCAGATCTTCGGCATTTGCCATTTTAAGAGTCTCACGAAGGAAGCGTCTGTAAAATAACAACAAAAACAAATTTAAATTTATCTTTTTCTAGAGATTCTTATAAAACTCACTTGGCTTCATGAAAACTACTCTTGTGGAAGGCATGCAATCCTTGGACATAGTAGAAGCCGCCCATGAGTGCTTGACTGCTGTAAGTGTGCGTATTTTCTGTGGAGACTGCATCCAGGATTTGCTTCAAGTCCTGATCACGTTTTGTGCGTAAGTAAATAATAGCTAGATTTAAATTGGCAAACAGTTTCAAATCACGTTCCGTTGTCTCCGACACGCATGCCAAGAATTGACGTTCGGCATGATCGAAGAAGCTTGTCGTCATAGAGTACAGACCCAGTAGACAGTGCAGCTGCGATGAGTGGCGCTTCAGAAGACTACGATTTGGAGCCGCTAGACACACATCACGTGCAGCTGCAATTTCACGTATTGCCAAGTCACGATTGCCCATAACCATGCGGCACATAACAATATGTTCCAATAGTATCACTTTGAAGACTGACAGAATGGGCTTATCATCTTGGGATTTGAGCTTTTCGATTTGTGTCAGAGCCTTTTCGGTGTACTTTTGTGCTTTATCCATGTACCCAGCCATCATGGAGTGCGATACTGTCACCAGATAGACTAAGACGTATAGCTGTTCCTTGGGTAGCCAAACGAACATTTCCAATTGGTTTTGGCCAAAGATAACCTCATCTGTTGGCCAATTCGGTGCCATAATTGTTTGTATAGACATTTGTAATTGTTTTAAACTCGGTTTGACAGTCTTCACTTGGCCCAAGGCCAAATAGTAACACACTTGCAGCACCAAGAAAAACACTTTCAAATACTCCTTCTGATGTGGATTCGGTATATGATTATCGATTATGGCACCCGCCGAGTTCAGCAGCGCCAGCACATCATTTGTTTTTCGTTCTATCATGAGGATCATTGCACGTGATAATAGAAACAATACCTTCAAATATGTGGCACCTGCTTCCTCCGCAGATTCCGCTCCAACAGCCAGTAATTCGGAAGCCAATGAGTATTCACGATCGGAAGCATGTATTTGCGACAATTGCAGCAATAGTTTACAGTGCCAGTAGACATTATTCTGTGAGAGTTCAACAGCACGGCGTAGCATTGCCTTCGCTTGTGAGTTTTGATCCGTTTGCAGGTGCAGCTGTGCCAACAGCGAAGCTGTATCGAATTTCACATCATCAAAATTCATTAGTGGTTCCGATATACTCCAAGCTTTCTCTAAATGACTCCGTGCCAGATCTATGTTACGTGTATAGCCCATTAGGATCTGTCCCATTTGCAGATGTGTGCGCGCTTCGACTTTTGATGGCGGCTGGAAGGTGAATAGAGCCTGAAGACATTGGATACACTTTTTTATATTTGGCGGCTGAGCGGTGCGAAAGTACTCAGCTAATCCGAGTAATGAAATATAGCAAGCATCCTGCGATGCAGTCGTACTCATTTTACCGGCTTTTTTGGGAATGTACTTTCAATACAAACAATTACACAAAAATTGCACACCGAAAATACGCGTTTGTCAATAAACTGTTGTTGTTGTTGCTGCTGTCAAATAGTTTGAGTAGTGTATGAACGATTTAGATCACAGCAATGAAAAATGTCAGCAAGATATTTTTAGAACAGAGTCAGAAATTAATAATAACTATAAATTATATAACTTTTTGATTTTTTTCATTAATAAAATGCTTTTTATAAAAGTTTCCTATGAATTGATTCAAACAATGAAATTAAAGTCTGAAGGCCACTTTTAGAAGTGGCAACGGCGTCGGTAAACTGCGCAGCATTGCCATATCGAATGTTGATTGTCCGTTTAGTTTTAACGAATGTTTGTGTATGTTTTCAATTATGTACATGGTACATACTGTTATGTATTAATAATTGTTCATAAATCAAATACAAACAGGATTTAAAAAAGGTTATTAAGCTGTAAATAATATACACATTGTAAAAGCGATTGTGCGCTTAAAATTGTATAAATCAAAAATACTAATGCAAGTCACATATTTTTAATTATTCGCGAGTCAAAGGCCAAAAATTAAATCTAATATATAATACTAAACATAATACTAATTTCAACAAGTGACTAGCTGCTGGGGTCTATGACTCCTACAATACATAGGCTTATTAGATTTAATTATGTTAAATAAATAAATAATATATTTAAATTTTAGATGACTTTGAAACAGTTTTGGGAGTAGAGCAAGGTTGTCTACTGTTACCATTACTTAATGCTTCTTGATTGAATGATTTGCATGAGTACTTAGACTGGCTTAGAGGTTAGAGTCGAGTTAGAGGCAAGAGTCACGGGTTCGATTCCCGCTCAAGGCAAGTAGTCTGGTCCACTTTTCTAATTTCCTTCTTTCCTTCTTAACTATCCCACGAGTTGAAGGCATCTATTGCTATTGCTCATATTAAATACTACGCTATCTATATATGTATATAAAAACGAACCAAAAAAATAGTATGATACAGCAAAACTCGAGAACAACTGGACCAATTTTGATGATTGTTTTTTGTTGTACTCATGGAGTTATTAGTCAGGTTTGTTGCCACATTTGGATCCGATAGGTGGCGCTGTTATCCAGATATAGATAGTTTTATATCATTTTTTTTTAAACATTTTTTTATTTGGCGCAAAATATACTGAATCGATTTTAATTATTTTTTTTTTAAGGAACAATCTTAAAATTACTTAGGTTATAATAGAATATTAAAATGTATTGTTCATTCGCATAAATTATTAATTTCACATTTACAACAAAGCTTTTTAGAAGAAACACCCAATTAACGCATAGGGGGTGTAGCAACGCACGCTGGGAAACGCTAGTAATTTATAATTATATAATCTTAGTTCTAATAAATTAATAAGATTAGATTAGGAAATGGGCTGTATTTAACTCACCTCATCATTACGGTCTCGAGTGGGCCTATTATGACAGCTTTCTTTCTTTCCTCCAAGATTCTTATATTCATTGATAATTCTTAGATTTTCCAGATAGGAAAGTCTGATCCAAATTAAGCCCTCATAGTGGCATAGTAGATATTCTGCTGGTCTCCTCTTCCTCATTACATAGTCTTCATTGGTTGTTTCGATTAATTCGCATAATCTGTAGATATTTCGAACTTTTTCGTTGCTCTATGTAATATTTTTCGTAAAATTTATCATTAAATCATTATTTGAGTTTCATTTTTATGGATATACGATGATATCATTAAATTATAAAGCTGGCGGCACATTGGATTTATATGTATCTTTTAACCAGGCAATATTCTTTTTAAACAGATTATTTGTTTGTCAATTTATTCGGCACCATTTGGGTGGAGTCTTCAGTTCAAAAATTGATTATTTTCCATACCAGTTTCTCGTCATTAACATAACTTGGCAGCCTTAGCATTTTTTTAATAAAATACCTTAATTTTTAATTTGATTTTATTATTAAAAAATCACACAATTTTTTTTTTGTATAGTTTTAATAAATTTTTATTATTAGCATATAATTATACAGTTCAGTTATTAATTCATCAGAAAATTTATTGTATGTAATTTCATATTATGGCGTCTATTGTATTGTATTTGTTTAGATTTTTTTTAGTATTCAGAATAACAACTAATTTATTGTTTGTGTCTATTAAGTTTTACTATGTCTGTCTGTCCTATGTGTATGTGTTTATATGTTAAATTGGTTTGGTGGTTATGTCTATGTCTATGATTAGTTAGTTTGAGTGTCGAGTGCAAAATAATAAAAACCTAACTGCATAATACAATAAGTTGTATGTATGTATTTCATTAATAAATATAAATATTCAGCATTTGGAGCATAAAATTACATGTAAAGGAATCGTTCGTCGTTCTCAAGTTACATGATGATTTTATAATAATAATAATAATAATATATTTATAGTTTATAGCACTAGTCATGTAATCAACAATTGGTTGTTTATTTATTATATAAAGTTTTATATTATTTAGCTATCTAAGATACAGTCGCGAATTTTTTCATAATTTTTATTTAATTTTTTAAAAATATATTTATTAATAATACAATTATAAATATTTCAAATTATGTATTTTGTTTTTAAATTGGCCTTTCGTGAGTTGACTTAGTTGACTAATATTTATTTTATTGTATTTAGTTGTTAGATACGAGTACGAGATTATACAATATGTTGGGGGAATCGATCGATCTATAACAATAATGTTTATTTATATGAATTGTTTGTTATACTTAATTTAGTATTTAAAAAAAAAAAAAAAGAAAGAAAACAAAGAGCAAGTGTAATAAAATTTCATTTTGATTTACGATACTTTTCTATTATTATTATTACTATTATTTATTAAATTGGAAACTAAAGGTTTATTTAGGTTATTCGAATATAGTGTTTTTATTTTGTTTTGTTTTGAAAAATTGTGAACTATTTTTATATATTGTAATTATATTATTATTTTTGTTAAATGCATTTTACTGATATTTCTGCACATGCTTTATTAAAGTCATTTAAGATTATTTTTTTTATAAATTGCTGGTGTTGCTAAATATGATTTTTTGTATATTTTATTTAACGATACGAGTATATGATTTCAAGTTATTTAAATAAATATATTGTATTTTTATTTTGTATGGTAAATTTGTATGAAAATGTTGCAAAAAATGGACGTTTGAAATGACGTGTTTGTTGTTTGTTATTGAGCGTTTATGGTAAACAATCTTAGTAAAACATAAAAGAAAAAATTATTCATCGTTGATACACACATGCGTTGTTTAGTTATTAATATTATTATTATTAAAAATATTATTATTTTTTTTTTGTATTATTTTAGTCTATGAAAATTGTTCATTTACTTCACTTTCCATTTCTTGATTTTGCCTTGCTTTAACTAAGCGATTTATATTTTACCTAATTCCATTTGTTATAAAGTATTTATATTTTCAAAATTTAATTAATAATTTCTAATTAATATATTTTTAAAATTTAGCAATTCCTGTTTTGGGCTTTCATTTCATTACAGTTTCATTTCATTTCATTTCACATAAACTTAATATATTAAGACAACCAACAAACGCACTCTAAGCATGATTTATAAAGTCCTAAAAATTTGCATCATTGGTGAAATTAATACAATATTATTATTATTTTTAAATAATTAAAAACAAAAGATTGAGCTAATAATTTTTTTTTTTTTTTTTTTTGAATTATTGTTATAGGCATTTCTTCATTTGTTCTTGATGTATTATTATTATTATTCAAGAACTTATTGTACACTTCAGCACCATTGAAGGCTATGCAAACATCAATAATAATAAGAATAATAAAAATAATAATAATAATGATATCTATCCTATTATCATTCACTCAAATTGTCCAGACTTGAACCTTTTCGGCTACAATACACCAACTGGCTCGCTCATAATATGATGAAACTATATGTAAATTTGAGACATGATGATTGATAAGTGCATCCAATTCACCTTCACGAAAGACATGATAGTAGCGATGATGTGTGGTGGCGCCACCACCTTGTGAGGGACTGTCCAGTGAACCTGTTGAACTATTTGAATGTTCCCATGATTCAGTTGATTGGCGATTCTGTAGAATTTGTGATTTTGCTTTGGGAATAATATTATTAGTTGTCGTTTGTTTCTCTCTTGATTGCTTATCATCATCATCACCATCTTCAAGGGAATCACATTTAATCGTATTACGACTACATTTTCGTGCATAATCATGCATTCCTTCACCCAATTGATCGCCACCTTTGGCCTCAAGTGCTTCAGCATCTTCATCTTCTTCTGGTATGACATTACTATGTTCGATTTCATCATCATCATCATCATCATCATCACGAACGGATGAGGAATCACCATCATCTTGCAAGAGATAAGCTGTTTCTGGATGAAGATTATAACGGTGATTACGTTTATAATTAAATTTCGATATTTTGCAGTTCTCATAGAGTTGTAATGTGTAGCTACGCTCGTTTTCATCGTCCTCCTCTTCCTCGTGTATGGTAAAGCTACGCGTTTGTGAGGACAACGATGAAGTCGATGATGAAGTTGGCGATTGCTGTAAGCTCGGTTGTGTAGATAGATTGGCTAGCATTAGACGTCGTTCCCGTAACTCTTCACGTATGGCATTGAGATCACTAGCATTGCTACGCCTTTTTAAGCTACTAAAACCAGTGCCACTTGTAGCCAGGGCATCATCCAAGTAATCAGCAATGTCACCAATGTTATCTAAACTACGACACTCAATGTGATTTTGTTTATCATCCAATTCACGTTGCAATTGAGCACTCAGTTGTTCCGCAAACTCTGCACAATTTTGTGGTTTCTTGGCAATTGAATTACCACCAAGATCACCAACACTATTATCCATAGTTTTTGGTAGTAAATTGTTGCTATCATCATTAAGAATTATATCATCATTGGATGTGGCACTATTTATCTTCAGATCACCATTATAGTATTGTTCTTCATTGGCTTTGATTAATTGATTCAATTGAGACAATTCAGTGGGTGAATCCTCAGGTGGAGTATTCGGTTTTGATGTCTCTTGTGTACTTGAGCTGGTGGCGCCTGTAGATTGACTTACATTGGCCGATTTAGGTGCACTTATGACACTATCAATGGAATCTGGCGAAGATGGTTCACTTGAATCGCTATCCAGATCATCTGTAGCCGGGTTAAAAAGCTCTAAGGAGAGCAGCTTTGGTATATTGGGTAAACCTGACGAACCGCTGCCAGATGCTCGTCGTACAATGGGAAAATTTGCGCGTTGCAGTTGCAAAGATTGTTGCTTACGAAATTTTGGTATTGGCGGTAAGTCCTTGATGGACTGTCGTGTTATTTTATTAATAGGTATAATTTTTTCTGATGCTGGTGCTGTGATCTTGGGAACAGTTCCATTTGTTGTTGCTGATGTCTTGATTTGTTGATCTTGGGTTGCTTGTTCTTTGATATGGGCTTCATCGAAATTAAATCGACTCTTGTTGGCTCCTCCGTCCGGAACAGTCTTTATGGGTTCTGCTGCGCCTGGTTTTGATGGTGGTGTTAGTATGGCCATAGCAGCTGTCACTGCAGACATTGTTTGTGGTGGTGATGTAATAGCAGACTGTATTGCAGCTGGTGAATGTGCAGGCGTTGGCGGACAGGGCATGATGAGCGGGGAGGTTGGCACTGATGGTATACGATGCGTTGAATGCTGGTAATGATGATGGCTATGATTGTTTAGATGATGTTGCTGTTGGCCATTTGTTGCCGCTAAGCATGTTGCGGATTGACCACATTTGAACCCTGCACAAGCACCTCCGCTATTACTAGATGACGAATTACTTGAACTTGAGTTAGAATTCTGATGTTGTTGCTGATAATTCAATTGCTGTTGATGTTGTTCCGGTTTGGGTATGAAAATCACTGAAGCAAAACTATCTTCTGATTCAATGCTTGTATCAGATTGTAGGCTGCTATCCTTACTAGAGTCTGAGCCAGATTCACGTGAATGGCGACGTGCTTTGCATTCCTCACTTTCAGGATTCGCAGCGCAAATGCTGCACTCCTGATGATAGCCGCTGCAGTAGCATATATTTGGTCCGGTACAATCACTTGTATTGCAGTAGGTGACTGGACCGGCACCGCCGCTGAATGAAGTGGTTGACGATTGTTTTTGCAACAAATGTGGAAAATGTGCTTGAAGTATAGTATTTGGTTTGTTTGTCTGCCCTTGATTGTGATGATGATGGTGATGATGTTGATGTTGATGATGGTGATGAAGATGCTGATGTTGACCTACTGGCCCCGCTTTACCACATTGTTGGCCACATGCATTAGATCCAGCAGTATTAGCACTTTTTGCTCGCATGCCGGCTGCCGTGGCCTCATTATAATGAGCTGTAGCGGTGGTTTTTATATTTTGCATGATTTTTACTAAGCCAGTTTTTGTGACACGTTCTAAACTTCCAGTAGAACTTTTGATTTTACTAGTGAAACCCTCGCGTATAACCTGCAAACGCTTAGAGAACATTGCAGAACGACAAAGGAATGCCTCATTCAATGATGTTTGCTTCTGTATGCGTTTACGGACGCGTTCCTTCTCCCTTATACGATTACCTGCCATAAGTTCTTCATTAAGTGAACTTTGCTTACGCATTCTGGTATTCCCACTTAGTGAGCCTCCAGGGATGGCTGAGGCAACAGGCAATGATGGATCTTGCTGCAAGCCAATTGCATTAGGATAACAGCCACTTTTTGTATAAAGTGAACTGCTAACACTTTGATTGTTGCTATTGAAGTTGCTAATCATTTGGAATGGCTGTTCTGGCAGTTGATAATCTTCATCGCAAAGTGATTGTTTTTGTTTGATTAATTTGGGACGACGTCCAAGTGAATTAGATGCTGCTGTTGTTGTTGTAACGCTGGCATTACTCTGCTGTTGCGACACACTGGCAGCATGCGTAGGTGAATGGCCATTTGAAATACTACCACTACCAGTTGAGCTCTGCTGCTGCTGCTGCTGTTGCTGTTGCTGTTGCGCTACAGTATCATAGGCGCTTAGAAATTGAGTAGATGATTTATTGGGTAAGGAGGATTCATTGTGCACATTACCACCACCAAAACCAAGTAATGGGCCACCCAAACTAGGTACACTTGAACGCGAGCGTACAATTTGACGAGGCGGTGGTTGCAATATGCTGCCCAAGCTTCGTGACTTCAGACCAGCTGAAAGTGGTGGATCTGTAAAGTCTTCAAAGTCTTCTAAACGACGTAACTCAATGGGTAAGTCTTTGGCATCTTCATAATCGAGACTGCTATCGTTTTTTGTATCTTTCGAAGTCCATGAATCCAAAAACCACGCATGTCGGCGACCACCAGCGAGTTTCTATAGTAAAAATCAGAAGAAAAATAAAAAACATTTCAATTGAATTTCGACCAATTTTGGCTTTAAATCTTTCATTTACCTGTATAGCTCGACGCACAAAACTGTAACATGATTCACCAGGCGATGATGATGATAAACTTGAGCTATCACCATCTCCTGCCGAACGACTGGAATTCGTTGAATCCTCTGTGTAAGCATGATATGGTGGCAAAAAATCATCATCATCCTCTTCATCAGAATAGTTGAAATTACGATTCTTTGGCGGTTGCCATGGTATGAGTACATCTTGTGATTCGAAACGTCTATGACGTTGTTCTAATGCCCAAACTGTGATTACGACACGGCCACCGATGCGTAAAATACGCGCCAACTCACGCAATGCACTAACCCGACGTTCTGTGGTGGCAAAATGATGCACAACTGCTAGGGAGAGTACCGCATCGCAGCATTCATCGCGAAATGGTAATTCAAGATTATCGCATAGCATAACCTAGAAGATGCAAAAGGGATAAAACATTAATATTCTAGTATATAGACCAGTGTTTCTCAAATAAACATATTTCATACGAGTATGAAGAGAAGTCATATCTTTCCGACTAAAAGTTCCTAAAGTTCCTTGTAAAAGGGAAACCACAGAATAGAATAAGTTCAAGAATCACTGACATGAAGAAAGCAAGATTGAAATTGAGAGGAGGCTCTAAAAGTTAGTTGGCATCGATAGTTGGTGGGATGTCTGCATTTGGCTTTGACTCTTGCTCCTTCTGTCATCAGTCAAAGTGAATATTCTGCATGAGTATCTAATTGAAAGTTATGCCAACTGAGTGTTGCATGCAGGGCTTAATACTCAAGTGGCTATGGAAAGTCACATACACGCACCCACAAACTATATAAAATTCAATTACCCAGCCAAGTGTGACACACAAATACTTTTACAAACACACTCATACTTATATGTACAAATATATACTTATACTTGTAGTGAATTTCTTGTACGTGCAGCTGCAATGCAACATCGCATTATGGCAACTTCCGTTGCAGTTTCCCTTTTATGTTATCTTCTCCTACATTCGTAATAGTTTTTTGCTTTTCTTTTTCCATCTTTGTTTGCCTTTTTTGTATATCCTCCTACCTCCCATATATCTTTTACTTATCAACTATATGCTTTTGAGTTTAGTAGAGCAAATATAAACGCGTGGGCTCATGCTTATTGTGGGTGTTTGCTTGCATCCTCTAAGACATTATCTCACCCACCCTTTGGACACTTATTGGCGTCATCGTCTCATTTGCTGCCAATTCCATTTTCGTTGCCATTAATGCTTTCGGCTTTTTTTTTTTCATTTTTTTTTTTTGGTAAAGTTTTCCATCAATTTGTCTTTTGAATGCATTGCATGCTTACATTTTTGTTTCTCCTTCTCATATTTTGTATTTTTTTTTCTTAAATATTTTTTGGTTTATTTAGAATTTCATTGCAGGCTGTGATGGGGGCATGCTCTCGGATATTATGCATTGACATTGAAGAGGATGCTCAACGGATATTTTGAAATTGAACTTAACTTCATTGATTAATAAACGATAAAATATTGAAATAAAATGCAGCAAAGGTACTACGAGTATAAGAAATCCAATGATTGAGTTGTGATAGGAAATATGTAATATCAATTGATATCAACTCTTAAAATGTGCATATTTTATGGAAATCATCTAAGGAGTAGAATCTTATTTGAAACCCTGAGAATGCTGAAATGAATTTCTGAACAGATATAAGTTTAAGTAGAGTTTATTGAATCTATTTAAGAAATTCAATGCAAATATATCACAATCTTAGTTGAATTGAAAGAAAATATTTGGTAATCAGAATTGGGGTAATAATAACTTTAATTTAGATTTAGAAAGATGTAATGGAAAGTTCATAAATTTAGAAGTATCCTTTGACAAGTATTTATTCTCCGATTACTGGAAGATATTGTATAGTCCATAGAAAACTTTTTCAATATTACAATATACAGTTGTTGCTATTGTACTCTTCACGCTGTATATAATTTGTCATATAAATTGTCATGAAGTTTTTAATAGGCAGAAGGAGACATCAGAGGCCCCATAGAGTATATAGAGCCCTGAAATTTTACATAAACCTTTCTTTTTATTAGACGCAGTGCATTTGTCGGAACCAACTGAATCGGCCTACTAGTGATGGTACCTCCCATACAAACCACCCATTTGAATTCAAGTTCTTATTGGAAAAACTTGGACACTGTAAGTTTCCAAGATAGGAATAGGATAGGACTGACTATACCCTAAACAGAAACAAATTATGTCATAGAGCGTGGGCAAAAACGTTTTCTAGGAGGTGCGTGAAGAGTATATCAACTTCGGTATAGTCGAAGTTAAAATTTTTACTTGTATTTATATAACAATTCCACACTAAAGCAAGGTTCATCTCATTTGCTGTTCTTCATTTTTAATCAACACATTGACTTCTGCTAATGCGAAGGTTGCTTAAACTTTTGTTGGTAAAACAAAAGTAAATGTTTTGAATTGCTCTTTAAGTTGAATTTTTTATAGTTTCCCCAACTAGAAAAGCTCATTTTCCTCTTATAAGCCTCACAATACTTTATGTATACTTAGTTTAGATTCCTATTTTCTTTCAATTACTTACTTTCCTTCTGAAAAAAAAAAAAACAAACAATAATAGCGCCAAAAAAACACAATTAATTAAACCATTTGAACTAGGAAAATAAATTGACCCTTGCTTCCAACTAAATACTTGCCAAACTCATTGCTATTTTCGTTCAATTTTCCAGTATAGAATGCATAGCAGTTCTGCACTCCATTGAAAAATTTTCTCAGGCATAAATTGACCTCAACACTAATTGGATAGCGATGCATATTTATTTGAGAAATGGGAGCAGTAGCATTCGAAATCCAAAAAATAACAACAAGCCATTAACAACAGCAATAACAACAAAAACAAGGGCCCGAAAGACAAACACAATGACAAAAACAACAAAAATAAAGCAACAAAACTTGAACTGAAAATGAAACAACAAAAATATCAACAGACAGAGAGCAATGCTGAAGCTGATGCCGATGTTGGTGGTGGTGGTGGTGGTGATGATGGTGATGATGGTGATGATGATGATGATGACGATGTGGATGTGAATACTTTTCCTTAATGGAATAATGAAATACCGCTGGGAGGCATAGGGCAACCAACACTCGGTCGTTGATTGCATCTGTAACCAATGCACAGTCATTGACTGGTAACAAGCACAGGATGAATGGACATGGACATGGATAGAGTAAAACGCACGCACAGGACTTTAGAGCATAGCATACACACTACTATAAATGAAATGAAGAAAAACAAAAACAACGCATAAAAACCAGTTGGCTTTGTTGGTAAATGGCATCATCCCATGACCAACAAGGATGATGGGGTCAAAGTAATAAGTAGGAGCTTAACGAACAATGCCACTGCAATAATGAAGAAAGAGTAACATGAGTGGAAATGTAGTGTGCTTTTGCAAACAGTGTTCTGTCTACTACTACTCATATCTACAGATGAGATAAAGAACAGTGATATATGAAGTGTGATGTGATCGACAATGTCAAGTCAATGAAAATGAAAATTGACAGAAAATTTACTTAAAAATATTTCCTATCAATTGACCAATCAATTTCATTTATTTTCATTAAAATCTCTTAAGCTGACCTACGACTGTCTTCATACTAGTAGTAATTGTCAGATATTTTTATTTCTTATAAATTGTGATATTTTGTTTAACCATTTCAATCACTTTCCATACGCCTTCTTCTAAATATTGCAAATTCCTATTCTGTTTTTGCTTTATCTTTTCACATGTGAACATGCACCTGAATATTAGTTGGCAGGTAACCCTGATAGCATCAATTAAAATTTTGTAAAACTATTCACTCTGAAACTACAATTGCCTGCACTCTTTTGTTATTTTAGAACTTTCTTTTTCCCTTTTTTCTGTTTTACTTGATTTAACATTCACTGACAACAGAGAACAATTACAAAGTAACATGTAGGTTAGTGATAGTCAGTGTGATGTATCTATGTATGTATGTGTGTGTGACAAAAAAAAAAAAAAAAAAGAGTCCTTGACCTGCAAAGGTATCGAGCACAAGCATTAAAGTTAAGAAGAAAAAAGGATGAACGCCTCCCTGCCTGAATGCCTGATTCAAAGGCAAATATTGTGGCAGCCAGCAACGTTTCTGTCGGTGTTGGACAACAATTTTTTGGTTCGTTTCTTTTCCTCTCCTTTCTGGTTTTTCTTTTGTACTTCATTTTGCGCTTAAGCAAATATCAATTAATGCCTTTTGTGTGGAAAATGGTTTTCACATTTACATTTTCATTCTCTGTTCAAAAGTAAAGAAAATGAGTTCGTTGTAATTTGGTTAACGTTCATTTTCATTGCTTTTGTTGTTTTTGTTGCTGTTGCTGCATGAGGCTTTTGATGTGGTTTATATTGTTGTTGTAGTTGTTGTTGTTGTTGTGTGGTTAAACTTTTATTGAAGTAGAATGAAGGTGGTAAATCTTTGTAGGAAAGTAGAAAGGTTTTAAAATGTGTTTAATTCCACATAATTAAATGAATATTTAAGGATAATTAAGATTTTAAGTTATCAAAAAGTCCTCGAAGTTGTATAACTTTTATTCTTTCTTGGATTCTCATTTGAGATTTTTAAGGAAATGAACGAGCTTAGTTTTACCCCTAAAACACGACGAATGCATTAATTGCTAGCCGAAGATACGGGATCAGTTTAGAACAGCTGCCGAATCTAATATTGAAATACTTCAGCGTTACCCTTTAGTATTTACATACACGTAATGTGAATATTCACAAAGATTTCCTAATGCCAAATGTCCAGGAAGAGATAAAAGTAGCCACAGCACAAGGCACAACGTAAAGTTCCACCAGTACATCAATAACTTGGTCTTCAACTCTCGAACAAAAAAGGCAGCTCAAGAGATTGCACCCTTACCGAAAAACATAGTCAATAAATGTCACAGCTTAGGTGGTTGTACATTAATGTAAATAATAATCTGTAAATTGGATCTAGTTTTTAAATTGAATTCTTGATTAATGAAAAGAAGATATATAAAAATGTAACCCCAAGATTCGCATTCCAAAACAGTGAAAAAAGAAAGCGCACGGTTTAATAAAAACTACTGTACATAAATAATAGTAAAACCATAACAAAGTATTAGCTATTTAACATCTAGACCAAAGTTTCTTCGTAAAATAATTCTCAATGTTGGACAGGTTGAAATTATAGGAGATAAAATTTAGTGCTCCGTGTTAAACTTTCAATTTGAAAAGTGTTGTGTGACTAAAAAAGTTTCAAAAACTCTGCCTTACATAAGAGAAATAATACAAGAAGACTTACCTAGACCTCCTAGATTTATTTTTCAAAATAAAAAAATGGGTCAAGTGCGAGTCAAACTCGTACACGAAGGGTTCCGTACCAGATTGAGGTTTGTGGTGGGTTTGTATGGGTGGTACCCCTCCTAGTTGGCCGATTTGGCTGATTCCAACAGATGTATAGTGTCTATATTAAAAACTTATAGTGTCTAAAATACAATTCGATAGAACAAAAAACAAAAAAGTTTTTCTAATAAAAACCTGAATTTTAATGGTGGGTTTGTATGGGAGGTACCCTTCCTAGTGGTCCGATCAAACTAAAATTTTGACAGTATAAGTTTCTGATGCATAGCCACCAAATAAATATAAATTTCAAGATCGTGGGATTATTCAATCGTATAGCTGTCATATAAACTAAAAAGTTTCTTGTATGGGGACCCCTTTAATTTTTTGAAAATATTTTAGTTTTAGTATTTGTTGCTGATGCCCGGATAGAACTACACATTCTGTGAAAACTCTCTAGCTCTTACGGTTCATGAGATATGGCCCGAGAAAGGACTGACGGACCCTTTGCGTCTGGAACCATAAAATGGATTTGATCATAGAGTAGATAAATTTCCATTTTTGCATTCATGTAGTAAGTACATAAATAAAATAAATTTCACCATTAAAAATTTATAAAACAAACATTTTAAAGTGATTTATTTTATAGAAGTTTGATTCTAGATAAAGTTGCCTTAAGTATGGAAGGGATTATTTAAAGTGTACCCACAGGGAACTTTTAAATGAGTGTTTAAACTTCATAAAATACTTATGTAAAGCCTTATCAAAGTACAGCTTTTGGTTCCCTGAAAATTCTTGTCACATGCTTTCGAAGTTTCTTTGTGTTGTTCTATCTCAAATTCTGATCTGTTTTCATGGAAAATGGATAGAGATCCTACGAAACTGTTTGGTCAGAAATTTGAGCTCGTGTATCAGATATGTTTCATTGAACTTTCTGTATAAATCTATAACAGAAAAAGGAGCCATTGAATTAAAATTAATGCAACGATTTTCTTTCAAAAAAAAAACTTTTATCAACTTCAGAACTTTTTCTTTTGCCTAAACTCATTTAAATTAAGTTTTGAATTCTTAGATACTTTCTTTAAATGCAGTAAAAGTTTTTATCACTTAATTTGTATAAAAGAGTTGCAAAAACTAAACCAAACCAATTCCAAACCAAACTGAACAACTTGCACATTTTGCATTAAATACTTTTGACCTATTTTACGAGTTCTCAAGCACCCAAAACCAAGCAAAACTAAGACAACCAAAACAACAAGGGTACAAATAATAATGTCCATTGTATTGGTATATGTATTGTATATATCTGTGTATCAATGTGTATGTGTATGTATGGGTATTTATATCTGTATGCATGTTAACCCCTTCAGTGCATTTGGACTCATTCTTTTCAATTCATTTCATTGCGTTGTTGCGTTCCATTGAATGTTTTTGAAACCCAACAACTTTAGCAACTTTCTATACATAATTTATTACTATCATTTTTATTATTTGCTTGGCTATCATTTTTATTATTATTATTATTATGCCACAAGAGGGTGGAAAACTAAAGAGAAATTGTTGTTCAAATAGAATGTGAGAGAGAGAGAGAGAGGAAGAGAGAGAGGTGGAACTGCCAAATGGCAAATTATACATAATAATAAGTTACCAATTGAAGCTATGGGATGTTGAACAAACTTTCCTTATCCTTTCACTCATTAATTATCTGCATACTTGTTCTCTACTTCATTGCAATATGTATTTCTTCCTCTAGATATTATTATTTTCTCCTTGGTTTCTCTTTTTTTCAAACCAAACCCAACATGAACTACCATTGTATTGTACTATGCCTCTTAAGAAAAATTGCAATTGCATACAATGAGGCTATAAAGAAAACAATGAAAAAATGATTGTTATTCCAGTTGTTGTTCAATGCAAAAAAAAAAAAAAAAAGAAAAAACCCTGAAATGTATCTATAGAACTGAGTAATGTTCTGTGGATTTAACTATATGTACGCCGCTTCGTTATACACAATTTGTGATAATTTATTACTTGTAGCAATGCATTGCATGCATATCCTGTAACTCATCCTCCTGACTCCTGATATTATTTAAAAAAACCAAGGCGAGCAATATATTTATATGCATTCAATGTTCATCATACTCATACAATCAAAATGGCGTACTGGAACCAAACCGGAAATATGCTAAAGAAAAAAAAAAGGGGGAAAATGTTCCATTTATTCATGCTAAGTACATTGGATAGTGTTGGTCTTAAGCTTTTAGGAAAAGGAAATCATTTGGGAGTAGTTGGTAGCCCTTTATGGTCATTTCTTTGCACGTTCGCTCATTCGTCTTCTGAGACAAGTTGAGTTGACTTTACAACGTTTGCTATTACTGTATAGAATACCAGTCGTACTATTTGTTATATAGTATGGTATAATATAAAGTCACTATGGCTTTGACAACAACAGACATTGTAAATGGTTATGGCTTGTCATTGCTTAAGTGTATAATTTGCAATAAATGGTTTAATTTATTTAATTTTTCATGTCATCTTCATACACATATTAGTAACAAGAAAGTCCTTGACATTTTATACAATGTACTTCTGTATGAATAGCTTAGATTATTCTGCGGTTGACATTCATTGAGTTTATTTAACCGATAGATTGTCTTGTCAGACACAATTCTACTTATGAAATATAAGTATGTGCATGTTTTGTTAATCATTTGTCATATTCAATGTTTGTGAAATATATACATATATTTCTTTATAAATATTTAATAAACTCTAATGATATATAAAGTTTATTTTTAAAAATTAAATCAATGAATATGAATACATAACTAATTTGAATCTGGTGAATTGAATTTTTTTTTATGGGTTCATCAAGATTATCAAACAAAAGCCACTCATTCAGTTATATATTTCAATTCAATTTTTTACCAAAAAAAAAAAAAAAAGGCAGTTACTCGATTAAAGTTTATTTGTTAACACATAAACTGATTCGCATTGCCAATTCAAAACCAATATTTAGCTATTTATATAAAAAGAGTGTTTGGCTCTTTAGGATTCAGCAAGGAAAATCACATTAACGATTAGACTAAATAAATTCAATATTTCCTTTCATATCCTTTTAATTTACCCTATAACGAACACAACAAAAGAGAAAAGAAGCCAAATCGGTCATGCATTTCTCAAGAGATACGCTTATAAATAATAGTACTTTCATAATTTTTTCAGCATGTTCAACCTTCCTCAACCCGTGATAACATTAGAGCTCAATGACAAACATGATCTTATAAACAACGTGCACTTCTTTATTTTCAGAATATATAAATTACATGACGCTTTGATTCTTGAGTCATGAGTTATATTAAAATTTTCGGCGACATCAAAAGCGTTTGTGTGTAACGCAGCGTTAGATTTAGACATGATTATGGAATCCTTTTTAAAAAACATTTTCATAGTTTGTTACTCACAAATACCAATTAAATTTAACATGAAATTCAAAAATTTAATTTTAATTCTCTACCAATTTTACGTGACATTTGAACAAGCAGTTTTATTACTATAAATTAGAAAAACAAAATTAAACTAAAACACAATACAATGCAAAAATTTTTGGTATATTTTAACGTTGTTATAGTTTACCTTTGGTTAAAACATTTGCGTGTGTTATTGGTATAAAAACTCAATTTTATGGCTTTTCTTATGGCCTTGTATCCTTTCATTTTTGTCATAAAAACAAGATAAACTTTATAGCGAAAGACATGACAGCAATTTTACTATAATTGAGTTTATTATAAGTTTTGTACTTTAGACTTGTTGCAACAATATACTACTTAGCTGCTATACGAAATAGGGTATGGTATGCTTTTCTTTTCTTGATTTTATTAAAGGGAAACTGTGTCATTGGTTCATGATGATGGCATGGTGGCATGACTTGGCTGGTATGGTAAGTGAGGGAAATGAGTAGAAGTTTGAGTTTGAAAATAAAGAAATTGTAGTGGATTGAAGTTGTCTTGGCACAGATTGCTAGATCTTTTTGTAATCATGCGCTAGTTTTGTTCTATTTCTTTCTTGTCTATAATGAAATGCAGCATACAACACGATGACGCGCAATCAACAACTCTTATGAAAACAAATAGTGCGACAGTTCCCTTTTAAGTAACAAATTGTATAGAGGAGTGCATTGGTTGAATGAAACGACTAAAAAGGAATAACTCAAGTAAGGAGTGAGGGATATAACCCACATACTCGAAGTACATCTGAACTATAGAAATTGTTGTTGCATAAATCCAATTTAAGTTCCATTTTCTTTTCTTTCACTTGTGTCATATTGCACAAGCTACTTATGTAAGTTCATCATAAGAGTTGAGTTCAGTTGGCTTTTGTACTTATTTCGCCTTGTATTCTTCTCTCTTGTTGCAAGTAACATAGTTCGTTTCTATTATAGAGCTAAAGTTAATGTCTGTCAGCAAATATGACATACAACCATCAAGGGTCTATAAAAGGGATCTGAAGAAGTGAGTACACACAAAACTATTACGGGAAACATGTTGGTGATTGCTGACATGTGAAAAAATCAGGAATTGCTCAATGACACATGCAGGAAAACGAGAAGAAAACAATCATAAAAAAAAAAAAAAAAAATCCAAGTCCTTAGCTTTTACCCACATACAATGAAATAGAAATGATATAAAACGTTCAAAATCTAAGTAGAGAAAGTTCATTTCAAAACTTTTAACTAAAACTCATTCACAAAAAGTGGGGAAAATAAATTCACAAAAATGAACAGCATGGACATCATGTGCTTCTTCTTTTATGCAACATATACGTATAAGAAGAAAAGGCAAAGCACGTGAGTAAACGCGTGATATAGACAGTGGCGGATAAATACACTCAGTGGCCGAGGATGGGAAAGTAAAATGTGACTTAGATATATAGGATCTAGTTACCAAATGTTGTACTGAAAAGGAAGAAAGAAATGTCCTGTGTCAACCTTTGTATTTTGGAATCGATTGATTGTTTTGAGACTCAATTCTTAAGATTTAGAGGGCCACGTTATTAGACCCTTTTAACATAGTTTTACCTTCTTTGATTATACAAGGTTTCTTGAGATTTATATGGGAGACCCAGGAGAGACCAACTCTGCTGATCCCTTAGTCCACCACTGACTATGGAGGAAAAGAGTTAGTCCAACCAACTGAGAGTGGGAAACAAAACACGTTTTCTGTTTGTTAGCTAAAATGCAGAAAAATAAACAAAAGAGGAAAAAAGGTGCAAGATTTTGCTATACTAAAACACATAAAAAGAGCTGCCAAAAAGTACAAGCGAGTGTATGAAACTATGAAAGACCAAGTGAAACGAAAATGGTAAGCATTGACGCAGGAAGTGATGCAAACGGAAGTTACGAACATGAATAAGAAGAAGGAGAAGACGAAAACGAATACGATGATGATGATGATAATGAAGGCAAGAAGCAAGTGAAAAGCATTTACAGTTGGCACACTTTAAGGCAAACAAAAAGACAAAAAGGTGAAAAACAAAAATGCAAAGAATTGGAACAAAATACTTGATTTTTTTATTTTAGAGAAAATATGAAAATAAAAAATATGTTTTTATATGAAAAGAAATGGTTATTGAAGTAAGAAAACTACATAAAGAGGTGATGCATCACAAAATATATAAAAGAAAATAATTAAAACCGTAAAGAACTTTTGATGAATGTACCTCACAGAATCATGTGTCGAATACCTCAATAAGTATGAAAATAATCAGCAAAAACAAGTGGAATCCTATTCGTCCTTCAGTTTTTATATAAACTGATCACATTACAAACAGAAATCAAGTATGGGAATATTTTATCTTCGTTTTACATTGATGTTATTCCAAAATCACACAAACCATGTAAACTTTGATGACCAGAAGTTAATGTGCTGTCCTTCCCTTCATAAGGCCGCATATTTCTATGCAAATTATGTCAGAGTTTCCTCATTACTGATAGACGTAATCATCTACTTAAATTTCTACATAAATGCAACAATTTGAAATGACAATTTATAGTACAACAAGTGGAAAACCAAATAAAGTGCACTAAAATTTATAATTTCTATGCAAATTCTTCATTTCCTCTAATGGAGTGTGTAAGTTACTATAAAAAAATCATAATATCTCAACACGCTATTCTAGGGAAAAAGGGTTTTAAAAGAAAAAAAGAAATGAAAAGAATTCTAAAAATAAATTATATCCTTCATTAATGAAGAACAGAACAAAAGAAAAAAAAAAAAAAAAAGAAAAAAATTTCAAAACAGAAGAGACTAGGATTTCATTTGAACTCGGTTTATTTGACTTTCTTTCATCCTTTCATACATAGGAACGTCCTCACACACACACAGATTCTAACAAATGACGTACAGTACAAAAGCATTACAAAATGGGGGACTTTTTTCAAATAAAGAATGAATAATACTGTGATGAAGTTGTGTACGAGTATATTTTCTTTTTGATGTGTAAACATCTTTATAGAAAAATGATTAAGTAAAATATTCACAGGGCCTAAACACCTAAGAACATTAATACATACTTCATTGTAATGATCAGCAGGTTTACTTAAGTATTTCAAGGATCTGCATCTGTGAGATATAATCAGGTTTCGAATTATTTATAGAAATAATTGAATAAATATATCAAATACATTTGACGGTCAGTAATGGCTTCAATGCTTCAAGTTTTATCTCTGACGTCCACATTTTGTTTACTGCAGAAAAGATTCGTTTCACCAATGCTGAAGTTCCTGGCAAGCATAACATATATCTAACGATTATAGCTATTTCTTTGTATTCACAATCGGCTTTATTGAGATGATTGAATAATTTCATTCAGCGATCTACAAACGAAGCCTCAACATAATTTTGTTGCTCTTTCAGTAGTTTCGTTATTCTGATATTCTGCTATGTACTTCCTAAACATATGGTTTTTAAGAGAAAGATCCGATGTACAGATCAAAGTTTTACATTGGTTCCCTGTATAAACACAGCATTTTTTAAAAAACCAAAGGAGTGTGGAGGTTTGACTTATGAAAAACATAATATAACTGCGAAAAAAAGTATTAATATGAGAGCTGAGGTGATGTAGATTGATTATAATTTCAATTCATTTAACTACTCGGAAAAAGCATAGTTTATTTGCTGTGAAGAATTTGAATTTTCATCATTCTTTTAGTGCCCACTTGGGGCAAATGAGGCTGGTTGCTTTGTCGCTAGGACGCTTTGGCCTTGCTTCTAACTAAAACAAACCTCCGAACGCCTGCACTTTAATAAGAGGAGAATTCAGTTGACGGCATGAGTCTTATTGGGGCACTGCACAATTATGCTGATGGCCCAAAGGCTGTAAGTTGCACATCAAGACTTTTGCCATAGCTGTCAGGATGAGCAACAGCCAGAGAGCATTAAACACATCCCTTGTAACTGCCCTGCTCTACTTGGTACGGTAGCTCGTGTGTTAGGGAAACCGTTTCATGAGGATCTGGGCAGTTTGGCAAAGGTTCCACCACAGGGCCTGGCTGCTTCCGTGGACTCTTCAGGTTGGTTTTTAAGGGAAACCTCTGAAGCTAATTGTGAACAGCATACCTGTTCCGTTTCTTCCTTGCGTGATCAGGCACCACAAATGGCCGCAAGAATTTTGCGTGAACTGAGTATATGGGCGAGCGGCCTGTGTCCCAACCTATTCTAACCTAACCTTGCATAAATTCCTATTATAAAAAAGGGGTTATTATCTACTTGATCTCATTTAAAAAAAACCCAAAGTATTCTTATGAAATCGTTAAAATGTTAAGACATTTTAATTCTTTTTGCTGTTGACTCATAATTTCTTTTTGAACTTATTCTTTTCATGCTCGCTTTCATTTTACTTTCACTCCTTTGCTTTCATTGCCTTTATATAGTGTGTGTGTGTGTATGTGTTTGTGAGTGTTTGAGTGCATAAGTGTGCGAGTGTGTTGCATGTGTTGCTCATTAGCGCGCAACATGGCGTATGCGTAACATTTTCATTTTTTGTTTACATTCAACTTTGACGCTCGTTCTTTGTTTGTAGGCTTCTGTACTAGTTTATGCATTATACTCTTTGTACCATCTTTCTATTTAGTGTATGTCATGGGTGTCGTTCGTGTGTGTGTGTGTGTATGTTTTGTCACACTTGCATTGAAATCTTGTAAACTATTTCAAAATATTGCATCTCACGTTCTAGTCTACCAACATTACTACCAACATACTCACACTAACACTATGTTTACTTTGCTTTGAAGGGCATATAAAGTATGAAGAGGCGCACTTGGATGAACTGAAAGACAAACGGACATATGGACAAACAAACAAACAAACAGTAGCAGGCAACAACAACAACACCATGTAAAGAGTATAAAAATAACCATTTTTAAATCAAAAGCACACTTTTTTATTTATTTTTTTTTTTGTTTTGTTTTTATATTGAAATGTCAACGCCACGTATATACGAATATGTTTGTGTAGTGTATACACATTCATCACGCGTTCAACATACGGACAAAGGTCATCGTTGAATGGTGGTTTTGGTTACAGAGTGTGGTGTCAGTTGTTGTATGTATAATAAAGTAGAGGGTGTCATTGTGGCTTCAAGCACAGTTTATCAAGTAGTTTATGTTGTAAAAAGATGTTTTATAATTAAAAAGTTCCAATTTGTATTTTATAATAGCATGGAAATGAGGCCAGTCAAAGACAGATGTTATTTTTGTCTAAAACGAATAACGAATCGATAAATAATGCAAAATATCGAGAGATTGACAGGTATTTAGTAGAAAGGGACATGAATAGAATTTAGAATCATTTGTAATAAATATTTTATAGATAGTAAATGTGAAATCAGATAATCAGTGGAGCAAAAGAATTATGGAATGGTGAACATCACAATGTTAAGATGAACATTGGAAGTGCAGCTATAAGATGGAGTGACGACATAAAGAGACAAATATGTAACTAGAGAAAAACTTTCTAGTTTAATTTGAGTTTTTATTTTTAGTGTAAACATAAGGAAATTCCTTTAAAATAGAATCATGGAGTTTGTTTTATATGAAAACACTGGTTATCCCTGCGTGCGTTGCTAACGCCCTCGTTCGAAAAAGATAAGAAAGCATATACGTATGAAAAATATTTTTTTCTTTGATGAAGATCAAGGGGATATATGGGGATGGGATTTATAACAGAAAGAGAAATGGAGCGCTGTAGACGATGACCGCCGTCAGATTCGTACACGAAGGGTTCCGTACCAGATTAGGGTTTGTATGGGGGGTACTCCCCCTAGTGGTCCGATTTGACTGACTACTCGATTCAGACGTACCACGCTATTTCACATGGCATCAAACAAAAAAATGGATGCCACGCAAGGAAGGTACACCAGTTGATGCGTGTCCTGGTCTATTCAAATCGAACAATTTCGGCCGAGTATATACTGTCAATCCAAGGCAGACTGAATGCTTCTATCTGTAATTGTTGGTTGTTTATGTCACCGGTCCATTGCCATTTCAAGATATACGCAACGTGAATGGACAACAGTATCCAACGCATAAAGATGCATGCTCTGCACTCGGCTTGCTCGAAAACAACCAACACTGGGGCTGTCAGATCGCTCAAAATAGGCAAAAATAAGTACAAAAGCTGTGATTAAAAAGTGGGCGGTGGGTGTAGGAGGATGAAAAATACCTTACGACCTATACTCATACCTACCATACCTACAAAAAAAATTTATAAAAAATGGTCCAGCCGTTTCGGAAGAGTTCACACACTAAATCCGTGACACGTGAATCTTATAGATTAGAGAAAATAAATTAAATGAATTTATTTCAACTAAAGAATGTTCCTTATTTGTATAAAATTTTAAGAAGAAAAAATTGGATCAAGTTGATCATAATAGAAACTCTGATATAATAAACTATCTTCCAATAGGATTCTAATAACTAAATCACTAATATCATATACAAATTACCAATATCAATGCTGTAAATTTTTCTGTACATTTATTTATTTTCATTTTCATAACTAAATTTAAGTAAACATTAAGCCTTCACAAATTTTAAACTTATGCCCAATTTCATGAGATTCTTTGCCATGATTTCTCAACTTCAAAATGGCAATCAACAATTTTGTTTTTCTTATTTCATTAATGTTCAAAATAATTTTAACTCAATTTTTCTTTACTTTTGCTTAACAATTTAAAAAACAATGGAAATTTTATTCACTTAAAGGTTTTCTATGACCCACAAAAGAGAGCTCAACTCACACAAAGCATTTTTAATAAGACTTAAGTAGCATTTTTATGTAAGTATAAGCTAATCTAAAGAGCAGATATACCATATATGCTTATTCACACATTTAATAGTATACCATCTATGTATGTATTAAATACATAGAAGTATGTTATATACCACACTCACAGATACTGAGACATAATGCTATTATATCTTGGGTCAACAAAAATGCCAACAATTACGAGCAAGCAAAATTCCAGGAAAAACTATTTCTAACCAAAGTTAGTTGATGAAAGTGAAGAGGGAAGCAAGCACTTAAATGCCACGAACCACAAGAGTAAAATGGTAATTAAAATGAACACACATATTCAGAGATACACATTCACACACACACAAAAAACATACACACACCTATTTACGTAGGTATACATAGGTAGACATATGCAAAGCAATTACACGCTCGCTATTCCAAGAAAATTTTACTCTTACTACCATATATTTGTCTTAAAGGTAGCGTCAGTATTAGGTTAACGGTGTTCCTTACCTCGCCTCCTTTTTGACGTGCCACTTTGCTCAGGCGATAACAACGATCTACGCCCACTGTGCATATCGCTGGATTGCATTGCGTCAGATAGCGTCCACTGCCGCAACCGACATCACAGACCACCGAACCGGGATCTAAATTGCTAAGAAATTGTGCAATGCGTGGTCGTATGGGACCCGTGGGCTCTTCACAATTCTCATAAACATCATGAACGTAGGCACGTTCCAATGCAGCCGAGCGACCGTTGGCATCGTTAGCATTTGGTTTTGCTGTTGGAGCACTTGTGGTTTTACATGATAGTGGCGTTGCTGGAGATGTTGTTGCTGTTCCTGGATTTGGAACTGGAGTGGATGCAGTTGATGTTGGTGATGGTGTTAGTTTACGTCTTGCACCTGGCGTAATCGTTGTTGCTGATGGTATTGTTATTGTGGTTGATGTTACATTTGGTGTTGCTGTCGCAGATTGTGATGTCGTTGCGGTTGTTGTACCAGAACCGCAGACGCCACCGGCAATGCTGCCAGTTGTTGTTAAAGGTGTCGTTGTCTCACTTACTTCTGATCCCGATGATGAGGTTGTTGGTGTTACTGGTGTTGTTGTTGTTGTTGCTGTTGTTGTTGGCGAAATCACCTTTGGCGCTAAATTTGTATTGTTTGTAATATTTGCCGCTGCATTTGTTGCAGTTGTTGTCGTAAGTTGTTTGGTCATTGAGTTGCTTTTAATGTTGTTGTTGTTGTTGAAAGTGTTTGTAAAATTGTCACGGTTGGCTTTGTTCGATGTTGTTGGTGTTGTTGTTGCTGCTGCTGCTGCTTCGTTTGAAGTTGCAGGGCAAGTCTCATCTGAAAGAGTTTAAAAAAATAAAAATTCTTGTTTTAGTTTTTAGTTGTAAACAAAACTGAACAGAACTTTGTTTGAAAAAAAAAAACAAAACATAAAAATACTCTTTCATTTTAGCATATTTGACATGTATTTTGTTGGCACTCTCAACTTGTTGTAAACACTTGACTTCCTTATTGTTGATTTTGTGCATGTTTCGTATAATTCGCGCCTGCAAGGTATGCTACACTTTTTTTATTGCTTTCTTGTTATGCATGGTTTTTCTTTTTCTTTTTTTCATATTCCGTGTTTGTTTCAGTGTTTGCATTGCTTTACAACTCGTAACTATAAGCATTTAGATTTTGATTATTTTGTTTTTATTGCATATTTACTTTTCCACTGTGATTTATATACAGTTTTGAATAAAAGCGTCATGGCGTATGAGTTATGTGAAATGGGAAAAATAAAGGAATGTGAATTTATGATTAAAAAAAAAAAGCAAATCATCTTGGAAATAAATTTTTGGACATATGTTCCAGTGAGAATTATAAAATTTTGAATTAAATGCTTGGTATTCTTCGAAAACCCCCAAGTTTGCCAATAAAAAGCTAAATGAGATAGAAATGAATTAACAGTAATAAAATGCCTTTATTTTGTTTTTATTTCTTAGTCCAGTTAAGTAATGCGGGACATGTACAATGTACAATCTTTAAGTTAATTTTACATGGTTCCAATGCTTGCCACTTGATTGATTGATTCATTCATTTATTACGATAATTTTCATTACAAACCCCCATATTTCTTAGTTGTTTTATTCATCATTTTTTATACAAAAAAAACTTAATTTGTTAATCATATCATTATTTTCATTATATGTTCAGTTAAAATATTTTCATAAAACTGAACTAAAACTTTTCTAACACACACACACACGCACTGTGTGCACCAATATTTCTTTGTGTAAGATAAATGCAATCATAATTATAATAATTATTTTTATTTCATTATGAAAAACGTGCAAGTAATGACAATTAAATTAATTATGAACTGCACACAAACTGTGAAAGAACAAAAGCAAAATGAATGAAAAAAAACAAAAAACAGAATGAAGAAGAAGGAAGGACAACATAAAATTTAATTACAAAGCAATAATAATTTACTACACTTTTCCCATGAACTTTATGCACGGACCAACCGTGGCTTTAAGGGCAGAGGAGAAATGAAAACAAGGATATTGTGATGAGGGGTATGACATAATGAAAGGTGAAAGTGTGAGGAAATAAATATACTAATATGGCACCAGGAGCAGCTGCTGGTGCCGCTTCTGTTCAAGCATTGAGGCATTGCATTGTTACAAGCGCATCTACTATTATTTGCTTTTAATCTTATTTCGATTATAATTGAATTTCTCGTATAGAATGTAATTTACAACATTGACTGACGTTCGTGCCAATGGCGAGTACAATAACAACAATAGCAACAACAACAATTTTCACACGGACATTGCTTTATAATAGCAAAAGCTCTTCAAGTGTCGCGTGCGTGCCAAACAGAATATTCAATAAAAAAAAAAAGGAAAATTGAATAGATTTATGTGTTTTTTTTTTTTTTTGTTAAAGTTAAAAATGTAAAAATTGTTTGATAGTGTTTTTGTTATTTATTTTAAATCTGCTCTGATTATTTGTGGGTTATAAGATTCAAGCGATGATTTATAAAAATCAATTTGAAGTTTTCTAAAATGAAGAAAGTTTTAATCAGTGATAAGCAGATCTAATCCGAAACTTAAATGTAATTGATTATTAGTACGGAGAAGGAAATCCTGTTATGCTATTTCAATTTCTTTATTATAGAAAGTTTTGTTAATTGCTGAATATTTTTAAAGAGAATGTTTGTGAATAAACAGTTGGGCATATCTTTTCAAACATAAGGGATGTACTGACTAAATCAGACAATTAAAAATGGATCTGCTCTATGAAGTTTTAATGATTATCAGATATAAATTACCTCATGCCCTTTGTGGTATAGTGGTTTTCTGATGCTGATACTAAACTTAGTTAACAGGTAGATTTAGTATTGTATCATTTTATTTTTCAGTTTTGAATATAGAAATTACATGAAAATGTATTTATTTATTTATTTTATTTATTGGAACAAAGATTATAATTACAAATTATAACCTAGTATTTAATATGAGAAATAGCGACAGAGTCCCTCAGCTCAGGGGAAAGTTAAGAAGGAAAGGAAGCAATTAGAAAAGTGCAGGACCAGACTTTCCTTGAGCGGGAATCGAACCCGTGACTCTTGGGATGTCAGCCCAGCGCACTAACCTCTTGCCAAACGAATCAGTCGTAGGATCAATTTGCTTAAGCATATTGTTACATTTAATTCTTAAAATCGAAGTCGATTTCCTTTAAAAAAATTTTAAAATATTTAGAAAGACAGTAAGATGTTGGATCTTATCAATCAATATTATCTAGTCTATATACATAAAAATGAACCCAAAAAATAGTATGACCCAACAAAACTCGAGAACGGCTAGACCAATTTTGAAAAGTTTTTTTTTTGTTGTACTCATGGAGTCATCAGTCAGGTTTGTTGTTACATTTGAGTCCGGTATGTGGTGCTGTTGTCTAGATAAATGTAGTTTTATGTCATTTTTTAACATTTTTTCATTTGGCTCAAAATATACTGAACCAATTTTAATAATTTTTTTTTAAACAACAAATGAATCTTAATGCAACAAATTCCATACTTATTTTTTTTTTTTTCATTTTTTCAAGTTAAGTATACTATTTTTAATTATTAAGTTTTTAAAAAAAATACTGCAAGATCAAGCACTAAACGTTTTCTGGTTGTTGTTATTGTTGTATTTTACCTCTAATTTTTTAATAACTGAGCACGCACAGGAGACGTTGCAACGAACGCCGGGTAACGCTAGTTTAATATAATTTTAAAGGTATCTTTCTTTCTTTCTTTATCTATTACAACTCAATATTGCTGTAGTTTTTCCGCTCTTTTTATACTTAGTATGGTATTTCGCCAATGCCACAGCTGTAATCAAACGAAATCGCTGCAAATTCAAAGGTGTATTTGACCTGAATAATCATGTTACAATAATAATTGAAGAGTGGCGATCCAGCAACTTTAAATGGATCTACATCATCTTTAACTTAGGATTTTGGCATTCACCTAGGCGTTCAAAGAAAATTCAGATGAAACTCAGATCACAAAGTCTCCACTAATGGCTAATTAACTCAAGATCTAACCTGCGATTTGAGTACAAGATTCTTCTGTATAAATTCATCATTAAAGCAACTGGGACATATGGATTATGTTGAGGTTAAACAAAGAGTTTAATCCAAAATTCTCACGTCATGGTACATCAGATATAAAGAAACATCCATGAAGATCTTAATGTGCTGCAGCTAAAAGTTGGGTGTTCGAAGTGGAAACGTTACTATGCAGAAAAACTTGTGCAGCATGTTAATCCACTAGCGAAATCTTGTTGATGCAAGAAACATATTCTCGTCTTCATCGCAATGATTGTCCATCTCGGTTAAGTTAAAGGCCTGCAGAGAGATGTTATTGTAATATCATTTTTAGGAAGGGGATAACAATTTCAATGCTGCTGAAATTACATTAGATTTTTGAATCTGTTTTTGCTTATTGTTAACTGCGGTAAACCGGAGATTCACTCATAAGCTTTTTATGTGCCCATTGAATGAATGAATGAATGTTGGTTACATGTAGGTAAATATATTTAAATACATATGTATTTCATTGTGTGCGTGCGTGTGTCTGTGTCATTTCTTTAGTTTTTACATTTCCGGTATGCAGACGCCATTAGTTCTTTTGTAGGACTATTGTTTGCTTTTTCCTCCTTTGTCAAGGCATTCCTTTGACTTTATGTGTTTGTAACATGCATTATAAGGCGTCACTTTGTCGTTGTAACCCAAACAAAACCTATATATATGGTACTTCATAGACAACTCTTTTGAAGTGCCCCATTCAGACAATGAGTTCTGTTCTACAATATGTGGTATGTGGCATGCAACAACAGACTTCTCTAGCAAGTTGGTGTTGTGCATATTAAAGTACATAGTTAGATGTACCTTTACTGTTGCTGTTACTGTTACCATTACTGTTGTCGTAGTCCTAGTTTCTGGCGTCGTCGTTCAACGATTACATAGTTCTTGTTGGTCTCTTGACATCGCGTGCAATGACGCTTAATTGCTTTAATTGTACAAATTGTGACGACATTAGTAATTGGCAGGAAGTTTTTAGTTCAACAACAGCAACAAAAACAACAATAAGTATTACAACAAGTCGTGTTGGCAGTCAGTCCCGATATACACGTGCTTTATTTAGTTCACCACCTTTTTTTTTGTAATCACCATCACCATCATCATCATCATCATAAAATCCTTGATAAAGTTTTTTGTGTCTAAATTTGATTAATACTGATACTTATTTTATGATGATGATAATGATGATGTGTTGGTATAGTTTATTATCTAGGAATTGTTTTCAATTTAATTATTAAATATTATTTTATTTATATTATAGATACTATACTATGAGGATTTCATTCTTTATTTGTGGATTGTCTGAAGAGTTTAAAGGTTAACTGAACTATAAACTGAAATCATCATGGAAATAGAATATGACTCTTATTTAATATTCATTATAATCAAATATCCACATGCATTTCATATAAAATGTTTTATAGATAATTTGTGTAAAATACATTGCATCATTTTAGTGAAAATGTATATGATTTCTTATACAATATTTCCTTGCTAAAATGCTTATTTAGATCATCATTTGAATTATAATATCATCTAATATTTTTGGAAGTTTTCAGGTTTGGTGACAATCATCTTACAGATTGTTTAGCTTGTAGTATTTTTGGCATTGATATCTATATCAGCAAAACCGAATTTCAAGTCATCGAGTACAAAGTCATTGGTTTCATTTTCATATAACCGAAATATAGAAATGTTGTTTTTTCTTTTCAAAACATTTTCCATATTTTTTTTAAAAGGAAAAATAAAGCTCATTACGGAAAGTCAACATTTTTATTTCAAAATTATAATAATGAATTTTAATTTTTCATGATTGCTACTTATTTTAACTACAATACTAAGTGACCTCAGGAGAAGGCACTTTTACTAATAAATGAAATACTTTTGCCACTCAGACTTGATGAAATACGAAATAAAAACGTGTATATTTAAATACATTCAAGTGTAAATATACAAGGTTATCTTTACGTCAAAGTTGCTGTTGTTCTTGATGTCAAAGAGCACTCAGCAACCAGTGCGTATGAATAATATGTGTGTATAAAATATGTAAAACATAATTGAGATACTCTTAATAATAATAACACTAATAATAATAATAATAATAATAATAATAAGTTGGTTAAATAAAAAGCTTCTCAAGGTTAGTAAGAACTAAGTAAATAGATTCGCAAGGCATCTTGTGTGTAGAGAATTAATTTGGGTAACATTTTAAGAAAATCATCTATTAATTTACCTTTTGTCTCACAATTAGAAGTTTTTGTTGCATTTGTAGTTGCAGTTATAAGAAAATTAGTCTGCAAAACTTGAAATGCCTTCGAAGGTGATCCTGACGATCGCCCTGATAACATGTAATATTTCTGGTCTAGTCGCAACTCACACTTATGATTATTTTTCTTTATTCAACTTTTGTAATTAACAGCTGAAACGTTTCACTTCTATTAATGGCAATTGTTTTCAGTGAACTGAGAAGAACAAGGCAGTTGAAGACACAAAATTATAGCAAAAAAGTATTTCTTCATACGTTTGTTGCGTCGCTTGATTTGTCTATTAAAATCAATGTTCATGCATAATTTAAATCATTTCGCTTGGTTCTTGGTAATTACATAGATTATTTTTAGAACCTTTAGTTTTAGTTTCTAGTTTCTTTTTTCATACTTCGATTTGTTATTTGCCAAGCAGCAATAAGAAGCACACGCACAATGATGATGATAATAATAATAGTGAAGATGATGATGATGTTAGGGGTCTGACTTACTTAGAACTGCCTTGTGTTGGTTTCCTTTGTTTGTTTGTTTTGTAGTATGTCCTTTTATTTGATTTGTTATTTTATTAATTCGCTTTAAGTGTCTGTTATTTAATTTTATTTTAATATAAACTCAATTTATATTTTAATCTATTGAAATTCTTTGTTAGTTTTATTGCTTCCATATTAGTATTTCTTGTTTTTGTTAAGAAAGAAAATATTCGCGTCAGCTGCTATGCATTTGAATTAAAGTCACAAGGCGCGCTTTTGCAGAAACATGTAAAGTTCCTTGTCACAGGACTAACTAAGAATGAAAATGCAGAGAACACACACTCATATACGCGAACACACACATACACTTACCCTACCAGAGCATAGAAAAAGAAATAAGAGAAAAAAAAAACAGTACGGTTAACGTTTTTCTTCACTTTCGCGCTCACTCACTCGTAGATAAAATTCACTTGTTCAATCACTTTTTCTCTGTTGCTCTTAGTCCTGTAGACTGTAAGCTTTATATAGGATACACACACACACACTGCGAACATGTGACGATGGCTGGATGAGAGGGGAAACTCCTGCTATGTGTATATGTTTATAGAGGATGGAGAACGAAGGGTATCACTTAAAACTTGCTGCTTCTTGTTCTTGTCCTTTTTTTTTTTGTTGGTCTTCAACTATTTGAGCGTGATTATATTTTTGTGAGCTTAAAATTTTTCACTTTTACTTTTACTTTCACTTGATTTTGTGTGTTTTTTTTTGTTTGTGTAATATCAATTAATTAAAATCAATTTAAATTAATTGATGGAATGTTTTCTATTTTTTTTTTTTTTTATTTGTAGGACACTTTGCATGGCAGCGTTTCAGGCATGTGATGACAATTTGTTCGCTTCTTCTACAATTGTAAATTTATGTGTGTGTGTGTGAGTCTGCCCCTGTGTCAGTTTGACTCTCAATAGCCGTGACAACGCTGCGTATGCTTAATTTTGTGTCTGCCTCGTTTGAGTTAATGTCGCGAACTGAAACACGAAACGTTTCCAACTTGTTAGTGAACTCAAGGATGCTTTGCGCTTATTGTTCCACAATTTTTGTGTGTGTGGATTGTAAAATGCTTTGCAACTTGCAACGCAACAAAAAAGCTTTTCTTGTTTTTTGTTTTTGGCTGCTTTCCTTAGGCAAGAGGGACAGACTGTTAAGAAGAAATTGACTAACTATAGTATTTGGGAAATTATTCAAATAAGGATCTTCCTTAGACTAAGATCTTTAACAAGAATGTTAAGTACTTTTGGAAAGGATTTATTTACAAAATTTGAATGAATATCTTTAAAGATCAAAAGACTACTTGAACTCAAAAAATTGAGATTCTTAATCTAAACTGAAAGATTTCTAAGAGGTTTCCTTGAAATTTATTTAAACAATTAAATTTCCTTGGATATTAAAGCATTGAAATCTATGAATTTTAAAATCTTAGTACTGATTTATATACAATTAAAACTAAAAACCTTCTTTCATTATAAGATATTAAAGGATTTATTGTATTTAATTAAATTTAATAAATTTTGCTATGTTTTATTAAGTTTCAGTATTTTATTTTATCCTTTTATGCTTCCCATGTAGCTTAGCCTATTTGATATCATCTAAATTAAAAAAAATATTCTATTTAAAGAAAATCAAAGCTTAATATTTAATTTCTGTGCTTCAACTTGATTTCACTTTATGAATGAAAAGTTAAATTTGGATTTTGTTTAGAAATAAAAAAAAAAGGATAATAAAATAAAAGTGAAAATTTCCAAAATAAAAGAAGACAAAAAGGAAAGTATTAAATTATCAAAAATAGAAATGAGCGCAAATACATTCACAAAAACAAGTAAATGCGCATGCTTTCACCAACACACACTCATAGAATCAATCTCCTTTTATGCCTAGACTCTTCTGTTGCCTGTTATTCATTAAAATCGTTACTGAATTGTACTCAATTCTATAAAACAGAACTGAACTTAACTGAACTGAACTGAATTGGCCTCATGTCTACTTTTTGATGAATGAAAAGCTTTACAGGCTTCTCTGCCTTCGTCTTCGCCTTTTTTATCCCATTTCTTTCTTCCTTTCTTCCTTTCTTTCATATTCTCCTCGTATTTTCTTTTTTACAATGTTTATTGTACTCTTTGGTTGTTTATACAGCAAGCGCGTGGCATATAACTTCAACTGTAAAATTGTTATAGATGTAAAAGCGCATAGACGGCGGTACGAGAAACCCATGAGTATATTTTATTTATGTCGTGCGTTTTCTGTTTCTTTTTTTCTTCCAACCCCTCTACGTCTAGACCTTTGTAGGCTATCATTGTAGTAATGCAAGTAAGAGGGAGTTGTTTGCTAGCGTAATGTTGCTTTTTACGGTAGCATGACTAATGAAATACACACGATTTTAAGCCGGGAGAATGAGAGACATGGCAACGTTGAAGGAGGTTGACAGTAGTATGACGTATTTTTCGTTTGAGTTGGACACTGAAAAAACTTTACGCAAACATTTTTAAATTTATTTCAAAGAAAAATATTTTATAATTATGTTATATTTTTTATAATCATGTCAAGTTGAAGAGGATTCATTCCAGTAAAAAGCAATCCCAATCTTAATTTGTTTCATCTTTTCCAATTATGTATATGTTAAATGACAAGTTCACTCATCATTATTATATGAGTCCAATTATTTACGTGGTAGTTCTTTAGTTCGGCCCGCATGAAATCGTAGTGACCCACAATTTTATAAAATGGAAACTCCATTTTCTTGTATATAAAATTTTCCAAAAGAAATACCAATATAATGAGCATCAAACCAATGTAGGTGATGAGCATCGCAAAATTAATTTGTTGTATACTCGTATATAGTATTTGAATATTTTGATATAATTGTTGAAGTCGAAAATATTATGATAAAATTTTCTGTTTTATTTTGATATTAATATCTGAGGCGTATTTGTTCTCAAACTTTATTACAGTCTCTCTTAGTTTTGAATAGACACTGATTTCTTTACATACTATGACGCCCTACAAATCTAGAACTAAATGCAAGTTTTCAAGAATTTATTTTTCTATATTTTTAGCTATCAATAATTCATCGGTCCCTAATAATTATTCTAGATTATGCTGCAGGTAGCCAATATATTAACATTAATCGATAGATACAAAGATACAATAGAAATTTGTTTTTGTGATTATACTGGGATTTTTAAATTTAATAAATATATTTTATACACATTCTCTGAAAATTTGAAATCTCCACCTAGTGCGGTTCATGAGATACAGATGATTCCAAAACGTGACGATCTGTATTTTTTCACAAAAATTTTTTATAGAAATTTTTGCCCAATGCCGTTAAAGAAGTTTCACTTCAAAAAAAGTTTTTCTAATGAAAACATAAATTTGATTTTGGATTTGTATGGGATGTACTCCCTAGTACAGATGATCAAGAATATATTATATACTTTATGGAGTCTCCGTTTCTGTCTGTTACAAACTTCATGATAAACTTATGATAATATTAACTACGTGAAGAGAATAAAATTGCCCTCACTTTGCACAATAATTTAACGAAGCAGCGCTGTCTTGTCCGTAGTTTTGTAAGCATTGACACAAAACTGTGTTGCATTGTCCTGTGATACTCAAATGTTAACTTCCCGTTTAGAGAGAATAGAGCCATCAAAGTTATTCAAATGTTGTTTCCCTTTTAAATTTTATACGATGGCACGAAACCCTTCGGGTGCGAATCGAACTTACACTTGGCTGAGTTTTATGTGTTGAATTTTCTTTCAGTGTATTTTCATCAGACACTAAACAGTCAATGGTATTTTTGTATCTATGATTGTGTTTTTGTTTGTTTCTTGTTGATGCCTGTTGTCTATAACTGTAATTCTTCTGCAGTAGAATGTGAGGGGAATAAAAAGCTACACACATTTGGACTTGTTGTTGTTATTGTCATCTTTGTTATTGTTTCTATGGTTTTGTTTGTTTATGACGACGAAGCTTAAGCAAGTGCCGTTATTTTGTGTTTTTGTTTTTGCATAGAAGACCGTGTAAATGAGAGAGAGTGAAAATGAGTGATTTATAAAATGAAGAGAGTAAAAGTTAAAAAAAAAAAAAAAACGAGCACTGACTAATGTTTAAGCTTATAAGATTTTACCGCTTCAATGTGATAAATTACACTTTGACTGCCTCAACTACAGGCTCCTTAAGCTCTCTCCACCATACTGCCCCCTCCTCATGTCACAATGCCTCATCATACGAAGATAATAATAGTAACTAACGACAAAACTAAAACTGTCAACAACATTTGCGTATCAATTATGATGATGACGTATGTCGACAACAATGTCATGTTGATTTAAACAAGGGAAACAAAAGGATTAAGTAAGTGAGTTACGAGGGAAAACTGAAGAACTGTAAAACGCCCACTATAAAATTCATTTACGTAGTTTTTTCTATTTCTGTTTTAGAATCAGCTTCAGTTTCTGTTTTTGTTTGATTGACATAGACCAGGGATTCTCAAACAATGTGTTCATGTCAGATATTTGATGAGTGATGCCATTTATATTAGCCTGACTTGAATAACGAAATACTACAAAAAAAGTTTATATGCACTACGTCTTTGAAGCATCATCACATTTTCATTTCTGTCACATTTTTTTTTCATATTGTTTTTATATTTACTCCCTTTCTCTAAAGAAGTTTCACTTCCAAAAAAGTTGGGAATCACTGCCGTAGACCAAAAAGTAATTTATAGCCAGCTCACTTTCTTAACCAAAGTAGATATTGGGTAAAAGTAGAACTCTAGAGTACCATTGCTTGTTGCGGCAGTCTGTCTACGTCACATTGCGTCATGTTACAATGCCGTGTGTACATTGAAATGAATGAATGGTATACTAGTGAATTTGTAACTTGAATGGTTGGAAACTGTATATGACTCATGCCGATTATGCATACATATAGGTATGAACCGCCCACTCAGTTCATAGAGTTTTGAAGACCTAAGACGAAAAGAAAGATTGCGAAAGATTCATATATATTTTTTTTGTCTATCTGCTTTGGATAAAAGAAAGTTTTCATCAAAAGATAAGACGAAAAAATAAAAGAAAAATGTGTATGGCAATAAGTTGCCGCTATTATTGATGAACATTGCTTACTCCACAAATGGATTCATTGATGACGCAGTTCATTTTTTTATTCAGACATTTGTTAGTTTGCCAGCCAGTCAGGCAGACTGTCTCTAGCGATTTGTATCCACATACATATACGAATGGAGTGCGCTGTTTTCATCTGTTTATATAATGAGTATGTTTTGTAGCTATATAATTCATAAGCTACACAAGTGGCACTTGCCTTAGGTGACAGCAAAATTAACTCATTATTGTCTACCACATGGAACTCCTAGGACAGACAGACAGCAACAGTAGAATAGAAAAGGATATATCATAAATAGCATAAGGATACTTAGACTATATGATACACGTGTACATATGCATGAAATACACCATAATAATAACACAGATACTCGTGTACACATGCATACATATGTGAACAAATGTTGCATCATTAGTTTATATGATAATCATAAATCATTAGATGCCCAACATTCTTTGTTGCTGCTCCTGCTGCGCGGCATTTGCCACATTGCATTCTTAATAATGTCACGTTTGTGCTTTTGACAACCAAAACGTGTTTAAAGTTCGGATTTCGTTCTCGCTCGTTGTAACCAAAGAACCAACCAACAACCTCAATAGCCATATTGCTTTTTTTCTTTCCTTCCTTTCATCCTTTCATCCTTTCATCCCTTCTTCCTTTTTGCCTTTCACTTATGCTATCATTATCATCATAATGATTATGAGTTTATGAGATAATCATAATGAAACATTTTAACTTGAATTAAGTCTGAAGTTTTAGTGTTGTGGCGGCTCCTTGACCCCCTTTTTGTTATCAGGATACTTAGTGAAGCATATCTATTTTTATAGTTTTATAGGGTGAGCTTTCGTTTTCCTCTACTAAGCGTGTTAGTTCCCATTATATAATGAGCTGTTAAATTTTGATATCATAATAATTTATACCTTGCATAAATGTACACAAGTATTTGTATCTTTATCTGTGTGTGTGTGTATAATTGTATCTGAGTGTCTGTATGTGTATGTACTTGAATACCCGTGGGTGTAAGTTTTTCTATGTGTTTTTCTAAGGACTTCCTTTAATATGTTTTTCATTAAATATGTTTTTAGGATTAATTGCTATCATATTTGTTTTGATTGCCTTTGGTTTTGTACTTTCACTATAAGCAAATGTTATTAATATTGATTTCATTTTTATAATAGAAATTAAGCACTCATATTTCCCGAAATCAATATTCATAGTTTCAATGGCATGATATGGAAAAAAATAAAGGATTTTCTTACTGTAAATCTGTTTTTCTTTTGATTTTTGTATTAATTTATTTTAAAACGTCAAATCATCCGTACATTTTTTTTATGTATATTAGTAACATCATCATAGTATTTATAGTTTTATTTTCACAGAGCTGATGCTGCATCCACATCAGATTCAGCATGGAGAGTCATTAAATCAAACAACAACAACAGCAGAGAAAACAACAAAATTGTGGGGTTGTTCTTGTAGACATGAATGCTGCATCGGAGGTGGGTGCTAAAGTCCATGCCAATTGAGTATGATCAGTCTGCATAGTGTAGCGAAATTTATGCCTATTGTTGCCAACTTTTTGCTCCCCTTTTTCCCATTGTTGCAAAGTTTTTGGTCCGTTTCCCTATTTGACTGATTTCCTCTTTTTTTTTGTTAAACAACTGACCACACAAAACAATTTTAGGTAAATTTTAAATTATAAAATTTTGCTTAATATAAGACGTAGCAAAAATAAAAAGGAAGCTGCATGTATTTTCCACTTAGAGTAACGATTGTATAACCAAATCAAAAAACAGCTGTTCAGGAAGCAGAAAGTCCAGTGTAAAAGACACTCTACATTTCGCACAAACATATTCCGATCATTAATTCTAATTACAATCGACAACAACCACACGGAAAATGGTGACATTCAGGGGTGGTTGTTGTTGCAGAATGTGATCGAATCAAATCCGAATACAGAATTTATGCTCCTGTGATTTAATATTTATGACTGGTGGTTCTTATCAGTGTTGGGCAAATTCTGAAATATTTTTATGTAATTTTTGCCTGTCTTCGTCTTTTCTTTTTGCGCGCCAACATAAAACAGCTGATGATAATTTCAGATAAGATTGAAAAAAGGGCGGGAACCTATACACCTCGTCACTGCATCCTCGATGGGCTTATTGTGATTTTAGTAAATTGGAAATTATATTTTCATAAAATTTATAACAGGAATTAAAAAGGGAGTTGCAGAAACTATATGCAAATTCTTCGACTTTTCATTCGTGTTTATAATCAAAAAAAAAAAAAAAAAAACAGCTGTTCATGATACAACAAGCCTATCTATACATCAAAGAGTATCATCGTGAATCAGTCTTGTTTAAATGGAGTATAAGAGACCAATGCCAGGGGAAAATAATTTCTTCGATCACAGTTGGTGTTCCCCATAAACCACGGTGCACCAGTTATGCGTCGTAGGGCTTTATTTTCTATTATTTGTAATTGTGTGAATACCATAAATTAAAATTAAATAAATAAAATTAGTAAAAACAAATGAAGCAAAGTCGCTCTTAGTTCGTTTGCTGTCCTTAAGATGTGAAGATTTTTGTATTTAATTATTTTGGAATTATGTAAATTTTAACGTTTTTATTAATCTATATATGCAAAAATGAACACAAAAAAATTAGTATGACCCAACAAACCCCAAGAACGGCTTGACCAATTTTAATAATTTTTTTTTTTGTTGCACTCATGGAGTTACCAACCATGTTTGTTGCTACATTCGGACCCGGTAGGTGGCACTGTTGTCCATATAGAGATAGTCTTATGTCATTTTTTTAACATTTTTTCATTTGGCGCAAAATATACTGAACCCATACTAAAAATTTTTTTTAAGAACAAATTAATCTTAATGCAACGAATTGCATAATAATTTTTTTTATTTTTTAAAGTTAAATATACTATTTTTAAATATTAAGTTTTTAAAAAAATCACTGCAAGACCAAGCACAAAACGTTTTATAGGTTTCTTCGTTATTAATGCTGGTTGTTGTTATTGTTGTATTTTTCTTCTAATTTTTTAATACCTGAGCACGCACGGGGGAACGCTAGTATTTTATACAATTCTAGCCAGAAGCACAAAAGATATTTATTTTAATATTTTTGCTTAAAATTTGATTGTTTTTAGACATTTAACTTTTCAATGTCACCAAAGAGACCAATGTCATTGAAATAAAAAGAGTGTGAAGAACACTAAGACATTATAATTCAAAAATCATTATAGCATTTAAATATCCTGAAGACTTATATATGCAAAATGTCATGAAATAGGCAATGACTTCATATGATTTCTTTATCAGATCTTCAATAATCTTTTAGGTCTTTAAATTGATTGAATAACTTTTCACTTAAGAATTTTAGTTGCTTACTTTTGCATACAGGTAAGTCAAAGTGAGCAGAATATAGGTAGATCTATTTTTAAAACTCTTCAAATTTAACTCACTCGATTGGATTGTATAAGATTTCCTTCTTTAGCAGCCTTTCTATGTTATTCTTGTTAATGGCTTACACTGAACTCCTTCCTTTATGTGATATCAGTTATCATTTATAAAAAAATAGAACCCATTTCAATTTAAATGTCGCCTACCTCAATGAAGGTAATCAAATTTCTTGGAATAACAAAAAACAAAAACAAAAAAAAAAACAAATAAAAATTTATAATAAAAAAAAAATAATATAATATTTCACCTAAAAATATCCAAATACGCGATGTATACATATATTTTTGGCAATCAACAAGGACTGAAATAAATGTAAGAAGAAATTGGAAATGGCAAAGTAAAGCGCGAAAAATATAAAAAAAAAAAATATGTTAAGCATGACAAGAAAACCATTTTTAATATAATTCAAGACTACTGAAGACGGCTAAGAGTGTAGATGAGTGGGATGGTGTGCAATCGCATACTCTCTTTGCTGCTGTTGTTTCAGATTATCTGCCTAAGAAATATGCCAGCCTGCCACAAGGCAAAACACAAAACGCAAGGACCAAGGACCGAGCATTAAGAAAAATCAAAGGAAGGAAGGAACGCAAGTACGAAAGCACGCACGCACAGACTGAGTTGGCATTGAGTTGGCTATGAATGGTTGCTTTGGAGTAATTGTGTGAGTGTGTATGTGAATGAGCATGTGGCTGGCACATCCTTGTATGCTGTCTTGGCAGAAATCATGATTTCACTTGAGCGTTTGCTAAATGCGCCAAATGAAGTGCAAATTATGCCAACGGCAATGTTTACCGAGTGCATGATAAGGACATCTGAATATCTGAAGGTGGTGGCGGAAGAAGAAGAACAAGAAAATTAAGTTTAAAAAGGAAAATTACAAAAAAATAAAGAATCTAAAGTAGAAATAGAAGAATCAGTAGCAGACACAAATACAGAAGAAGAACCCGAGGCAGGAATTGAAAGATTAAATCCCGTTGCTTGCACTCCATTCCCTTTTCCTTAGTGGATTTTGTTTAAAACTTACAAAATTAGTTTTCATATAGTACGAGTATTTTTGATGTTGCTGTTGTTCGTTCTTTGCATATCCTTTGTGGCATCTCTTTTTTTTTGTTAAATATTGTATGTTTCCTTTGGTTAGTTTTCAACACGTAGTAGTCATTCTACATAGCAACGCGTGGCAAATTATGCGGCGCCATTTTGATTTTCGCGTGAGCGTCCTTGTACACAGCAACAATAACAACAATAGTGACAACAGTGTCAGCATGAGCAAACACGCGAATCTCAACCCCATGACAAATATTTTAAGATCTAAACTTGCTGGTTTGTTGTCTTCAAGGCTGCCTGCCCTATGTTTGTTCTGACATGATTCGCAAATGCGGTCAACGACAGGACAATCTTCTTGTTTTACACTCGTTTTTGTTGTCTGCTTGTGTTTGTTGTTGTTGGTTCTTTAAATTACCGCCAACATTTTATTCGCAAACCTAAAACATTACATTGAATTCCATTCTACTTATACAGTATTTGAACTTTTAACTGTCTCACAAATATATTGTGTACTCATACATACTTTAAAGGAGTTCCCTCTGCCCAAAATCATGTTTTGTGTTTTACTGACGTCAGGACATATTAATATTTTCATCATGCGCATCGTTTGTTGATGTTGTTGTCCAACTTGTATCTTCTATATTTGTGTGTATGAGTATATATGACGACGATATGCCTTCAATGTTCATGTTCAAGTTCAAAATTCCGCTTCTATACTTGTACAAATCAGACCCAGTTCGCCCACCTGCTGGTCGCACTCATATGGTAGTAGTAGTAGTAGTAGTAGTAAGTGCGAGGACATTCACTGACAATGCCAGCAATAGTCACAACAACAGAAAATTGCGTGACGTAAATTCTATTAACTGTTTTATTGTAGTTTTCTTTTGTTTCTTTTGCTTTTGTTAGACCTTTTTTTTTTTGTACTTTACAATGGCGACGATGGCGCTTCGGTTTATCTCTTTTAATATTTTTATTATGTGCTATTTGGGTTTTATTATTTGAATAATTTTCGTTTAATAAAAGCTCCAGGAGCTTTTAATTTTCTTAAAGCTTCAAAAACAGTGTAGACAATAGTTTGTTGGGTTCTTAGTAACACTTTCAACCGGATGTACAGTACTAAAAGTTGTTTGGGTTTAGGTCACCAAAGTTCTTATCAAAACTAAAAAGGGAAATTTTGATTTTTAAAAATGTCACTTATTTTAATGTAAAAATCGGCCAAGTGCGTGTCAGACTCACAAACGGAGTGTTCCGTACCAAATGGGGGGTTTGTATGGGAAGTAACCCCTAGTGGTTAAATTTGTCTGATTCCTACAAATGGCCATCAGTGTAGAGTGCAGCTCCATTCAGTACAAAATTTTTATTTATTATTTTTAGTTTTATTTATTGAAAAATTTCTGTTTTAATTTCCTTTTTGTTTTATTCATTTTTATTATTATTATTTATTTATTTTGTTTCTCTTTAAACACAAAAACACAAAAGAGAACGAACGAACGATGTTTTCGTTCATGACTGCATTAATGCGAGAATGAGAGTTCTATTAAAACAGAATTAATAACAAAAAAATACTCCCAGTGCAGGACTCGAACCGCACGCCCTCGGGTTGCCAGTCCTCTCTCTAACCACTACACCACGCAGACATATTATTTGTCTTTGCCCAAATAGCTACAATATAATAAGTATAAATATTTAGAGAGCAGAATGAAATAGTCCAAGTAGAAAAAAGTTAAGGTGTACGAATTTCGCAAAGACTTACATGCTGTTAATTTTAATTGTTGCTGTACTTTTAGTTTCTTCATCATTATCATCATTTTGTTTGCAAAACTTAATTATTTCATATTCACTTATTTATATTTGTTGTTGAAAGGCCACACAAAAGCGAGGCTGGGCAAAGCTTTTAATTTATATTTATACAAAAGAAATTAAAAGCCATTATTTTCAATAATAAAATTGAAACAAAAAAATATTCCCAGTGCGGGAATCGATCCCCACGCCCTCGGTTTGCCAGTCCTACTCTCTAATCAATAGAAAAAATCTGACGATTCTATTTTGCATCATTTTTTGAAATTTCACTTATGCCGTTCAATGGTGCAAAAAAAAAGTATTTCCAATAAAAAAACTTAATTTCGTTAGGGGGTTTGTATGGGAAAAACTTCTCAAATAAAACTGAATTTTGGATACTATAAGTTTCTAAACTAATTCCATTATCTTTATAAATTTCAAGTCCATAGGGTTACTGGATCGTATAGCTCCCATGCAAACCCATAAGTTTCAGGGACACCTTGAAATTTTTGCTTATATTTTAGTTTTAGTATTTGTTACTTTAGCCCTGATAGAGCTACACATTCGGCGAAAATAACAACTTTCTACCTGTTACGGTTTATGAGATAGAGTCCGAGGACTGATGGACAGAGTAGTGTTAATAATAGGGTTCTGTTTGGCACCTTTTAGGTTCGGAACTCTAAAAATGAGTTCAATTTAAATATAATAAGAATGATGAGTAAGAAGTAGTGTTATGTTTTGGCTTGTGGAGCTTTTAAGCATTGTATAATACTAAGTACTTACAGTGGTCATATTTTTTCATCCACCATTTATCCCATTTTCCAATACCTTTAAATTTGTTTCATGTCACAAACTGTACCTTGGACTTCGTTTTGTGTTCTTGTCCGCGTTTTGCTTGGAGCTTCAGGTATTTTCGCAAGTTTCTGATAGGAAATTGTGACTATATTAAGAAGAGTTGTTTAAGAGATTTGATCTTGTTGTTTACAGCAATTTTAAAGAAAGACATATATGTATTTAAGTACTTAATAATATCTGAGGCCACATTTCTAAGTATCCAAAGAAAACTATCACATTTTAAGTTATTATTTATAATATTAATATTCTGTTTTATTCAAGTACCAAATAAACACATGAATTCACAAAAATTTTTATAATATTTGTCAGTACAAGTCTTGATTTACATATTTCTGGTTTAATTTTGTTATAAATTAACTTCAATATTTCATTCAAAATAAAATTTAATAATGTTAAAAATTAAATTCCTTTGCCATTTGTTTGTTATTTGAATCATTTCAATACTAGAAACTTTGACTAGACAGTTGCACATAAAAATATAAAACTCATTCATTAAGAAGAAAACAAAAAAAAAAAAAAATAAGTACAAATAAAAGAAGTCAGTGTGGGCTTGTTAAAAAATTAAAAATCAGACTGGAAGTACAAATTCCACCACAATTTGGGTTTGCTATTCCCATATTTAGAAGCGCGTTATTTTGCTATGATCGGGTGATGGCGGCAAAGAGGATATGGACGAACGTGAAGGACTACGCTGCGGTAGACGTGGTGGATTAATATTTGCATTTGCCTGACGTAGGTTGGCAAAGAACTGTTGACGTCGTGGGCCGCCGCCACGTAATGGTAACGTTGGTATCTCGCTGGGCGATTGTTGATGGACCTCCTCTTGTGAGCAATGACGCATGGCGGGATTAACGCATTCATAGACACTCTGAAAAGGTTAATTGATAGCATTATAATATTTTATGGTATATAGAACAAAAATAATTTTGTGAGTTACCTGTTCCGATGAGTATTGATTATTTTGCGCAAAGGCCAATGAAGTGAGTGAAGGCAACGCCTGCGCAATATCTGAACGTTCAATGCCGCGTACAATGAGAAATGTGCGTGGTATGAGTATGCCGACAAGAACAGCCCAACCTGACGCCTGGAGACCCAAAGGTACGGCAGCATCACGCCATTCATCTCCAAACAGGGATAAAATTATCCAGACAATCCAAATGATAAAGATCAAAACTGCTCCAATAACAATAAGTATGCCCTCGCGATAATTTCGTTGGGAACGATAGATAAATGGTATCAGACTCACAACACAAGCGAGCAATATGAAATCATAGCCGACCAAGGCCCACAACCAATGTCCATAGTAAATATTCTCACACGAAACACTCCCCGAGGCCACTTGCATGGCCACTAATAGTTGAATAGACATGCCCAATTGAACAAAAATACTAAGTATGCAAATCACCGCTTGAATGTAACCATTCACATGCGATAAGAAGCCACCCTCGGAACCGATGGAGGCTAACATAATGGCGCGACAGAGTAATAATGAGAAAATGAAGCAATAAACAAGCGTCAGAATAAAAACACGTACAGCGCAGAGTGTGTTTAGGGTTTGGGCATCCTCAAAGGTCACATGTGAGTTACGTTGCTCACCCACATATTCCATAGAGAAGGGTGCAAATGATGTAAAGACAACTATAAGCGAGAGCAATAACAGGATTGAGGTCACTGGATTACCCTCGAAGACATCATTCAATGATATTCGTACCACAATGAAAACCAAAATGGCCAATGTAGCAATGATGCCTAAAATTGCCGCCGTCATGCCAGTGGCAACCCAAGCATCTGGTTTAATGCGCCAAAACATCACCGATTCCCCATCAAAGAGAAATGGGTAACGTTTGTTATCACCAGCACTGTACTGGCAATTAAAGACCTGACCAAATTTCGTCTTCAGCTCAAGGCTTGTGTGATTGTCACGATTATAATGATAATAAGTTGTAACATTTGTCACAAAATTCTGTGAGGCAATCTCACGGAGTGTCATGTGATCCTCATGGTTGATAACGTCAATTATTTCGACTTTCTTTTGAAACATTTGAAAATTCATTGATGGGGCCAATTTACGCATGCGCAGTAAAGTCAAAACTTCGGAAGTCTCATGGGAGACATGGTATTTAGGTGTATGCCAATCTTCAATAAAATTGAAGAAATTGAAACATGTTTCGAGAACATAAACATCATCAACACGTTTGCAATGTAAGGATAAAGCGCCCTTAAGCCAACGCATCAAATCAAGCATTGGATGAGCCAAGGCAAGGACACGTGAAGGCAAGATAGATTTACCAATCAATAACTCATTCAGTATAGTGGGTGCACTATCCAATTCGGCGACAGTTCGTAATTCGATTTCGTTCTCCATTAGTATAAAAGATTTATCGGGAAGATCTGTAAAAATACTATGTATATAACTCATTTCAAGATATCTATTACAATATATTAAATTACCTGTCACAAACTCTCGATCGGTACGCTCAGTTGGCACAGCAAAAATCGTACCATTTTCTTTGAAGTGATTTGCCATTTTATTGCCAAAAAGTATATAGACATTATCTTCACTCTTGAAATGCATTAGGCACATATGCTCACGACGTGCTGCCTCCATAAAATCATTATAGATGGCCAAACTTTCGGTGAGTATTTCAACTGAAGCAATTTTCTCACCCCAAGGCATTTGATGGAGTAAATGTGCAACTTTCGGAAATAAATGATCACGTGCTGCTGGTATGGGCCAAATATTATACTCCAAATCTTTAATAATATGTTCCAGACTCTTATAGAGATCATAATCGATAAAAATACCCATGGCATGCATTGTACATTGTTGCATATATTGAACTTCCTGAATAAGCAAGTTCTCGGCAAGACTTTCATTGTCAATGAAAATAGCACGTAAACCTATTATAAGAAAAGATAAATCAATGGTTTTTGGTTTCATTCAAATTTTTTATAAAATTTTCCTAACCAATTTCAAAATCCGACTCAATTAGATTCGCTTGATTCAAACGATTCACCACAAAGAGCGCTGATGTCGGGTCTATTGTCATTATGCTAAGCATAACATCGCCTTCGATAATTTGTACAAATTCATTTTGTTTTTGTATGCTTGTCTCCTCTGCTGAATTGGTAATCACCGCTTGTAGACCGTGTATACAAATATCGGGTATAGTACTAACGGTACTATTATTACCACTGCCACCTCTAGTATTGCCGGATGCAAGACTAATGGTGGCTTCAGTTGTTGTGGAAGACCTTAGTGCTGCTGGAAATGCTGATGATGATGTACTTGAGGCATCCGTTTCACTAGATTCAATTAAATCGGTTTCTAGTTCTGCTATTGTTGTTGTTCGTTGTGTTGTTGTTTTTATTGTTGTTGTTGTTGAAAGACCCGCTGTTGGCTGCGGTTTCGTTATACGCAATGGTCCCGATTTTCGTGAAGGTATGGGTGAGGCTGAAGATTCCGTGACAACAACTGTAGCACTATTGCAGGTGGTGATAAAGTAACACAGAGTGATGAGGAGGTAAATTAACACTATTTTGAGAAAAAGGAGTTAAAAAATTAAAAACAAATAAGTATTATGTTATTATTTTTTTTATTTTAAATTGAATAAATTTCATTAATTAATTTTTATAATAAAGTGAGTTAAAGGACTGTTATTTAAAACAGTACAAAATTATAAGTTTGTCTTGAAATTTGTAGCAGACAGAAAGAAATATCGATGGAAGTATATACATACAATACATTACAATACATTCTTGATCAGCTTATAACTTTATAAATCTTTGAGAAAATGCTTCAAAAATGTAATTGAACATTAAAAAGTCTTCTTTATGCTTCTGACAAATGAAATAACCGCCTATTTATTGAATTATTTAAATTTACCTAAAGAATTTGGCCGAGAGTCCTTTATATTCTCAAAGTGACAAATTAAAGACGTGCAACTCTATCGTACTTTTTCTTTTCAGTGCCAACAGGACAAAAAAGTATTTAAAAGTATTTAGGATTTCAATATGGTTCAGATAATTTGGAGTGCGCAGTCCAGTCCAATATTTTATCAGAGTATAATAATGTGTGGCTATTGGCATGAATCTTTGCATTATCTCGCTTAAAATAATAAATGTTTTCTTTTTAGAGGACTATACTTCCCCATAATCAGTGTGAACAAGCCACTAGGGAGGGTACCTTCCATACAAGCCCCCATTAAAATTCAGGTTCTTATTAGAAAAACTTTTTTGTGTTTTGTCCTATTCAACTGAAATTTAGAAACTATAAGTTTCTGATATAGGCGCTGTACATCTGTTGGAATCAACCAAATCGGCCTACTAGGGGAAGTACCTCCCATACAAACCCCAATCTGGTACGGAACCCTCTGTGTACGAGGCTGACTCGCATTTGTCGCATTTTTTTTTTTTTATTGAATTTAGATGGAGGCAACAAATAAAAAAATTTAATACCAACGGACAGTGTGATTTGATTCTATATTTTACTAAATAATTCTGTGCTTGGCACCGCGTAGATGTCTTTATTTGACAGATGCTAAGTGATAACTGTGAGATTTCCTTGTTTATAAACAAATGAAGGAATTTATGGGCATCGAATTTCCTTATACCATTTAGGTTAATTATCAGTCATAGACAAGAATTACACAAAAATAAATGATTTAAATCAACTCTTAAAAATTTACTCACCACACTGTGTTTTTATGTTCCCCAAGCAGCATTGCCAGCTCATTTTGATTATGAACTTTTGTTTTATGACACTTTAATTATGTTGATGATTTCTTTTTATTTATAAATTTTTTAATAAATTGAAAAGAAAATATATAGTTCGAAGATACTGTTTAGTTTCTTTATCGAATCAATTGTATGATTGTGTAAGTTTGAATATTTTCATTTCTGATGGCTTTCTACTAAATTAGAAAAAAAATATGTATATATTAAAAATATATATTATACTTTTACCTATATATTATTGAGAACACTTTCTTATACTTCATTTATTTAATTTGGTTTTTTATCTTTTATTGTTATTTATATTGTTTTTCACTTATTATGATGATTCTCTTGACAACAATTTTCCGTTGCCTACTTTCAAATGCAATGAAGACAGTTTACTTTGCTCATTGCTTCGAGTGTGTTGCACTTTAATCGCATTAAAAATTGCCACACTTTTTTTTTTATAGACACAGATAGATACGAGCACATCACACACAAACACATACAAACTTATATATAAAATTATGTCTTGAATATATTAGTGGACTCGAATTTGCAGTTTACTTTAAAGTGTCAAGCTGTACTTTACTGCTTCTTTCTCACTTTAAGATAACAAGAAAAAAAAAAAAAAAAATGATAAAAAAACAATAAATACTACACATTTTTGTTATGTTATTATTTCTCTTTATCTCCTTTGTATTTCTTATGATTTTCTTTTATGGTTTGTTTGTGACACAATATCTATAAAAGTATTTTTTCAAAGTTCTGTTTTTCTTTCTTTTTTTCAACAGACAAGCAAACTTAGTTTTGCGTACATAAGTTTCTTCACTTCACTTTTTACTCTTTCAAAATCCGTAAATCAATAGGAATTTTGCCGGAACTGACTCAATTCTGAATGTGTGTATGTGTACGGTTTTGTTAGTTTCTTTTCTTTTTTGTTGCTCTGATTTGCTTTTGCCTATGCAAGGCATGAAACATTTTTTTTTTAAAGAATTGTGAAATGTGAAAGTGAAACGGATATTAAAGAAATGCCATTATAAAGAAACTGAGGAAAAGGATTTAATATAGGCCAGATATAGAAATATATATTTAAACTAGATTAGAAAGGCAATTTAATTGATTGATGTTCAGATGAGATCACAAAGTATAATTAAAGAAAATTTCATGAGATTCTTAGAATACTTTCATCTGAAAGATGTAAAGATGAATAGGAAAGTTGTATGGATACCAAAATTCATGCAATGAATATACAAACCTAAATATAAATAATTGGATATATAATTGGAAGATAAATGTATGAATGTGCAAATAAATTCTAAGTTTGTTGGGGATACAGTTTACTTCAACTTCTTAGTTGAGTCATGCACGATCCATACGGACAAGCAGATAGAAGATAAAGCTGTTATTAGGGATGTTTTAATTGAAGAAATGACTTTGTTCTTTTGTAATCTAAATACGAGTATGATAAGATTATTAAATTAATAGAAATATGTAGAGAAGAAAAATCTTTTCTACTTCTGCTTTTAACGAAAACTCAGCTGTTATTTTGTATGGTAAAGACTTTGGTTAGATTGTTGTATTGAAAATTATGATAAAAAAATTATAATGACTGTTGTTTTGGTTCAAATATTTCAATTTAATAAAGAATTTCTATTATTTCTGATTCGTTCAATTGAGTCTTTGTTTCATTTGGCTTTTTTTTTTGTAAAAATTATCTATATTTCTTTGTAAGTAGTTTGTTTGGTTTCTGTTTATTTGATTCTTTTTTTTATGTTTCACTTTTGTCACTTTTGTTTCTTCAATACACATTTTTCATTTGTTTTGCTTTTTTTTTTTCTTTAGTTATTAATTTCCATTGATTTTTTGTTTGTTAACGTTTTAAGGTATCTTTAAGTGAAATTATCGATTGAACTTAATAGTTAAAAAATATTTTAAAATCCCAAATAACTTTAGTCTACATAAAATATCTTTTTACTGATTCAACTTTCAATTCTAAAATTTTTGAGAAAAATTAAAACTGAAATTTGTCATGAATTGCGCTTGAGTGAGTTTGGTTACTATTAGGTTTTATTATTTGAGTTAGTTACAATTATTTATAAAACTCTATCCAGGCAAATAATGTTGTTTTTATGTATGCTCAACCAAGTGACTGACTGAATTTACAATAGTTTTCAACGGGTAATTGTTCTTGTTGTTCTTTCTTTATGTTGTTGTTCTATGTTTCATTGACAATTACAGAAATATACTCGTAAATACTTTTGACCACGCCACGCCATCAGTTACACGATTTGAAGTCAAATGAAAAATCAAGCAAAAACAACCATTTATTTTTTAAATTCAATTGCATATTCACTTTTACAATAGTTTAGAATTTTTTGTATTGGTTTTGGTTACGATTTTGTCCATTTGACAATTTGTTTTATTTTGTATTGGAAAAACTACCCCACACTCAACTCATACACTCACACGATCCCATAGATATTAATGAGCCAATACGCATATAACCAAAAGCGTGATGTTGTCCGTCAGTCAACCAACGAAGCGAACCAAACAAAACCATACTAAAGTCTGAAGGCATAAGAGAACTATGAGCACCAAGAGCTAAAACAAAATTCAAATGAATTGTTTTTGAATTGTCTCCCCATTGCACCTGTTTTAGTTTATTCTGTACTGTTCTGTTTTTTTTTTTTTTTTTTTTCATTTTTACTTAACTTGGCTAAGAGTGAGTACAACAACAAAAAAAAAAGAAGGAGAAAAAAACTGTCAACAACAAATGTTTGCTGTTGTTATGGCAAATGAGTGAAAGTTAATTTTCCACTCAAACATTTCACTCAACAAAGAAATCTTAGTCATATCGTTTTCAAACAGATTTTTTAATTATTGTTTATATTATTTATTGAAGAATTAATCCAAATTGAAAACTGAAACTATTAAAAAAAAAAAAAAAAAAAAATATTGAGTCTATTCTAACCAAAGATTTTTGAGGTTTTATTTAGAAAACTGATTACTTTTCCTTTTAGACTATTCATTGAAATCTTTATCTCTAAGCTCTTTAGTTATTGAGAGAATCAAATGAATTTGAAATAAAGTTATGTATTATTTAACTGAATGTGTACTAGATACAGAGGCGTTATGGGATTTAAAACTAAGGAAACACCATATGAAATGCGCTAGTCAATCGAGCACTTGCCTGCAAAAGTTGACAACGCAACTCTTTGACTGATATCGAGTATTATTATTAGTATTAAGCTAAAAGTATAAACTTCAAATTGTATAGGGCTTTATTTTGTTTCACATGAACAAACTCAACAAAATGTTACAGTCCGTTGATATTGACATTCGTATAGTTAATCAAATCACATGATTTCTGGAGCTTGGGTAAATTTAAATACAATAAGTTTATATTTAGCAAGCTTTGAGTCTTTCACAAGGACACAAAGATGATGTGGAAGAGAAAGCTCACAGCATATTATTCTACGGACTATATTACTTCATCATTTTCTGGTTGGCAAACATCCAGAGTGACTGTATATCTAGTGATTATAGACAGACTTGGAGCAGAACTTCAAAAGGGACAAGGGGCACTGTGTGAAACTCCAAATTAAAACGAGCATATCAGTAACGACGTAATCTGGTTTATAATGCGGTGTTCCTGACATTTTTCATACACGACCTAGTCTACCTATTATTTTGAAAATAATTGAGGCACGCCTGTGAGGTGCTTGCCAACATTTATTCCACCTCTGACTAGATCACTTTGCTTTTATTTAAGGTTTCATTTTGTATTACTTTATCACTTCTGTTAACTTATTATATGAAGATAGGACTTTTTCACCTTATAACTTCTTTACTGGTATCAAGCAAACTCCTTATTATGTATTTTATTGCTTGTCTTGGCGCCGCGGTACATTCAAAAATTAAACACTTGACTTCACTTTATGCTTATTTTTTGGTTTCAAATTTCAACATACCAGTGAGTTGTCACAGACTGATTAGGTCTTCACCCTGAGTTTTCTTGATAGGTCAAGATATTAAGTCGTGGTTAAGGGTTAAATGGTTGTTTTAGTTTAAACAAACAAAAAAAAAAAAAAAAAAAAGGCAACAATGATGAGGGTGTTTCTGTATAGTGAATGAAATAAAAACCTTTCATGAAATATTGTTAACTGAAATATAAAATTATTATTTCTTGACTTACGGTATTTGTAGGGATAAACCAACCATTTTTTTTTTTTTTTTTGTTTGTTTAATTTAAATTTAATTAATCATTTGATTAATGATTATGATTAGTTATTTGCAACAAGAAAATTCAATTGAGTAGTTTAAGAGGAATATACTTTTCCCTTATAAATTACTTTGGGCTAATGCCCTCTATTGAAACATGACTCAACAGTTAAGGAGCCACACCAAGTAACTCTATTTTTGTCTGCTGTATAAAATGTTTTTATATATTCCCAATGAATTTTAAACAAGTAAACACTCAAGTACGCTTGCCATTCATTAGCCACCAAATCAGGCGTAATCCTCCCTTCCCTTATGTTTCGCCTTATAACTGATTCTTTATAAAAAGTTGATTAACTGAAATAAAAATACTTATGTTGAAAGGAATTGGACAATTCAAATTGAGTTAAATTTAACTAAAAATAAAACCAAAACTATAAAAAGTGTTGGCAACAACGTCATAGCAACGTGTCAAAACAAATTTAACAGAAACTGCAAGCAGACGATAAACCGCAATATAAACATAGAAAGAAAACAATAAATATGGGTGGGTGGATCAAAAAGTTTATGGTGTCTAAGATATATATTGTTAACCAATGCAACCCTATTTGCCAGAGGCTCAGAAATTCTTTCATGAATTTAAATTACCATAAAAAAATATACTTCACAGTTGTTATATTGTACCATCACGTCACTCAACAAGCCATGAACTGAATGTTTCGATTTAGTAATTTAAGTTAAATTTATAATTTTCAAAAACTATATGCAATGGAATCTGTGTTAGTCTGGTAATAATTCAATACAACCTCGCATTTATGTATCCTTGATGAACGCTTACACAGAAGGTTAATGCATAAGCGGAAGAACCACATATACTCGTACATACCACTACTTAAGCGACTTACAAATGATTATAATGAGAAACACGCACACACAAACCAAAATGAATTAATGATATCGTAAAATGCAATTTTCAATACAAAAACCTATGAAAATAGCAACTACTGTATTTTTGCTTTCTGTTTGTATAAAACTAAATATTTTCCATTTTTGCATAAGAACTTAGTATGCATTTCACAAAAACTATTTGACATTAGTGGTTTAATTATAGTCACATTTGTCAGTGGAGATACTGTGTGGATATTTATATTTACACTTAATATTAGAGCTAAATGACATTCAGCAAATGTCACTTCTGTCAATTGTAGTTTTACTGACTTTTAATTAAATTTTTCCTTTGCTTTTCATTAACAAATAACTGCTACAATTTAGACACGTTCCGCTTTAAGCGTCCTTTCGACCGTTTACCAAACGCGTGCCACTTACACTGAACATTGTTCTTGAAGAATTTCATTTCCGTGAAGCCCATAAAGATGCATTGTCACTCATTCAAATGTGGCTCAAAAACATTGAGTGGATTTTCTGCCACTTCCTCATATTATTTTGTTTTCATTCTTTTTATTTAGTTTCATTTTGTGTGCCTATGGAAAATTGAAAAAGAATGGAATGAAAGGAAATAAACCATGAATGCCGGTTAGGTCGAGTGTTCTTTGGCCATGCTTTCTTTGTGTTGCACAAACTGTTCAGTCAAGTGTTGTTCATTTTTATTTATTAAAAAATTGAAATATGGCAAAATTGTAATAAGTAAATAAATAAATAAATACATAAATACGACTATTACAAGATACAATTCAGAATGGGGTTGCTTTTTATTAACACGAGACGCATGAGGGCAGTCACAAATGCATTGCAAAGACAAGATTTACATTCTTAAACTGAGACGCTTAGTGGTTTAAGTCTTTTAGGGTCAAATGTTGCATAATTGAATATTGAAATGAAGTTAAGTTTGTTACTTATTTACTTGATGTCCAGATTGTGATAAATACAATACTTGGAAGTAATTGAAATGACCTCGATTTAATGAAATTAAGGAAAATGGCAGCTCCGGTTAAGTTACTTTACAGCTTTAAAAGATTTTATTTCTTTAATTTTAAATAAGAATAAATAAAAGTCATAGCCTCTTTCAGTTTTTGAGATAAAAAACTGTAATTTTTTCCCAATTTTGCATTGCTTTAATCGTTTGATCATTTTAGTTGTAATCATCTGACCAAATATTAAAGTTAGTTCAGCCAAACCTAACTAGGAGTTAAAAGACCATTTTGAGTTCATTACCCTTCTAAAGTTAGACATAAAATTCTATCCATTCATTAAATGTACTTTTAATCGATATTTGTGAATCCCCAAATTATAAGTAATTAAATTTACTTTCATTAAATTTTTTTTTTATATTAAATATATTTTCTTTTTTGTACTTATTACATCAAAATAAACCTTTAAATTCCGAAGAATCATAAATTTTAAATCTTTTTAAAAATATCTTACATATTCCATTCCAAACAATATTTTTAAATTATAATTTATCTTTGTTTTTTCCAATTTAAAATCGTTAAAAGGTTTTTTTCATTCACTTATGTTCGCAAATAAATGTAGATAAAACTCTATTAAGATCTTTTAGTTCGTTTTGTTCATGGTTGGTTATGGTAAAAACCTTAGTTGCAGTCACCACCACCACTTGATCGTCGCTTGAGAGGATTACGGGCAGTATGACATCGGTAATCTTCTGGTAAATCACTATCATCATTAGAATTATCTGTTAGAAGTGATAGACAATCGGAACTTATATCAAAATCATCATCGACATCTCCATAGGCGGGCCCATTCTTTAGGGTAGGTGATGACATGGAAGAACCGCGATCTGTTGATGGTGATGTCTTGGCAGTCATTATATCAGAGATGCTATTCAATATATTCACAGAAGCCTTTTTTCCACGTTGTGACAATTGTTCTTTTTGCTGCTGCTGCTGCTGTTGCTGCTGCTGCTTCTGTTGTTGTAAGTGTTTCATTTGTTGGGACTTTTCTTGCTGTTGTTGTTCCTGTGATGTTTGTGGATCGGCAGAAAACTCTTTATATTGCATCTCATTAACGAATCGTTGTATATGTTCGAGCACCTCTCGCATTCCTACATCAGAGGACTTCATGTCAATGCTGTGACCCGACGAAGTCCTGTCCGGTTCTCTAGACGGCATTGACGACGATTTTTGATTGCTTTGACATACATAAGGACTCGCTAGTTTCGATGCATAATCAATGCTCATAGCTGGTCCTGTGCCCAATATTCCTTCTGAAGCCACTGAAGATGTCATTGGGTTCATTGACCTTGGCGTCGTGGTCACCGCCTTCTCCTGAATGCGCCGCAAATTTTGAGATTTTTGCTTCGCACTTGACCGTGCCGTCATATCCTTAGCCTTACTATTGTTGTCCGGTTTAGCTGCAAAACCAGCTGGGAAAGGTGGTATATTTTCAGTTGGTGGTTGCTTATTAACAATCATAGCCTGGTGTTGATAGAACATCTTATCATATTCGGATTTCATGCAGAGATAACGAAAATGACGTGAATTCTCTTCACCATAATGAGTGACCCCTAAATAATGGTAATTGCTAAGGTTTATGTTTGTGATATGTTAGATAGATAGATACTTACTGTTAGTGACATGATCTTGTAAGCGAGTCAAATTATCATTTGTGTGCTTTAACTCAGTGGAGAAACGATCTATCTTCGTACCCAGTTCACGAAAATTACGATTCAAGACATCAGATACAGAGGACTGAACGGAATACAAAGATACATCAGTGGATAAAGTTATTAACTTTCTGCAAACTTGAAACTTACCCCAATGGCTGACTGCACTGTTTGTTTTATCAACTCAAAGAACTCATCAGGATCGTCCTCGTCGTCTTCTTTTGGTGAATGCAACTTGGTCGGTGTTGTTGTTATATTGCATTGTTCATGTCGTCGATGCTGATAAGGTACAGTCCCACCTTTCTGCCGCTCATGAGGGCCACCATGCTTATGCATATGTTGGCCATGCATCTGCTTATTATAAGTCTCGTGATTTGCAGAACATTCACCACCAGCACCACCCATGTAATTTGCATCTCTCCAGCAACTATGTTGTTGTGGTCTTTGTGAATCTTTGCCACTGGAAGCTGCCTTACCCATCATTGGCAAACCATCACCGCAATATATTGGCTCGGCCTGAAAACATGCACCTGGTTTCTTCACATTTGGCTGACGACTTGTCAAATTTCTGTGTCTCGCCGAGGCTTGCATCTGATTATGATGCATCTGATGCATTTGGTGCCGATGCTGCTGCTGCTGGTGCATCATCTGACCACCACCACCACCACCAGTTCGCGTTAGATTGGTCGCTGTCATTGGACAATTTGCTGTTATAACATAATTGTTAGCCGTCGTATATTCAGTACACTGACCACGTCCGGTAGCGTTGCCTGTAGCGGTAGCACCAGTGTTTCCCATACCGGTGGAATTTCCAACAACGTTGGTACCCAGGTTAACAACGTTTCCATGCCGCCGTTCTGCTCGCATTGTTGCCGTCTTGGTTGTACCATGCACCGGTGCTGCGTGAGATTTGCTTACATTTGTGTCATATTTTACTGATCCATACAGTTCTTCTATGGGCTTCCGTCTCATTGGACGTACCATGATGCTTATTTCTTGTTATAAATTATTTGCAAAAAAAAAAACTCATCAAACTAAAGGAATTTTGGAAAAAAATATATATTTGTATCCTTAAAACAGCGTTAATCTATCGCGCTGCTTAATTCTTTAGTTTATTACAATTTTTTTTATTTTTATGAGCTAACCAAATGTCGAACGATTCTAATTTTTTCTTTATGAAAATAACTAAATGAAAACTTATGAAATTATTGATTAAGTCAAAGTTTGCTTTGATTGAAAATGTTTGTATAGACAAAGGTTACTAAAAGTAAAAGAGAAAAATCAGGCAAAAATATTTATACTGAAAATTGCAACAAAATGGCAACAAATCGTGGTTGGACATAGCAAAGTCAGTTTTATATGTGCACTCTTCTACTTTTGCCACGTTTGCGTATCGAAATTTTGAATGTGAACGAATCGCGACAACTGATTTGGAATTGAACTGAACCGTGTGACTGTGTAAAAAGTTCTACAGATAGTTTTTATTAATCGAACGACAGATCTGCGAATTCCATTCATTTGAATTCCTTTCTTGAAGTTTTAAGCTTTCTACAGTAAAACCTCATCCATTATTTTTGATTTGGCAATAAGTAGGCATTGTGCAATGTATCATTTAGGTAGCTAAAGGGCAAAATGTTTAAAGAATGTTCACTTAAATATTTCGCTAATAATACGTGTAATTTTATCTTCCATTGCTGCAATTGATTCTGACGTATCGGCACAAATGAGTGATTTGACGTATCCCCATAAAAAATAGTTTAAAAGCATTAAATTGAACGATCTAGGTGGCCAATTCACCGGTCCAGAAAACGAGATAAACTGCTCACAGAACTCATTTCTCAATTGGTCCATTGATTCGCATGCTGTGTGAGCTGTAGCGATGGAACCACATATCGATCAGGTTCAGTTCAAGCATTTTGGGCAAAAAAAAAAACAAAAATATTCAAATTCATTGATCGATTGCTGCAATTGCTGCGAACGACGATGAAACTGGCGGATATAGCAGCAATATTTTCCTCCATTCGTAGGTGGCTTGATGTCCGAAATTTTATCTCTGTAGGCTGAATTGCTTGCTCTTCAGGTCATCTATAACGACTGTTAAAGTACGAGAATTTTTCACAATTTCATATTTCATAAAGCACGAACTTTGTTAATAAAATTCAATTCAATGTGTAAACGTTGTTCGGGGGCAAATCTTTCCATTATAAAATGGCATTGCTAAATGAGCATGTTTGATTTTGACACAAGCCACAAATCACATATAAGAAGTTAAAAAAAAAAAAAAAAAATCACACTGAAAAAGTGCATACCAAAAAAAAAATTACTCTTTTTATGACTGGATCGTTGGCTCAGAGGTTAGTGTGCTGGGCTGACATCCCAAGAATCGCGGGTTCAATTCCCGCTAAAGGAAAGTCTGGTCCTGCACTTATTTAATTGCTTCCTTTCCTTATTAACTTTCCCCTGAGCTGAAGGCCTCTGTCGCTATTGTTTTTATTAAAATACATACTAGGTTTATAATTTGTAATTATAATATTAGTTCTAACAAATAAATAAATAAATACACTTTATATGCTGATGGACTTGTTATGAAGAAACCTTTTGTTGAATCAACAACTAACTGACTGCTTAGTTTCCATGGCATCGGGTGGACAGATGGATAAAGTAGTGATTAATTCTCATAATGCTGATAATTTGCTATCATAATGTTTCATCTTATTCACACTATATGAAAGGACCACAAACTTATTCACACTTGCAAAACATAATTCCTCGACCCTTTTATATTAACAACTCTACTTTTTGTTCCCCCAATGGATGAAATCAACTACTTTAAATTTATAAAAACTATAAATTTTATAGCATTTCATTGTAGACAAACATATTAAAACATATTTTGTGTTAAAAGGCTCTCTTTTTTTTGGTTTTGTTCTTTGCTTGACCCAAAACTATTTATGTTTCAGATATCCATAAATGGTTCAGACATTAGCATCATTAAATCCTTATTTGTTTTCAAGGTCTTTTCTAACAAATTCACCTGACCATATGTGGTTACCACAACTCCCCGTCGAAGTTGTTTAAAAATCATTTAAATGGTGTCTGGTATTTTAAAAAAACCATCGTATGTTCTTTAACATAGTAGAGGTAACTTTTGTAAAAAGAATAAATGAAGAAAACTGAGAGTGGGTTTGAACATGAGAATATTTTGTATCTTTGTTTGTTTGTTTATATATTTTTAAGCTACCGTATATATTTATGTTAATTTATTTGTTTTTTTTTTTTTTTTTTGTTGTTTGTCTGCGTTCTTGGTGTCACTTGGGGTAAAGGTTTATTTTATATTTATTTCATTTCATATGATTTTTCTCTTTTGTTGCTATTGTTGTTCCTTCATAGATGATTGTAGAAATATCTGAGGTTATACATTGTGGTAACACGCGACTCTGACTGCGTCTGTCAATGACACAAAGCAGTTCAATGTTTGCTTAGAAGAGATAACAAAAAATGCCATTTGAATGAGTGAAAATAAAACCATTGAATGAATACCAAGATAATTTGTTAAAAGTTTACGCAATCTGTTTATTTACTTAATGTAAGATGGATGAGTTGAAATTTCTTTATGCCCTACATATGTATAAATAGAATGTTATTTTAATACATTTTGTGCTTATGTTTGAAAGGAGTTTTTGCAGAATTCAGCACTAAATAGAGCACTTAAATTGGGGAAACATTTTGTTCCAAGAGAAATCGTTTCACTTGAAAATAAATGAATCCATATTAATATTACTTAATTGTGTGAAGAATGGATGATCTTTAGATTATTTTTATTATAAAGTATGGAATTTTGAGATCTTGCAGTCATCATTACATTAAGAAGATTGTTTAGAGTCCAATTTATTAATAATTTTCTCAAAATTCTAAATGTATAGATGATTTTTTACTTGTTACTTATCGTCACAATAATTAAGATTACTTAATTATAAAGCAAGCTTAAAATGTATACTTCATAAAAGGTATAAGTCAATGCAATATAATCTAAGTATTTTTTTTTTTTATTCTATGTTTATTCCTTATTTTCTTGTTTCACCTCAATATATTTTCTGTTCCTTGCGGAAATCTCTTCAAATAAAATGTTAATGAGCTTTGAGTATTCGGAATGTGAAACATTTGCAATCTTTGAGTGTTGAGTAAATATGATGGCTGTCAATTAAAAATGTTGTTGATTGCCTTTCAAATGATCATCATCATCATCATCATCATCATCATCATCACGACCCTTTAAACTTTTCAATGAAAATGCATAAAATTTTTCAATCTTTTTGTCTATTTTAAACGTTTAAGAATTTAAGATTTGTATCTTGAATTTCATTTATCTCATTTTAAATTAAAGCAAATATAAATTTTTATCAATTTTTAAATGCTTTTGATATAATCATGGAACAAAACCTAAAATAGACTATTATAAGTACATATATTGAGAAAAAAAAAAATAAAAATAGAATAGAAAACAAACAATTAAGAAATTGGAAAAAAGGAAAATTTGAAAAATATTTTACTTTTATGTTACCAAAAAAGAAAAACCAAAAAAATGAATGGCAAAGATATTTAGCCATTGCGACCACCAAAATGGTAATGGTATAATGTCCCCATTTTTGTTGTTCTCGTCGTCTGCGATGCCAACATTGTGTATGTGATTACAATATAAAAGATTTTGTTTATATTGTTGTTATTTCGCCAAATGAAAAATGCCAACGAACAACGCCTAAAAGTTCGCCTCACGGCTAGCACGTTCTTACTGTCATAGACAAGGATGATGGGTGACTTCTTCCAAATGACCTTCATGCGAGACTATATTTGTATATTTTTGTTTTTTTTTGTAAATTTTAAAATTCAATTTTTTTAAATTGTTCCCAATCTTTAATGGGTTTTTTATATTTAACTATTTACTTGCAATATACTTTCCTTATTTTGTTTATTATATTTTAATTCTCTTTATTTTACCCATAAAGTTATATGGTTATAGTTATATGTTTTGTATACTTTTAAAGAATTTCAACTAGGTTAAATATTAACTAAATATATTACAAAAAAGTTAATCTATATGTATATTTATAGAGAATAAGCCGAAGGCTGTAATAAAAAAAGAAGAGAATCTTACATTTAAAGTTTTTAATGCTTAAAAAACCATGTAAAACTAAGACAAAGTATCAGCACCTAATCGTTTCGACCCCGAAGTTGCCTTGCGGTAGTTTGGCAGATTTCTCGACATATATATAAAAAAAAAAAAAAAAAAAAAACTATGTTGTATTCACTGAAAACCTAAATACACACAGATATGCTGATGTTTTATAAATATTTTGCAAAAAGAATTGATATAAATAATTTAAATATGTAAAAATTATAACAAAATATATTCAACGGCGATGAAGTCAGATTTTTTTTTGTGCAAAATTAGATTTTCTTTTTATATTTTGACTTGGCGATTAACATAAAGTTGCTGCTGACCTTCTACTTAGAAGGTTATTGGGATGGAACCTCTTTAAACGGCGTTGGCGCACGCCAAGGATGAGGGTTGCCGCCAGGCGGTTTAGATGGCTTTGTTGACCGTGGGCATCCTAAGGTCTCTGTGTAAGATTGTGTTGCGCGCAAACCAGGGAGCCCCAGTTTTGGCAGGCCTGGAGATGATTGAAATTACTAATAGACATAGGAAAAGTGGTAAGACAACTTAGGTGGATAATGCAATAAATAAATGATCAATAAGCAAAAGCGTTTCAAATGAAAGTTCCAACAATAAATTTGTAAGATATTTGTTTGTTTTAACTAAAATAAATTTTTGTCCTGAAGCAAATTCATTTGTTTATTATTTATTTTGCAAATATCTATCTGCTTTTTAATAAAGACGAGAAATAAAATATTTATTTTATTTATTTTATTATTTCAATTATTATATTATTTATTTTTATAATTGTTTATTTATTTCTATTAATTTTGCACAAACTTATATTCTTCCAAAAATATTACGTATACGCAATGCTGTCAATGCAGTCCCGCAGAATACATTTTGACATATTTTATACGCTTAAGGACATTTAATGAACTGCCATATGAGCCAAAATGAATGCTTGGCTTCCATGAGATAAGACAATAATAATAATGATGATGTTGATAATGATGATGAAGATGTCGCCAGCAGTATTACACAAACATTTATAGAGAAACATACGAGATACTACATGCATACATATGTACACATTTTCATTTGGGATGCATGTAATGACGTCATTGGTTTTAATAACTTATGATATGGTTTAAAGTATCACCAACCTACTCATCTCTCTCTTTGGCACGAAACTCATTTGCTATAATAAAACCCCATTTAACCTCAGTCTCAGACTCAATTGCTTGCGCATGATGAAGTAATTTGAAGGTTGCCAGCTTTGGTAGTTGTCACTATTATTGTTGCTGCTCTTTCTGTTGCTGACAACAATGTTGCATGCATTTGACATTGCTTTCTCTATAATGGTCTGTCTGTTGTCTGATACTAAGTATAATATTATTCCTGTTGCTGTGCTGTTGTTGTTATTGTTGACCACAAATTGTTGATGCCCAACTGAGTTTGATGTAAGCCGAGCCGAGTCGAGTCGAATCAAGTCAAGTTAAATTGTGCTGAGTTGAATTACATTTGTTTCATAGAGCTTAACGTATAAAGAAGGCATACATGAATGAATAAGTGAGTAAATGAATGAATGAATGAATGAATGCATTCATATATATATTTATGAGTGACATGTAATGCATTTGCTTCAAACTCATATGGTATCTGTCAGTGAATCTGCTTTCTATGTCTAGTCAGTATTTGTGTCATTTGCATGATGAAATTAAATGCATTTGTTTGTGTGGGTGGTATTGCTTTTTATTAGAACATACATTCACAGCTACATTAAGATTTATAAGTTCAATTAAGAGGAAATGGACAGTTGTCATTATAAGTATCTTATTCCCTTCAGGCTTTATACGAGCATCTATCTCCTCTCTCATCACATCTCTTTGTTTCTCTTTATGTGTTTGGTCTTATTTTCGATTTTGGTTATCTCTGCATAATTTTCATTTTTAATGTAATAATTGTGTAATGAATTTGCATGATTTATGGTTTTGCTGGCAATTGTATGCACATACACAAGGAAATGTCCTCATAGTTTTAGGTCACAATACACAATATACCTTTAGGTGTTTTTGTGTTGTGTGTGTGTGATATGTCAATATTGGTCAATTTGTTGATTTCATTTGTTTATGTTTTATTTGTTTGCTTGTTGATTTAATTGATGATGGAATTGTACATATTCTATCTTGGTTCTTCCAATGAAAATTATGTTCTGTGCTAAGTATATGAAAATATCATTACCTTTCTGTGAATTCTTGTCAATTTAATTTATTATTATTATTTATTAATATTGTATGTGGTGGAATTTTAATTAAGTCATTAATTTTTATTGAGAAATTAACTAAATAAATATGACTTTTTAAAGATTAAAGAGAAACAAATTAATTATGATTTTTAGCTGATATAAAGTAGAATTAACATTTTCATTTAGTATTTTTACCACACTCTACTTAAGTCACCTACCTAGGAGTACATTTGGACAGACGACTCACCTGGTGGAAGCATATAGAAGCCAAAAAAATTAGCATGAAATTAAAAGCCCAGTCTCTCCACTGGCTCCTAAACCCAAGATCTGAGCTAAGCCTCGATCTAAAGGTTCTAGTATATAACAGCTTAATAAAGCCTATCTGGACATACAGTTCCCAGGTTTGGGGGAACGCAAGCCCAAGTAACGTTGAAGTCATCCCAAGAGCCCAATAAAAAACAGAAATATCTTGTTAAGCTCTTGCAACATCATAATCCACTAGCTCGATCACTATCTTATATGAGTTGTCACACGCACCTTCGTCTGAATGACTTTCCTGCCCCACGCAACACTGAAAAGTATCTTTAGCTCACCACTATAGAAACTTTTTAATCATACTTACTTAGTTTTATTTAAGATTCCTAAATTATTGTTAGGCGTTGTGTTGTATGCAAATGCAAAGTGATTCAATAAATAATAAAGAACGCAAAAAAAAAAGTATTTTTAGAAATTCAATTAAAGTTAGGAGAAAGTGTGTGTAAGAAAACTCTATCTGTCTGTTGATTTGCCAAAGAAAAAATCATTATTTTATTAACATTTCATGTTGAAATGATACTATTCAGTTAATTTTTAACAATCATATTCCTTGTCAAACAATTGACTCCTTTAAATGCAAATATTAGACCTGATTTGGTTTCACGTCTTACAAATCTTGGGTACCACTAATGCATATAACCCAAGGAAAGTACAGGCTATATAAATCAGGGTTATAAGACGGTTCACGGGAGCCTCTTGGCTTACCATGCATAGAGATCTAAGCCAATGTCTACATTACTCGATGAAATCAATATACACAGCAGTCGTTACAATGATCGGCTGAATGTCATAAACAACATTTTTGGCGCGTACGACAATGTGATTACATTCATCACAGCACACAAAGTGATTGAAAAAGCAGGTCAACTGGTCGTCGCCCCGATGATAAGATCGCTGTACTCTTGAGCGTGTTGTGTGAAAATGTGTGAGTGGCAACGCTCCCATATGTACGTCGGGTGATCATGTCAGTTGTGATGAGGCGATAAGGAAGACAAAACTAGGACACTTTCAATCTCATTGAAAGGAGACAATAAGGGCGGCAGCATTTTCCTCATCTCAAGCTTGAATAGCAGACACTTTTTATCAATTTAAATAATAAAGTCAATAAAATTCACTTTGCCAGAATGGAAAATGGAAATGGATTATAATATTTATAAAGAGCAGACTAAAATTAAGGATTTTATGCTTTAGTTTTCTCATTCGTCTGAACAAAATTCTTGTGAACTATTTTATTTGATTTTTGAGTAGATTTTGAAAATTTATTATTTGTACATTTTGTTCTAATCTGTCCATGTATTTTTGTTAAATCTCATCTACTTGTATATTTGTCTATATAAATGAGTCACTTGGCAGAAATGTTCACTTTAAGATATTAAAGTCTCTAAGTAGTTTAAAATTTTATACTAATGTTAAATATTTTCTAAATACATATGCATTTGAATTATCTTAATTTCTTGTTTACACCTAAATATTTCTTAAATATTCCCATTAATTATACAAATTTTCATTTTCTCAATAAAAATCATTTCCCTCTTCATTTAAATATTTAAAAATATTTTCACACACAATAATTTTTCATAGAAGCACAAAATCTACAAAAGAAAAACATACAAGTTAATAAATCAAATTGTGAATGGGCTCAAAGTTATGTGACTAATAGTGTTTGTATTAAATTATTTATAAATTAAGTGATAAATTGTCCAAAGTCATTTTTAGTTAATAAATATATTAAATTTGTATACTTTGAATATTTAGTGAGAATGAAATTAATAGTACTTTGCTGTCATACTTATGATGTGGAACAAAATGAAAGTAAGTATATTTGTTTATAGATTAATTGTACAATCAGAGTTCCATGGTTCCCATAAATGGTAAAGAAGATGAAATCACTTGTAAAGGCAAAAGAATCGCCAAGCTAACAGTCAACAACAAATCAATCGAACAAGTCCTTGATACATGATGTACCTAGGTTCTTGCATAACCAGAAGTAGGAACATAAAGAAAAAAAAACTAAGCTTCAACCCAATAAGGCAGACTAAGAAACACAATCTGCCGAAATAAAAAAACATGAACTGTAAAATAAGAATATACAACACTTGCATAAGACCCATTCTAACATATGCATCTGAGACCATCGCAGACACCACCACAACGCAACAACTCACCACCATCATTGAGATAAGTACACTGCGCAGTATATACATTTCTATATTAGAGAAATTTGCAACACCGAATGAAACAAAATGGACAAGAAAACAATGTTCGTAATGAACCAGAAAACAACCTAGCAAAAAACCCACTAGATGGCACAATCAACAACGCAAGACATAGAACGAATGATGGACTTCGGGATCGAAAAACACCAGTCAAGTCTGATGATGTTAAGAAAGTAGTTGATAAATCATGGGCAATTTGTGGCCATAATTGGGCATTTTGGCAAATTTTTGAATGCAATTGTAAGGAAATTGTATATCATTAACGCAATCAATTTTTTTTTTTTCTTTGCCTAGGCAGAAGTTATAGTTCTTCAATATATTCTTACTCTCTTAATAACTTTATGGACTCTATGCAATGTTACGGTTGAATATTGAATAATCACATCATTATCATCATCAATAATATGAGCAATGGACAGCTGAAATAAATTGCTTTTTTCATTCATTACACTATATTTTATTTAGCTGAGCCGAAATCAATCTGAGCTTGATTGGAGCAAACCATTGATCCCAAAACACACAAGGGTATGAGTCAATTATTGTAGTATTCATGCATTTAGTTACACCGCCACATTATCCAAAATATAAAATATCTGTTAAGGTCACGGTCATAAATAAATATTCTATTTATACAATACTAATAGACTATACAATTAAATAGTTTAAAAATTTTAATTGAATTTCTTTTTAAATATTTTATTAATTTTTTTTGTTTCTGAAGCCAATTAAAAATCTTCTCTCCAAGGCGCCAATGTCAGACTTTCCACCACCATCGTCGCATGAGA